>CM062805.1:705148391-706573391 GCA_031772625.1 Pinus tabuliformis | reverse complement strand
TGATTGAAGATATTTTCAATCAAGGAAGTTGCTGGAAGAAGCCTTGATGACCTGAAGGTAAAATAAGGTATATATGCTTTTGTTTAATATTATAATGCCATGTTGCATGGTTATAGGTAATATGGATCTTTGCTTCTATCTTAAGAAGCATGATCAAGAGAAAAATGATCTCTTCCTCTAAAAATATGCACGAAGGCATAAGTCACACTAGATAAAATCAACACAATATGTCCTCATATGAAGTATGAGGTGATTGACTCCAATAAATAAACTCTGATTGAAAACTATGAAATGTGGGAGGAAGGAAGAGATCATGAGATATGAAACCATGATGAAGGCAATCAACATCCAAAAGACCAAGAAGATTTGATTAAGAAATCTCTCAAAAAGATATGAAGAGTCTGATGAAATTCTAGAAAGAATGAAGACCCTTGATAATGTATATCTTCGGGGGATGTGTCAACATGTATGCTGGATGCTAATACCTACATAAATATGTCATGATGAAGAGCCAAATCGTACGGTATGATTTGATGTAATATGATGTTTTGATTTCTTGAATAATATCTGGATAATGCAGGGATACTCGAACAAGACTTGTAAGTACAAGTACAACCAACATTCATGTGATGACTGGAAACTCCTAAAAGAAGCATGGAGAGAAAAGAAGTAGCCATATGAAGAGGGTTCCAAATATGTACCAAGAAGACCACTTTCCATGAAGAAAGGAATGACATGATGGAATAAGAAAGAAAGTGATCCATGGTTGTTTCCCTACAAGGAAGAAGCTCAGATAAATTTCATGACATCAAGGAGAGAAGTTGATCAAGTAGCTAAAGGACCCACAAAAAAAAGTTGTTAATATATAGAAGAGTCCCTAGCTAAGAGGGAGATCTAAGAGGTACCTTATCAAGAGGGAGTTTGAATTAAGATCACCCCTAATTACAAAGGAGTGGCAATTTTGTTTTTCCATGTCATGTGTCATGCATTAGACCATGACTAACAACTGTAAGTATAGATGAAGGCCATGAATGGAAATGTAGACACATGATAGACACATCATTATTGTCTTCACCTAAGAAGAAAGAATGGTGGGCTGGGTAATCATCTGGCATCTGATACTCTTTGAGGATGTGTAGAGCATCCAAGATAAGAGTAGGCAAGAGGACCGATATTCTTTGAGGGATGGGAACCCAAGATAAGAATAGTCCTAGAAGGTCATACTCAGTGAATGCTTGAATGGGTATGTACCTTGAGAGAAAATGATGAAGGTGTCTATAAATCATTGGTCTTGCCAGCATTGTAGCACATGGTCTCATAAAGAGATGGAGATGTTAGTCAAGGCCTTTCACTATGACAATGATGACTGATATGATGCTATACTGATGGGATTACCAATCTGATTCTTCTTATGAGAAATTATTCAGATTGAGAATAACCAAGTACCATTGTAAATACCTCCCTAGTTAAGAGGGAGTGTTGAAGAAAAGGGTAAATAGGTTCGGTATTTGTCAATGTAATTTTGATCTTTGCACTTGTCAAGAAAAATAATTATTATTTTTATAATTAATATGAATGAGTTTCTTTCTCATTCCATAGGTCTAGGTAAGTCAAAGAGTCAAGATTATATTGAAGAGTTCTACTTGAGCATCTATGTAATGCAAATGGGTCAACCTAGTGTCTAGTAGCCCTCCAAATGATAAGCAACATCTTCTCTGTCATGTCAGCTTGGAAATCGAATCAAAATACTGTCAAGTCGGCTCATAAATGATGACACATTGGTTCAGTGGTTATGTTGGCTTATTTACGGAACCTAACCACTATATATAAGAGTGGAAAGTATCCACATTACAGGTATAAAATATTACAGATGTCTTTGAAGTTCTGATCGTGATTACAGTAGGTAATCACAGTTTCAAATATCTCGTATACCTCTCAAAAATCTCGGTCAAGTTCAGTATTACAAGAATCTCGAATGAAGGAATATTATAGTGTATCGGTTGGAGTAAGATACCACAACTTTCAGATGGGTATGACAAGGGATACACTCTCTCACAGTCTCAGCATAACAGTGATATCGGTGCAAGAAGAATATAGTTACAATCTCGGTGAAGGCATCAGTAAGAGAGACTCAGTCATTTTCTTAACATAACCATTATGATAAGAACTTCAGTGATCCTACAGTAATGTTCTCTATCTCGGCATACATTCTAAGTAACAACTATACTCTCATGGAAGTAATCATGTAAACATTGTCATGATCTCGATGAAGACAAGGCCAGTATAAAGATCTAGTTGACATGGTGATGATCTCAGTAAAAGTGCAACAATCATCTAGATGAAGGTGCAACAATGGTACTACTGTAATGATGACCTCAGTGAAGCAACAATGATGAAGATGATTTCAACAGTGACAAAGAAGAGGATTGGTGTCTTGGTCTTGGAGTGGCATAGATAGTCAAGGGTCATGGTCTTGGTGTTCGTCAATTGGAATCTCTATAAGAAGAATTATGTGCGGGTTTTCCTCTCCAAGAGGGAGAGGTTTTGGCCCTGGCAGAATGCCAACATCTTGTGTTCTTATCTCTTTGGCTTTGATAACTATTTGATGAAATAAGAAACACACACTCTAATAATGTCAAGGAGAAGATTGCACTAATAAGAAAAACAAAAAGGCCTCACAAATAGTTATCAAGTCAAGAAGAATCTCATTAACTACATGTGCCCTAGATTCTTCAACACTAACAACAAAATGTGCCTGCTTCTATGCTTCAGATCTGCAATAAAACATGATAAAACCATGCAAGAAAATATGGATGCAAGCCCAAAACATATAACAACAAAAAAGAGAAGTGTAATAACCCATTGGAAAATTTTTAAATGAATAATAATTTTATTAAAAACACCTGGTGAAGAATATTTACAACATGGGTCTGTAAATCCCCCTTTGTGGGATGGGTCCTTTTGATGTCCTTGTGCTTCAACGATCTTGTTCTTCTCTCTCAATATGCAGAAATACCAAAAGCAAAATCGAACTCAACTGGGAGCTCAAATGTTATGAGATGATAATAGTGACAATGATAATGATCATGGTGAAGAATGAATGGAAAACCCTCTTATTTATAGCAAAGTATTGGGTTAGATTAGGAAATGGAAAATAATAAAATATCATTGACCAAATCAAAATCTAATCGCTAGGAATACTTTATTATATTTTTTGGAGAGGGAAAATATATTTAAAATGGTCAAATATCTTTATTTAGAAAATGGTTGAAATATTAACAAATAAAGTTATTTATTAATCACTTTGCAAGGATTAAGAAAAGCGTGAATTTGAAATAATTATTAAATAATGGTTTAACAATTATTCTAAAAATAAGATTAAGGAATAATAAATAAATAGTGATTTGTTTAATTATTCCAAGATGATTTAGTCAAATGTGTTAATAAATAATTATCAAATAATGATTTAATAATTATTTCTAGAAAAAATTAAATAAATAATGATTTATTCAATTATTCTCATGGGATTTATTTTTATTTTTATTTTAATAAGAAATATTTTAATAAAGATGGTTTACTAAATTATTCCATATGGTGAAAGTGATTTTACTATGGTAAAATTAAACCTACATGGTGTATTTCGATCCACCTAGTTAGAAATGGCCAAGTGATCATTTTTTAGGTGATAACGCTAATGTGGAAAGAAGGGATTTCCATTGAGTTGGAAATGTTTGCAAGACCTCTAATGTCAGCATGGCTAATGGAGACTGCACAAGGTCATCAACAATACTATAGTTATAAGTCACCTTTGAATTATGGGAACTACAACGTAATGTTCCCTTGACCATCTTAGGCATGGGTTCAATGGGGGGCCGTGGCAAGGTCAAAGGTAGTGTAACTGTAGTGTTGATTGATTTGGAAGGATTTGGTTCCACAGGGGTCCCATAATCAGGGTTTCGTGTTTGGAGGAGGACATTTGTCTCTGCCATATAAATGTCATGACTTGTCATGTCATTAGAATTACCCCCTGCTTGGTTTTGGTATTGGGGAGGGCTAGCCTCGTATTGGGTGGCTACTACTCCTTAGTAGAGTAATATATTTTGCATTACTATAGGATGTTTATTTTCTCTCCCCTTCCCTTTGGCTTCTCTCAGGTGATTCAAATCTCAAAGTTGAGGGAAACGAGGGGTATAGTGCCCATATTCTCCACAAATAACACAAGTATGGTTAGTCATAAGACTAACATTCTTGTTTTTGTTTTGTTGGTTATTTGTACCCTAATTCTGGTTTGGATTTCAATTAGAGGGATTTTCCCTAATTAGTGCCCTTGGTTATTGTTGGCTACCCCCTGTCCTTTTTCTCCTTATGATTTATTCTTCCCTTTCTTTTTGTTAGCATTTGGTGGGTTCGTAGTGTTGAGTTGCCCAAACGACTGTTATTGTTGAGGGAAATTATGAAGGTTGGACAAAATTGACCCCCACATTCAACTTATATGGAGGGTTATTTTGATGCGGTGCTAGGAAGGGATAATAAGGATGTTCGTGACTAGGGTTTGTGTAGTTGGATTGGGAGGTTGAAACCATCTCTAAGGCGTGGGAAGGGTACTAGTGGCCTTGCATGGGAGGGTTCTAAGAAGGTACAATATGGTTGGGGTAATATCTAGCATTGGATGGTGCTGGTGTTGTGGGTGGACCACCAAATGATTGGAAGTGAGATTGTGTACCATACAAATTTTTGGGAAATTGGAATGTATTGCCTGGTTGATTCTGGGTAACATTCTCGATCAAACTGTCTACAAAATTTGACGCTCCTTTTTTATCTTGTACAAAAGACTGTAAATGTGGAGCATCTAGAAGTACACAATGAAGGTACCCTGACAATGTGTAGATAAGCTCAAATTGTTGAGATTTATTGATAACCTCTTCTTCTATTATAGTTGTGGCCACATATTTTGCAATTGCTGGAAAAAAGTAATTTTAAGAAGTAATTAAAATGCATGTCTTCTAGTATACTCACTTTACAAAGGATATGATGCTTTCGCCACTCATGGACATGGTCAGAAATATTTGTCAAGGTCATTTGTCCAAAGTGAGTCAAAAGTTCCAACCATTTGTCATGATGAACTAGGAGCTGGAAGAAGGTGAGGAATGATCTAGCTAAGGACTCAAAAGTTCCATGGGAATATGTGGTCTCACTTACATACCATTTCATTGCAGGACCCATGAGGGTGCGTTGAAAAAGTCTCATATGAACTGAATTCTCAATTATACTATTAGATGAACATCATAAATGGAAAGTCATAACATGATTGGTTGTATTGTCCCCCTGTTTTCCTTAAAATTTAGGGATATCTGAAGGTAGTTTGGTGGGCATAGGGGGGAATTGTTGATTGTGGGCAATGGGATCATTTGTGAGTTTTGTTAAATCTAGGAGATTTAGTGAAGCTAAGAATGGGATTTTTTTGGTATTTTCCATGTTAGAATGACCTTGCAATGGGGTGTTAAAAGGGTGTCCTTTGTGGGGGAGTGTGGGTCCCGTTGGGGTAACATTTGGGCTCCCCTAAGGGGTGGTAAAAGGACTACCTTGAGGGGGAGTGGAACCAAACAAGGTTGCACCAAGAATGGTTGTGTCAATCAAGGTAGATGGATGTTGTATCTGACATAAAAAATGTGAGAGACCAACATGCCTCTCACTAATGGGTGGAGGTATTGGAGGCGTCTAGAGTGATGGATAACCCTTAGGTCCCCTATGGTGCCCTAACAGATGTGTGAAAATGTGTGGTGAGGGGGATTTTCTAGCAAACCAAATGAATCACATACATAATACAAAGAGAAAAATAAAGTTTTAATTTTCTCTTTATCTATCTAATGTGTGAAACAATCAATAAAAAGGGTTTTGTGTGGTTTTTTCATATGATAAAAAATCCTAAAAAGCCCTAACATCCTTCTACTCAAATAGCATCTGGGCCTCGAGAAGATTCTATAGTAGGGTTCTGGGGCCACGTCCTAAAAGTACCGATGACGCTTCTAGTAGCCAAGAATCAACCAATGTATGGAGAGGGTTATAGTGGGGGGTGATGGGGCTATGTCCTGCATTGGCTACCTATAGGAAACGATTCCCTAAGATTTGGCCACTAAGTTACCTACGTCTAGTGGGAATGAGTGAATATCAATTATGGTTGTCAGTTTTGGACCTAATACCCCTACCAAATGTTGTGAGACAACATGGAGGTATGTGATAGTCCTCCACCTAAGCATTAGCCCCTTCATGGGTTCTCCTCATTACTAGATTTGTCATTGGATGATGTAGGATTTGAAGCTCCCTAAAAGACAAATGTTATGTTTCAAGATAAAAAAAAACCATAGTGGCTTATGTGCTTCCTAACCCCATGGTCCTAACTTGAACTATAAATTATCTAGTGGCCCTAGTGGGAAATTTAGTGTGTTCAAGTTAAGGTTGTTTTTATATATTCTTTGTTGAATCACTTAGGTTGTGCAAAAAATGTAAGCTCAAAGAAACTAAGTACAAAAATTCCAAAAGAGGATACCCTTTATACCAAGTTTAAGTGAACTTCGTGTGTGGAGTGAATGTGTGTGCAAGTAGACTTATGAGCATACAAAGTGTGAATTGTTAGGGTGTGAAAAAAATGTAAGCTCAAAGAAACTAATTACAAATATTCCTAAAGAAGATACCCTTTATACCAAGTTTAAGTGAACTTAGTGTTCAGAGTGAATATGTGTACAAGTGGACTTGTGAGCATATGAAGTGTGAATTGCAATGATGTGGATACTCGGTGATCCTTTACAATTCTCCTTATTACACTATGTTATGCTTGTTCCTTTCAAGAAAAGAAAGGATGTGTGGATAATGGGCCACTTCTTTCCTAATTATGTTATTTGAGCATATATGGGGATGGAAAATTAGTGCTTTGAGAAAGATTTCAGATACCCCCATAGGTTCGCAACAAGGGTGGAAGGGGAACAAGGCCTACTTTCTTTATTTAGTAACAACAATTCCTAGTCCCAAAATACATGAATGAACTAAAATCTTTGGTTAGAAAAGCAATTTAAAAAGATGTGTGGATTTAAGGCCACTTGCTTTTCTCGTAGTTAAGCTAAGTATGGTGTGATTTGATTTGAGCAAAATAAGACTCAAAAGATATGTGGATTAGAGCCGCCTACTTTCCTCCTAGTTAAGCTATTTTTGTATACAAAATGTCAAAGTGAAAGATAAGTAATTTCTCTACATATAGTGGTTAGTAAAGAAAATTGAAAGGCTATCTAAATTGCAAAAAATTGGACAAGTGCAAGCACGTCACTAAAGGTTGCCACAACACTATGGAAAATGGAATTATAATGAAATTTATATTCTCTGTGTGTCTCATGGGTTATTTTCTGCACTGTCACAAGACCTGCATGACTGTATCTGCACAAACTTGTGAGGCCAGCTTGAAAAAAAAATGGGTACTTTTTCTCTACGAACAAGTTTTCCTCGTATAATAAGGAACTCACTAGATAACTTCATCACGTTATCCCAAACATTTCACCATATATTCATTATATTTACATGAGTATTAACCAATCACCCTTCCACAAGAATGATTCACGACAACAACCTTTGAATTATAATAGCACTGCATGCATTCATTTGGAACAATAGTTTTCCAAACTTATCCCAAAGGAATTCTTCACCCAAATTCCGTTCTTCTTACCTTTTACCTTTCTTCCATCACTAGCACCTTCAGTTAATATTATTTTTGTTGTAGTATTCAACAATTCATGAAACTTAGTATTTCATACCCATGTTTTCCACACACAGTTACTTTTCAACCTACATGAATTTCTTTTTCTCTTCATTCATACTCACTAAAACTATCAAGAGTATCATTGCAATGTAATTTCCAACACTGACCTTTCCTTCCCACTTGCTCGATGGTGTTCCATAACACATAGAAGCCATAAAACAATCCTATTGTGTTAAATATTTTAAGAAGCATTTGTCTTCTAATCCACCTTCTTCATTGTCATATTATTGTATTTTATTTCATGTACCCATCCAGCCCACTTGGTTGTTACCATCCTTTCCTACCTTCAAATTCCATTTTATTTTTACATTAGGCTTCATCTGGGTCTTATATTTCCCTATTGGGTTCTACTCAGCTCTTCCCTATAGCTCCATTACTTTCCTTCCACACCCAAAAATTTTCCAAGACCCCAAAATACAAAAAGGAAGGAATAAGAAGAAAGAAGGACAATAAAAATTTCATAACAACAACACAAAATCACAAGAAAGATAACATGGGCATGCTTATGTCAATATTCAAAGCAATAAAATAAAATATGAGGCCAATAGTAAACAAAATGTAAAACATGTAAAGCATTCAAGAATCCCAAAATGACTCAATCCCATGTGTCTTGGTAGTTCAATATGCCTTCCCCATCATATATATGTCTCTGAAATCAGATCGAGTCTTCTCTTAGGTCTCATGGAAACTTTAAAAATTCTACACCCCTCTAACTACTCCAAGAAGGGATATTTCAATGTTTATCAAAGAGCCTACAGGGATGCCCCTCCCCTCTACCAACATTACACAATGTTGGTTCATGTGCCTAAGGCTCACTTGAACTACTCTTTCTAAAATCAACCTCTTCATCAAGACCAACATTGTTAATCAAAGTTAGCCTGTTTCCAAAGGATAGCAACCATGACCTCTACAATCTTAAATGTAATGTCTCCAACCCCCAGCCAAGTAATATCACTCAACTAGTACTATATACACCATTAATTTATATTGAATTATCTATAGAAGCATGCATGCTTAATTCTTGCATACATTTTAACCTAAGCTTGAAAATTATAAATGTCATGAAGTGCAATACTACTTGTTTTGCAAGCATTAAATATCACATACAACATGATTAAATAACACAATGGAAATAATTGACATCAACAACATATTGTCAAATTCCTTGGGCTAGGTTTTAAACATAAGTACTTTAAGTAAACACAACATATGCATAAACAACTATGTACGAGAATTCGAATACTTATCTGATAATAAGCAGCTAACTGGCTACGTGCTTTCCATGTTCCACCCATCCACAAACCATGTGGTTCATAAGCCTAACCATAGGTTACCCCCAATCTAAGGCAAAAATCTAGACAACAGTTGTAAAAAATACAACAAAACATTGGCCACAAAACCAACCCCAACAACCTTAGTCTCCAACCACAACTCATGTTCCCCTAAGCGGCGCCCAAGTGGTGCAGCTAGAGACCCTTGGTGGTGCCCAATTTCCAAGTTTACTTATGGTTGGTCGGAGCAGTGTTATCTTGCAACTCCAAGAGCCTTGTTGTTGTTCAGTGTTCAAGTGGCAAACAACCAATCTAAATAAACCCCATAATTAGTGCCAAAGCCCAAATTAGGACTCTTTGATTGTCTTCGAACATAGTTTCCCACTAGATATCCATGGCACGATGACATAATTAGGGCCATCAAACCCTAAGAGCCACCCAAATCTCGAAGCCACTTTGGGGTTCACTTAAAATCAAGATGCATCCCATTAGAATGGTTAACTAAATAACCATACCCATGCGAATTCCAAGGTCCAACTCCATGACTCCTTGACTTAGCAACCAAACTGAATTTCCCTAGCACCCAACCATCAATGGTTGAATTAATGACATTACAAAAAAAATTACACTTATTTTTTATTTGCATGACCTTATCTCGCCATGTTGTACTTTCCAAAGCCATGTGGGCCCTAGGGTACACTTTTCACTGAAACAAGATGAGCTATTGCCTTTTTCCTTAGATTTATGCCCCCTGTACTCTTTCTGAAGAGTGGACTCTACAAATAGCCTTATTTTATCAATATATAGAAATATGTACAAATTTATAATATTTACATCATGGCTCCCCTGACCATTTAGCCAAAACCATCAAATCAATACCTAATGCAACTAAATGGGAACACAGGATGCATAATATATCATTCAACTCAATAGCCTATGACTCAAAAGTGCATGTATTTACATCATTGGAAACAAGTAGGCATATTACATTAAAAGTAAGTTAGAAAGTGATTCGACACATTAACATCTATCATATTTATAATTTCACAATTGTAACATGATGTAGCCCAGGTTCTGTAGCTTTCACAACACCTACAAAAGATGGATCGTTGTTACAGAGTGCACAACCCAAGTCATTGGAGTTTGGTTACTAAATTAATTGATTCAAATGAATAAATCATAGAACACAACAAATAAAATAATTCGAGTCTGTTCACAAGAAAAGAGAAAGGATTTCAAATATTTGTATTCATTCAAATGTGTTGTCATAGACAAGAAATCAGCTTATAGAACAATGTCCTAAGATCTCTTGAAATTCCCACATTGTTACATAACAAAACCACGCACAACAACTAGACACCTTCCTAACTTGTACAACAATCAGTCACACTCTCTGAATATCATTAAGTAACCAAACCAACACTAGTAGTCGAACAACCAAATGTCCAAGAGCCAAGAGGTGGAAGCAAAATCCTAAATTCCAAAAAAAAGTCTCATTCCTTCCTTGTTCTCGCAATTTATCTTCACACAGTTAACATCTTCATATTCCACTATAGCATATCATTGTCCATGCCACCGATCTCTTCATTTTACAAAATAGAACCAACTCACATCTTCTTATCATGCAAACAAATCAAATTTGTTATGTCTCATTTTGGCAATGCATCTAGTAGGGTTTGTCCTGTAGTAGTGCAACTAAACAACTACCGATTTTGGATCTGTTAGCAACTGCATGCAGTAGGAGTATTATCGAGTGATCCTGGGAGTATCAACATCTCAAGAGTAGTAGCAATTTTGATCAAATATAACTGCAGGAGTAATAACAACTACTAGCTCAGTGTATCAACAACTAACGTAATAGGTGTATCAGCAACTTAAAATACATGGGAGTAAGATAACTTATTACAAACTAAAGAAAAATCATATTTTTAGTTGATGAGGGTTTCCTGAGGCTAAGGATGCTCCTGCATCATAATATCATCATGGATAATCATATAATACAGAGTCTATAGTCAACACATAACCACCAATCACAATGCTAGAACCAACACCCATTTTCACAAACAAGCAATCAACGGGAAACATATCACTTGATATCAAAGTCACAAAATACCATGCCTTAAAGGTCTAGTACAAAACCTTTTTATTTTCATGCGTTATACATCATTCCACAGCCAAGGAAGGTGTTAGCCATCAATGGAAAGAAACCATGAAAAAATGATAACAATTGATCAATAAAATGGAAACATCCAACCTCTAATCCACTAAGGCTCTTTACTAAACCTCAACCAACACACACACACACACATATATAGATAAACATTTAACATCCAAAAAGATCAAGCTATGATATTCCAATGTAGGAAACAAAAGGATTTCCCCAAACCATATGAACATTTGTATATATGTCATGTTCCAAGTTTATAAAAGGACTCCATTCAATCGGTGGTGCTTGTGTACCACAAGCACACAACCATAGAGGAATCCTTGTAACTACCAAGGAATGGTAGCATCCATGCATTCCCTACATACCCCACATCAACAAGTCATCGACCCTTCATGTACATGAATTACCGAGAAATGATACAATGATACACACACAAACACACATGAAGCCTTAGATGCACTCCTAGCAGTCGATACAACATAATAATTATGCATACATATACCTTTATGCCCCACCGCTGGTAGATCAATGGTAACAATGCAACGAGAAATAAATGTTGTGGATTAATAGTAGAGTCCCTCCACCCCCTTGTGATGTCAACAAGGGAGAAGGGGGTGGGGGGCGTTTGCCATCTTGTTTCCACCACTAGATTTTGGCCCCTCCCTTCAATGGCAACCATAAACTTCAACAATCCAACAACCCAAAAACATAGTGAGGGCATGGGGGTACCCTGTGATGTAAGCAAGAGAGGGGGTACACCATGACATTTGATGCTGAGTTGGAGGTGGTTTTGTTTGCTGGGTGGAAACCTGTAGTCTTTGTAATGTACATCTACTCTCTAGACTCTTATTCCTCACTCTAATATTCCTAAAGTCCTAGAAGTAGGGACAGATCAATGGATCAAATCTAAGTCCAACCCATTGGACCCAAAGCCTTTGAATACTCTTATACAAATGAGTCTTGAAAAGTGCAACTTATAATATGTCAGGGGAATGGTATTCTCTAATTTTCATGTTCTGGGGTAGTGTTTTCCATCTCATTTGGAAAGCTTATGAGCTCTCTTATCCTAACAAAATGAAAGTATCTTTGAAGTGAAGGATGGCCTCCACTTGCCTCTGTTTGTAAACTTCCACTACTTTGGGATCATTTGCTAAGATTGAATGAGTGGAGGTGAGGATGGGTGGATCTGGTTGTTTAAGTCTAATCTATATTAACACCTTCATCTCCCCATCCATGGAATTTCTTACTTCTTCATGTTTTACCTCGGCATGCCTTAGACAAGATGTTAGGGCCAATAATTGTGCATCTCCCAAATATGGGTTTGGGTCTCAAATGGTCAAATCTAGAAGCACAAGTTTGTGAAGGTAAAATTTAGTAACCTTGGCCTTGTCTTCAATAGTGCATTTTAGGAAAAAGTCATTGAATTCCTTGAGTTCTTGCAAATGGATAAACCCTTTCTGTGTAAGCATGTTTATCTAAAAATGACACCATTTCTCTTTCATAAATAAGGAGTAAATCTTTGAGGATTTATTTTAATTGACTATACCTCTAAAGTGAGGTGTGCCATGGTTCCTAAATCTGTTTCCAAGGTTGTAACCCGAGTGTTCCTCACGTGTATAAATATTTATGTCTATTGTAATTGGATTTTTAGCTACTTATTTTATTTCTCTAAGCACTCCCTCCTATTTGCTTCATTAAACCTTAGGAGTGTCATTTCTTCTTTCATTCTCTTCATCTCATATTCCATATTAGTGATATTAATGACACCTTTGGATTAGGTGATCCGTTTCCATCGACGAGTCTCAACTTTCTCTTGCTTTAAGTTGAGTCATTTCTATGGTGATAGGTGCACAAGAAGTGCCATTCTTGCACCAATCTAAGAGAAAAAGGTGGAGGATCTCCTTGGGGCTAGTTGCTTCATTGTCCTTTTATTCTCTTGTAATTCTATAAGTTGTTCCTATACCAGGTAAAATTGTTCATGTAGGTGGGAAACTTATTCCTGTGGCTAAGCATCTTTCCCCTTATTGTATTTTCTACCTTATTTCTCAAGAGGTGTTTTAATTTATGTTATTTCTACCTCTAGTTCCTTTAATTTCTTCTCCTTTACATCCTGAAGCTCTTATTTTTCTGGGCTAGGGGTCTCTTCAACAGTGATAGGAGTGGGATAATGAGGCCTTCTCTTTCCACTATACCATACCCTAGTTATTTTTCTCCTCTTTGTGTAAACAACATGTTGAGCAAGTATACTTGTCTTTGGATTTGTGGGAGTGCTAAGTGTTACTAATGACGCTGCAATTTCCTTCTCTTCTTCCTCTAAGAGCTCTTCTCCTTCTCTCTATTCTATAGGGTTTGCCACTTCCTTTTCTTTTCTCTTCTTATTTGGTCTCTTTTGGGGTTTTTTAACCTCTATCTGGGGTTATGTGGATTCTTCTTGAGTTTCTGCTAATTCTGTTTGAGATTCTACCCACCTTGTTTCAGGTTTTTCTAACTCAGCCTAGGCCTCTAAGAAGGCATGTCTGTCCACATCCACAAAGTATAACTAGGGAATGGGGGATTGAATATGTTATAATGCATCTATGACTATTAATCTAATCAAGTTGTGATGGGTTAGGTAATTATGTTTACCCTCCTTGACCTCTGTTCTCATCTAATTTAGGGATTGGAGGAGGAAATATGGGACACTTAACCACTCATGATTTGGTAGATCAGGTTGAAATGTTGGTAGAGGAGTATAAATTGCTAAGCATACACTATGCTTAACCTTCCTTCAAAATGTATGTACTTGAGAAAATCGTAGGCTAGTTCATCCCAAGGGTAAGGCAAGCTTTCCTTTCTGATCCCATTCTTATCCTCATCTAGTTGTTCATTAGGGAGGAAAAATCCTCTCTTTACACTGATAACTTCCTACCTTTCTTATTCACTTTAATGTACCCCCTTTAGAAGGGTGGTGGCCCTACTAATCAAGTATTTATAAACATATATTATTAGCCATTTAACTGTAGTGATTAATTCTTGGGCCTTAGGGTGTTTTAAGTTCATGACAAACTCTAAGGAAAGCTCATCATCATATCATTTGAGTTTCTCAATGAAACCCATCCAATCAAAATTTTCTAAGATGGAAATAACTTTAGGATTATGATGAATCCCGGTGGTATAAGTTAGTTCTTTGAAGTTGAATCGACCAACCATGGTGTATGATAAGTTTTGTAAGGACCTATTATTTTTTTTCACAAGTTTGGATAGAGTTTTAGACAGGGAAAAATATACTACTACAGGAATCAGGGTTTCCTCTCACAGTAAAGGATTCTACCTTGAAAAGAAAAAAAATGCTCAATCCTCCAACTAGATTCAAAATTAAGAACTTATCTCCCCAATTCAAAGTACCCAGTATGTTTAGAGGTAATCAATATGGAGGGGAAAAATTTGATTGTTCCTCTGTTAGTTCACTCTTTTTGACACATAAAATCTAATGGATGGAAATTTCAACAATTTAAGTAGTAGATATAATGCCAAATGTGAATGGAAATTAGGGAAAGAGCTTAGATTTATAGTTTTTGAACCAAAATCAATCTTTGTAGTATTATCGGGGGTCCCTATGAGTGTTTTTAATGATGTCCTATTCTTCCTATACCAAAACCCTCCCTCTTGTAGTTATTTACATTATTCTCCTATAACTTTGAAATTCTAGACCCTATACTCTGTAGCATTCTCCTGTAGGGAGGTAAACCTAGTCGTGGGCCTTTTAAATCTTGTTTGCATGTCGAACATTTAAACAAAAATAGGTGGTGAACTCTCAATTGATATCTCACTTAAGTGGAATTGATTCCAAGTGATGGATGAAAAGGAGCCCAACACGCATTATTTGAATGGTCCCACCTAACCTTATCGACCTTTGTGACTTGTAATTCCACTTTTCCTTGCAATCAAGATATGAAAACAACCACCCTTTCAAACGATCATTAAATTTGTTTCATTCACCCTCACACACGTGGGATTAACTTTTAGACAAAGTGGAGTGTGCCTGCTAAATTTGTCTCAGTGTTCTGCTAGTTTATCTGGCTATAAAACCAATTCCTTTTGCGCAAATAATGTTTCCATATGCTCAAATGAATTCGTAGGGTGAGTTTTAGAGGGATTTCATACTTGATGTTTACCTTTTCATGACATTGGAGGTTGTTTTTGTGTACTTGCAAGTGTTTGCAAGGTGTTGCTTGTGAGAAAACAATCACATAGCAGTTTACAGGAAATCATGTAGTTGCTTAGGCTCATTTTTTAAAAACTGGAGTGAGTGATTGTACTGGTGCTGATAAGGCTATTGATCTTCTTTTCGGAGGTTGCAGTCTTCATTAGGAGTGTTTTTATTTCTTTGCAGATTGAGCTTGTAGGATTTTTGTACGCTATTATAGGACTGTGTAGTCTCCTGTGGTAGCCAAAAAGGTCCCTCATTCTCACCAAAATACCTTCTTGAAATTGCATGGGGACTTGATAATTCATGGAGGAGCTACTAGTGCTAACATAGAAGGTCGTTATTGTGGATGTGGTGGAAAAGACAAGCAACTGAGTTGTTGCAGGGCTAGAAATGAAAAACAATGAAGGAGAATTTAGCACATGATGTGTGGTAATGGAGTAGATAGATGTTTGGATGTCCTTGGTGCTTGTCTCTATCTTGATTGCAAAGAAATCCTTCAACCTATAACTTTTTTCTTGAAACTAGGTTATCGTATAACATTATAGGACTTTCTTGTAGCAGTTAATGGAAGATGAAGAAATTGGATGGTAAAGAACTGACGATGGAGTTTTCGTATAGTGGATGACGAAAGTAAGTGGAAAATAGTGCAGGAGGCATGATTTGGGCCCACTTGGAGTGTTGGAGTTGATGTTTTGGGTTGAATGTACAAACTGATTTTGTCTCTTGTTCCTTTCCTATAGTACCTACATACAAGTTAAGGTGAGACAAAAACATTTTTTTTTCCTGAGGCCTATTGTCTACCCCATGGAGATTTTCAACCAATGATGGATTGGGAGAATTGATGCTCTCAATCAAATTTAGTTCCTTGCTTATTGAATTTACTTCCTAGAGAGGGGCTTCTTGTAAACATTTAATCAATATCCATTTCCAAGAGTGGAATCCTCCTCCTAGAAGTCATTGGTGTTGCCATCTCTACCCAAATACATGGTAATATTTTATATTTGAAAGACTCACATCAATATTGATACCCAAAATAAGCAGAGTGCTCATTCTAAGTATTTATTAGAAACCTAAATTCCAATGACGATAATAAGGTGTGCCATTAACATGATATGTTTATTATATGGATAGTACCAATTAAGTTTTAAGTGCAAATATTAAAAGAGTTGAAGTGGCAAGCAAATTGTAAGTTCAAATTTTATTGGGAGGGGTTGAGGTTGGGAGCCAATTGTGAAGATAAAACCTATCAATGGTTTTTCCAGGCTTGATACAACCTCACACAACCCTGGTGACAACATCCCATAGTGTTGAAAAATTTGTTTTTCCATACAACATCAAAATTAACGTCAACCTAATTCAAAAATAAAACTAAAAAGGAATAAGGATAATAGAATCATAAAATATTCTATTCTATCCACCTAAAAAGAGGCATTTTCTTGTATCAAATTTGGCACATTGAAATGGATTTACTTATGGGTAAAAGTACATTTATAGCTCTTTCAATTGAAAACATTTAGTTGTCTCAAATTGAAACAAAATGAACTCTTTTCTCTTTGTAGGACTATTCCTTTGTAGAATAAAATAGTTATTGACAAAGATCTGTGATCTCAAGTGCTTGGGGTGTATACAAAAGATTTATTATCCAACTCCATGCAACAATATATGATTATTCAACTTCGAACGAACTTGTGACCTTTTAAGAAGAAACACATATTCTTAACCATTACGCACACTCAAATTGTATTTGTTTCATTCTTCAGTAATTGAAGCTGGTACTCAGTGGTCTTTATAAATAGATGTTAAATAAAAAAATGATTTATCATCAATGGAATGATAATTGTGATTACACCTCATGGGATAGTTTATTTCCTCCACAAGTTGTTCTCACCCTCAACCTCATCATTGATTATCTGAATTTGAACATCCAATGGGATAATTTATTTTATCCACAAGTAACTCTCATCCTCAACCCTTCTTCATGGGGTCCATTAGTGGAATTTTGTCACCAAAATTATGGAAAACTCTATTGAACATCCAATGGAATAATTTATTTCATCCACAAGTAATTCTCATTCTCAACCCTTCTTCATGGGGTCCATTAGTGGAATTTTGTCACCAAGATTATGGGAAACTCCATTGAACGTCCAAGCTTGGATACAAGTCAAACTCATGGAATAATTTATTTATAATGTCGGTTTAGAAATTACAGTTCACACCTCCACTGCTAATTGCTTAAGTGAAAGTCTACCCGTTTCGCAGAGAAACTCTATTGATATGATTTTTATTTTTTTAAGTGGTTGGCAGTTTGTTTTTTAATTTATTTGAGTTATAATTTTATAGGAGATGTTTGGAGACGACGTAAAAGTTGAAGAAAAAAATACCTAACTATGTGGCATTTTTACACGTGATAAGTTATAAATTATTAGTCTACCAAACTCGTTTGACAGTTAAATATATTTTTTAATATTATAATAACAATTATATTTATAAAGTTTGATTCTCGAGTTCATCCAAATTACTGTAACATGTGAATTCACCTTTTATCCTTTAAAAAAAATACGCCAGTCAGCTAAAAATCAAAATTCACACTTTCAGTCCTTGGCTACTGACTGTTTGAGAGAAACTGTTTATTGATATGATTTCATTTTAATAAGTTATAAATTATTGGTATCGTTGATTTTGAATATATATTTTGAATATTATAATGATAATTACAGTTAGTCCTAAGGGTCAGTTTACTTCGCATATTGGAAAGTTACATTGTCAATTTTTTTGATGCTCTCCCATGGGGTTGATCTTTCTAGATTTTTCTATTGGAAAAAAAATATATAATGATAATTACAGTTATAAATATAAAATTAAATTTGGAAACTCATTCAAATTACTGGAACAAACTGAGAACTCGCCTTTTATCCTAAAAACAAACAACACCATCATATTGGCTAAAAATTAGGGTTCACACTTTGAGTTCTGGACTACTGACTCTTCAACATCTCAAACATATTTACATTTTAGATAGCATACAAGGTTTCTATGTCACTTTTTAAATATCTTAACACTTAATCACATGGCAATCACTAATTGATTTGTATGGTATAGTTTAATTTTAAATTATTTTTCATCTTTTACAAATTACCTTTAACTTCATTATTTTTCATAAACAATGTCTTACTCATAAATCATTGTGTCATAATTATGATGTTCAAATCAATTTGATGTGAAGAGTGAATATTAAATAATAATTAAATATTGATTATAAGTATAATGAAAGTATACATAATGCTTAAATTTTTATTTATTAAATATACAAACTTACGGTTATGCATTATAGTAAGATCTTATTGTTATTTCATTTAATACTAACACAACCATATTAGTAAATATTGTTGATATACACTAATAAATTTATATCATTAATATCCTTAATCATATGATTGACTCGAGAATAAATTTTAGTTTTTATTAATAATTATATTATTAATTATTAAAAACTAAATATTATTAATATTATTTAATTTTAATAAGCATAATATTATAAATCTTAATATTGAAACCTAATATTTTAAACTTAAAGTTATAAAGCCTAATATTATAATTTAATTAAACAAACACATCAAGAAGAAGAAACCTTTTTCAATTCCAGGACACAAACCTAATATACATAATTGGTATATGAAAGCTATTAATACATCTACCCCTAGAAAAGATCGTAATTAATGAAACAATCAAATTTTGTTGTGGTTTAGAAGGATTCATGAGAACAAAACACTTTTCTTATAATATTTACTTTTGGGTTTAACTTACATTGAATCCTACACATAGTTATAGATCTTTACGATTGTAGATAACCTATTACTGTTTCAAGCCAACACTATATGTATTGTCTTATTCATAAACCCCATAAAACTAAAATCTCGAAAAATAAGCAACAATTATTTGTACAGTGCTTAACAAAGCAATAATACTTTAACTATTATACACAGGAAATTCCTTGTGTAATAATATAAAAATAAGTGATCATAAATAAAATTTTACATTATATGAAAACCATAATGTTTAATAACAACTCAACTTATGATATTATTTTTTCAAACCTCCTAATATAAAAACATTTGCTAGTGGAAGTTTATGTGATTCCACAAAATGTGGTTAGCATCAGGATCAAGATGGAATGATTGATCTCATACTGTAAATAAATATTGCATAGATACAACCGTTGCATCTCTGAATTATTTATTTACATCCTGAGATTAATATTTCCATCTTGATCTTGATGATGAGCCCTTTTTTTTGTTTGTCCACCTGAAAAACATCACTGTGATTTAACTAAAAAAAATTATATATATATATATATATATATGAGAGAAAGAAATTAATTTCATTGTGAATTTAAAATTTGTAAAGTGCCTAATTTTCCATCCTTAAGAAAAATTTACTCTAAAAAAATAAAAAAAATAAAAATCATCTGCTCCCAATGAAACCATTATTGTAGTAAAATAATTTTTTAAATGTAGTAAAATAATTGTTTAAATTTAATCAGATTTATTTCTCATAGAACCCAAAGATGGAGCTTTGCCATGAAAACACATCCTTCTCATGCCATTTAACAATCATTTAAACATTATTTGACTCAATAAACATTATTTTGCATAGCAACTTATCCTTGTTCTTGTTTAAACACATTATTGCAATCACTAAATTAAAGACCATGGCAATATGGCAATATTAATGAGTATAACAAACATAGAAAAATAGCTAATCATAGTTAATAAATAGTAGTTATTTTAAGTTCAGGAAACAGTTCCCCTCACCTCAATGCATTATAGAAACCAGATCACAAACATATAGCGAAATAGCTAATAATAACTAATAAAGAATAGTTATTGTAAGTTCCCTTACTTTAATGTAGTTTGAGAACCTTAGTTTACAACCATACCGCATTAACTTACAAATCTTCCTTTGCAATAGGCATTAGTGGTGCTACAAATCACGAGGATTATAAGTGGCATTGCATTCAAACTTCATGATTGATAAAATTATGGATTTTTAAACAAAGGAATAATGTTGTGGTTGCAATTCCGAGTGCCTTTGGCAAGGGCAAATAATATCCTACATACATTATGACATGACAACAATCTTAAACAAAACACTGGATAGGATGGATAGGAATTATGACTTGCACAACACTTCTATGTTTTATCTTTCAAATTCTCTACAAGTCTCTTGTTTTTTATTTTTCAAATCTTTTACAAGTCTTTTAGAATTGAAACAGGGAATCAAGTGGATGGGGAATGAAAGGGAAGGATGGATGGACAAAGTGGAATGCAACTAATGAATTTGAAGGATGGGGAATAGGGAATGAAAATTATCGATGGATGGCAAAGTGGAATGAAACTAATGAATTTAGCATATGGGGAATGAAACGGATAGATGGAGAGAGTGGAATGAAATGAATGGAGGGGATCATGGAGTGTTCTATAATATTTTTAATTATATTTTTGAATTTGATACTTGTATCAAGTGGACTGGTATTGAAATTGAAAAATGATTTGTAAACTTTTGATATTAAAATCAAATTGATTTTTTTGGGAATAATAAGAGACATATGATAAAAGTAGGTTAAGATGACTAAATCAAGTAAAATGGAAAACTTAATGAACATGATAGATATGAGTATGCAATCTAACAATTGGCAAATCTAAATGTAACTATGTGATGTCCAAAATTCATTTAAGGAGCCATGTTGCTTCATGGATCTATCAGTGATGTGTTATATCTTTGTTGCAGATTGTAAGAAGAAAATAGAGAGATCAGAGAGCGATAACATGCAACTCCAAAATACACTTTGATATCTTTATTGATCACAATAGTTACACATATATAGGACATAAAACAACGACTTTGACATATTTAGATCACGACCATAACTCGGGAAATCACAATGACAAATCGCAACAACACATGGAAGCATTACTTCCAATAGCCCCCCTTAATGCTTACATGAAAAACATTGAAAACACATATTACAACAACAAGGATAATATTTATGTAACTAGTCTTAATCAACACTCATATCCACTCTAGAATCTTGCAAACAACGCTCTTTCACCACCACATATTCAAGCTATCACTTGATCTCCATTTAAAATGTAACTGTCTCTGACCATTGTTGGTGAACTTTGCAAGATCAACAATATTGATGCTTCAGCTCGTCAGGGCTTCCGCAATAAGAGCCATCAAGTAATGAACCATATTATGGACCAACCACAATCAGTATGATATTTTGCTCTCGGTTATCCATCAGTTGATAGGATGGAGGTCAGGATAATGAATGTGTTCAAAAGTTTATCAAACAACTTGACCTTATTAACACACAAGAATTGATGTTTCAGACACTGGGGCTTCTAGTTTAAGAACCACCAACCAATTTTATAACCAATAAAAACACACAAGAATTGATGTTTCAGACACCGGTGCTTCCAGTTTAAGAACGACCAACCCTTTTTATAACCAATAAAAACACAAACACAAACCAACAAAATGTAAGGAGACAAACTCAATGACCACTTATTGATCTGTGTAGATCAGATCATATATAATAATAATAAGTTTGCATATTGGTATTTTTCATCAAATTTGTAGTGTTTGGATCTTGATCTTTGGATAAACAATACCACAATATTTTATTAGTTCATATCTAGAATGAGAAATGCCAACACTCTGCTTGCATGCCGCGGTTGTACATCTTGCACCATCTGATAATCTCGAGAACCACCATTTAAAACATTTAGACATTGCTCTCAATTGTATATCCACACTATATCAAACCAAATCTATGTTGATCCAGCTTCCTCACATTGAGCATATCTCCTCTTCTTTTACAAATATTTGTCCACAATGGAACTTCACACAACATCAACAACAATGGACCTTCATAATTCTCCTTTTCATGCAACTATCCACAATCCACAGACAAATCAAATATTCACACAAACAATAGATGAAACACTCAATTAAACTAATCTATGTGCAAAGGAGTATCATGGCTAAAATTGCATGATCTCAACCCCTCTCATGAGAGAGTCATGGCTGAACTAGCACTGATACCGTGCTAGAAGAAAAGAGAGACATCAAAGAGCGATTGCATGCAACACCAAAACACACTTTGATATCTTTATTGATCACAACAATCACATATATAGGACATAAAAGACTGACTTTGACATATTTAGATCACGACTACAACTCGGGAACTCATAATGACAACTCACAACAACACATGGAAGCATTACTTCCAATACAAATATGCACACATGGAAACATTACTTCTAGTATAGATATGCATTAATACCAGAGGTAGTCCTATAATACTTCCACAGAACCAGCCCAGGAGGTCTTCTCATTGAAAATGCTGCGACAAAGTTTAACTTGGAGATTTTTTTTTTTAATATTTCAAAATTGATTTTGATTGAATTTGTGAGATTTTTTTTAAATGATAAATTCGAGTAGTGTGATATACACATCTCAAGTGTCTCAATTCTTTTTATAACACTACATTTATTTATGTTTTTAAAAACGCATTTAGAATTTAAAAATAAGCGATTCCCAATTTCCAAAATTAAAATACATCTGATTAACCTTCTCCCAAAAGCCATTGATATCTTCCCCTCTACCTAAGGGCATGGTAACATTTTATTTCTGAGAGACTCGTATCAGTATTGATACCCAAAATAAGCAGAGTTCTTGTTCCAATCCTTTATTAGAAACCTACATGTTGATGATAGGGTGTGCAATTAATAGGTTCCTGGATATGTTTATAATATGGATATGCAACTTATTGCTTATCAGTTAAGTTTAAGTATAAACAAGGGAGGTTGCATTATAGCTAGTTCTTGCATTGAGCGGGCAGCAGGGTTTGACAAGCCAAGTGTCAGATTGTTAAAAATGCAATGTTCTGTATTAAATAAAATGAAACCCACTGGTCAGCTCTACGAAAGAGAGTCTGAACCAGGAGAGTCTGGCTCTGCAAAACGCTCTACATTGTTCATGTACATCACACATTATATAGTAATCACAGATTTAGGGAAGTTAGAACCATAACCTAAAAAATAGAAACTAATTCCTATCCTGAGGTCTCGTGAACCAACTCACTATTCTAAGATATTATCCATTATCTCTAACACTCCCCCTTAATGGAGAAGGGGTTCACAAATATGCCTAACATCTCCCTAAACATTTCAAACTTGATTTTGCCAAGAGGCTTAGTGAAAATGTCTGCAACATTATCACATGTATTACAATATACCAAATGGATTTCTTTTGATTGCACTTTTTCCCTGATAAAGTGGAATTGTGTATCAATGTGTTTAGTGTTTTTGTGAAACACCGAATTATTAGCAAGTTTGATTGAACTTTGATTGTCACATCTGATTGTTGTTGCATCTTTCTGTTCTTCCCCAACATCCTAGAGAAGTCTCCACAACCAAACTGCCTCACATGTTGTTGCACACATAGCTTGATACTTTGCTTCCGCTGAAGACAAGGAAACTGTGTTATGTTTCTTGCTGCTCCATGTAATCACCCCGGATCCAATGTTGAATGCATAGCCTATTATGGATCTACGATCGTCTACATTTCCAGCCCAATCTAAATCTGTAAATCTTGTCAATCTAACATCAGAGGAATCAGTATAAATAATACCATAATCTACAGTACCTTGTAGATACCTCAAAACACATTTCACTGCATTCCAATGACTTTCAAGTGGCTTGGACATGTATTGACTTAGCACACTGACTGCATAAGCCAAATCTGGTCTAGTAGTGGTTAGGTATATTAAGCTCCCAACCAGTTGTCTGTAAAGTGTCGCATCTGCCTCTTTAGAGCCATCCTCACTCTGCAGTTTGATGTTCTACTGTAATGGTACTGCTGCAGCCTTACACTGATCCATCCTGAATCTTTCTAATATTCCTTTGACATACTTTCCCTGGGACAGAAATGTTTGTCCTGAATCTCTCCAGATCTCAAGACCCAAACAATATCTTAATTCACCAAGGTGTTTCATTTCGAACACCTGTGACATCTGTTGCTTGATTTCTTTGATTAGATAAGTAGCATCACCTGTAATAATCAAATCATCTACATATAAAGAAATCAACACTATGCGCCCTTTTTCATCTTGCATGGTATATATATTAGGGTCGTTTTTACTTCTGTTGTAGCCAAATTGCAAAAAAAATAAATCAATCTTTTCATACCAAGACTTGGGTGCTTTCTTTAGCCCATAAAAAGCTTTCTTTAATCTACAAACTAAATGTTCTTTCCCTTTCTGGACAAACCCTTCAGGTTTCTCTAAATAAACCTCCTCTTTCAATTCTCCATTTAAAAATGTAGACTTTACATCTAGTTGGTGAATCATCCAATGTTTCTTAGTAGCTAAAGCAATCAACATTCTGATGGTATTTAGTTTAGCTACAGGGGCAAAGGTTTCTTCATAGTCAATGCCTTCTTTTTGTGAATACCCCTTTGCTACCAATCTAGCTTTTAATTTATCTATGGTTCCATCTGCATTAATCTTGGGTTTATACAACCATTTGCAACCTATGGTTTGTTTCCCTTTAGGAAGTTCAACCAGTTCCCAAGTGTTGTTCCTGATTATAGATTCATATTCCTATTCCATAGCTATTTTCCATTCACTACATTCATTTGCTTCCTTATAACTAGAAGGTTCAACAACATTCATCATACTAGTTATAAAAGCATTTTCCCTATATCTTGCAGGCAATTGAGCTTTCCTACCTGATCTCCTGAGTGGTGGGGTAGCTTCAAACCTTGTCTAATCATCATTTTCTTTTTCTTCCCACTGCTACTACTGTTGTTGTTGTATCTGTTGTTGTTCATCTTCTGCCTTTGTCTGCTGTTGATCCTGATTGTTTATTATTTCTCCACTTTCTTCCACCAAGAACGAAATATCCCATTCCTCATTATGCTTATCAAACTCTTCATGATCCTGCTCATGGAATATGACATCTCTACTAACAAAAATCTTGCCAGTAGAGGGATTAAATAATCTATAAGCTTTATATTATGAACAATACCCTATAAAGGTACATCTGATGGCTTTTGAATATAGTTTTCTTCTGTCTTCCTTGGAATATGGGCAAATGCTTTAGACCCAAATACTCTTAAATGTTTTACTACAGGCTTAAATCCATATAATGCTTCATAAGGAGTTTTAAACTCAAGATTCTTTGTAGGACTCCTATTTTTCAAATAAACTGCAGTATTCAATGCTTCAGCCCAAAAACCATTTGAAAGGTTCTTACCTTTCAACATGCTTCTAGCACATTCCACCAAGGCTCTGTTCTTTCTTTCCGTTACTCCATTCTGTTGAGGAGTATGGGGTACTGTGAATTGTTGTAATATCCCATGGTCTTTACAATACTTGATAAGCTCATCCTTCTTGTATTCTCCCCCTTGACCAGAGCGGATAATTTTTATCTGCTTCCCTATTTGCTTTTCAATCATATTTCTAAACTTCATAAAGTATTCAAATGTGTGATTCTTCTTACTCAAGAAATATACCAAAGAAAACTTTGTGCAATCATCAATAAACAGTAAAAAATACAGTGCACCTCCTAATGACTTTGTTTGCATGGGTCCACAAAGATCTGTGTGCACTAATTCAAGTATATCTCTCTATTTCTTCTCTACTCAAACAGGGAATTCTTCTCTATGCATCTTTCCTAATGTACATGCATCACAATCATTATGCACTTGTTTTAACATAGGAAGATCTCTTACCATTTCCTTTTTCTGAAGTAACAACAAATCATTGTAGTTGATATGACCAAATCTTTGATGCCACAACTCTTCTGTAGTCAAACCTACTGTTGTTAAAGCTTGAACTAATGCTGGTCTTACATCCAATTTGTACAAACCTCCTGTTCGAATTCCTGTAGCAATAGTCTTCATGCCATCTAGTAGATATTTAATATAACAGTTAGATTTAAAACATTCAACTTTAAGATCTTGATCTGTAATCATTAATACAGAAATCAAGTTCTTTGTTACACTGGGCACATACATGACATTATGAATTTGTCTTACATTACCATTAGGTAAAATGACAGAAATTTTCCCAAACCCTTTTATCTGATGACTTCTATCATCACCTAGGTAGATTTGTGCTCCGTTATTGATTTCTTTAAAATATTTAAACCATTGCTTGTTTCATGTCATATGTGTTGATGCTCCCGAATCTACATACTAGATGTCTACATCAACATTCTCATCAAAATCTGTCATGAACAATCTGATGTTCTGCTCATGATTATCATTCGCGAGATGACCTGCATGTCGTTTCTGCCTCTGTTTTTCTTCATGATATTTCTTCTTCCTACACTCCCTAGCTATATGACCAAGTTTTCCACAATAAAAAACATTTAATTATAGAGTTTTTTTTATTCGGATTCATACCTTGGGTCGGATTTGGTCTTTTCTGTGAGCTTCCTCCATTTTGTTGTTGCGGATTTCCTTTTCCTTTGAAGAAGTTCTTTTTCGCCATCAATGCAAGATTGGCACTCTAGGGCTTCAGAGTCAATATTCTTTCTTCTTCTTGCATCAGTATTCCTATCAATTATTCAAACTTTGGGATTTTCTCTCTCGCATTTATCCCAGTGATGAACATTTGGTAGTCATCGGTCACACCATTCATGGTAATTGTTACAAGATCTGTATTTGCAACTGTTTCGCCAATGTCTGACAATTTGTTCTTCAGATCCTTGATCCTTGCTATGAAGGAAGCAACTATTTCATTCTCCTCCATCTTCAGGGATAAGATCTTGCTCTTTAGAAACAAAAGATGATTTGTATTCCTAATCTCATACAAATCCTTCAATATTCCCCAAATTTCGCTTGTTGATTTGCATTCTCTGATGTGTGGTATGATACAGTCTTTCATTGACATCTTCAACAGCATCCTTGCTTTACCTTCTCACTTCTCCCAGTTTGGGACTGATGCTGATCTAGTTGCTAGCTTCTGCTCATCCCCATTTGCAATCGTCCAAGTACTTTGCAATTCTAGCAATGTCTGCATCTTGAATTTCCAATTCGCATAATTGGAGCCATCAAGCTTGTTATACTCATTCAATCATGCTTCAAACATTTGATTATTCATCTTGGCGATTAAAAATAAATAAAAATTGACAGGTAAAACAAAAATGTTAGGTTTACCCTAGATCTGTGTCAAAGACAAAGATCGTTGATCTCCAATATTGTTTGATCTCACAGCACACACGCAGATCACCGTGGCTTCCTTCACGGCCTCTACCATGGCCTCCTTGGAAAACCTCGGCCTCCAGGCAGCCTTCTGTTGTCAGCCTCTGCCAGGACGCAGCCTTCTCTCGGCCTCCACGCAGCCCCTCACTTGTTTGCACAGTCGGCGCGAGTTAGCACCACGGACTCGCGAAGGTCTTCGCAACTGTACACTTCAAATCTGCGACGGTCGGAAAAATAAAAACACGCAGAAGTTCTACAGTGGGATCATCATGTTTGTGCACCTAAAACTTGCGATGATTTCGGCTTAGTCGCGCCCTCCACTTAGTGTACAGGTTCCTCAGCCCTGACGCTCTGATACCATGTTAAAAATGCAATGTTCTGTATTAAATAAAATGAAACCCACTGGTCAGCTCTACGAAAGAGAGTCTGAACTAGGAGAGTCTGGCTCTGCAAAATGCTCTACATTGTTCATGTACATCACACATTATATAGTAATAATATATTTAGGGAAGTTAGAAGCATAACCTAAAAAATAGAAACTAATTCCTATCCTGAGGTCTCCTGAACCAACTCACTATTCTAAGATATTCTCCATTATCTCTAACATGGAAAACCCACCAAGATAGTCAGCCAAAGCCAAATTTAGACTATTGTTGACTCACCAACATAAGACATAAGCAAAGGTACAGATCGCAAGGCTATTTATTTGAATCGCCTGTAATTACTGACTTAGTACTCCTGTGAATGATTGCAAAGAAGTCTTTTCTAGATTTGATCTTGTCATTGTGGCAAACATTGAAGAGAAGAAAATAAAATCTATGAAACCAAACAACACAAATGCCTCACTTGTTTACAGAAAAATAGTGATCTTGATCGTTTAAAAAACAATGTCTCATACAACATAATCTACTTCATCAAGAAAAAATAAAAATAAAAATGAAAATTAGAGAGTTGCTCTACCTAAAGAAGAATTCATTCCACCAAGTGAAATAAATGAGGTAAACTGAATAATTCCCGATCTGGAATCTCTTTTGGGACACAACTTCTGGTTGGGACATATTATACTTGCATAGATATGTTATTATACCTACATCTCTATGTTGAAAAACGTTGAAAACCCTGCCATTCATTGTTGGTAGTTCTCAATCTCTTCTGTAATTCGAATTGATATATATGAGTTGGCACATGGAGAAGTTCTAGCCACGAGCCTCGGACCTACTACAATATATATTAACATTTGATATTAGCATATTCTCCTGGCAATGAAAAATAATAATACTTCATTCAATGTGACCTAGTTCTAAAAAGAATAATACTAGGGACTAATACTAAAACAAAGTCCATACTTGAACCAAACTAAAGACAACCAGGTGATGCTGATGCCAGAGAGCTAGGCTAAGGGAATCCAATTTGTGACTCTACTTGGGGTGGAACAACTACTACAACTCCTCAAACACTCTTAATATACAATCTTGCATAGATACGTGTTCATATATGATCTAACCATATATACGTATTACACTTGGATTCACACCTATATGTTTCACATTTGGCAGATATAATAGCATACCTCCATGTTTTCACATATGATATCACCATATAATATACATTTTACACCTCGAACTTCTTACATTGATACGTTTCATGAAAAGCATTGAATATAAGGTTGTAAATGTGTACCTCGTTTGCTGCAACAGAGTAAGACAACGGATTTGCAATAGATGATAAATAAAGAGACCATGCTCATAGGAATCTTTGACAGAGCTTTTGCTTGTAGTGTGAGCAGTCGACAAGCTCCGAAATGCGAGTTTTGTTTTGTAAGAGTTTGTACATTACAGATATATTAGTCTAGGAGTAGGATATTATATTGGCCCTCGAACTACTTTGAGAACTGTGCTAGGAAATTAGCCCACAATGAGAATGTTAAAGAGGGCTGCCATGAAAGTAGTTGAAGCTGCCTACATCAATGGAGAATTGAGGATCCTAATGTCGTGTCGGGAAATTAGCCCACAATGACAATGTTAAAGATGGTCGTCATGAAAGTAGTTCAAGCTACCTACATCAACCGAGAACTAAGGAGCCCTTTCTCATCCCTTGCAGTGCAACGCCAAAATGGTGAAGTTACTAATTATCCACCAAGTCGGTCTTAGGAAATTAGCCCACAATGAGAATTTTAAAGAGGGTCGCCATGAAAGATGATGAAGCTTCCTACATCAACGAAGAACCGAGGAGCTGTTTCTCATCCTTGCATCGCAACGCCAAAATAGTGAAGTTATTGATTATCCACAAAACCAGTGTCATGTCAGGCAATTAGCCCACAATGAGAATGTTAATGAGGGCTGCCATGAAATTAGATGAAGTTGCCTACATCAACGGAGAACTAAGGAGCCCTTTCTCATCCCTTGCAACTCAGCCCAATGCCAAAATGGTGAAGTTATTGATTATCCACCCGAAAAAGAGGAAAAGTGAAGGTTGTCGAACATTAGGTGACACTAGAACTATAGGTGGCACATCCATGGTGTGCAAGTGGAATTTATAAGGCAGAGCCAAGATATAAAGAAAATCTAATTACCCAAACAAGTATAACATATAACATAGCATTTAATATTGGAGACTAATATTAGCATTAGGCTACACTGTGAACTTATATGATTAAAAGAATGTACATAATATATGGTTCGCCTTGCGAAGAGGTTAAATAAGATGGTGAAACGATATGTGTCTAAAAACTTTGCTTATACGTGATCAGGAAAACTAACAAATAGGTAAATTAATGTTTTAACATCATCATATCGATTACAATAGTCCGAACAGAACCTACAATAAAAACTAATAAGACTGGAAATGGAAAGTCAAATTATATGTTTAAATTCTATTGGAAAGGGTTGAGGTTGGGAATTAATTATGACGATAAAATTACCAATATCGTTGTGTGGGCTTGATCGCATAATCTTTACAATATCATTCCATAGTAGTGAACGGATTATTTTTCTATCCAATATCTAAACTTCAACATGTTATTTTTCCTATCCAACATCTAAACAAACCTCAACATAATTCTAGAAAAAAAAAATAATGATAATAAAAACATAGAAGCTTCTATCCTATCCACCTGAACAGAGGCATTTTTTCTATCAGATTTGGCACTGAAAGGGATTCAAATAGGGGTAAAAGTATCTATAGTTGTCTCAAATTGAAAACATTTAGCAGTCTCAAATTGAAACCAAATGAACTCTTTGCATTTGGTACGGCTATTTCTTTGGAGCATAAAATAGTTATGGCTAGATGTCTGTGATCTCAAGCTCTTGGGTAAATACAAAAGATTTATTATCCTAGAAGAATAATTGTGCTAATTGGTGCATTCTACAACTTAGTATAAGGGAGATAGTGATTTTGTCTTATGAGGGAAATGTGTGATTCTAAATGTGCTCAGTATGGAGTTGACACATGTTCCTTTTAAAATATAAATAATTTCTTTTTAAAATAGAAAAACAATATGCTTTATAATAGAAAACAAAAAGAATATATATATATATATATATATATATATATATATATATATATATATATATATTATTAAACATCCATAATCCCAACATCATTATCGACACTAAATTTGTTGTTGCCATTACAACCTAGTGTAGTAAAAATATTTTACTCATAAAATATATGTATGTAATATAATTTTATATCAACTTTAAAAAGATAGAATAATTAGAAGTGAAAAAGTGAATTACTCCTAAAAAGAAAATTCAACACAAGATTTAAATAAACTATTTTAAGTCTATATTAAATAATTTATCTCCATATTAATTTCATATATATCTATATATATACAAAGAAAATGTTAAAAGAAAATATTTTAATGTTGCAATTCTTTGTCCAAAATAAAAAATAATCCATTTTTCTTTTTTAATTTTTTAGCTTCTATGTTTGGAGTTGTTTATTGATGAAGGAACATCCACAAATGTGAGAATTATTGTCCATTTTTTAGACCCACCAAGAGGAGCTATTGTCCACTTTTTAGACCCACCAAGAGTTCATTATCAAGACATGGACCAAGTTAGTAGCTTTAAATGTCAATAATAATTCTCACATCATTAATAAACAAATAAATGAAAGTTAAAAAATAAAATAAAAATATCAAGTACTTCCTACAATAAGAATAATAAGAGAGAGATGTATTTTTAATATAAAGTTAATATGTAAAATTTAAAAACATTCATAACAATAAAAAAATTTCAATGTAGGTCATCAATAAAATATTTTAAGTAATATTGACATATACTTAGAAATATATTAATAAAAAAATCATTTAATATAGACAATGTAGTACATAGATAAAATGCCTCAATGCACATGTTATGTAAAATATTTTGATGTGAATTATGTATATATTACATATTATTTAAATTTTTTATCTATATATCATATAAAGTAATTGGAAAAAATAAGTTTTGTGGTTAAAATGCTTGAAGTATTCTCACTATTTTACATTTTGGTTGCACTCGAATAGATTTGCTTCCCACCCTCAACCTCATTATTGAGCCTCTCAATTTGAAAATATTATAGCCGTTTGCTTAGTCTAGTCTAATATAGCCGTTTTTCAGTCATATCTAGCCATTGGAAAGTGCTCTCCCTATTTAAGATGTAGCCATGATCTGATTCTTCAACGTGTCCTGATGATGAACCACACTCGTTGGTTCGAAACGCGTCGACAAATGTACTATCATGTGATTTACGCCGAAATAATTTTTCTCATAAACTTAATATGGATCATAGAAGCCTCAATTCAACTATATTATGGGATAGTTTATTTTATCCACAAGTAGTTGTGGCCCTCAACCCTTCTTCATGAAATTTGAATTTGAACAACTCACAGAATAATTTATTTTATCCACAAGTAATTGTCACCCTCAACCTCTTTCCATAAAATCTATTAATAAAATGTAATTATCACCACAATTATATATTTCTTTCACAAACAACTCAATCCCTATCTATAAAGTTCGAACCTAAAACCTAATAAAACTAAACCACACCATACAAATATAAACCATACTCCATGACTAAATAAACAAACTAAACCACACACATCCTACTAATCTAAAACATACTCCATCACCAAATGGACAAGGTACGAGACTTCATTAAATCTAACCACAATTTGTTAACGAGTCAAAACTTCATGCAATGGGGAAATTCACCCAAAAAAAAATAACAAATTCAATACACGATATTCGCGCTTACTTCATGCAATTGGAAAATTCACAAAAGAATAACTAATGCAATACACTATTTTCACAAAGCCTGAAAAGAACATATTTAACCAGGTTGACTTCCTACCGAAAACTATAGCTTTAGACTATATATATATTTCATGTCGATCTCTAAAAGCAGCATAATTGGCCATCCGAGCTTCGACAGATCCTCGTTACTCGACCTAAATAAAGGTTCTACCTACCTGGTAATTGGTAATTATGTTTGGTAATTATGTTTATTACTGTATATTTATTTTAAACACTGAATTAATTTGAGTTTATAGAGATCCAAATTTTTAATTTGTAATTTGTTTTAATAAATATTATTTAAATATTTTGTATAGTTATTTAATTTTAGATTTTTTTTTTAATTGACATAAACTTAGTTTTAATTTTGATAAAAAAAGAGATAACATATTTCGACTCAATAAACCACTACACATTATCTACTGTCAACATCTTCCAGGATGCAGTTTTCTCTCGGCCTCCACGTAGCCCCTCACTTGTTTGCATAGTCAACACGAGTTAGCACCACGGACTCGCGAAGGTCTTCGTGATTGTACACTTCAAATCTGTGACGGTCGGCAAAATAAAAACACGCAGAAGTTCTACAGTGGGATCGTCACATTAGTGCACCTAAAACTTGTGATGATTTCGGCTTAGTTGCGTGCTCCACTTAGTGTACGGGTTATTCAACCCTGACGCTCTGATACCATGTTAAAAATGCAATGTTTTGTATTAAATAAAATGAAACCCACTGGTCAGCTCTACGAAAGAGAGTCTAAACTAGGAGAGTCTGGCTCTGCAGAATGCTCTACATTGTTCATGTACATCACACATTATATAGTAATCATAGATTTAGGGAAGTTAGAAGCATAACCTAAAAAATAGAAACTAATTCCTATCCCGAGGTCTCCTGAACCAACTCACTATTCTAAGATATTCTCCATTATCTCTAACATGGACAACCCACCAAGACAGTCAGTCAAAGCCAAATTTAGACTATTGTTGACTCACCAATGTAAGACATAAGCAAAGGTATAGATTGCAAGGCTATTTCTCTGAACCGCCTGTAATTACTGACTTTGTAGTCCTGTGAATGATTGCAAGGAAGTCTTTTCTAGATTTGATCCTGTCATTGTGGAAAACATTGAAGAGAAGAAAATAAAGTCTATGAAACCAAACAACATAAATGCCTCACTTATTGACAGAAAAAGCGTGATATTAATCATTTAAAGAACAATGTCTCATACAACATAATCTACTTCATGAAGAAAAAATAACAAAATGAAAATTAGAGAGTTGCTCTACCTAAAGAAGAATTCATTCTACCAAGTGAAATAAACAAGGTAAACTGAATAATTCCCGATGTGGAATCTCTTTTGGGACACAACTTCTGGTTGGGACATATTATACTCGCATAGATATGTTATTATACTTGCATCTCTATGTTGAAAAATGTTGAAAACCCTGCCATTCATTGTTGGTAGTTCTCAGTCTCTTCTCTAATTCGAATTGATATATATGAGCTGGCACATGGAGAAGTTCTAGCCACGAGCCTCAGACCTACTACAATATATATTAACATTTGATATTGGCATATTCCCCTGGCAATGAAAAATAATAATACTTCATTCAATGTGACCTAGTTCTAAAAAGAACAAGGATGGCTGCAAAGGCAGCAAGTCCCTGCCACTAAAGCACCATATTCTTAGCGATAGTAAGCAGAGCTCATTAACCGAGTTGGAAAAGACACAGGGGTGGAGGAAAATTGCATAAAAAAGCTGAGGCTATCTGACCTATGAATGATGCCAAGTGAACCTTTCCTTTAATCCCTCCTAAGAGAAATAATACAGTGAACTAACATCCAGCTGGCAAAGAAAAGTATACCTATGCTCTAACAAATGGCTTTTGAAATGTGACCAGGCGCGCACCTGACCGATAAACATTTCTATCCCTGCCATAACAAACTGGTAATTAGGAGTTTAAGGACGCATCTAAGATTACCTACCATTACCCCGAAACCCATGAGAGTTCCTACTTAATCATTCTAAATATCATTCGAGAATGGGCTAACATGCAATGAATTTTAGCGACTTTCCAAGATATATGTTTGTAATCGTGGTTGTGCCAGGTTAAGACGTGCATGTTTTCCACTTGTCTAAAGATGCAATCATTTTTTAAACTCTCTTTGCCACTGTTGTTATCTCTGTCCCCGTCGCTGCTACTCTTACCTCCCTTCCTTGCCTCGGTGTCTTCTACGCGAATACGCTATGCTACCATCAGTATCGAAGCTAAGCGCTCCTAGGCTCGCAGGTAGGGATGGTGGGGAAGAAAGCGCATTGCGTGATTCCTATGGGGCGAGTAGGATCACTGAAATATTGAGTAAGCAGCGCACACAGGAAAGTTGGTCCAAGCCGCAATATCCTTCTTGATTGATCCCTAATCTCGAATCGACGAATTCAACGCTTTCGCTTTAGCTTTAGCTCGAGGCAACCCATGAGCCGTAGATATACGCACAATCCATCATTCCATCATAGTCCCTCTTCAGCAGTTCTGCAGTTTCTGCCGCAGATATACGCCCAACATTCTCTTATTCTTTTTTCTCTGCGCTGATCTCCCGCAATAGCAAGAAAGCCATGGCGATGGTGACCAGGGTAGCAGGCAATGCCATAATCGACCCAGTCATCCAGCAGCTCACTGATCTTATTACCGAGGATATTGCCACCCTCTTTTTCCAAGATCCACAGAAAGCGCCCCCAGAGATCGTGAATATTTGGTTGCAATTGCTGCGAAATTCGCTTTCAGAGGCAAGGCGCCTAATTGATTGCTCGGGACGTGGCTTGCTTTTTCTAGTTTCTACCTCTAATTTGTGCTTGTGCATATGATTTTCTTCATTTTATTCACCTCCTTTAGTTCAATGACTGGGGTCTGAGAGTTTAGCTGCATTTGAATTGATCAAAGAGGTTCTTTGTATGGTTAATTTTGTGAGTGTAGAGATCTCAAACTTCCCCATACTCCTTTGATGGTATTCTATGTGATTGCGATAAGAGCTCATAGGTTGATCTTCTGGGCACTATTGTTCATATATTTTGCTTGAAGGTGTGTATGCAATTGTGTTCAACAACTTTTAGAAAGCTTCCATGTTCATCAAATCAATGTTCCCAACCAAAATTTTGTCAAGATCAAGACTTAAGGCGAGTCAAAATACCCATTCAGGCCATTATGTGAAGACATAGAAGCATGGGCAGTGTGATGATGGATCATATTTGGCAAGCAGCCAATTCAATTTGCCCTCTTACCTGATGTGCGTTGTAAAGTGTACAGTATTGTAGTAATGCAAAGTGAGTGAAGTGGCACTTGGCAGGAACCAAGTGACACAGATTGGGTTCGAATTCAGGTTCGGCAAGGATAAAGTTAAGTTTGAGTTCAAGTTTTCCAATAAAATTCGAATAAAGTTTACCATTAAGTTCAATAGAATATGTTTTTTAAATATAAATATTTTATTAGTAACATTCAAATATATTTAAGAGTGTTCTTCTGAGTGTGTGTTGTTTCATTCTCAGCCGGTCGATGTGCATGCAAGAGACACGTGGCTGGGAAGGCTGTTGTCCATCACCTGTTACAGAAAGGAAGGTTGCCATGACTGGCAGGGAAAAATAATAACAGCATGCAACATTATGCTCAGAGAATTAAGGAAACTGCAACGCATGAAAAGATGGAGCAATATGGAGCTTTCTGATACAACAAATAGTGTTGTAACAAGATGTGCAGAGTAAGAGCAATTTAATTTATCATAGCTGTATGTTTCTTTAAGCTGATTTGCACGCCTTAGGCCAATAGTTTCTGAAAATTGAATTCTATGTAGCATTTTTTAGGTTTATATCAAATTAATCAATTACTTGAGCCTGTTGGATGGGAATAAATATTCAGAATCCATTAATTCTTGATATTGATCTCTGTGACAGGGCTCTTTGCACAACAGTAGAAGAATTGCGGCAGCAATTTGTTGTTTCAAAATGCTTTCATCTCCTGAATCTCATCACTTGAAAAATAGCAGAACACTAAATTTAAATTACAGTTTTCTATTTTCTTAGATAAGAAAAACCGCTTTTATTTTATGAACCTAGCAGAATACTGAATTTAAATTACAGTTTTTTATTTAAAACTGCTTTTATTTTATGAACCTAGAATTTTAGGTAAAACCGCTTTTATTTTATGAACCTAAAAAACGTGTGATTAATATGAACCTAAAAAAACGACTGGCTGTGGGCTCAACCTTATCCTCCAATCAGGGTATGTGATGAAGTTCGTTGAGGATGGAAGCAAAGAAATTTGTTGTCCGAAGACGCTAAGGAAGGAGTGATGGCGTGCAGAGGGTCGAAGAGAAAGCCAATAAGAAACCCAGGGGAATCATTCAGAAGAGAAATAGCAAAAAGGTCAAAGTGCCTACAAAGGTAAGATTAATAAAGCAAGTGTGATTCCAGTGAATGCTGTCTGGAAGGCGGTGGAAAAGCTAGCTCTCTGAGAAGTTGGTGAACGTGGCAGTTTGGGGCATTAATTCCAAAGATAAGTATTAAGGCACGGAGCGGTGGGAGTTGGTAACAGTTCAGTAAAGGCAAATAGACAGCGGCGGTGCCCAAAGCAAAGGTGAAAGTGTGAATTTCAATTACAGATTTTTATTTTCTTATTTAAAACTGCTTTTATCTTATGAACCTAGAAAACAAGTAATTAGTAGAGGTTTATTTTATGAACTTGGAAAACCAGAAATTAACAGTGGTTGGGCATAGGCGCATACAACCAAAAAAGAAAAGGAAAAATATTTTCTTGCATACAACAAATATATATATATATATATATATATATATATATATATATATATATATATATATATATATATATATTTATTTATTTATTTATTTTCTTGGATAAGAAAAACTGCTTTCACTTTATGAACCTGAATCCTTGATTTGTTCCACTAGTGATTTATCTCAAATAGTCTCTTACTCTTTCAAATTTTGTACTCTTTTACATTCTGAGAGTAATATCATAGGAATCTTGCTACTATATTGTGCATAAAGCAAATAATTGTGAAACTGTGAAACAAGCAAAGGAAAAATTGTGAAGGGATAATTCTGAAATAGTCAAAGCAGTGAGGCAAGATTATGAAACAGTCGAAGCGGTGGATGAAGAATTGTGAAGCAGTCGGGGAAGAATTCTGAAACAGACTTGTGAAGCAGTCCAAGCAGCCAGGCAAGAATTCTGAAACAGACTTGTGAAGCAGACTTGTGAAGCAGTCCAAGCAGCCAGGCAAGAATTCTGCAACAGACTTGTGAAGCAGTCCAAGCAGCCAGGCAAGAATTTTGAAACAGTTGAAGCAGTGGAGGAAGAATTGTGAAGTAGTTCGGGAAGAATTCTGAAACAGACTTGTGAAGAATTGTGAGGCAGTCCAGAAATATAATTGTAATTGTGAAGGCAGGTTTGATAATAAAAAGCCTGCTAAAGACCTACCTCTGCATGCGTTGGCTTCACTAGCCACTTACATCCTCCTATCACTCGCCACTTGTTCACTCACATGCCACTTGTTTATTCATGCAAATTGTATGTGAGTATGTTTATTCATGCAAATTGTATGTGAGTATTTTTATGGTTTACTCACAGAATGAGATATATATCTCTAATTCATCATATATATCTAACATAACATTAAATGCATGAAAACTAACATTAACTAATGTTAGCATTAATTTACCAGGCTTTACCTTAGCATCAAAATGCAAGCAAATTTATAAATATAGTATATGGTTTCTTCCCTCTGCCTCGGGAAGAGGCTAAATAAGAAGATAGATGAATATATTCCTGAAAAGTTTGATTATACCAGATTAACCTGCCTAATAAATAGCTCAATTAATGCCAACCACCTCGTTTTCGATTACTATAGTCCCTGGCCATTGCCAGATGGCAAGGACTAATAATACTAGGGACTAATACTAGAGCAAAGTCCATACTTGAACCAAACTAAAGACAACTAGGTGATGTTGATGCCAGAGAGCTAGGTTAAGGGAATCCAGTTTGTGACTCTACTTGGGGTGGAACAACTACTACAACTCCTCAAACACTCTTAATATACAATATTGCATAGATACATGTTCATATATGATCTAACCATATATACGTATTACACTTGGATTCACACCTATATGTTTCACACTTGGCAGATATAATAACATATCTCCCTGTTTTCACATATGATATCACCATATAATATACATTTTACACCTTGAACTTGTTGCATTGATACGTTTCATGAAAAGAATTGAATATAAGGTTGTAAATGTGTGCCTCGTCTGCTGCAACAGAGTAAGGCAACATATTTGCAATAGATGATAAATAAAGAGACCATGCTCATATGCATCTTTGACAGAGCTTTTGATTGTAGTGTGAGTAGTCGACAAGCTCCGGAATGCGAGTTTTGTTTTGTGAGAGTTTGTACATTACAGATATATTAGTCTAAGAGTAGGATCTTATATTGGCTCTCGAACTACTTTGAGAACTATGCCAGGCAATTAGCCCACAATGAGAATGTTAAAGAGGGCTACCATGAAAGTAGCTGAAGTTGCCTACATCAATGGAGAATTGAGGAGCCCGATGTCATGTCGGGAAATTAGCCCACAATGACAATGCTAAAGAGGGTCGTCATGAAAGCAGTTCAAACTACTTACATCAATAGAGAACTGAGGAGCCCTTTCTCATCCCTTTCTCATCTCTTGTAGTGCAACGCCAAAATGGTGAAGTTACTGATTATCCATCAAGTCGGTCTTAGGAAATTAGCCCACAATGAGAATTTTAAAGAGGGTCGCCATGAAAGTAGATGAAGCTGCCTACATCAATAAAGAACTGAGGAGCCCTTTCTCATCCTTGTAGCGCAATGCCAAAAGAGTGAAGTTATTAATTATCCACAAAACTAGTCTCATGTCAAGCAATTAGCCCACAATGACAATGTTAATGAGGGCCGCCATGAAATTAGATGAAATTTCCTTCATCAACGGAGAACTAAGGAGCCCTTTCTCATCCCTTGCAACTCAGCCCAATGCCAAAATGGTGAAGTTACTGATTTTCCACCCGAAAAAGAGGAAAAGTGAAGGTCGTCGAACATTAGGTGACACTGGAACTATAGGTGGCACATCCATGGTGTGCAGGTGGAAGTTATAAGGCAGAGCCAAGATATAAAGCAAATCCAATTACCCAAACAAGTATAACATATAACATTGCATTTAATATTGGAGACTAATATTAGCATTAGGCTACACTGTGAACTTATATGATTAAAAAATTGTACATAATATATGGTTCGCCTTGCGAAGAGGTTAAATAAGATGGTGAAACCATATGTGTCTAAAAAATTTGCTTATATGTGATTAGGAAAACTAACAAATAGGTAAATTAATGTTTTAACATCATCATATCGATTACAATAGTCTGAATAGAACCTAAAATAAAAACTAATAAGAATGGAAATGGAAACTCAAATTATATGTTTAAATTCTATTGGAAAGGGTTGAGGTTAGGAATTAATTATGACCATAAAAATTACCAATATCGTTGTGCGGGCTTGATCACACAATCTTTACAATATCATTCCATAGTAGTGAATGGATTATTTTTCTATCCAATATCTAAACTTCAACATATTATTTTTTCTATCCAACGTCTAAACAAACCTCAACATAATTCTAGAAAAAAAATAATGATAATAAAAACATAGAAGCTTCTATCCTATCCACCTAAACAGAGGCATTTTTTCTATTAGATTTGGCACTGAAAGGGATTCAAATAGGGGTAAAAGTATCTATAGTTGCCTCAAATTGAAAACATTTAGCAGTCTCAAATTGAAACCAAATGAACTCTTTGCATTTGGTACGGCTATTTCTTTGGAGCATAAAATAGTTATGACTAGATGTCTTTGATCTCAAGCTCTTGGATAAATACAAAAGATTTATTATCCTAGAAGAATAACTGCGTTGATTGGTGCATTCTACAACTTAATATAAGGGAGATAGTGATTTTGTCTTATGAGGGAAATGTGTGATTCTATATGTGCTCAGTATGGAGTTGACACATGTTCCTTTTAAAATATAAATAATTTCTTTCTAAAATAGAAAAACAATATGCATTATAATAGAAAACAAAAAGAATATATATATATATATATATATATATATATATATATATAATCATTATTAAACATCCATAATTCCAACGTCATTATGGACACTAAATTTGTTGTTGCTATTACAACCTAGTGTAGTAAAAATATTTCACTCATAAAATATATGTATGTAATATAATTTTATATCAACTTTAAAAAGATAAAATAATTAGAAGTGAAAAAGTGAATTACTCATTAAAAAAAATTCAACACAAGATTTAAATAAACCATTTGAAGTCTATATTAAATAATTTATCTCCATATTAATTTCATATATATCTATATATATACAAAGAAAATGTTAAAAGAAAATATTTTAATGTTGCAATTCTTTGTCCAGAATAAAAAATAATCCATTTTTCTTTTTTAATTTTTTAGCTTCTATGTTTGGAGTTGTTTATTGATGAAGGAACATCCACAAATGTGAGAATTATTGTCCATTTTTTAGACCCACCAAGAGGAGCTATTGTCCATTTTTTAGACCCGTAGCTTTAAATGTCAACAATAATTCTCACATCATTAATAAACAAATAAATGAAAGTTAAAAAATAAAATAAAAAATATCAAGTACTTCTACAATAAGAATAATAAGAGAGAGATGTATTTTTAATATAAAGTCAATATGTAAAATTTAAAAACATTCGTAACAATAAAAAAAAAATTCAATGTAGGTCATCAATAAAATATTTTAAGTAATATTGAAATATACTTGAAAATATATTAATAAAAGAAAATCATTTAATATAGACAATGTAGTAAATAGATAAAATGTCTCAATGCACATGTTATGTAAAATATTTTGATGTGAATTATGTATATATTACATATTATTTAAATTTTTTATCTATATATCATATAAAGTAATTGGAAAAAATAAGTTTTGTGCTTAAAATGCTTGAAGTATTCTCACTATTTTACATTTTGGTTGCACTCGAATAGATTTGCTTCCCACCCTCAACCTCATTATTGAGCCTCTCAATTTGAACATATTATAGCCGTTTGCTTGGTCCAGTCTAATATAACCCTTTTTTAGTCATAGCCATGATCTGATTCTTCAATGTGTCCTGACGATGAACCACACTCGTTGGTTCGAAACGCATCGACAAATGTACTATCATGTGATTTACGCCGAAATATTTTTTCTCATAAATTTGATATGAATCACAGAAGCCTCAATTCAACTATAGTATGGGATAGTTTATTTTATCCACAAGTAGTTATGGCCCTCGACCCTTATTCATGAAATTTAAATTTGAACATCTCACAAGATAATTTATTTTATCCACAAGTAGTTGTCACCCGCAACCTGTTTCCATAAAATCTATTAATAAGATGTAATTATCACCACAATTATATATTTCTCTCGCAAACAACTCAACCCCTATCTATAATTTAAACCTAAAACCTAATAAAACAAACCACACCATACAAATATAAACCATACTCCATGACTAAATAAACAAACTAAACCACACACATCCAACTAATCTAAAACATACTCATCACCAAATGGACAAGGTACGAGACTTCATTAAATCTAACCACAATTTGTTAATGAGTCAAAACTTCATGCAATTGGGAAATTCACAAGAAAAAAAATAACAAATTCAATACACGATATTCGCGGTTACTTCATGCAATTGGAAAATTCACAAAAGAATAACTAATTCAATACACTATTTTCACAAAGCCTGAAAAGAACATATTTAACCACGTTGACTTCCTACAGAAAACTATAGCTCACGCCTCCACTGCTAATTGTTTCAGTGAAAGTCTACCCATTTCGCAGAGAAATTATATTGATATGAATTTTTTTTATGTTTGACTCCCGTAGTTTGAGTAGTTGGCAGTTGGGTTTTTAATTTATTTTCCAATTTTATAGGAGATGTTTCCAGTAATGTGATCAAGTATGAAGAACAGGCACCCACTATGTGGCATTTTTAAGGTGGATAAGTTATTTATTAGTGTTTTGGCTTGTAAACGGTTAGATATATTTTTCAATATTATACTAACAATTATATTTATAAAATTTCATTTGGAGTTCATGCACATTACATGGTATGAATTCACCTTTTATCTTAAAAAGATAGGCCACGTGGGCTTAAAAAATAGCGTTCACATTTTTGGCCCCTGACTATTGACTGTTCAATAAAAATTTACCTTTTGTTTCAGAGAAACTGTTTATTTCTGACAAACTGTTTATATATATGATTTTATTTTAATAAATTATTAATTATTAGTATGGTTGACTATTAAATATATTCTTTAATGAACAACAACTATAAAATATAAAACTCATCCAATATATTGAGAACTCACCTTTTATCCTAAAAAGATAATAATATATCCGCTAAAAATTAGAGTTCACACTTTCAGTTCTTGACTACCGATTCTTCCATGGGAGCCTACCAGTTGTTCTAGAGAAACTGTTTATTGATATGATTTTCATATATCCTAAACATATAAAGCTTTTAAAAAAGAAACTTTCTCGTTCTACATCTCAAACATATTCACCTTGTGGATAGATAGCCTACATTGCCACGCCTGGGACTTTTAGCCTCAAAAGTCTCCTCCGGGGAGACACATTCCTGCAATCTGACAATTTTTAATCAAATTTCTACTCCTCCAGTTTGTGACTGTAAAGCAGGTGTGCGTTGGTAAACATTCTATAATTATGCTTTGATTTCTGTGACACTTATGTAAATTGTACAATGATGGAATTTGATAGGTAAATTGTTCATCATAGATGATTTGCTAGTCAAATATAGTTAAAAAAATTTGGAAAATCTTCAAAGATCTTTACTTAAAAATTTTGAAAATGGATAAAGAGGTGTGGAACCAGCAATTGTGAAAATTGATAAAGAAGTGTAGACGGGAAAATCTATTTTGAAATTCCAATCCTGATACCGATTATTATTTATGTGTCAAGTTTTTCTCTTTTCTAAATATAACCTACTATTTATGTGTCACGTTTCTCTCTTTCCTAAATCATTATATCTACTCTTTTAATGCTTAGAACCAATGGATAAATCTCCACTGTGATAATTAAGACCAATCGTGCGACACTGAGATACGGTCATTTTATATTGGAGTATGCTAACGGGTCGTCAAAACACCCTTTGGGTTTCTCGCCCCCTTCCCACCGGCGAGGCCCTTCCGGCGACCCTCCACGATGTGGGTCCCATCCGTCCCCAATGTAAACCAAATAAGGGTTATCGTTTGTCTCCCTCTTCATCCGGACCTCCACCATTGGCATTATTGTCTGTCTCCCTCTCTGTCCTCCACCGTTGGCGTTACTGTCCAAGGAGTTTTGTACGCAAACTGAGGTTACGACATGAAGACTCACCTAACTCACGCTGAAACGAGTTAATGGTGAGCTTCCCTTTCCCGCTTTCGTTACACTGAATTCCATTCGCGCATGCATCATTTTCAAACCCCTGCAACCTCAGAGGGAGAAAATTGAGACGGGGCACAGTGTTTTCATCGATCGGAACATGCAAAAATGGCAGGCGAGCATTTGTTTTGTACTTGGGATGCGAGCAACGAAATTCAATGTTGCTCATATTGTAAGTTGAAAATAGGAAATTTCAAAACCCATGCAGATTCCTACCTACACAAATTCCAACTCTATTTTTTTTCCAAAAAAGAAAAATGCTTTCAGATTAAATAGATAATAAGAAAGTACAACAAAACATGGGATGTAGATCCCGCTGGTTCGGAATGAAGCAAATCAATTTCCTATACTTCATTGACAATGCTCTTAAATTTGTGAGCAGAGTAAGAGCAATCTTATTACAATTTCCGACTCACAAAAAGACAAAACATAATGCAAAAGCAGGGAAAGAATAATGTTTGTTTTTCTGTTGTTTTTTATGGTGCTGGTCAAAACCCAATTTGTAAAACCCTTCATCCTCCAAATTACTAAAACCCAATTTGTAAAACCATTCATCCTCCACATTACTAAAACCCAATTTGTAAACCCCTTCATCCTCCACATTATTAAAACCCAATTTGTAAAACCCTTCTTCCTCCACATTACTAATATAGATTATTTGTAAAGTCCTTCATCCTCCACATTACTAATTTAGATTGTGCAAATAAATCTTAGTATATATATCTGTGCTTATACTATTATATAATTTATTAGCAGATTGTTATATAATTTATGCAGACTATTATATAAAGGAAATGTTGTTTGGGCTGTTTTCTTTATTTATGCAGTCAATATTGTATTGTTTGACCAGTTCCCTAGCAAAAATAGGAGAGCAAACAATTGGTTATTCCTTGTCAAGGATTAGGAGAGCACAAAACTTGATTACAAAAAATCCATTAATTCACTGTTGCAGTAACAAACTGTTTCACCGTTGCGGAAACTTATTGGTTAACTGTTGCAACAACTCACTTGTTAACCATTGTGAAAACTCGTTGGTTAACAATTGCGGTAACTCACTAGTTAACCATTGTGAAACTCGTTTGTCAACCGTTGCAGCAACTCGCTTGTTAATTGTTGCGGCAACTCATTGGTTAACTGTTGCGGAAACTCGATGTTTGGTCGTTGAGGCAGATCGCTAGTTTACCATTGTGGCAACACGTTGGTTCAAATTTGCAGCGAGTTGTTGGTTTATATTTGTGGCAACTCGCTGGGTCATTGTTGCAACACATTCCAGGTTACCGTTGCAGCAACTCGTTGGGTCAAAAAATGTTAAAGCAAGTCAAATGGGAAACAATCATTGCCCTTCTAGTGCAAGACCATAAAGAAAATATTAATTTTTCCTTGAAGGATTTAGATTGGTTTGAAGTAACTAGAAAAGACATGGAGATTGATCACATTGCAAAAATCCCTTCAAATAGAATTGGAGATTTTGTTAGATGAGAGGAAATGAACTGACATGCTCCATGTTCTTTTACCCGAGTACAAAATAAACACCCAGGCTCAAGGCCTATTGTTTCCTTGCAATATGAAGTGTAAGTTTTTTAGAGATGCATTGTTTAGATGTTGGTATTAATAGTGCTCGATCATTTTTCATGGATTCATATGTATTGACTTATCAAACATTTTTATGCAGCTATTCTTGTTCATATGGCCCCAAGGACAGAAGAGGAAAAAATGAAGTGAAGCAAAGATCTTCATTTGTGAAAAAGAGGGGTTTCTAGTGCCATTTCATTGTAAAAGTTATGGTTCAAATCCCTAAGATAACGATAATAACATATAACATGTATGAGCATGTAGATATCCAAGGATGGCCTTATCACAACCAACATGACACTTAGGGTTATGTTAGGTCCCTGTATCAACCAAAGTTATCAAAGGACATGGTTTCCTATGTAAAGAGTTATTTTTTATTGGAACTACTGATTGACTCGATTTGCAAAATGCATGTTAAAAAAATTGTTGACATGGATGCCACGGCTCGAGATAGGGATTTCTTTTTGTGTAAGAAAGATCTTGTTAACATCTATAATTTTCTAATTAAAGGGAAGTATCAATTGCATAAGAAGGACAAAATGAGTGTGAACCTTTGGTATAGAAAACACCAAGATGATATTTTCTTTTATCAAAAGCCCAATGGTGGAGAGATCCCTTTTATAGTTGGAATTCAGACGAAGTGGATGTTGGAGACCATGGTGAAGCTATCGAATAATATCCTAATAGCCATGGATTCAATATTCAAAAAAAAAAAATATGGGGTGAGTGTATTAAGAATTATTGATCTAGTACAGTAATTTGATTAGTAATGATTGATAATGATTAATGAGATGAAGTTGAGTTCATATGTTTTTTGAATTTGATAGTATCAGTGGTACAAACTCATGGTGTTTGATGAGCAGCAAGGTGGGGTTCCAGTTGTATGGGTGGTGGCATCACATAATACATCGCAAGGCTTTTCACTATTGTTGGAGCACCTCATGAATAGGTGTTACCAAGTTGATCATAGTTGGAATGTTAATGCCTTCATGGTTGATGATGCATTGACTGAAATCGGTGCTTTAAGGTAACTTCAGTCTTCTTATTTTAGAGTACAACTTGTATTTATTACGAAAATAATATGCTTGAAATGAATTGAATGTGGCAGGAGAATCACAAGGTGCAATGTTATCTTGTGTTTTTGGAACGTACATCGAGCATGGTTAAAAAATGTGAATCGATTGGCTAGTAGTCTGGAAATAGGAAAAGAGATGTTTAGTGATTTGGATTTAATTATGAATTATTGCTCCAATGATGAAGTGAGCAATGCAATTAATGCTTTCTTCAACAAATTTTCTAATGAGGAGAAGTTCCTAGACTATTTGCACAAGAATTGGGTTGCTAGTGACAAGATTTGTAAGTTGACAAACTCTTTCTTACATTTCTCTTTTTGGTTTTCATACGGATGAAATATCTTCATTAACCCAACTTTTTTGCAATTAGGGATGTGGGTAAAAGGTTGTCGGGATTTTCCCCATGCAAATCAAGAGACAAACAATGTTGTGGAGTCATATCACTGTTACCTAAAGACAAACTTTTTATCTTATAGAAGAAAGAAATGTGCTCGTAGGATGGATTGGTTGACATATGTTCTTCTAACAAATGTTGAACCTTGTTATCGGTTTAAGGAAATTCTAAAAAAAGGAAGGATTTTTGAATAATTACAGGAAAGAGAAACAATTTGAATCATCAATGGAAAAATAAAAAGGAATTCCAAATAGTGATTGCAACCCTCATGAGCAAATGTCTCATGATTTTTGGGTGAGGAGTCAATCTAAACCTAATAAGCAATATCTTGTCACTTGTCATTGCACAAATTTCTTAACTTGTGATTGCCCATGGTCTATTCATGGCAACATTTGTAAGCATGCCATAAAGGTAGGTTGGTTGTCTTCCCATTCAATGGCTCCAAACCAATTATTAAATCATCAAATAACAATTTATTCATACATTGACCCTAAAGAGATAAATATAGATGGAATATCGGATCTTCGTGAAGATGCAAACACATTTTCCATGGATATTCATAATGTTGATGGAAATGTTGAAGGACTTCGGTTGGCCAAAGAGGAGTTATTTGGCTACATAGACTTGGTTCAAAATAGTCCTCCTGCAACTTTGACCAAGATTGAACAGTTGATTTCTTTGGTTAAAAAAATGTTGGATGATGCCAACAATCTTCATATTATGGATTATGAATTCACATGTGGGTTGGGTGCTTTTGAGTCATCTTTGAAGAGGAAGAAGAGTTTCTTGAACCCCAAAAAGAGAAGAAAAACAAGAAAACGAAATGAAAGATTGGAAATTGACTTGAATATCACTGTAGATGAAGATGAACCATTTGAGTTTGAACAACTCAACAAGTGAGGTCGCCCTCGCTCCAACAATGCATTGTTTTCCAAGTTTGTTGTGATACATTTGTTTTCAATTTGATTTTAATATTTATTAGTGTATTACATGTATTTAATGTATTATTGTTTTGTTGAATATGTTCATGTATGTTTGATGATTTGGGAAATTTGTCTGAATTGTCATTTAAGGTCAGTAAATAACTCCATGCATTTACACTCAATCTTTCAATACATCGATTATTTTGTATGTTATGGAAGATAAATTTCATGGGGTTGTTCCATACTTGCATTATGCTTGCATACATTGGTGTCTAATCATGAATCTAATATATAAATTGGAATAAAAACAATGGAAATGTAAGAAATTTTGTAGTGGAAATGCAACGAAATTATAACAAAACATGTAAACACAATTTCACTGGTTTTTGTATAACCGCTCAATGCTAATGGTGATATACTATTGGAAAATAATATATGTTACAACATCAAAGATTATGCGTTTGTTGACTATGAGTTTTCATACCAGTGGCAATGAGTGTCAACAATGGTGAGCCAATGTGTTAGAAACAGTGATCCAGTGTGTCAACAACGGTGAGTGGGATAGCGTCCACAAAAGTGAGGGGGTGAATATCAGAAAGAAGATAGAGGTCACTCTGAATCTGAGGATGAAGGGGGATTTTCATGAATATTTCTGATACAATAATCATTGTGTCCTGCTTCACCAGGATGAAGATACCCTCTTGTTTCCATAATAACATTCCAACATTCAAACTCTTATTTTTTTTCTCAGGGTATAGGACTTTTTATATATCCTTGTTGGCAGCCAGATCATTGGATAACGAAATCTAAGATTGATCCAATTATTCCCACATTGTTCCATGGAAATAATATATTGAGCAACCCTTGTTAAGGTTATCTTTAAGTTTAGGTAGTTAAATGGATCTTTATTTCGGGTTTTTTTTCCCAAGGCATCCCACCTTGCTTTACATCCTTCTTGTGCGACAGTCTCCAATATTTGAATCTGGGCTGCATAATATGCAATGGTTTGTTGCCTATTCCTGGCGATATTCTCTGCTTCCTCTGACAAACTGGCCAACTGTTGATGTTCTTTTATCACCTCTTCAGGTATTTCATATTCTCTTTTAACCCACACAATGCTCTCGAAATTATGTTTAAAAATTTAAGAGCTTCCATCCATCTGGCCTGATTTCTTAAATACGATATAAAGGCTCTCAATTGTTGTTGTCTAGGCAAATCCTCTCTGCGGACATAGATGATCCCTCTAGCCCAATGAGTGGGACTAGCAACCTACATGACAATCTACTGGACACTTGCCTAAGTTACAATTGAAAAGAGAAATGAAGAAGATGGCCTACCTCGTTCTGATGCTATCTCAATCTCCTTTGTTGAAGACCTTGAATCACTTGTGTCATAGGCTCGTTCCTGCTGCTCATAACGTTTATGCACCTGCACAAGAGATAAAGGCATAGCAAGGCATGCAAATACAGATATCATATTCAAAAGAAACCTACTTAACTGATCAAGGAATGTTGAGATAGATGATACATGAGCATACGCATCAATGGAAAATGAACCAGCAATTGTATATTAATAGAAAAGATGGGGAAACATACAACCAAGCCTTGATGTTGATAGGCTCTCCTTTAATGAAAGTCCAAGTCCAAGCTAATCCCTCCAATCACTCCTTCTCCAAGCCAAATGAGTAACATATAGGCACAATCTTAGCATAAGGGTGCAAATAGACATAGACCAACCATTTGGGAATGTGAGAGGATGAATATATATTCTGGGAAAGGGAGTTAGGATATCTCCAAAGATAGGAGAAGGCCCGCATCTCAAGGAGGTAGCTCATATGGATAAGACCAAGAGGCCAAGTTGGGGGAACTCGACCTCATCTATGTCGAACAACCTCTAGCTCGTCGCTCAGGAAGCTTCTAGATTACGAAGCTTCTCATCTTCTTTTGAAAAATTTCCTTTTTGGGATCATTGCAGGTATACAAGTAAATAGAGCAATACCATCGTGGGTCGAGTATAATGCAACAAGAAACAATCTCGGTTTTTAGTCTCATAAGAGCGATGATTCTCAAATTAGGGTTTTAGAGTTATTTCCTTTAGTGGGAGCTCAAGGTATTTTCCAATAAATGTCTTAGGGAAGATCTAAGATGCATATATGAATGAGCATACTGCATGATGTTCATGTTTCAGGCACTTTAAGGTATGTCATGGGGAGGTGCAGGAGGTGTGACAAAATATTGTGTAACAGATGCCCCCTAAAGCATGAAGGCAGAACGAGGAGTGATGGTTGAGATGCTTTACAAGAATTTGCAAGGATGAGAACAAACACCGTAAGGAGACCTACAAATAAATGACACATATACATATACATATCTAATATCAAAACATGACTCGATGGTATGGACGCAACCACCCGGATAATAAGGACTATATGAAAGGATCCATGGCATGGGCGTAGCCATCCAAATAAGAAGGATCATCTGTAAATCTAAGATCCAAGGTATGGACGCAACCACCCGATATAGAAGGATCATCATAAATGTAAAGTCCCACGGTATGGTCACAGCCATCCGTATAGCAGAAACATGTGTACAATCATGAATAACACATAACTCCACGCAGCCTAAGTCATATCAGACAATACTTAGGGTCTTGCGCTCCAACCCAAACTTATCAAAGTATGAATTCTAACATGTGAATGAATGTGTAAAAGTCAAACATGCTAGAAAACCGCTTGATTACCGGCCAATGATGTGGACCGTTAATAGGCACGAGAGAAACCACCAATAATGACAATGGCTCTCAAGGTACAACAGTATAATCTGTGAATGTGAAAAAAAACGCTAAATGCAAACACTCATGGAATCACCCGATTGAAGGCTAATGGTGAAAACCTGTCGTCAGATGCGAAGTACTTTCCATTAAGGCATGCAAGCTCTAAGGTATTGAAAGGGAGTTTCTAAGTCATCTTCCTGGATAATGAGCTGAATTCAATAGGAAGTGACCCGTTGAAGGAGGGTCATAATGATTCCCTCATCATCGACATGAAACAAGGAATAAAGTGGAATAAATGAGTATGATCTAGGACTATGAAAAAAGGTCAGACAATGTATAGGTAGTAAATTACAGATAGGACTTCTCTTGAACATATTGGTGACACAACTCCAGAGTGTGGCAACATTAGACTCAACATAGGACCAAGGGTCATAATGACAAAGTGGAATAATCAAATGAGAGGCAAAATGGATTACCCAAACCCAGAAGGACAAGTGACTAAGTGAGGATGTCCCAAACCCGACACGAGAAATAGATGAGTGTCATGTTCAAGAGCAACATGCTGCCTATACAAGAGATGTTTCACTTTCACGTTTTCCCCACTATTTCTAGTGAGTACCCCAATTATTTTTATCACAAGCTTGAATGGGATAGCATATGCTTGTCATGTAAGTTCATTCTTCGAATGAATCCATCCTAGTAAGTTTTACGAGTCCTAGGTGACGAGTCTTTCATCGTAAAATTTTAACGAGTCCAATGTAAGAATAACTCGGTATCTTTTTCATATTTAGAGAGTTTGAAAAAGAGACGAAAAATAAAAATCCATCATGTCCCTTTTCGTAATTTGTCCCTTGAACCCAAAAAGGTAGAAAACAATATTCGAGAGAACGTCTTGACCATGTCGACCAAGGTGTACCTTTTTCATAAATAGTCAATCTTAGCTCAAAAAAGGGGTAAACATATACTGAGATGACGTCAATTCATTTAATTTAACGAGTTCAAAATGACAAGTACTCGACAATATTTTCATATTTCAAGAGTCAGAAAAGAGCTGAAAGATGACTCTTCCTAGAGGAACGAGTGGTATAAAAGGATAGCAATTGGTTCTGGTGATGATGGAACTGCTCAAAACATGTAAAGGTCAAGAGGCTGGCTAATAAGACCACTCATCGTAGATGTTCCTCAGGAAAGGGTAAAACAACCAAGTGAAAGCATATGATTGGCCAAAGAGATGGTGACGATGGAATGAAACAACCAAGGCTCATCTAGCAAAAACAGGTTGATAAAAATGGCAATCACAAGATGTATATTGGAAATGGTTTCATTTTTATAGAAGCTTGAAACATGGGAAACTATGCTTGAGTATACTTGAGGATGGTTTCATTTTTCTCAAGCTTAAAACATGAGAAAAACCATGCTTGGATTTGTTTTCATTTTTACACAAGCTTGAAACAAAGATAAATTATGCTTGAGATAAGTTTGGATGCCTCCAGCATAATGACTCAATTCGAGGTACATGCTGCCCAAGATTCATTTCATTCATCTAAGTAGACTACTGGTTACTAACAGGTGGATGGAATGAAGGTTCACTTACGAGATCAAGTGAAAGACTCGACTGGGATTTTATGACATCTAATAAAAGACTCGAATTTGAAGGGGATTTGTTTCCTTTTTTGATGAGCTTGACACACGAAAAGAACCATGCTCATGACACCTATTACATTTTTTTAACGAGGTTGACATAGTAAAAGAACTATCCTCATATCCCTTGTTTCATTTTTTAACGAGCTTGACACAAGTAAAATAACTTTACTCATGGAAACATATTTCAATTTTTAATTAGGTTGACATAGTAAAAGAACTATCCTCATATCCCTTGTTTCATTTTTTAAGGAACTTAACACAAGACAAGGAACTCTGCTCCATGACACCTTGTTTCATTTTTTAACGAGCTTGACGCAAGTAAAAGAACTCGGATCCATCCCTATTTCACAGACCAAAAGAGGCCATGGGTTCCAAGAGGCTCTCATCAGATAGGAGAACAACACTCTAGAAGGGATACATGTCCAGGGATCCAATGGAAAAATCAAGCTCAAATGCCCCTAGTACATGGTGTACTACATCACCTACTAGATCGTAGATGTGGGAATGGAATAGGTGGCCACGTAATTAAACTGTGGAGAGGGTGATATTTATTGCATATGAAAACCATTTTGGAATGATGGTTGATGGGGAGTTGATTCAGGACCAATGAATGAAAGTTGATCAATGATCACAATGCTTCCTTCATGCAGGAAACACATCACTCGAAAGAGGGAGGAAACAAGAGCTCCCATGACATAAACATAGTCACGGCCAAGGAGTAGATTAAAATCTAAAGGGTATTGGATAACCATCAAGTTTATATAGACAGCCTTTCCTCCCAAAGTAATAGGAAACTTAGGAAGGATCCCTAACGGTTGACTGGTTCCTCTGTTAAAAGCTAACAGATTCTGGGTGACGAGAACAAGCTGAGGAGAACCTAAAGCTTGCCAAGCAGTTGAGGACAAAATGCTAACAGATGCACCCTCGTTTATGACTATGCTAGGTATGGCCATATGGTAAGCCTGTACCATAATCTAGAAAGGCACATAAGATGGAAGGCGATATCCTTCCAGTCGCCTCCAATCAAAAGAAGTGACCAAACTACTCGAAGGGGGTGTCGTAGGAACGTGAGAGCTGCCCTCTTGCTCCATTGGAACAGGAAAACTGCTCTCATGCAACTCAGGAACGAGAGTAATCCAGGTGGATATTGGTGGCCACCCACCAATTCCACTTGGACCCCCACTATTTTTTCTTTTAGTTTTTTAGTTTCCTTATTTGTACCACAATTTACTATTTTTGGCAGTTTTTTGGGTCTTGAACTTCGGAGCCGTTTTGAGGCCCTAAACGACGTTTTTTTTGGGAAAAATGGGACCCACAAGGGTCATAATCTAATGTTCGTAATTCAAAATTTGTAGTCCTCGAATACATCTTTCTAACGAGGTATTGTGCTCATCAAACAGAGATCGTATGCCAAAGTTACAACCTCGAGAATTTGATGTACCAATTTACCCAAACGGGGCCCATAGTTTGGTGCTTCATCTCCTAGGGTTAGGTTTTTGGATGTTTAAATTGTTCCATTTTTTCTCAATAATAAATAGGCCTTTGAGCCTCATTGTAACACAGTTCAGAGGCATGCAACTGCCACATCTCTTCTCATAGATAAGCTACCATCGCCCGAGCTAGTCTTATTTCCATTCTGTTTGTAAGCATATTTCAATATTTGATATTAATGAAATGAAGTGTTATTTCTACTGCATATTTTTATTTATGGTTATATTTGTAATTTTTTGTGTTCCTGTTTAAATCCAGATTAGTGGTATCAGAGCAGTCTGCTCTTTCCCTATTTTTCTTTGCATGTCCCCAACAAGGTCGGGATATAAGGAGCTAGGGCTCGATCTAGTTGAACCTTTACAAGATCATCCTCGCAAACCCCCGACGACTGTCCATGGGGGAAGAAAAGAAAGATGAGGGAGCAAGATATCCTATTAAAATATTGCTTAAGGAGGCCCTCGAGAAACAAAGGAACACGATGATGGATAACTTTGCCCATATCCTTCAACAGTTGCCCACTGGCAGTGCATCCACATCCAAAAGCCACTATGGAGGCTCCACTCCTTTTAAGGTATAAGTAAACTTTGAAATTCCCATATTTGAGGGCCAAATAGATGTAGACATCGTAGATAAATGGTTAAATATGCTAGAAGGATATTTTTTTGTTCATGATTTTTCCAACCGAGAAAAGATTATTTTTTCTCTTCTCAAAGCTACCCCCCACATCGAGGGCTGGTAGGAAACCTACTGTGAATAGAAGGATGAAAGTATGACCTCATTGCTTTCAAGCGCACCCACTTGGAACTCATTCTAGGATGCCATCAAGGAGAAATACTACCATGTCAGGAGCTATGAGGATAAATACATAAAGTGGACAACGCTACGACATGGAAGGGACCAAGATGTGCCGAAGTTTACCAATGTTTTTCATACCCTTCGCACAAAGTTGGGTATCAAGGATTCTGGGAAACATTTGGTACTCAAGTACCGCGATTTCCTACACAAGTACATCCAGGACAAGATGGAATTCCTAGACATCTCCTCACTCGACACGACATACGATATGTCATCAAGATCGAGCAAAAGTTTAAATAGAAGAAGCGAGACTTTCCATCTGTGAATCTAAAGCAAGGGAAAGGTGGCCCCAAACCATAGAACAAAGGACAGAGCCAAGGCAGGGCAGCCCAGGATAACCCGCCAAAGCCAAAAGCAAAGAAAAACACCACAAAGCTGAAGAGGGACACGGGAAAGTGGTGTGAGTTCCATAAGAGCTCCACTCACAACACAAGTGAGTTTCGGGCCAAGCAGTCACTGGTGGCCGAGCTAAAGGATTCAGAATCAGATGCATGTTCTGACTTTGAGTCAAAACCCGACAAGGGGAATGATAAAGGGAAGCAGATTATTGATGTGGAGCCTAATGCCACCATTTCCACCATGAAGATCCAGAAGGAGGAACTCGAAGATCCAGAGGAGGAGGAGGAGCGCCTCTTCCACTCCCAGATGTGGGTACAGTTCATTGTCAACAATGGGAGCCAAAAGAACCTCATTTTGGCAGAGGTTGTGAAGCGGTTGGGCTTACTGACCACAGCACACCTATAATCGTACACCGTCGGGTAGCTTCACCAAGGATGGGATCTTCGCGTGAATCAACAGTGTCGCCTTCCATACAACATCAAGCCCTTCATGGATGAGGTACTATGTGACGTTGCTCCCGTTAATGTTTGTGATGTATTATTAGGCCAACCATACTTGTGGAATCAACATGTTGTGTATCGCTATTGTTACTTTGGGAAATAATTTGTACAAGATACTAGAGGCAGCACCGCCTACTGCCATGTCTTTGGTTATTGCAAAAAAATGCAGTAAGCTCATTTCCAAAACCGTGAAATTTGTTTTCCTGATGATATTCCCTCAGTGAAAGAAGAATATGGTGGCCACAACCTCCAGACAAGGCCCCTTCGAATGAAAATAACATATGGACAAGTTCGTGGAGGAGTACGAGGAAATATTCACCCCCCCCCCCCCGCAGGGGTGCCTCTGCACTGTCAAGTCAAACACTCCATCAATCTGAACCCAGGTGTGTAGTTTCCTAATGGACCAATCTATCGATGCTCCTTTTTGGAGAATGATGAAATCAAGAGGTAGATTCAGGAGTTGTTGCAGAAAGGTCACATCCGGCTGAGTTCATCACCCTGTGGGAGCCCAATCCTATTGGTACAGAAGGAGGATGGGACTTTGAGACTCTATATTGACTATCAAGCACTGAACAAGATCACTATCTAGAATAGGTACTTGATCCCACTGATTGATGACCTTCTGGACCAACTCAAGGGGGAAAAGTTATTTCAGCAAGATCGACTTGAAGTTCGGATATCACCAGGTACTAGTCAAACCCTCCGATGTGTGGAAGATTGCCTTCAAAGCTAAGGAGGGCCTTTTTGAATGGTTGGTTATGCCTTTTGGGTTGAAGAATGTTCCTGCAACCTTCATGAGGCTGATTGATGACATCTTACGGCCATTCACTAGCTCATTTTTAGTGGTATACTTGGATGACATCCTGATCTTCAGCCAGATTTGGGAAGAGCACCTCCACCATATCCGACAGGTTCTCCAAACACTGCAACAACACAAGCTGTGTGCCAATTTGGAGAAAGGCACTTTTGGCATGACCCAGGTTCAGTATACGGGATACATTATTGATAAACGGGGGGTGCATGTGGACCTAGCCAAGATCCAAGTCATTCGGGATTGGTTAGCCCCAACCACTCTGACAGAGCTCTGCAACTTTCTGGGTCTTGCCAATTTCTACCATAGGTTCGTGTTGGGATTCTCTCATATAACTTGGCCCTTGAGTCAAGTCACCAAGGGAGGAGCGAAAGAAAAAATATTTTGGTTTGAATCTCAACCAAAGGAATTCACAGAGTTGAAACATCGTCTCTTCTTTGCACCAATGCTCACATTACTAGACTTGCAATAGCCATTTGAGATCGAGACAGATGCCTTTGACTATGCTATTGGGGAAGTCCTTACTCAATAGGGGAATCTAGTGGCATATTACAGTGAGACACTTTCAGACACAGTCCCTAAGTATCCCACTTATGAAAAAGAGATGTATTCCATTGTGTAGACCTATCGACAATGGAAGCATTACATTTTGGGGAAGGAAATGCGGTCATCCACACAGACCACTGGCCCCTGTAGTTCATATAGAGGCAAGGGAAGTTGCAGAATGATCGCCATAAGAAGTGGTCCACATACCTACAACAGTTCCATTTGAATATTAGGTATAAGGAGGGAAAAACCAATAATGTTGCAGACGGCCTCATCTGATCACCGATCATGGCGTTAACCACCATGCTCAACTCTTGTGGGCATGAGACTTATGATTGGCCACTTCTCTACAAAAGTGACCCAAAATTCAGCCACACATACCTGACGCTCTTGGAGGGTCAGCAAGTCCCAGATTTTCACCTCCATGATGCCCTGTTATGCCACCTAGGACACCTTTGTGTTCCTTCAAGCGAGCGTGCAAAGATGATTAGGGAAGCACACTACAGTTGTGCCATTGGGAATTTCAGTGTCGAGAAAATGGTGGCAGTATTGTAGAAGTATTTCTATTGGTCGAACCTTCGACAGGATGTTGGGAAGTACATCAGATCCTGCACTACCTGTGCCATTGCCAAACCGACCATCACAAAGCAAGACCTCTATACTCCGTTGCCTACCCCTATTCAACCTTGGGAATCCATCTCCATGGATTACATGTTTAGCCTTCCTTCTACTAAGCATGGCAACGACTATTTTTTGTGGTCTTCGACAGATTCTTGAAGATGGCCATGATGGCGGCCTACAAGAAGAATATCACAATAGAAGCCACTACTAAACTCTTATTTGAATGAGTGTGGGTATACTTTGGGATCTCAAAGTCTATCATCTTAGATTGGGACAATAGGTTCCTCAGTACATTTTGGTCCAGTCTCTGGTTGATGTTGGACACCATGCTCACTAATTCCACCACTTTCCATCCTCAAACTGATGGCCAGATGGAGGTCGTCAACAGGATGATCATACACATTATGCACATGTACAAATAAAAGCATCCATGCACATGGGATGAGAACCTCCCCTATGTCTAGCACAGCTATAGCTGGGCTCTCCACAACTCGACTGACCATAACCCTTTTCAGGTGGGCTTGGGATTCCAGCCATTATGTCCCATTGATGTGATCATACCATTTGCAGCTACTCAGGCAGATTCAGCTCATGTCCAGTCCGAGGCCGATAAGGCAAACAACTTCATAGAGAACATCCAACACATCCACCAATAGGTCCACGACATGATGGAGAAATAAAATTCCAAGTACAAGCAGCGACATGATCAACATCGGGTGCCACACAAGTTTCAAGTGGACAACAAAGTTTGGCTGCATTTGCAAAAGGAACGCCTTACGAGAGCTTACTGGAAACTCAGACCACTCTGATATGGTCCTTACACCATTACCAAGGTTGTGGGAGACAATGCATTTGAGCTCATCATTCCCCCATTCCTTGGCCTGCACCCAGTGTTTAATGTGGACCACCTTCGACCATACTTCCCACCATTGCTAGACACATCAAACATTGCAAAACAAATCACACCTATAGAGTTAAATCCAGATTGCATGGAACAAGCCACAATTGATCAGATCATGGACACGTAGATCAAGAACACTTGATAGCAAAGGATCCAACTATATCGATTTTTCAAAGCAGGCCAACTCCTTCACTAGGGCAAGTGGCTCACCAGGGACCAAGTTTAGCAGAAGTTTCCTCATCTCATGGAGGAACTCAACGCAATGGGGACCATTGCTTCCTAAGGGGGGAGGAATGATCCAGGTGGATATTGGTGGCCACCTACCTATTCCACTTGGACCCCCACCATTGTTTCTTTCAGTTTTTTAGTTTCCTTATTTGTAGCACAATTTACTATTTTTGGCAGTTTTTCGGGTCCTGAACTTCCGGATCCATTTGAGGCCCTAAATGATGTTTTTTTGGAAAAATGGGACCAACATGGGTCATAGGCTGATGTTGTTAATTCAAAATTGTATTCCTCAAATAGGTATTTCTAACAAGGTATTGTGCACATCAAATGGAGATCGTATGCCAAAGTTACAACCCTGGGAAGTTGATGTACCAATTTACCCAAACGGGGCCCATAGTTTGGTGCTTCATCTCCTAGGGTTAGGTTTTTGGATGTTTATGGTTTTCCATTATTTCTCAATAATAAATAGGCCTTTGAGCCTCATTGTAACACAATTCAGAGGCATGTAGCCGCCACATTTCTTCTCAGAGATAAGCTACCATCGCCCGAGCTACTCTTATTTCCATTCTGTTTGTAACCATATTTCAGTATTTGATATTAATGAAATTAAGTATTATTTCAACTGCATCTTTCTATTTATGGTTATATCTGTAGTTTTTTTCATTCCTATTTAAATTGGGATTAGGGAGGATTTTCCTCTAATCCATTTGAAACTGAAGAAACCAGAAGAACCTGAGTGGTATGGGGTTCACTCTCTACCGAAAAGGTATGGTTAACTGAAGGTGGAGTCAAGTCTATCGTTTTCTCGACCAATGGTTGGTCGAGAATGGACTCACGGGACTCACTTTCAGAGAGAGCGAGGTTGACCAAAGATGGCTTTTGATCAATCGCTTGATCAACTAGTAAAGGATAAGGGGAAAGCTTTCAATACCCGGCCCGAAGACGAGGTTGAGAAGCTGTAAGTTTTTCAAACTCTTTGGAAAATTCATCCATAAAATGACAAAGGTGAATGGGATGATTACCTTCACACAACTTACATGGAAATTTCACTTTTCCCTTTTTTCCATGGGATTTACTATTACTAGTTCAAGGTTTATCACCAGCATGATCGCTAGAGGCTGATGACAAAGGTTGATGTGAACCTATAGACCACACTTCTAAGACCTTGGGAATACTGGGACAATTCTGAAGAAGGTGGTCACCCTTACATAACATGCAAATGGATTTTACTTTCTAGGGATGGTTGGAAGACTTCTCTACATCAGTTGCATCCGTAGCAATGGCTATTTGGTTGCCCCCATGCATATTTTGCTTCTCCTTCTTTGGCATTTTCTTCTTATTCTTAGCTTCTTGGTTGCTAGAATCTAGAATTTCACCAGGCAAAGTGGAAGAACAGGGCGAAGAAATAGGCGAAGAAGGCGACGGGTAAACTTTAAGATCAACATGAAGTTGATGATGTTCAGGTGGAGGAGAACTCAGTTGAAAAGCAGTTTGGACACTCGAAACCCCCGAGGTCAAAAACAACCAAACTCGCAGACCAATGGTCAATCCAGGAAGGGACAAGGTTGCCATATAAGGAACACCAACATTTCCAAAAGAAGGAAAATGACTATGACTCCCATCAGGGGGATTTCCTTGGTCGGTAGACTCGGGAAATGTTGCCATTGGTGTCAACCTAAGATCTACTAAGGAGTATTTCCACAGGAAGGATGTTGTTTCGTAGTCAATTAATTTATTTTAGAATTTAAAAAAATAAAAATAAAAAAGGGGTAATCTAGGCAAAAGAGTTTACCAAGTATCCGTGAACTGCAATATACACCCCAGCTAAAACCAATGACTTAACGTACGTTGGCCAATCTCCCCGAATTTTGTATTCGGTGTATCACATTTACAAGGCGGCTGACTTGGTTACCTGTGTCTAAAGGATAACAAACTAATGGGGTCTCCCAATATATACGCGATGGTACGGGGAGCACAAGTCTATGTTAGCGCTACCTAATGCAGAACCATTCACTGAGAGTGTCCCTATATAGTTTTCGTATTGAAGTGCCTCCGATATACCCGAAAGTACTGGAGAACCTTCTATATACTTCCATACTAGGACGGGATTTCACCCCCAAGATACACTACAGAAAGTTAATGACAAATGCTATGTTTTAAGACATCGGAACACATCTTTAGCCTAGACCTCTAGATATTTGCGTTAAGTTCCAAATGTTCCTTAGGTTAATTGAGGTAAATTTTAAGGTTATCTTCAATTAAGTTTAAGTTTTGGGCTTAGAACGATGTCACTTGAACACCTAAGATGCAACTATATGAGAAAAGGAAAACTTTCCGTTTCTATGAAAGCTAGACTAATCAAGGGAAGAAATTTCAATCAATAATGTAGCAAACAAAAATGCATCATGCAAAATGCCTTCCACTAACTTTCACTTTCGTCTTCCAATGCAAAACCAAAAGTAAAAAAGATTTTGACTTTTCACTATCCTAAATGAAACATTTTCAAAAGCAAAATGGTTTTACTTAACAAATATGCACTTATATGAATTATGCTTTTCTTTCCATTTTGAATTATTTGATGCACCTAATACAATTTTTAGCTCTCAATCATCGAAAAATGTGATCTATTTTCAATGATGAATCTCAAAAAATAACTTTTCAATGCAGCTAATCTACTACATTTTCACGAAAAGTAAATTTTGAAATACAAGCTAAAACAAGTGCAAAACGATGTTTTCAATGATTTCCACAGAAAACAAAACTCAATCAATAAGCAAAACAAACATCTCAACGACACTAACAAGCAGTAAGTGATTACCAATTAACTAGAAACCCTAGAACCCAATTAGATTTCACTTCAAAGCCAATGAGACAAATTTTGCAAATTAATCAAGGCAATCAAACAAAAACTGACAAATCCAAGCATACAGGATAGGAAAAGACCTTAAGGGCCAAGATACACTGGATTATAAGGAATAAACCTTAAAAAATTTCATATTCAAGGATCATCGCTACTTTATATAGCCAAACCCATGATGATTGGGTTATCATCGCTACTTTGCATAGCCAAACCCATGATGGTCAGGGTCATCATCACTACTTTGTATAGCAAAAGTAGTGATGATTTCAGCGCAACCAAATAATGAAGATTTTTTTTTTTTCGCGACTGTAAAGGTAAAAACAGTGATGCCATCGCGATTGTTAAGGCTAAAACCGCGATGGACGAGGAATATGGGAAAAAAATAAAAAGATTCAAAGAAACAATCCAGAATTAGAACTCTAAGGAAGTAATCAGTGATGGTATAAACCCAGATTGATGTATACAAGTCGAGAAATCAATGGTTGGTCTAACTTGTCAAAAGATCAGATTGAAGGAATGGATGGAGAGGGCCATAGCTCCCCCATCGAAGTCACCATTTTGTTGTCTAGATAAATCCTCTCTGCGGACAGAGACAATCCCTCTAGCCCAATGAGTGGGACTAGAAACCTACGTGAAAATCTACTCAACACTTTCTTAAGTTACAATTGAAAAGAGAAATGAAGAAGATGGCCTACCTCGTTATGATGATATCTTAATCTCCTTTGTTGAAGACCTTGAATCACTTGCAACATGGGCATGTTCCTACTGCTCACAGTTTTTATGCACCTTCACAAGAGATCAAGACACAACAAGGCACACAAAAACGAATAGCATATTCAAAAGAAACCTACTTAACTGGTCAAGGAATGTTAAGATAGATCATACATGAGCATACACATCAATGGAAAATGAACCAGCAGTTGTATATTAATAGAAAAGAAGGGGAAGCATACAACCAAGCCTTGATGTTGATAGGCTCTCCTTGAATGAATGTCCAATTCCAAGCTAAGCTCTCCAAGCACTCCTTCTCCAAGCCAAATAAGTAGCATATAGGCACAATCTTAGCATAAGGGTGCAAATAGACATAGACCAACCATTTGGGAATGGGAGAGGATGAATATATAGGCTGGGAAAGGGAGTTAGGATCTCTCCAAAGAAAGGAGTAGGTCCTCATCTCTAGGAGGTAGCTCATATGGATAAGACCAAGAGGTCAAGTTGGGGGAACTCGACCTCATCTACGCCGAACAACCTCTAGCTCGTCACTCTGGAAGCTTCTAGATTACAAAGCTTCTCATCCTCTTTTGGAAAATTGCCTTTTTAGGATCATTGTGGTATATAAGTAAATAGAGCGATGCCATCGTAGGTCGATTATAATGCAACAGGTGACCATCACGGTTTTCAGTCTCATAAGAGCGATAATTCTCAAATTAGGGTTTTAGAGCTATTTCCTTCAGGGGAAGCTCAAAGCATTTTCCAATCAATGTCTTAGGGAATATCTGAGTTGCATATATGAATGAGCATACTGCATGATGGGTATGTCACAGGGAAGTGCAAGAGGTGTGAAAATATACTGTGTAACAATTGTACATCCCTTACATAAGGGTTAAGATTCCATTTTTTGTCATAAGACAACAAAAAATTATGTCAGCACAGTTCACAGAGCAAGTCCTTTTCTAGATTCGTACAGGCCCTCTATGCTTATATGAAACTATTTTTGTATTCAACCTGGAAAGGCTTATAGTTGATTATAGAATATTTTTAAACATCAACAATATTTATTCCAAGTACACGTTGTAATTGGTTGAACGAGCCTTGCAACTAAGCACACCATCCATTATCTGTCCAAGTTGTTTCTTATCATTCTCCATCTTGGACACCTTGCTTTGCAGCTCAGCCACTAATTTTTTATGTTTTCCTTCAACTTTGTTTATATATTCTTACCAAGTCTCACAAAAGTAACTAATTAAGTTTCCGTGCAAATGGAAAGGTATTAGTTTTCCCTTGTAAGATGGTATACACAAGAATAATTTATCCTTCGGTTCCTCATCATTTGTTTGCACAACAGTGCCTTTGGCCAGTTTGATCTCTCATTCCTGATTCTCTATTTGAACAATAGTGTCTATGGTTAGTTTCACCTTTGGTTCCTAATCCTCTATTTGGAAAACTGTTTCTTTTGTCAATTTCATCTCTGGTTCCTGATCCTCTATTTGGACAGTTGTTTCTTTTGTCAGTTTCATCTCTGGTTCTTGTTCCTCTGTTTGTACAGTTGTTTCTTTTGTCAATTTCATCTATGGTTCTTGTTCCTCTGTTTCCACAGTTGCACCTTTGGATAATTTCATCTCTAGTTTCTATTCCTCCATTTGCACAACAAAAATGTCACCGTTCTGGTTTTTTCTAAGGGGTATATTTTGTTGGACTCCTTGAGAAGGTATATATATGAAACCAATGGGTAGGGACTCTGCAACTTGGGCCAAACAATTTAATCTTTCAAAACTTTTTTTGTTTTGTTTCTAAGCTCATCTATTAAGGTTTTAACTTTTTTTTGTAGTTGTCCGTTCTTCATCTGGAGAATCCTATTCTTCCTTAACAATGAAATATACATAGGAAGGTTTGATGGGGCACTTACTGTTTCAATGTGCTTCTTTGTCAATTATGGTGGTGCAGTTGCTTGGGGAGCCGTTGCTTGGCCCTCCTCATCATCCCCATACAAAATTGAAATTGAGGCAAGGCCATTTGTTCCATACCATTCAGCTACTCCTTGTATGTACTCATAGTCAGAATCAAGAGAGGGAACCTTCTCAACTTGTTCTTTTGTGTCAGCAAGGTGGCCTAATCCTTGTTCCATGAATCCTTGTTACATGCATCCTTTCTCCATGACTCCTTCTTCCATCAATACATCATGTGGATGATATTTCTCTTTCTCTTGCTCTTCTATTGTTTCTTCTGTAACAATGGGGAGGGTTTCAAGAACTGGAGCAACACAACATTTGTTTGTCCTCTTATGCTTTGATTTTGGCACCACTATCGAGTGCTTCCTATATCCTCTCAATTTTTTGGTGGTAGGTTTACTCCCTAATATTTATACTTCATCATCATCATCTTGTTTGTCTTTTTTCTGAAGGGATTTAGTAGCAGAATCCTTAGAAACCCTCGTAGTTGGAACATTGGATGGCTTGGCAACCATATGGAAAGGTTCTTTGGAAATTTCTGCATTTGCGATGCCATGGGGCAGAGTTGCGACTGCTAGGGCATCCTCTGGTGGGGTAGCAGCTTCCAGGGAATCCTCTGGTGGGGTAGAAGCTTTAGCATGCAGTGGCCTTCCAACTAGTTCATCCCAAGTTCTCCCTTCCCTTTGCAGTGCACTAACTACCAAAATTTTAATGAGGCAATGGTGGGATAATATTTCAAATGGCCGCTTTTATTTCTACACTGATCAGGCCATATTCTCTAGGGTTTTTGCAAGAAAGAAAGGCATGTTAACCAACCTGCCATGACACAAGTGGTCTAACAACTGGAGGTGCTAGTAATAAATAACAACATACCTTCCTTCACATGTGAAATATCTTTGGACAAGGAATGCAACATCTTTCCAGGGTTGTGGTAATGCCCTCATGTAAAACCATGTGCGTATCTTCTGCAATTGTTCACTTACCTCAAGGAATTTTTGCACAACATCATGTTGGGGTTTTTTGGGTGCAAACCATTATTCTCCTGTCTGGGGTAACCCTGCTGCTTCCACAATTTCTTCTTCTGTTGTGTGCACCACTGTACCTTCTACCTCAGATCTACTGTCCCTGTAATGAATGGAAAATTCTAGAGCTATGCCATCGACACACCCCTGCAACTTGCGAATATACTCCACCTAGCCGATGTGTTCAAAAACTGGTCTAACGTGTGAAAATTCATTTAGCAATGCTTCAGTGACTTCTCTGCAAATTCTTGGGCCTCCTATCTTTAGTTAGAGTTCAGAGTGGCTATGTTTGTGTTTAGAAAGTGCAATAGTTTGAATGTTGGAGAACGAAAAACAATGGAAGAGTTGAGGGTAAGCATGTAATAATCAGTCTAGTAATGATGTAATCACATGGCGTCATATATTGTAACGACCATTTGGCATCAACCATTCGTTCCTGCTATGAACAAGGTAGATTCCCCTTGTACGTAGTCAGGTGTTTCTGCAACGGTAACCATTTGAATTGGAGGGCGATTTGTTGACCATTTGGCACCAAACCTTGGTTGTTGATGTAATCACGGGAGATTTCCATTGTACGCAAACAGAGGTTGCCACAACTATGACCATTGGAATGGGCAGGCGTGCTTCTGACCATTTGGCATCCATTAGGGGAGATTCCCCTTGTACACAGCCAGGAGTTGTCGCAACGATGTCACAACCGATGCAATTGATTTAGGGTAGCCCTGATTTTCCATCATAATAATTTAAAGTTTGATTACGTGCAACTTTGTGGGCCCATGCACCATTACACTCACTCCTTAAATTACTTTCCTTAAAAAGTATTGGTTACAGTTTATTAGTTATCCTTCATTGATTTGCAGGTTGTTCATATTATTTTCATTGTTTTGCAGGCTTAGTTGTTGTTGTTTTCATGTATGTTAGAACGTGCTTCAATTCAAAACACTTGATCTTGTGGCTGAAGATGTTGATAATGGAGAAATTCACAAAAATTGAATGGTTTGTTTGGATATTTATACAATTTTGTCCCTTAAATGAGGTTGGATCTATGAATTGGAAAAATGCAATATATCACAATTGCATTTTGCATTTAACCATGTATAAAGGGAAAATAATGATTGATCTATAAACTATCTTGGTTGGCTTGTAACCAAGGGTATCTCACATAATTTGTTATGTTAGGGGCTTCTTTAAGAATTCAAGCTCATTAGACTTTTATTAGAGACTTGTATAAATTTTTCATGTGCTACTCATGGATAATGAATGAATGAATGTTCCTAGAAGTTGGAAATGTGAAGAGGTATTGAAGGCATTCTAAGGTCTCGTTTTGTAACATCTTTTGGAGTCCTTACTATTTGATAATAAAAATATTTATTTTGTTGTTCATTTTTGGGTTCTGTTTAAAGTGATCTTAACTGATAAAATAACATTTGTAAAAGGAAATATTGATTCCCCCCCACCCTTCTCAGTATTTCCAACAAATAGACAAAATTGAACTGTAATGAAAATGACACAACTGAATTGAAATGAATTGTTAGACACAACTTTAATGAAAAAAACTGTTAGACACAACTAAATTGACATGAAATAAATTGATAGTATTTCCAACATATAACATTTACTAAAAATTACATTCTTTACATACACGTTGTGTTGAGATATAAAAAAAGTACCAAAAAATAAAGTGATCCCATCTATAAAAAATAGAGCTCATATAAATACATAAAAAATGATGGACATAATGGTTGTTTATGTTGCTACAATCTATCACAAGAAATAAGAACACCATAATAGGACTCCCACCATAATAACCCCAATAGAAAATACAAGAACAATCCATTCATTAACAAGCCATTTATATTGATACATGTCAATGACAATTGGTGGAGCGTATGCTTTCTCCCCCACATATGTTGCACATATGCACCCATTGGATGATGCTTCAATGAATATATCATTAGCAACCCTTTGGACATATGATCGGTAAGTTATGTTAAAGCTTTGAAATTGTGCAACAATGTTTTTTGCTTGCTTGTGTAGGGGTTTCAATTTTTTTTCTAACTTGGTATATTCCAATCATTTTATTGGTTATCAATTTTGAATTGGTGTAAGTGACAATGTCACTTGCACCATAATTCCTTGCTTCTCTTAACCCATCAACCAAGGCAAGATAATAGGCTTCATTGTTTGTGGTTGTCCCGAGAATTTCTCTACTATTTTTATACACTTGGATTCATGCTTCATTGTGAAGAACAAATCTAGTCCATGCTTGGCCTAGGTTTGGATGGCACCAAACCTAGATGATCAATGTCTAGTTTTGGACCATCTACAAAAGAAGAAAATAGTTAAATGAAAAAAACAATTTAATGAAATATTGTTAGATTGTTAAAACAAAGTTACAACACCTCACTATTGTTGTGGCGGCAACCCACTGTTACAGTGGCGGAAAATTACTTTTACAGTAGTGGCAACTGCCTATTACAGTGGCGGAAACTCCCTTTTATAGTGGCGAAAACTCCCTGTTATAGTCGAGGGAAATCCATGTTATAGTGGTAATAACTCACTGTAACAAGGAGTTGTCGCCACTGTAATAGTGAGTTGTCACCACTGTAATAGTCAGATGTAACCGCTGTAACATTGAGTCTCCCTATTACCCACACACATTAAGATAATAGCCACTGTAACAGTGAGTAATAGAACAACACCACTATCACTTTATCAATAAACCAAAGCTAAAAAAATAACCACCTCATTTTTTTTCATTCTAAGCTTGATGATATTTATATTGGTAAAGTAGAATATAGTGAAGATGAAGTGTGACCTTCCTTGAGGGAAACAAATACCACAAAGAGTAAAAAAATAATGTTTATCTTGCATGTTTACCAGGAAGTGTCCTATACATCTATAACCTTATTAATAATATTGTGTATATATATTTTTAAAAGAAACATAAATATAATTGACATATAAACTACTATATAAACTATTTCAAACCTTTTATCCATTAGAAACAATTTATGAATAATTTCTTGTTATTGATGATCTATTTCCTCCATAGTATGTGCTATGAACAATTTGTTCAATAAAAAAGATTTGTGAGATTGAAAATTTTGGTAACCTTGGATTGAGGGAACCCGATGTTCAAAATCGAGTCCCTCAATTCTACTTCAACAAGTTGACTGGAGAAATTACTCATTTTATACCTAACCAAGTTTTCAGTATGGGAAATGTCTTCCTTGATAGCAATATAGAAATAATAGTAACCTTGGATTGAGGGAACCCGATTTTCAAAATCGAGTCCCCCAATTCTACTTCAACATGTTGACTGGAGAAATTACTCATTTTATACCTAACTGAGTTTTCAGTATGGGAAATGTCTTCCTTGATAGCAGTATAGAAATAATAGTAACCTTGGATTGAGGGACCCTGATTTTCAAAATCGAGTCCCCCAATTCTACTTCAACATGTTGACTGGAGAAATTACTCATTTTATACCTAACCAAGTTTTCAGTATGGGAAATGTCTTCCTTGATAGTAGTATAGAAATAATAGTGTTAATTAGATGTCCCATTCATGGCATCAAAATCATACATGATGCAATGAGGGATATTCTAGTGTAGGGGATCATTGGGAGCTTTTTTGGTCACTTGTTTGAGCTTTCATTTGTTGGGATCATAGTTCATTGCTAGAGTTCAACATTTCAATTTGAGGACATTAGATAAGAGCTACAGAGGGGAGGTGATAATGAGGGACAAACATAATGCTTGGGGGATGGTGTGGAGCCAAGATGATAGCTACCCACTTAGAGAGAAAAAATTGAAAGAGGCCTCCTAGATTGACACATGAATTTCCCTAATTGTAGTTTGGATTTTCCTACCCAAGTTTGATGTTGAGCCAAACTAGATGAAAAGACAATGAAAAGGAATAAACCAACAATAAATTTAAAGTAAACTAGATGAAACAAACTTGGAAGCAATACCAAAGAATTCATGAAGCCCACCATTCTTTATTCCTCTATGCATAATTTTTTTCTTGATGAATGAACCATTTAAAAATATGCCACTTTTTGAGGCATGATGGTTCATGTGATGGGATTAATGGTCAAATCATACCATCTAAGAATCAAATGGAAGACATATGCAACAAAATCTCTCATTCTAAACACCATCCAAAACCTTGTTTATTGCATGATGCAGTCCACATGGACATGTCGTCTTGTTTAGTTTGGGGCTTGTGACACCTCATTTGATAAAGTTATGACTACTACGTTATTGTAATTATAAAATTTAATTAAAAGCTAATAATAATTGAGTCAAGGTGTGTTGCCCAGTATGGGGGAAATGTTGTAATGGTGTAAGTGTGTGTTTGCAAACATTTACATGGCTCAATTAACATAAATAAAATGAGTGACAAATGAACAGTGTCCAACAAATTACAAAAAATAGTGACAAATGAGTTGTCGTAACGTGATCAATGAGTTTCCGCAATGGCGACCCAGATAAATGTCATTGTGGCAAGTCACTGGTCACCGTCGTTGCAACTCGTTGGTCACCCTTGCGGCAACTCACTTTTCACCATTGTGGAAAATCGCTTGAAAAACATCCTAGAGGAAAAATAATGCAGATAATTTGTAGAAATAATGCAGGTAATTGTAGATAACTGCAGATAATTTGTAGAAATAATGCAGATAATTGCAAATAATTTGTGAAACAATAGTAAATTTACCTTTGCACATGGTAACTCTATCTGAAAAATGGTAACATTGTCTCGCTCGGTAGAGGAGAAATGCACTTGGCGGCTTCCAAGGCTTTTGGGGCATGGGATCGACGGTCTATAGCTCTAAAATTCTACACCCAATTTTACACTCGTTTCCTCTCTAAAAGTCTACACACAATTCTACACCAATTTCCTCTCTAAAACTGACAACAAATCAATGCGTGGTTTCCTCTCCCTCTGAAAATGGCAGCTTCGACGAGTTCCTGAAAATATTGCCTCAAGGAATTGCGTATCCTGAAAATGGCAATGGCAAGAGGGCGAAGTTGCAGTTAGAAGTTCCTAAAAATGAAAAATAGATGAAGGAATTAGGAAATGGTGCTCGACAAAATGAGAAATGGAGTTCCTGAATGGCGCTCAACAAAATGAGAAGCGGAGTTTCAGAATGGTTTTTGATGGAATGAAAATGAAAATAAGGTAGAGAAAGGACTTGACACCAAAAGTGGAGGGAGAATCTCTATCCTCCCACGTGGGGCATATTTTTTTGGAAATTCCACTGTACGCGAGGAATTTTTTTCCATAAATTTGGTATTCAAATTTCAAATGGACGCCACCATTTTCCCTTACTCTGTATCCTTTCGGCAGGTGGCCATTGATGGGAGTTGTCACTTCAAATGGGCTGGAAAATGAGATGGAAAATAGAAGTGAATGACACGGTGACAATAACAGTGACTCAGAAAACAAGCCTGCAAACGAAACTCCATAGACGGTAACGCCTGTTTGGTTTACATTGGGACGGATGGGACCCACATATTGGAGGGTCGTGGTAAGGGCGTCGCCGGCGTGGAGGGGGTGTGAAACTCAATGGGTGTGTCATCGACCCGTTAACTTACTCTTATACTTGTTTGTTTGCAATTTTATTTATGAATAAGTACAATGATTTTAGTTATATTTGAATTTTCTGATTGAAATTTTATTTATGAATAACTATGGTGATTTTTGTCATTTTTGTCATTCTAATACATGATTTTAAAATTAAAGGATACCATACTTTGATGTAAATTGCGAAAAGGAACTAGAGACATTGGAACGTAGTGATAATGGTTATCTTTGAGACAGAGAGGTTTTAGGGAAGAGGATCGTGAAACATGAGAAACATAATAAAGTTTTTAATTAGACTAAGAGATGAGGAGACTAGATAATCCTACGAGGGATTATGGGTCAAAAATAGGAAACAAAGTTCTTGGAGTTGAGGGCAATGAAAAATTATAGAATTTTAGGTGAAAATATACCTAGAAATTTAAATACCCAGTGAAATCCAAAATCATCATTTGGCTATTTTTGACAAAAAAAGTGCTAACATTGGAAATTCTATAGAATAAAAGCTTTGAGGGCTCAGGATGGTGTCATATCTATGGGATTGACAATGAAACCAATATATATCTCATTACATCTTGCACTTTTACTAAGCAGGTTTTCCTAGAGATAAAACGATTGATTGGTTTGAAAAATGCTTGGAGATAAAATATTGTAGATGAAGCCTTCAAAAATTGGTGTTAAGCAAGGACATTGAGAGGTACAAATCTCTTACTTTTACCATTTCTCAAGGAGTTTGGGTTGCCAATGATTTCGAAATATTTGAGGAAATTAATAGCTTACCTTTGAAATACTTATTCAAAGTTTAAACATTCTATGTTCATTTACCTAGTATGAGGAAATTCAACCTATAAAACAAATTGCTAAAGAAATCATAAACAAGAAGATGTCATGGGATTTATTTGATGGTGCCTCTCAAGGAATCCTCCTTACAGGGGAGGTTGGGGGGGATTTTCATCTTTCTTCCAACCACTATATCTCTTTCAAACTGAGAATTGGACATCAACTGGAAAAAAGAAGAAGGTGAATTAATGGAATTTAAACTAGTGTTAATGCTACCATAGGTAAATTTAGTTACTCAAATTCAAGTTTTTGGAGATTATATTGGAACCTTTGGTTCCTTGTAATATCATCTTGTTGGAATATGGTTGACTGTATCCAAATTTGAATTTTAGATCCACGCTTGATGGATAATTCTGATTATGTGGTCTTGTGGTTGTTGGTTTGGATTATGTCTAAACCTACTTATAGATGGCCCTTTTGATTAGTCTAAAAAACATTGTGATATTTTTACATGTGATCTTATGGAGCATGCCCTTTGTGCTTCAATGAAATGGCATCTTTAGATGCCATCACTACAATTAGATTACTTTTTATTATTTGTTGTTATTTGCCTATCCCAACATGGTATCAAAGTTGTTAGGTTTTTTATTCATGCTTTTACAAAGAGAGAAAGAAAGAGAACATGAGTGAGTTCCAAATTAGTGGTTTGATATTGTTTGAATCTCATAGTATGTTTTTTCCTTGATTAATCATCGATCAAGTTTTCACACTTCATGCCCTAATTTATTGATGGAGATATGCTACTCATCAACTTTCCTCTAAGGCACAATCTATATAAGTTTTTCGGGGAATGAGTCCCTAATTCTTTGCCATGATGAGGGTTTTTCAAAATGCCTCTAACACATGATTCTCTTTTGGCTAGATTGTAACTTGATTGATGGTTGACATATGCATTTGAATAATTGACCTTCTTTGTTTGTTTGACTAGACATTTTCTAGTTTCATTATTCCTTAAAGTGTTATAGTTTCTCTGCATTGGAAGTAATTGAGAACGTATTTCAATTTCTAGCCTTATCATCATCTAGCATAAGCTCAACATAGTATAAGTCATAAGTCGATTGGTGGTACAACCATGCATTGAGTGTGTCGACTAAATATCAATTTATGAGAGTTGTGATTGAGCTTCGACTTGTCCAAACTTGCACATCAAATAAGTTTTTTTGTTGGATCAACTGACTTGTTAAATGTGTTAGAATACTCAATTGAATACAAGCATACAGGCTAGTCTACCATTTGAGGTTTTTGACAAAAGCATTAACTATTATATTGATACATGGGCATAAGTAAATGGCCAAGTTGCAATTCAACTAGTGGCTCAATTGATATTTCACTAAATATTGGTTCATTGACCACTTATGTTGATTGAGATTGAACAAGTGTGATACCTACAACTTTAAATATATAAATCTATGTCCTATTTTATTTAACAAGATGGAAAGGAACATCTATTGGAAATGAGGTTGATTGAGACTAGAATAATCGACTAGTGAGACTAATGACTTGTGATTGATTAGTTAAAATGGCTCAATGTTGTGTCACTTTGTCGTTGATGAATGCCTATGACCATATATCAAACTTGGTAGTAGACCATAAGTCACTTGTTAATCGCCGTATACTTGAGTCGAGTAGAAGTTGATCAAGTTTATGCCATTGATTGGAGGAGTTAACTATGGATCCATCAATTGGATGGCTAACTTATATGTGTCACTCAACTAATATTCTTAGTCATGTTTCAAGTGAGGTGGACATGCTTCTGTTGATTAGATGACCTATGTATTGACTCTAGTTTGGTATTTTCTTCCATTGAATTGTGTATGGATATTTGACTAACCCCATGATTGATAGTCACTATATTCAACAAGTGTTTTATATATTTGACTAGTTGACTTAAGATTTTGTAATGCCCTCCTCCCATATTTACCTAAGTAACTAGCCAACCGGGGTAAACATGTGACGAGAGGCTACTATTACATGATTCATCCTACTAGGTGTCCTTAAGGAAGTGGAATCGAGAAAAACACATCAACATACCTGCCACATTAACAACAACACACCCAGGAGCCATGCCAACCACACAGGTATCATGCCCCTGGGTCCCACTGAGTTTTTAAGCTATTAAACCTCTTGATGCTCCCATGCTATGGGCATCCCAACATCTGGAGAGCTCTGGATGCTCCCACAAGCCTGCATGCCTGTTTTCAAGGACTATTTCCAGCAGACCTATGCTAGAGTTTGCAGGATTTAAGGCACTTTTCAAGCCCAAAATTCTAGCTACTACCCAAAACTTGTTGTAACTTTCGAAATCCATTAAAAAAAATGTGAAAATGTGAATACGCAAAAAACTAGCTCAAGGACTAGGCCTAATCATCCCCAACTGAGACTGACATTCTCTCAAACACTTGGCATCAATGCAATCTACAGGTCTAGGATACAAGACAGAGAATGAATGACTGAAAAATATTATGAGACATGACAAGAAGGATCACCGCCTTCTCCCTTGAACTATTATGACATCAATTAGGTCTTACATCCATCATTTTAACAATTACAAGTAAATACAAGAAATAACCATGACATGAACTAGTCACTAAACCATGCTTATAACCAACATAAAACCATGAAAATAACAGTGAGATAACAACCATTAAATCCGCATATAAGTAACTACAAAAGCAAGAGAACTTAGCTTTTATTAAACATAAGCAAATATGACTAAGTTTGGGACTTCCACATGCCACCCGACCGTAGACATGGCTGAACCAAATATTTCTTTCAGCCAGTCACCCAAGTGCCATATTCCAGGCATGAACATGGGATCTCATGGAAAAACCAATCCAAAAAAACCAAGGGAATCCAAAGGTTAAACCACCTCCACCCTCACTAATTCTTGATCACACCAAAACTGGTGCTTTGATCACAAAATTGAACCAAACTTGGAATGACATCCAGAATCAATCACTATCCTTGAGGAAATTTCCATTTCCTTGCCTCTCAGGCTTTACCGCAATCCACATTGGATCACTATGCCCTAAACCGAGACACCACTCGCTCAGGCTTTATCGCAATCCACACCAGATCACTAGGCCCTAAACTGAGACTCCTCCCTCAGGCTTTACCATGTATCCTGCCAAAACCAATCAAGGGGTTCCTAGGCCTTTGGGAATGAACCTTGAGACCACCTTCACCTCATATTCAAAAATCCATCCGAAAATTCCACAGCTCAAAATCGAGATCAACATCCCAACACACCATGGCATTTGGAAAAAGGAAAGGCTGGGTTGAAAACCACTGTCATAACCTATAAAACCCCGCCAACGATAGTAAGAGAACCATACACCAACATGCAAAGTCATGCATGTCAAAACGAGCTAGGAAATCACACATGCAATATGTTACCTACAAGTATTCCTACTGAAGTTGCTTGATCCTGCTCTTCCTTTCTTTCTCCTAGCTTTCCTTCCTTACCGTTTTCTTTCTTTTCCTTCCTTGCCCCAAAGCTAGAGTGCTCCAAGAAAACTCTAAGTTTCTGAGAGTGAGAGTGAGAGAGAGAATAATGAGAGTGCTTCGAAACTGAACTGACCAAGCTTACACTGACCAAAATCTTTCCAATTGATCCTTAGAAGGATTTTTATCAATGAGGCCTCTATTTTCTTCAATTTCCATTATTTTCCTTCATTTTCCTCCTCACATGCAACATGTGACATTTCACCTTACTTTTGTCCTATTTTCATAAATAAGTGTGCCAAAAATGCATTTTTGCCTCTTTAATGCCTTTGCCTTTGCCTTTGTCAATTTCCTTTAGCCATAAACACATCTAGTGATGCCCACTAGGATAACTTTTCCCAACATTCAACTTGGAATAAGTGTCCCTTAACCGTGGTATTATTTTTCCTTTATTAACTTTTATTATAAGAAATTTTGACCAGGGTTGTTATAAATTTGACTAGCCTTTCAATTCAGTTGATTGTTTGATACCATATGTGTTTTGATGTTATGGTTATTAATATGGGTAGAATATTACAAGAAATTCATGAGAAGAAGGCTATTTATTAACTTCGTGTAAGATGTCATTACCTTGCAACTTCATGTTGCTCTCTTGCAAACATAGAATGAAGGACTAGAAAATCAGTTTAAAAGTAAATTTATTTTGTTCCAAATTGTCATCACTGAAAAAATATAAGAAGGGTTTTAGATTGGACATCACCATGGATTTTTTTTTTTCCAAAATGATGTAGATGAATTTGAATATAGAATGAGCTTGTTGATGATCTGGAGGAAGAGGTTAAGGCTCTTTATCATGAAGATATCAAATGTATTGAAGGGAGAAATTTGAAGGCTTGAAGAGACCAAATCCCATTTAACTGATGAGGTTTCCCATATACAAAACTTAGATGATTAGCTTAGTGAAAAAACAACTCCCTTTAGGAATATAACAATAGATTATTTGATGAGTATCAATATTTGAAAGAAAGTAATGACTCCTTGTTGCTACAATTGATTGAGAAGGATAATACTATTTAAGGATTGTTGGTTTGCAGAAAAAACCTTGAAGAGTAAGTTCACTAACTACAAAGTGCAGAGAAAAAACTATTGAGTTGTCAAACTCACCTACTAATGATATTTCTATTTGCATAGTTTTTTGTAAGGCAATTTTTGTTGATGTTTATGTTTCATATCATGGTCTATTGGCCACTAACAATGTTTTTTCTCCTAGCTTTGAGAAGCACATGATATGTATTGGGTCTTGAATACTAAGAAAAATGGGTTATGTTAGAGGAGGACTTTGGAAGAATTAATAGAGTATTATTTTTCTTCTTATGTTCTACATCTATAGTAGATCTTGGAGATAATGTGGTTGTTGTTGCCTCAGATCTAAATCTTAGAGGAGCTTATAGTCTAAATCTGGATGTATAAGTCATAAAGTCATATTTTTATGTAAAAGGGAACTTGATAGATATGTAATTGAAAAAATAAAACATAATTAAAGTTGAATGCATCAACAAGACACCAATTAGAAGATAATACAAAGAGAGTGAAAGTCAAAAGGAGAGGTTCCAAAATTTACCTCATTGCATGCAATGGTTTTCTTAATGGAATCCTTCTTTTGTAACTCTCTCTCTCTCCCTCTCTCTCTCTCTCTCTCTCTTTTCAAATTTTGTGATGTATTTAGTTTTTGCATTTTTATCAATGTTCTTGAGATTAGTTTCATGGTAGACATGTATTTTATCTCTCTCCTCCTCTCTTGGCATTAAATCCTTCTAGATCTTAGCCCCAATATCTAAACCGTTAGTATCAAAGAAGGTTAACACTCCATGGGAACCATGGTTTGAGCATATCTTGGTTTAAATTTTTTGTATCAATCTCCAACATTCTTTTGGGACTTTTGGAGTCCATTTGCTAAGTATCATCGCTGGTCCACAAGAATTATATGGCTTTCTACCCTAGGACCTTCATTCACCACAATAGGAGCATATTTACATGGATTCACTAAATCCATTAGTTTGCAACACGAAGGTTCCATTACCTCTACAACAAGCCATGTTGCTCTACAAACTATTAACATCCTTCATGGTCCTCTACACTTAGCGTTCCCATTTTAATTATTATTATAGATTTATAAAACCATGACATAACTTAAAAAAATATGTATGCGACATATAGAAGCTTGGGCAACCCAATTTTAGCTATTTCTCAAATTTCCACAGCGGTATGGCCACCACAAAAGCAAAATAATGGATGCATCATAGGGAAACAATATTTATTTAACTTCACGTAAGTGTCGTGACCTATATAGAGTATTTAAAAGGGTTCATAATAGCTCATTTTAATAGATTTTTTTATTATTATCTCAAATGGGTTTTATTACACAATTGGATTGTGTTGCCTAGTTTGAGAGATATCAGTGATTGAAGTCACACATGTTTGTAAAGCAATATGACCACGTGTACCTTGAGTTTTAGGATTGATTTTCTCACTCCATAGGTCATTTTAGAGAAAGCATATTATGTTAATGGGAAGGTATCTTTGTGTTGAAGCCCCGAAAATCGGGTCTACAACAAGGGGGATACCCCCCTGATCCGAACCTTGAAAGCAACTCCTTTTCCGTTTGGGATGGTGGGTCTGACTGGGGATAATGGGACCAGTTTCCAAATTTGTGTGTGTATGATGAGAATTGATATTTCCTTTCTAATAATTCCTAAGTAAAATGCTTTTATTCTAAATCTAATTTAACAATATGCAATTGTATTCTAATGAATAGAAATATCTAATTCTTAAACTAACCCGAGATTTAACCTTTCAGTCATGCGATCTAAAATAATTTATAACAGCAGTTGGTAATAAAGATCATTCAATTGCTATGAGAAAAGAATTCAATAAAAATGAACTGTTTCGTATAAAAAGTTAGCCGAAACAATTGTGAGAAACATATCGCATAATAAGTCATTCATATATTAAGCATAAATAGAATAGTCATCACCGTACAAAAGTGCCAAATGATAACTCAAACATTCAAGCATTCATATATAAATAACTGAACATAAATATCACCTTAACACATAAGCAGAAATCATTAAGAGATAAAAGTACCATTGATAACAAGTTCTACTCATGAGCTTCAACAATAATGATTTATCTCTTCCTAATTCAACATCTACTAAGAGTATAAAATTGCATTTCAGTAGCAGACATTAAACACAGATATCAATAAATCTTATTCCATTTATTCATCAAAACCTCCTCCGAGGGTGCAGAAGTGCATGTTTTGAGGAAATGTTTTTGACAAATTTCAGGACCCTTCTCTAAATGCATGAGAGGGGTTGAAATACTACTAGCTAAATCCTAAAAATAGTTTATTACAAAAATATAGGAGGAGGTTTAAATGACCGTCCTCATCTAAGGCAAAAATAAATCAAAACTAAAACTAAAACTAAAACTAAAACTGAATCTGGAAATTAACTATCTATGTATCTGTTCTCTGTGGTCGCAAGCATTCAACATTGGCTTGAGGAGAGTTGGTTGGCCGACCTCCGATTTTAGTTGCCCTGCGAAAACAAAATCGGCAAGTGTTGGTGCTATCTTCTCGGCAGAGTTAATAATGCATTTGAGAGTCATGCATTGACTATGCGGTTTAACCAAGTACTGCTAGTAAGAATCCCAATTCGACTTGGTTAACTTCTTGATTGAATCTGCTCTTTCCTCAGCCTTTTGTCTCCAACTTATTTGTAGTTGCTAAATCAAATGATCAGAAATTTACATACCATTTAAGGATATCCTTGATAAATACCACTAGTTTTTAGAGCTCGAGTTTTGCTTTTAGCCTTTAGCCTTTAGCACTTTTTCCTACAATTTTTTGGGCTTACAGGGGACTGAGTGATCGGATGCTTTCCTTCTCAAGGGGTTTTTCTCAGCGATGCAATCGCGCCTCGGAAACTACCTCTGTTTCTTGATCTGGGCTTCCCTGGTGATAGTTTTCGCCTCTTGCACGTTTTTTGTTAGAGGATATATAAACCTTAAATTTTGTGGAGTGAATGACCCAATGAGTTTTTGGCTCTGAGTCTTAAATTGTCTATCTATTATATCAGTACCATCCAGTACTCATTTGACCATGTTTGTGTATGGAAGAATCTTGGGTCTCGCCACTATCTGGTGCAAGAATGAACATGAAAGTTCTATAATCGACGCCTCAGATGACCCGCGTGAGTCTGCAGTTGCTTTAACCTCCATTACTCTGGGATTTTCTTCTTCGAGTAAACTGTACATGCCTTCCCAAGTAGTTATGCCGGTGTCTCTATTATAGGTGGTGTTTGTGTATAAGGGCGTCATTTCTCTGTCTTTAGAAATCAGAGCTTTTCCCTTCTTTCCCATTATAGTCTGAAAACTGCTACATATACCTTTCTGCTTTCCGCTCCTGCAATTTACAAATAAGGAAAGAGTAATGATAAGAAATAAGGTGATGGGAAAGCTTTTAATGCAGAAATCATATAAAATATACCACCCTACGTGAAATGACCTTTCGATCAGATCCAAACCTTATGTCATTAATGATCATCAACTAACTCATTAAATTAAAATTAATGAACATAACTTGGCATCAGATTATGAAAAAAACTTTTTGAACGATGAGCCTTGCAGATCTGCGATCTTGCGATTTGCTTCACAATATCTCTAATCTGTTGTGTTTAACAATAATCTTTCACCACCTATTTCTGCAAGATGCGATTTGCGAGATGCAATATCGCATATCGCGGGGTTAAGGTATTTTTCCTTAAGTGATACTTGAGGCATATGAAAACTGTGACGCGCGATGAGCTTCTTCAGTGTGCGATCTCGCATCGCGATTTCACAATCTTAGTAGTTTGCTTATATGGTGTTATCCATTACCTTTTTGCGATGCGACGCTTTATTATTGAGAGAACGATTTTGTTCAAACTTATTATAAAACTTAAGTCCTTTTGGAATTTTGCGGGTGCTTTCCTAAGTTTATGATAGTAAGATTTATTCAAAAAGGGAATATAAGTGCTAATTTATTTTTTATTTTTTTAGAAAAGGGTCCCCACTTATTTAGTATTAGTAATAAAACTAAATAAGAAAGGGGGTTGTTGTTGGCCACAACAATTGATGATTCACTTGGAAGAACCAGTTATCTCTGATTTTCTTTTGAATTTTCTAAACTTCCAAAACAGAAGGGTTTTTTGGAAAATCAAACTTTATTAAAGAAAGATAAAGTACATCATGCTTTCAGTTTTTAATGATAGTTTGTTTCTTCTATGTTAACTCTAATTATTTACTTCCTAAAGTTAGTCATTGTATTTACATCAGCCACTACTTGGTTTATAAAGATAAAAACAAAGTCTCCTCTGTAACTCCGTTTTAAATATGTTCATTTGTCGTAGGTAGAGCTTCTGCTGCCAGCAAGTGTTTATAGCCTCGACAGGGTTACTTGTTACCCAACAATGATCCTGTATCCTACTTGGAGAAATATACGATTTTCAAAGGGCAATCCATATCCACACTTATTGCTTTTATTTTCTTTTAATTCTTAAACAACAATGCCTTGGTTTGGTAGCCAAATTATGACAGTGCCACTCACTTGATTTATAACTTTTCTGAACAAGCTGGCTCATGATGAGACCCCTTGTCTTTTGATTGCAACAATCTTGAGTCATTGCCCTGTTGTGGTATGCAGTTTTGGCAAAGTCAGAAAGCTATAATATCTATGATCATGATAAGTCGGCTCATGATGAGACCTCTCATTCTTTAAGTTTACAGTGTATCACTAGATTATTCCTTGAAGCTCATAATTCTCTAGGTGGGGAGGAAGTCATTGGTTCCTTAAGAATAGCTCTGGACGACAATGGTAGAGTTTTTGGAAAGAGCTTTTCTATAGAGAATATTCTTTTTTTGTTATTGATGCTTTTCATTGATTGATATAAAACAAATTCCCACTAAAGGTTATTTTTTATCAAAATTTGCAAGGTTGAAACTAGTATCATTTTCAGGCTTATAGATTTTTTGACTGTATCTTTCAATAATAATGACCAATTTTCCAAATCATTTCTATTTATACAAGCAAAAAAAAAATCTAAAAGAAATACTAGTCTTTTTCGTGAATTCCAAACGTAACCATTTACAACTGGTTTTATTATCAAAATAAAGGAAAAACTAATTTACAAAAAATAGAAGAAGTGATCTTCTATGGAAAGTATTTTTTGAGGATTTGCCCATTAACAGGTAAAGATTCTCTTTTCCCTGCTAAATCCTGCAACATAAAAGTGGATGGACCTATGATTTCCGCAATTTGGAATGGGCCAAGCCACATTCGTTGGAATTTTGTATGTTTGCCTTTTTCTTTGTGAGCCTTATCCCATTTTAAAACTAAATCTCCAATTTGAAAGTCCTTTCTGGATACCATGTTTGAATCAAAAGAAGCCTTTACTAATGCTTGATGATGAGCGTGTGTTATTTTAGCCTATTCTCGTTGCTCTTCTAGCTTAAGAATTTGCAGTTGTCTTAGCTGTAAGGATGAAGTTGGTGTTTCGTCAATAAATTGAATTAAGGCCAAAGAGGGAATTGCTAGGTGAGTTGGGAGAATCACTTCTTTCCCATAAACTAAATTAAAGGGAGAAGTGCCAATGGAGGCTTTCCACGTTATTCAGTCTGCCCACAAAGCATACATCAAAGATTTGTGCCAATTCTTATGATTTTGATCGATGGTTCACTTAATGATTTTGATTAAGCTTTTATTCGTTGATTTAGCCAACCCATTCCCCTGTGGGTAATAATTGGCAGAGTATTTAAGCTTAAAACCTATTTTGAGCGCAAATTCAGTCATAGCATTGCCAAAAAAATACAATGCATTATCAAACATTAAAGCAGAGGGTAAACCAAACTTGGTGATTATGAACTGATCTATGAAGTCAATGATGTGTTCAGCATTGGCTGTCTTGAGAGGAACTGCTTCTACCCATTTAGTAAAATAATCTGTAGTTGTAAGGATATACCTATGCTGTTTAGGAGAGTGAGGAATGATCTCACCTATTATATCCAATCCCCATTGATCAAAGGGTTGATCGATATTGACTGGTTGCAAAGGCAACGACGGTTTATTTTGTCTTCTAGCAGCTGTTTGACAAACTTGACATTTCCTTACATAGCTATACGCATCTATAAATAGAGTAGGCCAATAGTACCCTGCATGCAAGATTTTATGTGTTGTAGTATCTCCAGCATAATGTCCACCTGCTGGTCCATCATGGAGTTCCTGCAACACTTTTTCAGCTTTAGATTTCTCAAGACATCGAAGGAGAACAGAATCATAATTCATCCTAAAAAGTACATCGTTTACGAGTTGATATTTCTTAGCCTTCAATATTAGGGCTCTTTTTTTTGTATAATCCAAGTTTGAAGGAGCATATCCATTCTTTATATAAAATATGATATCGGCATATAATGATTCAATATCTTTTAGGCTTACCTCATACATTTGTACTTCTTGATTTGAAGATGGCATTTCGGAAATAAGCGATGCTCCAGCCAGCATTTTGCAAAAGCCTTGACCTTTTACAATATTTGTTGGTTTAATTTCAGCGTCATATTCTTGTAAGGCAGTAACCCAATTTGCTCTTTTCTCACCCACGTCTTTCTGTACTAAGAGATTTCTTACCACTGGAAACAGTACTATGATTTTTGTATGGGTTTTAAGAAGGAAGGGTCTGAAGTGCTTGATCGCTTTGAAAACAGCATAAGCTTGTTTCTCAATGTCAGAATAATTTAATTTGGCCCCTTGTAGATTTGAACTGAAAAAGGCAATTGGGGCTTCCGCCTTGTCTTGATTTGCTTGAGTGAGTATCACAACATATGATCTATCAGAGGCAAATGTATACAAAATGAAAGGATTGGAAAAATTTGGAGTTGCTAAGGATGGAGCATTTACAATCGCTTACCTAATCAGATTGAATGCTTCATATTCCTCTTGGCCCCATTTGAATAGTGAATTAATTTTAATCATTGCTTGTAAGGGAGATACAATCCTTGAGAAGTCTAGAACAAATCTCTTAACAAAATTAATCTGACCAAGGAAGGATTGCATGGCTTTCTTGTTGTGAGGCAAGGGTATTTCGGAAATCTCCTTAATTCTATCGGGATCAATATGGATTCCAGATTTTGACACTATAAATCCAAGAATTTTTCCTTTACTTAATGCAAAAAAGGACTTTTTGGATTAAGCGAAATCTCATACCTTTGGCAACATTGGAAGATCATATTTAAGTCTCTAAGATGATTACCACATTTTTTAGAATATACAGTTATATCATCCAAGCAAATTACTACTGATTCATTTACTAATCCCTTAAATGCGATGTCCATGGCCCTTTGAAATGTTGCACCAGCGTTGATCAGACCAAAAGGCATCTTTTGATATGCGTAAGTACCCCATTTGGTTCTGAACATGGTCTTTAGTTGATCATCAGGATGGACCAAAACTTGGTTGTAGCCGGAGAAACCATCTAAAAAGGACATTAATTTTGATCCTGCAACTGCTTGCAATATTTTCTCCATGGGAAGCAAGGGAAAGTTATCCTTTTGGAAGGCTTTGTTAAGGTTTCAAATGTCAATACAAATTCTAATGTCTCCATTTTTCTTTTTGATGGGAACCAAGTTGGAAACCCATCTAGAATGTCGAATGGGAAAAATAATTTTGGCTTTCAATAATTTGTTGAGCTCAGACTTAATCTGGCTTTCCAGATTAGGATGGATCTTACTCAGCTTTTGATGGATAGGTTTTTCATCGGTTATGATTTGGATAGTATGTTGAATGATAGAAGTGTCGTAAGTCTTAAGGTAATCGTAGTTCTAGGCGAAGACACTTTTGTATTGTTTCAAGAGACGAACATAAGCTAATCTTTCTTTAGGGGCTAGGCCAAGACCTAGGTTGATATTCTACGGCTTGGTATCAGTTCCTAGATTTACTAATTCATAGTTTAGAGTTGAACTCTGAAGTTTTGAATCGGTAGATCTCTTGAATCGGTCTTTCAAATCATATAGGTCTTCCAACTTGACTACTAATTTTGGCATAGCATTATTAGTGCTTTCTTGTTGCAACTATTTGTCATGTTGGTCCTCATCAATTATTTGATTAGTGTAAGATCCCTCTGATGTGAGGAAGCTTACAATATTAGGATCATCGTTGAAAATTCTTCAGTTTGTAACATTATCAGGAATCGAGGGTCTAAAGATCAATTCAATTGAAAATTTGTCTGGGCTATAGTCTTTTGAGGGAATGAGCTTGGAAGCTACGTTTGCCAAGAGGTCAGCACTAGCATTTTGGAGTCTGGGAATTGGTGAAATATTGAATGCTATAAAATGTTCAGTCAGATCTTGCACTAAAGATTGATAATGCTTTAAATGACGTGATAGACAATGTATAGTATTTCGTACCTGTTTAATAACAATTTCAGAATCTCCGAAGACTTGTAGATACTTGATATCTAATCTGATTGCCTTATATAATCCTTGGACTAAAGCCTTGTATTCTGCAATGTTATTGGTGCAATCGAACTCGAGTCTACAAGTTAGCATAGTTTTGTTTCCTTGTAGACTAACTAATACGCATCCTACTCCTGCTCCATCGTTAGACTTAGAACCATCAAAAAATAATTTCCAAAATAAAGATTTATTTACAGGACTATCTATAAAACTAACACATATAGAACTATTTGTTTGAGAAAAGTTTTCTACTTGAGACAAAATAGAATGCTCTAAGTAAGGCGAAGTATGAGCATTAAAATTTCCTAAGAAAGAGCCAACATAATAGTTGCCAATTATATTGTTGTTGTATGCTACAGGTTCATTTTTTCCTTCCAATTCCGTCACTATATCTTTTTGATGTCTTTCTCGCTCAACCTTTATTTCCAAGGATAATTTTAGGGGCGAATGTTCGCCCTTTGGCGAAATTAAGGGGTTTTAAATTTTTAGTGGGCGAATATTTTGTATCATAGTACATTTTTACAAATCACCTCAAATAGCCCACCTTATTTTAAGGGAGAGGGTAAAAAAGGTAAATTTATCCCTTGAAATTAGGACTTACAACCTTCCATTCGCCCATTTTCGAGAATAGGTTTTATTTAAGTGAATCCATTCGCCCATTTTCAAGAATAGGTTTTATTTAAGTGAATCCTATGGGCCAAATACCATATTTATAAAAGAGGTATGGTAAATTAATAAAAATATAAATAAATGAGAGGTATGGTAAATAAATAAAACATTTTTTATATTTACTCCATAAGTCACCTTATATACATGTAAGGGTGTAAACCAAATAAAAATATATGTAAAGTGGAGGTATGGTAAATAAATAAAACGTCTTTTTATACTTACTCAAAAGGTATGGTAAATAAATAAAAATATAAATAAACTAGACGTATCGTAAATAAATAAAACCTCTTTTTATATTTAGTCCATAACCCTCATTCTATTTATGAAGGCTCAAGAAAAAGGTTTTATTTAAATGAATCCTATGGGCCAAATACCATATTTGTAAAAGAGGTATGGTAAATTAATAAAAATATAAATAAACGAGAGGTATGGTAAACAAATAAAACATTTTTTTATATTTACTCCATAAGTCACCTTATATTTACGAACACTCAAAAGGTGGGTTATATTTAGGTGAAACCTATGGCCAAAATACTATGGGACAAATACCATACCATGCAAAAAACCATTATTAACCCTAATATTAGAATTAATAAAAATAAAAATGGCACATGGTATTGACCCATGGTATTCACAAAAATGGCACATGGTATTGAACCATGGTACTCACGTGGAATGTAGCCTATTTAAATGGGGGAATTAAACGAGCATGTAGCCTATGCTAAGATTCACTAGGACTTTACAAAGTTTTATTATTTAGTGAAAGACTCGCCAAGATCTTACAAGATTTTATAATTGAGTAAAATATTCGCCATGCCTGGTGAGAGATTCGCCAAAAAATTATATATACATATTATATTATTGATAAAATCGCCTTCCATTTTTCCTATATACCATGGAGATTCGCCCATTTATTATATTTATAAATTTAGAGGGGATTCTTAAAATTTTCCCTGTTTATTTCATTCGATTTACCATTGTAAGGGAGCCACATATGTGACCAATCGGTTGCAAAGTATCCATGAAGCTTTTCAGACCAATCCATACTAAGAATTAAGCCATAAAATTCTGGAATTTCTGCAACTGAAATATTAATGACTTTACATACCTTTGGATTAGATGACAGCATTATGGTAACCCGATTTAGTTCACCGATCACTTCAACCTGCGACCGGTCCAGCTGAACTATGCATACTGCAGATTTTTGTGGTTGAATGTTTAACTTTGCACATATTGTTTTAGGTAAGATATTAGATGAAGCTCCTGAATCTACCAAACAATTATGCAAGTTTTTGTTGAAAACTTCATAAGTAAGAAGAAATGGGGGAGTATGAGATCTTGACCTTCCTCCAATTAAAGCGATATCATTTGGATCAACTTTATTAGTCACATTAGTTGGAGGTCTTCCCATTTCATGAGAATCTTGCGAGATTACAGTGACATGAAAAGGTGCAACAGGTATTGCGTGTAACTCTTTCAAAATTAGCTTTTGTTGATGTTTTAATTTTCTCAATTCATGAAAAGTAATGTTAGCCCTAGTCTTCTTCATGTCTTCAATGATATTATACTCCATCTCATTAGAAACAATCAATGTTTTAGATGGAGTTGGTGAATTGGATTGGACTGGGCTTGTTTGAGTCGCTTTGGGTGATGATTTTTTACCTGCAACTTTATCTTTAGATATCGAGCTTGCGCTCTTCTGTTTAGGAGTAGGTTGTGGAGGATCGAGTTGATTTCTACTTCTGGTACTGACTGGTGATGCCTCTTGATCCTCTTCGTTTGGGAGGATGAAGTCCCACATTCCCTGTACTTCTACAACTTCTACTTCATCCATAGGTTCCTCATTAGAAACTTCCTCTTCTTCTTCTTCTGATTCTGCATTTGTGATAGCATTAGGAGGCTTTGAATCAGTTGAAGGATTTCTTCTATAAGGCTTGTAAGGCTTTTTAGAAGAAGTCTCTGCTACTTGTTTCTTAATGTCAACCATTTTGTTAGACATGGTTTTCAAAACTTTCTGCAATCCTTCTAAATCAAATGGGTCTTTTGATTTTTTTTCCTTGGGATCTTCTCTAAAAGTGACCTTCTCAGATTTTCATTCATCGACAACGTTTTTCTTTTCTAAGGCTATGATATGTTTTTCTACCGCTATTGCTTCCTTCATATTATCAGCCAAAGTTGTTTTGGTAGCCCTATCAACGAAGATCACTATGTTTGATGGTAGAGCAGATATGTACCATTCACTTCGAACTTCTTCGCTAGGCTTGGAAGTGGTAAGAATTTTATTCAAAAGTTTATTGAAACGCAAGTTAAAATCTTTGATAGGTTCCCTTGATTTAGTCCTAAGATTCGACAGATCATTGATCAATGTTGCAGTAGACCTATCATCACTGAACTTAGTCAAGAATTGCTCTTGGAAAATATCCCAACTAGTGATAGATCCTGATGGTAATGAAAAATACCAGGATCCGGCTGCTCCTTGCAAAGTGTAAGGGAAGAGCTGGACAACAACATCTTCATTAGTAACTCCATTTAGATTTATAGATAACATAAAGTTGTTTATGTGTTCTTCTGCTAGCATGCTTACTTCAGGATTAAACTTAGGCAGCCATTTTTCAGGATGGGCTGGTATTTGACTCAAGGGCGCAGGCATTAAGACTACCCCTGGGTTATTCCATGGGGTTTGGGCCATTGTTGAACTACTAACAGAGGAAAGCGCAGAAGATGTTCCTTGCGGTTGGGAAGATGAGGATATTACAGTTCCAGATGATTGAGAAGTAGATGTTGAAGTTCCAGTAGTCTAGTGGACAACAATTTGAAGTGGAGGGGTGGATGGTTGACTTCGTAGTGGAGAGGTCAAGATGGATGATGATGATGAAAGAGTCTCACTATCAGACCCTTTAGGTGATTTCCTTGCTCTTTTCCTTTTAGGTAGAGGTAATTCAGCTGGTTCAATACCAAAATTTTCACTCTGCAATTTGGTAAGAGGATGAGAACAATTATATTGCGAAGTCACACTACCTTGAGATATTTCAAATTTTTGAGGTGATATAGAAAATCCTTGAAGTTTATGGATCAAAGATTCAACTTCAGGAGGTTCAATAGTAGATTTCTCTGAAATGTTCGGGTTTGTGGCAGTGGTTGTTATTTTATCGACTTCTTGCTCAATATTTAAATATTCCAAGTGCGATAGAGAAGTCGGGGGAGATGTTAAGGGTGATTTACTCTCAAAATGGTATTTAGATTTAGATTTACTAGCCATTCATAGTTCAGGCCCTCCTTCTAGTGCTAGATATGTTGAAGCCTTGAAAATTGGGTCTACAACAAGGGGGATACTCACCCGATCTAGACCTTGAAATTAGCTCCTTTTCCATTTGGGATGGTGGGTCCAATTGGGGATAATGGGACCGGTTTCCAAATTTGTGTGTGTATGATGAGAATTGATATTTCCTTTCTAATAATTCCTAAGTAAACTGCTTTTATTCTAAATCTAATTTAACAATATGCAATTGTATTCTAATGAATAGAAATATCTAATTCTAAAACTAACCCAGAATTTAACCTTTCAGTTATGCGATCTAAAATAATTTCTACTTGCAATTGGTAATAAAGATCATTCAATTGCTACGAGAAAAGAATTCAATAAAAATGAACCGTTTCGTATAAAAAGTTAGCCGAAACAATTGTGAGAAACATATCGCATAATAAGTCATTGATATATTAAGCATAAATAGAATAGTCATCACCATACATAAGTGCCAAATGATAACTCAAACATTCAAGCATTCATATATAAATAACTGAACATAAATATCACCTTAACACAAGCAGAAATCATTAAGAGATAAAAGTACCATTGATAACAAGTTCTACTCATGAGCTTCAGCAACAATGATTTATCTCTTCCTAATTCAACATCTATTAAGAGTACAAAATTGCATTTCAGTAGCAGACATTAAACACAGATATCAATAAATCTTGTTCCATTCATTCATCAAAACCTCCTCCGAGGGTGCAGAAGTGCATGTGAGGAAACATTTTTGACAAATTTCAGGACCCTTCTCTAAATTCATGAGAGGGGTTGAAATACTACTAGCTAAATCCTAAAAATAGTCTATTACAAAAATATAGGAGGAGGTTTAAATGACCGTCCTCATCTAAGGCAAAAATAAATCAAAACTAGAACTAAAACTAAAACTAAAACCGAATCTGGAAATTAACTATCTATGTATCTGTTCTCTGTGGTGGCAAGCATTCAACATCAGCTTGAGGAGAGTTGGTTGGATGACCTCCGATTTTAGTTGCCCTGCGAAAACAGAATCGGCAAGTGTTGGCAGTATCTTCTTAGCAGGGTTAATAATGCATTTGAGAGTCATGCATTGACTATGTGGTTTAACCAAGTACTTCCAGTAAGAATCCCAATTCGACTTGGTTAACTTATTGATTGACTTTGCTCTTTCCTCAGCCTTTTGTCTCCAACTTGTCTATAGATGCTAAATCAAATGATCAGAAATTTACATACCATTTAAGGATATCCCTGATAAATACCACTAGTTTTTAGAGCTCGGGTTTTGCTTTTAGTCTTTAGCCTTTAGCACTTTTTCCTACAATTATCCGGGCTTACAGGAGACTGAGTGATCAGAGGCTTTCCTTCTCAAGGGGTATTGCTCAGTAATCACGCATCGGAAACTGCCTCCATTTCTCGATCCAAGCTTCCATGGTGATAGTTTTCGCCTCTTGCGCATTTTTTGTTAGAGGATATATAAATCTTAAATTTTGTGGAGTGAACAACCCAATGAGTTTTTGGCTCTGAGTCTTAAATTGTTTGTCTTTTATATCAGCACCATCCAGTACTCATTTGATCATGTCTGTGTATGGAAGAATCTTGGGTCTCGCCACTATCCTGTGCAAGAATGAACATGGATGTTCTGTAATCGACACCTTAGATGACCCGCATGAGTCTGCAGTTGCTTTACCCTCCATTACTCTGGGATTTTCTTCTTCGAGTAGACTGTACATGCCTTCCCAAGTAGTTATGCCGTCGTCTCTATTACAGGTGGTGTCTCTGTATAAGGGCGTCATTTCTTTGTCTTTGGAAATCGGAGCTTTTCCCTTCTTTCCCATTATACTCTGAACATTTCTACGTATACCTTTTTGCTTTCCGCTCCTGCAATGTACAAATAAGGAAAGAATATTGATAAGAAATAAGGTGACGGGAAAGCTTTTAATGCCGAAATCATATAAAATATACCACCCTACATGAAATGACCTTTCGATCAGATCCAAACCTTATCTCATTAATGATCATCAACTAACTTATTAAATTAACATTGATGCACATAACTTGGCATCAGATTATGAAAAAAACTTTTTGAACGATGAGCCTTGCAGATCTGCGATAAAGCAATTTTGCGATTTGCTTCACAATATCGCAGATTGCAATATTGCTAATCCATTGTGTTTAACAATCATCTTTCACCACTTGTTTCTGCGAGATGTGATTTGCAAGACGCGATATCGCATATCGCATGGTTAAGGTATTTTTCCTTAAGTGATACTTGAGGCATATGAAAACTGCGATGAGCTTCTTCAGTGTGCGATCTCGCATCGCGATTTCACAATCTTAGTAGTTTGCTTATATGGTGTCATCCATTACCTTTTTGCGATGCGATGCTTTATTATTGAGAGAACGATTTTGTTTGAACTTATCATAAAACTTAAGTCCTTTTGGAATTTTGCGGGTGTTTTCCTAAGTTAATGATAGTAAGATTTATTCAAAAAGGGAATATAAGTGCTAATTTATTTTTTGTTTTTTTAGAAAAGGGTCCCCACTTATTTAGTATTAGTAATAAAACTAAATAAGAAGTGGGGTTGTTGCTGGCCACAACACTTTGGTATCTCAAATGGGTCTTCGATGGAAATGGATTTCATCACCTATAGAAAAATTTATCAACAAAGTTGCACTGAGAGGTCCATTTCTAGAAAAGTTCAAAAAACAAAACCAAGATTATGGGTCATCCATAAACCCAAGGAAATGAGTAAAACACATAAAATTCTTCTCCAAAATGATCATTTCCAATTTAGTTATGGGTCATCAAGAAACCCACAGTTATGTGGTAACCACACAAAACAAATATCTTCATTGGCTCATAGCATATTGCAATCATGATGGTACATTAAACATAATGAGATCCCTCTTTTTGTAACATGGGTGAATGATGGGGATCATTGATCTAAAACTTAGGGGGGATTATAGTTTAAGTTTATATGTATAAGTCATAAAGTTATATTTTTATGTAAAATGGAAGTTGATAGATATGTAATTGATGCAATAAAACCTAATCAAAATTTACTTTGTCAATAAGACACCTTACAATAAGGTAATAAGAAGAGAGTGAATGTAATGGTCCTGACCCATTGGTCGAGAAAAAATGCTACAAGCAATCTACTTGTATTGTTTTAATGCCATCAATTTATTGTGGAAGCGTATGTACTGAAACTTGCCATAAATTTTAACCTAACAAATACAATCATTATGAATTGTGGTACTATTTACAAAATCGGAAATACTCCAAACCTATGTACCATGCCATAATTAATATTTTATTCACACATTAAATCATGATTATATCATTATTAGTAAACATGCACGATAGAAACATCACATACAATACCTCAAACCCCAGTTAGGGTTAATAGTCAGACATCACATATTTATAATGCATGGCACACCATTACTGCAAATACCCATTTTAGGATTCATTATCAAAACACATAATTGTATACAAAATACACACAAAATATATCATGGAACATGGTACTTATCTGCATTAAAAGAGTTGAATGACTATGGGATCTCCACATTCCTCCTAGTTGTAGATCGCGAAGCTCATAATATTAGCCATAGGTCACGATTGAGTTGAGGAAAATAATCCAAAGGAAATAGTGGTTAAGAAAAAAAAAACGTTGGTTATGACACCAACCCTAGTAGTCTTAGTCTCCATCCATAGGATCATGTCATACTTAGCAACACCCAACTGGCATAGCCGAAATCCCTCGACATTTCCCACCTTCCAGGGTGACTTACAGTTGGTCAAGATAGTCTCTACCTATAACTTTAGGAGCTCTGTTGTTGCCCAGTGTCCAGGTGCCAACAACCAAACTGAAATAAAACCCCTCAGTCGATGTCAGAGTCCAAACTGAGACTCTTTGATTACATTCAAACAAAGTTCCCCACCAAAACTCCATGGTACCAAGCCATAAATAAAGCACCAAGATCTTGGATCCACAAGATCTCGGAGCCACTAGGCTCATATAAAATACATTTATCTATTTCAATTCAGTTAACCAAATAACTAAACCCTCAACTAGTCCAAAGTACACTGCTCAGGACTCCTTGCCTCATTCATCTCTAGGATTGAATAATCAACCAAATGATCCCCCGGATTCCCCCTTAGGGTGTGAATCCATGAATGAATAATAATAATCCTTCTCCTCATCCGTTGATTACTCCTCCATTATCCTAGTCACAAGAACATGCATTAAATTTTTAAATGCATGACCTTCATTGGCCATGTGACACCCCTTGAAGCCACGTGGGCCCTAGGGTGCACACCTATCACCAAAAACCAAACTATTTATTTTTTATCTCTAGATTTGTAACCCCTATAATCTTTTCGTGGAGTGGGCTCCAAATCCAACCTTATTTTATTAATATTATTATATTTATACACAAATAATTGCAGTCTGGTTCTCCAATCAGTTAGTTGTTGAAGGCATATCAATCTGAGCACGCTATCCCCACAACATATTTAATACTTTACATGGGCACACAGGCCACATCATGCACACTCTTACTCAACAACCTAATAGTCCAAAGCATCTGACTCATTACCCTAAATATTACTATAACTTACATAGGTGTTCTATCCTTATCATGCTATACCTTGCCCACCGGCCTAACCATGTGGATACTTCTAGAGACACCCAAATCCCAATATACACATACATATATACACAACACAAGGGTCAGATAGGGGTATTATAGTGAAGATCGTGAAGGAGAAGTCCAAAAATTGGTTTCATTGCATGTAATGTTTTTTCTTAATTGAATCATTCTTCTCTAGTTCTCTCCCTCTCTCCATTTTCATATTTTTGAGACATATTCATTTATTTAATTGTTATCAGTGTTCTTGTGATTAGTTTCATGGTAGATATGCATTTTTTTCTCTCCTCCTCTCTCGGAATTCAAGCCTTCTATATATTAGCCCCCAATATCTAGATCCACCTCATTACCTACATATGATCTTATAAGTCTAGGAAGTTTTTTTTTTTTTTTAGGTGCATTTCAAACTAAGTTGATGGGAGAGTATCCCCCTACTAATTGTGGTGAGTAGATTGATGAGATGGCTAAATTGTCTTTGTAGATGATAGTGGTTTTGATGTATAGTATTATACTCATGTTAGTGTACTAGGATTTGAGCCTGCATAATAGAAATATCTTTTATATCATCACTCTCATAAGTATTAAGGGAATGAACCATAATTCTTGGAAACATGGTAGTTATTCTTTCATATATTTGCAAAGAAGATGTGTGAAAGGAAGAACTTTGGACTAATGTTGAGTATCGAGATAGAATGTGGTTGGAGTGATGAATGGTGATGGAGTAAGCTTCACAAATGCATGAGGACTTCATATCATTATGTATGTTTGACTATATAGTCATACAATTATCCTCTTAATTGCTATTGATTTCCTTAGTAATGGTTAATTGAGGATTGACCAAAAATAATAGTCAACTGAATTCTGACAACGATGCTTGTCAACTAAGATTCATTTGGTGTTTTATTGTCTCTTACCATTTATGTTTAAGGCAGGAGGTTTGATGATGATAGAGACTAAATTTATGGAAAGAACCTACTTTTGCTACTTTATTGTCTAGTTCATTGATCGATCAGATCATGCTATCTTGTTGTCTACTCAACACATCAACTAGAACCATATCTTGGAAAATTACCTGGAAACTTGTTTTATTGGATTGGATGATTGCATTCATAATGTTTCAATGCCTAAGTTTGATCATTGGTGGTGTGATCGATTTCTAGACTTCTTCTAGAAGCGTTACTATATTATGCTTGTTTGTTTCGTAGTTTGCACAAATTAAGGTGGGGAGTGCTATGTAATTTGTTTTCCCTCCAAATTGAGTTTACAGGGGGTTTTGGAGCCTTGCATTCCTTGTAACCTCATCTTGTCAAAATATGATTAATTGTATCCAAATTCAAATTTTATATTCGCTCTTCATGGACAGTTACAATGATGTGGGCCCATGGTTGTTGTAATCACATGTCAAAATTTACTTATAAGTGGTCCTTTCGATTAGTCTATCAAGCATTGCGAGATATTAATTCATGATATAATGGGCCATGCCATTTGTGCTTTATTACAATGGTGTGTTTAAACACCACTATTGTGCACATATTCTCTATTCTCCTCTCTTATTATTTACTTGTCCCAATGGACCAAAGGAGAATTCACCCTGGAAAAATTCACTCTACAACCTTTGTTTCTTTACATTCTAAATATTCAACAAGATTTCATTCATATCTCTTTTATGTATGTTTAGAATGACAAAAACATGCAAGTGGATAATTTATCCAAAGAAGTTGTTGAGCTAGAAAAATAAACCTAGAAGTGGGAATTATCTGATAGTAATTGTATTAGCGTGGACATTAATCAGATAGAAGTAGGAATGATCTTTGATGTTGGTAAGAAAAAAATACAAGGAAGAAAATAAAGGAAATTCAAGAGATGGTAGATGGATAGGAGTCTAAACATTTTTAATCTATTGAAAGACCATGCTAAGTAATTTGAGCATAGAGATTGCTTCACTATATCATGTAGTCATATAAATTGGATCAAAGATTATCCTTCTATTTAGACATTCTCTTAATCATTTGGACATAACATATATTTGTACTTACAAAGGGTATTTAAACATTATTGCAGTCTATATATTTTTCCACAAAAAATAAATACTAAAGTATAAGAAACTACTAAGGTGACTATTAATCCATTGAACTTTGAATTCTAAAATATATTTTCCATCATTCAAAAATTACCTGAAACATTACATTGTTCTACATAAACAATATCTCATTCATAAATCATTATAAAATGTCATAAATTTTTTGTTTGAATCATCATCACACAAAGATTTAATATAAATAATTGAGCCTAGAAGAACTTTCCAACCTAGTATGAAAGAGATGTTGTAATGTGCTATTATGTTATGTAAACATTTTAACTTGGTCAAATTACATAAAAATACAAATACAAATACAAATAAAATTATATATATAACCAACCTACATCCATCTTAACTCCAGATATATCAAGCTCCAAGAGGGATCAAATCTCTCTTAGAGGGATTTACATATGGGTAAAATTATATATAGTTGTTTCAAATTGAAACCAGATGAACACTTTGGTGTTTGTAGGACTATTCCTTTGTAAGAGAAAATATTTCTTGCCATATGTCTGTGATTTGAAGCGCTTGGGCTGTGTACGAAGGACTTATTATCCAAATCCATACAACAATATATGATTTCTTAGTTGGTAATGAAGGAATATATAATTTATTAGGAGGTAACACATGTTAACCATTAGGCCATTCAAATTATATTTGTTTCATTCTGTAATGGTGGACGTGGTTAATCACTAGTTTTTGAAAATTAATGTTAAACATAAAAATGATTTATTTATTAATGGAATGATGTTATAGTTTATGGGACAATTTATGTCCTTCACAAGTGGTTCCCACTTTCAACCTCATGATTGAGCCTCTATATTTGAACACCTGATGATTTATTCATCAATAAAATGATGATAAATTTTATGGAATAGTTTATTTACTTCATAAGTGGTTCCCACCTTTACCCTCATGATTGAACCTCCCAATTTGAACACCTCAAGGGATAGGTTATTTCATACACAAGTAGTTCCCACCTTCTTCGTGAGGCTCCATTAGTGCGATGTTGTCACCATAATTGTGGGAAACTCCATTGAACCTTTATTAAAAATATTGGATGCAATTTAACTCTTGGAATAATTCATTTCCTTCACAAGTGGCTTGCACTCTCAATCCCTCTCTATGAGATTTGAACTTGAAACCTAATAAAGAAAAAAAGACCATCCTTCCATTAAATCTAATCAAAATTGATTAATTAGTCAAAAATTCAAGCATTTGGAAAATTCACAAAAAATAACAAATTTAATACACAATTTTTTACTTCTTACCCAAAAAATAGTTAACCAGGTTGAATTCCTACCTAAAACTAGACGTGTAGTTTAAGGAAGCTACTTTAGGCCCAAAAAATGATAAAAAATTTGGCATGATTTTGACAAAAATCTAGTGGATGTTTTTGGAAATTTCGGTTATAGTTGTCAAGTTTCGGGATTTTGGGTTCCCCAGGGGTTTCTATGGTGTTGAATCCATTCCCACCAAAAAAATGATTCAAACACTCCCACTATTGGATTTTTTGGAAAAGCAGGCCATAAATAAACCTATTGAAATTGTCTCCTTCATAGACAACACCAAAACTAAATATCTTGGCCATATATATTTCACGTTGATCTCTAAATTTCGTATAATTAGTGATGCGGGATTTGAAAAATCCTCATACCTATTACCTGCCAATTATTTTTATGAACTACTACATTTTTGTTTGAGCTAATGCGGAGGATTTCATTAATCAGAAGAGTTTACATATAGTACAAGAGACCAAAACTGGCAATGTCCATACCATTACTACAATGATGAGCATAATTTCCATCCATATCAGGCTAAGGATACATAAATAAGAGACTAAAACCCAACTATGAAAAGAGAACTGAGCCATATTAGACAATATAAACCAACACTAAGTATATTCAACGATTACAACAATGCTTAGAAAAGATCATGATTTCTAGTGTCGCCATGCCAAAAAATGAGCGAAGATGAACATTGTTCCAAACCTACATAAAAGGATCCTTTACCATGCCAAAACCCATAGTGATATTGTTTCTTCCATGCAAAATACATGTGTGAGTCACCCTCTATATACCAATGATAATGTGGGGCCAAACATGAGCCATGGATGACCATCGAGCTTAACAGGAGACATGGGTGACCAAAATATACCACGAAATGAACCCCAACGGAAGCTTGTTGGATACCAAAAGAAAACCCACACTTGATGGGTTTGAACAAGAGACGAGGTGATACATAGGGCCATCCCATTTAGGAGAGAGTGATTTTCCATAACTAGGTAACAACCCGAGTGTATGTGCGGCAATTCTAGGAACCAAAACATGTGATGATCCAAAAAATGGTAACCTATCTGGAAACATTGCCATGTATCAACAGAAAGAAGAACAAAAACAGAGTTGAATATTGTAAACTTGTGATCCTGGAGGACCGAATTCGAATGAAAAACAACCAATTCGAGGACAGGACCACTCGTTGAGGAGTGAAGAAAGAGAACGAAAAAAATTTACCCAGTGTTAGCATGAGCGTGAAGGAAATCACGAACCAGGACATTACTCCACCACCAAATCCCAAATCAACAATAGTTACACCCAAATACTTAGTAAAAACTCCAATACACCATTAACTCTCTACTAGAGAAAACTAGAAGGGGCAGGGTGAGAGTATGACCTCACAACCTAATCTAGGAGGATCCTAAAAGGCCAAATTTTCAAAGTCCTTAATGAATAGTGAAACTAGTCTTAAATATAAGAGCTCGTTGTTCTGAATCCAATGACGTGAACAAGACCTCAAACTGACATCATATGAAGAAGTTATGGCCCACTGAAGATTTTCCAAAACAACGAAAATTTTTGCAGGCATGACCCACAATGCCACTTGGCATGCTGACATCAGCAGTACGGATGTTGATGTCATCCATATGGATATTGACATAAGTGACTGATGTTGTCATATGGTCAGAGGACATCCAATCACAGAGTGCCACATGTTAGCTAATGTCAGCAGCCCAGTCAACTGCCTAGTCAACCATACAGACCAATCAGCAAGTGCCACGTGGTAGCCCAGTGAGCATGCCAAATTTTCGCTAAGGAGGTGACAAATTGGACTGGTCCTGTGGCTGGCAGAGGTGAATTTGTTGCCTATTTAAAATGTCTAATGTTGCCTAAAAACTGGCACGAAAATATGGCCGTTATATATAATGATAATATTTTTTTAAACAGTTGGTGATTAGCTGGCGGGTGGTCAACCTCATTGACTAAAGAATGACTATATTATATAATATTACAAATGGAACAGCGGTGGGAATTGAACCTGCCGGCCGGGTCCATTGGCCGGTCCACCGACGACGGAGAATACGCAAAAACAAAAAATGACGAACCGCTAACTTGTAACATTGTTAATATATATATATATATATATATATATATATATATATATATATATATATATATATATACAATGTTCGGGCTGGGGTTTGAACCAGTGGCCTTCAGCCCCCATTTTACACATGCCACCAAATCAACCACAAGTAGTTGGTATAACCAAAGTCGACCACCATGATATTTAAACCCAACATGTTGCCGAGCCACAACAAGGGGGAGTGAGCCGCCGAGCAGAGGAAGGAGTTGTAACCCAGATCACTGCTAGAATTGTGTGCCCTTGGGCATGAAATTCGAGAGGGAATACTTTAAGGAATATTCCCTAGGAATATTTTAGGGAATCTTTAGATTCCCTAGAGCCTCAGAATTCACTAGTCCATAAGTAGCCGAGTTTATACTAATTTTACTCGGTTTTCCACAAGGAATGAAGCGATGGAGTCCTTTTTGTCATCTAGGCAGTTGAAATCTAGTCAACTCATAGAAAGGAATCTTGGGGGAATCTTTGAGATTCCCAAGGGTCTAGATTTTGACCGAACCAGAACAGGGTCGAATTTATAGCCATTTTTCTCAAATTTTCACCGGGATTCCAACTGTGCAGTCAACTTCTTTAGAAGAGGTCTACAACTTCAGGTCATCCCTATAATTGGAGGTATAAGGTTTTATTTTATAATTGCTTGTGATTTGATTTCGCTATCGATCAATGAAAAAGGCATCCCCACATAGAGCAGGGCCTGAAGGTGTAACCCACACTAGGTGAACTTCATTATCAAGTGTTTTTATGCCTTTGATCTCATGGTCGTGTTTGATTTCTGCTTCTTTTATGTGCTTATTTCACTTGGTTACATGCTCTTTTAAATGCAGTTTTGTATGCATATTTGAAGTAAAATATATGGATCAAGTTTGGTATCAAATCAGGTGTTCTTGATGCGAGTTGCATGAGTGAATGTTAACCAGGAACAATCTCCAAAGAGGAGAAGGAAAACTCAAATCCTTTGATCTCGAAGCAGGGCGTGCAACATGAAGATAAAACATGGTGGATGAGGAAGCTTGAATGGAGGAAGAGCGAAATTATCACAAGATCTTCTTCACCATGGTAGAGAAACTTGACAAGTTGTTTGAAGAATATGAGAAGAAAATCAATCCTAAGAAAAAAGAGCACGACGACCATGCCTCGGTAAACCATGGAGGTGGAGGAGAAGAGCCCCTCTCTCTCCATCCACCAATGACAATTGTTCTTCTTCCTCTTCTCATAATTCTAACGTGTAGCTAGGAATACATCTATGGAGCCTCTTTTTAAGCTAGATGTAATGTTTGATTTGCTCACATATAATGGAAACTGCAATGCAGAGAAATTAAATAATTGAATTAGACAGATCGAGGTTAAGTGTTGGATTCGATAGATCAACAAACATGAGTCCAATATCTAATTAACATCTCTTCAGCTGAGCAACACCACTCTTATCTGGTGGGAGAGAAAGTCACAGAAAGGCTGCAAAAAATTGGGTAATCTCCTTTCTCCTTGGTCGGTTTTTGCATTAAAAGATCAGTTTTATCCTTTGGGTTATCAAAAAAAAGATTTAATGGATTTGCAATATTTGAGGCAAGGAAAGGGTCAAAATGTTCAAAGCTTCACAAAAGAGTATAAAAAACAAGATTTAAATTTGGGGATTTCACTTGATTCACCAGAAATTGTAACAAAGTATATTGGTGCTTTACATAGTTACATCAAACATTATTTGTTGTTGTTTGAGCCTACTACTAAATATGTGGTCAGTGTGAAGGTCATTCACGTTGAAATCATGGGCAATAATGACAAAGAATATCAACCCAAGAAATCATCTTTCAAACCTCATAATGGCAAGTTTAAGGGAAAAGGCGAGGGAAAGGATAGAAAGGCAGCTACAACCAAGAATGAATAAGGAGAAAAGCCATATTACACATATTGTAAGAAGGAAGGCCATGATGATGAACATTGTTGGAAATTGCATCCAAAGTTGAAGCCAAAGAGATTTGATCTAAATAGCAAGCAAAAGACAGTGGAAAACGTACAACAGGATCTTGGATCTGACTCCGGTGACGAGATACAGATCACAACAATGGGAATACAAGGTACCCTTTCGTATAATTTCTAGTAGATTCACAAGCTCATGCATATTTACTAAAGAAAAGGACAAGAATATACTTCTACTGTCAACCAGCGGAATCCAATAGATCGATGAAAATAATATGAACAAGAAGAAGACAAATCAATGGCACATAACACAATAAGTTTTCATAAATCAGAAATATGAGTTTAGATAAAAAGCTTTTTCTCACTAGAACAATTCCGGACAAGTATGCTCAACTCTCTACCTCACAAGCTTTCTATTAGCCAACACTTAGCCAATTTCTGCTGCCTGCCAAGCCCTTGTTTCCTTGCTTAATTCCTAGGATGATTAGACCGTATTTAAAGGGAATTCATGCTTCCAAAACGACACAATCTGAACATAGGTCCTTCTCTGATTACACACATGATATTTACAACTTGGTAAATCATACAACTGATAGTGCATTGTCCCTGCAATCTAGTCTCAACTGCGTCTTTCTCTAAACTAAGATGCATGAGTTTCTCATGAGGGAATCTTCAGTTAACTGGAGTAACACTTGTGGATGCACTAGTGCACCAACTAACTGTTATTCCTCTATTTGTTCCACAAACAGTTAGAACTAATCTAATTGACTATAACTCAGTAAACTAAGTTAATCTAATTACAACTCAAATAAACTCATCATGGACCCCTAAAATTTAGGGAGAACATATACATGAATACAAAAAGACTTCCAACCAGAAATTCCTGGCTAATTAAGTTAATTAAACTTGATTAACTATTAACTATTTACAAGTTGCTATGCAAATATAATTCGATTTTAATTCACAGTTTAATTCAAGGACAAACCAAACTGGAATTTATTGTTTCCATTTCTCAACACTCCCTCTCAATAACAAAGGGATTATCTGCTACCCTGATCCTGTCTCTATGAAACTAGAATTTACATCTTGAAAATTCCTATGTCAAAATTTCATCATCTTTCTCCTCCATGGGAATGTACTCTAACAACATGATCGACCTCAATACACAATCTTTGAGATGGTGATATCGGATATCAATGTTCTTGGACCTATCATGAAAAATTGGGTTTTCAGAGAGTATGATACAACTCTGATTATCACAGTAAATCACTGTCGGATGCACTTGCTAACCAAACATACCAACCCATATATTCCTCATCCAGATGGCCTCACATGTTGCCTGACTTGTAGCCATGTACTCTGCCTCTGTAGAACTGAGTGCAACCAATCTCTGTTTCCTGTTGTACCAAGAAACTACTGCTAACCCAATACTGAAAATCCCTCCTGATGTGCTTTTCCAGTCGGATGGAATCCCCACCCAATCTACATCTGTGAAGCCTTGAAGCTTCACTCCCTTTGTCCATTTGTACCACAATCCATACTAAGAAGTGCCCCTAAGGTATCTCAATACATGCTTTGTCACCTTCCAATACAGCTTGGTAGGCCTAACCATCGCTTGACTAAGCTGGTTAACTGCATAGCATAAATCCGGTTGTGTGTTCACCAAGTACATGAGTGAACCCACAAGCTACTTGTAAACAATAGCTTCCACTACCTCTCTCGAAGTAGCATCCTCCTTCCTCCAGTTACCAACTAGAGGAGTCTCCATAGGCTTGCATCTCTCCATGTGGAACCTCCTGAGTATCTCGTTGGCATACTTGCCTTGAGACACAAACAACTCCCCATCACCCTACCATACTTCCATGCCTAGAAATTAATGCATGAGCCCCAAGTCCTTCATCTCAAACTCTCTTGCAAGGTCCTCCTTGCAATATTTGATCAATTGATCATCACTTGTCAGTATGAGATCATCAACATAAAGTACAATGATCAATAGTTTACCTTCCACCACTATGTGGTATGGGTTTGCATTCGCTTCACTCTTCATGAAGCCCAACCCAGTGAAGTAGTTGTCTATCCTAGTGTACCAAGCACGAGGTGCTTGCTTCAACCCATACAACACTCTCTTGAGATGGCACACATGCAACTCACGGTCGAAGGTTTCAAAACCTTCAGTCTTCTATATGTACACTTTTTCCTTAATCGTGCCATTAAGGAAGGATGTTTTTACATCCATCTAATGTATCTTCCACCCCATCTATGCTGATAGTGCCAATATAGATTTGATCGACGAGTACCTTGCAACAGGAGAAAATGTCTCATAATAGTCAATCCCCTCTACATGTGAAAAGCCATGGGCCACAAATCTAGCCTTATGCTTCTCCCCACTACCATCTACAACTTGATTTACCTTGTAAAGCCAATGGGAGCTCACCACAGACATATCCTCTGGTCTTGAGACCACATCCAAAACATTGTTACGAACTATGGAGACATACTCCTCCACCATGGCATCAACCCAAATTTGTTGTTGCACTGCTTCCTCAAAGGAAGATGGCTCTGCCACAACACATCCACCCATAAGAGCCATGTATCCAATGTACCTTCTAGGTCACCTCCTCTGTCTGCACTGTGATGTGGGTGCTCCCACATTCTCTCTAGCATCTGACATCAATCTATCTGCCTCTCTGGTGCACTTTCTCCCATCTTTGGAAGACTCTACCTAAGTGGATGTCTCCACTCTCAGATCCTATGCATGTGCCTTCTCCACATCAATATGAGGCTCCTCAACCACATGTAGTTGAAGCTCCCTCTCAAGGGAAACACGCATGGCCTTCTCCTCATCGACTCTGACATCCCTGTGAACCACTGTCATCGTGCTGGTCAACAAGTACACTTGATAGTTGTGATGTGTATCAATGTACCCCACAAATATTCCCAACTCTAATGTCGACTCAAGCTTCTTCTATGCATCTTTGGTCACATGGAAATATACCGATGACCCAAAAATCCTGAAGTGACCAACATATGACCTCTTACTATAATAAGCCTCCTCTGGTGTCTTCATCCCAAGTATCTGATGCGAGCTACGGTTCTGAATATAAACCACTGTGTTGCATGCCTCAGCCCACAAGTGTAGTGTTAGACCCTGATCATGAAACATCGCCCTCACTGCCCCCACTATGCTTATGTTCTTCCTCTTGGCTACCCCATTCTACTAAGGGTTATGGGGTGTCGTAAACTCCTGTTTGATCCCTTCCCTTGCACAAATGTTCTTAAAATCGTTTGAGACATACTCACCACCATTATCACTTTGTATAGCTTTAACCTTCTTGCCTGAATCATTCTCAACCAATGCTTTAAATTCATAAAACTTTGTGAAATTTTGATCCTTCTTCCGCATGAAAAATATCCGACATTTATGAGAAAAGTCATCAACAAATATAACATAATACCTGTGTTTGGCCCGTGGATGTTGTCGGGAATGGTCCAAACTCATCTGAATGGGCTTTATTTAGAATAGCCTCTTCTCGATTGCCTCTGGCATGAAAGGAAGACTTGGTGTATTTACCCAAAGTACACCCCTTGCATGTGTCAACTTGATCTAGTGTACTTTTGGGAAAACTGGTGGAGATCTGCTACATTATCTTCAAAGCCCCATGATGCAAGTGGCCCAATCGCCTATGCCCAACTCGCCAATGTCTCTAATCTGTGCCATCTTTGCTTTCGTGCTCAAAGCAACACAATCCTCTACCTCCAGCTTATAGAGTTTCTTCGCACTGAATCCCTATCTTCTTTACTTGACCCGTGGCTATATGTCAAAGGAATGCCTTTCCTTTCGAGAAGATCACATCATAGCCTCTATCCTCGAGCATGACAATGGATACCAAGTTCTTCTTTAGCCTGAGTACATACATAATATTATTCAAGGTGAATGGAGCCCCATGCTCCCTATGAAAAGTAAATGTACCCAATCCTATAGCATGATACCTCCCGTCATCACCCATCTCGATATGCATTTGGAGATCTTTCTCCTCCAGGTCATTAAATAACTCCTTGTCACCAGTCATGTGGAATGAAGCTACACTATCTAAGTACCATATACTTCCCATCATTGATAACGCCATTCATGCAATGAGAGAAAAGTCCAATTCGAATTGAGAGGCCAATGCCTCACCTGCCGCTCGTCCTGAGGACTTCTTCTTAGACTTCTTGAGTGGAAAATTTGTAGAAAAATGGCCCAGCTCATGACAATGAAAGCATTTCAATTTCGTCATGTCTTTCTTTGTTCCTCCATGGCAAGAATCTGATTTGGAATGGGAAGCTTTCCCTTTCCCCTTCTTCACCTTAATCGCTAAGGCACAATTCTCTTCATCATCAGTCTTTGATGAAGAGCCATCCCTGGTGTTCCTCTTGATATCCTCCTGCATCAAATCTGACCATAGTCATTCCCAATCTGGTAGCATCTCCTGACCATTGAAAAAGTCCTAATAACTATGCCAACTCTTTGGGATTCCAAGAAGAGAAAGACTCACCATATCATCCTTGGCAACCGTGATTCCAACACTTCCAAGTTCATCATGACATTGAGTGAACTTGGTCAAGTATTTTGGAATAGTCTTGCCTTTCTCCATTTTGATTTTTCGAAGTTTTTCCTTTAGTGCCAATTTCCTTTGGTCATTGTTGTTCTAATACAAGTCTGTCAATGATTTCCACATAGCATACGAAGTTTCCTTGCCATGGAGACTCGAGACAATGTGGTATAAAACTCCCTCAAGGATTATTCAGCTTGCCTTCGCCACACACTTCTTCCATTGGGCCAGATTTTGTGCATTTGATGTTGTTGGCTTAGGAATGTCTTGATCAAAAAATTCCTTCAAGTCGTTATCCTCCAGCAGAACATCCATTCTGTCCCTCCAGGCTATATAATTTGAGCTACCTTCCAAGGCATACTCGAGCTGCAAACCGTAGAACACCATCTGAAGTATGTATTGCAAATTCGAATTTCACCTATAACCCAAAACTCAAAACTTTGAAATATCCTCTAGTATATTGAATTTAACTCTAATACCATGTAGAATTTCCTATAGATTCACAAGATCATGCAATTTACTAAAGCATAGGACAAGAATCTACTTCTACTTTCAACCAGCGGAAGCCAATAGATTGATGAAAACAATATGAACAAGAAGAAGACAAATCAATGGCACATAACACAATAAGTTTTCCTGGGGAAAGCCACAGCTCAAAACCCCACCTATCTGTATTGCATTAAATCAGAAATATGAGTGAAGATACAAAGCTTGTTCTCACTAGAACAATTTCGCACAAGTATACTCAACTCTCTACCTCACAAGCCCATTATTAGCCAACACTTAGCCAATTTCCACTGCTTTCCAAGCCCCTATTTCCTTGCGCAATTCCTAGGATGAATAGCCCGTATTTAAAGGGAATCCATGCTTACAAAATTGCGTAATCCAAACATAGGTCCTTCTCCGATTTCATGCATGATATTTAAAACTCAATAAATCATACAACTAACAGTACATTGTCCCTGCACTCTAGTCTCAACTGGGTATTTCTCTGAACTGACATGCACGAGTTTCTCATGAGGTAATCTTTAGTTAATTGGAGTAACAATTTTGGATGCACTAGTGCACTGACTGATTGTTAGTCCACTATTTGTTCCACAAACAGTTAGAACTAATTTAACTGACCATAACTCAGTAAACTAAGTTAATCTAATTACAGCTCAAATAAACTCATTCTGGACCCCTAAAATTTAGGGAGAACATATACATGACTACAGAAAGACTTCCAACTCAAAATTCCTAAGCTAATTAAGTTAACTAAACTTACTTAAATATTTACAAGTTGCTATCAAAATAGAATTTGATTTTAATTCATAGTTTAATTCAAGGTTAAATTAAACTGGAATTTTTGTTGCCATTTCTCAACACCTTTCTCTTCATGCTAATGAAAATTATGAATTGCATGCAAGTACAAATTATTCCAATGAGTCCCTTGTTAATGAAAGAAAGAGAACTGAAATGTTCCACATTAGAGTTGTGATGAAGCATACTAAAGTGGAAAACTTTTTTGATCCAGACTCATAAGAAAATTTATTTTAGAATCATTGGTTAAGAAATTAGGGTTAGAGACCAAGACTCATCCGAAACCCTACCCTCTTGGTTATGTGTGTGATAAAGTCAAATTACATGTAACCAAGCAATGTAAAGTTAGATTTGTGATTGCATTCAAACTAGTAGATGAGGTTGACCTTGATGTCGTACCTTTGGATATCTATGGCATTGTATTAGGGATTCCAAATTTGTATGAAAGGAAAGCAATTTTCTTTCACTATGAAAACAAGTATCATCTCACGAAATATGGGGTGGAATACATTGTTAGAGCTCATTGTGCCAAGATCAATGCAAGTCTTGTAAGTGCAGGTTAGATGAAGAGATTGATCAATTCCATAAAAGGGTGCATGCTCATGGTTGTGAGAAAAAAATATGTGGAGACAACTGAAGCTTTCCAAAGTTGTGATCCCACTCATAAAAAAGAATTGTATGAAATTGTTTCTAACTACAATGGGATTTTTCATTAATCAAGTGGGTTTCCTCCGAAGTGTGAGATCTAACATGAGATTCACTTGTAGCAGGATGCTCCTTTACCCAATATTGGTATGTTCAGGTTTTCATCCATTGAGATGGAGGAGATAAAGAAACAGGTGCAGGAATTGTTGAACCAATGAATCATAAGGCCAAGTTCTTCTCTATACGGTTCACCTATTGGGTTGGTGCCAAAGAAGGATGGCACATGGAGGATGTGTGTGGACTACAAGGAACTCAAAAAAATAAATGCGAAGAATCGGTACCCTCTCCCTCGCATTGATGATTTATTAGATCAATTGAAAAATGTTGTCTATTTCACAAAATTGGACTTGTGTAGTGGTTATCACTAGGTCAAGATTGCAAAACATGATGTATGGAAGACTAAATTCAAGGAAAAATAGTGGTTGTTTGAATGGATGGTGATGCCATTCAAACTATGCAATGCTTTGGCCACATTCATGAGAGTGATAAATGATATTTTCAGGCCTTTTCTTGATGATTTTGTACCTGTGTATCTTAATGACATTCTTGTTTTTAGTAAAACATGGGAAGATCATGTGATACATGTTAAAAAGGTGCTTGATGTTTTGCAAAAAGAAAAATTGTATGTCAAAATGTCTAAGTGTGAATTTGGTAAGACCTCTTTAGTTTACTTGGGTCACATTGTTGTAGGTGGATAGTTAAAAATAGTTCCTTCTAAGGTTGATGTGATTTTGAAGTGGCCTATGGCCACCAATGTTATAGAGGTTCGAATGGAGAAGGTTCATTTCCAACTTCTTCGTCATTGCATCCCCCTTGCATGCATTGACAAGTGTGAAGCAAACCTTTCAGTTGGGAGGAAAACAATAGAAAGCCTTTGATACATTGAAAGAGAAGATTAGTACTGCACTAGTTTTTGTCTTATTTGACCTCCAACAGCCTTTTGAAATCAAGACAGATGCCGGTGGGTATGCCATGGGAACAATGTTAATGCAACAAAGGAAACAAGTATGTTACCTTTTAGAGACATTCTCCCAAGCCGTTGTGAACTATCCCACATATGACAAGGATTTGTATGCCTTGGTTCAAAGCATGAAGAAGTGGAAGCACTATTTGATTAGAAAGAAGACCATCAATCACACAGATCACGAGCCCTTGCAGTACCTTCAGTCACAAACCAAGCTTCAAAAAACATGTCATTTCAGATGGATGTGATTCCTCCAGTAGTTTTGGTAATAAAATACAAGAAGGGCATTGGGAATAAAGTGGCGGATATGCTTTCTCGCCCTCCTCTTTATGCATCTATAGTTTTGCAAAATGCTTCTTTATCTTTTGAAAGTTATGCTGAACAATATGTTTACGATGAATATTTTAAGGAGATTTATGCAAAGCTGGCTCATGGATCACAGGTAAACAATTACCATTTGCAGGGAAAATTGTTATACCATCTTGGAAAACTTTGTATCCCCACTAATGAAAGAATACATGTAATCAAAGAGGCACATACCTCTCTTGTGTCAGGCCATTTTGGTGTAGGGAAAACTTTGTGTCATTTGCAGAGGTTTCGCTATTGGCCTCACATGAAAAATATTGTGACTGTATATGTAAAGAGATGTGTGTTTTGTTAAGTTTGTAAGCCCATTAATAAAAAATTTGGGCTCTACACACCACTCTTTGTTTTGAGTTGTCCATGGGAAAGTGTGTCAATGGAATTTTTTGGCGATTTGCCTTTATCAAGGGGAGGTAATGAGTATTTTTATGTTGTCTTGGATCGATTTAGAAAAATGTGTGTCTTAATGCCTTGTAAAAAACAGATCATTACAGAGCAGACTACTCATCTCTTCTTCTAATTTGTATGGGTCCACTTTGGGTTTCCCACATCCATTGTGGTTGATCGAGACTCTCATTTCCTTGGAGAGCTTTCGACGAGTTTGTGGAGAATGATGGACACCTAGCTAAATAGAAGTACGACATTTAATCCGCAGAATGACGAGACAATAGAGGTTTTCAACCGCATAGTGATACATTTACTCCGAAGCTATTGTGGCAAGAATCCCAAGTTGTGGGACAAGTAGCTTCCTTATGTACAACATGCATACAATAGGGCATTGCATTTTTCCACTCAACGCTCATTGTTCGAGACATGCTTTGGGTATTTTCCAAAGGATACCTTAGACATGGTCTTTGGTAGAGATGAAGATTCCAGTGAGAAAGATGACTGAGTCAAAGCATGGAAGTTCATTCAACTAATTAAGATGATTCACCAAGCAATGCAGGAGTAGTTAGAGAAAAGTCAAGCTCAATACAAGGCTCAACATTACAAGCACCGAGTTGATCACCAATTGCAGGTTGGAGATAAGGTGTGGCTCCACATCAACAAAGAAAAAATGAAATGGGAAGGAAAGAAGTTGAGACCGATCCGATATGGCCCATTCACCATATTAGAGAAGATTGGAGATAATGTTTTTTGTCTTGATTTTCCAGCATATATGTAAATGTACTTAATGGTGAACGTTGAAAACTTGAAGCTTTATGAGCCTCCTTTGATCATGGACACCGAAGAGGGTGGACAAGCTACCTAAGGATATCATTCTTGACAGGAGAACTAGGACTTCACGATGAGGAGACGTGGAGTACTTTTGTATTGGTTTCAAGGGAATCCATCAAAGTAAGGCCCGTTGGATTGAAAAAGAGAAAGTGAGGGAGAAATTTCCTCACTTTCCAATTGATTTATAAAGCTTTTGGGGGCCCAAAAGCTCATTAGTGGGCAGGAATGATCCAAGAGGACCTTAAAAGCCAAATTCTCAAAATCTTAAAAATGCAGCAAAACTAGTCTCAAATCGAAGAGCTCATCATTCTGAATCCAATGACATGAACAACACCTCAAACCAACATTGTATGAAGAAGTTATGGGTCGCTGAAAGTTTTGCAAGTAGGACCCACCATGCCACTTGGCATGCTAACGTCAGTAGTGCGGATGCTGACGCCATTTGTATGACTGTTGATGTCAACAGGGTGACGTGGTCGTATGGTCAGAAGACACCCAATCACAGGGGCACCATGTGTCAACTGATATTAGCATGACGTTAGCAGTCGAGTCAGCCACCCAGTCAATCGTACGGACCAATCGGAAAGCGCCACATGGCAGCCTAGTGAGCGTGCCAGATTTTCGCTAAGGAGGTGGAAAATTGGATCGGTTCGGCGACTTGCGAAGATGATTTTTTCGCCTTCTTAAAATGTCTAATGTCCCCTAAAAAATCGATGGGAAAATATGGCCATTATATATAATAATAATATATTTAAAAACACCAATGACCAAGTAATCCTGCTGACCAGAGGGTCGGCCAGCCAACGACTATATTATATAATATTACAAATCGACCGATGCCAAAGAATACACGACAACCAAAAATGGTGAACCACCAACTTACAACATTGTATATATATATATATATATATATATATATATATATATATATATATATCCAGTGGTCAAGGTAGGGTTTGAACTCGTGGCCTTTGGCCCCCATTTTACACATGTTGTCAACTCGACCACAAGTGGTTGGTATAATCAAAGCTGACCACCATGATATTTAAACCTTCCACGACGATGAGGCACAAAATGGGGGAGCGAGCCACCAAGCAAAGGAAGAAGTTGGAACCCGTACCACCATTGGAATCGTGCGCCCTTGGTACAAAATTTGAGAGGGAATCTTTTGAGGAATATTCTCTGGGAATATTTCAAGGAATCTTTAAATTCCCTAAAGCCTCATATTTCACTAGTCCAGAGGTAGGTCGAGTTTATACTCATTTACTTGGTTTTATGCAAGGAACGTAGTGGTGAAACCCATTTCGTCATCTCGGCAACTGAACCCCAGTGAACTCACAAAAATGAATCTTAGGGGAATCTTTGAGATTCTTGAGGGTCCAGATTTTGACCGAACCAAAACAAGGTCGACTTTATAGTCATTTTTCTTGATTTTTCTCTAAGATTCCAGCCATGCAGTCGGTTTCTTTACTAGAGGTCTACAACTTCAGGTCATCCCCGGAATTGGAGGTATAAGGTGTCATTTTTAATGGCTTGTATTTTGATTTCACTGCCAATTAATGAAAGAGGCCTCCCCATATTGAGTAGGGCCCGGAGACGTAACCCACACTGGGTGTACTCCATTATCAAGTTTTTTCGTGCCTTTGATCTCATGGTCGCATTTGATTTCTACTTCTTTTATGTGCTTATGTCACTTTGTTACATGCTCTTTTAAATGCAATTCTGTATGCATCTTTGAAGTAGAAGATTTGAATCACCATCACCAAACTCCACTATGTACCTTTCCCACCCTACACTTGCCCCCATGCATTTATAACAAGAAAAAACTAGTTGATGCTCCAAGTCGAAGAGTGAATATGATGCCACACCATAGCCGTATTGAGACAAATGGAAAATGAGCACGCCGTTCAAAACTGGACAATAAAACATTGCCCCCAAGATCAAAACCCATTGGGGATATGAATGGCTACATATTGACTGACAATCATCTAGCAAATATGAACAAGTACCAGTATGTGTAATGTAACTATCAGACATAAACAATACTGTAAAAGGGAAAAAGAATGTCGGGTTAAAAATTAGAGTTCACACCTCTAGTGCTAATTGTTTAAGTGGGAAACACTATTTATATTAACTTTATTTTTTCTATTTAAAGTTCGCAGTTTGAGTGATTGAAAATAAGAACTACATTAGATGGTTCAAAACGTCAACCAAAAACTCATGATGTGATTAATCTGAAAGAATTTATCAAAATTAATATGAATCACAAAAGTCTAAAATCAAACAATAAAATTTATCCTTTATTTATTTAAAATCAGTTAAAATGTTTGACACATTGTAATAAAATTTCAAAAATAAAAAAAGATTCTATCCTGATAAATTATAAATTATTTTTAATAAATTATAAATTATTAATATATTTACTTTATGAACCGTTAAATATATTTTTTAATATCATAGGGACAAATGCAATTAGAAAATTGGATCTAACCTCATCCAAATTACGTGCAACATATGTGGATTCACCTTTTATCTAAGAAAATCACACCATGTCGGCGAAAAAATTAGAGTTCACACATTCGGTCCTTGACTACCGACTGTTCAATGAAAGTCTACCAGTTGCGCCACAGAAACTGTTCATTGATATGATTTTCGTCTCTCCAGAACATATAAAGCTTCTGAAAAGGAAAATTCCCCATTCCCATCTCAAACGTTTTCATCTTTTAGATAGCCAAAATTGCGACGACTGGGACTTTGAGCCTTAAAAGTCTCCAATGGGCAGACATATTCCTGCAATCTGACACAGACTCCATTAATTTCTAATCAACTTTCTACTCCTCAACTCTGCAACTGTAACACCGTCATTTTTGTATTATTCGTTTGAATTTTTCTTAATGAAAAAGTGTTCATGATTTGAGTCGTGTTGTAATTTTTTCATTAGATAAGGTTAGGTTTTGTCCCTGGATAAGATAAGATTGAGTCTTCAAGAAGACTAAAGGCCCTCGTCCACATCCACATGGATAAAAATATAAAGACTTAATGCAATTAAAAACTCTCTAGAGGAGGTACACTAGTATTGGTCAAAGTGATCCTTGAAAGTATTCAAGCCTTTTTGGATGTTTCTCACTTGGACTCTAAAAGGTGTATTGAAATAATCAAATAATTATGTTATAAGTTCAAAAGGTGTATGGAAATAATCAAGTAATTATGTTATTTCTTTTGGTATTGAGGGATAGGGAAGAAAGGAATGCTGTTGGTTTCTTAGAAAAAACTAGTAACTTTACATTTATGAGGAGGATATAGGATATAACCTTAAGAACATCTTTTTGAAGGATCTAGCTACAAAGAGTGTTTGGAGACTTGTTAAAGGTTTGGGGCTAATGGCGAAGGCATAAAAGGCAAAATACATATCAGCTAACTTTGTGGAAGATTAGGTAAGAAAACATGTAAAAAAAATAATCCTAGAATACTTCAATTATATGGAAAGCAATCGTCTTAGCATTCCCTTTAACTAATAATGGGATGATATGGCTAATAGGGAAGGGAGACAAGATCTAATTAGGATTATACCCTTTGATAAGAAACAAGGATTATTGCAAGCTTCCTACCATTATAATATATGTTTTTAAAAATAAAGAATACCATATGTTGAGGCAAATTGTAAATACGTTGAGGCAAATTGTAAAAGGAACTAGAGACATTGGTAGGTAGCGATAATGGCTATCTTGGAGAGAGAAAAGTCTTAGGGAAGAGGATGTTGAAACATGGGAAACTTAAGAAAGTTTTTTATTGGACTAAGAGATGAGGAGGACTAGATAATATGGTCTTTAAATCCTACAAGGGATTATGAGACAAAAATAGGATAGAAAGTGTTTGGAGTTGAGGGAAATGACAAATCACAAATTTGTAGCTGAAAATATATATAGAAATTTAAATGCCCAGCAAAATCCAAAATCTTCATGTTGTTATTTTTTACCAACAAAGTGCCAACTTGGGACATTCTATAGAAAAAATGCTTTCAGGGCTTAGGATGGTGTCATCTTTGTAGGCTTGACAATGAAACCAACACACATCTCAGTGCATCTTGCACTTTTACCAAGCAATTATACCTAGAGATAAAAGGATTGATTGGTTTGAAAAATGCTTGGAGAGAAAATACCATAAAGAAAGCCCTCAAAAAGTGGTGTTAAAACAAGGACACTAAGAGGTACAAATATCTTCCTCTTCTTATTTCTCATGGAGTTTGGTTGGCTGAGGATTCCAAAATATTTAAGTAAATAGATACCTTACCTTTGAAATACATACTCAAATTTTAAACAATCTATCTTCATTTATCCAACATGAGGAAACCTACAAAACAAATTGTTAAAGAATTCATGGGATTTCTTTGATGGAACCTCTGAAGGAACCTGTCCTAGAGGATGGTTTGGGGGGGTTGAATCTTTCTTCCAACCACTATATCTCTTTCAAACTGAGAATATGACATCAACCAAAAGAAAAAATGCGAATTAATGGAACTTAAATTGGTGCTAATGCTGCTATATGGAAATGGAGTTACTCAAATTCAAGTTTTTGAAGATTCTATTGGAACCTTGGGTTCCCTATAACCTCATATTGTTGGGATATGGTTGACCATGTCCAACTTTGAATTTCGTATCCACTCTTCATGGAAAATTACGATTATGTGGTCATGTGGTTATTGGTTTGGCTCATCTCAAACTTACTTATAGATGGTCCTTTTGATTAGTTTATCAACCATTGTGAGATTTTGATTTGCACTCTTATGGAGCATGTCCTTTGTGCTTCAATGCAATGGTGTCTTTAGATTCCATCACTACAATTATATTCTTTGTTCTTCTTCTTTGTTATTATTTACCTATCCCAACATGGTATTATTTTTGTTAGGTTTGTGATTCAGGTTTTACTATGAGAGAGAGAAAAAGAACATGAATGAGTTCCAAATAATTGGTTTGATCTTATTTAAACATCGTACCATGTTATTGAAATACTAATAGGGGATGTGAATTAGTATTTCAGTATTGTGAACAATTTTTATAGATTTATATTTTTCAATTCAGTTTATCAGTCAATTATATCAATAGTATCATGGAGAACATGGTAAAACCATACACATCATACACATGACTGTACATAGGTTTTAGATGGAAACCCATAAAGGGCGATAACCACAATTCTTCTTCTTCTCTTCTTAAATATTTTCTTACATATATTCATTGGAACCAACAAGTAGGAAGCACCCACTCCCTTGCAATTTTGCTATCACACACCACTAAGAGGCACCCACTCCCTAACAAAGTTTTACTAACACCCACCAACAGGAAGCCCCCACTCGGCAAATTTTTGTTGGCACTCAACAGTAGGAAGCACCCACTCCCCTGTCAATGTTTCTTGGCACCCTAGAGACTGAAGCACCTACTCCCTTAGATTAGTTTATTGGCACCTAAAAACAAGAAGAATCCACTCTCTTAATTCAATTTGCTGGCGCCAACCCCCAAATCATCGTGGACTACCCTTTCGTACCATTTTCAAACTAGAACAATCCCTTTAACAATAACTTCAAAAATCAAACAAAATCAATGCAAACCCTTCAAAATATGGGTAAAATCATGGACCTAGGTTCATTAGAGAAATTTTGATGTCTAAATGGGTCTCCTAATGAATATTATAAAATAATAGTAGAAATAATAAAATAAAATTAGATTACATTATCGAATTTTAGAGGGAAAAAAGAAAAAACTGTTTTTTCAACTCGTATTTTCAACTTATCTCCCTATTTTTTTACTCAAATTTTGAGCTTGAGCACTCGTTGGATGTGAAATTTAATTCCTCATCCAAGGAGTACCCATATTACACAAATTTTTTGGACTTTGCTACATGAAAAATGAGAAATACATGAAAAACTGTGATTGTAATCACGTTTTTTCATGTATTTCTCATTTTTAGTATAGCAGGGTCTATCGAAAGTGCACAACATGGGTACTCTTTGGATTAAGAATTAAATTATGCATTCAACAAGTGTTCCCACTTGAAATTTGAGTAAAATTGTATGGAGATAAGTTGAAAATACAATTTGAATTTTTATTTTTTTTTTAACTTTTTTCTTTTTTACTCCAAAATGCTTTTTATTTATTTTTTAATCTTAATGTTTTTTTACTTTACCTTTTTGCGTTTTTACTCCAAAAATGGTGAATCGTCCCCCATGGTTGACATCATCATCTTCAATCCTATTGGTTCTTATAAATTTGATTTTGGTTGTACATTTTTGTTTTGAGTCCCATCTAAAACCTCAAAATTTCTCTAATGACACTTTTTCACAAGGGAGGGCACATTTAGGTGAAAAAAAAGATACCCTGATCGAGCCATGTTTTAGTGTTCGGTCGAGCTCCTTGAGCGCTAAAACAATTAATCGATCGAGGGTTTGAAACTAACCCCGATCAAGCATTAGGGCTCAATCGAGCTCTAACGCTTGATTGAGTTTTAGGGCTCGATCGAGCTCCTATTTTCTATTAAATCGTGCACCCACGGTCTACACCTGTCATTTGTGCACAGACCACGGACATACATGGTCTTGAGCGAGATATTGGAGCTCGACTGAGCGATTGCAAGATGGAGAAACCTAACCAACCTCGCCAACAACCATGCCAACGTCCCAAAGGCTTAAGTGAAGGTAGATTTCCTATCATTTTTATCTTTTTTATTTATTTTTTATTACAAAATTAAATACATTAATTTGGTAAAAAAAGACTTACCACACAAAAACCATGAAAACCACCAAAAAGACATTTCAAAACAACAAAACCAAACCTAGAAAACCATAAAACCAACCTAGAAAACCTAGAAAGCCACAAAAACAACTTAGAAAACCACAAAACCAACCTAGAAAACAAAATAAATTATAGAAAGCCATAGAAAAACTTAGAAATCCACAAAAAACAACCCAGAAAACGCTTCAAAACCACCAAAAGAACTATAATTTAGGTTTTACATTTTTTTTACTTGCAATGGTAGCAAGCTTATTATGCATTTTTTTTTTTTAAATGGTGAAAACATTATTTTCTAATTATTTAAAGTTTTAATATTTTTCGTTAGAAATTTTGTGAAATAAATTTTCATTTTTGTTTTTAAATTTAAAATGCATTTTCAATTTCTAACAAATTTGACAAAAAATATACCCCGAAACGCTCCAAAACAAAAAACAATGAAACAAATTAGGAACTTAAGATTAACATGATTAATATAGTTATTCATGATGAACCTTTATTTATCAAATAATTTTATTTTATTATTTTAAATTTAAATTAATTTCTATATTTTAAATATTTTTTAATAATAAATATAGTATATATATATATATATATATATATATATATATATATATATATATTTCATAACATAACTATATAATTATAAATATAACTATATATATTTTAAACTACTATAAAATTATAACATCACATTGCCATATACTATTGCCATATAGTATGGTTATATATATATATATAGATATATGTATATAAAGTTATAATATCGCATGGTTATATATTATAATTACTATATAACATAAAATAATTTTATAACTATTTAACATAGCATAAAGTTTTATATATATATATATATATATATATATATATCCTGTAACATGTACAATATAACTATAACATTCAACATAGTATAATTATTTAAAACATGACATACACATATAACATTTAACTATATAATTATACTAGCACAGCCACAGTAAATATTAATGTGGTTGATACAAACTGAAGACTTCATTTGTATTTACCACTGAGAAATATATATTAATAAAAGTAAATTATCACAATAAAAATATTATTTTTATTATTATAACCAATCAAAATTATAAATTTACATTAATTAATATAGAATATATAATATTATTTAATATAATTTAAATATTTAATAATAATATTAATTGATAATAGTAGTAACTTTGATTAACAATAATAAGTTGGTCTTGATGATGAACCACACTTTTGGTTTGAAACGCGTCGGCCAAAAATTTCTCTCGTGTGATTTCTACTTAAAGACTTTTCTTAATTCATTGTGAATTAATTAAGAAAATAATAAGCTTAATAACAATAATTATTTAGTAATAAGAATAATTATTTTAATAAATGTGGTTGATATATGTCTAACACTTCATTTATATCTATCACATAAGCCGTTGATAAATATATAATAATATTATTTAAAAATAAATATATTCAATTAAATGAAAATAATAATTAATTAATAATATTAATTAATAATAATTAATTATTTCATTTTTTATAATAAATAAGTTATAAATTAATTAATAAGAAATAAATTATTTTTATTATTGCTTATAGAAAAATATAAATATTTTAATTTTAATAATAATAATAATAATAATAATTAATTGTCCCGGGGTTTTGGATAGACGATGATTGGGTGTTATGTTAAGGCACTCCTTGATGTGAAGTCACTGGGTTAATTCCCCAACTTGATCGGGGTGATATATTGGGCATGATAAAGATGTAGTCTTGCCAAGTTTACAAAATAATAATAATAATAATAAAGTAAATATTATTATTATTTATTAAAAAAATATATTAGTTTTTATAAAAGTAAAAGCAACCACATCAGTAAATGTGGTTGATATATATTGTAGGTGTCAACTTAATATATTCTATATTATAAACTTACCATTACAAACTATAATACCGAACCCAATATTATAAGTCGTAATTATAAAACCTATATTATAAACTGTAATATTAAATACTAATATATTAATAATGTATTAAGCAAAGTCTTTCGGTAGAAATCACATAAGAGAAATATTAATAATGTATTAAGAAAATATTGTAGTAATAAATATTAATATATTATTATATGTTAATTAATATTAAACCCAAGGGATTTATACTATAAACCTTAGGGAGTAATATTATAAATCCAAGAGAATAATATTAAACCCAAAAGACTAATATTATAAACCCAAAATGTATAAACCCTAAGATAAATATAATAAACACTAAAATAAACATGGTTGAATATGAACCCTTAGATTAATAAACCCAAGGGATTGGTATTATAGACTAAAGGGAATAATAAACCTAGGGGATAAAAATTATAAACCCAAGGTATATAAATCCTAAAATAAACATGGTTGACTATGATTGATTTCCATATTGAAACAATCCTTGTCATAATGTGATGTTGGACCATGATTGACCATGCTTAACCATTATTGATTTTCATATCGAGACAATCTTTGTCACAATGCGAACATTGGACCATGGTTGATTTTCATATTGATACAATCTTTGTCACAATGCGACATTTGACCTAAGAGAATGATATTAAACCCTAGGAATATGAGCCCTTAGATTAATAAACCTAAGGGATTGATATTATAGACCCAAGGGATAAAAATTATAAAACCATGGTATATAAACCCTAAAATAAGCATGGTTGACCATGATTGATTTCCATATTGAGATAATTCTTGTCACAATGGAACATTGACCCACGCTTGACCATGGTTGACCATGATTGATGTTCATATCAAGACAATCTTTGTCACAATGTGACATTGGAGCATGGTTGACCATGGTTGATTTTAATATTGAGACGATCTTTGTCACAATGGGACATTTGACCATGGTTAACATTGGTTGACTATGGTTGGATATGAATGATATTATAAACCTAAGGGAATAATAAACACATGGGATTAATACTAAAACCCCAAGGGATTATGAACCCAAGGGAATGATGTTAAACCCAAGGGACTAATATTATAAACCCAAGGTATATAGACCCTAAGGTAAATATTATAAACACTAAAATAAACATGGTCCACCATAGTTGACCATGGTTGATTTTCATATTGAGACAATCCTTGTCACAATGTGATGTTGGATGATGGTTGACCATGCTTAACCATAGTTGATTTTCATATCAAGACAATCTTTCTCAAAATGCGACGTTTGACCATGGTTGACCACAATTAACCATGGATCACTGTGTTTGATTTTATAAAACATGGTTAAAAATGATTGATCATGATTATAATATTGAGACAATCTTTGTCATAATGCGACATTGGACCATGGTTGAGACAATGATTGATTTTTATAGTGTGACAAACCTTGTCACAATGCGACGTTCGACCATGGTTTCCCATGATTGATATGATTGAGGTCTCTCAGATGTAGTGAAAACTCAAATTTCATAGTAGAATACTTAAAATGTACTTGATATAAGTGATGAAATGAAATAATTAGTACTTCCTCCCAAAGCTAACATGTATAAAAAAGGATAGTAGCACTAGTTAGTATCAAATGTGGATAAAAATATAAAGACTCAATGCAATTAAAAACTCTGTAGAGGAGGTAGACTAGTATTGGTCAAAGTGATCCTTGAAAATGTTCAATCCTATTGGATGTTTATCACTTGGATTCTAAAAGGTGTATTGAAATAATCAAACAATGATGTTATAGGTTCATTTGGTATGGAGAGATATGGAAGAAAGGAATGCTTTTGGCTTCTTCGAAAAATATTGTAATTTTACAGTCATAAGGAGGATACAACCTTAAGAACATATTCCTATTCTTGAAGGATCTAGGCTACAAAGAATGTTTGGATACTTGTTCAAGGTTTGGGGCTATGGGCCCAAGGCATAAAGGAAATATACACAGCAGTTAACTTTGTGGAAGATTAGGTAAGAAAACATGTAAAATAAAAATTCCTAGAATGCTTCAATTATATGGAAATCAATTTTCTTAGCATTCCCTTTAATTAAAAATGGGATGACATGGCTAATAGGGAAAGGGGAAAAGTTCTAATTAGGATTATACCCTTGGATAAGAAGCAAGGATTCTTCCAAGCTTCCTATCATTAGAATACTTGATTTTAAAAATAAAGGATGCCATACATTGAGGTAAATTGTAAAAGAAACTAGAGACATTGGTAGGTAGTTATAATCGCTACTTGGGAGAGAGAAATGTCATAGAGAAGGGGATGTTGAAACATGGGAAACTTAGGAAAGTTTTTGATTGGACTAAGAGATGAGGAGGAGTAGATAATATGGTCTTCAAATCCTTATACAAGGGATTATAAGCCAAGAATAGGGTACAAAGTGCTTGGAGTTTAGGGAAATGACAAATGAAAAATTTGTAGGTGAAAATATATCTAGAAATTTAAATGCCTAGCAAAATCCAAAATCTTCATGCGGTTATTTTTTACCAACAAAGTGCTAACTTTGGACATTCTACAACAAAAATGCTTTGAGGGCTCAGGATGGTGTCATATTCATAGGCTTGACAATGAAACCAACACATATCTCATTGCATCTCGCACTTTTACTAAGCAAGTTTACCTAGAGATAAAAGGATTTATTGGTTTGAAAAATGATTGGAGATAAAATACCATAAAAAAGCCCTCAAAAAGTGGTGTTAAAACAAGGATGTTGGGAGGTACAAAGCTCTTCCTCTTACTACTTCTTGGGGAGTTTGGTTGGCCAAGGATTACAAAATATTTGAGGAAATAGATACCTTACCTTTGAAATACCTACTCAAATTTTAAATAGTCTATCTTCATTTACTCAGTATGAGGAAATTCAACCTACAAAACAAATTTCTAAAGAAATCATGGGATTTGTTTGATGGCACCTCTGAAGGAGCCTGTCTTAGAGGATGGGTTGGGGGGTTGCATCTTTCTTCCAACCACTATATCTCTTTCAAACTGAGAATAGGACATCAACCAAAAGGGGAAAATTTGAATTAATGGCACTTAAATTGGTGCTAATGCTACCATAGGGAAACAAAGTTACTCAAATTCAAGTTTTTGAAGATTCTATTAGAACCTTGCGTTCCCTGTAACCTCATATTGCTTGAATATGGTTGACCATGCCCAACTATGAATTTCATATCCAGTTTTCATAGAAAATTATGAATATGTGGTCATGTGGTTTTTGCTTTGGCTCATGTACAAACTTACTTATAGATGATCCTTTTGATTAGTCTACCATGTTAAAATAGCAATAAGAAATTCCAATTTAATTTGTCCTTGAATTAAATTGTAATTCTATTCTCATAGCAACTTGTAATATTTAATTAAGCTAAATTGACTTAATTCACTTAGGAAATTTGATTTGAAAGTCTATCTAGAGTCATGTAGAGTGATCCCTAAATTTTAGGGGTCCAGGTGGAGTTCTCTTGAGTTGTAATTAGATAACTCAGTCTAATTGAGTTATAGTCAGATACATTAGTTCTAACTGTTGGAGGAACTAGTAGGAGGTCTAATAGTGGAGTAGTGCATCACTAGTACCACAACAGTTAACTAAATATTCACTCATAAATAACTCATGCATGTCAGTTCAGAGGAAGACCCAATTGAGATAAGAGTTCAGGGACAATGTACTATCAGTTGTATAATTTTCCGAGTTGTACAGATGGTGCATGTAATCAGTTGAGGACCTATGTTTGGATTGCGCATTTATGGAGAGTGGATTTCCCAATTAAATATGAGATAATTCTCTCAGGAATTGTGCAAGGAAGTAAGTTCTTGGCAAGCAACATATTTGGCTAAGTGTTGGCTTGAGTTGGCTTGTAAAGTAGAAAGTTAGATTTTGCTAATGCAAGAATTGTTCAGGACGAACAAGCATTGTATTTTCTTCTTAGATATTTTGGTTAATGCGATATAGATATTCGATCTTTTTAACAGTTCCTTTCCCCAGAGAAATATTGTGTTATGTGTGATTGATACTCTTCCTTTTCTTCTTATTATTTTCATCGACCAATTTTGGTTTCCACTGAAGATTAGAGTAGATTCATGTCTTTTGTTTTAGGAAATCACATAAGTTGTTGAATATACATAGTAAAAATATACATGGTATCAGAGCAAAAGACATTATAGAAGAGGATATTTCGAGTTTGATGTGCAGGTGAAATCGAATTTTCAAGTTCATACTTCAAAGCCAACAATATGTCATTCTACGGCGTGAGACTTGAGTATGCCTTGGAGGGCAGCTCAAATTACATAGCTTGGAAGGATAGGATGGAGGCAGTGCTGAAAGACAATGGCCTCAAAGGAATTCATAGATCAAGACATTCCTAAGACTCCAACATCAGATGCTAAATATCTGGCTGAATGGAGAAAGTGTGTGAAAAAAGTGAGAAGAATTATCCTGTAAGGAGTTCTAGACCACATTGTCTCGAGTATCCATGGTAAGGATACTCCATACTCAATGTGGAAGGCATTGTTGGACCTGTTTCAAAATAGTAGTGACCATCAAAAGTTTGCACTAAAGGAAAAACTTAGAAATATCAAGATGGAGAAGGGTGACTCAATTCCGAAGTACTTGATCAGTTTCACCCATTGTCAGGATGAACTTGGAAGAGTCAAGATTACTGTTGTTGAAGACAATATGGTGAGCCTAGCTCTTCTAGGACTTCCCAGGAGCTGACATAGTTACCAGGACTCTATTAATGGGAGCGAGAAGCTACCAGATTGGGAGCAACTGTGGTCAGATTTGGTACAGGAAGAGATTAAGAGGAACACTAAAGACAGATCCTCATCAAAGACTAATGATGAGGAGAATTGTGCCTTAATGGGTAAGGAAAAGAAAGGGAAGGGGAATTCATCCCATTCCAAATCAGATTCTTGTTAGGGAAACAAGACGAAAGACATGTCAAAAGTCAAGTGCTTTCATTGTCACGAGCTAGGAAATTTTTCCACAAAGTGTCCACTCAAAAAGGTTGGTAAGAAGCCCTCACGTGGAGTGGCAGGTGAGGCTCTTACCTCACAATTCAAATTGGAATTTACCCTCATCGCATGTATGGTGTCATCGATGATGGGTAGTGTATGGTACCTGGATAGTGGGGATTCTTTCCACATGACTGGTAACAAATAGCTCTTCAGTAACTTGGAGCAAAAGAATATCCAGATGCATATCGATATAGGTGATGATGGGAGGTATAGTGCTACCAGGCTTGGTACGATTACCTTTCAGAGGGAGTCGAGTTCTCCCCTCACTTTGCAAGATGTTATGTATGTTCCTGGTTTGAAGAAGAACTTCGTATATGTTTCCATGTTGGAGGATAGAGGCTATGATGTGATCTTTAGTACAGGAAAGGTGTTCCTTCATCACATAGCCATGTGACAGGTGATGAGGATAGGGGTTTGAATGAAGAATCTCTACAAGTTGGAGATATAATATTGTGCTACATTGAGCATGAAAGCAGAGAAGGTGTAGAGCCGAGACATCGGTGAGTTGTGGCACAGGAGGTTGGGTCACTTGCATAACGACAATTTGAAAATCATGCAACAATTTTGTACTGATCTTCCCAAGGGTACACGAGAGTAGGTTGACACATGCAAAGGGTGTACATTTGGAAAATACACCAAGGCTTCCTTTCATGACAAAGACAATCGAGCGCAGGGGATCCTCTATTGATTCCACTTAGATGTGTGTGGACCGTTCTCGACAACATCCATAGCCAAACACAAGTATTATGTTATATTTGTTGATGATTTTTCTCATAAATGTTGAATCTTCTTCATGCAGAAGAAAGATTAGACTTTTGCAAAATTTTGTAAATTTAAATCATTGGTTGAGAAAGATACTGGCAGAAAAATTAAAGCTCCCAGGAGTGATAATGATGGAGAGTTTATGTCGAATGCATTTAAAAACTTATGCGTGGAAGAAGGCATTCGACGAGAGTTGATAGCACCTCATAACCCACATCAGAAAAGGGTGGCTAAAAGGAAAAACATAAGCATAGTAGGGGAAACACGAACGATGTTGCATGATCAAGGCCTCCCACTACACTTGTGGGCCGAGGCATGCAACACAAATATTTATTTGCAGAACAAATGCCCTCATTGAATTCTTTGGATGAGTACACCGGAAGAGGCTTTCTCAGGGAAGAAACTAGATGTGGGTCACTTAAGGATTTTTGGTTCATTAGTCTACTGCCATGTAACCAAAGATGCACGGAATAAGCTTGAGCCAACAATAGAGCTGGGGATATTTGTGGGATACACTAATACACCTTACAACTAGTGGGTGTACCTACCGACCAACAGGATGATGGTGGTTCACAGGGATGTAAAATTTGATGAAGAGAAGGCCATGAGATGTTCCCTTGAGAGGGAGCTTCAACTACATGTCTTTGAGGAGATTTTAGCTCCTAAGGAGGAACCTCAGATTGATGTGGAGCAGCCACATGTAGAGGATCAGGGAGTGGAGATAGCCACTCATTTAGAGTCTTCGAGAGATGGGAGAATGATCACCAGAGAGGTTGACTGGTTATTGCATGATGCTAGAGAGAATGTGGGAGCACCCACATCACAACGTAGACAGAGGAGGTCACCAGAGAGGTACAATAGATACATGGCTCTTATGAGCGGATGTGTAGATACTGAGCCATATTCTTTTTAGGAGGCAGTGCAGCAACTAGTTTGGGTTGATTCCATGGTTGAGGAGTATGACTCCATTGTCAGGAACAAAATTTGGGATGTGGTCCCAAGACCGGCGAACAAGTCAATGGTGAGTTCCCGATATATTTACAAGGTAAAGCAAGCAATAAATGGTAGTGTGCAGAAACAAAAGGCCAGGTTTATGGCCCTGTTAGCTACCTATACCAATAGGTTTCATATTTTATGATTGGCTATGAAAAGGACCAAATATGCTCTGCTTTGATGATTCAAAGATCACATATTTCCAAGAGCATCCAATTTGTGCTTATAGCTTGCTATGGACTTAAATTTTGATGAATGGTCCAACAGTCTAATCTGGATCATGTCATGTTTTAAATTTTTAGTTGTAGAATAGAGAAAGCAGTCTGTCCAAACTGTTTAATCTTGGCAGACAAGTAGTTTAGGTAGAGGAAAAAGGCTCCCAACAGCTTAATCTGGGACCTTGGAAGAAATAAGGGTAGAATTAGATAGAAAAACAAAAGAAAAGCCAAAGAAAAGAAAAGGCAAGTAAGGGTCTGCAAGTCCAAGTGCACCCTCCAAGAAGAAATAAAAAATGCTAGGCAAATAGATGGGTAGGCAGTTGGGGTTGCAGAAGGGCCATTTCTTATCAGTTGCATGTGTGCTAACTTTGTTTACCAAAGCAAAATCAATGAATTGAGAAGGTGTCATTCTTCATCAAGTTGCAGCAAGCAGGAAGCATGTCTAACCTCCCTTCCTCCCCTCTCCATTTCATTTGCTAACACTCCCTCATCAGCTGAGATTCATGGAAGAGATTATGGTTTCATGGTGGTTCTTAATCTCTTGGAAGCCACATTTCTTGTCTAAACTCTTTTCATTTTGATCTACTTCCTAAACTAAGTAAGTTTCAAATAAACTTAGTGATTTTCCCCCCTCATTCACATCTTCCCCCCATATTAACTCTAACTTTACTATGTAAATCCCCTATATTACCTTTCCCCTACTAGTATTAACACCATGGTGTATAAACCCCAAATTTTGTATAAATATCCCTCCCCTTGGCATTATAGCCATATGTTCTCTAAAAAGGAATCAAAATGACATCTGGTCACTTTGATGAACCTATACCTCATCTCTCTCCCTTGTTTCAAGTCATTCCACTCATTAAACCTTCATTTGTAAAGAAAAACCCTATAAAAACCCCTCCTACCCATAACCCCTTTGTAATTATGGAAAAACCCAAAAAACCCACCTTTGCCGCTTAACCAAAGTTGGCGCATATATGTGATTTTCCAAAATACATTGAAAAACTTACAAGAACCCATACCCTAAGGTTTTCCGCCGGGCGCTGCTTTCAAAAACAAATAATAAATTATACTTCGCCCGCGTCCGTATCCACCGATCACATCGCCCTCCCGTCCACCGTCGGATCGGACCCGTGGGATCCGACGGCCCTCATTGATATCGGAGCGGCCCCCACGACAAACGATTAGCGCCCGAGAAAATGACGAAGGGATATGTCATGGCGCAGCCACGCGTCACCCTCTCGGGTCTCTCGGAGCGGCTTCTGACAAAACCAGGGCCGTATCGTAACCGCTCCGAGAAACCGTAACCGCTATGGCACTTAACCGTAACCGCTAGGGCGCTTACCACCCGGTTTGCTGGTCCCAAGTCAAACCCACGTCATCGCCACCCTGCCATCGCATCAGCACTTTTGTCCGCCCCTGTGCCAACGTGTCTGCCACCGCATCATCCCTGTGGACCAATCCTAGCTCGCCACGTCACCTGATGACGTCATGCTGATGTCATCATAAAAACGCGCCAAAATTTCCAAAAACCAATATTATAGCCAAAATTTCGCGTTTTTTACACTTTTCTACAAAAAACGACTGTTGCTCCTGCATGCAATTTCCACGTCCAACCGCGCACCTTTGCTGAAACCAACTCGGAGACGTCCAGCGCGCCATTTCCACAGTCATCTGTGACCATTGCTCGCTCTTTACCAGGTATTCTCCATTAAAAACCTTCATGTGCGTACTCTGCCTGTGAATTCCATCGAAAGAGCTTAAGCGACATAAAACTCTCAAAATTCACCGGTGAAATTTTGGTGCCTAGCCCCCATTTACCACTGCAAGCTCGAAAACCACCAGCTGAGCCCTGATTTCCCGAGTTCTTATAGAAAACTGTAAACTGCTCGCACAATCGTGAGACAGTTGGTCAATCCATTAAAAAACCTGCCACAGAAGACAAAGTGAGACTAGACATTGGTCTTATTCATAATTCAAACAGTATTTCAATTGCTGTGTGCCCACTTCACCCTTTGGTCCCTGAAATTCACACTTTCATTGCAAGTAATCACCGCTGTGTTGTTCTGCCTACTTCAACCAGTTCTCCTACAAGTCAGAAGCTTAATAGACCATGGAAACTCCAATTGCACTGAACATCAAGCCTCTCAATGCCCCTCATAGGGAGTTGGAATGGAAAGCTCTGGGAGATATGGATTATCAAATGTTGGATTGGTTTCCATTAGGCTCCAAATACAATATTCAGATGCTAAATGAGTTGAAAGCCCAGCACCTTAGTGGAGCTGATATCCTAGGAATTTGGGACTCAAACTTGCCCATCTACAACCTCCCCCAGGTAAATTCTATGCCTGAATTGATCCACAGATGCCAGGAGTGCTATGATCCATGCCAAAGAGCTGTCCTCAGCCCTACAGGCTCAATTCTGTTCCATATCACCCCTGAGAGCATAAATGAGATGCTGCATTTCCACACTGCAAAACCATTGACCCCCCTCTACATGCAGAACTTGATAAAGAAGGGGAATAAGTTGTCAAATGACCAGATCATCAAAATCAACCAGCTGTTTGTACAACCAGGCTCTGAAGCCATCAGAACTCCTCCTATTGGATATGCTTACTTGAATGAATTGGGCAGAATGCTAGTGGATTTGATCAGCTATGTCCTAGGGTTCAAGGGAATGGAGGATGTGGATGAAATTATAATGGCAATGCTGTCTATATTCTCTCCTGGAAAGCCTCCAGCTGTACATTATGACTATGCCACATATATTGCAGATAGGATCCATGACCAGCTGATGAATCTGCAAAGGGAGAGACTGTTCAGATATACTTCCTACATTTATCATCTATTCTTGTTTAATCAACCAGGCAGCTTCCTCATTCCCCTGAAACAAGTTAATGCCCAGGGGAATCCAAGGTCAGTTGTGTTTTGGACCTCTGTTTTTCATTGCACCTCTGTGTCACCATACACATATTGTGAGTTCATAGACTTATTCATACATCCAGCTATGACATTATTGTATGGTGTTCCTCCTCCAAGGTTAACTGATGACATGAGGAGAATTCTCCATCTAAACAAAACCTACAGCATTGGTAATTGGTACCTTTACCAAGACCACACAGTCATCAGAGTATATGGCTGTGAGTTGAAGCCTTTTAGGCTGCCAAGGTATGTCCCCATGAGGCTTTTTGCCCTCGAATACTTGAGGCAATTTGGGAATGCCGACTACCTCCACTTCCAAAGTAAGAACAAGAAGGCACAGTTGAAGGTAAGTAGCCAGATGGGCCCTTTCCTATATAACAAAAAAGAGGAAGGATGGAAAGAGGCAAACAGTATCCTAGAGGCCCTCAAACTGCAAACTAGCTTTGAGTGGATACCCTATGACCCCAATCATTTTGTTTCCCTCAGGAGGATAAGATACAAACTGGGTACCTATTCACATGTGAGGTAGCCTGAGATTGAGCAGTATGCCAATGCATTGAGCTGGGAAGAGGGCACCCTAGAAGAGGAAATCACTAGTGAAGAGCTGCTAGAAAGAGAGGCCAGAAATATTCAAAAGGAAACTGACTTAGAAACTTGTGGACAGGTCCCCCTCTCATACAAAAGACAACTTGGAGCAGTTGCCTCATCCTCAACAACACATCAACAAGCTGCCGTGAATACTCCACAGACAGCCAACAAAGGCAAAGAAAAGCAGGTGGAACAGCCACCTCCTATGACTGAAGAGCAAATGGAAACCCTAGTGCAGCAACAAGAAGAAATGGAGCAGCAGGGAGAAGGGCAGCAGCAAGAAGAACAGCAACAACAGGAAGAACAAAGGCAGGAACAGCCTGTCCAGCAAGAGCAAACAGTGGAAGCCCCTAAATCCACTAAACAAATTGTGCCTCCAAGGCAAGAAACTTCAGCTGAGGCATCAATCCTCCAAACTCCACAAAAGGAGGATACAAGCAGGAAAAGGGACAGAGAGACTCCCCTTACAATGTCAGCAAGTCATGGGGAGAAAAGACAGAGAATCAATCCCTTCTCAGAAGAAGAAATGCCAATAGGACAGTCCTTTGGTATACCCAGCAGGGAAGCATCAGCAAGCTCCTTTCAACAGGAGCAGGATAGAGCAATGGGAGGAGAAGTGAGTTCCTCAAATCAGCAAAGGGAAGGTGGACCCAACATTAAGCAGCAGTTCATCGACATTAAGAGGAGAAATGAGCCCATCAAGATACAGCTCTATAACCATCTGTTGAACATGGCTCCCACCAATCAACAAAGACTCATGTCTGCATATGATGTGCAGGAAGGCAAAATGATCATGAGTCATTTTATGCCAACAGCAGTGCAACCCCAATCTGCCTCTGACTACTTGAGGACTAACCTGGAAGTCCTTGCCAAGGATATCCACCTAATGGATAAGATCGAACTGCATAAGCAAACGGGTGAGATGGTCTATGCTTCCTTGGCAGACCAAACATTGGACAACTACAGGCTACAAAATAGCCTTAACAATACAGCCTCTCAGCTAGAGTTGGAGAGAGCATCATCCCAGGCAAAGGACAACAGAATAAGGTCCTTAGAGGACATCATCATAGAGATGGGGCATGATCCCAAAGATATCAAGGGCATACAAGAGATATTAAAATTGAGGGATGCAGACATGGCAGCCTTGAGGAGAAAGATCAAACTCCCAGCCACAATTCACCCTCAAACAGATGATGTTGCCCAGCAAAGACATGATCAACAGGCCACAACCTTGTTGATATCTCTGTATAAGCAGCTAATCCAAACTCAGGAAAAGCTGGGAGAATCGGAGGCTGCAAAAACAGCACTACAGGCAGCCTTAAAACAAAGAGAAGAAGGGCAGACCTCTCAGCCTCCTCCTCAAATCATAAACCTTGAGGAAGCTGCCCCAACTACTGTTCCTCCTGTTAGCGCTTGGAATTCACCTAGGCTGAAATAGACAAACTCTCAAGGCTACATCAAACCATTTCACCTCGTAGCTAGCCCTACGAGGTATGAGAAGGCTCTCTCGGGTCAGATTTGATAGATCTTTCAATAGGATTAGGCTGACCAATTAAGAATAAAGATTTTAGGCTAGTAAATTGATAGGGGGTTTGATTTGATGATTTGTGGGGGTTTTGGTGGCAATTGGTGGAAGTGCAATTCAAGGTGCGGGGATTGAGCACAGTTTTCACAGGGGGATCTAAGGGGCAAGGTAGGAATGAGTGCTGATGTCTTAATCTGAGATGGATGATCAGAGATGATAGAGGAGAAGCTAAAGAGGGCAAACACACAATTCGAATCCTCTCTAGACAGTAGAAAACATTAAAATTGAACAAACTAAAAAGCTGAGCATGTCAAACATGAGTTCAAACTTTACCACTTCATCTGTCCAATTTAGAAGCATAAGAGAGATGTGAAACACATAAACAAACTTACAAGAACATGTAGAGAACACACCATCAACAATCAGATCCACAAGAATCCTCAAAGATGTCTGTAAACCCTGCTTTCCTTGCCTTCAATTGCAGAAATAGATGCACAATATACAATAAAGCTTCCTTACACAAGAGTCCAACCATCAAAATGAGAAGGAGAGAGCATAATATAGACCATCTAGACCATCTAACTCCTTTCCCCACCTCTAGGGGTCGAGCTCAGCTTTCTAGGAGCAGTTTGAACAAATTCTAAACTAAGAACTAGAAAATAGGCAGCTAAAAAACTTGCCTCTATTACTTAGCTAACTCATCCATGCATTAATTTTTCACTTTTTACATCATGGAAGCTTCTAGAAGGATAAAGAAAGATAAAATCTACCAAAGTGCCATGAACATATTACATTTATCCATCATCTACAAGTAAAAATAGTCAACCATAGTCAAAACAGTGTTTTTTGACCAAAAATGTGAATTCTGGCAAATCTGGAAGTTCTGGTCGCGCCCCTGGAAGTTCTGGTCGCGCCCCTTCACAGCTGTTTTTGAGTGGGTTCCACTGGTCCAAATCAAGTGCAAGATGGCTCATTGGAAAGCTTGGCCTGTCTACTTTCCATCCCAAGTGGAATTTCTGAATTTGGTGTTGATTTGACCCCTCAAAAACCATTTCTCCCAAGGTCACTTTCTGCAACTCAAAAAGTGGGCAGAAAGTCATTTTTTTGATGTATTTTGAGCTTTTGGAGGCTCAAAACTCAAAACCAGGCTTCTCCCAAGCATTGGTAATTTTTCTTTTTGCATGCCCTTTCCAAAAATGCCAAGTTTTCAAAATTCCGAGCAGTCCTCCAAAATGGTCTCACCCGGGGTGAGACCAAACCGTGGCCAAAACCTGTAAAATTGCACAAAAATTCACAAATGACAAAATTTTCTCCAAATTTCTTGAAATTTGGGCTGGGAGTCCCCAATCAAGTACCATGCTCATTCAAAGAGGCTTTGGCCAAAATTTGGAGTGGATCGGGCGTTTTCCTTCGTTTTTGTGCTTTGGCCAACCGTCCTTGGAGCACCTTCGTTCTCGCCGGTATTTTTGACATTTCTCTCAAACCATGACACCTGTGTAAAAAGTGAAAGAGGTTTTTCTTCCTTGGCATGTTGTGGACAAAAACCTCTCTCAGTTTTGCAAAATTCATCTTTGATTGCTCAAAAACAGCTTTTGAGTGAAACTTGTCCCGATGTGTGAAACAAGGGATTTTGTCGAAATGGAGCGAAATGAAGGGGATAGGGGGCTTCTAAATTCTTGGGGAAATTTTTGGGAGTGGGGAAGGATGTTAGGAAACAGGGGAAAGTGGAATCTCAGTGATTGAGTGAGGGGAAGGGGTCGAAAAGGGCAAAACACAGGCCAAACCTAGAAAATTGCCAAATTGTAGCTAGAAACTAGGGTTTGTGCAAAAATGAGGATTTTGGGGGATCTGAGTGTTGGGATGTGTTTGATAGGGTATTTTAAGGATAGGGGAAGGTGTATGAACATTAGGAAACAATTTTTGCCGGTGATTTGACCATCCAAGAGAAATTGGCTTCAAAACCCTAGGAGAGAGAAATGACCTTGCCTGGGTGGCAACTGAAGCATGGACCAGGTGTAAAATGACTCATTAGACACTGATATGATAATGAAAACCATATGAATGATGATAGACTCAGCTGAATAGTGACATGGACTGACATTTAGGCAAACCCTAGACCTAATGCCTAGTGACCAAATTTTGCTTGAAGACTCACTGAAATGACAAAATTTGACCTTGACACTTCAAAATCACTTTGTAAGAGCACATTTGATCACTAGAGGAAGGCTGGAAAGACTGACACTAACACCTCCCCCCCAACAGACTGATCAAGTTGCACCACCTACTTCAGCACCTCCACCAACAGAGCAGGCCCCTAGCTTGGACATGCAAAAGCTAAAAAATGAGATTCAAGCCCTGGAAGCTCAAATGGCAGAGCTGAATGAGACCAGGGATAAATTGGCCAAGGTGAATGACAGATATGATAAATCCAAGCAAGCGGTGGCAGAGAAGGGCAGGGAGGTGAAAGCCCTCAAAGATAGGATAAAAGAGCTAGAAAATGAGCTCAAATTAGATAAAGTTATAGCTGGGCTTAAGGCAATGCTAGGGGCCAAAATTGGCCAGTCTATTATTGACCAATGGCAGTATATAGAGACAATCCATGAGCAGCTAGAGCTCATCCCAAAAGCACAAGCTGAAATTCACAAGTCAAGGGCTGCTCTAGGCAACATGCCTGAAGTTGCCACCAGGATGATCAATGTATTGAATAATAGAACAAGTACTCAGCTGGCAAACATGGGAATTCCCAATAGAACTGAGACCATTCAGTTGATCAAAAGGGTTCTCACATTGAGAAATTTGGTGCTGACATTGGAGAGAAGAACCCAGGACATGCAGACCGAGGTGAAAAGGTTCATGGATAAATTCCTGGTGCTGCAAAACAGAGGACTCCCTAGCTTACTGAACAGCGCAGGGAGACTACTCATTCATGAGCAGTATGCCAAAAGAGTGAATGCATTTCCCACAAACGAAATCAATGAGAAGCCCAGCAACTCAGAAGAAACAGGGCCAGCTACAGGACAGACTATCTACAACAAGGTAGAAAGTCTATTTTTTATAATGAATGAGATCAATCACCTGTTTGAGGTGCCTCCCAATTTTTACAAGTATACAGAGGCAGAGGATACTATGGATGCAATTCTCAGGCATCAACTCCCTACACAAGACTGGTGGACAAATACAATACATAAAATTTTATAGACAGTGAGTCATTCACAAAATTTTGTTTTTAAAATATGAATTGTTATGTAAAGCACAGTTTAACAAAATCAGCATGCATTAAAGATTAGAGCTGAGCCAACTCAGCAGAAATTTCGACCAACGGAGCAAAAGTAGGAAACCACAGGTGGCAGAGCCGAGAAAATACAGCGCAACAAACTTAAAGGCACATTTTCCAGCATTAAAGCAAAGCGGTTCAACCGACTCACTGACCTCCAAAGGTCAAAATGTCCTCTGACAGACTTAAAGAGCAGTTATGCTGCATTCAAAGCTTTAATAACTTCTCTTCTACTTTTCTGTACGAAGTAATGAAGATATTTTCTCTCTCAGATGACTCAATGCCTGAGATATTTTGTATAAGCATTCCTATAAAGTCCCCTTCGCATAAGTTTGCAAAGGGTTGTTGTTGATTTCTCCTAAAGAAGTTCTTATGCTGTAATCCTTTTAGAAGTTTAATAAAGAAAGTGATGGAATTTCTCGGATTTCTGAAATGTTGAATGCGTTCTGGTGTCTGTCGAAAACTGTTGGATTCCTGTGTATTACACAATACAATAAGTCTCTGTAACTCTCTCTGTTATGTATTTTTGATTTGTTAAAATCCATATATGTTTCCTATTTCTGAATATTTAGCAACAAGGAAAAATAATAACTTTCAGGATTTATTCAAGAAATACCCTGAGTTCAATCTGTGTTGTTAATGAATGTTTTCTTCAGCTGTAATCTTGATAAATGTAATTCTTAATTGCTGCACTTTCAGAATACATCTTTCACAGTGACCTTTGTCTCAGGAATTCAAGTTTGCTCCTGTGCAAAGTGTTTCACTTTCACATCACCAGCTTAATAGAGAATTCTTAATTGCTTTCTGTTAGCTGACATGCCTCACCATTCAAGTTAAATTTGTTTATCTGAGATACACAATTGGCCCTGCAGTTTGAACAACAGCAATCCTGCATTTCAAAGCATTTCACAACTCCAGACCCCATTGCCCAATGATATACATCTTAAGACGTGAAAGAAATCCTTCAACCAAAACATAAACCAAAACCTGAGCATAATACCTAGCCTAAAACACCATCATAACAGAGAGAAATCATAAAGAGAGAGCCCTCTCTGATTACAGTTTGGCTAGAAACTGTGATCCAAAGATTGGTCAGTGGTTACCCCAGCCGTATTCCCTTGGGAGTCATAGGGAACAACCTGGGTGTTAACATAATTGGCGACTCCACTGGGGAGTGCTTGAGATTTTTCAATTACTATATATCTTCCATAGCTACTATCAAGCTTGAAATCAGTCAAGAGGCCTTTAATCTGTTTCTGTATCACATTAACAGCTTTAGGGAAGAGCTTTTTAGGGAATCTTCATCTTAGTTTTGAAATATATATAGCCATTCCAAATCTTCTCCAGTCCTTGCAGATATAAAAACTTCCTATAAAATCCTAAAAAACGGTTAGAAACTGGCTCCTAAGAAAAATCCGCGGCACACTAGGGCAAATCCTGACCCTAATCCACCCATCATTGTTGATAATCCGAATACCATCCCAGGAAACATTAGGAGGCAGCAAAAGCAGGAGCAGCCTGCTGATTTAACCTCAGATTCAGATCATCCTAGCCTTATCTCTACCCCATGCAAGGTCCTTTTCCGGTCTACCCCTAATTCCCCTAGTTCACCTTCCACATCTCAGAGTCCTCCTCTCACATCTTCATCCACTGCACATATCCCCTTGACCAACACTCTAGGTTCACCCCTACTTGTCACCCCTGTGGTACCCACTGTTCCTATTATCCCAGCTGCCCCTGTTAATCCTCTAAACCCTGTAAATATGGCTAACAGATATGCAACTTTGCAGATACCAGCTAATGCTGCAACTCTACCCCAAGATTACCAAACCAAAATCTCATATTTTGACTCCAATGGTCCTCTGACAGCTGTCCAACATGCTAAGAGGATGCAAGACCATTTTGAGACCTATGAAATAGATGATGACAGTGTCAGAATGAGGATGTTTGTTCAAAGCCTAACTGGGGATGTAAGAACTTGGTTTAGATCCCTGAATGCAAACTCCATCACAACTCCTGATGAACTGTATCAAGCCTTTACTAGCAGATGGGAGAAGAAGAAGGATCCTCTGCACATACTTGGGGAATATGATACTATCAAAAGAGGTCCCCAAGAGACTGTTTTGGAGTATTGTGCAAGATTTAACAATGTATATAATGCGATTCCACAAAATTTAAGACCTCCTCCTGATTTAGCCTTGTACAAATTCCCTGATGGTTTTGACCTTGACATGGCCTATCAGTTGAAGGAAAGAGATCCTCAATCCCTTGCAGAGGCCCAAAGGGTTGCTGTCACAGTGGAAGCCAACCTGATTGCCAAAAGAAACAGGGCAAGGTTGGAAAAGAGGACTGCTTTCAAAGAAGAACCCTCTGCCTTTGATCAGAAGCTGGATGCAATACTCAATGGAATGAAAAGATTAGGTGATAGAGTGGAATCGGTTGAAAGAAAGTCATCATGGGAAGCACCACAAAATAACCCTCCTAGGAACCCAAATTTTAGGAGAACTCAAAACCCAAATGTCGGCAAGACCAGTGCTGACCAAGACATAAGACCCCCTTTCCAAGAAAATTATGCAGAAACTTCCACATCAATAGAGCCCAATGAAGATCCTGAGATTAACTTGATGGGTCTAGATGGTGAAAGTCAAGTTTTCTTAACACAAGAAGATCATGAGGATGATGAAATCAAACTGTTCCAAACTAAATCAGGTGAATCCTTTGACTTCAAACAAGGCTATGACACTGCTGTTTATGAAGTCCATAAACAATACAAGCTGAGGAGCAGAACTGTGAATGTTAACCAGCCTGAAAAGAAAAAGGATAATCAGCAGCCTGAAAGAGTCATAGTCACAGAACCTAATGACAAAATAAATTCACATACAGAAGAAGTGATTGTTGAGGAGATCACTGAACCACTGTTCTTAAAACAGCAGCCTATGGTCACTCCCCCTTCTCATCCTTATTCAACTATTTCTCCTCAAGAGATGAGTAAAAAGGATAAGTCCCAAAGTCAAGATAAAAATCAAGAAGAAGATTTAATGAACAAGGAAAGGACCGTCACCTATAACCCCAAGACCCAATCTGAAAAACCTTTTGACCTAGTAACTGAAATTGGTAAACTAAAGATAGCTGTTCCTCTTTTAGAACTAGCCAAGCATGACATCTATAAGCTACAGATCAAAAAGTCCCTTCAACTCACTAGCAACAAAGATGATGTCAATGTGCTGGATGACACCCCAGAACTCCTGTTTGGCCCACAAGTGGATGGAAAAACGGTAGTCACAGGGGTATTACCTTTTTATGTCAGTTTACATATTCATGATAAAATATTACATAATGCAATGTTTGACTCAGGTGCCTCTCACAATCTCATGCCAAAAGCAGTCATGGAAAGATTGAATCTAGACATAACAAGACCATACAAGGACCTATTTTCCTTTGACTCCAGCCAAGTCAAGTGTCTAGGTCTCATAAAAGATTTATGTGTATCTCTGGTTCAATACCCAAACAAGACAATCCTAATGGATGTGGTAGTTGCTGATATCCCACCTAAGTATGGGATGCTGTTATCAAGATCTTGGGGAGCTAAACTCCAAGGTTCCCTGCAATTAGACATGTCATATGCCACCATCTCTGTTTTTGGGCAACCAAAAAGACTGTACAGAGAAAAACTCATGAAGTACATGGTCAGCAGTGAAGAAAAGCCTCAAAACTTTCCCATATATGCTGTCCATTCAGACATAGACTCATACATCCTCTTCAATAACACCACAACTCCCTTAAAAGGTGAGGTTGACACCAAGATACTCATACAAGAGGAAGACTCAAATGGAAGTATTACCACCCATGAAACAACAGTCAATCAAACACTAGATGTTGCTGCTGTTCTAAATGTCAAGAACACCCAGTCAAACGATGAGACTGTCCTAGAAGACAAGCTAGAGGAAAAACCACAACTGCTACTCACATTGCCAGCCCATGAACAGATCATTGAATCTCCTTCCCAACAGGATATTCTATGGTTTCTTGAATTTGATGGCTCAGTCAACAAATTAGGGGCAGGAGCTGGAGTTTGGGTACACAATAAAGAAAATAGTCATGCAGAAGGCAGAGCCTATAGATTAAACTTCAGATGTACTAATAACATGGCAGAATATGAAGCTCTTTTACTAGGCCTCAAGTTAGTAAAGTTCTTACAAGCTGCCAGGGTTTCAATCATGGGTGATTCAGATTTGGTCATTCAACAAGTGAAGGGAAACTTTGTCACCAATGACAAAAGACTAAGGACTTATAGGTCTGCTGTTGCTGAGGTACTAAACTTTTTCTCTGAATTCCAAATCACTAAAATTCCTAGAACCCACAATCTGCATGCTCATAGTTTAGCCACCTTTGCAAGTACCTGGAAGTTGCCTTTTGAGCCCCATCATTGTTTTACAGCTGAGGTAAAACACAGACCCTCCATTCCAAACAATGTCAATGATTGGCAAGTATTTGAGGATGACAAGCAAATAAACCATTTTTTAACTCTGCAGCAAGAATTTGCAGGATTAAATATTGACACTGAGATAGCAAGTCAATCACAAATACTTGAGACAGCAAGTCAATCACAAATACCTGATGGAGCAAGTCCATCACAAATACAGTTTCAACAGATTGCTCACCCAATATCACCTAGAACAGCAAAACAAATACTAAATCCAACTATTTTCAACATAGACAACATTCAGCAAATTCAATCAATCAATTGTGAGGAAGTGTCCAATGCCGAAACTGAAATCATAGAGCTGAAAGACAATTTTCTACCAACAGGCCTAACTCCCCTAGAAGACATCTTTGACTCAAATGATATTCCCAGAAAACCAAAAATGCAGCCCTTAAACGCAGCCATAGAAGAATGCAACATAGGTACAATTGACAAACCCAAAATAATTAAATTGTCTGCTTCTTTACCTCCTGACCAAAAGCCTAAGTACATTGACCTCTTTAAAGAGTTCCAGGATGTCTTTGCATGGAGTTATGAGGACCTAAAATCCTATGACACCTCTGTTATCCAGCATACAATCCCTCTCAAACCTGATCAAAAGCCCTTTAAACAAAAATTGAGGAGAATCAATCCTATGCTTCTCCCAGCAATGGAACAAGAGGTACAGAAAATGTTCAAGGCTGGCATCATAGCACCAATCAGATTCTCTGAATGGATCTCCAACTTAGTCCCTACAAGAAAGAAGACTGGTGAAATTAGGCTGTGTGTGGACTTAAGGAATCTGAACCAAGTATCCCTCAAAGACAACTATCCCTTACCCAAGATGGATCACATTCTCCAAAGAGTGGTAGGGGCCTCAAGGATCTCATTACTGGATGGATTTTCAGGCTTTAATCAAATCCTGGTACACCCTGATGATCAAGACAAAACAACATTCACCACCCCATGGGGAACTTTCAAGTATGTAAAGATGCCTTTTGGATTGAAAAATGCAGGGGCAACTTTTCAAAGAGCAATGGACATTGCTTTTTCCAAAGAGATTCATGACTTTTTAGTCATTTACTTAGATGACCTTACACCTTTCTCAAAATCAGACCAAGAACATATAAAAAATTTGAGACAGATCTTCCTAAAATGCAGAAAATATGGAATTTCTTTAAATCCCAAGAAATCCCTGTTCGGTTTAGAGGAAGGTAAGCTGTTGGGCCACATCATTTCTAAAGATGGCATTAGAATTGACCCAGATAGGATACAGGCTATCCTTCAAATGCCCCACCCAAGAAATGTCAAAGAGTTGCAAGGATTCTTGGGAAAAATCAATTTCTTAAGAAGGTTTATCCCAAACTTAGCAGAACTAATCAGATTATTAAATAACATGCTAAAGAAAGATTCAAAAGTCAAGTGGACTGTTGAAGCCAATCAGGCCTTTGAAGGTATAAAACTGGCCCTTACTCAAACCCCAGTCCTGACCAATCCTCAATTTGACAGGGACTTTATCATTTTCTCTTTTGCCTCCGAGCATACTATTGCTGCTGTTTTACTGCAAAAAGATGACCAAGGAAATGAGAAGCCAATTGCTTTCTTTAGCAAAGCTCTTAGAGATGCACCTTTAAAATATCAAATCATGGAAAAACAAGCTTATGCTTTGGTCAAAGCCATTAAAGACTTTAGGATTTACATCCTTTATTCCCATGTTACAGCATATGTGCCAAGTCCTATTGTCAAAGACATTCTCACCCAAGAAAATTTAGAGGGCAGAAGAGGAAAGTGGATTGCCAACATCTTGGAATTTGACATTGAGATAAAACCTACAAAACTGATAAAAGGGCAAGGCTTGGCCAAATTAATGACAGAAGCAAATTTCCAAGCCTTAGACATTAACCAGCTGGACAGTGAACAGGAGCTGGCGACTCCAAAGATCAATGTAGCCTTTGAACAATCCCCTTGGTACTCTGATATATGTTATGTATTGCAAAACCTGTGTGCTCCTCCAGGATTGTCCAGAACTAAATGTAGGTTTTTAAAAATGAAGGCCTCTAAATTTTGTGTTATGGATGGAAATTTATTATGGAAAAACCATGAAGGAATATTGCTAAACTGCCTAATTGAGAATGAAACTGACAAAATCATAAAGGAATTTCATGCAGGTGACTGTGGTGGACACTTGTACTGGAAGTCCACTGTGGATAAAATACTAAGGGCTGGGTACTACTGGCCCACCATGTTCTCTGATGTCAAGAAATTCACCACCTCATGTCATAAATGTCAAGTGTTTGAGGGAAAGAGACAGTTGCTGCCACTTCCCTTAAGGCCTATTGCAACAGAAAGACCTTTTCAGCAATGGGGCTTGGACTTCATTGGGGAAATTCATCCCTCATCTTCAGGCCAACACAGATGGATTTTAACAGCAACAGACTACTTCACTAAGTGGATTGAAGCTGCCCCATGCAGACAAGCAAATGATTCTACTATCATTCAGTTCTTGGAGAACAACATATTGGCTAGATTTGGCTGTCCTGACAAAATAATAACAGACAATGCTGCTGCTTTCAGATCCAAGAGAATGGTGAACTTCTGCCATAAATTTCACATCACCTTGGGCCATTCTACTGCATACTATCCCCAAGGTAATGGCCTTGCTGAGTCATCAAATAAAAGTCTGGTAAACATCATAAAGAAAGTGCTAGAAGAGAACAAAAAGAATTGGCATAAGAAACTTGTGAATGCCCTGTGGGCAGATAGACTAACAACCAAAAGATCAATTGGGACCAGCCCATATGAGTTGGTTTATGGACTAGAGGCCAAATTCCCCTCATCACTAGGAGTGCCTGTTATGAAGCTTCTTCAAGAAAGCCAAGCTGAACCAAATGATATGCAAAGAAGAATCAATCAAATCATATGTCTGCAGCAAACCAGAGATCAAGTTTTCAGCAGAGTTCAAGTGTTACAAGAAAAGCTAAAGAAAGCCTTTGACAGAAGGACCAAGGCAGAAGACTTCAACATTGGTGACAAAGTCCTCAAGTGGGATTCAAGAAGGGAGGATAAGGGAAAACATGGAAAATTTGATTCCCTTTGGAGAGGACCATTTGCTGTCCAAGCAGTGCAAGGAAACAATACCTATTTCCTTAAAAGTCTAACTGAAACTGACTTGGATGAAGGTCCTGTGAATGGTAGGATGCTGAAGCACTATTTTGACTACCACCCATAAGTGCACCCTGAGTTTTCCCTTGTACATATCCAGATGTATATATTATTTTCTGTCAACATGTAAATATGAAATTTCTCAAAGTTTTCTTAAAACTGCCAGCAAAAGGAAAATAGAATCAGAGGTCTACCAAGAAGAGAAGCACACAATTTTGGCATTTCAAAGCAGCAAACTTCTAGATTGGCAAAAGCAGTCAAGGAGCAAGGCAATCTGACCTGCTGTTCTTGGTCTTTCAAATGAAACACCATCCCCATGTGGAGCCACTATTAGCTACCTATACCAATAGGTTTCATATTTTATGATTGGCTATGAAAAGGACCAAATATGCTCTGCTTTGATGATTCAAAGATCACATATTTCCAAGAGCATCCAATCTGTGCTTATAGCTTGCTATGGACTTGAATTTTGATGAATGGTCCAACAGTCTAATCTGGATCATGTCATGTTTTAAATTTTTAGTTGTAGAATAGAGAAAGCAGTCTGTCCAAACTGTTTAATCTTGGCAGACAAGTAGTTTAGGTAGAGGAAAAAGGCTCCCAACAGCTTAATCTGGGACCTTGGAAGAAATAAGGGTAGAATTAGATAGAAAAACAAAAGAAAAGCCAAAGAAAAGAAAAGGCAAGTAAGGGTCTGCAAGTCCAAGTGCACCCTCCAAGAAGAAATAAAAAATGCTAGGCAAATAGATGGGTAGGCAGTTGGGGTTGCAGAAGGGCCATTTCTTATCAGTTGCATGTGTGCTAACTTTGTTTACCAAAGCAAAATCAATGAATTGAGAAGGTGTCATTCTTCATCAAGTTGCAGCAAGTAGGAAGCATGTCTAACCTCCCTTCCTCCCCTCTCCATTTCATTTGCTAACACTCCCTCATCAGCTGAGATTCATGGAAGAGATTATGGTTTCATGGTGGTTCTTAATCTCTTGGAAGCCACATTTCTTGTCTAAACTCTTTTCATTTTGATCTACTTCCTAAACTAAGTAAGTTTCAAATAAACTTAGTGATTTCCCCCCCTCATTCACATCTTCCCCCCATATTAACTCTAACTTTACTATGTAAATCCCCTATATTACCTTTCCCCTACTAGTATTAACACCATGGTGTATAAACCCCAAATTTTGTATAAATATCCCTCCCCTTGGCATTATAGCCATATGTTCTCTAAAAAGGAATCAAAATGACATCTGGTCACTTTGATGAACCTATACCTCATCTCTCTCCCTTGTTTCAAGTCATTCCACTCATTAAACCTTCATTTGCAAAGAAAAACCCTATAAAAACCCCTCCTACCCATAACCCCTTTGTAATTATGGAAAAACCCAAAAAACCCACCTTTGCCGCTTAACCAAAGTTGGCGCATATATGTGATTTTCCAAAATACATTGAAAACCTTACAAAAACCCATACCCTAAGGTTTTCCGCCGGGCGCTGCTTTCAAAAACAAATAATAAATTATACTCCGCCCGCGTCCATATCCACCGATCACATCGCCCTCCCGTCCACCGTCGGATCGGACCCGTGGGATCCGACGGCCCTCATTGATATCGGAGCGGCCCCCACGACAGACGATTAGCGCCCGAGAAAATGACGAAGGGATACGTCATGGCGCGGCCACGCGTCACCCTCTCGGGTCTCTCGGAGCGGCTTCTGACAAAACCAGGGCCGTATCATAACCGCTCCGAGAAACCGTAACCGCTATGGCACTTAACCGTAACCGCTAGGGCGCTTACCACCCGGTTTGCTGGTCCCACGTCATCGCCACCCTGCCATCGCATCAGCACTTTTGTCCGCCCCTGTGCCAACGTGTCTGCCACCGCATCATCCCTGTGGACCAATCCTAGCTCGCCACGTCACCTGATGACGTCATGCTGACGTCATCCGGCCCTGACCCCACTTATGACGTCATGCTGACGTCATCATAAAAACGCGCCAAAATTTCCAAAAACCAATATTATAGCCAAAATTTCGCGTTTTTTGCACTTTTCTACAAAAAACGACTGTTGCTCCTGCATGCAATTTCCACGTCCAACCGCGCACCTTTGCTGAAACCAACTCGGAGACGTCCAGCGCGCCATTTCCACAGTCATCCGTGACCATTGCTCGCTCTTTACCAGGTATTCTCCATTAAAAACCTTCATGTGCGTACTCTGCCTGTGAATTCCATCGAAAGAGCTTAAGCGACATAAAACTCTCAAAATTCACCGGTGAAATTTTGGTGCCTAGCCCCCATTTACCACTGCAAGCTCGAAAACCACCAGCTGAGCCCTGATTTCCCGAGTTCTTATAGAAAACTGTAAACTGCTCACGCAATCGTGAGACAGTTGGTCAATCCATTAAAAAACCTGCCATAGAAGACAAAGTGAGACCAGACATTGGTCTTATTCATAATTCAAACAGTATTTCAATTGCTGTGTGCCCACTTCACCCTCTGGTCCCTGAAATTCACACTTTCATTGTAAGTAATCACCGCTGTGTTGTTCTGCCTACTTCAACCAGTTCTCCTACAAGTCAGAAGCTTAATAGACCATGGAAACTCCAATTGCACTGAACATCAAGCCTCTCAATGCCCCTCATAGGGAGTTGGAATGGAAAGCTCTGGGAGATATGGATTATCAAATGTTGGATTGGTTTCCATTAGGCTCCAAATACAATATTCAGATGCTAAATGAGTTGAAAGCCCAGCACCTTAGTGGAGCTGATATCCTAGGAATTTGGGACTCAAACTTGCCCATCTACAACCTCCCCCAGGTAAATTCTATGCCTGAATTGATCCACAGATGCCAGGAGTGCTATGATCCATGCCAAAGAGCTGTCCTCAGCCCTACAGGCTCAATTCTGTTCCATATCACCCCTGAGAGCATAAATGAGATGCTGCATTTCCACACTGCAAAACCATTGACCCCCCTCTACATGCAGAACTTGATAAAGAAGGGGAATAAGTTGTCAAATGACCAGATCATCAAAATCAACCAGCTGTTTGTACAACCAGGCTCTGAAGCCATCAGAACTCCTCCTATTGGATATGCTTACTTGAATGAATTGGGCAGAATGCTAGTGGATTTGATCAGCTATGTCCTAGGGTTCAAGGGAATGGAGGATGTGGATGAAATTATAATGGCAATGCTGTCTATATTCTCTCCTGGAAAGCCTCCAGCTGTACATTATGACTATGCCACATATATTGCAGATAGGATCCATGACCAGCTGATGAATCTGCAAAGGGAGAGACTGTTCAGATATACTTCCTACATTTATCATCTATTCTTGTTTAATCAACCAGGCAACTTCCTCATTCCCCTGAAACAAGTTAATGCCCAGGGGAATCCAAGGTCAGTTGTGTTTTGGACCTCTGTTTTTCATTGCACCTCTGTGTCACCATACACATATTGTGAGTTCATAGACTTATTCATACATCCAGCTATGACATTATTGTATGGTGTTCCTCCTCCAAGGTTAACTGATGACATGAGGAGAATTCTCCATCTAAACAAAACCTACAGCATTGGTAATTGGTACCTTTACCAAGACCACACAGTCATCAGAGTATATGGCTGTGAGTTGAAGCCTTTTAGGCTGCCAAGGTATGTCCCCATGAGGCTTTTTGCCCTCGAATACTTCAGGCAATTTGGGAATGCCGACTACCTCCACTTCCAAAGTAAGAACAAGAAGGCACAGTTAAAGGTAAGGAGCCAGCTGGGCCCTTTCCTATATAACAAAAAATAGGAAGGATGGAAAGAGGCAAACAGTATCCTAGAGGCCCTCAAACTGCAAACTAGCTTTGAGTGGATACCCTATGACCCCAATCATTTTGTTTCCCTCAGGAGGATAAGATACAAACTGGGTACCTATTCACATGTGAGGCAGCCTGAGATTGAGCAGTATGCCAATGCATTGAGCTGGGAAGAGGGCACCCTAGAAGAGGAAATCACTAGTGAAGAGCTGCTAGAAAGAGAGGCCAGAAATATTCAAAAGGAAACTGACTTAGAAACTTGTGGACAGGTCCCCCTCTCATACAAAAGACAACTTGGAGCAGCTGCCTCATCCTCAACAACACATCAGCAAGCTGCCGTGAATACTCCACAGACAGCCAACAAAGGCAAAGAAAAGCAGGTGGAACAGCCACCTCCTATGACTGAAGAGCAAATGGAAACCCTAGTGCAGCAACAAGAAGAAATGGAGCAGCAGGGAGAAGGGCAGCAGCAAGAAGAACAACAACAACAGGAAGAACAAAGGCAGGAACAGCCTGTCCAGCAAGAGCAAACAGTGGAAGCCCCTAAATCCACTGAACAAACTGTGCCTCCAAGGCAAGAAACTTCAGCTGAGGCATCAATCCTCCAAACTCCACAAAAGGAGGATACAAGCAGGAAAAGGGACAGAGAGACTCCCCTTACAACGTCAGCAAGTCATGGGGAGAAAAGACAGAGAATCAATCCCTTCTCAGAAGAAGAAATGCCAATAGGACAGTCCTTTGGTATACCCAGCAGGGAAGCATCAGCAAGCTCCTTTCAACAGGAGCAGGATAGAGCAATGGGAGGAGAAGTGAGTTCCTCAAATCAGCAAAGGGAAGGTGGACCCAGCATTAAGCAGCAGTTCATCGACATTAAGAGGAGAAATGAGCCCATCAAGATACAACTCTATAACCATCTGTTGAACATGGCTCCCACCAATCAACAAAGACTCATGTCTGCATATGATGTGCAGGAAGGCAAAATGATCATGAGTCATTTTATGCCAACAGCAGTGCAACCCCAATCTGCCTCTGACTACTTGAGGACTAACCTGGAAGTCCTTGCCAAGGATATCCACCCAATGGATAAGATCGAACTGCATAAGCAAACGGGTGAGATGGTCTATGCTTCCTTGGCAGACCAAACGTTGGACAACTACAGGCTACAAAATAGCCTTAACAATACAGCCTCTCAGCTAGAGTTGGAGAGAGCATCATCCCAGGCAAAGGACAACAGAATAAGGTCCTTAGAGGACATCATCATAGAGATGGGGCATGATCCCAAAGATATCAAGGGCATACAAGAGATATTAAAATTGAGGGATGCAGACATGGCAGCCTTGAGGAGAAAGATCAAACTCCCAGCCACAATTCACCCTCAAACAGATGATGTTGCCCAGCAAAGACATGATCAACAGGCCACAACCTTGTTGATATCTCTGTATAAGCAGCTAATCCAAACTCAGGAAAAGCTGGGAGAATCGGAGGCTGCAAAAACAACACTACAGGCAGCCTTAAAACAAAGAGAAGAAGGGCAGACCTCTCAGCCTCCTCCTCAAATCATAAACCTTGAGGAAGCTGCCCCAACTACTGTTCCTCCCCCCCAACAGACTGATCAAGTTGCACCACCTACTTCAGCACCTCCACCAACAGAGCAGGCCCCTAGCTTGGACATGCAAAAGCTAAAAAATGAGATTCAAGCCCTGGAAGCTCAAATGGCAGAGCTGAATGAGACCAGGGATAAATTGGCCAAGGTGAATGACAGATATGATAAATCCAAGCAAGCGGTGGCAGAGAAGGGCAGGGAGGTGAAAGCCCTCAAAGACAGGATAAAAGAGCTAGAAAATGAGCTCAAATTAGATAAAGTTATAGTTGGGCTTAAGGCAATGCTATGGGCCAACATTGGCCAGTCTATTACTGACCAATGGCAGTATATAGAGACAATCCATGAGAAACTAGAGCTCATCCCAAAAGCACAAGCTGAAATTCACAAGTCAAGGGCTGCTCTAGGCAACATGCCTGAAGTTGCCACCAGGATGATCAATGTACTGAATAATAGAACAAGTACTCAACTGGCAAACATGGGAATTCCCAATAGAACTGAGACCATTCAGTTGATCAAAAGGGTTCTCACATTGAGAAATTTGGTGCAGACATTGGAGAGAAGAACCCAGGACATGCAGACCGAGGTGAAAAGGTTCATGGATAAATTCCTGGTGCTGCAAAACAGAGGACTCCCTAGCTTACTGAACAGCGCAGGGAGACTGCTCATTCATGAGCAGTATGCCAAAAGAGTGAATGCATTTGCCACAAACGAAATCAATGAGAAGCCCAGCAACTCAGAAGAAACAGGGCCAGCTACAGGACAGACTATCTACAACAAGGTAGAAAGTCTATTTTTTATAATGAATGAGATCAATCACCTGTTTGAGGTGCCTCCCAATTTTTACAAGTATACAGAGGCAGAGGAGACTATGGATGCAATTCTCAGGCATCAACTCCCTACACAAGACTGGTGGACAAATACAATACAGAAAATTTTATAGACAGTGAGTCATTCACAAAATTTTGTTTTTAAAATATGAATTGTTATGTAAAGCACAGTTTAACAAAATCAGCATGCATTAAAGATTAGAGCTGAGCCAACTCAGCAGAAATTTCGACCAACGGAGCAAAAGTAGGAAACCACAGGTGGCAGAGCCGAGAAAATACAGCGCAGCAAACTTAAAGGCACATTTTCCAGCATTAAAGCAAAGCGGTTCAACCGACTCACTGACCTCCAAAGGTCAAAATGTCCTCTGACAGACTTAAAGAGCAGTTATGCTGCATTCAAAGCTTTAATAACTTCTCTTCTACTTTTCTGTACGAAGTAATGAAGATATTTTCTCTCTCAGATGACTCAATGCCTGAGATATTTTGTATAAGCATTCCTATAAAGTCCCCTTCGCATAAGTTTGCAAAGGGTTGTTGTTGATTTCTCCTGAAGAAGTTCTTATGCTGTAATCCTTTCAAAAGTTTAATAAAGAAAGTGATGGAATTTCTCGGATTTCTGAAATGTTGAATGCGTTCTGGTGTCTGTCGAAAACTGCTGGATTCCTATGTATTACACAATACAATAAGTCTCTATAACTCTCTCTGTTATGTATTTTTGATTTGTTAAAATCCATATATGTTTCCTATTTCTGAATATTTAGCAACAAGGAAAAAGAATAACTTTCAGGATTTATTCAAGAAATACCCTGAGTTCAATCTGTGTTGTTAATGAATGTTTTCTTCAGCTGTAATCTTGATAAATGTAATTCTTAATTGCTGCACTTTCAGAATACATCTTTCACAGTGACCTTTGTCTCAGGAATTCAAGTTTGCTCCTGTGCAAAGTGTTTCACTTTCACATCACCAGCTTAATAGAGAATTCTTAATTGCTTTCTGTTAGCTGACATGCCTCACCATTCAAGTTAAATTTGTTTATCTGAGATACACAATTGGCCCTGCAGTTTGAACAACACCAATCCTGCATTTCAAAGCATTTCACAACTCCAGACCCCATTGCCCAATGATATACATCTTAAGACCTGAAAGAAATCCTTCAACCAAAACATAAACCAAAACCTGAGCATAATACCTAGCCTAAAACACCATCATAACAGAGACAAATCATAAAGAGAGAGCCCTCTCTAATTACAGTTTGGCTAGAAACTGTGATCCAAAGATTGGTCAGTGGTTACCCCGGCCGTATTCCCTTGGGAGTCATAGGGAACAACCTGGGTGTTAACAGGCCCGAGGATTTTCTCAGGTGGAGGGGATTGATTATGATGAGAACTTTTGTCCTGTTGCAAGGTACTCATCAATCAGATCCATTTTGGCATTATTAGTGTAGATGGGATGGAAGATACATCAGATGGGTGTAAAGGCAGCCTTCCTTAATGGCATGATTGTGGAAGAGGTGTATATTGAGTAGCCTGAAGGTTTTGAGACCTTCAATAAAGAGTCACATGTGTGCCGACTCAAGTGAGCATTGTATGGGATGAAACAAGCACCCCGTGCTTGGTACACCAGGATTGATAACTACTTCACCGGGTTGGGCTTCACCAAAAGTGAAGCAGATGCGAACCTTTACCATATTATGGTTGAAGGTAAATTGTTGATTATTGTTTTATATGTCGACTATTTGATTATGACAGGTGATGATAAGCTGATCAAGTCTTGCAAAGAGCACCTTTCAAGAGAGTTCGAAATGAAGGACTTGGGTCTCATGCACTACTTTCTGGGCATGGAAGTATGGTAAGGTAATGGGGAAAATTTTGTCTCTTAGGGCAAGTATGCCAACGAGATACTCAAAAGGTTTCACATGGAAAGCATTAAACCCATGGAGATAGGTATCTAGAGGAAGGAGGATGCCACTTCCAGTGAAGTAGTGGAAGCTACTATTTACATACATCTTGTGGGTTCACTCATGTATTTGGTGAACACATGATTGGATATGTTCTATGAAGTTAACCAACTTAGTCAAGCAATGGTTAAGTTGACCAAGCTATATTGGAAGGTAGCCAAGCATGTGTTGAGATACCTCAGAGGCACTACTCAATATGGTTTATGGTACAAACGGATAGAGGGAGTGAAGCTTTAAGGCTTCACTGATTCAGATTGGGCAGGGAGTCCATCCACAAGGAAGAGCACATCAGGAAGGATCATTAGTATTGGGTCAACAATTGTTTACTAATACAGTAGGAAACAGAGATCAATCGCACTCAGTTCAGCAGAGGCAGAGTACATGGTTGTTATTGAAGCATCTTGTGAGGTTATCTGGATGAGGAAGATTTTGGTTGGTTTGTTTGGTTAGAAAATGGATCCAAATATGATTTATTGTGACAATCAGAGTTGTATCAAACTATCTAAAAATGTAGTTTTAATTATTAGTTCAAGCATATTGATATCCGGTATCATCATCTTCGAGATTGTATGTAGAGGAGAATTATGTTGTTGGAGTACATTCCCACAGAGGAGCACGATGAAAATATTTTGAAAAAGGATTTGTCAAGATGAAAATTCGAGTTTCACAGAGACATGATCTGGGTAGATGATAATCCCTTTCTTGTTGGGAGGGAGCATTAGAATAGCAACAAGAAATTCCAATTTAATTTGTCCTTGAATTAAATTGTAATTTTATTCTCATAGCAACTTGTAATAGTTAATTAAGTTAAATTGACTTCATTGACTTAGGAAATTCGAGTTTGAAGTCTATTTAGATTCATGTAGAGTGATCCCTAAATTTTAGGGGCCTAGGTTGAGTTCTTTTGAGTTGTAATTTGATAACTCAGTCTAACTGAGTTATAGTCAATTAAACTTGTTCTAACTTTTGGAGGAACTAGTAGGAGGTATAGTAATGGAGTAGTGCACCAATGCATCACCAGTACAACACTAGTTAACTGAAGATTCACTCATAAATAACTCATGCATGTTAGTTCAGAGGAAGAACCAGTTGAGATTAGAGTTCAGGGACAATGTAATATTAGTTGTTTCCGAGTTGTACATATGGTGCATGCAATGAGTTGAGGACCTATGCTTGGATTGCACAATTATGGAGAGTGGATTTCCCAATTAAATACAAGCTAATTCTCCTAGGAATTGCGTAAGGAAGTAGGGGTTTGGCAGCAACAAATTTGGCTAAGTGTTGGCTTGAGATGGTTTGTGAAGCAGAGAGTTAGATTATGCTAGTGCAAGAATTGTTCAGGATGAACAAGTGTTGTATTTTATTCTCAAATCTTCTCGTTAATGAAATATAGATAGTTGGGGTTTTTAGTAGTTGCTTTCCCTGGAGAAAGATTGTGTTATGTGCGATTGATATTCTTCCTTTTCTTCTTATTGTTTTCATCGATCAATTTTGGTTTCCGCTCAAGAGTAGAGTAGATTCTTGTCTTGTGTTTTAGAAAATCACATAAGTTATTGAATCTACATAGTACAAATCTACATACTAGTCATTTTGAGATTTTGATTTGCACTCTTATGGAGCATGTTCTTTGTGATTCAATGCAATGGTGTCTTTACATTCCATCACTACAATTAAATTCTTTGTTATTATTTAGCTGTACGAACATGGTATTAAGGTTGTTAGTTTTTTAGTTCAGGTTTTTACTAAGAGAGAGAGAAAGAGAACATGAGTGAGTTCCAAATCAGTGGTTTGATATTATTTAAATCTCCTAGCATGTTATTGAAATACTGAGAGGGAATATGAATGAGTATTTCAGTAATGTGAACAATTTTTACAATTTTTTTTTTTGTTAATTCAGTTTATCAGTGAATTATATCGACGATATCATGGAGCACATAGTCAAACCATAAACATCATACACATGAATGTACATAGATTTTAGGTGGAAACCCATAAAGGGATCAAACCACCATTCTTCTTCTTCTCTTCTTAAATATTTTCTTCTACATATATTCATTGGCACCAACCAATAGGAAGCACCCACTCCCTTGAAAAATTTTGCTGGCAACCACCACTAAGAGGCACCCACTCCCTAACAAAGTTTTGTTGGCACCCTTGAGTAGGAAGAACCCACTCCCTCACAAAGTTTTGTTGGCACCCACTAGAAGGAAGCACCCACTCCCTTGTCAATGTTTGTTGGCATCTACCAAACAGAAGTACCTACTCCCTTAGCTTATTTTGCTGAGACCTACCAATACGAATCATTCACTTCCCTAATTCAGTTTGTTGGCACCAACCCCCAAATCACCATGGAGGACCCTTTCATACAATTTTCAAACTGGAACTAATCCTTTTAATAATAACTTCAAAAATCAACACAAATCAATGCAAACCATTCAACATATTCTTATTTGATCAAAAGAACAAAAATTGTTATCAACAACTCAATAAAAATCATATTTAGCAGCAACACAATGTTAGTCTCACTATTTCTCAGCAGCGATACACTCGCTACTATACTCCCAATTGACAACTTTATGAAAACCTTAAAACAAAAATAAAACTCTGGTCTCCTCAACAATTGGTTCATCAGTACATCAGGTAAGTAAGCTTAGTCTCAATGATATATCTCTGTAACCAAAATCTTGAAGCACAACAGTCATAAAAAATATTAACTCTACTCAACATAATATTATCACTTCTAGACATCCTCAGTAGTAGACATTCATCCTCTTTAGCAAAAAATCTCTAACAACATGTTGTACACCCTTATGAATTAAATATCTCTTAAATAGTCTTTCTCTAAAGAACAATCAAATACTATAATGATGTACACTAACTAATCATATCAATGATTATATCTATCACAAGGTTTTGTATAAGAGATGGCAATATAACCACAAATCTATAAAACAATAATACACAAGCCCTAGCACATGTGTTGATGTTTGCAATAGTAATACTAGTTTTTTTCTTATATTCAGTAACAACTTTGGACAATGAACATAGTTCATTCAAATCAAACCCAAAACATTGTGATTTTCAACCAATTTCGAGTTTAATATCAAATGACAGGTAGCTAAGAAATATATGAAAAAACATGATATAGCCCCATCATACCCTATCATACAATGTGCAATACATGATTTGTACTCAGTGAACACAGTAAGAAACTATGGTATTGGAAACCAAACAATATATCTGACGTCTTCAATCACACAATCAAAATAAATAGAACAAAAATAATTCTATTTCCAACACTTGATTCAAGTATTCATAGAGGTTTCCTTTTTGTAGCACCAACTCTATGTTTTATGTAGCAACTATGACCTTTTTCATAAACACATCATCCACAATATTACTCCAAAACAACAAATTTATACGTTATTAAGGTAGTAGGCAATTTAAATCATACTTTACAACCTTGTAAATCATGTAGCACAAGACAATCTTTTTTTCTATTATCTAGTCACACCATGGTTAGAATAACTTCAAACCTGTAATGCACCTCTGTCACACTTCAATAACAATTTAGGTCTAGTGTGATTTATGAACAATAACCCTGTCATGTAGCACCAAACTGATTCTCAACCTTTGAACACACACACACAAACACACACACAGTGATTTTTCTCTAAAGAAACAAACATAAAATAGCCTCTAAGTATCTGGTAGCAGTTCTGAGGATACCCAACAACATACAACAATATTAACTATGGAAAATAGTCACATGAATACGATACAATATTCCCTTATTTAGGTCTCGTGTGACTTTACAACAACACCCAAATTAGTTGTATTAGGCACAAAAAAAGAAACTCAGATTATTGCATTCCTCGAGATATTGTTAAGTTGCATCCAAGTCTTAACCCTGGCACAAAGAAAACAATTTTCTCCAATAACCTAGTCATGATCAGTCTAGAACTTCTCATACTTTATCCCAGCTCAAATCACCACAAGTCACCAAAAAAAAAAAAAGACATGAATTAAGCACAAAAAATTTGACATTGCATCCAATAATGATCATATAAGAAAAGAAAACTTTAGTGATTTGCATGACCACTTAATCACTCTCTCAAGAAATGTTCATGGCACCAATAGTTGTATAGGGTATGAAATGGAAAAATAAATACGCGATCACACTCCTTGATCTCATGCACTTGATCAAACCATGCATCCATAACTCATCAAATATAGATCACATGTTTCATTCTTGATCACACCAGATAGGAGAAGAAAACATGATTATAAATAGACATGTAACCATAAGCCTACACCAAAATAGAGGAAAGCCACTATTACACTGATAAATTACTCTATACAAACCACCCCATCGAATAGAGAATGCACAAACTCTAGATCACGTGTTTCCAAATAAATTGATACCCTCAAGTATCACTCAACATTGGATTAAACAAAGCTTGATCCCCTTGACTGAATTAGGCTGAAAATAACTTGCCATGTGCAATTCGATGGTAAATTTTTATGGTAATTAAGCTGACATAAAACCATGGATAAGAAAAACAACAAAGAATATTAAGCCATGTTTTCTTATGTGTTGGACTTAGCGAATTGGCTTCAATGTGAGCCAAGTTTTACGTGGAGAATAGGAAAACAATATGTGTAATCGACACGGTCAATAAAGGATTAGGCAATGTAAATCACAATTACTACATAGAGTGGTTAACATTAGACAGTGTAAATCATGATCATTTCATAGTTGATAGTCCATCTCCTGAGCCTTTTTATCCTCTGCTCTAGATTACTTCACCTCAATTGCCAACCTCGCGTTACCAATCCATATCTTGAGACATATGATTCTGAATGCCCAATCTTGATTTCAAAGCCACTATCATCAATATCTCAAATAATATAGCATCCAGTGTTAAAGGTAAAAATATCTTTTCATTTGATCCCAGAAGTAATATGATACTGAGGAATGAAAGCAAACAATTCCCATATATTGGCACGTGGGATTCTAACAGACTTGGGATTTGTTGCACATAGTCAAACCATAAACATCATACACATGAACAAATATATTTTATGTGGAAGCCCATAAAGGGAGAAATCCACCATTCTAGTTCTTCTTTTCTTAAATATTTTCTTACATATATTCATTGGTTCCAACCAGTAAGAAGCACACACTCCCTTGCAATGTTTTTCTGGCACCCACCAATAGGAAGCACTTAGTCCTTAACAAAGTTTTGTTGGCACTGACCAATAGGAGGCACCCACTCCCTAGCAATTTTTTTCTAGCACCCATGAGCAGGAAGAACCCACTCCCTTGATAATGTTTGCTAGCACCCACCAATTGCAAGCACCTACTCCCTCAAATCAGTTTACTAGCACCTACCAATAGGAAGCATCCACTCCCTTAATTCAGTTTGCTGGAACCAAATAGGTAGAGGCATCGACCAAAAAATCACCGTGGACCACCCTTTCATACCATTTTAAAACCAGGTGTTATCACTCAGGTTGTCCCAAAAGCTCCTTATGGGATACGGCCGAGGTAACCACAAACCAATCTTTGGACTGCAGGTTCTAGCCCACCTGGAAATCAGAGAGGGCTCTCTCTTAATGATTTGGCTTTGTTGATGATGATTTTAGGCTAGTTATTGAGTTCAAGGAGTTTTGTTTGATTTTGGTGGGATGGATGAGACTTCCAAATAGATAGGTAAGTATAGTGTGAGAGTTTCAAACCATTGGGCATGGAGTCAGGGAGTGGGACTGCTGGTGTGTTTTCTTGGTCACAAGAGGAATATGGAGCAAGATAGCTACACATGAAACAATTTTCAAGCTAAATGGAGATGGATTGAATGATAAGGAAAGAGAGGCAATTAAGAATCTCTCTTTTAGCTTAACAAAGGGAGGGTGAATGAGCTCTATCCAGGAGCAGTAAAGAATCCCTAGATAACTATCAAACATGGGTGAATTAGGGGAAATATGAGCCAAAGGGAATTCATATTCATTACCAATTCAGAGGAAAACATAAAGAAACAACAGAAACTGAGCATAGAGTGCAGTCAAGCAAGTTCCAAGCTAATCTTTTTATTTGTGATTTAGATAGCGATACATATATGATATGAGCATATATCAAATGGAAAACAGAGGGAGAAAACACTTATTGAGTCATGTTGCAGCACAAGAATTCCATATTCATTCTTCAAAACAGTAATAACACATCAGACAGTCCATCCTCCAAGATTTTCAGCAGTCTTTGATTTATGAAAACATCAAGTATACAGAGCGAGTCTCTCCCGGAGCAACTCAAACAACCAACCCTTTAAACAATGAATTAGGGTGGTTTATATAGGGAAAATATCTAAAAATATCCATTATAGTAGATCTTAAATAGATCTGAGGGAAATGAGTTTTTTAATCTAATCTTGTCATGGAATTAATGCAAGAATATATCTAAGTGCTGCGCTGGGGCAACTGCCTCAAAAAAATGATTTGAAATCTGTCCTTATGGCTCTGTGCGGTTCACTTAGCCATAAATGTGCTTTGTGCTTTGATCCCCTGCTCTTGAGTGGCTTCGATGTGCATTAACTGTGATCTGAGGGCCTTTAAATGGCTCTACCGTTTTCTTTGACTTTGCTTGGGGGCCTTTAATGTTCGCTCGCTTAGATCTGATACTCTTTGCCACTTCACTGATATTCTTTAATTTAATCCAGGCTTCATATTTCCTCTGATACTCTTTGACACTTGAATCGGGCCATTTTCTCTCCCTCGACGTGTTTGAAACTGTCAAATCGCCCCTTTTCTGTCCTTTCAAGGTAATAATGGCTACTGCAAATGATTTCCCTGGTTTCTGGAATGCTACCGGCGCTGGCCGATTCGAATACGAACATAAATGAAGAAACTATGTCAAAACTGCAAATTTCGGGCCTCTTGGTGGCCGAGTGATATGTGGCTGTCCATTTTGGTCATTTTTTCTTAGCGATGCACGATTAGCGCTAAGCGCTAATCGCGCATCGAATACTGCCTCAGTTTTTCATTCCAGGCTCTCTTTGCTGCGATTTGCGCCCTTCCCGCCTTCCTTTAATGATGATGTCAGCATGATGTCAGCAGGGGGTCTTAGTACGGTAGTGACGTGGCAGGGTGATGTGGCAGTACGGCGGGGATTAACTCGGAGATCGGCAATCGGTTGGGACAAGGGGCAATGGCTTTTATATATGTGATGCGATGGGAGCGATCGCTGATTTCGGAAAGGCGACATGGCATGCGGCACAACGATAATGGGAAGTATTGCGGAAATGAAAAGATCGTGATGCAATATGCTTTCGGATGCGATAGCAATCTCGCATCGGCGAATGAGAGGGGGGCGTATGTATATAGGTAGAAAAAACCTTGCGATTTGCCAACCGCGAAATCGCATCGGCGAAGTGATATCGGGAAGATATAAAGGGGCGGGCCGATGAATGAATGCTGCAACCTCCGACAGCGATATCGCGTCGGAGGTGAAAGAAAACTTATCGAAGGAGGTTTAATGTGACCGGAAGAGGCCTTTTATAGCTTTGGAAGGGTGCTTGATGCATCAGAATGAGTCCGATGGCATTTGAAGGGGGCTTTTATGTTTTGGAAGGAGTCCAAACACCTTAGGAAGATTGTTTTTTGAGCAAAATGAGGGTTCTTACTAAGTTTCAAGTAAACTTAGTAATTCACAAGCGACACTTATGGTTATATTTCAACCAGAGGAAGGGATAAGCATATATGGGAGTTACTAACATAGTTTTAGTAGGGGGAGGGGAGATAGATAGGGAGTTACATAATAAAGTTAATAGTTAATATGAAATGTGATGAGAGAGCGCTAAGCATGTAAATCTTAGGCTATTAAGGGGGAAAATTACTTGTATAAGAAATACAAGCATCTTTAAGCAAAGCAGATCTTTGCTTAGGAAATGATATGGCAAATGATGAAACTTAAGAGATATCAAGGAGGTCTTGACCTCTTTGAGGAGGTTAGTGAATGATTTGGGGAATAAGAAGAAGGGGGAGTTAGTCATGCCTCGCTTGAAGTCCTCCAAGGGAAAATTTCCTTGCACTTGTGATCTGAATAGATATAACACTTGAAAACATAAAATGGATCACACAGCTTGATTCTGCAACCACAAAACTACTTACCCAGCCTACTTACCTAGCATTTTTTCTTCTTTTTGCATGGGTGCACTTGGACTTGCAGACCCTGATTATCCCTTTCTTTTCTTTTTGCTGTCCTCCTATCTAAATCTACACTTATTTCTTCCAAGGGCCCAGATTAAGCAGTTGGGCTCCTTTGTTTCTCTACCTATCTATAAATCTGCCAAGATTAAGCTGTTTGGACAGATACTGATTCTCTATATTCTACAATAGGAAAATTGCCAAGGGAGACCAAGATTAAGCTGTTTGGCCCTCCCTTAACTAAAAAACTCCTCAAAAATGGATCAACTTATCAAAATGGAACGTAGCAGTGGCACTTAGACTAGCACACTCTCATGGGCAATTCTCTGGCCTCTGTAGCAAATATGGAGCGTTGCAGCATGCAAAGTATGACATATTTGGCATGTAAAAACATCGATCATGAAAGATGAATACCTGTTGCAGTAGGAGGCTAACAGTGGCTCCACTTGGGAATGGATTTTCCTTTGTGAAAAAGCGAAGAACAGCAGGTCAGATTGCCTTGGTCTCCTATGGTTGCTGTAGGATTGAAAATCTCCCTTGTGCTGGCTGTCAAACGATTGAAACTTTGAAACCTGAACACAACATTCTTATCAACTGAATTTTTATATCATAGTAGCATCGCTTGCTTTCTTCTGCGTGCTCTTTTATTACATGTACCTGAGCTTGAGAACCTGCCTTCTGAAATAGTCTCAAAACATGTATCAAAACTGATGTATCTCGTTTGTTTTTGCTTTGACCAAGGATGCTAATACGAAACCTAAAAACCGCTCCTGTGTTTTGATACTATTGACTGAAGTGGAAAGCTTGATTGTAGCATTTCTAATCGAATTTGGTTTGATATAACAGCGCTGCTTCGTTCCAAGCAATTGGATTTCTTATACAAACAAGAATAAAAAAAGGAAAGCACTAACATATATACAGAAACTAATATACAAATATATACACAGGGGCATTGTATCCCTTAAAAGGGGTCTTGATAATGTTTCAACATTTGGCCATTTACAGGGTCGTCTTCCATTATGCTGTCATCTATAGTTTAGAGAAAATACGTGTTATTGCCTTGCACGGCACTGATAACAAATGGAACTTTCCATAAAAAATCAAATTTTGCATGTTTACCCTTGTCTTCTCTTCGTGAGTCCCACCTTAGAACTTTATCGCCAATGCAGAAATCCTCAACCTTGGTCCTTTTATCAAACATCTTTTTTAGCTTCTCTTGCAAAATTTGAGCTCTGTTATAGACCTGTTCTCTAGTCTGCTACAAATGAATTGTTTGATTTATCCTCCTTTGTATATCATTTGGCTCATCTTGAATCTCTTGCAGCAGCTTGATGATAGGAATGCCCAAATATGAAGGAAATCTAGCCTCCATGCCATATACTAGCTCATAAGGGCTCATCCCGATGGATTTATTGGTTGACAATCTATCTGCCCATAGTGCATTTGTGAGCTTTCTATGCCAGTTTTTCTTGTTTTCTTCTACGATCTTCTTGATAATGCTAATCAGGCTCTTGTTGGATGACTCGGCCAAACCATTACCTTGAGGGTAGTAGGCTGTGGAGTGGCCTAAGGTAATGTGAAATTTATGGCAAAAATTAATCATCTTTTTGGATTTGAAGGCAGCAGCGTTGTCAGTGATGATCTTTTCACGGCAGCCAAATCTAGAAAGGATATTGCACTCAAGGAATTGGATAATGGTGGTATCATTGGCTTGCCTACATGGGATTGCTTCAATCCACTTGGTGAAATAGTCTGTGGCTGTTAGGATCCATTTGTGTTGGCCTGAGGAAGAGGGATGGATTTCTCCAATGAAGTTGAGACCCCATTGTTGAAAAGGTTTCTCGGTTGAGATGGGCTTAAGGGGCAAGGGTAACAACTTTCTTTTGCCCTCAAAGATTTGGCATTTGTGACACGAGGTAGTAAACTTCTTTACATCTGTAAACAAGGAGGGCCAATAGAAACCATCCCTTAGAATTTTATCAGCAGTGGACTTCCAATATAGGTGTCCTCCATAGTCCCCTGCATGGAATTCTTTCATGACATTGTTAGTTTCATTCATGGTTAAACAATTGAGCAATATGCCTTCATGATTTTTCCAAAATAATGCAGCATCTATGACACAAAACTTTGAAGCCTTCACCTTTAAAAATCTTTCCTTGGTTCTGGACAATCCCAGGGGAGCAAATAGGTTTAACAATACAAAGCATATATCAGCATACCATGGAGATTACAAAAAGGTTTCACTGATCTGTGGAGTTGCCAGCTCCTGTTCATTGTCCAGTTGGTTAATGTCTAAGGCTTGAAAGTTTGTTTCGGACATCAGTTTGGCTAAACCTTGTCCCTTTATGAGCTTGGTTGGTTTTATTTCAATGTCATACTCAAGGATGCTAGCGATCCACTTGACTCTTTTGCCCTCTAATCCCTCTTGGGTTAATATGTCTTTTACAACAGCATTTGGGACATAGGCAATCACATGTGAATATAAAATGTAAAATCGGAAATCTTTGATTGCTTTTACAAGAGCGTATGACTACTTCTCCATGATTTGGTACTTCAAGGGAGCATCTCTTAAGGCTCGACTAAAAAATGCAATTGGCTTTTCATCTCCTTGATCATCCTTTTGCAAAAGGACAGCAGCTATGGTGTGCTCAGATGCAAAAGAAAAAATGATAAAATCTTTGTCAAATTGAGGACTGGTGAGGACAGGGGCTTGGGTTAAGGCAGCTTTGATACTCTCAAAGGCTTGCTTGGTTTGAAGAGACCATTTTACCTTGGCATCCTTTTTTAACATGTTGCTTAACAGTCTTATCAGTTCAGCTAGATTTGGGATAAATCTCCTTAGGAAATTGATCTTCCCAAGGAATGCTTGCAACTCTTTTATGTTTCTTGGATATGGGATTTGCAAAATGGCTTGGATCCTTTCCAGATCTATTCTAATCCCGTCCTTTGATATGATATGGCCAAGAAGTTTGCCTTCCTCAAGGCCAAAAAGAGACTTCTTGGGGTTCAAGGAGCTTAAGGACTAGCGAGTGGAGAAGAGGAGATTGCAAATTATTCCAACATTTTTTGGGATTATTTTGAGCTAAAGGTATCTCCACTACTGAGAAGTTACCGACCTGTAAATTGTAGCAAGGATGTCAAGAAAGTTACAGCAATCAAAAGGTAACTAAATTGTGTGCAGGACTAGTCAAGAGGAAGTCGAATTAAAGGAAAGAAGTCTCCTACTAAAGATATGCTAGTTAAGGGCTAAATTTGGTCAACTATACAAACACGGGTTTTTGATTTGGAACCAGAAGTTGCAGACTTAAATCAAGTGGTCGAATTTTGAAGGAAAATTGAGAAGAAGAAGATTCAAAGGGTTTGACTATTGTTGACTCAAGAAAGAGGAAGAAGGCTTGGTGTCTTGATCTTGGAGTGGAACCTAGGTCAAGGGTCTTGGTCTTGGTACTCGTCAATTGAAGTCTTTATAAGAAGAAGAATTTATGCGGGTTTTCCTCTCAAATGGGAGAGGTTTGTTGGGTTGTGTTATATTCTTTCCATGACTAGCCCACGTAGTTAACCGAGGGGTTAGAAGGGGGGCGGAACCCCCCCTTTGTTGCACCGATTGCAGTAGGGGGAGTCACAGGGGGTTTGAGCTATGGAATTCAGGGCAATGCCCCAAAAAATTTTGGTTTTGGACCCTATGTCAAGTTGGGAGGACCTACCTATGGTTTTGTGCATGGTTTTCACACATGGTTTTGGACGCGATAGTTTTCGGTCCATGATTTTGAACACGATGGTTTTCGGTCCATGATATTGGATGCTTCGGCATGTATAAATATGAATTGTAACATTGAAAGGAACATAATGAAAAATCAAGCTGGTAGTCCTGGTTTTAGGATCCAGGGGAAAATCTCTATGTATATGTGTTTTATGTGTTATGTTATTGCATTGTTTATTTTCTGTGTTTTAGAATTTGTATGCATGTAATTTTTGTACAGGGTTGAAACCTACATTTGGTATAAGAGATTTTTTGGCTTCAACGGGATGCCTTTGTTACTGAGGGGTTTCACTCAAGCCTATGGTAGACCTCATTCAGTGGGAGATTTGCGGGATCAATTCTGGTGGTGAAAGAATATGGCGAGCAGTGGAAAGATAGAGATCGAGAAATTTAATGGTCATAGTTTTGAGTTGTGGAAACTCAAGATGGAGGATCTGTTGGTGGATGAAGATCAGTGGATCGTGGTAGATCTGGGTACTAAACCAATGGGAGTATCCAGTGAATAATGGAAGAAGTTGGATCGGAAGGCAAAGAACACAATATGATTGTGTGTCTCAGATTCAGTATTACTAAATGTATCAGGGGAAGCTACGACGAAGGCTTTGTGGGACATGTTAGGGACTTTGTACCAATCTAAGTCTCTCGTGAATAAACTGTTCCTACGGAAAAAATGTATAACCTGAGGATGAAAGATGGAGACTCGGTGACAGAGCATCTAAATGCATTTAATACTATGGTAATCAATTATCGTATGTTGATATCAAAATTTCAGATGAAGATAAGTGCATTAGTTTGTTGTGTTCTCTACCAGATTCATGGGATAGTTTGGTTATTGCAATAGGTAGCAATGCAACTGCCTTGCAATTTGATGAAATAGTCTCATCCTTGCTGACAGAGGAGATGAGATGGAAAAATATGGAGAGCCAGAATGGTGATGCCTTATTTGTACGAGGATGGTCCCATAACAGAAACAAAAATAAGTCATTGAGTGGGAGATCTAAATCTCCAGGAACACCTGTAAAGGTGGTGTGCTAGAAATGCGGAAAGGAAGGGCACTATAAAAGGGATTGTAAATCTAAAGCTCCTGACAATGGAAAGGGATCTAATGATGCTCCTTTTGCAGAGGCGAAAACCACCTCAAATGAAGGTGGGGATGTGTACTTGGCTTCTTCAAGTACAGATGTAGATCATGAGGCATGGTTGATTGACTCAGGTGCATCCTTTCACTTCACTCCCCATAGAGAGTGGTTCTGCTACAATGGTGGTGATGTCTTCTTAGGGGATGATAGGAAGGCTAGAATCATTGGTTGCGGAAAAGTAAAGTTGAAGTTGCAAGGTGGAAGGGTTAGAACACTTCCGAGTGTTCTACATATTCCTGCATTGGCTAGAAATATGAGTTTTGTAAGCAAGCTGGATGATGTAGGTGTAAAAACAGTGTTTGAGAAGGATACCTGCAAGATGGTTAGGGGAGAACTGGTATTGATGCGGGGAGTTTGGATTGGAACTCTGTAGAAGATGCAAGGTAGCACTGTTGTTGATGGATGCAACAATTCTGTGGTTCCTGAAAGTGGAGTAGAAAATCTAGTGGTCTCTGGAGACAAGACCATGATGTGGCATCAAAGGCTTAAACATATTGGAGAGAAGGGCCTCTGAATACTTCATGGTAAAGGTATGGTAGAAGGTATGAGTAATAGCTCTTTGGATTTTGATTTTTGTGAAAATTGTGTATATGGGAAGCAGAATCAGGTGAGTTTCCCCTCTGGTGGTAAGAGGGCGAAACATATATTAGAGCTTGTGCACAGTGATGTGTTTGGACCTGTGAAGGTTCCATCACTGGATAAGTCTATGTACTATGTATCATTTATAGATGACTTCTCAAGGAATACATGTATATATTTCCTTAAGAAGAAATTTAAAGTCTTTGATGGGTTTAAGGAATTTAAGGCCTTGGTGGAAAACCAGACAGAGAAGAAGATAAAGGTGTTGAGGACAGATAACGGTGGAGAGTTTTCTAGTAAGGAATTTAAAGAATTCTGTAAGAAGTGTGGTATAGCATGACAGAAGACTACTCCATATACACCTTAGCAAAATGGAGTTGCAGAAAGAAAGAACAAGATGTTGATGGAAAGGGCAAGAAGCATGCTCGGTGGTGCTGGGTTAGGACAAGAATTTTGGGCAGAGGCGGTGGAGACAACATGTTACCTGGTCAATAGATCACCTTCATCACCGTTGGAGGATAAGACTCCAAAAGAGGTATGGACTGGTAAGAAACCCTCTCTTTCACATCTGAGGGTATTTGGATGTGATGCATATGTACATGTTCTAAAGGAGAAATGAACCAAGTTGGATAGTAAATCTGAAAAGTGCATCTTTATTGAGTATAAGGATGGTTTAAAGGGTTATAAGCTTTGGAACCCAGTAACAAGGAAGGTTGTGTACAACCGAGATGTGGTGTTTAGAGAGGTGAAAGATGTTATTAAACATGAAGTACAACCAAAGGAACCTGAGAAGATAGAGTTTGAGCTTAAGGAGGAAGAATCAGACTCTACAACAGAGGAGGAATTACAAGATGAAGAGCCACAAATTCAGGGTGTGAGAAGATCAGTTCAAGAAAGAAGGTAGCCAGAAAGGTATAGTCCATCTGCTTTCTGTTCAAATTTTGCTTTATCTATTACTAATGATGATCCTAGAACTATGAAGGAAGCAGTAGATTCAGAGGATGGAAAACTCTGGAAAGAGGCCATGGTTGATGAAATGGCATCTTTGCACAAAAATGATGCTTGGGATCTGGTGGAGTTGTCGTCTGGAAGGAAACCCATTGGAAAAAAATGGGTGTTCAAGAAGAAGACAAATGCAAAAGGAAAGGTGGAGAAATACAAAGCTCGGTTGGTAGAAAAAGGTTATTCCCAGGTGCCGGGAATTGATTTTGGTGATATTTTTTCTCATGTTGCTAAGGTAACATCTATTAGATTACTTTTATTTTTTTTTGTTGCTTTTGATTTTGAGGTAGGACAGATGGATGTGAAGACAACGTTTCTTCACTGGGATATGGAAGAGGAGATCTACATGAAGCAACCTGAAGGCTTTGTAGTGAAGGGTAACAAAGAACTGGTATGCAAGTTAAAGAAGTCTTTGTATGGGTTAAAACAATCACCAAGGATGTGGTATCAGAAATTTGATACATTTATACAGGGACTTGGCTCCACCAAAAGCAAAGCAGATCACTGTGCGTATTTTAAATTAATTGGTGACCGTGTTATTTATCTGGTCTTGTATGTGGATGATATGTTGCTGGTTGGAAATGACAAAGAAATTATCCAGGATTTGAAGACCCATTTGTCCTCCAAATTCGACATGAAAGATCTTGGTAATGCAAACTATATTTTGGGCATGGAAATTAAAAGAGATCAGACAAAGAGGATGCTCTAGTTAAACTAGAGGAAGTATGCCGAGACAATATTGCAGAGGTTTAATATGTAGGATAGTAAACTGGTGAAGGTTCCTATTCCTGTAGGTGTAAAGTTATCTGTTGAACAGTGTCCCAAGACATAAGAAGAGGAAGAGGACATGTCCCGTGTTCCATATGCAAGTGCAGTCCATAGCCTGATGTATACGATGGTCTGTACTAGACCAGACATTGCACATGTAGTGGGGTTATTGAGTAGGTTTATGTTAAAACCAGGGAAGGAGCATTGGAAAACAGTGAAGCGGGTTTTCAGGTATTTGTGTGGCACTAGTGATTATGATTTGTGCTACCAAGGAAGACCAGGATTGGACAGAGTTTTGGATATCTGTGGCTTTGTTGATGCAGACTGGGCTGGAGATCTAGATCAGAGAAGATCTACAAGTGGGTATGTGTTTAACCTATTTGGAGGTGCAGTTAGTTGGATGAGTGAGAAACAATCTGTAGTGGCACTATCAACTACAGAGGCAGAATACATGGCATCCACTCATGCAAGCAAGGAAGCTTTTTGGTTGCAGAGATTGTGTTCAAGTATGGGGTTAGTACAAGGAGCTATAAGGATAGACTGTGACAGCCAAAGTGCAATTTTCTTGGCAAAGAACCCTCCTTACCATTCAAAGACAAAGCACATTGATGTTCAATATCACTTTGTGAGGGATATGATAGAAGACAAAAAGGTATTGTTGTTAAAGGTGGACACTTTGAAGAATATTGTAGATGCATTGACAAAATCTGTGAGCTCTAAGAAGTTCTCTTGGTGTAGAGAAACAATGGGCATTGCAGGGCTAGATAAATGACTAAGCTCTATTGTGGCCCCTGTGGAAAGAAAACAACAAGTGGGAGAATGTTGGGTTGTGTTATAATCTTTCCACGACTAGCCCACGTAGTTAACCGAGGGGTTAGAAGGGGGGCAAACCCTCCCCTTCGTTGTGCCGATTGCGTAGCGGGGGGAGTCACAGGGGGTTTGAGGGGTGCAGGTAACCCCACTCTATGGGGTCTAGGGAAGTGCCTCGGAAAATTTTGGTTTTGGACCCTATTTTAGGTTGGGAGGGCCTGCCTATGGTTTTGTGCATGATTTTCGCACATGGTTTTGGACACGATGGTTTTCGGTCCACGGTATTGGATGCTTCAGCATGTATAGATATGTATTGTAACATTGAAAGGAACATAATGAAAAATCAAGCTGGTAGTCTCGATTTTGGGATCCAAGGGAAAATCTCTATGTATATGTGTTTTATGTGTTATGCTCTTGCATTTTTTATTTTCTGTGTTTTAGAATTTGTATGCAGGTAATTTCTGTATGGGGTTAAAACCTACAGTTTTGACCCTGGCGAGTAGACTACATTCTGTGTCTCTTGTCTCTTTATTGTTTATGCATTTTTAACTATTTGAGGAAAGAAGAACACAATAATAATCTAAAAAGAACAATCTAACCTAAGAAGTAAAAGTCATTCGCAAGCAGTTGTCTCTCAGAGAAATCACCTTATACTTGATGCCCTAGATGTCTCAACATGGTTTCAAAGCTAAGGTGACTAAGTCAAGGAAGGGCATCTTATCAAGGGACACTCAAGGACCAAGTCTCAAGGAAGGCATCAAAGCAAAGATTATCTTGAAGTCAAGAAGTCTAAAAAGAAGTATTAGGATCATCATTAAGAAAATAAGGCCAAAACCCTACATCTACTGAAGTTAAAGTGTTTTGAAGACTATTCATCTAAAGGAAGCTAGATCAAAAGACATTGTCATGTCACTTTCCGTAGGATCAAGGATCATTCTTGAAGAAAAATACCATCATCAAGGAGAAGTTTTCTATCCTCTATATTATCAACAACATCAAGGAAGCAACAAGAAGAAGGAGCATCCTATCAAGTAAGTATATTTATGTCCACATCTGAATCTATCAAAATATCTGTTTGCAAGGAAAGCAACAAATTGGTTGGGGCTTCAAACTATCTTGCATTGAAGAAAAGGAAATATCTAAATCTCATTGAGTATGAGGTCATGGATCATGTCAAAGGATCTATCAACAAACCAGGAGAAGAATATTCTCAAGAACTTGCAAAGTATATGAAAGGGGAAATTAGGGCTCAAAGGATTCTCATTAAATCCATCAAAGATCCCCTCATCCCATATGTGTCTAAACTAGAAACTTCAAAAGAAATCTATAACAAACTAGTAGAGTTGTATTCCATAAACACTATTGGAGAAGTCATATCATTAAGGAAAGAACTCTACAAGTTAAATATGTCTAGGGAAGATGGAATAGCCTCATACTTTATGAGGATATTTGAGATCGGATATCAACTACAAGATATGGGAAAAGTCATGTATGATAGTGAAATGACTACAAGTGTATTAAATTCACTACTGGAGGAGTGGGGTAACTTCAAGTATTTATGGGAAGAAAGAAACTACTCCATTCTAGGATCTATGGTCACTATGAAAGATTGAAGAATCTAGACTAAAGGCCAAATATGATGTGGGAGCAGGTGAGAAAAGTCAAGATTATGCTACAATGACAAGAAGAAAAGGAAAATTTGGAAAGTATGGTTCTTAGAAAAATAAAAGGGACATGTCCAAGATTCAATGTTATGGGTGTCAGGAATATGGGCACTACAAAAGAGATTGTCCTAAGGTCAAGAAGGACAATAAAAGAGGAAGAGAAGAAGCCAATATTACCAAAGAAGTAGACGAAGCTGAAAAGAAGAATTCCAAGAAAGAGGAAGTAAGATATCTCTATTACTGAGATAGTCTTCCTTGCCTAAGTTCTTCTCAAATTCCTAAGTCTTATGGCTGTCACATTTCACTAAATGGAATGCATCAAGGCATCATAGAAGCATTGAAAGTAAGATCTCAACGCATCATCATAGAGAAGCATGAAAGATGGTTAGAATCTATGAAAGTCAAGGATATAGCTCTCGGGAATCTCATTGGGAACATAAGTGGCAAGGTCATCTAATACAAGCTTCATCATACATTTGTTAAAAGGAAACATTTGCTGATGGGGATACTTTAGATCCTCAAGGTTCTCTGATGGAATCTTCATTGAAAGGTTCATCAATAATGAGAAGAAGAAAGTATTTCATTAAGAATTCCAATCTTGTGGAATTCATGGGATGATGGTATGATGACATAAAAGTGAAGCAGATCAAGGGATTGAATCTCTATCAATAAAGGAAGTTGTTGTGGGAAGTCTAGATGACCCAAAGGAGAAATGAGGTATGTATGCTTACATTTGATATTGTGAAATTCTTGTCATATAGTTGCAAGTAACATGGATCAATGCTCTATCCTGAGCGCATGATTAAAAGAAAGGACCTCCTCCCTCAAAGGAATGCATGATTGCATGGGTCACACATTCACTAGATGAAATCAACATAATATGTCCTCATATGAAGTATGAGGTGGTTGACTACAATTCAGGAACTCTGATTGGAAGCTCTTGAGAATATAATGTGCGAAGAAAGGAAGGAATAGATCATGGAATATGCAACCATGGTAAAGGAAATCAATATCCGAAAGACCAAAGAAGATTTGACTATGATATCTCCATGAAAGATATGAAGACTCTAATGAAGTCTGAAAAAGAAAGAGACCCTTGATAGCATATATCTTTGGGAGATGTGTCGATATGTATGCAGGATGCTGATGCAACCTAGAAGATGTCATGATCAAAGACCATCATATAGGTAATGTTTATTTTAATTTTCATTCCTTTATTTTTTGAATATCTGGATGGGTTTATGCAGGGCTACCAAGGGAAGATCTATTGATATCTACCACCACCAATGCACATGTAGTAGGATGAAATATCCTTAAGTAAACATGGCATGAAGAAAGAAACATGGCATGAAGGAAGGTCAGATATATACTGATGGATCAATTTTTAATGATGGCATGGATGACTCATGAATGAAAGTGATGGATGGTCAGTGCCCTATGTAGAAGTCCCAAACATGAAGACTCCTAGATAACGAAAAGAAATTCATGACATCGTGAAGAGGATTTCTTCAAGCAGCTAGTTGTCTCATCATCCCCATCGAAGGAGCTATTGTAGGTCCCTAATTAAGAGGGATCTTGGAAGCAAGTTTCTTACTTGGAAGAAAATTGGAAATTCCTAAGCCAAGAGGGAGCTTAGGTACATTCCTCCCATAAGAATGAGTACATTCATTTAGTGGAATAGATATGTCCTCCATAATTAAGAGGGAGAGATAAAAACATCATTCTTGTCTTCACTTGGGAAGACATAATGGAGGATTAGGTAAGCATCTGGAATCTGATGCTCTTTCAGGATGTATTAGGGCATACAAGATAAGAGTAGTAGTATAGGATTGATATTCTTTGAGGACTGATAATTCAAGATAAGAATAGTCCTAGTGGAACACACCTTGAGAAACCGGGTGGGGTATGTTCCGAGAGAGACAATGACTAGGGTGTACATACATCATTGTTCTTGCCAACATTGAGCTCAAATCTCATGGAGAGATAGAGTTGTTAGTCAAGGCCTTGCTATGTGACAATGTTGGTTGATATGATGTTATACAGATCGGTTACCAGTCCGAATCTTCTTATGAGAAATTCTTCAGATTGAGAATGACCAAGTACCATTATGAATACCTCCCTAGTTAAGAGGGAGTGTTGAAAAATGTAACTAGGTTCGGTCTTCATAATGACATTTGTAGTTGTGATTTTATGTAATTGATGAAAAGAAGAAAAATAAAATTATTATTGTAATAATTGTCTCGTGGGTTTCTTGAGCAAGGAATTTCACTTTTAGTATGACTCCCATTGTGATTCCTTGGGATTGTTCATAAAGTAAAATTGAGTCAAAGTCATGTATGGAAGACCCTTCTTGGGCATATTACACTTTGTATGAGTCATTATAAGTATAATTAGCCCTCAAAGACCATGCAAAGTCTCCTCCTCAAGTTGGCTTCAAAAAGAAATAATATAAACCCTCCAAAGGACATGCTGACTCACATACACTTATGTTGGCTAATTACAGAGGAAAACAACTATAAATAGGAGTGCTGAACTTCATTTTGGAGGTAGATGTTCAGCCATCACAATCTGAAGTGCAAGGTTTACGTCTAAAACAAAAGCAGTGCGAAGGGAGCTTAAGGACCAACGAGTAGAGAAGAGGAAATTGCAAAGTATTCCAACATTGTTTGGGAATGTTTTGGGCTAAAGATATCTCCACTAGTGTGAAGTTACAGACCTATAAATTGCAACATGGAGACCGAGAAAGTTACAACAATCAAAAGGTAACTAAATTGGTTGAAGGACTAGTCAAGAGGAAGTCAAATTAAATGGAATAAGTCTCCTACTAAAGAGAAGCTAGTTAAGGGCTAAAGTTGGTCAACCATACAAAAAAGGGTTTCTGATTTGGAACCCGAAGTTGCAGAATTAAATCAAGGGGTCAAAATTCTGAAGGAAAGTTGAGAAGAAGAAGAAGCAAAAGGTTTGACTATCATTGACTCAAGGAAGAGGAAGAAGGCTTGGTGCCTTGATCTTGGAGTGGAAACTAGGTCAAGGGTCTTGGCCTTGGTACTCGTCAATTGAAGTCTCTATAAGAAGAATAATTTATGTTGGTTTTCCTCTCAAATGGGAGAGGTTTTAGCCTTGATGAATAACCTACATTTTGTGTCTCTTGACTCTTTATTGTTTATGCATTGGTAACTATTTGATGAAAAAAGAACAAAATAATAATCTAAAGAGAAGAATCTAACCTAAGAAGTAAAAAGTATTCACAAGCAGTTATCTCTTAGAGAAATCACCTCATACTTGATGCCCTAGATTTCTCAACGGCGTGTGCCACCTTCAATTAATTCTAGTTTAGATGTTGTTTCAAATTTAGCAATTTCAGTTTTGGATAGATTTTTTCTACTATCAAAGCTTTGCTTTTGTTATTTTATCATGCTTGATCTATTCTTACTAGAAGGGTGTAGATCCCTAGTCAATTAGAATACTTATGCCTGAGAAATTCCCATCTTAGGTAGAAGACATAGATCTCAAGGAAGGGATGCATGCTTACATTCTCCGGTTCATCTTTTGATGGATACACACTTACTTAGCACTCTTACCATGCCACTATGGTGCACTAGGTGATCAAGTTAGGGCTACAATTTGACAAAGTCCAACTACATATGCTTATGCATGTGTCCATATTCATTGTACTTTCTCTCCTCTTCCAATTCTATAAGTGAGATGAAAGGTGCGTCATTTTGTTGGTTATCGAGGTTTTGTTTTGAAATATTATAGTGTATATTTTTAGTATTCAATAGAAGATAGATGCAATTGAGAGTTTAGATATGTGTATTTTCCATTCTAATTTTCCAAAATATGTATTTGTATATCAACAAACTTATATTTGTGTTTCTTTTATTGAAACTTTCAAGTTTTTAGCTTTAGGTTATTCTTTCTAAGTGCAAAATATGCTTACCATTCTAATGAAAACAAAGGGATATAAATATAAAGGGGTATAAAATAATGTTAATGAAAAAATGGATGCTTACAATATCTAGTGAAAGTAGGTGTTTTCCAAATTGGGAAAGTGTATTGGGTTCATAATGGAAGGGGATTAAATAAAGTGATTTTTAAAGGTATTTTCAATTATGTAGTCAAATTAAGGGTATTGTTTAGTATGCCACGAATGCACGTGACATGTCAAAGGTTCGTTGAGTGAAGCCCCCGTGGAAACTAAGAGCGGAGAGTGAGAACTTAGACTTGAATTTAGTTTGTAGTTGGGAGGGTATTGTATTGGTTTGAGACACACTACGAATATAGTTCGACTTGGGCTCGAAGGGCTAAGGGACTTGTGGAGGTTTCCTGGGCTAGGAAGGTGAATAGATTACCTAATTGGCATGGTGGCATATTCAATTGGATGGTCTTAGCAAGAGCACCACAATCGAGTCACCATAACATAATCATGTATTATTCTTGTGGTTTAAATTATGTAAATTGTTGTAAATCAAATTTGTTACACACACACATACACACTTGTCAAAAGAGTTATTATGTTATGAATATGCTATTTTTGTTGTGAAATTGTGTGGAAATTTAAATTTTGGTTGGAGGACCCCTGGATGGGTCCTTACACAAAAGACTTATTATCCAATTCCATACAACAATATATGAACCTATAACTTCTTAGGAGGAAACACATCTTAACCCTCACATCGCTCAAATTATATTTGTTTCACTCTTTAATGGTGGAAGTGGGTACTCACTAGTCTTTGGAAATTAATGTTGAACAAAACAATGGTTTATTCACCAATGGAATGATGTTACACTTTATGGAATATTTTATTTTCTTCACAAGTGGTTCCCACCCTCAACCTCATGATTGAGCCTCCAAATTTGAACACCTCAAGGGATAATTTACTTTCTGCACAAGTAGTTCTCACCCTTAAGTCCTCTTCATGAGGTTCCATTAGTGGGATGTTGTCACCAAGATTTTGGGAAACTCCATTAAAACTCTATTAAAAAGCTTAAATACAACTCAACTCCTAGATTAATTCATTTCCCTTACGCGTAGCTCTCACTCTCAATCCATGTCCATGAGATTTGAACCTAAAACCTAATGAAGGAAAAAGGCCAACCTTCTTCCGTTAAATCTGATTAAATAATCAAAATTTCATGCAATTGGAAAATTCACAAAACAATAACAAATTCAATACACAATTTTCGCACAACGTGAAGAAATGTTTAAAAAATTATTTAACCAGTTTGACTTCAAATTATTTAACCAGGTTGACTTCATACCGAGAACTATAGCTATGCGCTATATATATTTCATGTCGATCTCTGAAAGTTGTATAACTAGCCACACGGGGTTCAACATATCTTCGTTTCTCAATAGAAGATAAATGCGCTACCCAATACGTGAAAATTATGTTTATGAACCGCTACATATTAACTAACAATCCATCAAATATTAAGAAGTACCACTAAACAATGGTATCCGTGTGTATAATATAATGGCAAATATTAAGTACCATGTAGTAAACAAGTGACTTCAACCCTATAAATTCTATTTTCATATTAAAGGAAAAATTATTAATTATTTAACCACTCTTAAATATCCTCTGAATATCCACCCAACAAAAAAACTCCAAATTATTTTAACATATTACACATTCAATATATATATATATATAACCATATCAAGACTTACTCATTTTCCATCTGCACATCTTCACCTTTTATCCTAAAAAGGAAACGCCATGTCGGCTAAAAATTAGAGTTTACACTATCGATCCTTGACCACCGACTGTTCAATGAAAGTCTACCATTGTTCCATGGAAAGTCGTTCATTTCTGCAGAACATATAAAGCTTCTGAAAAAGAAACTCACGCGTTCTCCATCTCAAACGTTTTCACTTTTTAGGGTTTTCCACGGTACTTTATAGATAGCCTAGAGTGCGACGCCTGGGACCACCTTGAGCCTCAAAAGTCTCCAATGGCCACGCATATTCCTGCAATCCGACATGGACTTCAATAGTTTCAATCAAATTTCTACTCTTCAAGTCTGCGAAGTAGGTGTGCGCTGTCGTCACCACCGAAAACATTACTTCCAAGGAGGTGACGTTTTAGCTTATAAAATCATAGAATTTTTATAAGATTTGATAAAATTTGGTCTAAATTTTTGAAAATTTAGGTTACAATTATTAGTTTATGGATTTTGAGCGGTTGAGAGATTTTTGATGGTACTCAATGGATTTATACTATAAAAACGATTTGCACATTCTCACAGTTTGAATTTTATTACTGGATGAGGTTACGTTTTGTTACTGGATAAGATAAAATGAGCTTTCAAAAAGGCTAAAGCCCATGTGGGTTTTATTACTGGATGAGGTTACGTTTTGTTACTGGATAAGATAAAATGAGCTTTCAAAAAGGCTAAAGCCCTGGTCCACATGGGTTCACATCAGAGAATTTTATTTGGGTCGTTATGAATTCATTCAAGAAGATTATGGAGAGTGGTGGAGAGTGGTTTTAATTAGAGGATTAAGGAGACTGGTTGAGAGGGAATTTTTTTTTTAACACAGCTTTTATAATTTTGATCCCAAAGTATTATATTCTTTTCTTTTGATTTCAAAATTTTGACTAATAGATTATATTTTTTTCCAAAAATATTAGTGTAAAAATTTTCATGCCAAAGATTAAAGGAATTTTTACTTAATAGATTTTTTTTTAAATTATTTGGCTTTTGGAAATACAACAAATTAATAAGGCTATAGAGTAGTACAAGGATTACATTCAATAAAGATTAAAATTTTAGGATCCAAGATTGTAAAAGTGGATATTTTCAAAGTTTTTAATAGAGTGAGTTGGTTTTATATATGACTAATTCTTTATTCATATGGAATTTTCTTATTGATTTGTTATTTGGATAATGAGTTGTATCACTATAAATGGTGTCACATCACCTTTCTTTGCCAGAAAGTGGGGTTAGAGTGGGGTGCCTTCTATCACCTTTTTCTTTCTTCTCATTGTAGAAGGACTTAGTGGATCCTTAAATGTAGCCTCAAAGAAATAAATGCGAGAAACTCTTTTAATGTCACTCATTTACTTTTTGTTGATGACATCCTCATATTTTGTGAATGCTCGAGAAACTTAATGAGATAATTGATTTCTTTTATTCGCCAATTAGTATGAAGATAAACTTTATCAAATCAATGATCTCTTTCTAGGGTCTCTTAGAGTTACCAAAAACTAAAATTTCGTAGTTGAATCCTTACAATGTTGTTGATCTAGGTGATGAAATGAAATATTTACAACTTCATCCAAAATTTAACATGTATCAAAAAGGTCACTAGCATTACTCGATAGCAAAGGTGGATAAAAATATAAATACTCGAAGGAGTCGTTGGCTTTATAGAGGAGGCAAACTAGCATTGGTCAAAGTGGTCCTTGAAGCTATTACAGTCTATTATATGCTTCTCACTTGGATGTCGAATGATGTATTGGAAATAATCAAACAAATATGGAGATATATGGAAGAAAGGAATGGTGTTGGTTCCTTGGAAAAATCTTATAGTTTTAAAATCACGAGGATAGAGCCTTAAGAACATCTTTGTATTCTTAAAGACTCTAGTTGCAAAGAATGTTTGGAGACTTGTTCAAGGATTTGGATTATGGGTTTGGTACATAAAGGAAAAATAAATAGCACCTGAATTTGAGGAAGATTAACTAAGAAAACATTGTAAAAAAAACCCAAAATACTTCAATTATATGGAAAGTAATCATCTCAACATTCTCTTTAATTTACAATTGACTGGTATGGTCAATAGAGAAGGGAGACAAGGTTCAATTAGAATTACACCCTTGGATAAGAATCAAGGAATCTTACAACCTTCCTACACACATAATACATGATTTAAAAGGAAAAGGATATCATACCTTGAGGAAAATTGTAAGAAGATATAGAGATAAGATTATGCAGTAATAATGGTTATCTTGGAGAGAGATAAGTCTCAAGGAAGAGGATGGTGAAACATGGAAGAATTAGACTAAAAGATGAGGAGGACTAGATAATATGGTCTTTTAATCCTACATGGAATTATGAGCCAAGAATAGGAGACAAAACACTTGGAGTTGAGGGTAAAGACAATCCACATATTTGGTGATGAAAACATATCCTTAAATTTAAGTACCTAGCGAACTCCATAATCTTCCCGTGGCTCATTTTCACTAAAAATGTGCTAACTTAGGATGATTTAAAAAAAAGAAACTTTGAGGACACAAGATGGTGTCATGTGTAGGATCAACAATAAAACTAATATGCAACTTATTACATCTGGTACTTTTACTAAGCAGGTTTTCCTTGAGATAGAAGGATTGATTGGTCTAAAAATGCTTCGAGAGGAAATATCATGGAGGAAGCCCTCAAAAAGTGGTGTCTAAACAAGGACATTCAGAGGTATAGATCTCTTCCTCTTACTATTGGTTGGGGTGTACCTTATCATTGAAGCGCTTATTCAAAGTTTAAATATTATATTTGCTTTTCCCTATTATAAGGAAATTTAACTTCTAAAACAAATTGTCAAAAATGTCATAAATAAGGAGATTCCATAGGATTTATTTGATGGCATCTCTCAAGTAACCCCTCTCTGGAAGAAGGGCTGGGTGAATTATGCAACTTTCCTCCACCCACTCTCTTTTAAAGTGAGAATAGGCCATTAAACAAAAACAAAAAAAATTGTGAAATAATGACACTTAAGTTGGTGTTAATTTGGAAAATGGAGTTACTCAAATTGTGATGTTTTAGATATTCACTTCTTGTTATTCACTAGATTAAAGGAGAATTTGCCATGATGAGCTTCACTCTACATCCTTTTTTTCTTGACATTCTAAAAATTCAATCAACTTTTATCCATATCCCTTTTGCACATGTTTATGGGAAGATAAAATTTAATGAAACATTTAATTTATCAAAAAAAAAGAATTGAACTAGAAAAAAGAAACTCACAAGATATTTGAAAGGTTTAGAATACATTGTTTTACTTATATTCATGACCCATGGTTTCAATTTTTTTACTTATTCATGGCTTTTGGATTGTGACTTCTTTAATAGGAAGAAGGGATGAATCTTTTTATGCATGAAATCATAATTTTCTATAAAACTTTTGAAAAAGAATGTGTAGGCTGAAAACTTTAGATAAAAACATTTTTTTTAGTACATAAAAGTGAATTATCGCGGGAATTAAAAGAAATTGGAAGAAAAAATATGATTGCATCAGAGAGATTGAGGCTCGTAGAGAATACTCGATAAACTATTACAAAAGAAATAAGGAAGAACGCTTAAATATTGATAGGGAAAATCAATCTCAACAAGAAGTTGAAGCAGGTATGTAAATGTAAATATAAATGATATTTAAAATTTAATAGTGTATTGTGAAATTTAAGTTTTATTTGATGAACTAATTTGAAAAATATTTTTCAATGTAAAGAGAGAGAGAGTTTCCTCATAACATTGATGATGAGATTGAAAATGTTGGAAGACAAAGTGAAAAAGATAATGAACCAATGATTGATGATGTTGTTGAAGACATTGAAAGAGATTCAAGTGAAGAAGTTGAATCACCATTAGGTGTGTATATATATGTCATGTGTATTATTGAAATTATACATATTTATTAGTTTCAATTTCATTCAAAGTTACTCTATTTTTTACTTTAATTATTTGATGTATATTTATACCCATTTCCATTAAATTCTCATATGTACAGATGAAATCAATATTGATGATGAGATGTTAGAAAGTGTTGAAACTCGCACATATGGAGATAAAAAAGCTGACCATGTTATACTATATTGTTTTAAGCTCATTATTGATAATTTCTTCAAAGATAAAAATGTGACAATTCAAGCTCAAATTTTGTGAGGTCTCTTAACATCAAAGAAATTAAAAGAAGCTTTAACATTATTGGGTATTCAAAAATCAACAAAAGATAAAAAGGTGAAGGAAAATGTGATTCAAAATATAAATAGTTCTCTAAAATCAATTGGAAGATCTAGAAAAAAAGTGATCTAGATGCACGCAAAGCAATACAAATGGAAGTGGTTTCATTAAGTACTGAACAAAATCGTTTGGTAAAATCTATGACAAAAGCATTAGGGACCTCATGAAAAATATTGCATAAGCATATGCAATTTTGATTGCAAATAGATGCAAATGATGAGCTAGCTTGTTGGATAGTTATTTGTAGGCAACCATACAAAGATAGACTTGGAGAAGATGTTAAAAAAATAATATATGAATATTAGATGAAAAATTCACGTGTTTCACCAAAAGTAAGGGATGTGATGTGGTGAAGAATAGCATGAAATCAATATGAAGAACATGAAAAACATATCTTGGAAACCACTCAAATAGAGTTGTTCAATAAGTTCATAGAAGAGAATCGTGGAATTAATATATCAATCAATACATTTGTGGAACAAAACCCATGGTATGTTAAACTTATCACTGTACGTGACACTTGTTGTTGTCATTATCATGTGGAATTTCAATTATATTATGACACCTTATTTAATTTTGGTAAAACATTTTAGAAAAAATCACCTCCTTCGTCCACTATCCATGATTTCATATCGAAAATTCTATGTGGAAGAGAAAATCATGAATTATTTTACCAAAAGAAATGTGTTGGTGGTAAAAAATGTGATCATTGTGGAAATTTGACTTTGTTTCACAAAAAATATCCTATTGATATGAATGATCAATCACTTTCCAACATAAAAGTGAAATGGAAGAGATATGAATATATCCATACATCGATTGGTTCAAATAACAGTACAAGTGTTAAAAGGATTGATTTACAAGAAGAAGAAATTTATGTGATAGAGTTTTTGAAGAAGTTTGAGAAAGAAATTTATAAATACACCAAGCATTATCATAGAGCTCGATGGCAGGATCTGCAATTCAAAAAATCCCGTGAAATGTTTCCACTAGGAACCATTTTGTCAATAGTTGATTTTGCAGAAAATTACACATTTGTTAGACAAAATGAAATATAGAGTGAATATTATCATTCTGACCAAGTCTCTATGATTTTCCATGTCCTATAAAACATGCTGAACAAAATGTTGATCATATAGAAAGCACCAGTGAGAATCAACATGTTACTAAATAATATCACTTTTATAGCAGCAATGATCGTACACATGATACGCATTTTGTACAACATTTCTTTGATAAGATTAATGACTCATTGAAAGGTCATGGAATAAAATTAAATGAATATTGGATATGGTCAAATGGATGCGCAAGTCAATTCAAATCTTCATGATCATTCTTTTGGTTGTGTCATCTTCATATTAAAACCAACATTAAACATTGTTGGAATTTCTTTGAGACTGGTCATGGAAAAGGTGAACATGATGGTGCAGGGGCATGTATAAAATGAGCACTTCAAAGATATCAAATGGATCACTATGCAAACTGACTTGTCTTAGTTGAACAAGTTGTTCAATGATTCATTACTGCACTAAGCCATGAGACTAACCCATCAAGGGATGTACGCAGGTATGTACATATATACATTAACTTGTATATATTTTTAATATATGATAATTTTTATTAATTTTCTATTTTTAAGCATTTATAAATTATATAGTTTAAATAATATCACAATTATTATCTTTAATATATAAATTGTATTTTAAATAACATATTTCAATTATTTTTTGAATTTACTATAGGTATTTTTGGGATATTGGAGTCCAAGATGTAGATAGATCAATTACATATGAAGCTGAAATAGTAAAAGGGACTCAAATTTTGCATTCAATTAAAACAAAGGAGTAGTGAAATGCATTTGTATTTTATAAAAGAAAAGAATCTTGTTTTTGTCCTATTTGCGTAGAGGACACACAATTCAATGATGTTTGTGAAATAATATGTATGTAACAGCTTGACAACATATAGAACTAAATACACAATAGGGGAATTTTGAGGTCTAAAATGGGCCTCCTAAGAAAAATGTACAACCAAAATAAACTTTATAAGAACCAATAGGATTCAAGATAATAATGTCAAAGATGGGGGATGATTCACCATTTTTTGGAGTAAAAAAGTAAAAAGATTAAGAAAGAATAAAATAATAAAACTATTTTTTCAACTCGTATTTCAACTTATTTCCCTAAGGTTTTACTCAAATTTCGAGTGGCAGTACTCGTTGGATGCAAAATTTAATTCCTCATCTAAGGAGTACCCATGTTGCATACTTTCGATGGACCCTATTACATAAAAAATGAAAAATACATGAAAAAACGTGATTGCAATCATGATTTTAATGTATTTCTCATTTTTCATGTAACAGAGGTCCATTGAAAGTATGCAACATGGGTATTCCTTGGATAAGGAATCCAATTTTGCATCAAATGAGTGTTTCCGCTCGAAATTTGAGTAAACCCATAGGGAGATAAGTTGAAAATACTAGTTGAAAAAATAGTTTTTCCATTTTTCCCTTTAAAATTTGATGATGTAATCTAATCTTATTTTCTTATTTCCACTATTATTTTATATTTTCTTAGGAGGCCCATTTTAGACCTCAAAATTCCCCTAATGAAGGGGAAAATGTTAGTTGCAAGCTTTGAAAAGATGGAATCAGAGGAGACTATAGTGTCATCTGAAGGTGATCGAGTTTCTGATCTTGTTAGAGAAGGTGACATTTCAATTGCTTTCAAAGGATATATATATATATATATATATATATATATATATATATATATATATATATATATATATATATATATATATATATATATATATATATATCTATACATACATATATATACATACATATATATACATACATATATATACATACATATATATATATATATATATATATATATATGTTTTTAAAACATTGTGCATGCATATCTAGATAATAGTTAAAATATAGATCTAAATTGATAATAAAATCAATTCCATGTTGATAACTAATTTCTTGTTAATTATTATCTGAATGTAAACTTGTTTTATTATGCAGGAGATGTTTTTGTTGTAGTTGCACCCATTAACAACATAGAATATGTCAAGTATTGTTTGATGCGATGCAATGAACAAAAGATAAAGTTATTGGAAGATTATGACGATAACAATTTTATATATGAAAGAGTGTCTATTATACTAAAAAATAATTTTTCCAAGAAACTAGTCAAACTGAGATTAATGTTTACTTTCAATACTATCAAACTGATGCCATAAGTTTTCAATATAGTCACTTGGTCTGTGCATCGCGCATAAAGTTGATAGAAGTTCAATAAATAAAAAGTGAAAGTTAAAAAAATGGAGAATGTCAAAAGATGACCATGAACGGATCATTGAGGATGGCATTCCATTAGAATTTTTTTAATTGCACTGCCCAACAATTTCTTCTCCCTGTATTCATCTTTCAGAACTTGTTATCACCTGGATTAAACCTCAGGCTAAAGGAAGGCAATGCCAAGGTAACCACAAACCACGCTTAGCTAAGTAGCTAGCCCTACTAGGTCGGGAGAGTGCTCTCTCCGTAAGGATCTCAGCCAAGATGACTGGATCAAGTAAAGGATATTAGGCTAGGTATAGTAGCACGAAAGGTTTTGATTGTATTTTTGAAGGGGTTTTGCTGGATCAGGAGGAGCTGGACAATTTAGGTCTAGGAAGCTAGGTCAGAATTGCAGGGTGTTCATTGGGACAAGGTAGGCATAGGCTTTAGCACTCTAGGGCTTGATGGGGTGAGATTTTTAAGATTGGTGATAAGCTAAGAAGGCATGTGAAAACCATGGATCCTTCCTGTACTGCAAAAAACATGAAATGGTGAATGGTTTCCCAAGGCAGAGCACTGATGCAATGAATTCTGCCTATCAAACTTGAAAACATTCAACTAGAAGAAATGAAAGGATTAATGGCATACATAAAACATATTAACATATTATCACAGAAAAATAAACTGTACTAAAACTCCATACCATAGGAATCCCATAAAAATAGCTGCAATTCTTATTAATCTCCTACTAAACTACTTACAAATGGTGTACAATCAAGCTTTGAGCATCCAGCTGAGTCCAACCCTCTACAAAGAGAAAGAAGAAGAAGATATAGAAATGTATTCAACCTCCTCCCATACTGAGGGGTCGAATCCCTAAGATGAGGAGCTAATCTAACTAATACTGAGCAAGAAACAGGAATATAGGCATCTCAACAACTTGCCTCTAAAAGTGAAAAATTGATTCATTTGAGCTCAAACTAACTTCTAAAGCAATGAATCTACCCTCTATTACTATTTATCTATCAAAGTTACATGCCAATTCATCATTTACAATGTTGAATCATTCTCCATGAGATAGAATCTATGATCACAGTCAAAAACTGGAAAAATAGCCATCCTGAGCAAAAACTGCCCTACGCATAGTGCCACTGGCCCAACGCGTAGCACCACTTTCAGGTCCCATTTGGAGGCCTTAATGGAATCCAAATCGAGCCCATGATAGCCCATTGGAAAGATATTCACGTCTACTTTCCAAAACACCTAGAATTTCTGCATTTGAAGCTCATTAGACCCCCCAAAACTAGATTCTCCCAAGACTGCTTTTGTGTGTGCAAAAAGTGGCAGAAAGGTCATTTTTAGGCTGTTTTTTGACCTTTTGGTGGACCAGTTCTGCACCAAAAACTTTGAAACTCTTTAGGGTGCATGTCTTCATTGCTCTGAATCCAAAAATGCAAACCATTTCTTCATTGGGTGCCCCTAGGAAAAGCACAGCACCAGTGGCGCTGCATGTCTAGGCAGTTTTTCTATGTAATAAATTCCAAAAATTGCAAATGACAAAATTTCTTCTAAACTTGACCAAAATTGGTGAGAAGCATCATCATCAAGTGCTTTGATGAGCCAAGGAAGCTTCAGCCAGAATCCTAAGCCTATCCTCCTCTTTTTTTCCCTTCAAAACCTGCCTTAGCCTAGCTTTCATCTTCCTGACCCTCCTGTTGCAAATCTTGTTTCGGGTCTTGTAATGATAGGCCATGTGTTTGATCATATAATTGTCTCTATTAACGTTCTGTAGCAGCTTCTCAAGGTGCAAGTCAACTCTCTCATCCTGTTCACATAATTCATAACAACCAAGATATCTGAAACATGTGATAGCCAACTGAGAGGCCTGCAATTCCCTAAGGTTTGATGGCTCTTCTCTGATAATCCTGCCTCCCTTGTGTGGCTTTCTCTGTTGCCTAGTTCTATTTGTTGAAGTGTCACTACCTGTGTTATCCTCCTCATAGTCTTGGTCTTCCTAGTCCATTTTTGCAAAGCTAGAGGTTGTATGAAGGGAATGAGTGAGAGTGTTTTAGGAGTGAGGGGATGGGCAATGAATTTATGGGAAAAAAATGAATGAGGGAGTAGGAAATGAGAGGGAGGGCTTGTTTTGTTTGATGCTCTTGGGGAAGAGGGATAGAGGGATGGAAATGATATGGAAAAGGAGTAAGGGGATAAATGGATAAGGGGATAGGGAAATAGGGATAGGGGAATTTAGAGTTGTAGGGATAGGTGACAGGATGAACAATGAGGGTTTTAGGGTTTTAGGCACCACTAGGGAGATTTTTAGGGTTTCATATTTAACATGGAAAATGATGCTTATAAGTTTGATTTGCAAACCAAAACTAAAGTGAGGTATGTCAACTTACTTGCAATGATGGAAAGAGAGAGCAATTTGGAGTTTTCTTGAGAGTTTGAGGGTTTTCTAGCCCTTCTAGATGACGCGCAGCGCCACTGCATAGAAGTGTAGCACCACCCTAGAAGCGTGCGCCAATGTAAAATAACACTGCAAAATTTTTCCAGATGATCAACACTGGACTCAATGCACAACACCAAGTCTTCAACGAGCAACACCAACCTGCCTGCCTCAGAAGCGCAGTGCCACTCTCCAGAAGCACAACACCAAGCTTCCTTCACCCAAAACTCACTCAAGCTTGCCTCTTCTTCTCACTTTTTGACTCCTTGCTTGCCAAATGAGAATAATGAACTTGAAAATGAAATGTGAGAGCTTAAATAGGAGTATATTTTGATTTTTCACTTGAAAAACCCACTTTCTAATGTTTCTTGTCCTTCTTCAAAACTTTGTTTTTAATGCCTTTTCTTCTTTGTGTCTTTGTAGGTGGATAATGCTCAACTTGAACTGATTTTTGCAGTGTTTCTTTGTCTTGCAGCAAGGAGAGATGCTTTGGTGCAGCTAGGATCATTTATTACATATAGTGACTTAAAATTACATAATAAATACAAATAAACTCAAAATACTCTGTTTTCACCTCAAAAACATGTTTTTGAGGTGAAAATTACATTAGGTTAAAAGATAATAATTTCAGTAACTATGACTTACAAGCCATCATGCTTGATTTATTTATCATCTTCATGCCCTTTCTGACCTTTATTTACACTTTAAAATCAAGCTCTTGACCTTGGTGATGAAACCCTAAGACCTAATGAAAACATGCCCTATGACCTAATGAAAGCATGATTGCAAATTGACCATGAAACCATAACTGAAGACAACCTGAAGAAGGGTCAGAAAGTATACTCTATGAGGGAAAAATTTAGATTTTCTAAAGAGAAGACAACCATCAGTGGATCAGTTTGACATGACCTAATGAAATGATGTAAAATTTTCAATATGGGACCCCTAAAATGAAAATGCAAAGAGCGAATTTTGATCCCTGATGGAAGTATGCAGATACTGACACTAACATTGGCCTTATTGGGGATGGCAGCTCCTTGGAGGTGTCAAGAACACCATAGACCAAGTGCCTCATCCATTGGGCAATATGGTCAAAACAAAAAAGTAAAAGATGACTCAATACAAATGGAAAACTGACTCATGACTAACTCTAAACTTGACCATAAACCAAATCAACCAAACTTGACACTAATCATTCAAAATTTATAGCCTTCACTTCAGGCCCCAAGATCAGATGATAGTGTACTTGAAAACTTTCAAGGAAAATCAAATTGGTATATACAATGAAAATGAAGTAACTTCAGGGAACAACCTCAAAAGTAGTAGTGCTTCAGGAGCCTACCATTCACTATCCCTCCAGAACAATCCTAACCATCCATTTCCTTTAACAAAAATTCATTCTGTCCTCAATAGGTTGAGATTTTGTACGGTCCTTTCCATGAATTATGAAACTTACCATGCTTTCCCTTTTCCTCATTCCGTGCATCCCGCCACAACACTACATCTTCCAGCTGAAACTTTTCTGATTTGGTTTTATGGTCATAGATTTTCTTTATCTTCTCTTGCAACTGGAAATTGTTTTGGGAAACCTCTTCTCTTGTTTGTTGAAGGTGAATCATTTGATTAATTCTTTGTTGAATATCATCCTCGTCACTGCCAGCTTCCTGTAATAATTTCATGATCGGGACTGCAAGTGATGTAGGAAATACTATGTCAGTGCCATAAACCAACTCAAAAGGTGACATAACTTTGGATTTTTTGTTGCTCACTCTATCGGCCCACGAGGCATTAACAAGCTTATGATGCCAATTCTTCTTGTTTTCCTCCAACATTTTCTTCATAATATTCACCAAGGACTTATTTGATGACTCAGCCAACCAATTGCCCTGCGGGTAGTATGTCGTGGAATGACCCAATGTAATATTGTACTTATTGCAAAACTCCACCATTTTCTTGGACTTAAATGTTGCTGCATTATTTGTTATAATCTTTTGAGAGCAACCAAAACGAGACAAGATATTAGATTCTAAAAATTGGATAATTACCGTGTCCGTGGCTTGCCTTGTCAAAATGGCCTCAATCCACTTGGTGAAGTAATCGGTAGCTTTCAAGATCCATCGATGTTGTGTTGATGATATAGGATGTAGTTCCCCTATGAAATCAAGTCCCCACTACTGGAAAGGTGCATTTACTTCAACTGGCTTCAAAGGAAGAGAAAGAAACTTCCTTTTTCCTTGAAAAACTCAGCACTCATGGCAGCCCATCATTGTCTTATACAAATCTGAAAACAAAGTCGGCCAATAATATCCCGCTCTCAACACTTTGTTAGCTGTTGTTTTCCAAAACAAATGACCACCACAATCACCTCTATGAAAATCATTCATTACCTGCTGAGCTTCGTCTTCAACCAAACAATTAAGAAGAACTCCTCCCAGATCTTTCGAATAGAGAACACTATTTAAAATGCAGAATTTTGCATACTTGAGTTTTAGTGATCTACCTTTACTTCTTGACATTCCAGGAGGTGGCGAAAGATGCTGAAGAACATAAACTATATCAGAATACCAAGGTGATTTGAGAAACATTTCTGATACTTGAATGAGCGAGCCACCATCTTCATCCTCCAACATTGCTGCAATGAGATTTATGTCTAGAGCATGCAAATTTGATTCAGCCATCAGTTTTGCCAAGCCTTGTCCTTTGATTAGTTTGGTAGGTTTAATCTCAATATCATATTCCAACATTGCTGCGATCCACTTACCTCTTCTTCCTTCCGAATTAGTTTTCATCAGAACATCCTTGACTACTGCATTAGGAACATATGCTATAGTATGTGAATGCAGAATGTATACTCTAAAATCCTTCAATGCTTTTATGAGAGCCAACATTTTCTTTTCAATGATATTATACTGAAAGGTAGCATCTCGAATAGTCCTACTGAAAAAAGCAATGGGTTGCTCCATCCGATCTCTCTTTTGCATCAATACCACAACCATGGTGTGCTTGGATGAAAATGAAAATATAATAAAATCATGAGTGTAATCAGGACTAATCAAGATTGGGGCTGTGGTCAAAGCGAACTTTACCAAATTGAATGATTTCATGGCATCCTTGGTCCATTTCACAGTGTTGTCCTTTTTCAATATATTAGTCATTTCACGTAAATGTTCAGCCAAATTTGGTATAAATCTGCATAAGAAATTCATCTTACCATTGAAAGCCTAAATCTCCTTTTTGTTGCACGGAAAGTCTATATGCTGAATTGCCTCCACCCTTGAAGGATCAATGTGAATACCATCTTTAGAAATGATATGACCAAGGAGTTTACCCTCGTCCATGGAAAAAAGACTCTTTTTCGGGTTGAGAGAAATCCCGAATTTCCTACATTTCTGAAAGACAATCCTTAAGTGGTGCAAATGTTCATCATCAGAACCAGAAAATACCGTCAAATCATCTAAATAAACTACCAAGAAAACATCCTTCTCATTAGCAAAAGCTATGTCCATCACCCACTGAAAAGTGGCTCCGACATTCTTCAATCCAAATGGCATTTTGGCATACTGAAAAGTTCCCCAAGGTGTTGTGAAGGCAGTTTTGTCTTGGTCTTTTTCATGCACCAAGATCTAATTATAGCCTGAGTAACCATCTAGTAGTGACATCCGTGATGCTCCAACTACTCTTTGCAGAATATGGTCCATCTTAGGAAGTGGGTAATTATCCTTTAAGGATACCTTGTTGAGGTTTCAAAAATCTATACACAACCTTATTTCTTCAGTCTTCTTTCGTACTGGGACAAAATTTGAAATCCAATCAGAAAATCTAATTGGAACAATGTTGCTAGCTTTGAACAATCTATTTACCTCTTTCTCGATGGATGGCAACAGCTTGGATTGATTCTTCTCAAATTTTGTCTGAAAGGTTTTTATCAGGTTTGATAGGAATAATATGTTGAATGATATCCTTGTCATACACCTTCAAATCTGAATAATCCCATGCAAAAACATCAGAAAATTCAGAAAGTAATCTAACATACTTAGCCTTTACCTCGGGAGACAATGCTTTTGATAACTTTACAAGCTTGGGCTTGTCAGCTGTTCCAAGATTTACATCTTCAACTCCTTTGTCTGTAGGAACCAAGCTCGGTTTTCTTGCCACATCATCCTGATCAAAAAGCTCCTCTAAAGGTATGAGACCTCTAGGAATAATATTATCCTTTAGCTGTAAAACCTCCATCTGATTTACCTCAATCTCTTGTTCATCGGAATCACAATCATCATCAATGGAAGCATTCTTGAACTTTCCTTCATTCTGCAAAAAGGAATTAATTTCATTATCATCCCAAAACACTTGCCAATACCTCAAATTGTCAGGAATAGCAAGCCGATGTTTGATATGAATTTCAAATTTGTTGCTAGAGTTCATTGGAATCTTCAAATTGTTGGCCGTAGTGGCAAGTGAATCTGCAATGATGTTTTGAGTTCGGGGTACTGCTGTCAAGGTATATTTAGGAAACATCCTCAAAATATACAGAACTTCATTTCTGTAGGCTCTCATCCACGGATGCTTTGCTTGATATTCTCCCTTTACCTGTTTAATCATCAGCTCTGAATCACCATAGACGGAAATCCTTTTTGCATCCAATTTCTTCAGAATTTTAAGACCTGTAATCAAAGCTTCATACTCCACTTCATTGTTAGAGAAATCAAAAGCTAACTTGTAGGAACATACTCTAACATTACTTGGGACTTTGGCAGGCTAGAAAGTAGGGCTTTGAATCCAAATTCCAATACCAGCACTGTCCTTACCCACAGTGCCATCGAAGTCCATGTTCTAAAGGTCGGCTTTATCTTCTAGATGCTAAAATTCTGTTTCCTTCTCTACCTTACCTTGGCTGATTACTTCACTTTTCTACTCTTCACTAACCTTTTGCTATTGTGTAGGTTTCTCAGAAGAACTTGCTATTTTTTCTTTCTCTTGATTAAGGACTGCTCGAAAATTCTCGGAAATTTCTGGTACATCATCTACTTCCATAAGATGAATATCTACATCATTTAATCTACTATCAGAGTACAAAACAAAGGATTCTAAATCAGTATGTACAACATTTATTGGATGATTCACAGGCTTCTCTTTACTAGTGATCATATACTTAATTTTATTTTCCCAGTACAACTTCCTCAATTGACCGAAAACAGGGATGGTAGCATAAGGGAAGTCAAGTTGTAAAGTGCCTTTGAGTTTAGCACCCCACGATCTAGATAAGAGCATACCAAATCGAGGTGGTATATCAGAAACTACCACATCCATCAAGGCATTTTTGGCTGGGATTTGATCTAAATACACCACCAAATCTTTGATGAGACCAATGCAACGAACTCTACCGGAGTCAAAGGAGTACAAATCATGATATTTACGGGTAATATCCAGGCCCAACTTTTCCATAATGGCTTTAGGCATCAAATTGTGAGAAGCTTTGGAATCTAACATAGCATTATGGAGAATGTACTCATGCAGTCTAAGACTCAGATAAAAGGGAGGGACTTCACTATCTTTAGGCTAACCTTCTATGGCTGGAAAAAAATGAGTTCAGGATGATCATCCTCGACATTTACCATGTCTGACAAAGGATCTATTTGCAATATTCTAGATACATGGTGTTTATAACTGCTATTCTTTACCAGCTCAGTCAAAGGAATGGACACTTTTAATTTAGTAATTTCACTTTCTAAATTAAAGGATGAAACTTTTTATACCTCTTTTACATCAATGTCCTTCTTTTCTGCTCGCTCTTTTGCTGCACTATCTTTTTGCTATTTTTTTCTCATTTGTAGTGATACTTGTTGATGGTACCTTGCTGGAACTCGGATCAGCAGGCTCTTTCCCTTTCTTATGAGTTTTTGAGGAATCATTCTTGGATTGCACATCTTTTCTTTTCTAAATGGGATTGACCGTACATCTCTTCTCCTTAAAGAATACTTCCTCTGCTCTGTAGTCAAAGCATTCATATAACCACGCTGATAATCATCAGGTTCAGCCTCCAAAACTACATCGTTTGCTAAGATGTAATCTTCATCCCTTTGAATGTTTGGAACTTTTGCATATTCTTCATATTCGGTCAGAAATATGGGCATACCATCGGAAATTAAAAAATGATTTGCTTCAATTACTGGATCGTCTTCATCTTCTTCTTCCATTCCCTGAACATAATTCTGCTGCAAGGGAGTTCTAATCTACTGTTGTTGTGCTGGTTGGTCTGGTGCCTTTTTTTCTCTCTGCTTGATTTAGAATTGGGGTTGTTGTTGTCCTCTAAAATTTGGATTCCAGAATGGTGTTTCAGCTCTATCTGTGATGGTTAATCGGTCAACCATCCTCTCCAACAAGTTTGCTTCTACACTCACAGTGTTCTCTTGCATGTCTTTTAGTGTGGTAGGATCACGTTCCTACAACTGATATGCCATATCAGCATTGAAACCATTTGGAAACTTTAGCAAAGCCAATCCCTCCGGTGGTTTAATGTTGGCAGGAATAGCATTATATACTGCATTAAACATCACACAATAGTCTTGCACACTCTCACCGACATTCCTTTTGATGTTCTCATACTCAGACAAAATCTGAAGTGGATTCTTCTTCACCTCCCACTGATCCAGGAATTGCCTATGGAGGATTGGTAAAGTGGTGATAGACGCTGCGGGTAAAGCTCTGAACGATTTTCGAACTTCAACTCCAAATCATTGTACAAACAATCTCATAGTCACATCTTCTATCTCTACTTCATGGAGGTCAAAGAAATCATTCATTTTATCAACATGTTGCTGAGCTATAATGTTTTGAGTGGCATCAAAGAAAGGTATTTTACTTTGATAAGCAGCAGGCATAGCACCAAGATTTTGAGGTAAAACAAGGGGTGCATACCGGGTAGCCATAACTCGAGGTGGATTTAAAACAAGGATTGGGCTACTAGGAGTTGATGCAGTAGTTGATTGAGAACTAGGAGTAATAAGTGATTGATGGGAAATGATAGGTTGATAGGGAAGTGCAGGTATAAATGGAGGTTGGGAATGAAATTCAGAGGTCGAAGGGAATAATGATGAGCTGAGCGTAGTGGATACCAGTTCAAAAAGCTCAGGGGTCTTAACAATAGTAAGGGATGATTGAGGGGAATTTAGGATATACTCATCAATTGACTGGTTTTCCTTTTGGACTTCGAGATCTGCAATAAACGCAGGATTGAGAACAATGTCGTTAAGTGCAATTTTAGACTTGGTTCTAAATAAGGAAAGGTCAAACGAAAAATCAAAGGGGAGATCTTCTAGAAACAACCACTCATCAAGGCAGGAATCTACTTTTATTGAAGGTGTTAGACTGACTGAACTTTCTTGTCTTTTGAGTCTTCTCGAAATCAAGTTAGGATTATCCACTAGTGGGGCAGGATTTGGATCTGGATTGGCCCTAGTGTACTTTCTCGAAGCCAGTGTGCTCAACTTTCGAAGTTTTCTATATGGCTTTACAACTTTCCAATTCAGCCTAGTAAATTCTAAAACTAATCATCCATAAGCTTAAGAATTTAAATTAAAGATACCACTGAGGTGATTAGTATTTCATTCCCAAGTATGGTTGCCACTATGTTATCACCTGGATTGAACCTCAGGCTGAAGGAAGGCAATGCTAGGGTAACCACAAACCACACTTAGCCAAGTAGCTAGTCCTACTAGGCCAGGAGAGGGCTCTCTCCGTAAGGATCTCAGCCAAGATCACTGGATCAAGTAAAGGATATTAGGCTAGGTATAGTAGCACAAAAGTTTTTGATTGGATTTTTGAAGGGGTTTTTTTGGATCAGGAGGAGCTGGATAGTTTAGGTCTAGGAAACTAGGTCAGAATTGCAGGGTGTTCAATGGGGCAAGGTAGGCATAGGCTTTAGCACTCTAGGGCTTGATGGGGTGAGATGTTTAAGACTGTTGAGAAGCTAAGAAAGGCATGTGAAAACCATGAATCCTTCCTGGATTGCAGAAAACATGAAATGGTGAATGGTTTCCCAAGCAAAGCATTGATGCCATGAATTCTGCCTATCAAACTTGAAAACATTCAACTAGAAGCAATGAAATGATTAATGGCATACATAAAACATATTAAAATATAATCATAGAAAAATAAAATGTACTAAAACTCCATACCATAGGAATCCCATAAAAATAGTTGCAATTCTTATTAATCTCCTGCTAAACTGCTTACAAATGGTGTACAATCAAGGTTTGAGCATCCAGCTGAGTCCAACCCTCTACAAAGAGAAAGAAGAAGAAGATATAGACATGTATTCAACCTCATCCCATCCTTAGGGGTTGAATCCCTAAGATGAGGATATAATCTAACTAATACTGAACAAGGAACATGAATATAGGCATCTCAACAACTTGCCTCTAAAAGTGAAAAACTGATTCATTGACCTCAAACTAACTTCTAAAGAAATGTATCTACCCTCTATTACTATTTATCTATAATAGTTACATGCCAAGTCATCATTTACAATGGTGAATAATCCTCCATGAGAGAGAATCCATGATCACAGTAAAAAACTGGAAAAATAACCATCCTGAGAAAAAACTGCCCTACGCATAGCGCCACTACCCCAACGCGCAGTGCCACTTTCAGGTCCTGTTTGGAGGCCTTCCCAACATCCAAATTGAGCCCATGATAGCTCATTGGAAAGGTATTCAAGGTTACTTTCCAAAACACCTATAATTTCTGCATTTGAAGCTCAGTTGATTCCTCAAAACTGGATTCTCCCAAGGCTTCTTTTGTGTGTCCAAAAAGTGGTAAAAAGGTCATTTTTAGGGTGTTTTTTGACTTTTGGTGGACTAGTTTTGCCCCAAAAACTTTGAGAATCTATAGGGTGCATGTCCTCATTGCTCTAAATCCAAAAATGAAAACCATTTCTTCATTGGGTTCCCCTAGGAAAAGCACATCGCCTCTAGGCAGTTTTTCTGTGTAATAAATTCCAAAATTTGCAAATGACAAAATTTCTTCTAAACTTGCCCAAAATTGGTGAGAAGCACCATCATCAAGTGCTCTGATGAGCCAAGGAAGCTTCAGATAGCATCCTAAGCCTAACCTCCCCTCTTTTTCCCTTCAAAACCCGCCTTAGCCTAGCTTTCATCTTCCTGACCCTCTTGTTGCAAATCTTGTTTTGGGTCCTGTAATGATAGGGCATGTGTCTGATCATCTGATTGTCTCTATTGGCCTTCTGTAGCAGCTTCTAAAGGTGCAAGTTGTCTCTCTCAACCTATTCACAGAATTCATAACAGCCAATATCTTAAACATGTGACAGCCAACTGAGAGGCCTACAATTCCCTAAGGTTTGATGTCTCTTCTCTGATAATCTTTCCTCCCTTGTGTGGCTTTCTCTGTTGCCTAGCTCTATCTGCTGAAGTGTCACTGCTTATGTTCTCCTCCTCATAGTCTCGGTCTTCCTGGTCCATGTTTGCAAAGCTGGAGGTTATATGAAGTGACTGAGTGAGAGTGTTTTAGGAGTGAGGGGATGGGAAATGACTTTATGGGCAAAAAAAAATGAATTAGGGAGTAGGAAATGAGAGGGAGGACTTGTTTTGTTTGATGCCCTTGGGGAATAGGGATAGAGGGATGGAAATGATATGGAATAGGGGTAAGGGGATAAATGGATAAGGGGATAGGGAAATAGGGGTAGGGAAATTTAGAGCTGTAGGGATAGGTGACAAGATGAACAATGAGGGTTTTAGGGTTTTAGGCACCACTAGGGACATTTTTAGGGTTTCATATTTAACATGGAAAATGAAGCTTATAAGTTTGATTTTCAAACCAAAACTAAAGTGAGGTATGTCAACTTACTTGCAATGATGGAAAGAGAGAGCAATTTGGAGTTTTCTTGAGAGTTTGAGGGTTTTTTAGCCCTCCTTCACAATGCGAAGCACCATTGCACAGAAGTGCAGTTCCACCCTAGAAGCATAGCGCCACTGTAAAATAAGACTGTGAAATTTTTCCAGATGCGCAGCGTTGGCCTCAACGCATAGCGCCAACTCTTCAATGCGCAGTGCCGACCTGCCTGTCTCAGAAGCGCAGCACCACTCTGCCAACGTGCAGCCCATTGCTCCAGAAGCGCAGCACCAAGCTTCCTCCACCCAAAACTCACTCAAGCTTGCCTCTTCTTCTCACTTTTTGACTCCTTGCTTGCCAAATGAGAATAATGAACTTGAAAATGAAATGTGAGAGCTTAAATAGGAGTAGATTTTGATTTTTCACTTGAAAAACCCACTTTCTAATGTTTCTTGTCCTTCTTCAAAACTCTGTTTTTAATGCCTTTTCTTCTTTGTGTCTTTGCAGGTGGATAATGCTCAACTTGAACTAATTTTTGCAGTGTTTCTTTGTCTTGCAGCAAGGAGAGATGCTCTGGTGTAGTTGGGATCATTTATTACATATAGTGACTTAAAATTACATAAGAAATACAAATAAACTCAAAATACTTTGTTTTCACCTCAAAAACATGTTTTTGAGGTGAAAATTACATTAGGTTAAAAGATAATAATTTCAGTAACTATGACTTGCAAGCCATCATGCTTGATTTATTGATCATCCTCATGCCCTTGCTGACCTTTATTTACACTTTAAAATCAGGCTCTTGACCTTGGTGATGAAACCCTAAGACCTAATGAAAACATGCCCTATGACCTAATGAAAGCATGATTACAAATTGACCATGAAACCATAACTGAAGGCAATTTTGGCATTATGACACAGGTTTGGCACTATGAAATAGGTGTTGTCCTTGATGGAAACTCACTCAGATGGCAGATCAAGTTCAGGCTCTCAAAAGAGATATACGCAGTTTCCTCTTAACCAAGCCGCGTATACACACGGGATCATCGATCAAAAGGTGTTTATGTGTATACATGCACTTTCATGCACAGAAAAGTGCGTACATGTGGGAAAATTAATTTTTTGGTCCATGGTATTTAGTCCTTGGTATTTGAACCTATGGTTTTGAATCATGGTATCTCGTTTGAAGTGTTGAACCTAGGTATTTGGTCCAAGGTATTGATTCTTTATGGTTTTGGACCATGGTATTAAGTAAGGCCTAAGACTATAAAAGGAGAAGGAGATCATTAGGCAAGAGCATTCACTCAAGTATTGAATATCTAATGAAGTGCAAGATCTAGAATACTAGTCATTGGGTAATGGTGCATAATTAGATCTAAATCAAGGAGGAACCTGAGCGCTAGTACAAGGATAAGTTCTATTGATGGGTCAAGATCTTGAATGGTAGTATCTTTGTGTGATTTTGATCTGTTATATTTGGCACATGACTTGATCTATAAATCTGATAATCTGGGTATAACTGATGTCTGAATAAGTGAAAAGGGTAAATTATCTTTTATAGATCTGTACGCAGGTTCAGCACAGCAGAAGCACATATACTCGTTGGTTCATTAATTCAAAATAGAATATACAGAGGTTGGCCTTAATACATCAGCGTATGCATGCAGTTTATGCATATTGAAGTAGCATACGTCTCATGAAATATGTTTTAGCTACTTCTGTTTATTGTTGCAGTGTTCTGGGTTCAGGATTGGTTCTGGTTACTATCATTATATTCTGGTTATAGCTTTCTGAGAAGTGATTGGTTGATTCAGTATTGGTTTGTACAAAGCAGATTGGTTGATGCAGATATACTTGATGATTTATTGATTTTATTCATGGATCCAGTCTGAAAATTTATGAAACGTGGTCCCTGGAAGAAAAGAGAAGGTTGTAGCCTTCTGTAGGTCAGCACTTACGTACTAGTACCTCAACTAGTACAAGAGCTAAGGGGGTTGTAGCTCCCTTCCAGGAGAAGCTGGAGAATGAGAGAAGGTTGTAGCCTTCTGCAGGTAGCAGCCTGCGTACTGGTATAAGACTGCACCAGTACAAAAACATTGTAAAAATAAGTTTCTAATTAAAAGAAGATAGAGACGAATTGTAGCAGGTGGTTTTCACCCACATTGGGTGTCCACCTTATATCTTTTGTTCTTATGTGTGACTGCCTATTCTGTTTCACTATTCCTGGTTACTATTTATATGGTTTGATGCACAGATTAATGATCAACATCTGAAGAATAATTTAAATTACAAGTCTGCTGGATATACACTGGTTTCCTTAACTGAAGTTGCATACATACGCAATTTTTACTAACTGAAGTAGCGTATACAAATCTGTTTGTGAAATGAAAAATAATTGACCTAATAACACTGATTCACCCCCCAACGTCTCAGTATTATTTCCAACAAACAACCTGAAGAAGGGTCAGCGAGTATACTCTATGAGGGAAAAAATTAGATTTTCTGAAGAGAAGACAACCATCAGTGGATCAGTTTGACATGACCTAATGAAATAATGTAAAATTTTTAGTATGGGACCCCTGAAATGAAAATGCAAAGAGAGAATTTTGATCCTTGATGGAAGTATGCAGATACTAACACTAACAAAACTTATAGTTCAAGTACATTGTTAGCCCTTCTTTTTGTGCACCCTTAAGTTGTCCATTCTAGCAAGTACTAAGTATTATAAAATTGTTTTCATTAATATCGCACATCTTTGTTGTTAAGTTAAAAAGAAATTCAAAGATCTCTCAAGTACTACTATAATGTAAGAATGTAGTATATCACAATTTTGTTGTTTGTTGTTGATTGTACAACTATCATGTTTGCATTGCATTGTTCTTTTTTATGTACCATCATTTTATCTTTTCAAATATTTCTATTTCTATCATAGTACCATGTTTTATAAAGAAAATTTATAGTATGTTTGCATGAACAACTTTATATGAAAAGTTAACTTTCAACCGACATCCATAGTAGCCTTTCTATACATAAATGCAAATTGTATACTATATTTTATAATGCAATTTTAAGTTATGATTGTTTTAGACATATACAACAGCATAAGATTAATTCAAATGAAAAATATACCATGTTTTGTAATTTGCAATTTTACTACATTCATTAAATGTTATGCAACCAACGCACAAAATAGAAGAAAATATAGATAAACTACTTCAAAATTAGCCTCTTCAAGGGGGAAACCTCCTTTACATTACACAAATGAACAATTTTTGGATGATACAAATGACAAGACCTCCTTTATATATAGGAGTCTAAGGGGTCACAATATAATCATATTCGACATAACAATAATAATGTAAGGTCACAACAATAACAATACTGGGATTCTATGGGGCACAATAATAACAATATGGGTACAAAATGGGCACAATAATAACAATAAGGGACTACAATGACAATAATAATAAGGGAATACACTAGTATTATAGGGACCTAACATGCCCCTCTCGTTCAAAAAAGTGTTGTCCTCAATGCTTGACTAGTTCTGGATGCTTCTGTATAAATTTTTCATCCTCCCATGTGAAATCTTCAGCGAAGAAGTTCTTCCACTTGATGAGCTACTCTGAAATTGATCGATTTCATAGCTGTCAAGTTCTTGTTTGAGTGACTGCTTTAGGTTCCAATATGATTTTTCCTTCCTCCTCAAGTTCTGGCAATATTGTTTGCAATGGGAGCTTGTCACCTATAACCTTATTTAATCATGAAACATGGAAAACTGGGTGCACTTGGGAATATGCAAGAAGTTTCAATTTGTATGCCATAGTACCAATCTTTTGCAACACCTTGTATGGACCATAATACTTTTGTGATAATTTATTATCCTTCTTAGCTTGATTGAGGGACATTCGTTTGTATGGTTGTAGTCATATAAATACTCAATCACCTACATTAAAACTTCTTTCGCTGAAATGCTGATCTGCCTGTTGTTTCATTCTATTTTGCGCCAAGGTCAGGTTATCCTTTAAGAGTTGGAGAACTTGTTTTTGATGCTCGATGTGATCTTCCACTGCTTGATCCTGATAATTTTCTCTTAAATCTGATGTGATGGACGGTGGATGATATTCATAACGTACACAAATGGGGTCATTTTTGTTGCAGTATGGAAGGAAGTGTTATACCACCATTCAGCCAGAGGCAACCATTTGCCCCATTATGTTTGTTTATCAAATACAAAGCAACGAAGATATCCTTCCAAACATTTGTTCCCTATCTTAGTTTGACCATCAAATTGAGGATGATAAGGTGAGCTGTGAGCTAACTAGGTACCGAGAAAATAAAATAATTATGTCCAAAAATTTCCATTCAAAATAGGATCTTTGTCACTTACAATAATTTTTGGGCTTCTATGTGGATTTTGAATTGTTCCCATAAATGCAGTAGAAACTATACTGGCTTTAAATGGATGAGATAATGCACAAAAGTGTGCATACTTGGTAAGTCTACCAGCTACCACCATGAAGACACTCTTTCCTTCGGACTTGGGTAAACCTGTGATAAAATCCATTGAAATCTCCTCCCAATGTTGATTTGGAATGGATAAAGGTTGTAATAGACCTTGGGCCTTAATTGTCTTAACTTTATTTTGTTGGAAAACCAAGCATTCCTCCACAAACTTTTGAATATCAAATTTAAGGCCATTCCAACAAAATTCCTTCTTAACCTTGTGGTAAGTTTTTAAAAATCCTAAATGCCCTCGTAAGGGACAGGTGTGCAATTCCAGAAGAATATTTTGTTTGAGTTGGGAATTCTTACAGAGGTATAAGCGATCTTTGTACCACAACGAATCATTTTTCTAGCTAAATGTATTAGATTTACTGGGATCTTGATATAACTTTAGAATGAGTTCGCACACTTCTTCATCATTCTTTCATTCATCCCTTGCTTCATTTATCAAATCTGGTTGGATAATAGAAATGGCATAAAGCAATACTTCCACATCCTCATCCTTTCTTGAGAGTGCATCTGCAACAACATTTTTCTTCCCTTTTTTGTAGATGATTTCAAAGTCATAACCCAACATATTTGTGACCCATTTTTGTTTCTCTTCTGAAGATAATATTTGTTCTAAAAAGTATATGACTATCATGATCCATTTTTACCTTGAAGTGTCTTCCCATTAGGTAAGGTCTCCATTTCTTAAGTGCATGTAGTACTGCCAACATTTCCTTCTCATAAATAGCTTTGTGTAAATACTTTCCTTTGATTGGACGACTTTCAAAAGAAATGGGTATTTCTTCTTGCATTAAAACAACACCAATTCCATTCCCTGAGGCATCAAATTCCACAATAAAGGTTTTTGTGAAGTATGGCATAGCTAAGACCGGTACTTGGCACATTGCCTCTTTAATATGTTCAAAGGCTTTCGTTGCTTCTGGAGTCGAAGAAAATGAAATTTTATTCAGTAATGTTGTTAGAGGTGCTACTATTCTCCCATAATTCTTAACAAACTTGTGATAATACCCTGTCAACCCGAGAAATCCTCGCAAATGCTTTATGGATGTGAGGATTTTCCATTCCTTAATGGCTTTAATTTTTCTAGGGTCTACCTTAACACCTTCATGAGATACAATATGACCCAAATATTCCACCTCTTGTACTCCAAAGAAAAATTTAGAGGTTTTTGCATATAATTGTTTCTCCTCCAATAGTTTGATCACTCTATCAACATGTTGAACATGATCCTTCCAAGACTTGTTTTAGATTAGTACATCATCAAAAAATACTAACAAAAATTTCCTAAGGAAGGGTTTGAAAATGGAATTCATCAAACCTTGAAATATAGAAGGTGCATTGGTAAGGCCAAAAGGCATGACCAAAAATTCATAATGACCCTCATGAGTTCTAAATGTTGTTTTCAGAATGTCTTCTGTATTCATTCTGATTTGATGATATCCTAAACAAAGGTACAACTTGGTGAAGTAATTTGTTCGATGCAATTCATCCAATAATTCATCAATGATAGGAATGAGAAATTTATCTTTAATAGTGAGCTTGTTGAGCTCCCTATAATCTTGACACATGCACCATGATCCAACCTTCTTGTGCACCAATACTATTGGAGCAGAGAAATAACTTTGACTAGGTTGAATTATACTAGTCTTTAGCATTTTTGCAACCATACATTCAATTTCACTCTTTTGGGCATAGGGATATCTGTAAGACTTGATGTTTGGAGGAACAATTTCTGGAATCAAATGAATAGCATGATCATGATCACAAATAGGTGGGAGGCCTTTGGGAGTCTCAAATACCTTGGAATGATTGTCCAAGACTTTTTGGAGATCTGGAGAAATAGATGATTTCAACGTGGGAACCTCTAGCGAACATAATTTTGCAATTATGCCACGCTGTTCTTTCTTTATAAGTTTTTTCATTCTGTTAGAGATGATTATCTTTCTTGATTTCCTTGTGATACCCCTTAATTCAACTTCCTTTCCTTCTGAATTTTTTTCAAGAAAAGATCTTGAAAATTAAAAGCTATCGTACCCAAAGATTGTAGCCATTGGAATCCTAGTACAACATCAGCACCACCCATTGGAATGGAAAGAATTGGACTATTCAACACATATTCTCCAATGGATAGCCGTATATTATGGCACTTTCTAGAGAAATTTATGGTTCCTCCATTTGCAACCATCACTTGACACTCTGGTGCTGGATATAGGAAGCAATTCAATTCCTTCGCTATCTTACAATGAATAAAACTATGGGTACTACTCGAATAAATCAACACTATTACCTTTTTCTTCCTGATATGTCCTTCTATCTTGATAGTTTGAGGAGTGGTAATTTTTTCCAATGCATTACAATAAATGGTCAGATTCATTTCTTCCTTCTCTAGGGTTTGTTCATGGTGTGTATCCTCTTCTTTTGATGTTTCTTGTTCCTTTTATTCTTCCTCTTCACAATCTATGTAAAATAATTTCTTCTCAGCACACTTATGACCTTTAGTGTATTTGCTATCACAACTGCAACAAAGCCCTTTTTCTCTTTTTTCTTCCAATTGTTGTGGCGTCAACCTTGTAGGTTGTGGAAGGCTAGGGGAAACAATACTTCCATATTTATAGTTGTGATTGGTAGGCTTCCTCATTGCCATAATTCTTCTTTCAATTTTTCTTGCCAACCTAAATGCCTTCTCTAATGAATCAGCTTCCCAAAGGCACACCTCATGTTGGATGTTATCCTTTAAAGTCCCTATGAACACATCAATCCTATGCTCCTCTAAGATATCTTTTACCCTTACATTCAATTTTTGGAAGTCCTCAATGTGCTCCATCATTGAACCCTTTTGTTTGAGATTTATCAATTGGCTAAAAAAGGTGTTTCTTTTTGTATCCTCATAATGTGTTATCATTTGTTCCATAAAAAATGCCCAAGTGACAATTTTTTTACAAGAGAAAAGCCATTAATACCATACAAACTGATTGGGTTCCAAATATAAAGTCGCAATGCGTACCTTTTGTGTGTTTTTCACATTATGGAGATCAAAATATTTCTCCATCTGTAGTATCCATGTTATGGGATCCTTGCCATCAAACTTCCTCATATCAATCTTAGTAACATGGTGGGTCTTCAATCCAACATTAGAGCCTCTGAAATCATGAATAACATTTCTTTTGTTCTCATTATGATTTTTCTCTACTACCTTTTCACCATTAGGAAGCATTTCTTGTAGCAATTTGCCAAACCTCCTTTCAAACTTTCCATGTCTTTCTTCAAATCTTCAATTTTTACTTCTAAACCATCCATCTTAGCTTCTACGCTATCCATCTTAGCTTCTATTCCATTCATCTTAGCTTCCATGCCTTTCTTTAAACCATCCATCATGCCATCCATCTTAGCTTCCAAGCCATTCATCTTATCTTCCACGCCTTTCTTTAAACCATCTATCTTATCTTCTGTTACTTTTTGTGAGAGTGAAATTTGTTGCACTTGGTCTCGCAATTTTGATATATCATGTTGAATTTCTTCCTCTTCTTCATGGGTCATGCTAGAAATTTCAGGTTGCTTACTAGGTGTTTCCATTTTCTTTCTTTGGGGAATCAATTAATGATAAGTATGCTTCACTATGCCATTTGAATTGCTTCAAATTAATTTTTTTAAACAAACTTATGAAAATTTCTAAAAAGACTACAAACATTTTTTCGCTTTGTAGGAGCTCGATATTGAATCTGTTGTATCTCTGTAATTTCTGATCTCCAAGGCCTAAACATTCGTCCCAAAGTAGCCCTCTGAGTTCTATTTCGAACCCCATAAGTCTGATGAATATTGGATTCTCCAAGAAAGATTTATTCCAAATTTCCCACGATGACCTAATTATAGACTGGTTCCGTAGAGTGAACTTGTACGAAGTTCCATGTGTCATTGTTTCGACCTTCTGACCTAGAAATGATAGAAAGAAAACTATTTTCCATCTTATTTCTGCACCTTTTTATGAAATTTCAATCTAATACTCAGAGAGAAAATTATGACGATTTTTCCCGGGTCACCTGTTTGAGATATAATTCGGGAACTTGCAAAACCCTAAATTCCTTGTATCATATCTCTGAAAATATAGCAAGAAAATATCTGAAACGTGTACCCAAGGTTCATCAAGGTTTCATATCAAATGGGTTTTAATTTTAGCCTCTGAAACCTTGTAGGAAAATAGTTATAGCGAAACTGCCACGATGACCTATTTGGAGCAGCGAAACCCTAGAATCCAAAGCTCATATACCAAATGTTATGCAACCAGCTCACAAAATAGAAGAAAATACAGAGAAACGACTTCAGAATCAGCCTCTTCGTGGGGGAAACCTCCTTTACATTACAAAAATTAACAATTCTTGAATGATACAAATGACAAGACCTCCTTTATATATATAGGAGTCTAAGGGGTCATAATATAATAATTGTTGACATAACAATAATAATGTAAGGGCACAACAATAACAATAGTGGGATTCTATGGGGCACAATAATAAAAATATGGGTACAACATGGGCGCAATAATAACAATAAGGGGCTACAATGACAATAATAGTAAGGGAATACACTAGTATTGCAGGGACCTAACATTAAATAACTCGATAAAACATATTTAAACAAAACCTAGGAATCATCTACTAACATTATAAGAATGATCATGAATGTACCAACTAAATGAAAATTTACTTTCATTGCTACATATTCATGAACTTAAATACATGTACAATGTTTTTAAGCATCAAACCGCGCATCATGCAAATTGTACCATGTTTTACAATGCAAAGCTATAGTATGTTTGAATGAACAACTATATATTAAAAGTTAACTATCAACCGACATCCATAGTAGCCTTTCTATACATGAATGAAAAATGTATACCGTATTTTATAATGCAATCTTAAGTTATGATTGTTTTGGACATCTACATAAAATTATAAGATTCATCCAAATGCAAAATGTACCATGTTTTGTAATTTGCAATTTTACTATTCATTTTAAATAACTTGAAAAAACAACTTTAAACAAAACCTAAGAATCATCTACTAACATTATAAGAACGATCATGAAAAATGTACCATCTAAATGCAAATTTGCTTTCATTGCTACATTTTCATTAACTTAAATATTTAAAACCTTTAAGCATCTGTTATGAAACCAGCTCAAGAAAAGATAGAAAAGATAGATCAACGTCTTAGAATTCAGCCTCTTCGAGGGGGCAACCTCCTTTACATTACATAAATGAACAATTATTGGATGATACAAATGACAAAACCTCCTTTCTATATATAGGAGTCTAAGGAGTCACAATATAATCCAACCGACCTAACAATAATAATTTAAAGCCACAAAAATAACAATAGAGGGATTCTATGGGGCACAGAAATAACAATATGGGGGTAATAGGGGCACAACAATATAAATAAGGGGTATAACTACAATAGTAATGGGGAAATCACTAGTATTATAGGGACCCAACATGCCCCTCTCCTTCAAAAAAGTGTTGTCCTCAACGCTTGAGTAGTTCTGGATACTTCTGCATAAAATTCTCATCCTCCCATGTGGAATCTTCAATGGATAAGTTCTTCCACTTGATAAGATACTCTGAAATTGATCAATTTCGTAGCTGTTGAGTTCTTGTTTCTGTGACTGCTTCTGGTTCCAATATAACTTTTCCTTCCTCGTCAAGTTCTGGCAATATTGTTTGAATTGGGAGCTTGTCACCTATAACCTTCTTTAAACATGAAACATGGAAAACTGGGTGCAATCGAGAAGCTGCAGGAAGCTCCAATTTGTATGCCATAGTACCAATCTTTTGCAACACCTTGTACAGACCATAATACTTTGGTGATAATTTATTATCCTTCTTAGCTTGCTTTAGGGACATTTGCTTATATGTTTGTAGCCGTAGGAATACCCAATCACCTACATCAAAACTTCTTTCACTGCGATGTTGATCTGCCTGTTGTTTCATTCTATTTTGTGCCAACACGAGGTTATCCTTTAAGAGTTGGAGGACTTGTTGTTGATGTTCGATGTGATGTTCCACTGCCTGAACCTTATATTTTTCTCTTAAATATGATGTGATGGATGGTGGTTGATACCCATAAAGTGCCATAAATGGGGTCATTTTTGTTGCATTAGAACAACACCAATTCCATTTCCTGAAGCATCACATTCCACAATAAAGGTTTTTGTGAAGTCCGGTGTAGCTAAGACCGGTGCTTGGCACATTGCCTCTTTAAGATGTTCAAAGGCCTTTGTTGCTTCCAGAGTCCATGAAAATGAATCTTTCTTCAATAATGTTGTTAGAGGTGCTGCTATTCTCCCATAATTCTTAACAAACTTGCGATAATACCCTGTCAACCCAAGAAATCCTCGCAGATGCTTTATGAATGTGGGGATTTTCCATTCCTTAATGGCTTTAATTTTGCTAGGGTCTACCTTAACTCCTTCATGAGATACAATATGACCCAAATATTCCACCTCCTGGACTCCAAAGAAACATTTGGATCTTTTTGCATATAATTGTTTCTCCTCCAATAGTTGTAGCACCCTATCAACATGTTCAACATGATCCTTCCAAGACTTGCTGTAGATTAGTATATCATCAAAAAATACTAACACAAATTTTCTAAGGAATGGTTTGAAAATTGAATTCATCAAACCTTGAAATGTTGAAGGTGCATTGGTAAGGCCAAAAGGCATGACCAAAAATTCATAATGACCCTCATGAGTTCTAAATGCCGTTTTCGGAATGTCTTCAATCTTCATTCTGATTTGATGATATCCCAAACAAAGATCCAACTTGGTGAAGTAAATTGATCCATGCAATTCATCCAGTAATTCATCAATAACAGGAATGGGGAACTTATCTTTAATAGTGAGCTTGTTGAGCTCCCTATAATCCAGACACATGCGCCATGATCCATCCTTCTTGTGCACCAATACTACTGGAGCTAAGAAAGAACTTTGACTCGGTTGAATTATACCAGCCTCTAGCATTTCTGCAACCATACGTTCAATTTCACTTTTTTGGACATAGGGATATCTGTACGGCCTGATGTTTGGAGGAACACTTCCAGGAATCAGATGATTAGCATGATCATGATCACGCATAGGTGGGAGACCCTTGGGAGTCTCAAATACCTTGGAATGATTGTCCAGGACTTTTTGGAGATCCGGAGAAATAGATGATTCCAATGTGGAAACATCTAGCAAGCATAATTGTGCAATTACACCTCTTTGCTCCTTTTTTAGAAGCTTTGTCATACCATGAGAGCTGATTATCTTTCCTGGTTTCCCTGCAATACCCCTTAATTCAACTTCCTTTCCTTCCGTAGAAAATTTGATGAAAAGTTCTTGAAAATTAAAAGCTATTGTACCCAAGGATTGTAGCCATTGGACTCCTAGTACAACATCCGCACCTCCCATTGGAATGGAAAGCATTGGGCTAGTCAATACATATTCTCCCATGGATAGCTTGATATTATGGCACTTTCCAGAGCAATTTATTGTTCCTCCATTTGCAATCATCACTTGACACTCTGGTGCTGGATATAAGAAGCAATTCAATTCTTTTGCTACCCTACAATGAATAAAATTGTGGGTGCTTCTTGAATCAATCAACACTATTACCTTTTTCTTCTTGATTTGTCCTTCTATCTTGATGGTTTGAGGAGTGGTAATTCCTGCCAATGCATTACAAGATATGGTCGGATTTATTTGTTCTTCCTCTAGGCTTTGTTCCTGGAGTATATCTTCTTCTTTTGACCTTTCTTGCTCCTTTTCTTCTTCCTCTTCACAATCTATGTAAAATAATTTCTTCTCAGCACACTTATGACCTTTAGTGTATTTGCTATCACAACTGTAACAAAGCCCTTTTGCTCTTTTTTCTTCCAATTGTTGTGGTGTCAACCTTATAGGTTGTGGAAGACTAGGGGCAGCAACACTTCCGTCTTTATAGTTGTGAGTGGTATGCTTCCTGGTTGCCATAATTTTGCTTTCCATTTTTCTTGCTAACCTGAATGCCTTCTCTAATGAATCAGGTTCCCAAAGGCGAACATCATGTTGGATATTATAATTTAAAGACCCTATGAACACATCAATCCTATGCTCCTCTGGAATATCTTTTACCCTTATGTTCAATTTTTGGAACTCCTCAATGTGCTCCATTACTGAACCCTTTTGTTTGAGACTTATCAATTGGCTAAAAAAAGTGTTGCTTTTTGTATCTTCATAATGTGCTATCAATTCTTCCGTAAAAATTGCCCAAGTAATAAATTGTTTACGAGAACAAAGCCATTGATACCATACAAACTGATTTGGTTCCAAATATACAGTTGCCATACGTACCTTTTGTGTGTTTTGCACATTATTGAGATCGAAGAATTGCTCCATTTGTAATATCCATGTGGCGGGATCCTTGCCATCAAAATTCCTCATATCGATTTTTAGAATATGGTGATTCTTCAATCCAACATTAGCGTCTATGGAATCATGATTAACATTTCTTTTGTTCTCATCATGAGTTTCCTTTACTACCTTTTCACCCTTAGTGACCCTTTCTTGTAGCAACTTCTTCAATTGTTCCATGTCTGTCTTCAAATCTATCTTCAAATCTGCCATGTCTCTCTGCAAATTTGTCTTCGAATCATCCATATTAGCTTCCATGCCCTTTATCTTAGATTCCACGCCATTTACCTTAGATTCCACGCCACTTATCTTAGCTTCCACGCCATTTATCTTAGCATCTGTTAACTTTTGTGAGCGTGACATTTGTTGCACTTGTTCTTGTAATTTTGATATATCATGTAGCATTTCTTCCTCTTCTTCATGAGTCATGCTAGAGCTTTTAGGTTCCTTACTAGGTGTTTGCATTTTCTTTCCTTGGGGCATCAGTTACCGATAATAATGCTTTACTATGCCCTTTGAATTCCGTTAAATCAAGCTTACACAAAAATTTAAAAAAAAACTACACACCTTTTTTCACTTTATAGAAGCCTGATATTGAATCTGATGTATCTCTGTAATTTCGGATCATCTAGTCCCGAAATTGCTACCTGTAGTAGCCTTCTGCGTCCTCTTTCCAATGCCACAAGTCTGAGCCAAATTGTATTCTCCAAGGAAGAGTTATGTGAAATCTCCCACAGTGACTTGCTTTTAGACTGGTTCAGTAGAGCGAACTTGTACGACGTGCTACGAGTCACTGTTTCAACCTTTGAATCTGAAACACACATAAACGAAACTGCAGTCCGTCCTCTTTCTGTACCTTCTTACGAAATTTCAATCCGATCCCCAGAGAGAAAGTTATGATGATTTTCCCCAGGTCACCTGTTTTGAATGTAATTCAGGAGTCTGCAAAAAGGCCAACTTCCTAAGATCATATCTCCGCAAATATCGCGCGAAGAGCTCTGAAATTCGGACCCAAGGTTCAGCGCGATTTCTTCTCAAATGGGTTTTTTTTGCGACTCCTGAAACATCACATAAAAAAAAGCTATAGCGAAAATGCCACAATGACCTGTTTGGAGCAGCGAAACCCTAGAATCCAAAGCTATGATACCAAATGTTATGAAACTAGCTCAAGAAAAGATAGAAAAGATAGATCAACGTCTTAGAATTCAGCCTCTTCGAGGGGGAAACCTCCTTTACATTACATAAATGAACAATTCTTGGATGATACAAATGACAAAACCTCCTTTCTATATATAGGAGTCTAAGGAGTCACAATATAATCCAACCGACCTAACAATAATAATATAAAGCCACAAAAATAACAATAGAGGGATTCTATGGGGCACAGAAATAACAATATGGGGGTAATAGGGGCACAAAAATATAAATAAGGGGTATAACTATAATAGTAATGGGGCAATCACTAGTATTATAGGGACCCAACAACATCAAACCTTGCATCATGCAAATTGTACCATGTTTTACAATGAAATTTTATAAAATGTTTGCATGAACAATTTTATATTAAAATTTAACTATGAACCGACATCCATAGTAGCCATTCTATACATGAATGCAAAATGTATACCATATTTTATAATGCAATTTTAAGTTATGATTGTTTTAGACATCTACACCAAATAATAAGATTCATTCAAATGCAAAATGTACCATGTTTTGTAATTTGTAATTTTATTAGATTCATTTTAAATAACTTGACGAAACAATTTTAAACGGAAACTAAGAATCATCTATGAACATTATAAGAATGATTATGCAAATGTACCTACTAAATGCAAATTTATTTTCATTGCTACATATTCATGAACTTAAATATGTAAAACCTTTAAGCATCAAACCATACATCATGCAAATTGTACCATGTTTTATAATGCAATTTTATAAAATGTTTGCATGAACAATTTTATATTAAAAGTTAACGATCAACCGACATCCATCGTAGCCTTTATATTCATGAATGCAAAATGTATACCATATTTTATAATGAAATTTTAAGTTATGGTTGTTTTAGACATCTACACCAAATTATAAGATTCATTCAATTGCAAAATGTACCATGTCTTGCAATTTGGAATTTTCCTAGATTCATTTTAAATAACTTGAAAAATTAACTTTAAACAAAACCTAAAAATCGTCTACTAACATTATAAGAATGGCCATGCAAAATGTACCAACTAAATGCAAATTTAATTTCATTGCTACATATTCATGAACATAAATATGTAAAACCTTTATGCATCAAACCATGCATCATGCAAATTTTACCATGTTTTATAATGCACAATTATAAGAATCATCATGCAAAATGTTCATAAACTCCAAAATAGCATGTATTAAATAATAATAAAGAGTTCTATTTAAAATATGTCCAAATTTTATATCATTATAAAAGTAAATATATATAATAAAAAGTTGTCAAATAAAAATATGCATCAAAAAGATCAATTCATAATAAAGAGTTCTATTTTAAATATGTCCAAAATTTATATCATGATAAAAGTAATTATAATATAAAAAGATTGTCAAATAAAAAGTTGCATCAAAGAGAATCTTGTCGAAATATGTGATTTATCAACATCTATGTGCTCTCATCAGAATCATGTGTACCTTGCACAACATGTGTAAATGCGTATATACATAATATTCTGTACTTTAAAATTAAATTTTAATGTTTTTAAATTAAATGAGAATGTAAAATCATCAAAACAAAATTATAAAAAGTTTCCAATTCCATGCAATACATCGTGGTGTTCCCCCTCCATTACTTCCTCGTGGTGTTTTCCATGCATTGTACCCTCATGGATAACCTGTAAAATACATGTACATGTATATATATATATTAAAAATTTAAAATTGCACATGAAAATGCATAAACTCGCAATATTAAAAAATTCAAGTATGAACTTCTTAAAACTGTCTAGACGATTCGATCCCTATAATCGACTCAAGTTTCAAATTCCATGCAATACCTCATGGTGTTTCCCCTGCATTTCTCCCTCATGGATGCCCTGTACAATACATGTACATGTACATGTATATATTAAAACTTTAAAATTTCACATGAAAATGCATGAACTCGCAATATTAAAAAAATCGTTAAACAAAATTTTCAATTTTTTGAGATGATCCTATCCCAATTGCTGAGTCCATCGCTAAAGTCCCTAGAGAATGGAAATTGTCTCCACAAAACTAAAATTCGAAAATTTTAAAACTGTAAGATAGAGGTCTCATTTTTTAATGAAACTTGCTTCAATTTATAACAAAACAAAAGTGAAATATCCAATACTTGTGACAATTGAATGTTTGCACATATCCTAATAGGGAGGAAGAGGTTGGCGCTATGTCAAAAACATCAGACATAATCATAATTTGCTAATATTTAATTATATATGTAATTATTTCTTTTAAAAATATATCCTCACGATACTGACATAATAAAAGTAGAATAATAGTATCAACATGAACTCTTAAAAAATAACTATCATCTCTCAACATATCTTGATTGGAACCTAAGCCTAGGATCATTATATTATCAAACATTTTGTTCAAAAAACGAGTTAACTACAAATGGGGAACATATGATACATTTTTGTTTGATTATATCTGAAAAAATAACAAAATGTATGTGAATCGACATTAACAAGGTAACACATATCGATCCCACACCCTCTTCCTCATGACCAATTAGGTCTTGCTAACCATCACGATAACCCTTTGCATATGATTTAAGCTCCTAAATATTCATATTATCTATCTCCTCATTTGTTTTATATACAAAATTAGCATGTGCATCATCTCGTGCTCTTTGTCGATTTAGACCAACATCAATTCCAATCATTGCAATCTGGATGTTGTCTATAATGGCATCCCTTCTTTGTCAACCAATTTTAGAAGTGACATCAATCTCCAACCAAAAAGTTACCAGATGAGGAGGTTGATGTACCAAAGGTGGTGGAGAGCGAGGAAATGTAGTATCCTGTAATGCACCCTTACTATTATACAAGATTTACGATTGTGAACAAAAGTATCTCCCCTAGGTCGGTGGCTAACCTAGAACAATAGAGAGACAAGGAACACAATGTTTTTCCTTAAAGTAAATAGATGACAGAGTGAGGCCTACCTGGAATCCTTCACACACTTCATTCCTTCTTTAGCTTGGAAGCTCCAATTCCAGATCTGAATGCCAAAATTAGAACCTGCACAGTCAGATAACATAAGCCAAGAAACTACAAGATCTATGCAATATCATCTAAGTACTTCATTCAATAGATCAACATGGTATTGAAATAAGTGAAATAAAAACATCACATATAGGAAAACAATGAATTATTTGCATTAATATAAATGGAAGGAGATTACAACCATAAGTAGCAGTTGATCTTGTACAAGAGATCCTCCAACTTGTTGACAGAATCCTCTCCAAAAGCCAATCCCCAACCACATTGAAGGCTGGGAATATATAGAGAAGTAGGGTAAGTTGGGAGTTCTTATCAAATTACCAATCTAGGGTAAGAGATACACCTTTGATGGAGGGATAGGATCAAAGGATAAGTGGTGAAAAATCCAAAGTAGGGAAGGATAGGATCCAAATGTTTTATCCAAGGTAAGTAGTTGAAACAACTTCTGGAAACTCCCAGAAGGGGAAGCTTATAGAATCCCGATCATTCTCCCAGATTTCTAGAACTAATGTTGGTGCAAAGGGGAACAACCTGCTAATGACCAACATAGGCCACTGTGGAGCAACCTGCTAGTGAATGCACCCCAGCAGGCTTACAGGGAGTGTTGGTCCTCAAACTAGCTTAGATGATGCAGTTTAGAGATGAAATTTTGGGGGATGAAGGGAACATGCTTAGGGATTTGTGCAAGATGGTGACAAGGGGGAATAGGATGTTGATTGATCCCATTAGGAGTCTCACTGATCAGATGTGAAAAAATGACCTATAATAGAATGCCCCCTAAAGCGCAAAGTAATAGATGATGATTGATTAATGAAGTGCTTTACCTTGTGACAAGTCAAAATCAAGGACAACCAGTGAGATTCATATGTAAGAATACATTTACAACATGACATATTTGTTTGTTGAGGGAGGCATACCCATACTCAGCTATAAGCTAACATAACATGTACAAATATCAAAATACGTGTCCACAGATGAAACTAGTGGACCCATGACTGGATGACTATGTATATGATCATGACCATCATACATTATGATCTTTTTATAACTCCTAAAATCGCAACCCGTGTGGATGAAACTAGATTTTGGGTCTTCTATCTCATTCACACAACCAACCAATGTACGAGTATAACCATGTGAATCAATGAGTTGGAGTCGAACATGGTAGATGTCGTCTGATTACCATCCAATGATGTAAGTCGTTAATAGACGTGAGAGAAACCAATGGATGATGTTAATGGCTCTCAAGGTACTATGGTACAATTTGTATGGTGTGAGTAAATGACTTGATGTTGAACACCACACAAAACCTTTTGTTTGAAGGCCATTGATGTAATCCTATCGCTGAGAGTGAGGAAAACTTCCATTGATTTATGCAAGCACCAAGGTACCAAAGGTGTGTTTCTAAGTCAACTTCCTGTATGATATGTTGATGTCGATAGGAAGCGACACGTCTCAGGAGGGCCTTGATGTACCCCCCATCAATGACATGAAATAAGTATCATGATTGAGATAGAATGATCAGAATGATGTTGACATGGAACTGGATCAGGAAATGCAGACATGAAATGAGGTTTAAGAGTATTGTACCAGAGATCAACTGAATGACTTCTCTTGGACATACTAACGAAACTGAATGGAGTTGGCAACATTGACCCAAAAATGAAGTGGAGGCTCTAAAAATGGTATGATAACCAAAATACAAGTAGATTACCCAACCCAACATCCACAGAGATGAAGTGGAAGGGTGTTGTGTTCAAGAGTGACTCGTTGCCATTAGCAAAATGAAATCCCTTGTTTTCCCAATTTCCCTAACCATACTTGTCAGTACCTCTTTATTTTTTAACAAGCTTGAGGAGGATAACATGTGCTTGATTTGTAAGTTCATCCTTCAGATGAATCCTTCCAAGTATATTTAACAAACCCTGAGAAGGAGTAGTTTAGCCCTATCATGATTGACGTGTCCATCGTTGTTTGATGTTTCAATGAGTCCAACAAAGGTAAAACTTGACATATTTTTCATGTTTAGAGAGTTTGAAAAAGAGGTGAAAAAGAAAACTCCAGATGTCCCTTTTCATAGGTAGTCCCTTAGGTATAAAAAGGTAGAAAAAAATACCTAAGATAACCTCTTAGCCATGTTCGACTAAGGTATTCCTTTTTTGTAGTTAGTCTATCTCAATCCAGAAGAGGGTTAAACTTATACTGAGTAGACGTCTTTTCATTTACTTTTACGAGTTCAAAAAGACAAGTGCTCGACAATCTTTTCATTTTTTGGGAGTCTAAAAAGAGCTGAAAGAGGACTCCAGGGGGTTCCTTTTTCGTAGGTTTAAAGAGCCTGAAAAAGAGATAAAATTATACTTTGTTGTTAAAGAAACCTATTGAAACATAATGAAAACCTGCTAACAACTACCAACCTACTCAAAACACCACAAGAAGGATTAAGCATACCTGTTTCATAGTAAAAATGAAGCATATCTAGGTCAAAATACTAAAAATGAATAAAATAATGAGAAAATGACCATAAATATTCAAAATGACTTCTCATTTTTACCATTTCACATTTTACCTTCAACAATGAGTATTTGGAGCCCTTTTTCCCTCAATCTTCTGCAACTGATTGCATCCAATCCAGAGAACCATTTCAAGTGTCATCACTTCTAGGTAGGAACTAAAACCTTTCTATATCTTTCCACAGTTCATTTTCGTGTTTTCATGAAAAATTTATAAGGTTTTGAGGCCTCTAGGATTCATAAAAAAAACGCCCTGGGACTAACGCACCCCATGTGTCGAAAAATACATTGCACCTAGGCAAGGAAACACTGCAGGTAGAGGTGCAACACTCTAGTAAACCATGTTGGGGTGTGTTGGTGCATTTCTCTAAGTTTTCTTTCAGTTTTGCCTCTAATTTTGTCAAGTTTTTTGCATGGAAAAGAGTTTAATGGATTACTTGTTGATGTTTCAAGTACCCATTATCATAAAATGGCATTCATTTGGAGAGAAGAGAACATTAGGAACAAGACTTGAATGTGGCAAATGATCCTGCTACCGTCCATGCACTCAAAAAGTTTTGGGTTATTGAAATTCTTTTGGCTTCCTAGTATGAGGCAACACATGGAGTTGTTGAAATACCTTGTTCGTTCATGGGATATTCAAGCACAGGTATTTGGGTTTAGGGAAAATCTACTTGAGATACATGTAGAAGATATTTAGCTTTTGACAAGATTATCAAAGTGAGATGCCCCCATCTCTCTTCTAGGTGGAAGAAGTGGCGGTGAGACGGTGAAAGACTATATTGCTACCTATTGTAGACCTCGAGCCCTTCCTACTAGGGATGGAAAGATCATCATAAAGGATGTGACCCAATTACCTTTGAGAATGATCTTGTTCATTATTGCAAGATTGGTAGCTAGTTCACCACTACATGTAGCAAGAAAATCATACATGCATTATGGGATAGAGTGTCTAGAGTTGACATTATTCAACTAGAGCGAGGGTGTCTTAGTCAATTTGAAGGAACAACTTACTAAAGCAAAGGAGGGGAAGTTGAATAACTTCAGCTATGGCATGATCTTAGTCTCTTTTTCTCTAGAGACCATACCATTATTGTAGCCTCAATGGATTGTACTCAAGCCCATCAATCTGAGGACCCCACATATGAGGAGGTGGATAGACCAAATGAGCCGACATGCAGGCCCAACAACGATTAAATTTCCACTAGCCTTCTTTGGCTAGTTGCACAAAAAACTCATCATTATTGATGATTTTCCTTACGCTGGGATGGATTTCCATGATGATCCTGAGCTCAATTTGTCTGAGGGTAAGCAATGGGATGCTTTAAGTAAGACACTTTGGCCATTAACTTTTTGAAATTTTAATTTTTTTTTATGTTTTCTTATGTTCCCGAGACTAAACTATTTGATGTTTTCATGCAGATATAGGACCTTTTTGACCGGTAGGTGGTACATATCTCTGTCGCATAGAGAGACAACCACAGGAGGAGGCAATGAGACCAGTACAGGTCATTGTGGTAGGACGGGATGCTCTACAGGATCTTGAGGTAGCTAAGATCCTATCAAAGATGGAGTGCCACATGGAAGGACTAACACATGGGATTGATGAGACCATGTTCGATCAGCTTCCATTGCGGCTTTAGTGAAACACAATCAGAGTTCCTAGTCGTATTGGTCAATTACTTTGCAAGATAGCTCGTGCAGTGTCGTTTTATCATGAGCACCACTGATTTGTCTACTTGGATGTTTTGTAGATAGTTTTTATATGGGCAATGTAGCCATATGTGTCTTGGGGCACACATTTTCTGGTTTCAATATAATGTGATGTGAATTGAAATTAATTTACATTCATTGCAAGTGTCGATCTAAAACAAAATTAGCTATGGCATCTGCTAATGTGTTAGGATTTCTAGAAATATGTTCATATTGTATGAAATAGAAATGTATTTCCAAAATATGCACTCTCAAAACCATGTGAAGGATGGCAAGATTTCTCATTGAATAAATATTAGCGAGTTGTAGTACTACGAGCTGTAAGTCAAGCCTGATGACTTTACAGTGGATACCATGTGAAATAGCATCAGATAGTAGCTAAACCACTACACTATACTCAATGATGTTATTAGTAGAGTGATCAATGCAAATCCCTTGCATGCTCACTAGCTCGCCATTTGGAGAAAAGATAGCCCATGCTATAGAGGATAAGTTCCAAGTACTATGACTAGCACCATCAGCATTGTTACACAGTGATTTGTCACCATCCCTGTTATCCCTTCTCCCGCACCTTGGAGGACTTATTTCGGGACTTGTGAGAGGTGACATAACCTGGAAACACTTGCATTATATTCCCCTAAGTATGTACTTCATATGCCCTGAAGACACCTTCTGCAAAATACCCATAAAAATAGCCCTTTTTCCATTGGTGCGGGTTCACTGTGTATCACTCACGCCAATGGGGGAAATCCTCCAAAGAGGGTGCACCAGCTGGCGCTCTGTCTCAGAGTCGCACTCACGCCAGCCCAGTTGGGTAAAGTTTTTAACAAACAAACTTACGAAGGTTCTTCCTAACCCACTCATGAACTGAATCTATATTGAGTTGGGTCAGTTTGGCTTCGAATCTCCATAGGAGGGAAGTAGTTCTCCACCTCTCATGGAAGCTTCTTAGTGATAAAGCCAACCCCATGAATATTGTGGAAAATCCTAACTCCTTCCCCTCTATCTATAAAAGCTTGTCCTTTTGCCTTTGACAAGCTAGTTCCAAATTCTAAGTCCCAAAGTCTGAGAATTGCTAAGCTCATGCTACAAGAAGCCTTCTTCATTCCCATAAAGCTAAATCTAAAGTGAGGAGATTCTTGTCCAAGTAACCAAGGAGAGAGAGGCTTGTTTCCCCATTCCCAACAAGCTTTGCAAGGCATGTGCTGCTGATCACCCAGCCAAAGAAGGATTTGACGTCAGAACTATGGTTGTATTCTTCTTTGTTTATCAATAATAGATGACTATTGGTTATGGTTCCACTCTTGTTATTATTTGTGATGATGATGAGTTATGTCCTTTCTGACTGACATATAGTTGCATATGCTAGATTTTATGCTTGTGTTTGTGTCGTTCTTTGCATGTGCAGGTGTCTATTCATGGAGATCGTGAGGATTGTGATCTGCCGGAGCAAAGGAACGAGGAGCACCACCTCTTCTAAAAACAATAGTGTTGGAATCCAGGTAGGCCTTCATCCCTGGTATATTAATTTGCAATTAGGAACTTGTGCTGTAGCATTGTTTGATTGTTGCTAGACCTGGTCTGGGCTAGTAGGGATCGCCTCTGTCCGCAGAGGGGATTTACCTCCACAACAATTTGGCGACTCTGCTGGGGAGTTGGCTTTTTGTCTTGTTCTTCGTTTTGTATTGTTGTTTGATTTGTAAACTTTAGACGGAGCTTGAAGTACAGCAAGATAGCCTTCGAAACGTTATTGCTCTGCATTAGCAAAGTAGATCAACGCCACTTCAGTCCATCTCCGATTTGGTTTACGAGCTGAACGGCTTGGAATTTGCCTTGTTTCTTGGTTTCTCCTGCTTGATTAGCTTTCTGGGTTGAGTCCCTGTGTTACTTCTTGCCCCTTGGTGTACCTGGGTATTGTTGACTTAGCTTTGGCTCGTTTGTTTTTTATTTTTCCATAGCAAACTCGGCTGGCGCTATTTTATACAGTCGCGCCAGTTGGCGCTAGTTGCACATTGACAACATGTGCCAATCCCTGAAAGGTGCTATTTTCAGCCTGACAGTCGCACCAGGCCTGGGAAATTTTGAAGTTTTCTTGTCTGTGAGCCCTCTGAGCTTGGTTTTTGTTCTGGGTACCTTTTTTTAGACTACTTGAGTGTGTTGGAGTGTGATTTGACTGGCTTTGATCGTTACCCTTTGGGTGTTTGCTTTTTTCCATCGATTTCACATTTCTAGCCCTAGGGCATCTAGTGGCTTTGTGTGTCGAGCCTTCCTCAGGTGTTTTGATCTTCTAGTGGTCCAGTCGACTCTTTGTTTTCTCCCTTGCACTTGTTTGGTGGTTGTAAATCATTTTATTGCATTATTTGGGTGACTTGCTTCGTCTTCACTTGAATTCTGCTTCGTCTTACTTTGAGCCTAGATTACATGGCTCATTGGTCTCTTTGGGATTTTTCTCGTTCTTTGGAGGTTTGCTTTGTGATTTAGGGAACTGAATGTGTTTGCATTGAGTGAAATTTGTGTTTTTACTCTTTTGTTATCATTTCTCAAAGTTGTTTAGTGCGTTTTTCCATCAACAAAAGAAAAAATCTCTTTTGCTTTGTATTAGTTAATGAGAATTAGAACTTTTCATTTTGATTAGTGATTAGTGATCTTAAAGAAAAGTTTGTTAATTTCCATTAGCTGCATTAGGGAAGTTCTTTGTTTTTTTGTGATCATTTCGTTTGCGTGAAAGCTCTCAAACCCTCTCGTAACTAGCATTCATCGAATGAAATGACATATTTTGGCATATAGTCCGCATTTAGGGAATTTTGAGAGATTACATACGGTAGGGCCTGAAAACTAAAACATAATCCAAGATCAAATTTAAAATGAACTGAATGAATCTAACAACGCATTGGAACATAACGCACACATTTAGAGGTCTAGGCTAGAGACGTGCTCTGGCATCGTTAAACCTAGTCACTTTTGTTTCACTCAAGGTTGGGTGATTCCTCCTTCCGTGACTCAATAATGATCTAACACGGATTTGAGCTCCCATGTACCGTCGAGTATATGGGGAGACCCCACTAGGTTATCATTCTTTATCCATAGGAAGTCGTGTCTACCGCCTTACAAGCCGTAACGCATCGAACACAGCATTCGGGAAGATTGACTGTCGTACGGAAAGTCCTTGGTTTTCATATGATTGCCAAGGTGTATATGCAGTTTTACGGGTTGTCTGGTAAACCTTTTGCCTAGTTCCTCCAGAGTAGTCACTTTCGTTCCTTTTCGGACTCCCTAAAAGGAAAGGTCCATCTAAGCACTTGTCACTTTAGGCTCATTAAAAATTCGAAGGCGACTAGAGTCATCTTTTTGTCCTTTTCTCGACTCTTTAAAAGATGAAAATGTCAAGTTATGTCCTTGTGTCTTAAAATTTATTCGGCTACGTTCACATCTACCCTGTTAGATCTTGTTTGCGTTAGCTTGAGTAGGGTTCTTTCTCGTTTTCGATGGCAACCTTCCCCGAGTCTACCGGCCAAGGTTTTCCCCCAGATGGAAACCCTAGTCCATTTCCTTCTTTTGGAAATGTTGGTGCTCTGTATATGGCAACTTTTTCCTTGCCTGGGTTAACCATTGAATTGCCTGTTTGGTTTTCTCGACCTCTGTGGTCTCTAATGTCTCAACTTCTGGTCAATTAGTTCCTCCACCCGAACAACATCATGTTGATTCCAAGGTGGACCTCTCCCTGTCTTCACCTGTTTCTACGTCCTCATCTTGTACTTCGCCTGGTGAAAGTCTGGATTCAAGTAACTAGGTGGCTAAGAAGAAGAAGAAGAAGACGAAGAAGAAGAAGTCTCATAAGCGAGAGGCTAAAAGTGCAGTTACTTCTCCAAGTCCATCCCAGGTTGAAACACCTTCCGCCCCCCCGCGAAAGGTTAAGTTCCCTTGTAAATTGTGCAAGGGTGACCATCTTCTTCGTGATTGTCCTAGTATTCTTAGGATCCTAGAAGTATGGTCTCGCAATTCGGCTCATCCCTAATCGTCCTCTAAAGCTCATGGCGATGCCACCCTATCAACTCACAACATTCAGAAGAAAGGGAAGATTCGAATCCCCTGTAGACTATGTGAAGGCAACCATCCCCTTCACCTTTGTCCGCTCATGGATAAAGCTTCCGCTGTTTTGGAAAGTCTTACAGCTTCTTCACCCCAACTTCCTGTTGGTTATCAGAGGCTCTCTTTTGACCCCCTCCCTGTGGACAAAGAGATTGACTTAGATTCTTCTCTTGTCTATCCTCCTCCTTCCGAACCTGGCTGTGCCAAGCCTGCTCCAGACCAACCATTGGTCAGAGAGAGTGTTGACTTGGGTTCACAACCTGTTGATTACTCTGTTCCGAAGGAGCATCATGATTCTACTGCTCATGTTCTTCTCGTCTCGTCAGATTCTCCTGAGTCCGAGAACGACCCTCCTATCCTCGCTGATCAAGGGGGTCCTCATTTGGCTCATGTAGCGCACGGGGGAAATCATACAATTCCCCCACCAAGTATTTCGGTCATTTCCTTCGACTGGAGTCATTTGACTACATTTCGCCTTCCATCCCATGTGCCTTTCCAGATTACAGTACATGCCTATGATAAGGCAGTACCTGGCATTGTCTTGGATGAGGGTGCATCTGTCAGTCTCATGCCTTTCACTACTTGGCAAGCTTTGGGGTCCCCACAACTTGTGCCGGTCGCACAGAATCTATTGGCATTTGACAGAGGAACCAGTCAACCGTTAGGGATCCTCCCAAAGTTTCCTGTTACTTTGGGAGGCAAAACCGTCTATATAGATGTACTGGTTACCCAAGGTGCTTTAGATTTCAGTCTTCTCCTTGGCCGTGACTATGTTTATGCCATGGGGGCCCTTGTCTCTTCACTTTTCCATGTGGATTTTTTTCCACATGACAAAAGAATTGTGACTATAGATCGATTATCGTTCCTTAGTCCCTCGGTGCCTCCTGCGCAGTTGCCATCCCCTCCTGGTTTTTATCCACCGGTTGTATTTGCCCCACCGCAGGTCAACTACGTGGCTACTTATCCCGTGCCTGTATCCAGTGATGATACCGTCGTGCATGATGTCCTGGGGGCATTGGGCCCTGACTTCCAAGATGTTGTCCTTCCACCAGGAGCGACACTCTTAGAAGCAACGACTTCCTTTTCATTATGATGAAGTTTGTTCGGAGCATAGTTCCTTTCCTATGTCAAGCTCCTTAAAAAATGAAACTAGGTCTGGTCGGAGCATAGTTCGCCTTCCTATGTCAAGCTCCTTAAAAAATGAAACTGGGTCTGGTCGGAGCATAGTTCCTTCCCTATGTCAAGCTCCTTAACAAATGAAACTAGGTGTCATGAGGATAGTTCTTTTAAGTGTGTCAACCTTGTTAAAATAATGAAACATGAGCTCGTACAATTCGAGTGCGATCACAATATTGTCAACCTTCACTCCATTTTCAATGGACTAAAGCTTGGGGGGCATGTACCTTGAATTGAGACATCATGCTGGGGGGCATGCCTGTTTTCCCTTGTTTTCAAGCATAGTTTGCATGTGTGTGCTTTTAAGCTTGCATAAAAATAAAATCCATTTCCAAGCATAGTTTGCATATGTGTGGTCATGTGTGCTTTTAAGCTTGCATAAAAATAAAATATGTGATTAAATACTTTCTGCATTGGGTCGTTTGTTATGCAACTAATACATTGGATTACATTTGTGTTAGACATATGCATAGCATATAAAAACATCATCACATGTAAAATATCCATCCAAAATAGGCATATGTATATATATATGTGTCGAAATGTTTGCACAGCGTGCATCACATAGATCAAAAAATAATACATGTTTGTCTTACATGTCTCTCAAAAAATATGCATGGAAATAAAGCCTAGATATCTAATCCCTATGGTGCTCATGGTAGCACGTCACTGCTCGCACTAAATGTCTCAGGAGTCGGTGGATGCAATCAGACACCCCCACCGTGTACCTCTGATACGCTAACGGGACATCCGCTTGCTGAGCATAATCCGGGATCCCTCGAGTGATACCCTCAAGGTTCTGGATGAGTTCCCCTCTATCACCACCCTCCTCCTGAGGATCTGCTGCAACCTGGTGTCTCCTCGCAATAGGAGACATGCCAGCTGGGCGTTCTGTGCCAACATCTGCATACACATATAACCATTGTTAGAATGAACATGTATTAACAAAAAAAAAATCATAAAACACAAAATCAAAATGAGGTCATACCAATTTCCTCATGCCAATCCTCTCCCTCTGGCAATGGGAGATCAGGATTGCTGGTGAAGTCTGTCCCCGCATATGGCCAGTCCTCAACCACGATCAATTGGCAGTGAATCCAACCAAAAAACTCAGGCCTCCATGACATCTGCTGGCCTCCCCCTCTCTCGGCATCAGTGCCGCCCAACGAGCCATCCTCGGCTCTCGAGGCACCGGATCAGGTATAAAGGCCCCTTGGCCCTGAAAGATTGGCACACGTTCCAAGAAGAACATCACCAGAATGGAGCCATACCCAAACTGCTGCAGCTTGCCACGCTTACCTTTTGTAAGCTGCCTCTTCATATTGGTCGTCACCGCTGTCATCCAATTGAAGATCGTCAGGTTGAGACACTCTGTAGCCAGTATCAGGTGATTTTTTGTGGCTTCATGGGGTGCCTGTGCCCCCGTAGCTCATGTGATGGTGAACAATAGAGATCTGAGTATTAGGTTCGGAATGGTGGAGATATCCACTTCTGAGCTGTTGGATCCATATTTTTCCCCTGGGAAAACTCGAGCCTTCACCTCCTCCATCTTCTCCCCGGATGGCCTGCTACTTGTCAATAGGGGCATCGGCCCTCTACACGACAGTTCAGTGATGAAATAGACGTCATATACATCTAGTTCCAGTACTTGGTCCCGTATGTGGAACACTTGCTCATGTTCATCCCAAAGATTGATCAAGTACTGCAAGAGCTCAGGTTGAGCTCGTAAGTAAGAGGTCAGGAAGAATTTTTTTAGCCCGCAATTTCTAAGGGCTTCCATGCAACCTTCGTCTGCTATGGCCAATGCATCCACACTGTCATGCTCCCTTTCCTTCCATTGGATTGCCATTTTGATCGTTTCCCTGCGTCCACATAATCAAAAAAGATAAATTAGATCTCTGTTAACCTAAGAAATGGAGTTAAAATGCATTTAAAATGTTAAAATTTGAAAAAAGGATGTGCTCGGCCGTTGGCGTGGGCCTTTGGGATAAAAAGGCCCATTGGCACGGGTCCGTGCCCGATACCTGCGCCAATGGGCGCAACCCTAATTTTTCAAATTTCCTCCACAGAGGTCGATGGAGCAAGTAAAAACGACTAAAAAATGGACTAAAATGAAGTGTGAGAAGGTGCCTCTTACCTGGAACTACCGGTGCTTCGAACGGTCGCACGGATTTGTCGCAATCGTCACCCGAAGATCGCACACCAAAAGCACTATTGTCGCTCTCCAACGAGGTAAAAGTAAAAAGTAAATTTGATTCTTACCATTTTCACATATTTATGGTTTTTTTTTAACTCAAAATAGGTTTTTAAAAGTCGTTTTTTAAGAATATTTTAATATATTCTTGTCAAAAATGGATTTTACGCTTGTTCTTGTGTAGTGACAGGTTTTTATGCAACTTAGACGGTGAAACGAGTTGTATTTTATACTTTTTCGAACTCGGTAAATATACGAAAAAGTCATTATGGAGTCATCTTTCTGCTCTTTTTTGACTCTCTAAACATGAAAAGAATGTTGAGTTATTCCTCTCGACTCGCAAAACATAAATGAGAGACGGTCATCTTTAAACTCTTTTCCAACCATGTAAAGACAAAAAGATCGTCGGGCCCTTGTCGTTTCAGGCTCATTAACAGTTACGAAACAACGTGATTTCTATCGCTTTTTTACTTTTTCAGGTCGAAGTCACTAATCATGAAAAGTACTCCTCGACCGTAATGGTCGGGCGGTTCTTTCGAGCATTGTTTTATACTTTTTTGGGCTCGAAAGACACAACTTTATGAGAAAGGACACCCATGGAGTTTACTTTTATGATGTCTTTTCAAACTCTCTAAACATGAAAAGACACCGAGTTCTTCCTCTGTCAGGCTCGTTAAAACTTAATGACATTGGATTCTGTCGAAATGACGCTTTACAAGCATATGCTATTCCCGTCAAGCTTGTTGATAAAAATAACTGGGGTACTCACCAGAAATGGTGGGGAAAATAGAACCACTATCATTGTCGTGTCGGCAGTATGTCGCTCTTGAACATGGCACTTGTCTGCATTCGTGTCTAGGTGGGGACATCTCATCTCATTTTCACTTGCCTCCATGGGTTTGGGTGATCCTGTTTGACCTCTCATTTGCTCGTTGCCTGGTCACCATGACCTCTGATCAATTGATGTCAAATACTGCCAAGTCCACTGTCGTGTCGCCGATATGTTCAAGAGAAGTTGACCTTTGTGAAATACCAAAATCCCTCTGATAACTCACATAATCCTGATTCACAACAACCTTAACTTCCTCTGTCTCGTGTCGATGATGTGGGAAACACTATGGCCCACCTTCGATCAAGGTCACTCCCTGTCGACTTCAGCTCATTATCCAAGAAGCTGATCTAGAGACTCCCTTCTAGTGCCTTGGAGCCTGCATGCCTCAATGGTAGGTTCTTCGCATTCGAAATGAGGTTTTCATCATTGGTCTCCGATCGAATGATTCTATGGGTGTTCGACTTCGACTCACTGATTCGCACGCCGTAGATTGTACCTATAGTACCTTGAGGGCCATCGTCATTATTGGTGGTACCTCTTGCGTTTGTTACCAGCTTTCACCATTGGCTAGTAATCAGACGATGTTCCTGCATGTTCGACTTCAACTCCTATATTCGCATGCTTGAACTTGTACTTTGTTCGGGTCGAGATGGAGCGCAAGACCCTGGATTTTGTCTGTTGAGATCCAGGCTGCGATTTTGTGGATTATTATGATTATTACATGACTCATTCACTGGATGGCTGCGACCGTGCTTGAGTCTATTTATTGATCCTCACTGGATGGCTGCGCCCATACCTTGGATCTATATTATTGTGTACTTTGCTATGGATGGCTGTGCCCATACCACATATATCATGTATTTGAGCTATCGGTTGTATTTCTCCACGTAGGTTTTTCGGCAGCAATGTTTTCGGTTGGACATGTTCTCGTAAAGCATTTCACCCCTCTCTCTCTCTCGGGCCTCATGCTTTAGGGGGCATCTGTTACACAACAATTTGTCACCATCCCTGCTACCCCTCTCCCGTGTCTTGGAGGACTCATTCCAAGACCTATGAGAAGTGACATGGCCTACAAACACTTGCATTACATTCCTCTGAACATGAGCTTTATTTGCCCTGAAGACATCTCCTGCTGAAAAACCCTAAAAATAGCCCTTTTTCCATTGGCGCAGTTCCATAGTGCAGCCCTCGCGCCAATGGGGGAAATCCTCCAAAGAGGGCGCGCCAGTTGGCGCTCTGTCACAGAGTCGCACCCGCGCCAACCATAATCAGTGGTGTTTTTAACAAACAAATGGTGGAAGTTTCATCCTAACAAATTCCTGGACTGAATCTATCTTGAGTTGGGTGGTTTGGCTACGGATTTCCATAGAGAGGAAGTGGTTTGCCACCTCTCATGGAAGCTTCCTTGATGATATGGCCAATCCCATGATTATTGTGGATGATCCCAACTCCCCTTCCTCCATCTATAAAAGCTTGTCCATTTTCCTTGGCAAGCTAGTTCTAGAGTTTTTTGAGTTGGAGAGTTTTTAGTTCCAGAGATTCAGAATTCCAAATTCCCAAGAGCTTCATGTTGCAAGAGCCCTCTTGATTCCCTTAAGGCCAAATCCAAGCAAGGATATTGTTTTCCAAGATCCAAAGAGAGAGAGGCTTGTCCTTATTCCTGACAGGCTTTGCGAGACATGTGCTGCTGACCCACCAAAGGAGAATCCAGCGTCAGAACTTTGGTTGTATTCTTCTTTGATTGATTATTAATGAACGACTATTGGTTATGGTTCCACTCTTGTTATTATTTGTGATGATGATGAGTTACGTCCTTTCTGACTGACATATAGTTGCATATGTTGGATTTTATGCTTGTGTTTGTGTCGTTCTTTGCATATGCAGGTGTCTATTCGCGGAGATCGTGGGGATTGTGATCTTCCAGAGCAATGGAACGGGGAGCACCACCTCTTCTACAAGCACTAGCGTTGGAATCCAGGTAGGCCTTTATCATTGGTCTATTAATTTGCAATTAGGAACTTGCGCTGTAGCGTTGTATGATTGTTGCTAGACCCGATCTGGGCTAGTAGGGATCGCCTCTGTCTACAGAGGGGATTTACCTCGACGCGAGGTTTTCATTATTGACCTCCGATCGAATTATTCTACGAGTGTTCGACGTCGGCTCACTGATTCACACGCCATAGATTGTACCTATAGTACCTTGAGGACCATTGTCATTATTGGTGGTACCTCTCGCGTCTGTTAACAGTTTTCATTATTGACTGGTAATCAGATGATGTTCTTGCATGTTCGACTTCAACTCCCATATTCGCATGCTTGAACTTGTACTTTGTTCGGGTCGAGATGGAGCGCAAGACCCTGGATTTTGTCTGTTGGGATCCAGGTTGCGATTTTGTGGATTATTATGATCATTACATGACTCATTCACTGGATGGCTGCGACCATGCCTGAGTCTATTTATCGATCCTCACTAGATGGTTGCGTCCATACCTTGGATCCATATTTTTATGTACTCTGCTATGGATGGCTGCGCCCATACCACATATATCATGTACTTGAGATATCAGTTGTACTTCTTCATGCAAGTTCTCTGGCGGCAGTGTTTTCAATTGGCCATGTTCTTGTAAAGCAATTCACCCCTCTCTCTCTCTTGGGCCTCATGCTTTAGGGGGCATCTGTTACACAGTAATTTGTCACCATCCCTGTTACCCCTTCTCCCGCACCTTGGAGGACATATTCTGGGACTTGTGAGAGGTGACATAACCTGGAAACACTTGCATTGTATTCCCCTAAGTATGTACTTCATATGCCCTGAAGACACCTTCTGCAAAATACCCATAAAAATAGCCCTTTTTCCATTGGCGCGGGTTCACTGTGTATCACTCGCGCCAATGGGGGAAATCCTCCAAAGAGGGTGCGCCAGCTGGCGCTCTGTCTCAGAGTCGCACTCGCGCCAGCCCAGTTGGGTAAAGTTTTTAACAAACAAACTTACGAAGGTTCTTCCTAACCCACTCATGAACTGAATCTATATTGAGTTGGGTCAGTTTGGCTTCGAATCTCCATAGGAGGGAAGTAGTTCTCCACCTCTCATGGAAGCTTCTTAGTGATAAAGCCAACCCCATGAATATTGTGGAAAATCCTAACTCCTTCCCCTCTATCTATAAAAGCTTGTCCTTTTGCCTTTGACAAGCTAGTTCCAAATTCTAAGTCCCAAAGTCTAAGAATTGCTAAGCTCATGCTACAAGAAGCCTTCTTCATTCCCATAAATCTAAATTTAAAGTGAGGAGATTCTTGTCCAAGTAACCAAGGAGAGAGAGGCTTGTTTCCCCATTCCCAACAAGCTTTGCAAGGAATGTGCTGTTGATCACCCAGCTAAAGAAGGATTTGACATCAGAACTATGGTTGTATTCTTCTTTGTTTATCAATAATAGACGACTATTGGTTATGGTTCCACTCTTGTTATTATTTGTGATGATGATGAGTTATGTCCTTTCTGACTGACATATAGTTGCATATGCTGGATTTTATGCTTGTGTTTGTGTCGTTCTTTGCATGTGCAGGTGTCTATTCATGGAGATCGTGCAGATTGTGATCTGCCAGAGCAAAGGAACGGGGAGCACCACCTCTTCTACAAACAATAGCATTGGAATCCAGGTAGGCCTTCATCCCTGGTCTATTAATTTGCTATTAGGAACTTGCGCTGTAGCGTTGTTTGATTGTTGCTAGACCCGGTCTGGGCTAGTAGGGATCGCCTCTGTCCGCAAAGGGGATTTACCTCCCCAAAAAGCATAACCAATATAAAGTTCGAGAGAGGTTGACATATGAAATCCAAAAGTAAAAAGAATCGAACAATGTAAACTTTGAAACGAGAACTGATATTGTTACCCATTTCATAAAGATAGCAAAAATGTCACCCGATTTTGAAAAGGGGTGATGGAGAACACACATATTTTTTTTAGAGCATAGTTTTAGGCACTTTAAATTTTTTTATGTACATTATATTTTAGAATGTTAGTGATTTGCATGCTGATTTAAAAAAGTGGTGATTCTGCATCAAACCCTTTTTTTAAAAGACCCATTTTTTTACTTCAAATTTTCTAATTTATGAAATGTAAATAATTATTTTCTAAATTTAACAATTTTTGACACTTTAAATTTTTTAATGTATTAAGTGTGGATATTTTTTTTAAATGTTACATTGTTTTAAACTTTAAAATTTTTTATGTCAATTTTTTTTGACATAAAAAAAGCAAATATATATATATATATATATATATATATATATATCTCGTAAACCATCAAAAAATTTGGAAAAAAAAAACATTTTTTTTTTAAAAAGCTATAACATTATCTAAAAATAGAAAAAAATTTAAAAACATTAACAAAAAAACTACAAAAAAAAGTTTAAAAAAATAAAAAACAAACTAGATTAAAAAAAAATAAAAAATCTAAAAAAATGAATAAAAATCTAAAAAACTATTAAAATCAAGATTAAAAACCTTAAAAAACCAAAATATACTCAATATATATATATATATATATATATATATATATATATATATATATATATATATATATATATATATATTTCACATCCTGAAGATGAACCACCGTTGCTGGTTCGAAACGTCGATAAAAAAGAAACCTAATGCGATGTATTCGGAAGATAATCTACATAAAACTAAAAGCATTTTAAATTTTAAAAAATATATATTTTTCGGATTTAAAAAAAAAACATTTAAAAATTAAAAAAAACATATATTTTCGATTTTTAAAAAATAAATAACATTTAAAACTTTAAAAAACATATATTTACGATTAAAAACTTAAAAAAACATATATGCATGCAGCTCCACCACCTAGGACCACGCCTCTAGGGGCGCAGCTTCACCGCTCAGGGCCGTGCCCCTAATGGCCACCAGGCAGTGGCTATCCTATTCTCAGAATCAGATAACCACCGCCCGACCGCCCGTGGGGGTGGTTGATGCGATTCTCGAAATCAGATAGCTACCATTCGGTCACCCATCGGTGTGGCTATCCGATTCTCGGAATCAGAGAGCCACCGTCCAGCTGCCCGTGGGGGTGGCTATCCGATTCTCGGAATCGGATAAACACCGCCCGACCGCCCATGGGGGTGGCTATCCGATTCCGATCCGATTCTCGGAATCGGATAGCCACCTCCTCGCCGCCCGTCAATGTGGCTATCCGATTCTTAGAATCGGTTAGCCATTGCATGGACGCCTGTGGGGGTGGCTATCCGATTCTTGGAATTGGATAGCCATCGCCCAGCCACCCTGCGGGTGGCTATTCGATTCTCGGAATCAGATAGCCACCGCTCGGTTAGCCGTGGGGGTGGCTCTCATATTCTTAGAATCGAATAGCCACTGCTCGGCCGCCCGTGAGGGCGTGGCCTTGGGCGGTGCTCCCACGGGCGGCTGGGTGGTGGCTATCCGATTTCGAGAATCAGATAGCCACCCCCACGGGCGGTCGGGCGGTGGCTATCGGATTCTCAGAATTGGATAGCCACCACCCAGTTGCCCATGGGAGCGCGGAGCTGCACGTAGCTCTGTCACCCAGGGCCGCGCCCCCACAGGCGGTGGGGCAGTGGCCGATAAAACTGGTTTTTTTAAATAAAAAATAAATCTTGTTAAATATGTTAATTGTATTTTAAAAATAATATTTAAATTTTAAATGTTTTTTTTTATTTTATATATATTTGTAAAATATAGTTTTTTAAAATATTTTAAATGTTATTTTCAAAAAAATAAAAAATATATCAAGCTTTTTTTAGTTTTAAATGTTTTTTTATTTTTATTTTTTTTAAATCAATGTAAAATCCAAATTTAAAATTTTTTATATAAAATTTGAATTTTTTTTTTTAAATAAAAAGTATATATATATATATATATATATATATATATATATATATAATTTTAAATGTTTTTTTTTTGTTAATTTGAAAATATGTATATTTTTTTAAATTTTAATTCTTTTTTGAGTGTTTTTTTTTTTCAATTTCAGCGTATTTTTGTTTTTTGTGGGTTTTTTTTTTAAATATTTTTAATCTTAATTTTAGAAGTTTTTAAATTTTTTCATTAATTTTCTACCTTTTTTTAAAAATCTGGTTTGTTTTTAATTTTTTATTTTTTTTTAGTTTTTGTTAATGCTTTTTAAACATTTTCTATTTTTACTTAATTTTATAGTTTTTTTCATTTTTTTTTGTTTGCAATTTTTTTTTTTATGGTATAGGAGATTAAAAAAAAATGTTATTTTTTTTTGAAAATATGTTTTTCTTTATTATTTATTTCTTTATATTTTTTTACTTTTTTAATTCTTATCTTTTATAGATTTTTTTTTTTTTAACATTTTTATGATTGATTTTTTTTTTTTTTTAATTTTATGTTTGTTTTTAATATATATTTTTATTAACGTTTTGATATTTTTTTTTAACTTTTTTTTTCATTGTTTTAATTTTTAATTTTATGTTTTAATTATTCTTTTGAAATTTTAATGTTTTCGAGAGTCATGATAAAATATTTTACACCATTATGTCAAAATGTTGAAAATTTACCCTAGAAAAAAAAAATAGTTATTCCAGCGTCAACACTTTTCGTTTTGAGGGTGTTTTTTGCACAACTTTTGCACATAAAAATTCGGTTTTACTGGTTTTTTTTTAAATGTTGAAAATTGACCCTAAAACAAAAAGCCATCATTCCAGTGTCAACACTTTTCATTTTCCCTGTGTCTTTTGCATAATTTTTGCACAAAAATTCGTTTTCATTGCCATTTTTAAAACATGTTCAAAATGGACCTTAAAAAAAAAACCATCTTTCCAGTAAACACACTTTTCGTTTTTAGCACTATTTTTCATGTTTTTTCAGGGTTTTTTGGCGAGAGTTCCCATTTTGAGTTTATAGTACCTATTTCAAATTTTACATTGTTATCAACAAAAACCATGGGAAACTTTGAAGAAAAGCACTATAAACACACTCAACACACCTATAGATAGTATTTACACAGTGTACTATGTATGGGATCAAGCATAGTATTTTTAAGGTACAACCCATTTCTAGGTTGCGCCACCAGAACTCCATCAATATCTACTAACTCAAGCCCCTTTTGCAAGGGCACTCTTGACAATGTATGGGCCAAGCCACATAGGCTGGAACTTTCCTGGACCTAACTTGCCATTCTCTTGGTCATATAAGAGAACCAAATATCCTTCCTAGAAGACTCTAGGCTTGACACTTTTGTCATATTGTGCTTTGATGCGTCTTTAATGAGCTTCATTGGCTAACATGGCATCACGTCGTGTTTCATCCAAATGAGTTAGGTGGAAAATATGCTCCTCCTCTGCGGAAGTAGTAGGAAGAAGTTTGATACCTATTTTCAATGACAATAAAGCCATGCCACCCCGACAGAATGAGGATTACATGTCATAAAGTCGATACCTCATTTCGCAAAGGGACTAACGACGAAAATAGGATGCAACAGAGTAGGTGGGGCACAGATTTTACGATCATAGATCTAGCATGCATGACATTTTTGGACTATGAGGATATAGTCGTGGAAAATGGTGGTCCTAAAGTAACCGACATGTAAGATCTTTTACGCGATAGCATAACTAGATAAATGTCCACCTCATGCCCCCGAGTGACATTCATTGAGGACTTTCTCGGCCTCCTTGAGAGTAAGGCACCTCCATAAAATCATATCGGTATCACAACGGTAAAGGGTATTTTCGATAATCACATAATTTTGGGATTGGTACTAGATACATCATTGTTTTGAGCGAGAGGTATTAGGTCGGAAAGTTTGGGTTTGGAGATGAAAAAAAATCTCCATACCATGGGTCAGATGAAGAGATCAGAAATAATGACTTGTCTGGGATGGAATCTTTAGATGTAGATTTAGCATCAAGGTAAAGTAGATCACACATTAGCGCAACAAAAACTAAGGATTTATTTGACTTGGATTTGATTAATTTCAAGTCAAACTCTTGGAGAATAATGATCCACTTAGAGTATTATCCCCTCAATAATTTATGGGACAATATCTATGTCATAGGGTTTCAATCCGAAACGATCGTAGTTTTGTGAAGCAAGATGTAATGGTGAAATATCTGGAAGGCTTGAATGACTGCCAAAGCTAACTTTTCTACATGAGTATACCGGGTCTCAGTATCATTGAGGTCGCGACTCAGATAATAGATGAGATGTTCATCCCCCATATTGTCTTATTGGAGAAAAACCATAGTTATAGTAGAGATGGCGACAGCTAGGTACAGGAAATAGTCGCATTGATAGTCAGGGGGATATAAGAGAGATGCCCAAACCAATACAACCTTTCAAGGCATCAAACACTTTCTATGCAGTGTCATCCCAATGGAAGGGAATCCATTTTTTCATTAAGAGAGTAAATCCTTTGTCCAATTCAACATAGTTAGGGATGAACCTCTTCAGGAAGTTAGGTTTCCCTTGAAGTCTTTATAAATGAACGAGGGAGGAAGGCATAGACAAGTCAACGATTTGCTGGATTTTTAAAGGATCAATATGAATTCCTTGTTTTGAAATGATGAAACTAACAAGTCGACCAAAACCAACACACACATTTTTGCGGGTTGAGTCGAATTTTATAATGTCTACAATGGAGAAAAATGGCCCATAAATGCATGGGGTGATCGTCCTGATGTTGGGAGTGAGCAGGGAGATCGTCCAAATAGGGTTGCATGATATGCTTGATGTCATGGAAAGCATAATCCATTGCACGTCCAAATGTGGCACCTACGTTCTTTAAACAAAAAGGGAGCTTTCTATAAGAAAAAGTACCCCAGGGACAAATAAATGTAGTTTTAGGTTGGTCCTCCAAGAGAATGTGATTTGATTATAGCCTAAGAATCCATCCATAAATGAATTAATCTCGCAGCCATTGCATTCATCAACAATCTCATCAATAAACAGGGTCGGGTAGTTCTCTTTCGGACTAGCGCTATTTAAATCTTAATAATCGACATATGCTTGGATCATGCCCTATTTCTTCATGATAGGGGCAACATTTGATACCCAATTAGTTAAAGGAACAGGGTATATGAAACTATCCTGAAGAAGATTTTTGATTTCAACTTTTATCCTAGTAGCCTTCTTGTGAGGGATAGGACGAAGGCACTGTCAGACGGGTTTGGCATCAGGATACGTCTTGATTTCGTGCACTACTATGTTTGGGTCGATACCTGGAATCTCTTCATATATCCCGGCAAAGACATCTTTGAAGTCATGAAAAAGGGCTTGATAAATCTCGATTTCAGATGAAGAACAAGATGCTCTAATGTATAAATTTTTTTACTATTCCTGGTTTAATCGAAATATCAAGAGGAATTGTTTCTTCAATATTCGGAAGGTTCTTTTTAGAGTTAACCTCATGAATGGAGATGGAATTCGTAAAGGGTTCAAAAAAATTAGGTAGGTATACACCACTGAGATTATCTTTAATGGTATCCAGGAAGGAGGAATGATAATGATGTTCGTCCCACGACACATCGTCTAACATCATGATCTCCATGATGCTTTTGTTGGTAGAGAATGTACATGAGAAAGGATGAGAGGGTGTGCCATAATCTAGTGATCGATATAACAAATTGATCGAAGAAAAAGTATGGTCCTCACAAACCGAGTAGATGGATTTGTAATCTTGCTCAACGGGGCTTAGAGGAATTCGATCACCAAAAATTTTGATGTCAGTTTCGTCAAGTACAATCCATGGATCAACCAGGATTGACGAGGATGATATCATGTTGATATAAGCAACCGAAGGGGAGGAGCTAGGAAGGAGAGGAGGAGGGAGTAAAAAGGTTCACATAAACGATGAATCCTTCAACAAACTAACTCTGACATGCTGATAGGAATGTAGGGCTTGCCCTAGAAGAGGGACACTTCCAGTAACATTGGAATCAAAGGCAAAAAAGGTGAGTTGATTTATGGCCACAATCCCGCCTTTATGAGGAAAGGAGATCTGATTCGGATTTAAATAGGAATACAACAAATTATAGAGAAAACCATAAATATAGAGATGCAGAAGAAATAATACTTCATTTCGTTAATGTAAAATACTGAAATACACTTACAAACAGAAATGGAAATAAACTAGCTCGGGTGATGGTAACTTATCTTTGAGGAGGGATGTGGTGGCTACATGCCTCTGAATTTTCTTACAATGAGGTTCGAAGGCCTATTTATTGTTTATAAACAATGGAAAACCCTAAACATCCAAAAACCTAACACTAGGAGATGAAGCACCAAACTATGGGCCCCGTTTGGGTAAATTGGTACATCAACTTCCCGGGGTCGTAACTTTGGCATACGATCTCTGTTTGATGCACAAAATACATCGTTAGAAAGATCTATCTGAGGACTACAACTTTTGAGTAAGAAACATCAGTCCATGTACTCATGTTGCTCCCATTTTTCCCAAAAATGTTGTTTAGGGCCTCAAAACAGCTCTGAAAGTTCAAGACCCAAAAAACTGCTTAAAAATAGTAAACTGTGCTACAATTAAGGAAACTGAAAGAAACAATGGTGGGGATCCAAGTGGAATTGGCATGTGGCCACCAATATCCACTTGGATCATTCCTCCCCCCTTAGGAAGCAATGGTCCCCATTGCATGGAGTTCCTCCATGAGATGAGGAAACTTTTGCTGAACTTGGTCCCTAGTGAGCCAATTGCCCTGGTCAAGGAGTTGGCCTGCTTTGACAACTCAATACAATTGGATCTTTTGCTGGCAAGTGCGCTTGATCTATGTCTCCATGATACAATCAATTGCAGCTTGTTCCATGCAATCTGGATTTAACTCTGTTGGTGTGAGTTGTTCTGCAATGTCGGATGTGTCTAGTAATGGTGGAAAGTATGGCCGAAGGTGGTCAACATTGAACACTAGGTGTAGGCAAAGGAATGGGGGAATTCTAAGCTCAAATGCATTGTCTCCCATAGCCTTGGTAATGGTTTAAGGACCATATTAAAGTGGTCTGAGTTTCCGATAGGCTCTAGTAAGGCGTTCCTTTTTCAAATGCAACTAGACTTTGTCGCCCACCTAAAACTTGTGTGGCACCCGATGTTGATCATGTCATTGCTTGTACTTGGCACTTGATTTCTCCAAAATGTCATGGAACTGCTGGTGGATATGTTGGATGTGCTCAATGAAGTTTTTTTCCTTATCTGTTTTAGACTGGACATGAGTCGAATCTGCTTGTGTAGCTGCAAATGGCATGGACACATCAATGGGACGTAGTGGCTGGAATCCCAAGCCCACCTGAAAAGGGTTGTGGCTAGTGGAGTCGTGGAGAGCCCGGTTATAGTTGTGGTGAACATAGGGGAGGCTCTCATCCCATGTGTGTGGATGATTTGAGTCGCACATGCACCGAATGTGTACTATCATCCTGTTGAAAACCTCTGTCTGGCCATCAGTTTGGGGATGGAAGGTTGTGGACTTAGTGATTTTGGTGTCCAGCATCGACCAGAGACTTGACCAAAATGTATTGAGGAAACTATTGTCGCGATCTGAGATGATAGACTATGGGATCCCAAAGTGTACCTAAACTGGTTCAAAGAAGAGTTTATTAGTGGCTTATGTTGTGATATTCTTCTTGCAGGCCGTCATAATGGCCATCTTCGAGAACCTGTTGACGACCACAAAAACACATTCATTTCCATGCTTAGTAGAAGGAAGGACTGACATGTTATCCATGGAGATGGATTCCCAAGGTCGACTAGGGGTAGGCAGCGGAGTATAAAGGCCTTGCTTCTTAATGGTCAGTTTGGCAATGGCGTAGGCAGTGCAGGATCTGATGTACTCCCTGACATCCCGTCGAAGATTCAGCCAATAGAAATACTTCTACAATACTGCCACCATTTTCGCGACCCTGAAATGCCTAGCAGCCTGACTGTAGTGTGCTTCCCAAATCATCTTGGCACGCTCGCTTGAAGGAACACAAATGTGACCCAGGTGACATAACAAGGCATCCTGGAGGTGAAAATCTGCAACATGTTGACCCTCCAAGAGTGTCTGGTATGTATGTCCGAATTCTGGGTCACTTTTGTAGAGAAGCGGCCAATCAGAATTCTCGTGCCCACAAGAGTTGAGTGTGGTGGTTAACGCCATGATCGAAGGTTGACTGAGACAATCTGCAATATTATTGGCGCTACCCTTCTTATACTTGATATTCAAATGGAACTGTTGCAAGTATGTGGACCACTTCTGATTGTGATCATTCTGGAACTTCCCTTGCATTTGTATGAACTGCAAGGGTCGGTGGTCTGTGTGAATGACCGTTTCCTTCCCCAAAATGTAATGCTTCCATTTTCGGTAAGCCTACACAATGGAATACATCTCTTTTTCATAAGTGGGATACTTCCAGACTGTGTCTGAAAGTGTCTCACTGTGATATGCCACTGGATGCCCATGTTGAGTAAGGTTGCCCCAATAGCATAGTCAGAGGCATATGTCTCGATCTCAAACAGGTGTTGCAAGTCTAGTAATGTGAGCACTAGTGCCGAGCAGAGGTGATGTTTCAAATCTATGAATGCCTTCTATTGAGATTCAGACCAAAAGAATTTTTCTTTCGCTCCTCCTGTCACACGGAATCTGTCAAGGGTGCGGACACAGCTGACCTTCCTAGAAGTCTAAGACATTCTAATGACAAACAAGACAAAATGGAGTGATCTTTCTCTAAATACACCTTTTACAACATGAAAACTACAAGTGTTTAGGCTTACCTTATTCCAAAACGCTGTTGTTGAAGTCCGTTCTTGACGATCCGGATGAGCTCCTCCTTCAAGTCAATTCCTGCAACCACAAACAATCAAACAATTACCAAGCACTTGCATTTCATATAATAAAACATATATTCAACATGCAGACCAAGGAACACATGAAATAACTCATTAACACAAGCTATTGAGAAAAATAAACCAGTTTGTATTAATAACGAAACAAAGAAACTCTTACAACCTGGCCTTGGTGTTGTGCAAGTTCCTCCCAGGGTCCATCAAGGGTTTTCCTCTACTTTGACAAAGCTCACCCTCTCCCAAGTAGAATCAAGTGAAGACAATCTCTCCTCACAAAGGCTCTAATGGAAGACCTAAATCCTGCAGCATTTACCCAAAGAAAATGTATAGCTCCAACCTCTCCTCCCTCTGGCTCAATGCCTTTATTTATAGTGCTGTAAAGAGGTTATTCAGGTCCACCATCAATGGGATAATCCCCCTCTTTGGGTGGGATAGCTCCCTTATTGATGGGATAAGTTCCCCCTTAATAGAGATACATGAACCAGCTGGAGGCGCATCCATTTCATCAAACCGACCTCTAGAATGTTCTAGAAGTAACCACAAGTAACTTTTTCAAGATAAAACTCGCGCATTTTGCCTTTTACAGAGGGACGCACCTGTCCCTTAACATACAGAGCGTCCATGGACGCAGATTTTGTGAACATGGTCAGCGTCCCCGCAGGTAAGGCTAGAGAGAACCTGCGACCCCAGAGATAAACATAGTTTTTACAAGACTTTCTCTCTTCTTTGAGTTTGAGATGGATAACAGAGGCATGAGACTTGCCTAAGAGGGTAGCATGACTGTTGATTTGAGTCATACTAACTGTAAGTAGTCAAGGTGACATTTTTTAGTGTAACAGATTGCCCCCTAAAGTGCGAAGCCTGGAATAGAATAGGGTTTTATAATTCTAGGAAGGGTGAAGCGCTTTATCATTTCAAGGATTGCCTTGTGGATGGCCTGGTTGGAACCTGCAATTTTCAACACAAAATACATGGATAAGATTATATCATCACTGAGGTAGGCATTCCCATACTCAGATTCAAAACTTTAACTAATGGACTAACTACTCTGATACAGGAATGATCTTGCAGTACATCATTTTTATAGACTTTTGTAGACACAGTATGGACGCAGCCATTTGTTTATGATTAGTCTACATAGATAATGAATACAAAACTCCTCGCAGCCTGGATGGTAGAAACTAGATCCAGGGTCTTCACTTCTACTTCCCGAATTGGTACGATTCTAGCCATGTGATTAAATGATTTAATGTCGAACATGTTAGAAACCACTTGATTACCAGTCGATGATGTAAACTGTTAACAAGCGTGAGAGAGACCACCAGTAATGTCAATGGTTCTCAAAGTACCAAGCACAACCCGTGAAATGTGAATAGATGTTTTGATGTCGAACACTTCACGGAATCCTTTGATCGAAAGTCAATGATGTAAACTGACGTCAAAGGCGAGAAACCTGCCATTGATGCATGCAGACTTCAAGGTATTGTCGATTCCTAAGTCATCTTTCTAGATAATGTGTCGATGTCGATAGAAAGCGACCCGTTGCAGGCAAGCCCGCAACACGAAATCATTGTTCAAGTTGAAGAAATGTTGCTGTAAGGACTGACTCAGGGATGGTCAAATGGATGACAAGTATTTTGCAGATGAAAGTTTTTGCTTGCAGACCTCTTGAACACATAACGACACGACAGATGGCTTGGTGACGAATAACTCAAAGTTAATCCCCGGAACCCGGTTAAAGACTTTCAAAGTGGTTTGATCAACTGTGAGGTAAAAGATTTCCCAACCCAGGTGAATGAAAAAGTGTCGTGTTCAAGAGTGGTAATAAAGTTTCTTTTGAGACAAAAGGTAACAAACAGGTTCATTCTTCTCTCTTTTCCCCCACCATTTCTGGCAAGTACCTCTTTATTTTTAACAAGCTTGAGGAGGATAACATATGCTTGATTATAAGCTCATCCTTCGGATGAGTCCAACCTAGTTTAAATTCGAACCCTAGGAAGGAGTGGTTCGTTCCTGTTTGTAATTGAACAGGTCCTCTACTGTAAAAAGTTTAACGAGCCCAGTATAGGAGAAACTCGGCGTTTTTCAATTTTAGAGAGTCTGAAAAAACTAAAGGAGACTCCACGTTGAACTTTTTCGTACATTTGTGTCCCTCAAGCCCGAAAAAGTATAAAATAATACCTGGGGGAACCGCTTGATCTTGCGACCAAGGAGTACTTTCATAATAGTGTCGTTGACCTGAAAAGTAAAAAGCGATCAAGGACACGTCGTTTTATTTCCTTATCGAGTTTGAAACGACAAAAACCCGGCAATCTTTTCCTGATTTTGCGGTCAGAAAAGAGCTAAAAGGGGACCGTCTTTTAATTCCGTTTTAACGAGTGTAAAAGAAATGCTCGGCGATCTTTTCATGTTTTAGGAGTCAGAAAAGGGCTTAAAAGATGACTCTGAGGTTTCACTTTTTCGTAAATTTTAATGAGTTCGAAAAAGGGATAAAAATGTACTCATATGGCCGACTTTCAATTTAATTTACGAGCAGGAAAAGACGGAAAGAACTCGGCATTTTTATTTGTTTTACGAGAATGAAAAATAACAAAATAATCTCGGGATTTTCATGAGTTTAACGAGTCTTGAAAATAACTGAAATTGACTCGAGATAGGTTTCATTTTTACAAAAGCTTGAAACAGAGAAAAACTATGCTTCAGAGTAGTTTCATTTTTACACAAGCTTGAAACAGAGATAAAACTGTGCTTGATGCCCCCTAAGCATAACTGTTAGAGTGCATGCCCCCCTAGCTTCATTTCATTCAACTAAGGTGGATGAAATGAAGGTTCAAGTACGAGATCATTTGAAAGACTTGACCTAAAACTGTAAGAAAATTATGCAAAAAACTGAAATAACTAACCTAAAAACTTAACATCTATAAGATCTCGTCAATCTCTCGACTCAAGTAGAGGAGGATTTGTTTCATTTTTTAACGAGCTTGACACAGGAAAAGAACTATGCTCGGATTCGGTTTCATGTTTACGCAAGCTTGAAACGAAAAACTATGCTTGTTATAAGTTCACATGCCCCCAGCATAATGACGTAAAACGAGGTACATGCCCCCCAAGCTTCATTGCATTCAATGAGGTGGATGGAATGAAGCTTTACTTTCAAAATCTTGGAAAGACTTGAGGGAGTTGTTTCATCTTTTAGTGAGCTTGACACAAGACAAGGAACTATGCTCATAACTACTTTCTACAATCTACCTAACAAAAAACTATACTCTAAAAAACCTTGATTCATTTTTTAACGAGCTTGACACAAGACAAGGAACTGTGCTCTAAAAACCTTGATTCATTTTTTAATGAGCTTGACACAAGACAAGGAACTATGCTCATGACTACTCTCTACAATCTACCTACTTAACCTACCCTTGTTTCATTTTTTAACGAGCTTGACACAAGACAAGGAACTATGCTCAAAAAGTTCGCATGCCCCCAGCATAATGACGCATGCCCCCCAGGCTTCATTGCATTCAACCGGCTGGATGAAATGAAGGTTTACTTTCAATATTTAACTTGAAAAGGGAGTTGTTTCATTTTTAAGGAGGTTGACACAAGAAAAGAACTATCCTCAAAACTGATTCATTTTTTAACGAGGTTGACTCAGTAAAAGGAGCTTTCCTCGTGCTAGCCTATTTCATTTTTTAACGAGGTTGATACAGGAAAAAACTATCCTCGTACTAACTGATTCATTTTTTAACGAGGTTGACACAGTAAAAGGAACTTTCCTCGTACCATCCAGTTTCATTTTTTAACGAGGTTGAGAGAGGAACAAACTATCCTCGTACTAACTGATTCATTTTTTAACGAGGTTGACACAGTAAAAGGAACTTTCCTCGTACCATCCAGTTTCATTTTTTAACGAGGTTGAGAGAGGAACAAACTATCCTCGTACTCACTGATCATGGCTTCCAACTGGAAGAAAGACATGTCAATGGACACACCTTGATCATGGCTTCCAAGAGGTCTTCATCAGAAGGAAGAATAGTTCTCTGGAAGGAACACATGTCAAGGGACTCAAAAGGGATAAGAACATCGTGTTCAAGTAATCCCATAGAGTTTTCCATGTCAATTACCGTATCTAAATCAAAGGAAGATGAGCAACTAGTGAGAGGCTCACTTACATTGGTAACTGAAAACATGGGATCAGTTGCCACATAATTAACCCGTGGCAGGGTAGATACCACTTTAGAATCAGGAACATTTAGGGGTGTCATATTATTGGTAGTTGAAAAAAAACTAGGGAACGAAAGCTGGTCTACAGTCACAATACTGCCATTGTGAGGGAAAGACATCACGCGAAAGAGTGTCGATACGACAGCTTTCATTGCATAAACATAGTCTCGCCCAAGGAGTAAATTGAAATCCAAGGGACCTCGAACTACCATAAGATCAACACAAACAGTTTTACCTTCCAAGGTAATAGAAAACTTAGGAAGGATCCCTAAAGGTTCACTAATTGTTCTGTTAAAAGCTTTCAGATTCTGCGTAATAGGCGCAAGCTGAGGGGAACCCAAAGCTTTCCAAACAGCTGAGGATAAAATACTAACAGAAGCACCTTCATCTACCTGAGTACGATGTATGTCCCTACTACCAGCCTTGACAATGATTTGGAAAGGGATGGAGGAAGGAAGACGAGGTTCTGTCAGTCTATTCCAATCAAAGGAAAAGACCTCAGTACTTGGAGGGGGTTCTGTAGAAACAGGTGAAATGCCCCCCGGCATAGAAGAATCCGATGTAACAAGAAGAACATCAGCGGTATGAAATTTACTCTCGAAAAGGAGAGTGTGATCGACCGAATGTGAAATTGAATCGACCACTTGATCAACTAATGGATCATCAACCTGAGTGACATGAGTTTCACTCTCCAATGGGAGAGTGTGATCGACTGTACTTGAATTTAGATCAATCACTCCGTCAGTTGACGGTAGGTTGGGAGAAAGTTTACGGTAACCAGCTGGAAATTCTTGCTGTGGAATAGTAAGGTTTTCCAACAATGTTGAGGCTTCATCCATGTGAGGGCAAATGTGAGTTTGATGACTCCCTTTGCATAACTTACAAGGAAACCTAACTTTACCCTTTTTCCCAGGAACCTGACTATCACTGGTTGATGGATCAACGGAAAGTTGATGAGATTTTTCTGACCATACTTCCAAGACCTTTGGAATACCAGGACAATTGACAAGGAAGTGGTCACCCTTACAAAGCCTGCAAGGGTATTTGGGTTTACGATGCATGTTGGAGTTTTCCTCAACACCACTAACACTTACAGTCGTGGTTGGTTGGTTGACTTCTTTCTTATCTTGCTTCTTCTTCTTCTTCTTCTTCTTCCCTTTCTTCTTCTTCTTAGCCTCCTGGTTACTAGCATCAAGGCTTTTACCAGGCGAAGAGGAAGAAATGGAGGAAGAAAAATTAGGCGAAGAAGGTGAAGGGTCAACAGAAGGTTGGTGATGTTGCGATGGTGAACTCTGTTGAGGTGAAGCATCCGGTTGAGATGGAACAATTGGAGTATTTTGGGCCAACGAAGTTGAAAATAACCATATCGGTAAACCTATTGTAAATCCAGGTAATGACAAAGTAGCCATATAAGGAGGACCAACATTTCCAAAGTAAGGAAAAGTACTAGGATTCTCGTTAGGAGGGGTTCCTAGGTTGATAAATTCCGGAACATTTGCCATTATATTCAACTTCAGTGAATTTTATTAACAATTTAAAACTAAAATTAACAATTCACAATTCACACTTAACAACTAAAATTCACAATTCACACCTATGGTCTCTAAAAGTAAAAACAAACAAATTAACACGCGCTATCAAATCTAGGAGTCAAACCACACACAAACAGTAAGCTCTCCGGACCGAAAACACTAGTTGGTGATGAAGCCCAACCTCGCAGAATTCAGTACAGAAATGGCGGGTGGAACAGTTACCCCGGCAACCTGCTTAATGAATAGACCGGCACAAGTTCCTCCACTTTAACCGTCTCGAAGTGAAGTGAACCCCCGGAAAATCCAAGTGAGTATAACCGACGTCTGCTCCAGGTACAGTGGGACCTTCCCTCCACCGTCACCTCGGTAGAACCCTAAAGATTATGGTCACTAAGGTCACCAACAGTAACAAATACACTTGGGGGAATAGTCTAAACTCCGACAGCACGCAAGGGCAGAGTAGCAAGCTCAATCCCCTTACCGGCTCCTTGACAACAATCCAAGGTTTACCGATAAGTGACCCCTGGCTCCTCGACAATGGTTAATCTGAGGTTTACCGTTTGTAATACGTACTGTCTGGCGTCGTTCCCAACGAGGGGGGAATGATCCCCTCACTGGTTCGGACACGAGCTCGTGCTTCTCCTTTAAGAGGAGCTTTCCCAGAGTGCAATTGAAACAATTGGATTTATTCTACTCAAGATAAACTATCTGTTTGGTTTTGTAGTCTTGGAGAGTTAAGTACTCACCTACTCCAAGACCCTAGCCTAAGCTATGTTGGTGTTTCAGAGCCCTAGAAATGTAAAAATTACTAGATGAATTTTAATTAAGCGTTGTGTTATTAAGGCTGTTATTACTCAAATGGGTAAATGGAGATGAAACCAATGGTGTTATGACCCGACTCAACTGAATGCAATTGAATATGATAATGCAATCCTTTCAATTCGATGAATCCTAACTAGAGTAAGGAGAGAGTTTCCATTCACTTCCAACAATGCAAAAAATTGATCATTAAGAGAAAATTTAACAAATTCTCTAATGCACTAATTTCATCAAGAAAAACTAATGCAAATCAATTCCAAACCAATTTTTATTTTTATTTTTGTGTAAATTCAAATCAAAGAAAGCTGATCTAAATCTACGATTGATTTTTCAGAATGTAAACTATGCAATTGTAATCTATGCACAATTTACATGAAAAGTATGCAAATGTAATCTATGCACATTTTTCATTCATATTCTGAAACTGAGAACTCTAATTGTGCAAATGTGATCTATGCAAAAGAATTCTCAAACACAAGACGATTCTAATGTGATCTAAGAACCAATCAAGTGCAAATCGAGAAAATTGGGTGAGAGTTCCAAAGATCAAAACATAAAAACACTCAAAGGCGATTAACACTCATACACAATTTAGCCCCCCCCGGCGAATGAGGGGGAAATTTTTTTGCAAAAACAGAAGCAAAAAGATGCAAAATTGTGAAAAGACTGAGAGAAACCTCCAAGTAATGACCAAAGGAAATCAAATTAAGAATTTCTCAAAAAGAGACTCAAAACACCCAATTGATGAAAGCTAAGAGCAGGAACAAGCTCAGGTGAAAATTTTTGACAGGGTACTAAAGGATCTGGGCAGAAAACACTAAGAAAAACCAAAATCTAAAAGCAATTAAAGCAAAAAATGGAATTTTCCTAAATTTTACAGGAAGACGCAGGCAGCCCGTTAGAACAGGCGCGGGCCCGCTCTGTGCAAACGGCAACAGTGCGTCCAAAGACGCACTGTGCAGTACTCAGAGGGTGCGTCCTTCTGGAAAAGTTAAGAAAAACCAAATCTAACTAAATCTGAAGCTAAGCCACCCAAATACTAATTCTCACAGTCAAAAACCAGAAAATAAAAATGATTTTCTCAAAGCAAAGTTCATATAAAGGAAAAGACTCTCTCATTAATGGATTCCCCAGCGGAGTCGCCAATTTGTCACACGGAATCTGTCAAGGGTGCGGACACAGCTGACCTTCCTAGAAGTCTAAGACATTCTAATGACAAACAAGACAAAATGGAGTGATCTTTCTCTAAATACACCTTTTACAACATGAAAACTACAAGTGTTTAGGCTTACCTTATTCCAAAACGCTGTTGTTGAAGTCCGTTCTTGACGATCCGGATGAGCTCCTCCTTCAAGTCAATTCCTGCAACCACAAACAATCAAACAATTACCAAGCACTTGCATTTCATATAATAAAACATATATTCAACATGCAGACCAAGGAACACATGAAATAACTCATTAACACAAGCTATTGAGAAAAATAAACTAGTTTGTATTAATAACGAAACAAAGAAACTCTTACAACCTGGCCTTGGTGTTGTGCAAGTTCCTCCCAGGGTCCATCAAGGGTTTTCCTCTACTTTGACAAAGCTCACCCTCTCCCAAGTAGAATCAAGTGAAGACAATCTCTCCTCACAAAGGCTCTAATGGAAGACCTAAATCCTGCAGCATTTACCCAAAGAAAATGTATAGCTCCAACCTCTCCTCCCTCTGGCTCAATGCCTTTATTTATAGTGCTGTAAAGAGGTTATTCAGGTCCACCATCAATGGGATAATCCCCCTCTTTGGGTGGGATAGCTCCCTTATTGATGGGATAAGTTCCCCCTTAATAGAGATACATGAACCAGCTGGAGGCACATCCATTTCATCAAACCGACCTCTAGAATGTTCTAGAAGTAACCACAAGTAACTTTTTCAAGATAAAACTCGCGCATTTTGCCTTTTACAGAGGGACGCACCTGTCCCTTAACATACAGAGCGTCCATGGACGCAGATTTTGTGAACATGGTCAGCGTCCCCGCAGGTAAGGCTAGAGAGAACCTGCGACCCCAGAGATAAACATAGTTTTTACAAGACTTTCTCTCTTCTTTGAGTTTGAGATGGATAACAGAGGCATGAGACTTGCCTAAGAGGGTAGCATGACTGTTGATTTGAGCCATACTAACTGTAAGTAGTCAAGGTGACATTTTTTAGTGTAACACCTCCCTTGGTGACTTGACTCAAGGGACAAGTGATATGAGAAAATCCCAACACGAACCTACAATAGAACTTGGCAAGACCTAGAAAGCTGCGGAGCTCTATCAGAGTGGTTAGAGAAGGCCAATCCCAAATGACTTGGATCTTGGCTGGATCCACATGCACCCCCCATTCATCAATAATATATCCTAGATACTGAACTTGGGTCATGTCAAAAGTGTATTTCTCCAAATTAGCACATAACTTGTGTTGCCACAATGTTTGCAGAACGTGTTAGATGTGGTGGAGGTGCTCTTCCTAACTCTGGATGAAGATCAGGATGTCATCCAAGTATACCACTATAAATGAGTTGGCGAATGGCCACAAGATGTCATCCATTAGCCTCATGAAGGTTGCAGGAGCATTCGTCAACTCGAAAGGCATAACCAACCATTCGAAAAGGCCATCCTTGGCTTTGAAGGCAGTCTTCCGCACATCATAGGATTCATTTGGTATGTTGTGATATCCTGACTTCAAATCGATCTTGCTGAAACATTTTCCCCCCTTCAGTTGGTCAATAAGGTCATCAATCGATGGGATCAGGTACCTATTCCAAACAGTGATCTTGTTCAACGGCCGATAGTCAATACAGAGTCTCCAAGTCCCATCCTTCTTCTATACCAACATGATCGAGCTCCCACAGGGTGATGAACTCATTCGGATGTGACCTTTCTATAGTAGTTCCTGAATCTACCTCTTGATTTCATCGTTCTCCAGAACAGAGCATGGATAAATTGATCCATTGGGTAGCGGCGCACCTGGGGTCATATTGATGGAGTGCTTGACCTGACAGTGTAGAGGAACCCCTGTGGGGGAGGTGAATATGTCCTCGTACTCCTCCACAGCCTTGTCCATCTGTAGTTTTCATGTAGAGGGGCCCTGTTTGGAGGTCGTGGCCACCATCTTCTTCTTTCCTTGAGGGTGTATCATCGGGAAAACAAATTTCCCGGTTTTGGAAATGAGCTTACTGCATTTTTTTGCAGTAACCAAAGAGATGGTGGTAGGCAATGCTACCTCTGGTATCTTGTACAACTTATTTCCCAAAGTAACAATAAAAACATGAGGCCTTGACTCATACACACCATGTTGCTTCCAAAAGTATGATTTTCCTAACAATACATCACAAACATCAAGGGGAGAAATGTCACACAATACCTCATCTATGAAGGGCTTGATGTTGTATGGAAGGCGACACTACTGGCTCATGCGAAGATCCCGTCCTTGGTGAAGCCACCCGATGGTGTATGGTTGTGTATGTGTTGTGTTTAGTAAGCCTAGTTTCTTCACAACCTCTCTCAAAATGAGGTTCTTTTGGCTCCTGCTGTCGATAATGAACTATAGCGCGAAGCCCTTTACCCTAATCCTGGAGTGGAAGAGGCGCTCCTCTTCCTCTGGATCTTCGTGTTACTCCTTCTGGATCTTCATGGTGGCAACTGTGGCATTGGGATCCACATCGATAATCTGCTTCCCTTTGTCATTCCCCTTATTGGGTTCTGACTCAGAGTTGGAACATGCATATGATTCTGAAGATTTTAGCTTGACCACCAATGACTGCTTGGCCTGACACTCACTTTTGTTGTGAGTGGAGCTCTTATGGAACTCACACCACTTTCTCGTGTCCTTCTTCGGCTTCACGGTGTTTTTCTTTTCTTGCAGCTTTGGCAGGCTGTCTTGGGCCACCCTACCTTGGCTTTATCCTTTTTTCAGTGGTTTGGGGGCACCTTTCCATTACTTTGGATTTGCAGATCCAAAGTCTCGCTTCTTCTGTTTAAACTTCTGCTCGATCTTGACAGCATATCGATACGTCATGTTGAGCGAGGAGATGTCGAGGAAATCCATCTCATCTTGGATGTACCTGTGTAGGTAGCCATGGTACTTGAGTACCAAATGCATCTTAGAATACTTGATACCCAACTTTGTGCAAATGGTATGAAAATATTGATAAACTTCGACACATCTTGGTCCCTTCCCTGCTGCAGCGTGGTCCACTTTATGTATTTATCCTCATAGCTTCTGACAAGGTAGCACTACTCCTTGATGGCATTCCAGAATGAATTCCAAGTGGGTGCAGCTGAAAACAGTGAGGTCGTACTTTCATCCTTCTACTCGCGGTAGGTTTCCAACCAGTCTTTGACGTGGGGGGTGGCTTTGAGAAGAGCGAAAGTAATCTTTTCCCGACCGGGAAAATCATGAACAGAAAAATACCCTTCTAGCATATTTAACCATTTATCTACAATTTCTACATCTATCTCACCCTCAAGTATGGGAATTTCAAAGTTAACTTGTACCTTAAAGGGTGTGGCACTTCTAGAGTAGCTGCTGGAAGTAGATGTGTCGCCCCTGGGTAGTCGTTGAAGGATCTGGGCAAAGTTGTCCATCATCGCATTCCTTTGTCGCTCGAAGACCACGTCGAGAAATATTTTGATAGGATCTCCTGCCCCCTCATATTTCTTTTCATCTGCCATGGGAGGCCGTCGGGATTTGCAAGGCTGGTCTTGCAAAGGTTAGACTAGTTCAAGCCCTAACTCCTTATATCACGACCTTGTTGGGGACATGCAAAGAAAAACAGAGAAAGAGAAGATTGCCTCTAATACCACTAATCCGGATTTAAATAGGAACACAAAAAATTACAGAGATAGCCATAAATAAAAAGATGCAGTAGAAATAATACTTCATTTCATTAATGTAAAATACGGAAATATGCTTACAAACAGAAATGGAAATATACTAGCTCAGGTGATGGTGGCTTATCTCTGAGGAGATATGTGGCGGCTAGATGCCTCTTAATTGTCTTAAAATGAGGCTCAAAGGCCTATTTATTGTTGAGAAACAATGGAAAACCCTAAACATCCAAAAACCTAACCCTAGGAGATGAAGCGCTAAACTATGGGCCCCATTTGGGTAAATTGGTACATCAACTTCCAGGGGTCATAACTTTGGCATACGATCTCTGTTTGGCGTGCACAATACCTCATTAGAAATATCTATCCAAGGGATACAACTTATTAGTGAGAAACATCAGTCAATGGACCAATATTTCTCCCACTTTTCCCAAAAAAACATCGCTTAGGGCCTCAAAATGGCTCCGAAAGTTCAAGACTTGAAAAATTGCTAAAAATAGTAAACTGTGTTATAATTAAGGAAAATGAAAAGTTAAAAGAAACAATGGTGGGGGTCCAAGTGAAATTGGTGGGTGGCCACCAATATCCACCTAGATCAAGATCATTCGTAAGTAACTTGAAACGATGGTAGCCATAACATAACCCATGTACATCCCAGTAGAATATTATAATCAAGAGGTCCATCAACAAATTCTACTTCAACGGAGATGGCTTTGCCCCCTAGTTCCGTTTGGAGGGAATTTAGAATCCCATAAGGTTTGAATGTTCTTCCATCAAAGGCTTTTAATGTGGTGGCCAATTGACTCAGTTGGGGTGAACCTATCACCCTCCAACAAGATAAAGACATGATGTAGGTTGAGGCTCCCTCGTCCACAGTAGAATGATGAATGTTCTTGCCATGGACGATGACTTGAATCATAAAAGCTAACTAAGCCAGAAGTCGAGGGGTCTAGTTTTCATGAGATAAAACCACTAGGTTGGAATCTGATGGATCCACACATACGATAGCTGAAAACAAGGCCTTCTTTTGGGTTGGGTGATTTTGCAACACCTCAATAGTTGACATAGCTAATGCAAACTGAGTCAAGTCTTCAACTACATTGTAATTTTGAGTGGCTCTCGAACGAGGGTTAAAAGAAAACTTATGGATAACACCCTTCAGAGGCTTGATAGTAAATTCCGTAGGAACCATAGGTGGAATGGGATTAGATGAAGGTGGTGTCGAACTGGCACGTTGATCAGTAGCCTGACCTTTTGGTGGATTCACATTACCATAGTCCTTATTTTGAGTGGCCACCATGACATCAAATTTCATCTTTGAGGAGGAAAGCATCAAAACTATGTTAGAGGAAGAAGCATCCTGGGCAACCATATGAGTCTCTTGATTGGGAAACGGGTCGGTCAGCATAGTGGGAGAAGTGGATGATTTAAGAATTTGATTCACTTTAGTGCGGTGTGGACAATCAGGTGTAAAGTGATCCTCGTTATCAAGCATGGGTATTGAGGCTTTCGTTTATCATCGGAAGACAAATTTGTCTGTTTATCCTATGGTGAGGAATCTTTTTTTCTTACCTTTACCTTTCTTCTTGCTTCCAGTTTGTTGTTGAGACTTGCCTTTATCATATGAGATGGCATTTATCTCGGAAGCAGAATCCATAGGAGGATGAGATTGAGGGTTTTTTGCAAGAGCGGCAAGAGAAAAACCAAATGGCTTACTCGTCGACTGCGAACTAGTAGAACCTATAATTCCATTAGCAGCATGAGATTCTTTACCAGGTGAAGGATGAACAATATTCCAGGGTCTTGAAGTGTTTGTATCTTATCATAGAGCATACCCGATTGTGTGTAAAACAAATCTAAATATTGAGCACGAGCAATAAATTTATGTTCGTTCACGACTCCACCTTTGGCCACATCTTTTGTTATGGGAGCTAACAGAGAATCGACAAACCATTCCACTAATAATTGATCGGGAACATAAGTCTTGACCAACCAGTGATGACACCGCCACTCATGAATGTGATCTAAAATATGAGTAGGGTCTGACTATTTGAAGTTAGTCAATAGTTTCATTCTAGTTTCGTATGTAATGGGTAACTAGAAATGTGTGAGGAAGGTAGTGGCTAAAGTTCTAAAGTCATGAAACGATGCTATAGGTAGCTTAATATACCATTTAGCTACAGTACCCATAAGCGTTTGTTTGAAAATATGGAGTCGAATGGAATCATCATTAAGGGAATTGGATGAACACCATAGATTATATTTTCACCTTCTGAAAACAAAGTTCCAGTTGTACAAAGAGTACCAAAGAACAGAGAATATTGCAGCCATCTTCCAAGCTCCAAAAGCTCTCAAATCCAAATCAAACCATCTCCACTCGATAGTGCTTGGAATAATATTTCCAATGGTAGGTGGAAATCTAAGAATGGACTGATGAATCAAAATTTAGAGAAGACTGAAGATACCCTTTGAAAGCCATAAAACAAAGAGGAAAAGACCAAGGGGAGGCTAATTGAAATTGCAGTTTCCTAAGAGCAGTGGTGGGGAAGGACATAGCAACTTGCGATCAGCGATCGCCGATATCGACGATCACAAACTTCAGAGGCCCATGGTCATCAAAATCACATGTCACACTAAGTCAACACAACATATCGATGATTGGTGGGTCTAAGGCAAGGCAGATCAATGATCAAAGGGTCTCGGGCACAGTCTATCGACTTAATGGCGATCAGAGGTCTCGCATATCGGACTTCCCACATAATAGAGGTCCGGGAGTGATATCACAAATTAGGGGTCAAGGGTCAATGTACAGTGCAAAGGATAGTCAAATCAGTGATCGATGGAGCCCACATATATTGCAATCGACAGTCGTCATTTGCAATGGATCACCCTTAAAGGAATTGTGGGATAAATACACCGATAGTGCCGAATAGCCAAAATTCAAGCCTATAGTGTTAAAGCACCGGGAGGGGTGGAAAACCATTTAACAAAGGATTGCAATGAAAAACCAAGGCTAGGAGGGCCCTTTTCTCTCTCCTCTAGGGGGCCATGTGGCAAAATACCATTGGTTCGTATTAATCCACATGTAAGATGATGTCATCATGACGTGGCGATACGGAGGACATGTGGCATGTTGATCTGTCATTTTTAGGGGTCCTAAGGGGGCATTTCTGGGTGACATGTGTCACCACTCGCAAAGTGACATGTGGCAGTGATGATGTCATTAATCGATAATTGACGATCACACAAATCAAATTTCCTCCTCCACCGAAGTCCCTTTCGACTTGGGATTGCGATATGTGAAGACCCTCCAAGATGCAATATTTTATGTGTCATGCCTTATGAAAGTTTCACGTCCGGACAATCGACCAATGCTATGAAAGGAGGTAAAGAGGCCCTCTCTCCTATATTGCATTGTGATACCCTGGCTGGGCCCAATCCCGCAGATCGATGATTGCAAGTGTTAAGGGGAGATATCAAAGGCGAGCATTATAAAACACCGGTGTGTGGGATTCTATGTAACAAAGGAAAAAGATCCCCAGAGGGTAGTCTAAAGGCCCTAGTGCCTGAGGACTAAGCACATGATCATGGCCCCTGGTCACATGAAGAAAAAGGGGTTAAAATGGATCAGAAGGCCCCATCCTATAAAGACTTTTTAGTGGAAAGTCTCGATGCGATAACTTCACGACCAGGTAAAGGCGTGATGGGTCAACAACTGTGGCATTTAAGAAAGGAGATGGAGCATTCAAACTCAGCATGGATTGAGCCAGACATGCCCCTTGCGACATGAAACTAGGGTTGACACTGGCAGATGTAAATGAAGACTTGGAAGTTCGGGAGGAATTGATTATCTAGCATGGTGCTCCACACAGAGGGAAGACAAAGTACCGCCTAGAGGCCCTCTACTTCTGTACTGTGACATGAAACTGATAATTGCCCACTCCCAGCTTTAACAGATGAATGGTTCAAGAAGTAAAGGCCAAAGCGATGGGAGTCAGCTAAGTAACACAGGAGGCCAGACCGTGAGAAAAATACAACCTGAAGCAGAGGCGATCACAGGGATGGGCATGAAGATATTTTATTGAAATTTTCATCTTATTGTTGACCAGTTTTATTATCGTGTAATGTGCCACCATTTAATGAGGAAATAAATATTTTGTAATGTTTTTGGGCCACAGAACCATCCCTGGCTGAGACAACTAGTCGATTTGACACCTGAGACTTGGCTGAAGATATTTTGAGGTAATCAATGTTCAATGCTCCCCTCTCCAAATAAATAGAGGGAAGCAACACTTAACAAAGGTTCAAAATTCCTAAAGAAAAATATACATGTTATTTTCAGACTGTATGACTGTATGATATGCATCTTTTGGAATATTAAGAAAATTGTGGTGATTCCCCTTTCGAGTACTACAATATGTTCTCCCTCCATTAAAATCCATTATGTTCACGTTTCTTCTCTGAATTCATGTAATCATAGCTGCTAGAAATATTTCAAACTTACTCACGGATTCATTTGTATTGAATTGTTAATGCATGTTCCTATATGGATTATTGAGATTATGTCTTTAAACATGTGCTCCATGAATCATAGCACCCAGTATCTCTTTTGTCCATTATATCTACCTGTAACTCAAATAAGTGTAGAAATTCTTGATGCTTCAAGCTATATGTGTTAAGTGTAGAATTCCCGATGCTTTAAGCTCTATGTGATGAGTTACTCCTTCTCCTTATCCTGTCTCATTGCTCTGTCAAATATTATTAAACTGTAGGTCCTTGAACTACTCGGCCTCCACTATTTTATGCACGTATTTCTATGAGCTGTATATGTGAAGAAGTACTAGAAACTCAAGGCTTACTCCTTTAGATGAGTGAACCAACCCATTTCTTTTAATATATATATATATGTGTGTGTGTGTGTGTGTGTGTGTGTGTGTGATGTCTCTATTTTCTTGAGAATCATATGAGACACAGAAAATCTAGATGTGCCCAAGCACTAGTCTTATAAGAAATTCGAGACTGTCTCCGTGAGCGACAACATCTTCTGGCGCCATTTCCGAGGAACGTATTGAAGGATTTTTCCCTTGGGATACAACAAGTTGAGCACTCTTTGTGTAGGTGAGCGAAGGCATTTTGATTGCATCCACATCACCTTGGCGACTCCACTATCCCCTTTATCATTTATCATCCTACCTTTTAAAAAGCATCAGACTCCCTCAAATACCTCTCAGCAGAAAACCTCATTTGCATCTGACCCAAAGAAATTAATTTTCAGGAAAGTATGAAAGGAGAAAACTCCTACTACCTGTGCTACCATCTCATCAGTCTTTGAAAGTTCCTCATCCATCTCCCAACCCATTGTTACTCACTACTCAGGATTTACTCCTAAGACCCTTACATACCCTGCTTTCAGTCTAGCCACTCCAACCACTGTGGTTTTGGCCCAAGTTCCTTCGGCAAATCTTAACCCCCCACCATTAATCTAGATGGTTATTCTAGGTTTTTTACTGAATAGATATGCCCCTCTTGATTTACCTCAGCCCCTAAGTGTGATGCCCCATGGCTACCTAAAGCTATTTCCTAGGTTCAAAGGGGAGGATGAAAACACTGCACAGAGACACATTGAAACCTTTTGTGATTTTTTTGAGAATCTAAATGTAGAACAATTGGATGTGGTCTTGTGACTCTTTGTACAATCCCTCGATGGAAAAGCCAGAAAATGGTTTAAAGCCCTACTTAATGCCTCCATCACTACTTGAGAGGAACTTGAAAACTATTTAACACAAAATGGGGTGAAAAGAGAAATCATGAGTACCTCCTCACAGAGTTTAATGCTATAAGGAATAAGTCGAAAGAGGATACTTTAGAATTTATAAAAAGGTTACATGAGCCGTATAATAACCTGCCTGGTGAGATAAAGCCTCCTCCAACTGCTGATCGCGTATTTTTTTTGGGAGCTTTTCAATCTGACTTTGGTTTTACCCTAAGAGAAAGGAAGTCACTCACTTTAGATCAACTCCAAGTCGATGCTCTTGAGGTGGAATAAAATTTCACCTCTGTAGGGAAGTCAAGAGGAAAGCAAAAACCTACTGAGAATAAAAGGGGGAAGAAGAAGCATCCTCCTCTGGTCAAGTTAAAGAATCACCAAATCTAAAGTGGGATGAACTCGATAAAATCATCAGGAGTTTATCACATAATGTTGGAAAGCTTGAGCTTGAGAATAAGAGTCTCCCCAAACATAGTGCTCAAGGAAACAACCGGTGTTATAACCCACAGTACAGAAGGAAATCTTTGTAGATACTTCCAAGGGAAAGAAAGGAACAACTTGATCAGATCCCTCATCCTCTATATTTAGAAGATGATCTTGATGAACAATCATCAGATACACATGAGATGCAGGTAAACTTGTATTCTACTTTCTCTGAAGAAGAACATGAAAATATGGCTCACCAGGAGACCAGTATGATAGAGAAGCAACAACAAATAAGCAGGACATAGATTATTATTGTAAACAGTTTGTGGATTTCATGCAAGCATAGCTACATCGAAAGTATGATCTAAGATCTTCAAGAAAGAGGTCGAGGGAACTAGAGCAACAAGAGGGAAATGGTCCCGAATATATTTCCCTAGTGCCAAAGGGAAAGGTAAGCTTAATCTTGACTCATCCAAGGTAAAAGTATCCTCAAACAAGGAAAACGATAGTTATGAAGAACACATAGAAAGGAAGGCACTTGTTTTGCTAAAAACCGCAAGTGGTAAGGAAGGAGAAGTAGAGCCATGAGGTATTAAGGGCTAACCTACGTTTAATCTTCAAAGGGAGCTTGAAAGGGTAAAGATTATTGTCCCCCTTATTTAAATTCTAAAGTATCCCACTTATAAAGCTCAAGTCTCGCAGTTCATGCTTCCATCCACGTCTTCACCCACCCATGATTGTTTAAACCTTCAAGAAGAAAGACCAATGGTTGTTTATAGGCCTCATGTGGAAGAACTTGATCCTTATACTACACCCTTCTATGTGACCATGGTAATCCATGACCTCTTATTGCATAATTTCATGTTTGACTCCGGAGCCTCGCACAACCTCATGCCCTTAGCAGTGATGGAGCAACTTGGCTTTTAGATCACCAGGCCCTACAAGAACCTATACTCCTTTGACTCTAAGAGGGTCAAATGCTTGGGAATGATAAAGGATATGGTGGTAAACCTGGCCCAAATCCCTTTGAAGAGTGTAGTAATGACATAGTGGTGGTTGATATTCCCCCTCGGTTCAGCATGCTCCTGTCTAGGTCTTAGGGTTCCAAGGTGGGGGGGCTCTATAAATTTAGATCTAACTTATGCCACTATTCCCACTTTTGGAGGCAAATAAAGGAGGTTGTATAGAGAGTCCATATTTGTAAAAACTGTGACCCTAGCTAAAGGCTCAGAAAACTCCCCAGTGCATGGAAAAGAAAGCAACCTCTCCTGCTTGTTCCTAGAGGAAGATGAGTTTGTCTTAGAAGAAACAACGATACACCTAACAAGGCAGTTAGAACACTAGCACACAATTGAAAACAAAGTATTAAAATTATACTTTGATGGAGAAAATTCCAAAGATGGAAATGGAGCAGGAGTATTGTTGGTATCTCCTGAGGTTAGCCTGATACCCCTCTCATTCAAGATGGATTTTGAGGAAACCAAAAACGTGGTTGAGTATGAAGAATTTCTCCTTGGGATACAAACAATAAATAATATGAATATTGCATGCTTAACAGTACATGGAGAATTTGAGCTGATTGTTAAACAGGTCCGGAATCAGTGTTGGGCCAAACACCCTAGATTAAGGACATACCAGAATGAAGTATGGGATTTGATTGATAAGTTCTTGCTAGACTTTAATATCCAATTTTTGTCCAGAGAAGGAAACATAATGGTTGATTCCCTTGCTGTAGCAACAAGCAGTTTCAAGCCCCCTCAAAATCCACTCCTCAGGTATGAGGTGGAGGTCAGATACAAACCCTCTATACCTGATAATTTCAAGCGCTGGTAGGTATTCAAGGACGACGAGCAGGTGAAACGACTTATAGAAGTTGTTTGGGAGTTTGCTAACTAAACCATCAATCAAGTAGAGGAAAATGAGGTTGATCAAGAAACCACTTCGTGGCAAGACACAATGGTTGGACACAAAATTATACAACTGAAAGGGAATACCATTCCTCACAGACTACTCCCACTGGAAATACTTTTTAATAAGGATGATGTAACCTCCAAACCAATGGCTTTGGATATGGATAATAAATTAGAAGATTGAAATATTAGCTTAGAGGATTAACCTCAAAGGTCAAACTATCAAAAGGAATCCCCTTGCAATATAAAGAAAGGTATTTAAATCTATTTGAAATCTACAAGGATGTTTTTTCTTGGTCTTATGAGGATCTAAAATCATTTGATACTAACATCATTCATCATAAGATTCCTTTAAAGAGTAGAGCAAAACCATGCAAGTAGAAGCTCAAGTAGATTAATCCACTCTTACTCCCCTCCATTGAAAAAGAAGTGAGGAAACTTCTACAAGCCAAAATCATAGCGCCTTTAAGGTACTCAGAGTAGGTGGCTAGCTTAGTCCCATTCTAGAAAAATAATGGAGAAATAAGGCTATGTGTATATTTTCATAATCTAAATAGGGCATCATTGAAAGACATCTACCTGTTGCCTAAGATGGATTATATATTGCAGAAGGTGGTTGGCTCAGTCAGAATGTCCATCATGGATGGGTTCTTTGGTTACAACCAAGTGATAGTTCACCTTGATGATCAGAATAATATTTCTTTCACTACCTCGTGGGGAACATTCATGCATGCTCGCTTGCCTTTCGGTCTCATTAATGCAGGGACCAGGTTTCAAAGAGCTATGGATATATCTTTTGTAGGGGAGAAAGACAATTTTGTGGTGGTTTATTTGGACGATATCACAATATTCTCTAAGACTAATGAAGAGCACATCCTCCACTTGAAGATCACCTTTGATAAATGCAGGACATATGGTCTTTCTTTGAATCCCAAGAAATCTCAGTTCGCCCTAAGTGAGGGGAAGCTACTAGGACACGTAGTAGCAGAGGAAGGAGAGAAGATCGATCCTAAACAAGTCAAAGCCATCAATCATATTCCTCTACCCATAAATAAGAAAGAGGTCCAAGCCTTTTTGTAGAGAATCAATTTCTTAAGGAGGTTCATACCCAACTATGTAGAAATAGTCAACGGTATTACAGACATGCTTAAAAAGGAAAATGAAGTCAAGTAGAGCCCTGCCCCCAGAGATTCTCTCACTAGAATTAAAGAAGCTTTGGCTGAAGCCCCTGACTACTCAACACCTTTCTATATCTTTTCTTTTGCTTCTCCGCATACTATTGCCACAATTTTGCTACAAAAGAATAAACATGGCTATGAATATCCCATTACCTTCTTCATCCAAGTCCCGCGGGATGCTGAGATGAAATATAACATCTTGGAGAAACAAGCCTATGCACTAGTCAAGGATTTGAAGGCATTTCATATGTATGTGCTACAATCGGAAATCACAGCATTTGTCCCAACGACATCAGTCAAAGACGTCCTAGTGCAAGGATACAACGAAGGAAAAAGGGGTAGGTGGATATAAAAGATACAAGAATATGAGCTAGACATAAAACCTACTAAGCTCATAAAAGGCCAGGGGTTGGCCAAAGTTTTATCAGAATCTAATTTCCAAGCTTTAGGTATAAACCTGATAATAGAGGAAGGCAAACTGGAGGTTCAATAGGATGGGATTAAAATAGCAGAGAAAAATACATATGCTAAATACGAGGGGATCACCTTGGTATAAGAATATCATCCGTTATCTATTATTCCTGAGGTGCCTAGTAGGGCTGGATAAATCCAAATACTAAACTTTGAGATTGCAAGCTCAAAAATTATATCATATCCAATTGTAAAATCTATTGGAAGGACCCAGTGTCAGTTTTGTTGTTATTTTTGGTAGAGGGAGAAACCCATAAATTAATTGAGGAATTTCATGGAGGAGTTTTGGAGGTCATTACAGTTGGAAGACCACAACACACAAAATCCTCAAGGCGGGATTCTACTGGCCTTCACTATTTGGAAATGTTCATTCCCAAGTCAGATCGTGCCAGAAGTGCCAAATGTTTGCTGAGAGGCAAAAACTTTCTCCCCTTCCCCTGATTAGAGTGCATGTGGAAGAACCTTTCAGACAGTGGGGACTAGACTTCATAGGATAGATAAACCCACCTTCCAGGGGCCAACACAAGTGGATATTAATGGCCATGGATTATTTCACCAAGTGGGTAGAGGCCATCCCAGCTAGTATTCTACATACTCAGTGGTAATCAAGTTTATGGAGGAGAACATATTATCTCGCTTTGGTTGTCCTATCAAAATTATCACTAACAATTCTCAAGTCTTCAAATCTACCAAATTCACCAGCTTCTGCTGGAAATTTAATATTATCATCGGGCACTCCACTACCTACTATCCTCAAGGTAATAACTTAGCTAAGTCCTCAAACAAAATTGTGGTGAGAGTGCTGAAGAAGACCATCACCAAGAATCAGAGGAACTGGGACTCCCAACTGAAGTTTTCCCTCTGGGCTAACCGAGTAACTCCTAAACGATCCACTGGAAAATCACCTTTCGAGCTGGTGTATGGTAAGAAGCTGAGGAAGAGCCAAGTCCCTTGACAAGAAGGATAAAATAGCTTGTCAAACTTCATGAAAACATAGAACAGGTGGGGGACCAAATTGTCAAATTACCAATAGAAGATTAAACCATGTTTGACAAGAAGGCCAAGGATTGACCTCTTCAACCAGGAGATTTAGTTCTCCAATGGGATGTCCGATAGGAAGAAAAGGGAAAATATGGAAAATTCAATCCACTATGGTTTTTCCCTTTCACAATTACAGAAGAGAGAGGAAATATCGGTGTGTGTATTGTAATTATTATATGAAGTTTATAGTTTCTATTGAGAATTCCACTTTCACAAAATTATTGTTTGTTTAGAAAAGACTCCATGCCCAAAGGAGAAGTTCATAGTTTGCAGGTTCTCACACCTTGCTAGAAAGGCATTGTCCCCAGGTGGAGCCAATGTTGTCACCTTCTAAAAGCAAAGTTTCAGGTGTACAAAGATTAGAAAAGAATAGAGAAGCTTGCAACGATAATCCAAACCACAAAATCTCTAAAAGCCAAATCAAAACCTCTCCCCTGGATAGTGCCCGAAATAAGCTTTCCAATGGTAGGTGGAAGTCCAAAAATGGACTCTTGAATCAGAATTTAGAGAAGAATGAAGATACCCTTTGAAAGCCATAAAACAAAGAGGAAAAGACCAAGGGGAGGCTAATCACAATCACAGTTTCCTAAGAGCAGCGGTGGGGAAGGATAGAGCAACTTGCAATCAACGATCGCTGATATCGGTGATCGCAATCTTCAGAGGCCCATGGTCATCGAAATCACATGTTGTACCAGGGCATCACAACATATTAGTGCTCGGCAGCTCCAAGGCAAGGCAGATTGGCAATCGGAGGGTCTTGGGCACAGTCTATCAACTTATCGGTGATCAGAGGTCTCACATATTGGACTTCTCGCATAACAGAGGCCCAAGAGCGATATCGCAAATCGACGGCCAAGGATCAACATACAGTACAAAGGATAGTCAAATCAGCAATCGGCGAAGCCTTGACATATCGCAATCGGTGGTCATCATTTGTAGTGGATCACCCTTAAAGGAATTGCAGGAGAAATACACTGATAGTGCCGAATAGCTGAAATTTAGGCCTATAGTGTTAAAGCGTCGGGAGGGGTCGAAAACCATTTAATAAAGGATTGCAGCAAAAAATCAAGGCTAGGTGGGCCCTTTTCTCTCTCCTCCAGGGGGCCACATGGCAGAATACCATTGGTTCCTATGAATCCACATGGCAGCTAACATCATCATGACGTGGCAGTATGGAGGACACATGGCATGCTGATTTGGCATTTTCAAGGGTCCTAAGGGGGAATTTTCGGGTGACACATATCACCACTCACAAAGTGACATGTAGCAATGATGACATCATCAATCGGTAATTGGAAATGGCACAAATCAAAGTCCCTCCTCAACTAATGTCCCTTACAACTTGTGATTGCGATATGCGAAGACCCTCTCGGATGTGATATTTTATGTGTCATGCCTTATGAAATTTTCATGTCCAGATAATCAGTTAGCGCTATGAAAGGAGGTAAAGAGGCCCTCTCTCCCATATTGCAATTGCAATACCCCGCTAGGTCCAATCCCGCCGATCGTCGATCACAAGTGTCAAGGGGAGATATCAAAGGCGAGCATTATAAAACATCGGTGTGCAGGATTCTATGTAACAAAGGGAAAAGTCCCCTGGAGGGCATTCCAAAGGTCCTAGTGCCTAAGGACTAAGCACTTGATCATGGCCCTTGGTCACATGAAGCAAAAGGGGCTAAAGTGTATCAGAAGGCCCCATCCTCTAAATAATTTTTAATGGAAAGTCCCGGTGTGATAACTCCGCAACTAGGTAGTGCAGAACTTTAAAGGCGTGATGGGTGGGCAGCTGTGGCATTTAAGAAAGGAGATGAAGAATTCAAACTTGACATGGACCGACCCAGAAAATCCCTTTATGACACAAAACCAGGGTCGACGCTGACAGAAGTAAAAAAAGACTTGGAAGTTCAGGAGGACTTGATTATCCAGCATGGTGCTCCATACAGAGGGAAGACGAAGTACTGCCCAGAGATCCTCTACTCCTGTACTGCGGCATGAAACTAATAGTTTCCCACTCCCAGCTTTAACAGATGAATGGTTCAAGCATTAAAGGCCAAAGTGACGGGATTCAACTGAGTAACATAGTAGGCCAGACCATGAGAAAAATACAACCTGAAGTAGAGGCGATCACAGGGATGGGAACGAAGATATTTTATTGACGTTTTCATCTGATTGTTGACTAGTTTTGTTATCTTGTAATGTGTCGCCATTTAATGAGGCAATTAATATTTTGTAATGTTTTTGGGCCACAGAGACATCCCTGGCCGAGACAACTAGACGATCTGACAACTAAGACTCGACTGAAGATATTTTTTTGTAATCAATGTTCAATGCTCCACACTCCAGATAAATAGAGGGAAGAAACACTTAACAAAGGTTCAGAAATCCTAAAGAAAAAGCTACATGGTATTTTCAGACTGTATGACTATATGATATGCATCTTTCGAAATATTAAGAAAATGGTGGTGATTCCCCCTTCGAGTACTACATTATGTTCTACCTATGTTAAAATCCATTATGTTCACGTTTCTTCCCTGAATTCATGTAATCATAGCTGCTAGAAATATTTTAAAATTCCTCACAGATTCATATGTATTGACTTGTTAATGCATGTTCATGTATGGATTATTGAGATTATATCTTTAAAATTGTGTTTCATGAATCATAGAACCCAGTCTCTCTTTTGTCCATTATATGTACCTGTAACTCAAATAACTGGATAAATTCTTGATGATTCAATCTCTATGTGTTAAGTGTGGAATTATCGATGCTTTAATCTCTATGTGATGCGTTACTCCTTCTTATGCTCTCTCATTGCTCTGTCAAAGCTTATTAAACTTTAGGTCCTTGAACTACTCAGCCTCCACTATTTTACGCACATATTTCTGTGAGTTGTATATGTGAAGAAGTACCAGAAACTATTGGAAATAATACTCAGAGGGGGGGGGTGAATCAATATTTACAGTTCAATAATATTTCATTTCCCAAACATATTTATATACGCTACTTCAGTGAAGTGAACTTGTGTGTACACACTACTATTATTAGAGAAACCAACGTATACCCAGAAAACTTATGATTTAGTCAATTTATCATGTGTTGATCTTTAATCAGTGTATTAGTAACTTATTATAGAGTAACTATGTGGAGTAATAACATAATAAATCATCACACATAAGAAACACACATGAACACCAAGATTTAAGGTGGAAACCCAATGCGGAGATAAACCACGTGCTGTTATCGTCTTTGTCTTCTTTTAATGTAAAAAAAATCTGTTTACAATCTTGTATTGGTGTAGACTCATACCAGTACACAAGCACCCCACCTAAAAAAGGCTACAACCTTCTCTCATTTTCCAGCTTCTATTGGAAGGGAGCTACAACCCCCTAGATCTTGTACTAGCTAATGTGTTTACTAGTATGTAGGCGCCAGCCTACATAAGGCTACAACCTTCTCTCTTCTTCTAGGAACCATGTTTCATTAATTTTCAGACCGGATGCTCCTGGTACACAATAATAAAAATGAATGCCTCATTTCATCAAATTTTCAAACTAGACCCATCAGAAATTTCAAACTACATCAACCAATAATCAGTTAATCTGAACAGTCAGATCATTGCCACCAAAACATTGTGCTGAACCCAGAAACCTGCATCATCATTCAAAACCACCTGCAACCTCAAAAATCATACATCAGAACGTATACACTACTTTATTGAACCCAACCTGCATGTAAATGCTACTTCCTTTAACCAAACTTGTGTATACCTTCAAAAACTACTGAAACATAAAACTTCTGAATCAAGTCTATGCCAACCAGCAATATACTGAACATCTACTATCAATTTACAAAGCTCTAGACACGTAGTAGCAGAGATAACCCTCCTCACTTAAAAAATCAATCAATCAGACACAAAACTCCTTATGTATTTAGTTTTACATTAAGATCTAAGAAGACTTCATTGACAGACAATAATGAAACAACATAACTGATCAGGTAGATCAGTCATTTCTTAAGAATAGGTTTTCCTTTGTATATAGTACTTGGAAGAGTCGAACCTGCATGTATACATGCCTTCACCGAAGTGAACCAACATATAGATATGCAGATATTAACTCACAACTTCGCTATTATTCCAGACTTCAAACATACCCAAATCATGGCATTTAAAGAATAAAACAGGTGTACGCAATTAGATCTAGCCCAACCAAAATCAAATCATTCAATGATAGGTCATTTCAGGTCTCATGATCCTGATCCAACATTGAATTCAAGGTGCACAAAATATTTTAGATCATATCACAAACATAGCCCCTACACATAAAATATACTTCAGATAGAAGTATTCCTGAGAAACCCTTTTACTTACACACCTTGGCCCTTTGATTTTCTCTTCCTTATATAGTTTTTGGCCTTTCTCAATACCTCGGACCAAAACCACACTTAGGACCTGTGGTATTCTTGGACAGGATCAAATAGTCATTACTCCACTCAATATTGTGGGCTAGTACCATGGTATTTACCCCTGGTATTCTTTACACTTGAATTTCCTTTATTTTCCAACCTATACGTGATTTTCCTCTTGTGAAAGTGTGTGCATACATATACACTCTTTTTGTTATGTGAACATATGTGTATACACTCCTTTGACAAAGTGGACATGCGTATACATCTTAAACTGATTGACACCATCCTTTTCCTTCAACTTCTTGATTCTGATCAGTATACCTTAGTTCCATCTTCCTGTTCTTCTGTACCAATGCCCTGTTACCTCTTAATTGACCTGTTACACTGTGAGTTTCCTTTTATCAAAATTGAACTGACTTGTGAGTGAGTTGTCATTAAGGACAACACTTGTATCATAATGCCAACAATATCCCCCTTTGGACTTGATGGAAACCATGTTGGTGTTGATTACTACAAGTTGTAGAAACTGTTAGAGATAATAAGCAACGCCAAAATACTCTCCCCCTTTGACATCAAGGGCAGAGGGCAGACCAAGATACTCTCCCCCTTTGATATACTTTATTATATCCATGCTCCCCCTGAGGACATGCAGAGTCTACAGAGATATGTTTCAAAACATGACTCTATAACTCAACTAAGTGAGAATGACCTCCCTAAGACCAATGACTCATACATACATCAATCTCCCAACCAAGTAGGGATACATCAAATTTAACTCATTCACCCAACCAAGTTGGGATATACCAATTGTTTATACATGACTGAAATATAGGAATTATTACATAATCCTTCCCATGCATAGTGGGGATAGAAAATTACATCATATGTTTAATAGGACTCATTCAAAAATACACTATGACAGACAAAGACATATTGCCTCCTAGAGCTTTTACATGACCTATGTATTAATTGATATGAATATATGAAACTAGAGCTGAAATCAGCAACCATAATGCCAACAATGCAAAACGTTTGTAAAGACTAATGCTCCCCCTGAACCTATGCTACCTGTGCATTTACAACAAATCATTCATCAAGGCATCTTTGTCAGTCAAATAAAAATCAATGAACAAAGCATGTCGTCAGACTGTAATCATCAATATCAGACTGAGCACCCATATCAGAGTCTGACCTACTGTTTTTTTATCAGAAAAACATTTACACTTTTACAGCCATTGAAACCCATGTATATACGCAATTATCCTTCATGAAACCTGCGGCCTCTGAAAAACTAGATTTAACAGCAGGATGCTACAACAACTACTCCCAGCTTTTGTCTGAGATATTCAAATGTTACTCTAGGAAGTGGTTTGGTGAATATATCAGCAACCTATTCTTTGGAGGGAACATAATCCAATTTAACTTTTTGTTCAAGCACTTGTTCTCATACAAAATGGTACTTAATGGGTATGTGCTTGGTCTTGGAGTGCATGACAGGATTTTTTGAAATACTCATGCCACTTGTATTATCACATAGAATGGAGATGGGTGGAGTACATGTAATCTGAATGTCTTGCAATGTTTGCATCATCCAAAGTAGTTGTGTGCAACAAGATGTAGCAACCATATATTCTGCTTCAACTGTAGATAAGGGAATCGAACTTTCTTTCTTGATGAACCAAGACACTAAGCGTGAACTCATATACAATGCACCTCCACTAGTGCTCTTTCGATCATCAACATTTCCTGTCCAATCTAAATATATATATGCATGAAGAGTAAGATCCGTATCTTTAGGATACCATATTCCAAAGTCTTGAGTTCCTTGAAGATATTTGAATATTCTTTTTACTACCTAAAGATGTGATTCCTTTGGATTTTCTTGGAACCTTCCAACAATTCATACTACATGCATGATATCAGGTCTAGTACCTGTTAGATAAATCAAACTTCCAATCATAGATATGTAATTTGGTTGGTTTATTGCTAGTGATTCATGGTTAGAACTGAGACTACATTATGTGACGATTGGAGTACATAATGGTTTAGAATCTTCCATTCCGTACTTCTTCAAAATCTTCTTGAGATATTTGGTTTGTGAAAGAAAAATACCATCTTTTATTTGTTGTACTTGTAGACCAAGAAAATAAGTAAGTTCACCAAGTAAGGACATTTCAAATTCTTGCTGCATAACTGAAGCAAAGGTCTGACTCATAGATTCTTCATTGCTACCAAAGATGATGTCATCAACATAAACAACAATAATTAGAAGTTTATCATTTGCAACCTTTGCTTATAATTTGTTGTCTGCATAACCTTTTTTGAAACCTTGTTGTTGTAGATGTTTGTCAAGGCGATAGTACCAAGCCCTTGGAGCTTGTTTCAGTCCATAAAGAGCCTTTTTGAGCTTGCATACAAGTTTTGCATCATTTCCTAGAATGAATCCTTCTGGTTGCTCAATATAAACTTCTTCTTCTAAATCCCCATTAAGAAAAGTTGATTTTACATCCATTTTATATACTTTGAATTTTCGAAAGCTAGAAAGGCAAGAAACATTCTTATGGCTTCAAGTCTGGCAACAGGTGCAAAAGTTTCTTCAAAGTCTATACCTTCTTTTCAAGCATACCCTTTACAAACAAGTCTTGCCTTGTTTCTAATAACCTCTCATTTTCCATTCAACTTATTCTTAAATATCCATTTTGTTCCTATAACATTTTTATCATGAAGTCTAGGAACTAATTCCCAAGTATCATTCTTTTCAATTTGGTCAAGTTCTTTAGCCATGGCCTTAACCCAACATTCATATTTGCTAGCTTCATTTACATTTTTTGGTTCTATGGAGAATAGTAATGGTAGATAACTTGAGGTCCCTATAAGAGTTCGTCTTGTCTGTACTCCAGACCCTTTTTCTCATATAATTTGAGATTCTATATGATTATCTTGAACATACCTGGATGGAGTCTTCTCCTTGTCTATTGTATCTTCTTTTGGTGCTTCATTGGTTTCTTCCTCTATATCATTTTGATTTGATACAGGAAAGCATTCACTGTTTTCCTCATTGTCATATTCCTCTATTGATTTCATTTGTTCTGGATTTCTGCATGCTTCATCAAATACAACATCGATGCATTCAACAATTTTCTGAAGTCTTTTATTATAACATTTGTATCCTTTACGTCTGGATGAATAACCAAGAAGAATTCCTTCTTCTGCTCTGGGTTCAAACTTTCCAAGTTTTCCATCAGTCCTTTTGATGAAACATTTGCTTCCAAAAACTGTAAAGTGTTTATAGTAGGAGGCTTACCATACCAAAGTTCATACAAAGTCTGATCGCTATTTACCCGAACATTCACTTTGTTGAGAATAGTCACGACAGCAAATGTAGCTTCACCCCAAAAGGTTGCAGGAGTTCCAGATTCATCAAGCTTAGCTCAAGAAATTTGTTGAACTGTTCTGTTCATTCTTCCCACCACGCCATTTTTTTGAGGAGTTTGGCAATAGAGAACTACCTTTTTATTCCATGTTGTTCACAAAAATCAAAGAATTCATTTGATATGAATTCTCCCCCTCGATCAGATATGAGACATTTGATTTTTGGATCTGATTCATTTTCAAGTAAAGCTTTGAAGGCTTTAAACTTTTCAAATGCTTCATCTTTATGATTTAGTAGACCTATCCAACACATCCTGGAAAAATCATCAATGAATAAAATAAAGTATTCTTCTCCACAAGGTGACTTTTTCCTTGTTGGTCCACATAAATCAGTATGGATGAGTTCAAGAGGCTTACTTGTTGATCCTTCTTTTTCACTAATATGAACTCTAGTTTTCTTTCCAACTTGACATGGTTTGCATATGGTATTTTCTGGGATGTTGATATCTATAAGATCACGGACTACCTTGAGCCTGTATGCTTTTCTTATTTGAGAAAATCTTAGATGCCCCAATCTTCTATGCCATAACCAGTTTTCATCTATTTTTCTTAGATAGCATTGTTGTTGTCCTCCTTTGAGTATGTATAAATTGGTTGGAGTTCTTGTACCTTTGATTACGGTCTTTCCTGTATCAAGCTCACGAACCACACATCCATTGGATTGGAACAAAACTTCATTTCCTTGATCACACATTTGACTAACACTCAACAAGTTATGCTTTAAACCATCTACATACATTACATTTCCAACTTTAACCTTTTCTTTCAAGAAAACAGAGCCTTTACCTTTAATGACAGCTGTTGTGCCATTTCCAAATGAGACATTCTTTTTCTTTTCTAAAGAATTATATGAATGAAGCTTCTCTTTATCACCTGTCATGTGTTTGGAGCATCTGCTATTGATGTACCACTGATTCTTTTGTCCTTTTGCATACAAAGATATGCCACATCTTTCTGATTGAAATTCTTTCTTTCTCCATATCTTGGAATTTGATGATGATGTTTTCTCCTTTTGAAGTGTTGGCCGAAATTTGTTCCTACATTCAGATTCTTCATGACCAAAGTTGTTACAAAATGAACATTCTATTTCATATTCAAGAGGAGAAAAGTTATTATAGGAACTTTTTCTTGATTATTGTTACACTCCTTTGATTTTGTGCTTCTCTAGTCATGATGGTTTTGTAAGCAACACATTGAGCAACCTTATCCCCAAATTTATAGCATGAAAAACATTGTCCATTAAAGAAGTTTCTGTGATCATAGAATATTTTAGCATTGTTTACATGTTGGTTGAATCTTCTATTGATATTCATCCTTGGAGTAAATTGAGCATGATTTACCTGATGAGTACTTTTAGGCCTTTGCTAATGATTGACATAATGTTCACTGGTCTTTGTTGCATCAAGATAGCTTCTGATGGAGGCTGACGGATTTTGTGATTGGGATGATTCTTCAGTATATCCAAGACCTGTCTTTATAAGAGGAGAGCACTGAACTTTGATGATTTCATTTAAATTTTCAGATCCTTTAGCAAATCTAAGATTAAGAGATTTTGTCTTCTCAAGTTCTTTTCTTAGACCCACAACTTCAAATTCTAGTTTTTCATTGTGATTTTCTCTTTCAGTGAGTTGATGTGTTAACATATCTATGATCATATTCTTTTCTTCTAAACAAATTTTGAGTTTTGTGATTTCTTCAAGAAAATCTTCCTCTTCTAAGGCATCCAAAAAATCATCATTGTCATAAGCCATGAGTAGTATATAATCTTGTTCAGTTTCATCTTCATCACTATTATATAAACCATCACTATCTTCATGGGTATAGTAACTTCTTTTATTAACCAATTGTTTTCTATTGCCTTTTCATATTCCTTTACCTTATCTTTATGAGGACATTTGGCAGCATAATGGCCGACTCTACCACAAGCAAAGCATTTGAATGGTAGCTTACCTCCCAATCTACCAAAACCTAGTTGAAGTTTCTTGACAAAGTTTGCCTCGTCTTCTTCTTCTTCTTAAATATATCCTGATTCATTGTGCTCTTCCTTTTCTTTTCCCTTTGCTGAGGCTTTGAAAGAGGCTTCTCTCATATCTAAAGGAACTCCTTTCCTCATTTCAAAGGCAGTTAGAATTCCATGAAGTTGAACCACGGTAATAGATTGAAGATCCTTCTTTTCTTCTATGGTAGATACTTTTGACTCAAATTTAGAAGACAAAGATCTTAAAATTTTCTCAGCTAAAGTAGCCTCCTTTATCTCTTCACCCAGATTCTTCATACAATTGACAATCTCATCTACACGTAAAAAGCAACTAGTTATACTCTCCTCACTATGCATCTTAAAATTTTCATACTAAATTCTGAAAGTTTGGAGCTTAACACTTTTTACCTGGGAGTCTCCTTCATAGCTCTAAATGATTTTGTCCCATATCTCTTTCGTTGTCTTCAGCTGCATGAATTTGATGAATTCTGATTCTGACAAACTTCCCAATAAAGTATTTACTGTTTTGGCATTGGTTTCGTATAACTTCTTACTTGTTGAATCTGTAGGTATTGCTGCTAGAAATTGATATCCTCCTTCCACAATTTCCCAAACATCAGCTCTAAGTGATTGAAGATAGGCTCTGGTTCTTATTTTCCAATATACCAAGATGTTCCCATTGAATATTGGTGGTCTGATAGATCCCATGCCTTCGTGATTGTTCATCATAAAGATCTTCCTTCAAGCGATCAAGCTTCTTCTTAAGGAATTGCTCTGATACCATTTGTTGGAAATAATACTCAGAGGGGGGGTGAATTAGTATTTTCAGTTCAATAATATTTCATTTCCCAAACAGATTTATATACGCTACTTCAGTGAAGTGAACTTGCGTGTACACACTACCGTGATTAGAAAAACCAACGTATACCCAGAGAACTTATGATTTAGTCTATTTATCATGTGTTGATATTTAATCAGTGCATCAGTAACTTACCATATAGTAACTATGTGCAGTAATAACATAATAAATCATCACACATAAGAAACACACGTGAACAACAAGATTTAATGTGGAAACCCAATGCGAGAGAAAAACCACCTGTTGTTGTTGTCTCTGTCTTCTTTTAATGTAAAGAAAATCTGTTTACAATATTGTACTGGTACAGACTCATACCAGTACGTAGGCACCCACCTGCAGAAGGCTACAACCTTCTCTCATTTTCCAGCTTCTACTGGAAGGGAGATACAACCCCCTAGCTCTTGTACTAGCCAATGTGTTTACTAGTACGTAGGCGTCGACCTACAGAAGGCTACGACCTTCTCTCTTCCTCTAGAGACCATTTTTCATTAATTTTCAGACTAGATGCTCTTGGTACAAAACACTACAAATGAAGGCCTCATTTTAGCAAATTTTCAAAGTGGACTAATCAGAACTTTCAAATTGCATCAACCAATAATCAGTTAATCTGAACAGTCAGATCACTGTCACCAGAACACTGTGCTAAACCCAAAAACCTGCATTATCATTCAGAACCAGCTGCAACCTCAAAAATCATACATCAGAATGTATATGCTACTTTACTGAACCCAACCTGTGTGCAAACGCTACTTCCTTTAACCAAACCTGTGTATACCTTCAAAAACCACTGAAACATAAAACTTCTGAATCAAGTCTGTGACAACTAGCAATATACTGAACATCTATTGTCAATTTACAGAGCTCTAGACAAGCAGTAGCAGAGATAACCCTCCTCAATTAAAAAATCAATCAATCAGACACAAAACTCCTTATGCATTCAATTTTACATTCAGATGTAAGAAGACTTCATTGACAGACATCAATAAAACAACAAAATTGATCAAATATATCAGTAATTTCTTAAGAATAGGCTTTTCCTTTGTATACACTACTTGGAAGAGTCGAACCTGCGTGTATATGCGCCTTTACTGAAGCGAACCAACGTATAGATATGCAAATATTAACTCACAACTTCGTTGCTATTCTAGACTTTAGACATACCTAGATCATGACATTCAAAGAATAAAAAAGGTGTACGCAATCATATCTAGCCCAACCAAAATTAGATCATTCAATGATAAGTCATTTCAGGTCTCATGATCCTGATCCAACATTGAATTCAAGGTGCACAAAATATTTTAGATCATATCACAAACATAGCCCCTGCACATAAAATATACTTCAGATAGAACTATTCCTAAGAAACCCTTTCACTTACACACCTTAGCCCTTTGATTTTCTCCTCCTTAAATATTTTTTGGCCTTTCTCAATACCTTGGACCAAAACCACACTTACAACCTATGGTATTCTTGGAAGGGATCAAATAGTCATTACTCTGCTCAATATTGTAGGCTAATACCATGGTATTGACCCCTGGTATTCTTTACACTTGAATTTCCTTTATTTTCCAACATATATGCCCTTTTCCTCTTGTGAAAGTGCGTGCATACGTATACGCTCTTTTTGTTCGATGAACCTATGTATACATCTTAAACTGCTTTACACCATCCTTTTCCTTCAACTTCTTCATTATGATTAGTAAACCTTAGTTACATCTTCCTGTTCTTCTGTACAAATGTCCTGTTACCTCTGAATTGACCTGTTACAATGTGAGTTTCCTTTTATCATCTTCCTCTATTTGAATGAACCAACCCATTCCATATATATATATATATATATATATATATATATATATATATAGATAGATAGATAGATATGTGATGTCTCCATTTTCCTGAGAATCATATGAGACACACAAAATCTAGATGTGCCCAGGCACAGGTCTTATAAGAAATCTGAGACTGTCTCTAGGAGCGACAACAAATGATATGTCATAGCATGCGTCGACGGGTCTTCTCCAACATTCCCATTGATTTTTGGGATATCAGAAGGCAAATTAGTGGGAATAATTTGCCACCATGGTGAATGAGCAATGGGTTCATTAGTAAGTCGAGTTAAATCTGGTAATTCAAGAGTAGCCACAAAAGGCAACTACCAATTAAAGTCCAGAGGTGGATGACTTGGATATGAAGGGATAGCTTGGGCAACAGGCACTTGTATTTCTTGATAAGGAGGGTTCTGATAAACAGTGTACAAGTGGGTTTGTTGCCCAGTCCCAGGATGGTGATAAAGCTACTGGAATGGTTGGGTTTGGATTTGCTAGCCTTGATAAGGCACTTGATGTGATCCATACTATTGCCTGATAAGGGTTTTCATTTCCCCTTGGTATGGGTCATGTTAGCACTCTGTAATTTTTTGAGGTTGTAGAAGAAAATCACAAAGATAACCACAAACCTACTTTGGAAGCTGGGATCTAGCCCTGCTAGCGTCAAAGAGGGCTCTCTCTATAAGATTTAACTTTGTTTTATTAGATATTAGGCTAGTTATGAGTGTTCGAAGTTTGGTTTTAAATTTGGTTGGTTGGAATAACAAGGGAAGAGCCATTGCGCAATGGAGTCTGCAAACTTAATAGAGATTTATCTTAGATTTTCAAAGGAGTTTCATAGGGCAAGGTAGCTGAACTAACTTGATCCTTTCTATTAAAATGAAATGGAGTGGAGGAAAAGATATGAGTTCAATAGAAGTTAAAGAGCAATTAAGATTTCTTTAACATGATATTAGAGGAAAACATTGAAATTATATACAGCCAGAATCATAGTGTATTTTTCAACAAATTCAATTCGTCAACTTTCTATGAGATAATTTAGTTTTAAGAAAACGTAAACATGGAGAAAAAGGAATAACACATAGATAATGAGAGGAGAGCTTCACCAAATAGTCCAACACATGAATCCTGTGAAGAATGTCCTTTTTATTTATGCTAAGTCCACTGAGGTTTGAGAAACATACAATAACTTTCTTCTGTATAAAATCCAACCCGTATTACTTCAAATGATGAAGTATTTATATAAACTTATTACAAAATATATTGATTTAAAATATCAAGATTTGTTATGAATATCTATACAAATCTCTTGAAATAGAATTCGAGATTTTATTACAAAAATTATAAAAATAGACTAAATTGTTTAAAAAACATCAGTTGGTTGAGTGATGATGATGTTTCTGGGTCTTTTGGTAGTGACTAGTTCTTTAAATGAGCGATGTTGTTTGTCTTGCTGGCAGATGTGCTATGTTGTCCCACTTTTCACTGAATTTTGTTTGATGATTGTTGTGTTGAATATGCGATCTTGTCCTCTGTCGTTTTGCTACTTTCTGATTAAAATGGGTTGAATGTGTCCTAGTTGTCCTCTGTCCTTTTGCTTTATGTTGTTATTTTAATTTAATAATTTCCCCATTTACATTACTTTATCCATTTATAATCTATTAGGAAATTTGGGGAAATAACCTTTAATCATAATATATCCAATGCAAAGGGGGTGATTCTTTTGGATTATGAATGAATGCGCATGGAAGGCCCATGTGGAAGCTGGGGATTGGGGAAAAGAATACAATTGAGGCAATGAGTTATACAACTGTGTGAATGGATGTCGGGAGATGGAACAGTAAGTGGGAGCAGGATCAGGCGGGAAAGAAGTGAGGGCTAAGCGATTTTCGAAGGGGGGTGTGAGTGGTTAACGGTATTGAGAGGGGGGGTGCGAAATTATGAAGGAGGTACATGTAGCAGCGGGACTAGGTGGGAAAAACCACTTTTTAAACCCCCTCACCCCCCGATCGATAAAGGTAGGATGGAAAGGGGGTGTTAAAAAGCATTATTGGTCGTTGATCTAGCAGAGTGATGATCTAGGCCATTAAAAGATGAAGGGTCTTTAAATAGGCACGACCCTTTTTAAAAATTGCAATCACAGCAGGGTCAAAGCTTTACACTGATTTTTCGTGTTTTGGAGATGGGGTGGACTTGAAAATTCGGAAACTGTGATATATAAAATATCATGTCTGTCTGACTTTATCGCAATTGGAGAGGGTGCACGGGAGTTGAATGACAAAATCGAACCTAAAGACCCTTTCAAATCCATTGTATAACTTATCACATCCGTCGGGGGCTTAACCATAAATCTGGACCCAAACACCTTTCAAAATCCAATTTATAAATTATCTCATCCAGGAGAGGTTATCACAATTGGGGAGTGGGACGTTTACCCTGTTCCATGGTGCTTTGCCAACAGACCGGACCGATAGCCCATCAAATTGCAAAATATAAAATATCGCGTCTAGATGGGTCTTACCACATTGTAATTGCAACTAGGAGAAGGACTTTGCGGGGGAGGGACTTAAAGTTGGTGCGATCCCCGATTGTGATATCGCAATCAGTGAGGGATACTTATCACAATCAACGTATGGGAAATGGTAATGGGGGGCTAACTACGAGATGGTGCAATATGCGATAACAAGTGGCTGGTGGACCCCGGGTCTATTGACTTGGGAGTGGTGCAGGGCTTTATGTAATGCGACGGTTTAATAAACGATGGTTTATGACTAGAGTTTGAAAATTAACCTGGTCAATAGAAACGCGGCTAGAGTTTGGTTCTATTTAAATAAACAAGGGATAATGGAATATGGTTTGGGAATTATATGGGAAGTGGCTAGAGTTATACGAATGGAATGGAAATGCGGCTAGAGTTGGGTTTATGGAAATGTGACTAAGGATTGAGATTTAAATAATGTATTAAGGCTAGAGTTTATAATAAAACATGGAAATGTGGCTAGAGGGATATATAAAATATGTGATAACAAGTGGGATGGTGCAATATGCGATAACAAGTGGCTGGTGGACCCCGGGTCTATTAACTTGGGAGTGGTGCAGGGCTTTATGTAATGAGACGGTTTAATAAGCGATGGTTTATGACTAGAGTTTGAAAATTAACCCGGTCAATAGAAACGCGGCTAGAGTTTGGTTCTATTTAAATAAACAATGGATAATGGAATATCGTTTGGGAATTATATGGGAAGTGGCTAGAGTTATACGAATGGAATGGAAATGCGACTAGAGTTGGGTTTATGGAAATGTGACTAAGGTTTGAGATTTAAATAATGTATTAAGGCTAGAGTTTATAATAAAACATGGAAATGTGGCTAGAGGGATATATAAAATATGTGATAACAAGTGGGATGGTGCAATATGCGATAACAAGTGGCTGGTGGACCCCGGGTCTATTGACTTGGGAATGGTGCAGGGCTTTATGTAATGCGATGGTTTAATAAACGATGGTTTATGAATAGAGTTTGAAAATTAACTCGGTCAATAGAAACGCGGCTAGTGTTTGGTTCTATTTAAATAAACAAGGGATAATGGAATATGGTTTGGGAATTATATGGGAAGTGGCTAGAGTTATACGAATGGAATGGAAATGCGGCTAGAGTTGGGTTTATGGAAATGTGACTAAGGTTTGAGATTTAAATAATGTATTAAGGCTAGAGTTTATAATAAAACATGGAAATGTGGCTAGAGGGATATACAATGGGATTTCGACTAGAGTTACAAATCATATGGCGTATTCATAATGGGGAACAAATTTTTCACAAAGGATAGATGCAAATATAATTTGAAATTGTAGCAGAAATAGTTTATGCGCCTTTATCTTCTTTTGAAGTGCAAGCTTCATTCTGGCCTATCTTTCAATCCAAGAGTCGGATTTGAGCACATGATATACCTTTGGAAATCTACTTTTGAGAACTTTCTGATGAAAACACCTATAGTCTGATCTGATCCAAACATTATCATGCAAAAAAAATCTCCTCAAATCCTGATACTTGGTGTATCTTTGGAAATAATTTGCAGGATGAAATATTATTTACAACATCTCAAACATAATAATGATCATCTATAATCAAGAAATCCTATAAAAATTTATAGGACCCTAATAGGTTCAATTGAGACTGTGTCAAATTTTGAATAATTTGACCTACCAAAACTTGAGGAGTACATTGTGCAAACAATTGAGAAGGTGAGGGACCCTGTATAGGTTTATGAATTGGGATCTGGGGGGAACCAAACACCGTTGGAATGGGTTGTAATGGTTGGCTCAAATTTATTTGAGCTTGTTGAGGTGATGATAGATAGGTAGGAATTTGTGATGAAGATGGTACAGTTTGAGAATTCAACAATCGATTCCAAAATGAAGCAGGTTAAATAGGTAAAGTAGGTTTCCAAACACTGGAAGCCATTCCAGGATAATGAAGACTATAACTAGGTGGAATACCATATTGAGGTATACCAACAATAGGTTTCCCCCTTGCCATGGCAGGAGGGGGTGATGGAGGCAACTGCGATCCATATGGAGGGTACCCAACAAAAGGAGGGTTGGGCTATTGAGGGTAGCTTTGCACACTGATATAAGAGCCAGCCTGTTTCTCTATTGTAGGTGTAGATGGAGGAAGAGGAGAACATTGTGTGGCATTCATAAGAGAATTACCAAGTATTATTCCCAAATTGGATGACATGGGAGAGGTCCAAGGATTGGAAGACACACCATAAAAGGTACAAGATAATGACTGATAGCCAAGTGGGACATACGTGCCACCATATAAATGCATTTCTAGTGATGTTACAAACATCGATGAGGAATAAACATTTGATGTATCAACCATAGTGGTGGACATAGGCTTGGAGTTTGAATCCGTTCCAATCATGGTTAACAATCCCAATGAAGATTTTCACAAGAAATCTGCAGGTAGGCCCAAAGAATTAGGTAAAGGAGATTGCATCAGAGGTTGAAGAGATGGAAGAGGACTGGTTTGATAAAAATAAATTCCTTCCCAATGAACAGGAGTAGAAGGACGAGGCTCTTTTTGAGGGATCTCTTGAATACTCAGAAGTCCATGTCGAAGAGGTTCACCATCAGGGCCAAGATATATTGGTTTTGTCTGAGACAAAGGAATAGAGGAGGAAGGTCCCAACGACTCGAGTGAAGATGTTTGAGGCTCCTCAAGTTCAATAACCTTAGGAAACAAAGTTTCCGACTTAGAGATATCATATTCAATGAGCTCAAGTAATAAAGTGTTAGGGATTTTTGTTTCAATTGTGTCAGTGTCACCAACAAGAATAAATGTAGTCTCAGGTTTGGAACTCAAAGGGACTGATGATTCTGGCTGATCAATATCGAGAGGAGGGCCATAAGTAGTTCATGATGTTCCTAGTTTGGTAGTTTACATTTTCCTATGCTTTGGACAATGGTTAGGAGTAGCCTTTGGATGAAGAGGAGGCTTATTTTGCATTCTACGCAAATGATGGGGAGGGGGATTTTTTTCTTCCACATTGGATAATAAATTTTGTTAACACAAAAAGAAATAAATCAAAAAGAGGTTAATCTAGGCATAAAGGATTACCAAGCAACCATGAATTGCAATATACACCTTAGCAAACCAAGTACTTAGTGTACGACATCAAATCTCCCTGAATGATGTGTTCGGTGTATCACGGTATACAAGGCGGTAGACTCGGTTACTTATGGATAGATAGAAACCTATCAGGGACTCCCAAAACATACGCGACGGTATGTGGGAGTGCAGTCCATAGTAGTGTTGTCTAATGTGTAACCGTTTGATGAGAGTGTTCCCATATACTTTACGTGCATGGAGTGCCACCAATATAACTGAAGGTGCGTGGAGTATGATACTATACACTCACATACGTGGAACGCAATTTCACCCCCGGGATTCAACGCTTGCAAACAATGATATATCCTACATTTAACGACACCAAAACACGTCTCTACCCTAGACGACTAAATGTTTGCATTAATGTTACAAATTCTCCTTAGTTTGATTCAATAAATTTTAGTACTTATCGTTGATTATGTTTCAGTTTTGTGGGTCACCACGAATGTCACTTTAATATCCTAAAATGAAAATCTAGCATGAGAAAATCAAAATCCTTTCTATTTCGATGAAAATATAGCTAAGGAAGGGAAGAAATAATCAAGATGCAACACACTAGATGCAAGATGCAATTTACTTTCTGATGCAACTATTCCTATATTAATGCACATGCAAAACCCTAAATGTCTATGCAAAAATTTGCTTTTCACCACACTTAATTTTCGAAATGAAGAAAACTAAGATGAAAATGTTCAATTACTAATTCAATTACACTTTTCAAGAGACCAAATGATAAGAATTCGTCCAAGAGACCAAAAATTAAACAAAATTAGTTTACAAGCAACCAAATGATAAAAACAAAGAAAAAGAAAAACCAATTCTTACCAAAGGAAAACAACCCAAATGCAAACCAAAAAGAGGCTTTAAAGAGACCACAAGACACTAAAGACTTAGGGAATTTCAGCTAGAAATAGCTTGACCAAACAGAGGCTCAAGAACCAAGGAAAATTCATGCAAAAATAGGGACCAACGTTGGTACAGAAAAGGCACCAATGCATTGCAATGCTGGTGCAAAGTGGGCTAAGGTGAGATGAATTCTTTGTCAAAGGTAGAGGGGGTGCATTGGGCTTGGGAAAGAGGATTTCAACACAAATATTTCAAAAACGACACAATGAAATCACTTCCTATGTCTTCTCTTGTTTGAATGATACAACAAAGGTCTGTCAAGGAGGTAATCAAACACAATGGACAAGGAAACCACCAAGGGAATAATCTGTTCCCTAGTGGAGTCACCAATTTGTTATACGAGATTTATGATTGCAGACAAAAGTATCTCCCCTAGGTCGGTGGCTAACCTAGAACAATAGAGAGACAAGGAACACAATGCTTTTCCTTAAAGTAAATAGATGACAAAGTGAAGCCTACTTGGAATCCTTCGCACACTTCACTCCTTCTTTAGCTTGGAATCTCCAATTCCAGCTCCGAATGCCAAAATTAGAACCTACGGAGTCAGATAACACAAGCCAAGAAACTACGAGATCTATGTAGTATCATCTAAGTACTTCATTCAATAGATCAACATGGTAATGAAATAAGTGAAATAAAAACATCAAATATAGGAAAACAATGAATTCTTTTCATTAATATAAATGGAAGGAGATTACAACCATATGTAGTGGTTTATCTTATAGAAGAGCTCCTCCAAGTTGTTTACTTGTCCTTTCCTAGTCATAATATGCACCTCCAATCACCCTAAATGCATGAGATAATAACCACTCACTACAATAACATAAGGGCAGAATCACTCTCCAAAATGCAATCCCCAACCTCATAGAAGGCTAGGAATATATAGAGAAGTAGGGTAAGTTGCGAGTTGTTATCCAATTACCAATCTAGAGTAAGAGATGCACCTTTGATGGAGGTATAGCCTCAAAGGATAAGTGGTGAAGAATCAAAATTAGGGAAGGATAGGATCCGAATGTTTTATCCAAGGTAGGTAGTTGAAACAACTTCTCAGAACTCCTAGAAGGGGAAGCTTCCGGAATCCATATCATTCATTCGTATTTCTAGAATCAACGTAGGTGCAAAGGGGAGCAACCTGCTGGTGACTGACACAAACCACAATGGAGCAACCTACTGACAAATGCACCCCAACAGGCTTATAGGGAGTGTTGGTCCTCAAACTGGCTCAGATGATGCAGTTTACGGCTGAAATTCTAGGGGATGAAGGGAACATGTTTAGGGCTTTGTGCAAGATGGTGACAAGGGGGAATAGGATGTTGATTGATCCCATTAGGACGTTCACTGATCGGATGTGACAAAATTTCCTATAACACTTACGTTCATATAGTCAACCTCTCCCAGTACCATAAAATTCAGATGGAAGGTCATTATAATCAGATCTCATACCCAAAAATAATTTTGCATAAAATAATTTTTCAAAATATATATTGGAACCTCGTCATTCCATGGAAACTTTCCATACACTTCAAGGAACCTATCATACAAATAGTTGGCTATATCAGTATGCTTGAAATATTGCACCTTGAGCATCTTTGTTTTCGGCCCTTCTTTGAAATTAAACATAGATTTTGCATCTACTTTTGTAACCATTTTACTTACCTCGTCCCATTTATCAGGACTCATTATTGCTTCCTTTCTATGCCTCATCATATATATACAGAAATCAGAGATTAGCCCAAGCTTCTTGTAAATATCAAGAAATGATCTTAGAGAGTGCACAACTATTTCTAAGCTCTGTCGACTCTTTGTAGGGAGCTCCAAACTTCCAAGATCTTTCCTCAATTTTGAATAATGATCTATGCACCTTTGTAACATACATTGTTGGATGTTTGTTTCCTAAGGAATCTTATCAGGAATATCATATGGCTAGGTGGTAATTGGTGTCTGGTATTCTTCTTGAATTTCCCTGCTTCACTTACGTTTACTTTGAGCAACATTTTCACCCCCTGTATCAATATAATTACATATATATAAAAACATGTGAACAAATGTATTCATACACATGAATGATGGACATGTACATGTATATGTACATACAATTTAGTTACACGTAATTTAACATAAAAATAAAATAAAAAATTATATAATTTACCAAAATGATGAGGATCATGATGACCCAATTGAGATTGATGACCACCCAGAGCTGGTTGAGCACCATCATGACCACCCGAAGATGGTTGAGCACCATCATGACCACCCAAAGATGATTGAGGACCATCACGCCCAATTACATGAGTTGATTGAGCTTGTTGACCACTGGGAGAATGTTGACCACCCTCACGTGACTACACAGTGAGAGAAACTTCTTAAAAAATAGAAAAATCAATTCAATATATATGTACGTACATATGATTATACCTATTTATAATTTAAGTAAACGCACATACATGTATATATACCATACCACGATGATGTGAACAATGGCCTTCCATTGATTGAATAAATACTCTCTTCAACCTACTCTGAGATGCTCCTAAAAAAATGAAATTTATTATAAATTAATAAAGCTAAATTAAAAAAAAATCAATTTCATATGTGTGTACATATGATTATATTCAAATATCATTTAAAAAATTGCACATAAACATATATATACCACGATCATGATGTAACGAATGATGTACCTCCCCCGATTCATTTGATAATCTCCTTGATCCATGACCTCCCCCTCTAGTAGATGCATGAGACTCAATTGATGCTCGCCTCGAAGAATCAAGTGGAAAATGCTCATCCATGATATGTGTGTGTGTGTGTGTAATCTTTAGAAAGTTACCTCATGCATTTACAAATATTTAAAATTACTATTTAAAAAGATCAAGAATTTAAAAAATTATATATAGATATATGATCTTTAAAAGGTTACATCATGCATTTAAAAATATTAAAATTTCTATTTAAAAAGATCAAGAATTCAAAAAATATATGTAACTATCCATAGGTTTCGTCAAAATTATTTGGTGTAAATTCTTTATTTAAAATATACTCAAGACTAAAAATACAAATGTTGAAGTGCACATTTTGAAAATTAAATACAAAATTTTCTAAACATGTCAAGTTCATCAAGTTGTGTTTACATAGTGGGGGCACACTTGGTATAGAATTGAAAAAAAACACATGGTCATTAAAAACAAAACATTTATAACTAAAAAACATGCACATATCAAAGATATCTTACAATTTCCATCAATAAATTTTGATGGAGAACTTACTAACACCAATTCATCTTTCACACACAGATCTTGAATTAACATTTCCCCATAGAATAGATCACTAGACATCCTATTAACATTTTCACAATATCTTATGATAAATGATTGAAATTGATTAACAATATTTTTTGCTTCTCCATGCAGTTGTTTTAACCTCTCTTTTTTAACTTGGTACATGTCTTTCATCTGGTTGCACACAAGTTCATAATTGGTGAAGACTACAATTCCATTGGATCCATACTCCCTAGTTTTTCCTAAGCCTTCTATCAATGCAATATAATATGCTTCATTGTTTGTTGTTCTCCCAGGTACACTCCTTTTCCTTTGGAGGAATTTGGTCATCACAATATTGCATAGCACATAAGTAATCACTACTTGCCCTGGATTGGGATAGTAAGAAACTTCTATGCATAATGTCCATTTTTCAACCATGTTTAATGGGTTTTCTGATCCCTGTAAAAAAATTCAATAAAATGAATAATATATTTATTTATTGCAAATGCCTTAGTTTATGGGAGAATGATAATAAATAAATACCTATTGTGATTGAATAATGGAATACTACAAGGATTTATCCTAGTTTCAAGATCATCTTCTATGTTCTCCTTCGGAATTTATACATGTGATTGATAGTTTCATCAAGCAATTATAAATTATGATGTTAGAAATTTATTGATTTTAGGAATTCGGTCTATATAAAATCATTTTTTAAATGCATATGTGAAAAATTATTTACGCCAAGGCTGCATGCAGACTTGTTATCATTGGCATTCCTCCCTTTGGTTACTCTGCATAAGTTGATGGGAAACACTTCTAATGACGAATATAATGATTTTTTTGTCTCTTTCAATTATAAGATTGTATTCTTATTATAAAGGATGATTCTCACACTTCCTGGCCTTATAATGAATTTTGTGACATATATGAGAAGTTGTTTGCCATCATATAACATCCCAACGCATATGGTAATATTTTGCATTTCAGGTTGGTTGCCTTTCCCTTTCTCTTTAGTAATTTTAATCGTAAACTTATTTTGTAAAGTTTTTTCAATATCTCCTTCCACTTTAAATATAAACAAAATGTATATCTTCTTCCCAAGGATATTCATACTCTTCACAGTTCGATAAATAATTCTTAAGACTATCCTTGACTTAATAATATCAATCTAACTAGAGACTTCTGATTCTAGTTGAATATATATATATATATGAAATATTGACATGATTTCTACATATATATGAAATATTAACATGATTTCTAGTTCATAGATATATATTAAATATTAAAAAGAAGTTAAAAAAGATATTTGTAGACTATATTTGTGATGAAGGTATTGGAATTGTTTCGTATTGATTTTACAAATAAGCAAGTTTACTATATTTCCTAAGTGGTAGATTGATTTCTATGCATTTTTGATTTTTATATCAAGCTTATTAATTCAAGAAAGTAAGGACAAGGAGGACAAGTTACTCAATAAAATATATATATATATATATATATATATATATATATATATATATATATATATATATATATATAATAACAATGATTGTATGTACTCCTTCCTCCTACCATTACTCCATTTAATAAGCGCTTGATATAAATCTTGAAATCAAGAAAAATCTACCAACACAAGAATGATGTAACACTTGCATATGAAAAATGAGTACGAAACAATTTTATTATGTCTCATTTATTACTATAATCTACAAAACTTGTTCAACTTCTCGAAAAATTTGAAATAATCATGAAAAAATCATGTTAAAATTTCATACAATGTAAAACAAAAACTTCTTATATATTGTGGACCTAATAAGCTATTCATATTGGCTTTATGTTCTCCATACAAATATTATTTTTCATAAAATATAATCCAAAATGTTGGACTGTGAAGAAATTCAACAAACAAAAAGAAGGGAAATATAATTTTTTTCCAACCAATGTAATCACTAAGGAATATTGAGAGTTGGTCTACCATCATACTCTATAAAATATACTAAAAAAAATCATTGATAGTTTCCTATATGAATAGATCAAATTTATAGCACAATGACTCCACTAGATGAGAAGGAAGATCAAGCAATTTTGCAGCATTATTAGCATATGAAAACCAAACTATAAAATTTATGGATAATGATGAGAAGGAATATCAAGCAATTTTCAGTATTATTACTGTATGCAAACATAATTGTAAAATTTGACATTTATGTTAAATTCACATTCACCATCTCTGGTTATTGAAATGTCTCACTAAAATTTCAATTGAATTGAATGGAATATAAGATAAGATGACAAATAGAAGATAAACATCACAATATTACTTCTAGAGAAAACACTGGTATCACAAACAAATAAGAAGAAACGAGGGTTGATTTTTTTTTTAAATAAAACACTTCTATGTAGAAAAGATTGAGAGATTACAAAATCTCATTGTCTGTACAAAATTTAATTTTTATTTTTTCAAATAAAACACTTCTCTATAAAAGGCTAAGAGCTATGGGCCTAATAATTTTAACTTTTTAAAATAAAACAGTTCCATGTATAAAAGACTAAGAGCTACGAGCCTAATAATTTTAACTTTTTTTTTTAAATAAAACACTTCTCTGCATTAAATCCTAAGAGCTTATAAAATCTCACTGTATGTACAAAATTTAATTTTTCTTTTCTTTTAAATAAAACACTTCTCTATATAAAACACTGAAAGTTACAGGCCTAATAATTTTAACCTTTTTTTTTTAAATAAAACACTTCTTTGTATAAAATACTAGGAACTTATAAAAGCTCATTGTTTGTACAAACAGTAATATTGGCAAGGATAATTAGGAGTTATTTCTAAAGATCGGAAGTGAGGTGAACTAAAGGAAGCAAGGGAGGCCTATGGGATCGAAGACAAAGCCAAAGGCTTATCCAACTGGAATCTGTGAGATGTCAAGCACCATGAAAATTCATGTAGTATAGGTCCCCAATGGATATGGCGTCATAAAAATATTGGCAATGTTCGCCCAAACTTTCCAACAGGGAGTCTTCATTACGAGTGGGAGCGAGACAGTGAGCAACATTGTGGCGCATGTAGGGCTATTTGAGAGGGAAATTTACAGTCATGTCGAATATCCCCCAATCTTGGAGAACAATGGTCAACAACGTAGAAGAATCTTAAATTTATAGTGTGTATAATTGTGCACTACAACGGGCTAAGGAGTCGAAGAAGACTTGCATGTGTTTTCACGAACAATAGAACCATTAAAGCCACATGTTGCAGTACCAATAATGAACAAAAATTGTCAGTCTAACAGGAGAATCCTCTAATCTTGTAAACATGTTGTTCTTTTCTGACTGCCACTGAGATGACAAGAGAAGGAATTTTTAATTTCACTCACATGATTGTTTCAAAAAATTTCAGTTTCAACATCACATGTTCATTGGTGTTGTTATTTTTTCAAAACAAACATATATGAAATTTATGGTTGTAGTTTCAACGCTTTCCTCACATGTACTATTGTAAGGCAAAGCTTTTAAGCTTAAACATTTTAAATTTGATCTGGTATATGGAAACTTCACTTTCATGTATATCTAGACTCAAAGTGTGTTATATAGTAGTTAAAAGGAAATAATCAACTTCAGGTTAACAATCTATGGAAAGCAATATATTTTCCAAATTAATATAATACATTCTTAGACATGTACAATTCCAATAAGGTTGTTACATTATTTTCTTTCCAATGAACATACCTGGTCCAAACGAGGAGGATGAAAAAATTCCTCCAGCGATGACGATGTGCAACCAATCTTGCAAAAGTCCTGTAATAACTCCTTTGGCACCAACCAATCCTACAAAATGAGCCGAACTAACAACACAATAATAATAAACAACAAACTAACAACGCAGAAAATTCTACAACAACATCAGGGCCCTCATATATATAGACATTTTTTGGGCCGAAGAACTAGTTGGACCGAAAAACTAGTTTGGCCGAACTATTTTTCTAGCTGAATATATGGTTCGACCAAATAAATAATTCGACCGAGATATTTTATTGCCAATTTTTTCACCTCTGGCAAAAAATACGTTAAACGATCAGTGTTAATCTAAACAGCTAATTGCTCAGTCAAACTTTCATATAATAGTTGGGCCAAATAAATGTACAAAATTCAGGCGAACTTTTTTTTGGTTTGGTCGAAAAATTGGGTTATGAATTTTTCGGGGGAATTTCTCACAAAAGTGTGACCAAGATTCACATGTTTACCCACTTAGAAAAAGTCTATTCTTTCTATTTTTAAAATATGTAACTATAAAGACCTATCAAATACCATTTGGAATGTCATATTTGCAATTTTGTTTCTATAAATAATTTTTTTACCTTTTCTTTCTTGAAAAAAAGGCTTTTAATAAATTATATATTAAAAGAGAAGAGTAGAAATTTATCTATGTATCTATATATATATATCTATATATATATATATAGAGAGAGAGAGAGAGAGGCTATAAATTATACCCAAATAACCTAGATGTACTCTTAAAATATATAGCGAGTTAACATAGCCATTTGTAGAAGCAAGTGATGTTGTTCAAACCTAAAATAATGGATAAGGCTTGTGTATACCTAGAGAACATATGCCTAAAGAGAGGGTAGTCAAGTTGGTCAAAGTAAAAATGACACCATGAACGAAGAAGAAGTAAAAAGTGGGGGAAGAGAAAAAGATAGTATCCACAACACCAGTGCAAGAGTCCCAACAACTATTGCAACCAGGGTAACGTTGATGGTAATACAATTAAAGATCTTGTTAGTAAGTGAGACCTAGATCAAAAAGTTGATTATTTCTAACAAGAGGTATTTTTTTTTAAAGAGAAAATCAAATGTGTAGAAGAGTTCATGAGGGCTAAGTCATCCTTAGAGGGGTGCACTAAGGAATAATCTATTAGAGATGTCTTTGGTGTATCTAATATATGTGGTAGGTGGAGGAGAGCTAAAGATAGATATTACCAAGATGGAGGCCATCACAAAGTGGTTAATTCGTACTAATGTTTCTAAGGTCAATATTTTTGTTGTGGCAGCACAATACCTAAGGAAATTCATAGCCATGTATTCAATAGTGGCAACATTGCTCCATCCCATAACAATGAGTGGAAAAAGTTTCCAGTGGGGAAGTGTTAGTAGAGGGAATTTGAGGACTTAAAGAAGAAAATTATTAAATCATCAATTATGGAATTACCAAACCTGAAACAATCTTTTGAAGTGGAGACAGATGTAAGTGGTATGTTAAGGGAGTAGTCTTGATATAGGAAGGAAGACTAGTATGCTACCACTCTAAAGTATTTCATGGGGAATTTCTCAACTTCCCTACCTATGACAAGGAGCCATATGCCCAAGTGAAATTTGTGAATAAGTGGAAGCACTATCTGATGGGAAAGGATACAATAATCCACATAGATCACTAACCACTACCATACCTGCAGGCCTAAAGTAAGCTATAATAAACTAGGGATTACAAGTGGATGGGCTTTTTACAATAGTTTCATTTAGTGATCAAGCACAAGAAAGGAAACACAAATAAGTTAGTCAACATTATTTCAAGGCCAACCACATCAAATATGATAGATTTGGGAACTCTTATGCACATGGATATTTTCACCCATAATGCATACAGAGAGGAATATATAGAGGATGAAGAGTTTAAGGAGGTTTTTCAATAGTTGAGAAACCATAGTCATGTGTAAAATGGTGACAACACCGTTGATTACAATTTATAGAATGTTTTACTTTAAAATTTAAATAAGTTGTATATTCCTAAAGGTGAGTGATTACCGCTAATAAAAAAGGCTCACACCTCCAAGGTTGCGGTGCATTTTGGTGTTGGGAAGACAATGTAAAACTGGTAGAGGCATGTGTACTGGCCTAAGGTCTAAGAAGAGGTAGATAGGTTCATACAAGGATGCATGATTTATTGTATCAAGACAACTAGTAACAAGAAACAATGTCTATATAATCCCTTGTCTATACTTGGTCATCCTTAGGAACACATTTCCATGGATTTTTTGGGAGGTTTAACTAAAACTAGAAAGGGACATCGCTACATGTTCATGGTAGTTAATAGGTTCAAAAATATGTGTATTCCAATTCCCTGGAAAATGACCATGAGTGAGAAATCAACAATGAACTTATTCTTAGGATAGGCATAGGTGCATTTTGGGATACCAAGGAGCATAATTTTAGATAGGGGCCTAACATTTTGTACTACATTATGGAATACATTGTGGGAGAAGATGGACACAAATTTCAAGAGGTATAAAACATTTCATCCACATAGAAATGGGAAAACAAAAGCAATCAACAAGACTTTGATGCATATTTTGAGGGGTTACAATTAAAGGCATCCAAAGACTTGGGATAAAAGTGTATTATATATACAACACTATTATAATAGAGTAGTCCACACTTCTACTAGTAAGTCAACATTTGAAACTTGTTTTGGATATTTTCTACCTTCAAATTTCGATATTGCATATGGAAAACAAGGAGTGAGGGAAGATCTTACAGGGGTTGCCTTAATGGAAAATAATTATTTTGAGAAGATTAATAAAATCCATCTTAAGTACTAGGGATGTTACAGAAGTCACAGTAAAAATATAAGGCTATGCATGATCAACATACAATAGATAATTCATTATGACTGGGAGGCAGAGTATGGTTAAAGTTGAAAGGAGAGGTGACGGAGAGGGACAATATGATCAAAGAAGAGGCTGAGAACAGATTGATCCAATTGCCATAGGATCAGGATAGGATCTCGGTCATCTGAGAAAGGAAAAATGGAAACAACGGTCTCTTCAAAATACTAAAAAGTTCAGAGAAACAAATCCATGAACGAGATTTTACCTTATTCGTGTGATATCAATTCCCTATAAAACAACTAATATAGATGATTTATAGGAATTATCTTGTCGAGATCTCAATAGGGAATCAATCCAATCCTCAGATTTCAATTAGATCTCGATGATTTTCTCACAAAGATTAGTCATAGGGTGCAACTACACATTTTTGGCATAATTTTGACTTAGGAGGAGGACCCCACACTTATACTTAGGAACTTTGGGGCAAATTCGACTTTATTTAGCAACTAGTGGGATGTGGGGGCCACCCACATCAAGAATTTGAACTTGCCCATTCGATATGCTTGGAGGGAAATCGAATGGGTGGATGGAGGGGACCACATGAGGCTAAGGAGGCCCAAGAGAATATAAGGAGGGATCATGTGTCATTTTGGACTATCTTCTACATTTGAAAACAAACACACACTTGTACACTTTGTTGCTTAGCAAGTCTACCTCTGTTTAGCCACAAATCTCTCACGTGGGAGATTCAACCTCTACCTCGGGGGACCATACGTGCCCTCCCTAGGGAGGCTATTATATAGGAGTTTTAGGGAGTCATGGACAACAACACACTTCAGTCATCAACGCAGAGAGGGAATTGCATATTCCTAGGTAGCCAAAAAAAAATGCAGGAGGAGTTGGAGGCCAGCATGGGAATTCATTGCTTGTTGGGAGATCCAAGAATTGAGGAGGCAACATAGGGTAGGAATTTTCGTTGGAGTTTGTAACTAGCTAGACCAGCACATCAATCAGTTGTATTTCTGAGCAGAGGGACAGTGTAGAGGCCATCCAACAACAGTTCGTGGGAACTTGGGGAGCAGCTGATCTTGGCCAAGAGCTATCTGAGGAGCTAGAAGTAGGATAGCATAAGTAAATCCAACATTTTGGAGGTGTTTGCAAAGGGATTTGCAGGAAGATTCATGCAGATCGAAATTGGCAGCCATAGTTGGGGAGGGGCTCTAAGGGGATCAAAAATATGAAGTCAAACCCAGCTAAATTCCCTTATGGTTTTTTCTGGGTTTTGTCCAAGGAGTCCAGGGTTAAAAGAACACAATTTTCTAGGTGGTTTTTGAGCACTTTCCAGCTAGTCGAAGTTCGATAGTGCAGTAGTTTACTGGGGCAGCACAGTGCAGAGTGGTGCAGCAGCTCGACAACCTTCAACTCAACCATTTTCCCACCTGGATTTGGTCTTTCTTATTCATTGGGACAAGCCCAAGTGTACCATTCTAATATATATTGTATCTAGCCTGCAGATTTTTAATAATATGGCTCAGCAGTCCCTTACTTGGAGAATTTCCATGGATGTTTAATGTGTGTTTCATTTTTTATATTCTGCTACACAATTTATTTTCTTAATATGACTTGCATTCATACTTAGGAACATTATAGTGGTATCAGATCCTAGTTCTTGGTTCAGTTGTGGGGATTGTTTCCTATGAGAGAAGGGGACCAAAAAAACATCACCTACCTTAGCCAAAGGTACAAGAGTAGAGAAAGGGAGTTAAAGATTACTCTAGACACAGAGGACAGGGGGAAAGCAGCGACTAGAGAGGAGGAAATGATAGAGCCCAAGAGCAGGGAGGAGATGGCTTTTGACAGCCTCCTGAGGACCTTGAGTGACTTGGCCAAGGGGTAGAAAGACATGATGGAGGAGATCGAGTCACATAACAGAGAAATGACCACACCTAGAGGGTTTCTATGTGGGGAAACTTTTAGGGCCTCTCAACCATTCAATCACTCCTCACCAGTAGTGTAATTCCCTTCAGTTAGTGTGCTGACTAGGGATACACTACCTTCTTTCGTGCCAGTGGCACAAATCGAGCCTGCAAGGGAGGAAGACCCTCCTCAGATGGGGGATTACTTTAGAGAGTGGCAGTCTATGGATGAAGACTTCAAAGAAGCCCTCTCCTTCAGAGATTACTGCAAGCTCAAGTAGAGTGAGAAGAAAAATGGGTACAGAGGACAAGGGACCTAGAATTATGAGCTGCAGAGAACCATAGGGAGGATGTATTTCCTTACTTTTGATGGCACTGCCAAGTGCATGGCCATGGCTTGGGTTGAAAAGATGGACACATACTTTTAACTCAACTAGATGACAGAGCAGGAAGCCATTAATATGGCCACGTTTCACATGGAGGGGGAAGCCCATGATTGGTGGTTTCATGGCTTGACCACCTTAGGGCATGCCCAAATAGTTTCTTATGAGGACTTCACCTGGAGGGTGGTGGAGTGATTTTATCAGAGGGATCCAGAGGCTTATTTCATAGAGCTGACACAACTGCACCAAACAGGAAACCCAAAGTAGTACTTTTCGGATTTTTTGCGTGTTTCAGTGATAATCCTAGATCTATCTGAGGAAAGGAGGGCATATATCTTTATTGAGGGCTTGCTTGAGCCCCTATGTAGATTGGCGAAGTCACGCAAACTCTCCACACTGTAGGCAAAATTCTTGTGTGCTAGAGAACAATAGGGGACCATCCCCAAGACTAGATCACCATTTCCTACATGGACCCCTTTCCCACAGAAGGGGCATGAGACTAGACCCCCACTGTCAAGGACCACACAGGGGAAGGGGAAATTAGATGAGGAGACATGGAAGGACCTCCAAAGGAGGAAGTTGTGCTTCACATGCAGAGAACCCTGGGCCCCTGGCCATAGGTGCACTACAGGTAGAGCACACTACATTGAGGTCTTTTCTGACAGTGACCAAGAGGATGAGGTGGAGTAGGATTGTGGTGGGACATATGGAGAGAATTCGACAAACAGAGGGCCATCGCCACCACCTCCACAGGGAGGGGCATCTATTGCCCCAGAAGGAGGAGTCCTTGCTTCCTTATGTGGGATTCATAAGTTTTTGACACTAAGGATCAGAGGCACTATATAGGGACAGAGGGTGTCAATGTTGGTAGACAGTGGGGCTACCCACAATTTCATAGATGCCCAACTGGTCCAGAGGAGGTGTCTCACTACAATAGTGTTTGAGTGATTCTTAGTCCCAATGTCAGGTGACCATACCATCCAGTGCACTAGATATTTGCCCTCCTTGACAGTAGTTATGGGGAACTACTCAATGATGGACCGCTTCTTTATGGTCCATGTGCTAGACACCAACGTGGTGATGGGTGTCGAGTGGTTGTATTCCCTTGGGCGAGTCATGATGGATAGGAGGAAACTAGAGATGGAATTCATTAGGCTAGATGGAAAACTGGTAGTCTTGAGAGGCATGTAGTCTTACCCACCTTAGATAGTTCCAGTCAACAGTATGGAGGTAGATCCACGACATGGGGATATTGCATGGGTAGTTGAGTTGAGGATCTCAGACGCTAGGGGATAGGCAGAACCACCAGCAGCAGACATACAGGCTTTGCTGGATAGATATGCAGTAGTTTTTGGAGATATTCCACCAGGGCAGCCACTAGATAGAGTATTTGAGCACACCATTGAGCTGGAGCCGGGTGTACAAGCAGTGATCACTACTCCTTACCGGCATCCCAAAGCCTATAAGGACAAGATATATAAGTCCATCCAGGAACTTCTTGCATTGGGCCATGTCATGCCATGTTCTAGTCATTTCGCTTCTTCAGTGGTGCTGGTGAAGAAGAAGGATGGAACCCTTCAGATGTGCATTGATTACTGGGCCCTCAACCGAAAGACTCTAAAAACGGGTACCCTATTCCTCACATTGATGAGTTGATGGATGAGCTTAGAGGAGCCAAGTACTTCTCTAATATTGATCTGTGTTCAGGGTACCATCAGATCAGGGTGAGGGATCAGGATATCCCTAAGACATCTTTTCGGTGCCACTATGGGCACTTTGAGTTTTTGTTCATGCCATTTGGGCTAACCAATGCTCCGGTCACACTCCATTCATGCATGAACAATGTCTTCTAGGGAAAGTTGAGGAGGTTCATGCTAATGTTCCTTGATGACATGATGAGAAACAGTTTTATGCCAAGCTCTCCAAGTGCGAGTTTGGGTTGACGAAGATTCTCTACCTAGGGAATATCATTGGAGCAGATGGGGTGAAAGTTCACAAGGAAAATATTCGGCCAGTACCTCGAGACATGACTATGCTGAGGGGATTCTTGGGAATTTGCACCTATTACAGGAATTTTGTCAAAGGGTTCTCATAGCTGGCAGCGCCTTTGACCAACTTGACCAAGAAAGGGGCCTTCACATGGAATGATGGAGCACAGGTCACCTTTGATCATGTCTAGAAGGTGATGAGAAGTCGCCCTGTTTTGGCAATTCCAAACATTTCCCAGCCATTCATGGTGGTGTGATGCATCTAGGGTAGGAGTTGGAGTAGTATTGTCATAGGAGGGGTACCCCATAACTTTTGAGATTTGAAATCTCCTACCGCATGAGTTGTCATATTCCATATATGACAAGGAGATGCTGGCCATTATGCATGCATTGGCCAAGTTCCACCAGTACTTGGTGGGAAACCGGTTTTGAGTGAAGACTGATCACAACAGTCTTTGACATTTCATGGGGCAGCAAAGCCTCAATGACAGGAAACAAAGATGGGTCAACAAGGTGCAGGCCTATGATTTTGACATAGAGTATGTGCGGGGGAAGCAAAATGTGGTGCCAAATGCTCTATCTTGGAGACTAGCTGGGTTATCTCTCATGAGCATCTGCGAGGATTGGAAGGCTCAGTTGTTGGTGGATTACTCCAAGGATAGGAGGGCATGCGAGTTATTGGAGGGGAACATGCATATGAACGTTACTGTGTGATGGATGAGATCATCTATTACAAGGGGCACATTTACTTAGTGCCCAACTCGCAGTTGAGGGAGAGGATACTCCAAGAAGCTCATGATTCACCACTGTCGAGGCACTAAGGGTTTTAGAAGACTTATATGGCTATTCAGGAGAGATTCATGTGGAAGGGCCTCAAGGAGGACGTGTTGCATCATGTACGAGAGTGTGAGACCCATCAACGGAACAAGCAAGAGTTGACCCACCCTGCATGATTTCTACAGTGATCCTGGAGGGGAAATGGGAAAGTATTTTGATGGATTCTATCACTGGGCTCCCCACAGTATGGGGGAAAGATTGCATATACGTAGTGGTCGATAGGTTGACCAAATTTTCCCACTTCTTCGCCATCCCCACTAGGTACACGACTGCATAGGTTTCCGAGTTGTTCTTGTAGGAGGTTTTCATACTGCATGGGCTCTCCAAGAACATAGTGAGTGACAGAGAAAGTAGATTCATGGGTGTCTTTTGGCAAGTGATCTTCGGGGTGGTTGGGACAGAGCTCACTCCTAGCACCAGTTATCACCCTCGGATAGATGGCCAGACGGAGAGAGCTAATCAGTGGTTGGAGGGGTACTTGAGGAACTATGTGATAGGTCACCAGGGGACATGGATTCGATGGTTGCATCTAGGTGAGTACTACGATAACAAAACACACCACATGTCCATCGATATGACTCCTTTCCATGCCATTTATGGATATGATGCACTAAATTTTGCTAATATTATTTTTGCAGATATTTGGGCCCCAAAGGCTAAAGACTAGGTCTAAGAGATCCAAGATATCCTCAAGGCTCTCAGGGATAATTTGGTGACAACCCAAAATCAGCAAAAACTTTAAGCAGGTCGGCACAGGACAAAGAGACACTTTCAGGAGGGGGACTTGGTATACCTCCGGCTACAACATTATAGGCAATCTACGCTAAAATAGAATGGGGTCGAGAAGCTACAACCACACTTCTATGGGCCCTACTGGGTGACTAAGCGAGTTTGGGAGGTGGCTTATGAGTTGGAAATACCTCCGGGGAGTAGGATCTATGATGTGTTTCATGTCTCATCCCTGAATAAGGTGTTGGGAAATAGGTGACGATAGCAGTTGATCTACCCCCACTAGATGATGAGGGCCACTTGGTGTTGGAACTAGAGGCCATTTTGGAGAGCAAGGAAAGGAGTCTCAGGAGCAGGACCATCAAGGAGTTCTTGGTACACTAGAATAACTTGCCAGAGGAGTATGCCACCTGGGAGGGTGAGCACATACTGGAGCACCAACTTTGAGGTTGCTTGAGGGAAAGAAACAATTGGGAGGGGAGGACTATCATGTCCCTTCTCACAAAGATTAGTCACAGAGTGCAGCTACACATTTTTGGCAAATTTTGACTTAGGATGAGGACCCCACATTTAGACTTAGGAACTTTGGAGCAAAATCGACTTTATTTAGCAGCTAGTGGGATATGGGGGCCACCCACATTGGGAATTCAAACTTGTCCATTTGATATGCTTGGAGGGAAATCAAATGGGTGGATGGAGGGGCCCATATGAGGCTAAGGAGGCCCAAGGGAATATAAGGAGAGATCAACTCTCATTTTGGACTATCTTCTACATTTGCAAACAAACACTCACTTGTACGCTTTGCTGCTTAGCAAGTCTAACAGTTGTTTAACCACGAATCTCTCACGTGGGAGATTCAACCTCTACTTTGAGGGACCATCCATGCCCGCCCTAGGGAGGCTATTCTACAGGAGTTTCATGGAGTTAAAGACAAAAACACACTTCAGTCATCAGCGCAGAGAGGGAACTATGTATTCCTGGGCAGTTAGAAAACACGCAGGAGGAGTTAGAGGCTAGCAAGGGGATTCATTGCTTGTTGGGAGATCCGGGAATTGAGGAGGAAGCATAGGGTAGGAATTTTCACTAGAGTTTGCAGCTAGCTGGACCAACACATCAGTCAGTCATATTTCTAAGTAGAGGGACAATGTAGAGGCCATACAACAGCAATTCGTGGGAGCTTGGTGTTATAGACATTTTTGTGCCTTATAGCTTTAAGCATGAAATGTCCATAATCCAAGGGATCCAAAGTCCCTAAAAGTGTTGTTCCTGCCCCTAAAGGAACAAGGTCAACCAATGACAGCTTCTCCCAGAAGTTCTCCACCAAAAACCACTCAGAATCAGTCAATTCAGGATCAATTCAGATGTTCTACTAGCTGCCTGCGTTGCAATGCACCCCAGTACATTAGCTAGGTGCGTTGCAACGCACCTAAATTCACTACCAGGGTGCGCTGAACGAGAAATGCCAAATGGCAATGTCATTCCGCGAGGTGTACAGACACTGGAAGCTTCCAGAATCTTCTCCAATGACACTTGCCTCAATGAATTCGACCAGTGATGAGTAAGAGGTTCTCAGCCTCCAAGTGGAAGCAAGAACTGACAGAGAGAAGCCACAAGTCAAAACATAAGCTGACTCATCCTCTCTGCTTACATCTATATATGGATCCCTCATCCCAGAGATCCAAAGGCTGGAATTTTGTACTTTGCAGAGAATTGCTGTTGGTTTGAGATTGAGATTAGTACATTGGGTGATTTATGCTTTGTTGGAGGAGAGGAAGGGATTCCTTTGCTGGGAGGTAGATGCTGGATCGGGACTCACTTGGTTGTATCTCCTCTTGGACTTTCTTATCATATCAATAAAGTCATTTGAGTTTCTCCTACATGCTTGTATATCAGTGATGTTTTGTTATATTTGCATGTTTAGCTTAATCTGATCCTGAGCTTTTTATGAATGTATATCTATATCTTCGTGTAGTTTCTCTCTCTTGTGATCTTGCAGGAATTCGGTGAAGCTGGGTCGGTAAGGAAGCAGGGAGCTGGGAGCTACTGAAGAGAGGAACGATTGGATCAACAAACTAGCGGAAGACACAGGTTAGTTACATCCTTTCTCCTCATTTACATTTCATAGAGAAGAATACTCAAATAGTTTTCCTTGTTTGTTGCTAAGGCACTATCACACCTTAGAGTGGGATAGGGGCGTTCTGAATAGATACTTTTCCCAACAACAAATTGGCGACTTCGCTGGGGATCGTATCTAGTTAGTTTATTTGTGTTTCTATTGTTGTTCTTCTCATAAACTTAGGAGTGGCGAATCGAACTGCATTTGCCATTTACAAATGCAAAGTAGAGATCTGCTACTCTAGTCCATTCACTGGGCCTGTTTATGATCTGAACAAGCTGATCCACAAATGCTCTAACTACCCTTTGTGATAGCTCTTAGTCCTCCTTTAAATCATCCTTCTAATTGTACCTCATTGATAGCTTTTATCCAGCCAAAAACCATAGATTAAACTGCAAACCGTGACCCAGAACCCAGAGACAATTCTCGTTTTTGCTTCAGCGCAGGCTCTGTGAAGAGGTTCTGCATTTCAACGCAGGTCCTGAGAGGGCTACCTGCGCTGCAATTCAGTTTCTCTGTGTTGGGGGTGCGCTGATCAGCCTTTGCCTTGTGAAGCTGTGGTTCTTTGCTTCTTTTTGCTCAGTTTTATCTCTGATTTTTGCAGCCTGTTATCAGTGTGTGTACCTATCTGAAAACCCCTTTTCTTTGCCTTAATTCTGCCTCAGTTGTATAAAAGAAACTGTACTTGTTTTTGTGTATTTGTTACATCATTTGCAGTTTCCCATTACAAAAGTAAACTAGTCATACTGTCGCCCTTAGATCTAGACTTGTCGTAAGTGTCGTTTTGATCTTAGGAGTAAGTTTGTTTGCTGTTGACAGTTGTTTGCACTTTTACTTTTGTCTTTTGGTTTGAATTTTTGAATTTCTAGTGTCGAAACAAGTGTTTACTTCAAAATCATAAAGTGTCATAATCGTCTTTTTGATTTCGAAAGAAGCTTGTTTATGTTTTTCACTTGAAATTGAATTCAAATTTGTACAACAACTTTCTTTTTAGGCATCAATATTAAGAAAGTGAAAACAAATACATGCATTTGTGCATTTTCATTTTGACAGTTTGTATGTTGATTTAGGAAAAGTGCATTTACAGTGTGCTCTATGCTCTTTGAGAAAAGATTGTGTCTTTCTTTTCCCCTTGTAGCTAGGATTTTCATTGTTGAAAAGATATAAAAGCTTGCTTATCATCTTTAGACTGCATTTCGGAATTGTATCTACATCTCGTGGTGATCCAAAAAGGCAAACTTCTAAGAAAGATCAACCTAAAATAAATTGAATGAACTTAACAACGCTTTGTAACTTAACGCACAACATAGAGGTCTAGGCTAGAGACGTGTTCCGGAGTCATAAAACCTGGTAACTGTTGCCTCACTGATGGTTGGGTGATTCCTCCTGAGAGACAATAAGTGCCAGTACGGATTGTGCTCCCACGTACCGTCGAGTATATATTGGGAGACCCCTATAGGCATAAAACCCTTTATCCATAGGAAGCCGTGTTGGACGCCCTACTGATCGCAATGCACTGAACACAACATTCGGGAAGATTGACCACCCGTACCTTAAAAAGTATTCTGCGGTTTTGCGAAAAGTTTGGCACACCCTCTACCTAGAACTCCAGAGCAGTCCCTTTCGTTCCTTTTCAGACACCTTAACGAAAAAGGTCCATCTGAGCACTTGTCACTTCAAGCTCATTAAAAATCGAAGGAGACTAGATTTATCTTTTGCTTTTTCTCGACTCTTTAAAATTGAAAAAGCAAGTTGTGTATAAAGCTTCTAAAATTCATTTAATTCAGAAACACATTTCCCCTTTTGTATTTTAGTTGATCGAGTAATCCGCAATCGTGGAAGAAATTCAATTGAAACCCCGTCGTTCGCGGAGGCTTACAAGTCAATCGTCTTTGTCTCCAGAATCGAAAACAGTACGGACAAAGCGAACTCGTTTAACTGGTTCGAAATCTCCTATTAAAGTTAGAACAAGCATTCCAACAACATCCGAGATTCTGGTTACTCCAAACATTTCTGGAAACCCTGCCCCTACAGAAGAAGTTCAACAGCCACAGAGGGACAGTGATATTGATCCTAGTCTGAGAGCAAACACTTGTGTTACTGAACCAGTTCCATCTGCAACCGGTTCGGAGAGTCTTGCTCCTCAAACATCTGTCGCTGTCGATTCAACCCCTTCTTCGGCACCAGAAATATTTTACGGACCTGACGGTCTTCCCCTTCCACCTGGTTTGATTGCGATAGAGGAAATTGTAGAAGATCCGCAAGCAAGTACTCCAACACATTTTGGAGTCGGGGTCACTCTATTTCCTTCGACATCAAAAGTTAGTCTACCACCAGTGGAAGTTCCTGTAGAATCGCTAGGTAATCTTTTGGATAGACTCAAAATGTCTGAACCACCGTCAACATCTAGGACTGTGTCGACTGACACAGCGACAGCAGAACTCCCTGCCGTCACTCCGACAATGTTTGTCGGCGTACCATCTGTCCCGACTAGCTCACAACCACTAGAAGGAGTCCATCCAGGGGCTATTTCGACAGTATGGTCCATTCCTGTTTGTTCCTCCGGAATAATATCCGGAAACTCTTATGTTGAGACTCGACAAATTGATCCATTTGGAGGTCAATTTGGGCAATCCAGTCCCCAAGGGCAGACAACTCCTTTGAGTTCCGGATTACCACCGTATGGGGGGCAGTATGCCCTTTCATTACCCCCTCCGGGAGGATATCTGTACGGGAGTTCACAACAGTATTCAGGTTATACTGGAGTTACGTCAAGTGGTTGGGTACCTATGCTACCCCAACAACCAAGGGTTGTGTATTCTATGCAACAATGTGTACCTATGTCGAACATCCCGACAACACCAGCTATTGTAACAGTGTCACAAGTTCAAACGCTGCCTGTTGTATGTCAACCTCAGATTTCTCAGGTTGTAATGCAACAACCCATTGACCCTGTGACTCAACCACAATCGCCAACTGGTGGGACGACAGAGGTCCAAACGGGTACAATTACCCCACACCTTGGTCCAACAGTTAGTATAGCGCAACAGAACATGGCTTCACAACCGTGGCTAGTGCAATACCAACAACCACAATTCCAACAAGTATACCAAGGTTCTGAGCAGCAGATCTTTGCGAACAGTGGACAACCGTACATTCAAAACGGTCAAAATCAACCACTTTACAATGGTCATGTCCACCAACCGTATCAGTCGTACCAGCATCAACTACATTATGTTGGTATGAAAAGGCCAACTGCTCAGGCAATTCCATCATACCCTGGGTATGCTTCACCTAACCTGAATCAACAGTTACCATTCGTGGCAACTTTAGAGTTACCCGATTTACACCGGTTAACAAACGATCCAATTTCTTACGCCCCTTGGTGGCCAGCGATCCCTCATAAACTTCCATCAGATATTCCTAAATTTAATGGAAATCCAGGTGAAGATCCATCGAATCACGTGATGACATTTCATCTATGGTGTTCATCAAACACCCTAAACAATGATTCGATAAGGCTTCGCCTTTTTTAGAGGACGTTAACAGGTCCAGCAGAAAAATTGTATATTGAATTGCCTAGAGCTTCGTTTGACAACTTCAGTACCTTAGCCACCACTTTCTTAACCCATTTTCAATTACCGATAAGGTATGAAACGGGAACGGAAATCCTAACCAACTTCAAACAGACAACGGCCACTCACATATCTAATCATATACATGAGTGGCGACGTCGTCGTAGGATGGTAAAAACGTACGTTCCCGATCAGCTATTAGCTTAATGGTTTATCAAGTCGTTACTTCCTGCCATAACGGAAGATGTGGCAAAGGGGGGGGGGGGGTCGTAACGGAAGAGCAAGTTATCGCTCGTGCGCAATATCTAGACTTGGTCTATACTCAGTCTGGAACGCTCTACGACAAAATACCTGATGCCCCTAGACCGGAATTCTCAATTCCTCCTCCTCCTAAATCAAACAATGACTCTCACGCCGGCGATGGCGTGATTGGCACGACAAACGTGAAATCAACAAAGGCTACGTCCAAGAAAGCCCGTAAGATTTCAGATCAAAATGAAAAAGACGAAATTCTTGCTTCGGAAGTAAATGCCGTATCAGCAAATAAAGGCAAAGAAACCAAACAGCCATGAAGCAAGAAGAATCAAGGCAAAGGGAAGAAGAAGAAACAGGATGACTCATCACCTGAAAAATCTTCTTCAAACCCTCCTGGAAATAGGAAACCAAAAAATCCATGCTATATATGTGATGAGGATCATTGGACCGCAGATTGTCCACACAGAGCTGAGCTTAAAAGATTCTTTAAGAGTTCGAAAACCTCAGCTGTGTTAACTGATCCGTTCCCAAACCCAGGAACAAATCTGGTTGATAATGGAAATGCTTCCCCGTCGCAAGTGCTAATGTTGTCGATTTCGAAGCAACAAAATGATGCTTTGATTTCGACAAGGAACAAAGATTACGGGAATCCGCAGCTGTCGAACGGCAAGTAAAAAGATCAACCAAGTAGTTCGAAAAAAACTTCGACAGAAGTTGTACCACCCATCATTCCTGAATTAACAATAAAACCGCCAAAGGGAGTAGTACACAAGTCGACGTTTAATCCCCGCGCTAGAGCGGCGCAGCATTATAACATAGTGGAAGATTTGGCCCAATCGTCATCCGCTATGTCGACTCTTGAAGTACTACAAAATTGCCCATCCCAAAGGCAGGCTTTGTTATCAGCCATTGGTGGGGTTGATCCAAAGGATTCCAATCTTGTATCCTTCGACCACAAAGGATACGATCCTCAGTTACCAGCTCAACTAGCTTTCCTTAATCAAGTGAAAGCCCTCAACAAAACTGTTCATCGGACAGTTATTGATGAGGGGGCATCTACATGTATTATGTCGATGAGTTGCTGGAAAAATTTAGGATCTCCAACCTTGTCATGATCTTCGACAACATTAAAAGCATTCGACGAAAGGACATATACCCCATATGGTATCCTAAATAACTTGAAAGTTGAACTAGGGGGAAAAACAGTAGAAATAGATGTTGAAGTCATTGATGGAAATCTTGATTACAACATCCTACTAGGAAGACCGTGGATATATGCCATGGCAGCTGTTGTGTCGACCTATTTTAGAAAGATTTCATTTCCCTTTTAGGGGGGGATTACAATCGTCGACCAACAAAACTTCCTCCCCAATGGCTCACAAGTTACAGGAAGCATTCCCATGATCCATGGAAGCCCCCATTCGCTTCAGAATATCGGAGTAGGCCTACTGAAAGATCCTATACTAATGGGAACTTTCGCTCTTCCACCTCCAATCAACTTGGCAGAAGTAGCATCGATAGGAACCTGCAATATGATATCTTCCACAAAGATTTCAGAAAACGATATCAACATGGATCATGCAATGGTTTTGCCCCCAAGCCCAATAGAAGTATTATAGCAATCAATGTTTCTAGCATGGGAGGCAAACCCGAATCAACGCTCGTCAAGCGTTTGGGTAGATAGGTCTAGAGAATATGGTACCCCTTCAGATCCTTGGTCGCGAGTGCATGGAACCGACGAAGGAATTGTACAATCAATGTTGATTGAAGGGACACCATGGAATGATTGCCACCATCGTTCCCTTCTTCCGGATTACGAAGAAGATACTCAAGACGACCTTTATCATCCTTCAGTTTTTGAATTCTTTCAAATACTGTAAATACTATGGATTCCGAGCGAAACTTATCCAACATTGAAGAGACTATAGCCATAAATATCTCGACTAAAACAAATGTTGTAGAGAATATTTATGTTGGCAAATGTTGTTATCCTTCAAAACTAGAAATATACAACACTCTCTTTCGTGAATTCAGAGATGTCTTTGCTTGGTCATATGATGAAATGCAGGCATTGACTCGAGTATCATTGAACACGAAATTAAGATGTATCTAGATGTCAAACCGGTACGACAACGGCTCAGGCAGGTGCACCCCAAGAAAGCCACTGCCATTAAGGCAGAAGTTGAAAAACTTCTCCATGCTGGTTTCATCTACCCGGTTCCTCTAACTGATTGGGTATCAAATATTGTCCCTGTTATGAAGAAACAAGGGACAATTAGAGTGTGTGTCGATTATAGGGATGTAAATCAAGCTTGTCCAAAAGACAACTACCCTACACCCTTCATCGACCAGATAATTGATGAATGCGCCGGATGCGAAATCTTTTCATTCATGGATGGATTTTCCGGGTATAATCAAATAAATATCCGCCCACAGGACCAGTCAAAGACTGCATTCATTTGTCCGTGGGGCACATTCGCATATCGAAAATTACCCTTTGGTTTAAAGAACGCAGGGGCGACCTTTCAAAGGGCAATGAATTATGCCTTCCATGACATCAAGAACATCGTTCAACCATACCTTGACGACCTTCCGGCTCATTCGCGAAAGCGGACTGATCATCCGCAGCATTTAAGAGCGATATTTCTACGTTGCCGACACTACAAGATACGACTCAATCCACACAAATGTGTATTTTGCGTCAGTTCTGGTCGTTTACTTGGCTTTTTAGTCTCCAAGGATGGGATTCGTCTCGACCCGTGCAAGGTACAGGCAATCATAAATTTGCCTCCACCTTCAAATTTGCTTCAGGTTCAGAAACTCCAAGGGAAAGCAAACTTTCTGAGGAGGTTCATTCCAAATTACACCGAACTTGCTAAAGGTTATACACATCTTTTGAAAAAGGAGGTACCCTTCGTCTGGGATCAGGTTGCGCAAGCTTCCTTTGATGCTTTAAAAGATTCCTTAATAAAAGCATCATTAATGTACGCCCCCGATTATCAAAGAGATTTTAACCTGTATCTGGCTGCAGCAGATACAACCATAGCAATGGTTTTAGTTCAAGAAGTCGATGGAATTGAACACCCTATTCTTATGTTGAAAAACTAGCGCTTGCAGCTGTTCAAGCGATACAAAGATTTCGACACTATGTCCTCTTCCGGAAAACTACCATTCTGTCTGATTGCAACCCCATGACTTATATATTGTCACGACAGTTGCTGGGGGGCAAATATTCAAAATGGATAGCAATCCTTCAAGAGTTTGATCTGGAATTTGTAAAATCCAAATCAAAGAAAGCTCTAGTTTTTGCAGAATTATTATGCGATCTCCCATCGTCGTCCAACGATGAAACATCCGAAGAATCAATCGTGGATGAGAATCTGTTTCTGATATCTACAAGCAATGAGTGGTATCGAGATATAATAATTTATCTCCAAACCCAAAAGTTTAGGCCTAACACCTCTCACTCAGAACAGAAACGTATACGATACCAAGCAAAAGACTACATGATCGTCGGTGACACACTTTACCGTCGTGGTATCGATACAGTTCTGAGAAGGTGCCTCACCCATGAGGAGGCCGAGAAAGCCCTGAATGAGTGCCATTCAGGAGCTTGTGGGGGACATCAATCTGGATATGCTACAACACAAAAAATCTTACGAGAAGGATACTTCTGGCCAACAATGTTGAAAGATTGCATAACCGCAGTCAGAAGTTGCCATGCTTGTCAAATTTTTGATAGCAAAACCAGAAGACCACCCGCACCGTTACAGCCAATAATTGTTGTTGGGCCTTTCGCCAAATGGGGCATCGATTTCATGACATGTAACCCCACCTCGACCGGGGGGCATGGGTATATCATAGTCGTCGTTGACTATTTTACCAAATGGGCCGAGGCGATGCCTACATTAGATAACACTGGTGAAACAGCTGCCCTTTTCTTTTTCAATCATGTAGTCACCAGATTCGGCGTACCACAGGCTATAGTCACGGATCATGGATCGCATTTTCGCAATCACATGATGCTTGAATTAGCTGCCAAGCTAGGATTGTCTCACGACAGCTCTACTCCGTATTATCCGCAAGCCAACGGACAAGTTGAAGCGATCAACAAGGTCCTGAAGCGTATGTTGCAAAGGATGATCGGAGTTCACAAAAGAAGGTGGCACCTAATCCTGTACTCAGCCTTGTGGGCTTACCGAACATCGGTAAGGAATGCAACCGGGTTCACACCCTTCCAACTGGTATATGGCCTAGAAGCAGTCTTACCAGTCCAGTGCGAAATCTCGTCTCTTAAACTCGCAATCGATCTCCTCCCCGGAACTTCAGAAGAAGAGACCCGTTTCTTGGAATAAATCTAACTGGATGAAACCCGTCGTGACGCCGCTTTGGCTAACGAAGCCCATAAGAAACGAGTCAAGGCGCAGTTCGACAAAAATGTCAAACCCCGTGTCTTCTCAGAAGGTGACTTGGTCTTGCTTTACGACCAAGAATCCGATAAATTGGGAGCAGGTAAATTTAATTCTTTATGGATGGGCCCCTATATTGTTAAACGAGTGTTAGCAAAAGGAGCCTACGAGTTAATGGATTATGACGGAATTCCACTGGCACAACCTCGTAATGGGTTGTACCTCAAGCGTTACTATGCTTAAATAGTAACCAATATGCTTTTGTTGTATTTTGTTTTCGCTAAAGTGTTCGTTTTGGTCGAGTAATCCACCTTTTTACATTTATTGCAGATGTCATGCTGACGGAGCGAGTCGTAGTTCGCGGAACTTGTCCTCCGCAGCCTGGGCCATTTTTTATCCAAGCGGCGAGTTAGTAAGTTTCAGAGGTTTATGTATTGGTCAATCAACGAATAACATCGCTGAGTATAGCGCGTTGATAGAACTTCTCTCTGATGCCATCACCCATGGTATACGCCGATTAATCGTCAGGCTAGACTCACAACTCGTAATTCTACAACTCAATGGTATATATTCCGTCCGAAATCTGGCCATTTATCGCATGTTCCTAAGAGTTAAGATTTTGGAAAGACAATTTGATTTGATTCAATACCAACATATTTCCAGAAACTTAAACACATTAACCGACTCATTAGCAAACTATGTGTTAGATAGACATTTGCGACATTTGTAAAAAGAAACACATCATCAATGTTTTACATATGGATCATATAGCTCAACCAGAATAAAACCCGAAAATCAAAATATATATATAGCTGTTTATGGTTTACACATAATGTTCTGTAACCAAGACAAAATCGGTCACATGACCCAAAAACTCAAAATGCTAGGGGGCACCCTAGTCTAATGATGCTCGTGATAGCAAGTCACAGCCTGTGCGATCATGCGTAAGAGATGAGTCCATCGTCTAGGCACACCAGTAGTATGTCACTGCAACTGCAAAGGTAGCTCATCGATCCTCACATCGGGAATACCGAGAGTAAGGCTCTCAACCTGCTCCTGCACAGCTGTGAGGGTCTCAGCCACATCAAGGTCATGGAGAATAACCCTCCTAGCAGCCTCTCCTGCTGGGGCAGCGACTAGCACTCTCAAACGGACTACTGGACGAACAGGACCAACATCTGCATGTACACAAGAGTTTGATTAAAAGTCTTGATAGAATAAAGCACAAGGACATTATAAATGAAAATAGTAAACAGTGATATGGTCAAAAATTTTACCAATAGCGCCCCACTGCTCGCCATCCGACAGTACTAAATCCGGATCACCTCGGAAATCCATGCCAACATATGGATACTCGGAATAGACCATCTCCTGACGATCAAACCACCTGAAGAAGGTATCAGAAAAAGAAACCTGAGATTGACCAGCATGCCTGGACATATGGTCAACCCATCTCTGCATGCGTGGTTCAGTGGGAGAAGGTAAGTCAAGAGCAATGTATTGCAGCTGCATCAGTGGTATCTTCTCCAAGGCAAAGGCGGTCAAAATAGAACCGAACCCAAAGTTCTTCAACCTCCCGTACTTTATCTTGGTCAACTGACTTTTCATCACAAGAATTACTGCATCACACTAGTTGAATATTTTCGGTTGAAGGCATTCCAAGGCATGCTGCATATAGGATCTGTTGGCTACATGAAGAGACGCACTTCCGGCCATCCTACCAAAAGTATACAGGATAGACCTAAGGGACCTGTCAGTAACGTCACGGATGATGATCTTGTCGTCTTTACTCGGCTGAGATCCTTCCCTGAAATACTGGCAGACATAATCTCTCACAGAGTCACTCCCTCGGGCCGAACCTGACAAAGAGATGGGGGCACCCCGCCTCGACAAGCCAGTCAAGAAGTAAATGTCTACTGCGGTCAAGGGGATAGATTTTCCCCTAATCTGGAAAACTTGATTGATAGGATCCCAAGCATCGAACAAATACTGCAGTAGGTTGATCTGTTGTCTCATGCTAGAGATGCGGAAGAACTTCAGCAAACCACAGTTCCGCAGCGCGTTCACTGTAACAGGATCATGTAGGGCAATCATGTCCTCTTCTTCATGTTCTCGTTCTCGCCATGTAAGGGTCATTTTGCTCCAAGATCTCTGAAAAACAAACATGAGAGGAGTTAGATCTTGGTTTTGATGAGAAACAGGCAAAAATTTTCATCAAAAACTGTGCAACAAAATCCTTTTCTACGCCCAGCGCACCTGCACAGTGTTCCACCTGCGTTGAAGGTCAAACTGCCTTCATACTGCTTGACATTCAACGCAGGTTTCGAGTGCCCAAGGTGCGTTGATGGTAGAACGCTCCCATCAAACCCCAGGGGCTCAGAAAAGTAGGGACTGAAGCACAAAATGCAGAAAAGAAACCATGAAATGAAAGAGCTCAGGTTTAGCTCCTACCTGGTCCAGACGGTGCCGAGAATCGTCCACAGAATCTCCCGAAATCAGCTGATGAAAATCAAGGGGGTAGAGGCACCTCCAAAGCTCCAACAAACCAAGTTCAAATGAAATGGTAAAAAGAGAGGTAAAAACACTCTTTAAATTTCTTTTTACGTAGCTCAAAGTAAAATATTAGCGTTTTAATCTCATTTCCAAGAAAATGTTGTCCATTTCTAACTAGTTTGATGTAGCAATTGAAGATACAGTACTATCTTTGAAAAGCAAAGCCATTTATGGTAAAAATCAAAACAAGACCATCTTATCGAGCAGTTTTAGCACATAGTTCATGCTCGTTAAAAAATAAACATAAGATCGAGTAAGTGTTTCAACCCGCGTTTAAGCTCATTAAAAAATGAACTATCCTCTGGTAAATAACCACTGTGAATGTAGCATTATCAGCCATTAAAGCCTTGGTCGTGTTTGCACCGTCACCTCCACTTTTCCATTGGCCGATCATTCACCTCCATATGATTGTTTACCCATTTTGAGGAACAGCTACGAAGAGTGATATCACTAGCCATCCTTGTGACGCTGCCGTGCTTGGAAAATTCCATCCCTTACCTGGAATCAGCTGCTACCCATTTTATCACTCGTTCCTCAAAAGACGAGTCTTCTTTAAGCTCTTTTCATTTGACTCATAAAATATGAAAAGATTGCCGAGTTTTGGCCTTCCAGCTCGTTAAAGCGACCGGAAGAGCTATCCCTCCTCTAGATTTTAATCTTTTTGAACCTGAGGGATCATTGCACAAAAAGATCGAGCGTTTGTTTTGTTCGGCTCGTTAAAACTATCGAAAATTCATCCCTTCTGTATTGTTTTATACTTTTTCGGACTTGACGGATTAGATGACGAAAAAGGACTTTCGGAGTTAACTTTACGTACCTTTTCAAACTCTCTAAAAATGAAAAGGACCGAGTTATCTTTTTCGTTAGACTCGTTAAAAATATTAATAGCGACAAACTTGTCTTTAGACGAGAACGAGTTTCACTGTCGCTAGGCTCGTTAAAACATAGCGATGGGTTTGCCCGAAGGGCAAATTATAGAACAAGCATATGTTATCCTCCTCAAGCTTGACAAAAATAAAGAGGTACTAGTCAGCAATGACTGGGGAAAATTGGGAAGAAACTCAAAGAACCTTTATTGGTAGCAAGTCGCTCTTGAACATGACACTTCCACTCCGTGCCTGAGTCAGGTTGGGTTGTTTCATTCACCGGTCACAGCACCATGGTCTCGCCATACCATCCGCTTTTGGGTATGCTACCAATCCATCACACAAGTGTCGCCGATATGTTCAAGAGAAGTCATCCAGAGAAGTCAACCGTGTCCCATCCACTACCATACATTATACTTCATTCTTTCATGACCGCCACCCTGAACCATATATCATCAGATCGTTTTCACCTCCATCAAAATCATTTGCTCCGTTCCATGTCACTGATGTGGGATACATCAAGGCCCTCCTTTGACGGATCGGGTTGAAAGGATAGCTTCCAAGCAAGGCTAAATGGTACTCCAAGGAGAAGGTAGAGGAAAAATTCCCTCAGCCCATCCAATAAAATCTTTTGGGGAACAAAATCCTCCCAAAATGGGAAGGTATGATCTCAATTGGATCATTATATTATTTTTCATCTATCTTGATGAATTAAAAAAGGGAAAAATGGAGGAATCAACTAACAAGAGCATGTTTATAAGTAGGTCCTAGTTTAGTGAATTTGAGTCTGAAACATTTTGAAAGTAGTTTGAGGCATTAAATGGTGTTTTTTTCTTTTTTTTTTGGAGGGGGGTGGTGAAACTTTACTGCAAGTGCAAATCCCCTAGCTCTATTCTACACTCAAATATATTTCAAATGACTTAAGGAATGCCTCAAATCGAGTTTGTACATAAAAGCTATGCCACTTAGATGTTGACCTACATGTTTTGATCATCATGATTTGAGAGGATGCCACATCAATTCCCATTATTCATGGAAAAGGGACTATCCATGTAACCATGACGAATAAGATTCTAGAAGATTTAATATTGTAACTCTAGTTAAGAGTTGAAGGAATCAAACTTATCCACTAGTAGGTTACCAGGTTGTGTTAGAACCAAGCCACTAGGAGGAAAAGGGTTTGTATTCTATTTATGTGCATTTTTTCAATAGATGAGTAGAGCAACTCATAGTGGAGAGAGAGAGAGAGAGATAACCGAGAGGGTTTGTTTATTATAGCGATCCAAAGACCACAAGCCTCACTCCTTTGAACTTGCATCCATTTCCATCCAGAGAAAGAGAGAGCAAAGCAACCTCACCTTCTAGTTGGGTTTTCTCCCTTGAGGGTTTCACAAATATTATCTTATGGTTATTGTGGTTTGTGAGTTTTATTTTTCTGTTATCTGATTTTCATATTTTATATATTGTATGCATATGTATAACACAATAATAAACAAATCTATAAATCTAAGGAAAAGTTAACCCTCACAGTGTAGATTTCATATTTTCAAATATAATTTAGTAGATATTTTGTGACAAAATGCCCAGTGGAATATGCATGGTAGTTTACAAATCTTGGTTTCTTGATTTAAAAAGTAAATATATGATGGAGACATTGCATTTGTTGAAGTCTAACATTAATTTGATGTTGTTGTAAAAATTACAATCATAAATGACTTTAAAGGGAAAATGTGGAGTGATAGAGAACATGAAAATATAGAGAAAGTTGAATTATTAAAAAGAAACCATTAAACCCAAAATTAATAAATCAAAATTAAAAAGGAAAAAATAATTAAATATTGCCAACATAATGGCAGCTTTAAAGTGAAGGAATTAAACAAAACCTAGCTCACCTTGGCATGAAACAATTTGTAAGTTTGTAAAACTAACAAAGTAGGAAGAATTCTAAACATGTTAGGATTGGACATTTTTCTTCAACCTTCATCTAAATTTTGCATTACTGAAATTTCATTTTTGAATACATAAATAGATTCAATTCCCTTAAAAACCTTTGTTTTCCTATGATTTTGTGATTTCAACAACTAATATGTGCATTTCCAAGGAATTTTAATTTTTTTTATGTCCATTAAATATAACGAAAAAACGTTCAAATCATATAAGTTATATATAACATGTACAGAGAACATTATAAAATAAAAAAACATATTTAAAAAATACAATTTTTATGTATGCTCACTAATATATTAAAAAACACAAATAAACTTAATAATAAAAAATATTCATATATTTAATAGTAAAAGCATTACTTTCTTCCAACATAAGTACAAACAAATAAGTACATGGATAGACATGTAAATTTTTTATTTTATGATGGGTGAGATTTAATAAATAGAGTATATTTTTCATCATCTTCATACCTTACATAAAGGGGTCGTCAATTTTGGTAGTTATCAATTTTATTTTTATTATTTTATTTTAATTATTTAATATATATTCACTTTATAACTTTTGTTGTCGTAAGAGGTGTATTTGTATTCTATATTTCAGTATAAGGATGATATGTGATTATGTTTATGCTTAATTTTAGATTGATATTTATCTTTTTTAAAATAAATTATTATTATTATTATCCAATTTTAAGGTCACAACGAAGTTAGACACCAAATTAATGTATGAGACCCCCTTGTTTATAGGAGAAGGGACTCATTTCTGTGCAATGATTTGACTGCCAAGTCTACGAAGGCATACATATTCTACCCCCTCTTTGACTGTCAAGTCTACAAAGGCATACATACTCTATCCCCTATGGTTTTGAACTTGTGACCTCTTAGGAGGAAACAAATGCTCTTTACCATTAGGCCTACTCAAGCTGTAACATTAAGCCCACTCAAGCTATATAAAAGGGATAGTAAATCTTGGTAGTGAACCAATTTTACCTTTATTACTTTATTTCAATTATTTAACACATATTCACTTCATACCCCTTGTTGTGGCAAGAGGTGCATTATATAGCCCAGTATGAGGGTGATATGTGATTATGTTTATGCTCAACCTTAGATTGAAACATGTCCCTTTTAAAATAAAAATGAAATAATGTCGGCTATCATAAAAAAACAAAATGTTTTCTAAATAAAAGATTACGTTGGCCATAATAAAAAATGAAAATGAATATAGTTAGTCTTAATTAAAAGCATTATAAAACATCAATATCTCCACATTCACTATGTTAGTTTAGTTTATTGTTGAAAAATATGTGGTAAATTAAACATGGTCATAAATAATTTTTTAATCAAACTATTAAAAATATGAAGTAATTAAAACTAGAAAAATAATTATATTTTTACTATGTATAATTCTTATATTTCAATATAGAATTAAATACACTATCTACATATCCATGCTAATTAATATATTTCAATATCAACCTTCATATATATACATATACGGAGAGAGAAATTGTTTACGAGAGATTTTTCGGTGTAAATCACATGATATTTCATTTGTCGACGCGTTTCGAACCAACCAGTTTGGTTCAGCGTTAGGACAAATTGAAGAATCAGATCAAGCTTTGCATGTTAAATAGTCAAATCAGAACCTCCAATGGCTATAATTCTTGACCAGACAACGACTATATTGACCAACGGCTAAATTTGACTCGGGATCAGTTAGAGAAATTGTTATAAAAAATTACTTCAATGTTTTCCATAATAAATATTTTAATATCTTAAAAAAGTAATTAAAAGTAAGAAAAAATGAAAACGTGTAATTCATTCAATTCTAATATAAAAAAAATTCAAGATGTGTGATAAACAAATATATATATATATATATATATGGTTAAAAAAAAACTATGTATATAAAACAATTAAAATTTTTATTTCTTATGAGTAAAACATTTAGAGTAGTTTTGTTATTATACATTTTGGCTTATTTTCATATATATATATATATATATATATATATATATATATATAGTCTATTTTATCTAAAATATATCAAAGATTTAGTGTAATTGCAAGGTGTAGTCTACAAATTCCAAGTGTCAATGAAGATTTTCAAGGCATTGAATCCATTTATATACTTAAAACTTTAATTTAAGCTTTTAATCTATTTCCACATTCAAAAATGCAATTTAAATTGATTAATTAATTAATTATATCAAATATCTTGACATGTTATACTCTAAAATAAGTTTGCGCTTAAGATAGATCTATATTGGTTGTAAAAAAATAGGATCAAAGTGGGAAGTAGTCAATTGGTGTTATCTTAGATGGTTGGGTGGAATAGCTATTATATTCCCCACCTAGGATCAAATCCCCACTAGTGAGATGGTAAGTTATAATGCCTTAAGAGTATTACTTTAATGCCTTTGTGACTATAGATAGTGTTGTATTGGGAACTCTTAAGTGAGTATACCCATGGGCCCTCTTAAGTGAGCGTATGTGGGCGGGCCTAGTACCGCCAACCTCACTTTAGTCCTCATCCTGAAATGGAGGCTAATTTATTTCCTTGAAAAAGAAAAAGGATTAAAGTGGGAAAGAACCATTACTATAAAAATAACAATAATGATATTGATCAGTGTTAATAATATTAATTTATGAGAAATACACAACTAAGTAATCCTACACTCAAAATACTTCACAATTATAAATATTAATTAATATTTAATTTACTAAAAATACATAACTAATTAATTTCATTAAAATTGGAGCCTACTATGTTTCCCATCAAATTTTAATATCTTACTTTAAATATGATTATCATGTGCTTAGTTCGGAAGAGTTATATTTTAATAATAAAAGTGGTGTATTTGCTCTAAAAGGCATGGCTATAACTTAGACATAAGGTGGACATATTCAATATCTTTCATATTGATGTAATGATTTTTTTGTTATGATGTAATGTTGGAGATAAAAGAAGATGTATAGATAGTTGAGTTTTTTTTGTTTTTTATTGAAAATATATAAACTAGCGTAGCCATATAAATTAAATGACTAGTAAACATTGATAGGAGTCAATCCATAGCGGCATTGAAACACTTAAGTAATGATACATCTTACATTTCCAAGATTAAAAAAATCATAAATATTGGCTAATTTATAATTTTACTTGAAATTATTATTATTATTATTATAAAAAAATAACATATGAGTTAAACATATATACATTTAAATGAAAATGTAACAAGAAAAAAAAAATAATAAATCAATAAATATTTTAATGACACTTGTGGACATGACTTTTTAAAAATTAAATTGAAAAGAAAAAGGTGCATAATTACCTTTGAAATAAATCTCAACCCTCTATTGTCATACTAAACACTTGTTCTACCTTGACCTTTCTTGGGTAGAGTAATAATCCTCCAAATGCATGTGGGTTTGCTTCCTCGTGTGATTATAAATGGTAGGGATGCAAAGGGTGGTAAATGCACGTGGTACTTTGTAACATTGTAAGGTCTCTGGTTTCATTTTATTTTGACACGATTGGCATGGCATCATTTATGAGTCAACAACTATTCATCCAAGCTCAGTTGAGGGAAGCTCTTGAGGCTAGAGAGTCTCCTTATTTCCAAAAGGTTCCAAGTCAATGCTTTTTATATTATTCTTGCACAATGCAGCCTGAGGGCCAATCTTTGAAATCATGGTTGTGCTTCCCACATTGGCACTACAAGGCCTCATGATGCAGGAGCATCCGACTAAAAAAGGCGACAGCTGGGAAATGGTTTTTTATTTTGCTGGAAAGAAAGGAAAACATTTCTATTTTATTTTGTTTTATTTAAATTAAGGCTGACTCAGCCATTGTTATTTAAAAATTAGGCAAGCAAGTCAAGACAGGATCAGTTAGGAGCATGTTTAAAAAAACTATTAGATAAATGAAAGGTAACTGAGGAACAGTTCCTCAACTGTAAAGAAACTACTAGTAATGCATTAAAAAAGAAAAACCAGAGCCTGATTAAGGGGCTGCTAACCAAAGAGAAGAGAGAGATCAGAATTTGTAATTTACAATTGTCTTGAATCTCTATAAAAGCAAATAAATCTAGAACCTGTCATTAAGGAAGCAGGACAATTTTATTTTTTATTTTTTTGTGCATAAATGTTTCAAAAATCGTATTGAAAGAAAGACAATGACATAACTCATTAAGAAGTCGAATGGCATTGACAAGAAACTTGTGATAGAAGGCATCTCAGACCAGGAACCAGACAAAGGCAAAACCAGCATAGACAATACAATTTTTTTTCCTTCCTCAACAAAAAAACCAGGTACTTTTATATTCAACATTTAAGCATAATTGTGCATTCATTTCATTTCCAAATTTAACAGTTCATGGTACAAATTATACAACCCAAAAACCATGGAGGGTTCTGAAACCCATGCAAACCAAAAATTACAACTCACGAGCAAATACTAGTCAAACAGCAAGGGCATGAAAACCTCTAAAACCAAATACATATGCGGAGGGAGCGAAACCCTAAGGGTTATTTCCAACTACAGACAGAGCAAGAAATAGAGCAAGCAAAAGAAAGATACAACCACAGAAAGACCCTACCCACATTTTCCCTAAGCCTGCGAAACTCCCAAGGATGAAGCCATGGAGCAACGTTCCCCTGGAATGACCTACACACCACCACAGAACACGGCAGTAGCCAAGTAGGGCCACGAGACCAATAATACAGTGAAACAGATTAACCAAAAAGGAGCGAGGATTTACCTGGAGAAGGTCTAATTCCATGACAGAGGACGAGAGCCGAGACTCGCAACAGAGGGTTTCTCCCAACAGAAATGCCATGAGAGAGTTTTTCTTGCTCACCAAGGAGCCAGAAGGTTAGACACAAAAAAACGGAAGGAGGAAATGAAACTGAAACAAGAAGATTACCTGAGAATGAGTTTGTTGAGCCATCCAGTGTAGTAGCAAGGTGAGAACTTGTGTTTGCAGAGCCAAATCATCACCAGACCCAACATCAAGAAAACAATCATCGCAAAATAGAGCAGAGATAAAGTATGAGCCGGGTGACAGAGATAAATCGACTTGCAGGTGGGAAATCGACCTGAAACCCTCCAAGAACCAGCGAAGTAAACCACCACAGGGAGTAAGCAAAGGCACGGCGCTAACAAACCACCACAGGGAACAAGCAAGGCACAACACTAATAAACCACCATACGGGACAAGCAAGGCACATCTCTTACCAACCATCACAAGAACCAGGTGAAAGCACCAAGCACCCATAGAGCCAAACCAAACCACAACAATGCAAGAATGAATTCCAAATATCCTCGGAAGATGTGATAGACCGTGTTTGCAAACCCAGGGCCAGTACGAAGGGCATGCCGAAAGACATGAAACGCATTAGAACCTCACATCAAAACCCTACCACTGTTTTAAGTTTGAAAACGATAAGAGTTAAACGGTCGCTTCTACGTGTCCCTCCTCAGGATTGCCACCAATTTTTGGTATCAGAGCAGTTTGTTCCTTTCTCTCAGTAAAGATGGAGGTAGGAAGAAGGGGTCGAGGAAGAACCATCAGAAGAGTAGCAGATGAAGGGTTACAAGAAGAAATTAGGACTTTAACTACAAGTTTGGCAGCAATGGAAGCAGGGAGGCATAGAGATCCGGAAGGTGGGGATGACAGTGAGGAGGAAAACAAAACCATGACGGATGGATCAGATGAAGAAGGACTAGAGATTAAACTATTGAGGTCATTTTTGTTGGCTAGCAGCAAGCCAAGACCGAAGCTCTCTAATTATGATGGCAGTTTGTCCACAGAGGCATTGTTAGACTGGATAAGTGAACTAGATAAATATTTGAATATGAAGAAATCAGCAAAGACAATAGGATCAAGTTTTCTATCACCAAGTTAAAGGGACATGCAGAACTATGGTGGGATAGTGTACAGGCAAAAAGGAGGAGATTGAACAAACCATTGATTAAAAAATGGGACAGGATGATTGCTAGAATGAAGAGCAAATTTCTGCCTAAATATTATCAAATTGCCCTTTATAGACAAGTACAAAACCTGAGGCAAAGAATGATGACTGTAAAGGAATATATTGAAAAATTTTATAAAGTAAACCTGAGAGCTGGTTATGTTGAAGATACCCCTAAGAAAACAACGAGGTTTGTAAATGGTCTACGAATGGAGATCCTAGATGAAATTAGTATTCTTTCCCCCAAGACCATAGAGGAAACCTATCAGAGTGCTTTGAAGGCAGAGGAAAAGATTGCTAGGAAACAGAATGCCAAAAGAGGACGTGATTCTGGCAGAGGTAGGGGACAGACCTTTGGCAGAGGTATGACTGCCAACAAAAATGAAGAGGGCAGTAGTTTGAAGACTTCAGGACAGACTGAAAGGGAAGGTAACACCAAGGGAGGAAGGTCATACCAGCGAGGAAGAGGTAATGGCAGAGGTAGAGGAAATGCTTATCAGTGTTACAAGTGTCACAAGTGGGGACACAGGTCCTTTGAATGTCCTGAAAATGAACAAACTGGATAGAGGGGAGCATATGTCGCTCAGCTCGATGAAGCGGAGGCACCACCACAATAGGTGGAAAATATGCCAGAAACCGGGGAAGCCTTGGTGTTGAACAAGGTATTATTGAAACCATCTAAGGAAGTAGCTAATCAGACATAGAGGAAAGCATTGTTCCAGATTGTGTGCAAGTCGCATGGGAAATGTTGCAAATTAATCATAGGGAGTGGAAGTACTGATAATCTGGTAGCTACTGAAATGGTGGGGAAATTGGGTTTGAAGAAGCTGAAGCACCCAACTCCATATAGGGTGTCTTGGTTGCAGAAAGGTCACCAACTATTGGTCGATGAGTAGTGCGAAGTAGAGTTTCATATTGGAAAATACAAGGACAAGGTGACTTCCAATATCATGCCTATGGACATGTGCCATATTCTGCTGGCAGACCATGGCAGTATGATAGGAAGGTCATCCATGATGGGGAAACAAATTGTTACAAGTTTGTTAAAGATGGGATAAAGCATACACTAGTGCCCATGAAGGAAGAGGATGTTGCAAAAACCAATGGGACAAAAGCATTACTATTATGTGGAAAAGATTTTCTACGACAAATGGAGGATTATGAGGTAAAATATGCAGTTGTGCGAAGGCCAAAACATGTATTGATCCATACTGAAGTCACTGACTTACCTAAAGAGATACAGGACATGCTGTAGGAATTTAGTGATATTGTGGTAGACAATTTATCGGACAAATTACCACCAAAGCGGAGCGTTAGTCACCATATTAATTTTATTCCAGGAGCCAGTTTGCCAAACAAGGTTGCTTACCGGATGAGTTTGAAGGATAATGAAGAAATCAGGAAGCAGGTGCAGGAGTTGTTGGATAAAGGACTGATTCGGAAAAGTTTAAGTCCTTATGCAATTCCAACTGTTTTAGCTCCCAAGAAAGGAGGTGAGAGGCAAATGTGCACTGATTCTCGGGCAATTAATAAGATCACTATCAGGTACAGGTTTCCTTTACCTCGGATGGATGATATGATAGATTGTTTGAGTGGAGAAGTGTACATTTCAAAGATAGACCTGAAAAGCAGCTACCACCAAATCAGGATTTGAGAAGGTGACGAGTGGAAGACAGCTTTCAAGACTAATGAAGGCTTATTCGATGGTTGGTTATGCCATTTGGATTGAGCAATGCCCCCAGCACGTTCATGCGTTTGATGAACGAGATGCTGAAAGAATTCATTGGTAAATTTGTGATTGTATATCTGAATGATATACTTATATTCAGCAAGACGAAGGAAGAGCATTTTCGACATGTGAGGTATGTATTGGAAAAATTGCGACAAAATAGATTACTGATACATTTGAAGAAATGTTCTTTTTTCAAGAAAGAGTTAATTTATTTGGGATTTGTGATTTCTGAGAATGAACTAAAATTGGATCTGGAAAAGGTTGCAGCCATAGTTAGCTGGCCGTCTCCCAAAAGTTTGTTTGAGGTATGGAGTTTTCATGGAATGGCGAGTTTTTATTGGAATTTTATTAAAATTTTCAGTGGGATTTGTGCACCCATGGTGGACACCATTAAGAAGGAAAATCAGCCTTTCCATTGGATAGAAATGACAGAGAAGAGTTTTCAGCTGCTCAAAGAAATATTACTGAAAAACCAATTTTGAGATTACCAGACTTTAACAAATTTTTTCAAGTTCACTGTGATGCCAGTGGAATAGCCATTGGTGCAATACTCAGCCAAGAAGACAAGGCAATAGCCTACTTCAGTGAGAAACTAAATGAAAGCAGGTAGAAGTACATGTCTTAGGACAAGGAATTTTATGCAATGGTTCAAGCGCTAAAGCATTGGAGACATTATCTACTGGCCAATGAATTTGTCTTATTTTTAGACAATTCTGCGTTATAGTATATTATGCAGCAACATAAGCTAAACCATAAACATGCGAAGTGGGCGGAGTACCTCCAGAGTTTTACATTTGTGTTGAAACACATCAGCGGTCAAGCCAACAAAGTGGCAGATGCATTAAGTAGGAGAAATTTGATCCTACAGGAAAGTATGCTACAAATATTAGGATTTGAACATCTTAAAGACTTGTATGAAATAGATGAAAATTTTAAGGAAGCCTATGAAGCTTTCCAAAATCCATTGTTGAGAGATAACAGTTCATGGCTGGACTATAATATGCAGGAAGGATTGTTGTTCAAAGGAGGGCAGTTGTGTATTCTGGAATGTTCTATGAGAGAGAACTTAATCCAGGAAAAGCATAATGGAGGTTTAGTAGGGCATTTTGGCATAGACAAGACCTTGGATCAGTTGAACCACTTTTACTATTGGCCGAAGATGCGTAGAGATGTACAGAGGTTTGTGACTAGATGCAAAGTGTGTCAGCTGGTAAAGGGACACAACTAGAACACAGGGTTGTATATGCCCTTACCTATTCCGAACATACCATGGGACTCAGTCAGTTTAGACTTTGTCTTAGGTTTTCCAAAGACACAACTGGGATTTGATTCCATCATGGTGGTGGTGGATCGTTTCACCAAAATGGCACATTTCATTCCGTGCATGAAAACTAGTGATGCCACACATGTAGCACATTTGTTCTTCACAGAGGTAGTCAGATTATATGGCTTTCCAAAGTCTATTATTTCTGACCGAGACGTTAAGTTTACAGGACATTTTTGGCAGACCTTATGGAAAAAATTAGACACCAAACTAAACTTCATCTCAACTTATCATCCATAGACTGACAACCAAACTGAAGTGGTGAACCGAAGTCTGGGAAATCTATTAAGGAGTTTGGTTGGAGAAAATTCTTGATAGTGGGATCATGTGCTTGCACAAGCGGAATTTTCTGATAACGATTCACCCAACAGAAGCATGGGCAATAGTCCTTTCCAGATCCTATACGGAATGCACCCATGTGGAGTACATGAGTTGCAAGATTTGGGTTGGTTGGAGTGCAGGAGTGCTGATGGTGAAGATTTTGCAAAGGCAATCAACGATCTTCATGAACAGGTGAAATTAAAATTACAAGACAGCAGCCAAAGATACAAACAAAAAGCATATTTGAAAAGGCGGGAGTAACAATTCAATGTAGGAGACCATGTATTATCATACCTATTCAAGGAGAGGTTTCCTAAAGGTGAATACAACAAGTTAAAATGGAAGAAAATTGGGCCTTGCAGGATTCTTCGGAATTTTTCTGCAAATGCTTATGAATTGCAGTTACCCCCAGGTATAGGAATTTCACCCATTTTTAATGTGGTAGATCTGTACCCCTACATTGCGGCAAATGAAGAAGACAGTTCAGAAAGACGAACACGGGACACCCAGAATGAGAATGATTCGTGGATTAAACAAATGCCCCCAGCAAAGCCTTTAGAGATCGAACAGATCCTAGACACCCAGGTGGCCAGACGAACTCAAAGGAAAGAATATTTGCAGTACCTAGTCAAGTGGAAGGGTCATCCTATTGAAGATAGTTCCTGGTTAGATTCTGGCTAGATTCAAAGCGTCCAGTACTCTATTGAAGAGGTCATGGACAGGAGCCGTGAGTTTAATTTACCCCAGGAGCCTGATGCAGGAGCATCCGACTGAAAAAGGCGACAGCTGGGAAATGGTTTTTTATTTTGCTGGAAAGAAAGGAAAACATTTTGAGTTTCTATTTTATTTTGTTTTATTTAAATTAAGGCTGACTCAGCCATTGTTCTTTAAAAATTAGGCAAGCAAGTCAAGATAGGATTAGTTAGGAGCATGTTTAAAGAAACTGTTAGATAACTGAAAGGTAACTGAGGAACAGTTCCTCAACTGTAAAGAAACTACTAGTAATGCATTGAAAAAGAAAAACTAGAGCCTGATTGAGGGGCTGCCATCCAGAGAGAAGAGAGAGCTCAGAATTTGTAATTTACAATTGTCTTGAATCTCTATAAAAGCAAATAAATCTAGAACCTGTCATTAAGGAAGCAGGACAATTTTTTTTTTTATTTCCTTGTGCATAAATATTTCAGACATTGTATTGAAAGCAAGACAGTGAAATAACTCATTAAGAAGCTGAATGGCATCGACAAGAAACTTGTGACAGAAGGCATCTCAGACCAGGAACCAGACAAAGGCAAAACCAGCATAGACAATACAATTTTTTTCCCTTCCTCAACAAAAAAACCAGGTACTTATATATTCAACATTTAAGCATAACTGTGCATTCATTTCATTTCCAAATTTAACAGTTCATGGTACAAATTATACAACCGAAAACCGTGGAGGGTTTCAAAACCCATGCAAACCAAAAATTACAACTCACAGGCAAATACTAGTCAAACAACGAGGGCATGAAAACCCCTGAAACCACATACATACGTGGAGGGAGCAAAACCCTAAGGGTTATACCCAACTACAGACAGAGCAAGCAAAAGAAAGATACAGCCACGGAAAGACCCTACCCAGGTTTTCCCTAAGCCTGTGAAACTCCCAAGGACGAGGCCATGGAGCAGCGTTCCCCTAGAATGACCTGCACACCACCACAAAATAGGGCAACAGTCAAGTAGGGCCACGAGACCAACAATACAGTGAAATAGATTAACCAAAAAGGAGTGAGGATTTACCTGGAGAAGGTCTGATTCCATGATGGAGGATGAGAGCTGAGACTCGCAACAAAGGGTTTCTCCCAACAGAAATGCCATGAGAGAGTTTTTCCTGCTCACCAAGGAGCCAGAAGGTTAGAGACTTAAAAACGAAAGGAGGAAATGAAACCGGAACAAGAAGATTACCTGAGAATGAGTTCATTGAGCTGTCCAGTGTAGTAGCAAGGCAAGAACCTGTGTTTGCAGAGCCAAATCATCACCAGACCCAACATCAAGAAAACAATCATCGCAAAATAGAGCAGAGACAAAGTATGAGCCGGGTGACAGAGATAAATCGACTTGCAGGTGGGAAATCGACCTGAAACCCTCCAAGAACCAGCGAAGTAAACCACCACAGGGAGTAAGCAAAGGCATGATGCTAACAAACCACCACAGGGAACAAGCAAGGCACAACACTAACAAACCACCATACAGGACAAGCAAGGCACAACGCTTACCAACCATCACAAGAACTAGGTGAAAGCACCAAGCACCCATAGAGCCGAACCAGACCACAGCAATGCAAGAATGAATTCCAAATACCCTCGACAAGTGTGATAGACCGTGTTTGCAAACCTGAGGCCAGTACGAAGGGCAGGCCGAAAGACATAAAATGCATTAAAACCTCACACCAAAACCCTGCCACTATTTTAAATTCGAAAATGATAAGAGTTAAATGGTCACTGCTACGTGTCCCTCCTCGGGATCACCACCACCTTGACTTTCCAGGTATTTCTTTCAACTGTCTGGTTTTGGTGTGCGAGGTTTGGTACCCTAGAAAATTTTTGAATTGGTTTTAATGATGTTTTCTTCCTTGGTTCCTCAAAGTCACAATGGGGATTATCATGCTTTCCAGGTCTTAATTTGGGATGGATTTGCTTCCATTTTAAGTTTACCCATGATTTTCATCTACACTGGTCTCATGTAGGTCATGAAGTCCTTGGCCTTTGACTTATTATTGGTTATTGTCTCCTCTTTCTACTAAAATTACTTGTCCATTGTATCAATGTTACTTCTCGCTTCTCTCTACTGTCCAACACAATCAGTTACAGTGAGTCCCCTCCATCACGAGTTGGTTTAGTTCTCCCTATGGTGTCAATTTTAATTCCCTTTGTCTTTCTATATAGAGGGGTTTTAAGAAGTTGTGGGTTGTGTCTATTTCTATGCATTGTGGGTTTTGGTGATGATATAGTTCTCTGTTGAAGTACATCATATCCACTTTTTGTGAACTCGGTCTTACGTTTGATCATCAACCCTCAAGGTAGTATTGAATTTATCTTTATAATATTTCTGGTGCACTTCTCCACTTGATTGTTCCACCTCGTCAGAGAATGGAAAGTCATAGGGGAGGTTCCAGCTCGAGGTTTGACTCTCACTCCAGGCGCTTGTTCAGATGGACCTCTATGGCAACTTTGTTTGACACGATACCCCCGGAAGTTATAAAGGAGATTTGAAATTTGGAATCTCAGGAATTTGGGGACAAAACCTATTTTTCAGACTCCGAAGTCAGAAATCAAGAATTCAAATGGATTACTGACCTTGAAAAATTTCGAAAGTGAAAATTGCACTTCCTACATTCTGTTGCAGGTTACCAACACTTATACTTCCTATTCTGTTTGGTCATCCTAGACAACCAAGTGGATCATTATCGGATATTTTTAGGGAAGGAAGATTTGAAATGCCTTCTTAGAAGCATTAGGGATTGTTTGGATTATATTATTGTATGCCTACAGAGGGAGGAGAAGTATGTTGTGTCAGATTTACACTCTGACACGAGGAACATCTCTGATACTCCTTTGGTGACTAATGCTCCATTGGTCAACATTGCTTCCCCTCTCAACTCTGTCCCTTTAGTGAATGGAGACCCCCTGTCTCCAATGGTTATTTATGACTAGATGCATACACTTTGCAGTAGCTTTTGGTTTTGGTAGATTTTCTCAATGTGGTTGGTTTCCTCATGGCTTGGAGGATTTCAAAGCACCTCGCATAGTGCATCATGGTAGTCTCATACTTCTTTCTATGCCAACTCTTTGGTCACTTTGTTTTGCCTCTATATGGGCTTTCTTTTTTATCATATTCTACACAGAGAATAGAGCTTAACAGTAGATACATTTGACGCATTCTTTTAGTAATGTCTAAATAGATAGTATCAAGGTATGTTAGAGTTAGTTTTTTGAAGCATAATTTCTCTAAGGATGATCACAAATTATTATGGTTAGAAGAGCTATGTACTTTCAGAGGAAATTGATTGATATACATGTAGTGTTTGCAAATACCTTTTGATTAATGGAAATTTTGTGGTAATTTACAAAAAAATCTCAACCCTTTATCTTCACTACTACTAAAAATATTCTGTGCAGGATAAATCCACATCATCCACCTAATAAATATTGTTACTTAAACTAAAATTTTGTAAACCATATTCCAAAATAGACACATGTGTAAAAGATATATTTATGAACTATATTTCTCATTTTCTTTAAAAAATAGGAGTTTTGTATTTTTGTTATCTAGAAATCCAAGAATAATTATTTACTAAGTTTGATTTATTTCTAAGGTACATTTTGAATTTTTGTTTGCCATCCAATATATATTCATTAAGTCAAAATTTTGTAACAACAAAGTGAATAACCTTATTACCAACACATATTCTTTTGGATTTTTTTATTCTTCTTCATATGATTTTAATTTCTTTATTTTGAATTCACAATCTTTCAATGTCAAACCTGAAGTGTGTTAGAGAGAAAAACTTGTAATTCCCAACCTAAGGAGAGTTGGAGAAAAGAGTTTGTAATGTTATGTTGAAAATAATGACAAAATGTTGATAAATTATTGTCCATTTAAAACTAGGAAACAATCCAATTTTTGTCTTCTCCACATGATGACCTATTGGCTAGAATCCATTATTACAAACATCCTAAATTAGGTCTCACTTATTAAATTTGATGTTAAACACTAAAGGCAATGTTGATATTTAACTTATTCAAGAAATTTCTTCATCAAGGTTAACCTTTGTGAACTATGTCACATTGACATTTACCCAAATGTAACAATAGGGACCTCAAACTTCATGATAATGAAGAAGAGAGGAGCCAATTTTGTAGAAATGTCATGTAGATTCACAAGCTCATGTAATCTACTAAAACAAGAGATAAGAATCTACTTCTACTCTTTACAGCAGAATCAGATAAATATCGATCAAAATAATAATCGATAAGAGGAAGAACATCAAAGGCACATAACAAAATAAATATCCAAGGAAAGCCATAGCTCAAAACCCCACTATCTGTATGGTATTAATTTAGAAAATAAAGATGAGATTACAATGCTTGTTCTTTCTAGAACAATCCCAACAATCAACAAATTCAATCTCCAACTCATAAGCAAGCTCAAGGCCAAAGCTTAGCCTCTTCACAAGCTCTCCAAGTCTTTATTTCCTTGCCTCCCTTGGTCAAAGAATTGTTGGCATTTTGGCACAGGTGTGGCGCTACGGTACAGGTGTTGTCCTTGATGGCAACTCTCTTTGATGACAGATCTCAGTCCAGACTACAAGAATGAAGAGAAATTTCATATACGCAGGTTCATTAAGCCCAAGATGCGTATACACGCTTGTACGCTATATACTAAGTCGCGGATACGCAGGCTTGCTATATACGAAGTCGCGTATACACGCAGTTTCATGAACAGAAAAGAGAGTACATGTCGAGAAGCTTCCCTTTGGTCCGTGGTAGTTAGTCCTCGGTACTTGAGCCTATGTTTTGGACCAAGGTATCTCGACAGTCGTGTTGATCCCGAGTTTTGAAGTTGATGGTATTGTATTACTATGGTTTTGGCCCGTGGTATTGAGGAGGGCCTAATGCTATATAAGGAGAAGAAGATCATTAGGCTAGTGTATCGAAAAAGTCTTGAATATCTAATGAAGAAAGAGATCTAGTATGCAGGTTCTGGGTTGATGATACATTGCTTGATCTGAGCTAAGGAGAGATCACATCGGTTGATGGAAGGATAGATCAGGATCAAATTGTTTGAAATGAACTATCGGTATATGGTTGATTACGCATATTTTTAGATCTGCATACTGACGCAATGTTATGTTTTGAGTATGACTGATGACTGGTACAGCTGCAAGTTATGAGAAATTATTTTTAGATCTGTATGCAGGTTGGCTTCGGTAAAAGAGCGTGTATACGCGGGTTTGTTTCATTGAAGCAGCGTATATCTTTTGAAGCTTAATTTTTGGGTTGCAGTTGGGTCTGTCTGTTATTACAGGGTTCTATAGTCTGCTCTGTGTTCTGGTGACTGGGTGTTGACAGGTTTCAGTGGTTCAGTGATTCAAAGTTTGATGATGCTAGTATTGGTTGTTTTGTGCTTGTATGATTTGCTATGAAAAGTGAATGAATCGTGGTCTTCAGATTGAAATGTTGTGCTTCAGGAGTATCCAGTCTGAAAATTGATGAAAAGTGGTACCTGAAGGAAAGAAGATTGTAGGCCAGCACCTACGTACTAGTATCTTAGCTAGTACAAGAGCAAAGGGGGTTGGAGTTCCCTTCCACGAGAGTTTGGAAAACGAGAGAAGGTTGTAGCCTTCTGCAGGTTGTAGCTTGCGTACTGGTATAAGGCTGCACCAGTACAAAAGATTGTAAACTGAAGTTTCTTATTAAAGAAAGATAGAGACGACTTGCAGCAGGGGGTTTTCACCCACATTGGGTTTCCACCTTATATCATGGTGTTCATGTGTGTGGCTTTTGTGTGATGATTGTTCTGTTATACTGCACCTGTTTACTTTTAATATGGTTAATAATGTCATGATGCATTTACTGAAGATAAACTAACTGAATCATAAGATTTCTGGTTATACGCTGGTTGCTTTAGACACAGTGGCGTGTACACGCTGGTTCACTTAACTGAAGTAGCGTATATGTTTCTGAGTATTGAAAAAGTTTTATTGATCTGATAATACTGATTCACCCCCCCTCTCAGTATTATTTCCAACAAGAATTTGGATGAATACAATATGATTTTCTCAACCTTGAACTTAACCTGCACAAGTATTTCCTATCCTCCACGGGATGACTTTCTTTGGCCAAAACTTAGCCAAATTTCCAAGCCTTCAAGCTTCTAATTCTTTGCACACTTCCTGAGAGAATTAGCTCATATTTAAAGGGAAATTCCTCATCCATAACTACACAATCCCTTCTAGGTTCAGTTCTTGATTGCATGCACCATCTGTACAACTTAGGAAATTATACAACAAATAGTACACTGTCCCTACACTCTAGTCTCAACTGGGTCTTTGTCATAATCGACATGCATAAGTTTCTGGTGAGGGAATCTTCAGTTAATTGGAGTAGCACTAGTTGAGTGCACTAATGCATCAACTGAATGTTAACTCACTATTAGTTCCTCAAACAGTTTGGAACTAATTTAATTGGACTTAACTCAGTAAAATGAGTTAACTAATTACAGCTCATACTTAACTCATCCTGGACCCCTATAATATAGGGATAACATATACATGAATTCAGAAAGACTTCCAACTCAAAATTCATAAGTTAACTAAGTCAAATCACTCTAGTTAACTATTACAAGTTGCTATGAGAATAGAATTCGATTTTAATTCTCCATTTAATTCAAGGACAAATTAAACTGGAATTTCTGGATTCTATTTTTATCATTTCTTGTTGCTATTTTCAACAAATTCAATTCATGTGGAAGCTTGTGAACCAATAAACCATAATTATTATTATATAGTATTTTGTTACACATAAATGGTGACAATTAATTAATGATGCATCAACATGCACATAGACATGTTATCTAGATTCATGAGTAGTGAGTTCCTCAACATCCTAATGCCAAAAATATTGTATGTGACTAAAAAAAGTGGCTAGGTTAAACGAAACAATGAATTAATTTATTATAGTGGTCCTAATCAGAAGGATTTTGTCAATACATAACAACTTATTAAAGCAATGTAAATAAAACAAAGTGATTAGGAAATATAACTCAAAGCATTAGCCCTCATAAGCAATATCTCAAAGGACACATTCATTGATAACAAAGGTCTTGATAAAACAAAGTAATGCAACAAGAGGTGAATAAATACAAAATATGAAAGGAGAAGATGACCATAGAAGTAAGAGGTTAGATACAATAAAGATATAGATAAAATGACTTAGAAATACAACACAATATCTTAAAGACCACATTCATTGATTACAAAGATATTTGACAAAAGAAAGTAATGGAACTATATAAATAGAATAGAAAGTATGAAAGGAGATGATGAAGAGGATGCATTATGGGTGGGTCCAATTAAATATGCCACACACACACACACACACATATGAACTTCTATGTTACATGTTGTAATATAGAATTAATGTTACATGGTGTAATATAAAGATCTTGTATTTTTTAAGGAATGATATTTTAAATTATTTTCAAAATACACTTACATATAAAATATTTTTTTGTTATTGTATGCTTAAGGATTTTATATTACGACTAAGTATATATACATAGAAAAATATTCTGAGCTACTGGCCTGCCACTTGGAAAACCAAACCAGTTGCATAAGTTCAAAATTTTCATTTTAAAAGTATTGTGGATAACCATATTGTATTTCAAACAAGAATAAAAACTATAAACTGATAGAAAACATAAATTGATAACCATAAACTTAACTACTTTATGAGTTATGTTTCTTATCATAGAACTAGCTCACTTGATCATACTTAAGAAGGAGACTCCACGTAGAGAGGTGGTTGTTGTTCATTATCATAGTCAAAGGAAGAAATATCATAATTTTCCAATGCCTTTGCTAGCCTTATGACTTTTCTATTAAGCATGTTAACTTTTTCGCAATTTTAGTCATGTATATTAGTAGCTCTATTGGGTATTAGCTTTCTTAGTAAGTACTTCTTATGAGAGTTTTGATATGTTAGTACATATTGATTGTCTACATGTAGGATGAGGAGTGTACCCTGATAGAGCTATGTGGTAACCTTACCAAATTAAAATATTCAAATTCTAACAACTGCAAATTTAATAAAAAAAATTTCAATTTAATACATATACATCTACCTAGTTCTGTGATTGAAGTCAATATTGAGTAGTAGTAGCTCCAAATTTCTCCCATTACCAAACTGACCAAATCCTCCCTACCAAATCGGGCACAACCTCAGTACCCAGCTCCGGAATTCTTTAAAATTGCAACATTCTGGCCCCTGTGCCCAAAATCTTCAAGTCCAATCAAGGCTCAATCCTCATTTTGTTTGTAACTCTTTTTTGGAAAAATTCTTCCTTGCTTCTCCCAATAATTCTCCCCCTTTACTTCATCTTTGTTCCCCTTATATTCCCCCCTGAGGGCTCTTCTCCCCTCCCCATTGATTTCATGTCCGCTCATATTTTGTGTTAGCCTCATCAGGAGGATATTGTATTTATGATTAGAGGCAGTGGTCCATCTTAAGATGATAAGTTTACCATTTCATTTTGGAACCTCAGTGTATAATATCAAGCACCCTCCGTAAATATTAATGTTGTAGTGTACCTTCATTATTTAGTTGGGGTGGATAAGATATAACACATTATATTCCCTTTGTTTTGTTAGCTTTACCTAATACACGTTTATTTAATCTTGTATGACATACTTGATTTCATTGTATATCATACATAATAAATGTTAATTTATTTTACTTATAATTGTGCTTTCATTTTATTTTGTATAAATTATATTCCATTTTAATTTGTATAGTATAGAGCATTAAAATTTTATTTTGAATAATATTATATATTTACCTATTATGATGAAGACACACACATAAATACATATTTCAATATATTTTTGTGAGTTATGTATTTATTTAGTATTTTAAAAAATTATGTCTTTTATCTGATTCTTGGAAATTCTTCATAATTTAATATGGATACTAGTGCAGTGCATGCGATGCATGCATATGTAGCTATCATATTCATGCCTCGTATGCATGCTAATAATTTACATTTTGTTTGTAGTGGTAGATGGTCATTACAAGCGACCTAGATCGAGAATCCAATACCTAGTTTCTTTCTCAACATGTCTGTTAGGGATAAACCTTCTACTCTACTAGTGCTAGTCTTCCACTTCAGAGATAACTCTCTAAATCATTTTAGGAATGATGATTTTGTACCTATCTGTAGTGTCATGGGCAGTTGATTGGGCTCTGGTTTGACCAATAATAGGTGAAGGGGAGACGGAGGTCAAGGAGGGACCCAATCTAACTCTCCTCCCTCCATGATGTAAGGATGAAACGTGGTGCCTAACCATGAGGATGAACAATGTAAAACATCCTACACCAAGAAAGGAAACATATGGGAAGGAGGAAAAACACAAACCAACACAAAGGGGGGGTAGAGCCAGGGTAGAAATGGAGTGAAACTAGAGGCATATACCTCAAAAGAGGAATAAATACCTAGGTATAAAGACCATAGATAAGCTAGGTGGTCAAGAACCCAAAGAGAGAGCCCAGGAAGGTAAGGCAGTTGAGTTGAGGCTTAAGTAGAAACTCAAAGTTTTATGTAGAAAATTCCTAAGATTAACAAGCCCGAAGAGGGAGCATAGAACCATAATACAATGAAATCAAAATTCCAAAAAACATTAATACCATAGCATCCACCATTGAGGAAAGTTTCAGGATAGAGATGAAAAATATTTTGAACCTGATACACCTCCTTTACAATTGCACTGTACCCAAATTTGTTTGTTCTAGGTTGACTAGATTCTAACTAAGAACAACTACCACCCCTACATACAACATATCTCCATCCCCCAATTGGCATTGGTCTAAAAGGTTCATAAATTTTCTATTTTTAGGTATGTTATGTCTGCAAAGGACAATTATTTCCCACAAGATCTGAGTTGGTGGAGCACCATACAAAGCTATATAAATTGCTATTTTCTCTCCATTTGCATCGTTAGCCTAACCAATATCATAATATGCCATTATTCACCCAAATATTATCATGATTATCGCTCAATGGCTATGAATGTCTATGTGCAAGTTTGGCTATCCTTTTCCAGACTCCCACACACCTAGAGACATCAACTCTGACATCTCCCATGCACAACATATAGGAAATTGCAGTCACTGGTGTACAACCATACATGCAGAGTGTCATTTGGTTGCCACTCTGCATCCTTGATTTAAATGATTTACACACATCAACTTGTGGAGGTTACCCCTCTGTATGCACATCCTCCTTGAGGGGACATTTATGTACAAAATACTTATATGTATATGATATAGTTTATATTAAAAACTAAATTAGAAAAATAATCAATAAGCGATTGGTGGAGTGTTATGAAGTGATAAGTAGTTATTATATAATTTGTGTGATAACTAGTGTGAAAAAAAAGAAAATAGGATTGTTGGAGATAAGTCTCTAATCACTTATAGAAAATAGGATGTAAATATTAGAAAATTAATCTAATTTTAATTAAAAAACAAAAATGAATGGCTATAAAACTCTAAAGTGATGAACATACATATATTAAAAAATTGAAAAGGAAACATTGATATGATAATACATCCTTCCTAAGAAGTCCCCTCAACACATGCAAAACAATTGAACTTGTAAAAAGTTGATGCATAGTGAGACCATATATAAATACTAAATATGAATTCTAGAATTAGAAAATGATGTTAAAATTATAACATCATACTAGTTAAAATTACTTATACCACTGATTGTATTGAAAGTTATTTTCTTAGATTTGGTGAACACTCTTAATTTGAAACTTCACAAAGGGGTTTAGTAATGCACATTACTCCTTTTTTTTATCACTATTAATTTTATAAAGAACAATGTAAAAATATGGTGCAATCTTAACTTGTAAGTTAAGAGCATAAGTGATGATATCAGCTCCCCATATAGTACTTTAGGAAGTCAAACTTGTTTGAGTATATCAAATGGAGTGGTTGGGCATGAACAATGAAGTGGAGGTAGTTTATCCATGCCCTAGTTAGTATGTTAAAGACTTTTCAATGATATAGTAAATTTAAGTTTTGAATATTTAACAATTTGGATAGGTGTTTAGTGATCTAGATTGGATTGTTATATTGTTTTTCATTCATCTATGTACTTTTAGGTTGGAAAAATTAGAGAAATCAACTTACATAAGTAGTTTTAGCAATAGGACCTGAATTGGAGAATTGGGGTCAAAAATATTTTGGGGCATGTTTGAGGTCTTAAACGATGTTTATTGAGGGTAAAAACTTTCCACTTAAGTACCACACCCCTTAACATTATTCAATACTTGAATACCTTTCCAAAAGTGAAAGAATCACATTAACCAAAGTTTGGATGCAAAAGTTATGTCTCTCACAATTTGACCTATCGTGATTGACCACCTTAATTTGAGAGAATGCTACATCAACCCTCATTATTTGTGGAAAAAGGGTTAGCCACATGGGCCCTATGAATAAGACTCTACAAGGGTCAAGTTGTAACTCATTTTGAAGGTTGAATGGGTCAAATTTAAGTCATAGTTGGCTATCGAGGTATGTTATAATTGGACCAATAGGAGGAAAAGAGATTTGATTATATTCTAGTGAATTTTGTTCCATTGTTAAACAGAGTAGTTGAGAGTGGATAAAGAGAGGACATAATATAGAGAGTTTATGTTTGTGGCAATGCTCGAGTCACAAATCTCACTCCTTCATATTTGTGTCATAGGTCCCACTCATTTGTATGTGCACCATTTCCATTCAGATAAATAGAGAGAAATGCACCCTCACCTTCTAGTTGGGTTTTCTCTTGAAAGAGTTTCTTAGGTCATATCTTGGTGTTATTGTGGTTTGTGAGAGATTGTCTTATATGTTCTCTATTTTCCACATTTATAATTGCATTCATAACTAGGAAATAGTGATTTAATAAATCTATAAAATCTAAGAAATATTAACCCTCATAATATAGATTTTGGATTTCAGTGGATGTGTTGTGATGAATTGTCCAATGGAAAATCCACATTTAAGAATAATTTAGAAATTCTCCTCTTTATTCCCTTTATAATAGAAATGGATTAATGAATAAGTAGTGTAATGTAAACTAAGGATTTAAGTGGTTGTACCATGTTATTTATCAAAATAAAATATAATGTCAAATTTTATTTGTCTATATTATTTATTTATTTATGTATACTTCTAAATATATTTATGAAATAATGCATGGAGGACCTTTAAACCGTTGATTACTCTGAAGACCCGCTGGAGGGGGTCTCCATCTGGCACTCCTCTTTCTCCACATCAGAAGGTATGTACAGTTCTGGCCTCACCGAGAATTACCCTTCATATTCCTTCGCGGAACCGTCATGGTTACAACCTGTGGTCCTCCCTGATGACCCTCCTACCTGGCCATCGCTTTCTACCCCCCCCCCCCACCCACTCCCCAGCAACCCTTGGTTTCGTTTCCAGTTGTTTGAACCCTAACCCTGGTTTTGACCTCCCAGTGTCTGGAGCATTTACCCGACCATTTTTTCCCCATCGCTTCCCTCAGTTTAGACCGGTTTTACCCCTCAAGTCTCCTTTGCCCCTCCGTCCGACAGCTTTACCACACTTCCATTGCTCGTCAATTCCCTCCCTGTCTCTGTGGGCATCCCTAACCCTCCATCGTCTAACCCTTACCCACCCCCGGTTGTTTCAAACCCTCCTCTGATCCGGTCTCATAACTAGCCACCTCCTCAGGGATCTAAGAAGAAGTACAAGTGCTACAATTCCAAGGAGGAAAATATCTTTCTCATATTAGAAGAGGACATTCAGTGGGGAGAGACTATGGACTTCACTGACAGGGTACTGGTCGGGCGCATCAGAGGTCAGAATTACATGGCCACCCACTTGAAGACCTAGGAAACTGAGGTTTGGGGTCACCATCTGGTTGACATTCCCTTCGTGCAAACTTTCGTGAGGGGATGGTTCGCTTTGAGATTCGCTCGTGCTGACCATACCAATTGGGTATTGTCCTCTTACTGGCATTTTGAACACGCCCCGGTGCTCCTCAAGCGATGGACGCCCCTCTTTGACCTTGAGACTAAGCAGATAGGCATTGGACCAGTTTGGATTCGACTCCTAGGCCTTCCCTGCAATACTGGTCTGAAGACATCTTCCGGCGGATTGGCAATGCGATAGGCTCCTACATGGATTATGATAAATCCTATCAGCTCACAGGCATGATGGCTTATGCACGGATTCTCATCAATCTGGACACCAGGGGTGGATTACAAGAATTCATTACTATCCAATGGAGGGACACATCTCGCAAACAGATCATAGAATATGAAGGTATTCTGTATCACTATCGCAGATGCCACAAAGTGGGGCATTTATACAAGGATTGTCCTCTCCTTCAGAAAATCAGGGAAAATGCATAGGGCTTGGAGACCGAACATCCTATGGGAAATCCCTCTTGGCAAAATAAAGATAATGATCATGAGGAGCGCGACAAGGATGCAGGGGAGTCCCAAGGAACTCCTGATAAAGCAGACGCGGTCAAGGGTACCTCAGCTTCAAACCCTCCACCGCCTCCTCCACAAGCAAGCACCGCTCCTGATCAGGAGGACAACTCGATGCCGGGTATGTTACTTTCATCCTCCTCTCACATTCCTCTTGTGTCTAGCATATCTGATGTTATTTCATCTCATTCTATCAATTGCACATCTCCTCCCATCATCACTCATGGCCTCCGTGGGTATACTTAGTACCCAGGGCCTTGCTCCCCCCTCCTCCCTTATCTGTTCCCTCCCCCTCCCCTCACCCGCCACTTCCCCTTGCATTCCATCCCTGTCATCTTCCTCCCTCCCTTCCCACTCCATCCCCTCCCCCTCCATATCCCCCCGGTACTCACTCCATTCCAGATCGAAGGAAAGAAGCTACGATGCGATTGGTTTGGACCCTGAGGCTACCCCTGTCTCCCATAAGAACTCAAGGGGCCGACCCTCATGCCTCACAAAAGCCAGACACACAGCGGGAGAAGAAGTTTCCCTCGGGCGACAACAAACCATTTACAGGGCCCTTAGAGCTAGGAATGGCCCGCAGACTCATCCTTCATGAAGATCCTATCATTCAACTGCAGAGGGTTTGCTAGCCTGCCCAAAAAACTAGCGCTTAGAAGACTGCTCACCTCATCTCAGACGGACATTATATTTTTACAAGAAATGCTCTGTTTAGCCGAACCTCTAATTCACACACTAAATTCTTGGCTGCCTAATTGGACCTTCCACGCTCTAGATGCGTCAGGGAGATCTGGGGGTTCTGCTATTGGGATAAGTAACAAAGCTTTGGAGATCAGGAACATTTGGGGAGGCAGAGGCTTCATTGGCTTGGATATTTTTGCCCACCCTATAGAGATGGAAATCCGCATTATGAATGTTTATGGTCCTTGTGCAGACAAGGCAAACTTTTGGAGATCCTTACTGGACTCTGACCTTCTTCAGGCAGACAACATCATTCTAGGAGGGGACTTAAACTTTTCTTTGGGTTTTAGTGAATCATGGGGACACTCGGCCCAGGTAGACAACTTATCTGATACTATCTCTAACCTACTTTAGGAACATCAGTGGGTGGACATTCCATCTACCAGGATTTAGTTTACTTGGACTAATAATTGCAGTGGTGACCATAGTCTTGCCAGAAGACTTAACAGATTTCTCATCAAGGAAGCTTTCCTAAGCAGACTTCCTCGTATTCGTCAATGGGTTGGGACTGGAGGCATCTCAGATCATCGACAAATATTTTTGGAATTGGTCGATGCAAATCAGAAGATCATTAGCCCCTTCAAATTTAATGCCTCTTGGCTAAAAGATCCTTCGTATATACAGATGGTTACTAACTATTGGCAGACCAACCCTATTCTGGACAGAGAGGATCATACTGAAGGCTTTATCAGGAAATTAACTGAACTAAAGAGGATCTCTAAAATTTGGGCTCACGAGAAGCGTATGAATGATGACAACTCTATGAGGGAGGCAGAGAGGGCCATTGCTGCACATGAGGACACCTCTAACGGCACCTTCCCTACACTTGAGAGCAAAGAACTCTACACCTCCCACATTATGAAGTGCTCACAAATTCTGAAGGAAAGGGAAGAAAGCTGGAGGCTCAGGAGTAGGGCAATATGGCTTACCAAAGGAGATGACAACACAAAGTTATTTCATAAATTTTCCAACAGTCGCAAAGCCATCAACACTATTTGGGAATTGCGCGATGATCAAGGACACTTAGTATCATCTTAGAAGGATCTAGCTAGATTAGCTATTGAGCATTTCAGGAGCATATAGAAGGCGCCTAGTGCTGCGAACGTCATGGAAATCATGCGAGTGGCTGAACATTTCCCCAGATTCGTACAACAAGAAGACACGGAGGACCTGTTGATGGAAGTATCAAAGGAAGAGCTGGAGGCAACTATAAAATGGTTTAAGAAAGACAAGAGCCATGGTCTAGATGGGTGGACCATTGAGTTTTACATAGCTTTTTTTGAGATCCTAGGGGATCACCTTCTCAAGATCATTGATCCAAGTGGATGTTGGTGGCCACCCACCTATCCCATTTAGACCCCCACAACTGTCTCTTTCAGTTTTTCTGTTTCCTTAATTATAGCACAATTTACTATTTTTAGCAGTTTTTCGAGTCCTAAACTTCCAGAGCCGTTTTGAGGCCCTAAACGACGTTTTTTGGGAAATCCACCACCAATGAATTTTTTGACTAAAAGTTGTCTTTTCCGTCGTAGTCCTCGGAGAGATCTTTCCAACGGGCTATCATGCATGTCAAACGGAGATAGTACGACCAATTCGAGACCCCGGGAAGTTGATGTACCAACTTACCCAAAAACGGGGCCCACAATTTGGCGTTTCATCTTCTAGGGTTAGGTTTTGGAATGTGAAGGGTTTTCCATTGTTTCTCAACAATAAATAGGCCCTCGAGCCTCATTGTAACACAGTTTTTGGAGAACAGTTCAGAGGCATGTAGCCGACACATCTCTTCTCAGAGATAAGCTACCATCGCCCTAGTTGGGTTATTTCCATTTGTAAGCATATTTCAGTATTTTACAGTAATGAAAATGAAGCATTATTTCCGCTGCATATTTGTCTTTATGGTTACCTCTGTATTTTATTGCGTTCCTGTTTAAATCTGGATCAGTGGTATCAGAGCGGTCTGCTTTTTCTCTGTTTTCTTTGCATGTCCCCAACAAGGTCGGGATATAAGGAGTTAGGTCTGGAACTGGTCGAACCTTTGCAAGACCAGCCTTGCAAATCTCGACGACCTCCCATGGCGGATGAGAAGAAAAACGAGGGGGCAGGAGATCCTATCAAAATCTTGCTCGAAGAAGCCCTCAAGCGACAAAGGAACGCGATGATGGACAGCTTTGCCCAAATCCTTCAGCGACTACCTAGAGGTGACGCATCGGCTTCCAACAGCTACTCTGGAAATGCCACACCGTTTAAGGTACAAGTTAATTTTGAAATCCCCATCTTCGAGGGTCAAATAGACGCAGATGCCGTAGATAAATGGTTAAATCTGCTTGATGGGTATTTTTATGTTCATGAATTTTCAAGTCGGGAAAAGATTGTTTTCGCTCTTCTCAAAGCAGCCCCCCACGTCAAGGATTGGTGGGAAACCTATTGCGAACAGAAGGATGAAAGTACAGGCTCATTATTTTCAGCTGCACCCACTTGGAATGACTTCCAGGATGCCATCAAGGAGCAGTACTACCCTGTCAAAAGCTATGAGGACAAATACATCAAATGGACCACACTGCGGCAGGGACGAGACCAAGATGTGGCGGAGTTCACAAACATTTTTCATACCCTTCGCACACAATTGGGTATCAAAGATTCTGAGCTACATCTGGTACTCAAATACCGCGGCTGCCTACACAGATACATCCAGGAAGAGATGGAGTTCTTGAACATCTACTCACTAGGCACAGCATACCGATACGTTGTCAAAATTGAACAAAAGTTCAAACAGAAGAAGCGAGACTTTGGATCTGCAAATCCAAAGCCCAAAGGACAAAGCCAAGGCGGGTGACCCAACACAACCCGTCGAAGCCGCAAGAAAAGAACAACACCACGAAGCCGAAGAAGGACACAGGAAAGTGGTGTGAGTTCCACAAGAGTCCCACTCATAACACAAGTGAGTGTCGGACCAAGCAGTCGCTGGTGGCCGAGTTGAAGGCTTCCGAATCAGATGCATGTTCCGACTCTGAGTCAGAACCCGATAAGGGGAATGACAAAGGGAAGCAGATCATTGATGCGGATCCCAGCGCCACTGTTGCTACTGCCAAGATCCAGAAAAATGAGCTCGAAGATCCATAGGAGGGGGAACGTCTTTTCCACTCACAGATGTGGGTGAAGGGTTCGCCGCTGCAATTCATTGTCGACAGTGGCAGCCAAAAGAACCTCATTTCAGCAGAGGTCGTGAAGCGGTTGGGCCTACCAACTACACCACACCCACAGCCATACAGTATCGGTTGGCTTCACGAAGGACGAGATCTCAAAGTTCGCCAGCACTGCCGCCTTCCCTACAGCATCAAGCCCTTCACAGACGAGGTATTGTGTGATGTTACACCTCTGGATGTTTTTGATGTACTATTAGGCTAGCCATACTTGTCGAGGCGACATGCTGCGTATGAGTCAAGGCCTCGCACTGTCATCATTTCTTTAGATAATTCATTATACAGGATACCGGAGGTAGCCCCACCTACCGCCACCTCTTTGATCACTGCTAAGAAAGGCAGCAAGCTCATCTCACAAACTAGGAAATTTATTTTCTGTTTGGTTCGCTCCCAAAGTAAGGGGAAGATCGTTGCTACATCCATGACCCCCGCGAAGGGTTCCTCCACACAGCAGCAGCAACAGAGGGATACAGTCATGAAAGAACACAGGAACAACTTCTCCTTACCCGGAGGGGTGCCACACAAGTTTCAGGTGGGCGACAAAGTTTGGTTACATTTGCAGAGGGAGCGCCTTACCAGAACCCATCAGAAACTCAGACCACTTCGACATGGTCCTTACACCAGTAACAAGGCTACGGGAAACAATGCTTTGAAGCACAACATTCCTCCATTCCTTCGCTTGCACCGAGTGTTCAATGTGGATCATTGCCGACCATGCTCCCCACCATTTCTGGACACATCAGAGATTGCAAAACAGCTCACCGGAGACCCAGCTCAGCAGAAGCTTCCTCATCTCAGGGAGGAACTCAACGCAATGGGGACCATTGCTTCCTAAGGGGGGAGGAATGATCCAGGTGGATGTTGGTGGCCACCCACCTATCCCATTTGGACCCCCACAACTGTCTCTTTCAGTTTTTCTGTTTCCTTAATAATAGCACAGTTTACTATTTTTAGCCGTTTTTTGAGTCCTAAACTTCCGGAGCCGTTTTGAGGCCCTAAACGACGTTTTTTGGGAAATCCACCACCAGCAATTTTTTTGACTAAAAAATGTCTTTTCCGTCGTAGTCCTCGGAGAGATATTTCCAATGGGCTATCATGCACGTCAAACGGAGATAGTACGACCAATTCGCGACCCCGGGAAGTTGATGTACCAACTTACCCAAAAACGGGGCCCACAATTTGGCGTTTCATCTTCTAGGGTTAGGTTTTGGAATGTGAAGGGTTTTCCATTGTTTCTCAACAATAAATAGGCCCTCGAGCCTCATTGTAACACAGTTTTTGGAGAACAGTTCAGAGGCATGTAGCCGAAACATCTCTTCTCAGAGATAAGCTACCATCGCCCTAGTTGGGTTATTTCCATTTGTAAGCATATTTCAGTATTTTACAATAATGAAAATGAAGCATTATTTCCGCTGCATATTTGTCTTTATGGTTATCTCTATATTTTATTGCGTTCCTGTTTAAATCCGGATCAATCATGGAGAACTGCAGAAGGAGTGGCAGAATATCCCCGGCCATCAAATCCACCTTCATAGCCCTTATACCGAAATCAGACAATCCCGCCTCATTCAACGATTTTCGTCCCATATCCCTTTGTAATTGTCTGTACAAGATTATTGCAAAGATCACTAATCGCCTGAAGCATATCCTCTATCGAAACATATCATCTGAACAGTTTGCTTTCCTTCACCACAGACAGATTCATGAAGCCATTGCTACAGTGCAGGAACTCCTCCACACTATGCAAATTAAAAAGCAGAAAGGTATGATACTTAAGGTGGACCTCTCAAAGGCCTTTGATAGAGAAAATTGGCTCTATATCAGACTATTGCTGACCCATTTAGGATTTCCTTATGCATATATCAAATGGATTATGAGCTGTATAACAGATGTATCTTACAATGTGCTACTTAATGGGGAAGCTACATCTTTCTTCAGATCGGAGAGAGGACTCAGGCAGGGATGTCCACTCTCACCCTTACTTTTCTTACTTATCATGGAAGGATTAAGTAGGACTATTACATCTGCTCACGATAGAAATCAACTGTCAGGCATCAAGATAGCTGAGAATTTTTTCCTCACTCATCTATTGTTTGTTGATGACATTCTCATTTTTTTAAATGGCAGTATTGGGGATACCACGGCCCTCTAGAACATCTTCAATCTTTTTCAACAAGCTACTGGGATGGTAATAAATGATAGTAAATCCACGATTACTACAGTTGGTTGCACACAACATGAGATCACATACACATCACAGCACTTCCCCTTTACCTCCCTGAATCTGGCAGAAGGTATAAAATATCTGGGATTTAGATTAAAGCCTCTAGGATACAGGATAGTGAACTGGACATGGCTCATTGCGAAAGTGGAAAAGAGACTTCAGGCATGGTACCATAAATACCTATCTTGGGCACGCAAACTGATCCTCATCAAAGTTGTGATAGAAGCCACTCCAGTCTACCGGATGACCCTGGCTTGGATACCAAAAGGCATTCTGAATAGACTACAAAGTATATGCTGTCGATTCTTATGGAAGGGTAATCAACTAAGCAGGCTTTTTGCCTGGGTCAAATGGGACACTATTGTAAAACCCAAGAGATGGGGAGGATGGGGAATCAAGAGGCTTGATCTATTTTCCAAAGCACTGGCGGCTAAGCTTGACTAGCAGCTTATTACCACTAACAGTTTCTGGCCTTGGGTTGCACAAGTGAAGTACATCTGGCCTATGAATCTGATGGACTGGTTCAGACAGTAGCATGGAATGAGAAATAACATATCCAATATCTGGAAAGCGGTCATCTGTACACTTCCCCTCTTACGTGAAGGCATTACGTGGCGTATCAAGGAGGGCAATGCTGTTCATATCAGTTTGGACCCGTGGGTAGGCTGTGGCAACACACATAGACTATCTGCAGACTTAATAAGGTATCTACATACTAGGGGAATCACCCACATCAAGCACAGTGTTGACAATAACAACTCCTCTTTTCTTTAGTAGGCATGGATATCGGCTCATGAATTGGACACCCCGATTCAATGGCAGCAGGAAGGGCAGGACTACACGGATGCCCTTACCCAGGCACACATCCGTCTCACTGATGGACCAGATGAGATCATCTGGGCTTTTGCCAAACATGGTGTATATTCTCCGAAACAGGGTTATATTAGACTAATGGAACCTCACAGACCTCAGAACATTCTTCCGACTTGGAAATTACTCTGGAAACTCAAGGCAGCCCCCTGCTCTCGATTACTGATGTGGAACATCCTTTTTGACAAGATTCCTACAGGGACTAATTTGATGAAAAGATCGTTTCATGGCCCATTCTGGTGCCACCTGTGTCGCAATGATGAAGAAAGCACAGAACATCTTTTTCTAAACTACCCCACAGCAAAGGAATATTGGAACTCCATCATTGCTCACTATCCTTCCTTAAAAAACTGGCATGGGCACAATATTATGGATGCTTGGAATACATGGTGTCAAAATCACAATGGAAAAACCAAAAACATGCCTCTTCTTGTTTGTTGGTCATTATGGATTGCCCGCAACCACTCTATATTCAACCACAAATCCCCCCATTGGCCTGCCATCTTGCTCCATACTATTGTTGATTTCGACCTTCTTCCAGCAGAGGATTCCAACACCCCTCCCCGCACCATCATACCTGAAATCATTGACAAATCTAAGCCCTGGGCATACTTTGATGGCTCTGCGCAGGAGGCGGGATGTGGGGGCGGAGCCATCCTTCACCTTAATGAAAATCATTGCTTCAAGATCCAAATTAATTTAGGCAGGGGAACTAATAACTTTGCTGAACTATGCACAACAAAACATATTATCCATTTTGCATTGCAAAAACATTGCAGACACCTACAACTATTTGGTGATTCTAAAATTGTTTGCAATTGGTTGAATGATGCATTACGCTGCAATGCATTTTCATTGAGGCATATTTTAGAAGAAGTTAAAAGATTGATTTCATCTTTTGACTCCCTTGTCTGTCGACACATTTACAGGGAGCAAAATATAGGGGTAGATCACCTATCCAAAGAGGCAACGCTTAGACAAGGAAACAACTAGTTGATACAAGAAGAGATTGATGGGACCTACTACCAGCATTATCACAGACCATTTGAGGAACCTAGAGACAATGGGCTATAAGGCCCATACATATGCAGACTATCTTTGTATTTACTGTACAAATTTTATTTACTTGGTACTCGTTACAAACTCGTTTTTGGATACTTAAAGTTTTTTCTCTCTACGAAGAGCCAGATATAATTTTGATCTTGCTTTCTCTAGTCAGCAAGCAAGCATAGTCATAGTATAGTAGTTAACATCAGTCTTTCTTTTTGGTCAAAAGTTCATGAACTCGTCAAGCATCTCTGCCTCCATACCAATATGCACCTCGCATCTACAAAATGTAATTTCTTTATATCAATAGAAATTATGACTTTTTCCATGGGAAAAAAAAAATATTTATGAAATAATAATTTCTTAATAAATTAAAATTTAAGTGATTCGAGACTTCCACAGTTATTCATATTGTTGTTGGAAATTTCCAAATATTTCTTAAAGATTACACAATGCTATTCTATTGTTGAATTTAAGCTTTTGTGATCCATATCAAGTTTAATGAAAAGATTTTTCGGTAGAAATCACATTATAATATTTTTGTCAATGCGTTTCGAACCAACGAGTGTGGTAAAACTTGTCCTAACGATGAACCACACTCATTGGTTCGAAACACGTCGACAAAAATATTATAATGTGATTTCTACCAAAAAAAATCTTCTCATTAAAAAATAATATTCTACGATGAAAAACTCCAACAACAAAATTAATTTCTTTTAATTAAAATTATTTTTATTACAATCTATATATATATAATTTTTTAATTACATATCCACCCACCTATATTTTCTTGGGCATTTCTTTCTCTACTTTAAATATACCGTAAAGTTTTACCATATATCTTTTCATGTATCACAAACCAACAACCCAACATAGATCTTTAGCCCATGTCCTCTGAAAATGTTTAGTTTCAATGTATCTAAGGTTTGTCTCAAAGTGTGTCCGCATGGGGTAGCTCAAGTGGCAATGGCCGTGGAAATAAAGTCTCACCGAACCGGAGATCTTGGGTTCGATTCTTGTGCTACCCTCCCTGGAAATGGGGTGAATAAAGGACATGTAAAAACTCGAAAATGAAAAGGTCCCACCTAACCTTACAAAAAAAGGTTTGTCTCAAAGTGTAGTTTTGAATATACAAAAAAAAGTGAGATTTAAGTGATGCTAATTTGTGATGTGGCAAACAATTGTCGTGCAGTGACGCTTGTTCACAAAGTAAACACGTAAAACGTGTAGACTCTTCCATTCTAAACCGGTGAGGGAGATGGCTTGAAGAAAGAAATGGTGAGCATTGATGTGCATTCAAATTGCTCCCTGTTCGACACGGTTGGGGTTGGAGGGTTGATTCGTACTCCCCCGTCTGAGATAAATCAACGGAAATGACGTTCCGTGGTTACAACCATATTAAACCCTAAGGGAACTCATGTATTATATTAAGAGGAATGGATGATGCAGGTGGCTTGATGAATACTTGTGTTTGGGTTCAATATTGTTGTGATCACTATCGGTCTATTTTGTGAAACCTGCCACTGGATATCTGATTGATATCCAACATACACTCAGAGATGGTACCCTCAGGCATTCATTTTTTTTTTTTCAAAACCAAAAAAACTTTAACTAAAAAAACAAAAGTTTACATATTTCAATAATTTTATTCTTCCTGAACCAATTTGCGAGACTTATGAAATTGATTATCTTTCCAAACCAATCAGCGAGACTTAATGAAAGTTGATTAAAACAGAGTCTCAGGCCTATCAATTAGATAACAGCTCCGGGATCATCTTTCCACTAAACCCCCAAAATATGATGTCGACTGTGTTTAAAGTCGTGTGATAGATTTGGACAAAACAACTATCCAATACTCCAGGACTGGGCACAGATCGAAATAGCTCTAGTCCTAGATCTTCAAATAGCATAGTATCCCAAACAAAAAAAAAAATTGTGAGGGCCACCCTCACATGTCAATATCCCCTAGTAATACGCCCCTATAGAAAACAAAGTATTTAATCTTAATGGGCACTTGAACCCATCCTTCTTTTGATAGAGAATCAACCACATTGTTCTATTCATGCAAGATATGGGAGACATAAATCTTTATGAAAGACTTGATTATTGAGAGAGTCTTATCCAGCCAATGAGTGAGATTTGGAGCATCTAGAAAAGATCTTTGATTTTCCCATTCCACAATCACCTTGGAATCCGCATACATATCTATCTCAACATTGTCAACCATTTGGGACAAAAGAGTATGCTCAACACTCCCAACATCTTTGCTATGGTATTGGATCCACAACCCCTAAACTAATGGAACTTGTAGAGCTCCCTAGGACTAGTCACAATTAGCATCCCACTTGCGCACCTCCTTGATGAAGATGCCTCATAGAAGAAACCACTTGGAAACTTGTTCCATATGTCCTTTAAAATATATCTATGATTTAAAATATTTTCCATGATAAGACCCTTCTCCATGAAGTAGGTAGCAATCTTAATATTGGTTCCCTTAACATTAGGCTCCCTCTAGTAAAAAACATTAGCATTCTTCATGTGCCAAACTCCCCATAGAATGTAGAAGAGAAGTGCTCTTAAATACTTGTTCTTTGTAAACAATTGAAACAAACACCAATAGAGGATTGACTCCATGCCGAATTAAGATGAAGAATGTGAAGAACCTCATTCCAGACAACTATAACACACGGGCACAAAAGAAAAAGATGTGAGACATCTTTCGAGGAAGTTTGACCTAGAGGGCATCTACCCTGGAAGCCTATTTTGATCAGATTAGCCCATTTGAGTATTTTATTATGGATCACTAATCAATAGAAACATTTAAGATTCTGAGGAATGCCCCAACTCCGCGATTTCTGAAACCATATTAGGCTCCAGTTTATCATATTTCCCTGCAATAAGAATTGGTAAATCCCTTTCCCCTCAATCTGATCCTTAACCATGTTTCCATTCCGTGACAACCTATCAACACTAGATGAAAGTGTGACTCCAACCATCTTTAGGTGTAAAATGTATGCATCCCATTCTTCAGCAACAGAGAAACCCATGTCTACTGCAGATTTCCAGTTGTATCCCTGCTCCTTTGTCAACAGAAATATCTTTTAGCTTATAGAAACCATTTCTGTGGAGGGTTTCTAGAAGAGAAAGAGAGAGTGTATGTAAACCGTGCATCCCTTTAATTATTGCCATATCAATTTCTGCCATAGACTGAGAGCCAATTTCCCATCTTATATTACCAAATAACCAATGTTTGGTTTTCATAAAGCTTCTCCAAAATATGCATACAACATTATATTCTGAACCCCTCCCTAATCCAACTGACAAAAGAATAACTCTAATACCTATCTTTCTGAGAAAAAAATGACTCTAATACCTATCTTTGATGATTTGGTTCCATATTCCCATGTTAATAGCCCTCCATAAATTTGCTAACAATATTTGCCCGATTGAATGTTTCCAATTATTCGATAGCCCATCTGCCTTGATTCACTTATCTAGTGAGAGGGTCTAGACTTACAAAGGGAATTTTCCTATGATTTCCAGAGCCTACCCATAGGAAACGGACAAAGATAAACTCAATTTTATTGAGTACAACGGATAGAAATTTAAAATTGTGCATCCAGTGAATGACAATATTTTGCAACGCCACCTTAATCATGATAAAACATCCACCAAAGGACAACCACTTGAAAGAATTAGAATTTTCATATTCATTTGGAATTAGATAATTGTTCGCTGCTTACAATACGGCCGAGCAACTGGCCGTTGAGATATGTTCCCAATTTTGAGATATTGCTTGCTAGATACTCTTTAAATGTGAAACTGTCACAACGTTGTGGCTGCCCACAGATTAATGGCTTTACTGTGTGCTGGCGAATTGTATGAAGAAAGGTAGTTGGTAAAGGCGATAGTTTCGAGAGACGTACACGCTTGTTGTGTGCAGTGATTTTGAATTTATTAAGTAAAAAATAAATTATATTACTTCTTTATTATTATTATTATTAACAACCCAATTATATAAGTAAATGTTTATAGAGAATAATGATTATAAACATCAAAATTTATATTTTATAATACTTATACAAATTAATTAAATTCTAATTTAATGTTAAATTATTATTAATAATTAAAAAAATTAACAAATGGATTTTATATATAATAAAAAAAAGATTATTGTGGAGATTTCCTTTCATTTTATTCTATCTTTTTAATTTGTAAATAAATTTTATTACAATATCATAAGTTAATATAATATTTTATCAATATCACATGTCAAAAATCTCTAATCATTTCATATAACATTTGTTAATATGATATTTAAATTGACAACTATTTTTCAAATAAATCTCAATCTTTATGATTATTACTAAGAATATTCTAAAATATTTTGTGGAAGTCAAATCTCTATTATTGTGTTAAGATCTTCTCTCCAACCCAAAATGGAAGAGATGTTGTAATGTTATGTAAACTATACAATTAAAAAAGTAATAAAACTAGCACAACCACATTGATAAATGTAGTTAATAAACGCCGATAAGCTCATATGAAACACATATATCAATGATCAATAATATTAAAAAATTAATTTTATTATCAATAATATTAATATATATAAACCATATTAATAATAATTAATATTATATTAAATAATAATAATTATTACTACAATAACAACAACAACAATTATATTAATAATTATTTAATAAATTATATTAATAATCATTTAATAAATAATAATGAAGTAATTATGAAATAAACATTTAATAAAAATCAAACAACAATTTAAATGTGGTTGATAGGAAATTCAATTTTAAACACTCAACCAGAACATAGTTATTAAACACTAGCCTCTTTCAAAACACACTGAGACCGATGACAAAAGTTGCACCAATTCAAATCAACAAGATAATGATCACAACCATTCACACTTTCCAACCAATCCTTTTTCGCATTTTCTTGCCTTTTTGCATAATGTTGAAAAGAAAAAGGTAGTGAAATCTGCAAACCATCTATTGATTTCACTCTTGATATAGTTGTAAATGTCAGAGGAATAATATTAAAACCAAGGGATAATATTATAAACCCAAGGTATAAAAACCCTAAGATGAATAATATAAACCCTAAAATAAGCATGTTTGACCATGATTTACCATCATTGATCTTCATACCGAGACGATGTTTGTCACAATGTGACATTGGACCATGGTTGATTTTTATATTGAGACAATCTTTGGCACATTGTGACATTGGACCATCGTTGACCATGGATGACCATGATTGTAAACCCAAACGATTTATATTAAACCCTAAGATTAATATTATAAACCCTATGAATAATATTATACCCTAGGAATATGAACCAAATAAACCCAAGGGATTGATATTATAAACCGAAGGGAATAATAAACCCAAGGGATTAATTCTAAAACCCAAAGGTATTATAAACCCAAGGGAATAATATTATAAATGCAAGGTATATAAACCCTAAAGGGATTGATATTATAAACCCAAGGGAATAATAAACTTAAGGGATTAATACTAAAAACCCAAGGGATTAAAAACCCAACGGATTGATAATATAAACCCAAGGGAATAATATTAAACCCAAGGGATTAATATTATAAACCCAAGGTATATAAACCCTAAGATAAATATTATAAACCCTAAGATAAATATTTGTCACAATGTGATGTTGGAATATGGTTGACCATGATTGATTTTCATATTGAGACAATGTTTATCACAATACGACGTTGGACAATGGCTGACCATTGTTGACGATGGCTGATCTCCATATTGAGACAGTCTTTATCACAATGCGACGTTGGACCATACTTGACCATGGATGACCATTGTTGTGACAATGTGACGTTGGACAAAGAGATATTCTTTATCACAATGTGACCATGGTTGACCATGATTAAACCCAAAGGTATTATAAACCCAAAGGAATAATATTAAACCCAAGAGATTAATATTATAAATGCAAGGTATATAAACCCTAAAGGGATTTATATTATAAACCTAATGGATTAATGCTAAAAACCCAAGGGATTAAAAACCCATTGGATTGATAATATAAACACAAGGGAATAATATTAAACCCAAGAGATTAATATTATAAACACAAGGTATAAAAACCCTAAGATAAATATTATAAACCCAAGAAATATAAAACCTAAGATAAATATTATAAACCCTAACATAAATATTTGTCACAATGCGACGTTGGAATATGGTTGACCATGATTGATTTTCATATTGAGACAAATAAACCCTAAAATAAACATGGTTGATCATCAGTTACCATCATTGATTTTCATGCTTAGATGATGCTTTTCACAATCTCACGTTGGACCATGGTTTATTTTCATATTGAGACAATCGTTGGCACATTTTGACATTGGACCATCGTTGACCATGGACGACCATGATTGTAAACCCAAGGGATTTATATTAAACCCTAGGATTAATATTATAAACCCTATGACTAATATTATACCCTAGGAATATGAACCAAATAAACCCAAGGGATTGATATTATAAACTGAAGGGAATAATAAACCCAAGGGATTAATACTAAACACTTAAGGGATTAAAAACACAATAGATTGATAATATAAACACAACATAATAATATTAAACCCAAGGGTTTAATATTATAAACCTAAGGGTTTAATAATATAAACCCAAGTTATATAAACCCTAAGATAAATATTATAAACCCAAGGTAATAATAAACCTAAGGGATTATAACCTAAGGGAATAATATTAAACCCAAGGGATAAATATTATAAACCTAAGGAATATAAACCCTAAGATAGATATTTGTCATAATGTGACGTTGAATATGGTTGACCATGATTCATTTTCATATTGAGACAACATTTGTCACAATGCGACGTTGGACAATTGTTGACCATCATTGACCATGGTCGATCTCCATATTGAGATAACCTTCTTCACAATGCATTATTGGACCATGGTTGACCATTGTTGTGACAATGTGATGTTGGACCAAGAGATAGTCTTTGTCATAATGTGACCATGGTTGACCATGGTTATTGACCATGGTTGACCATGATTAAACCCAAAGGTATTATAAACCCAAGAGAATAATATTAAACCCAAGGAATATAAACCCTAAGATAATTATTTGTCACAATGTGACATTGGAATATGGTTGACCATGATTGAAAATTCATATTAAGACAATGTTTATCGTAATGTGACGTTGGACAATGCCTGACCGTCGTTGACCATGGTTGATCTACATATTGAGACTATATGCATCACAATGTGATGTTAGACCATGGTTGTGACAATGTGGCATTGGACCAAGAGACAATCTTTCTCACGATGTGACCATGGTTGACCATGATTATAAACCCAATGGATTTATATTAAACCTAAATATTAATATTATAAACCCTATGAATAATATTATACCCTAGGAATCCCCGATGGGGGTGAGATTGAGGCATCACATGGAGGCCGCCTCCCATGTATGAAAACAAGTGGATACGATGGGAGGGATGGGCCTCCCAATCCCTTAACATCTTCACATGCACCAAGATAGGTACCGTCTTAATGTTATTCGTTTGTGTGAGCAATTATTCAGCGTCTATGTGTGGGGGTGGCGGAGTGTTAAGCCAACGCGTGATGAATGCACCAGGCATTCGTCTCTGCATTCAGATATGGTGTTGGGAGTTGTGGTGGTTTCCAGGAAGGAGGAGGATGTGTCGGAGGTCGACACTTGTTGGAAACAGAGTGTGGTTGCTCGTTGTGGAAATATACAGGGGTAGTGGGCTTATTTGGTCCTTGTGTTTGGGAATCATAGTTATTGGTGGCGGAAGGAAAGACTGGGTGTAGAAGAAAAACTCCTCACGGTCTGGAGGTAACTTGTTTTGCCTCGTTCTTACAAGGTGGTGGAGCTCGTCGGTAAGGAAAACCTACAACCGGAGGAGGAAACTAAAGTTCCCCTGCTCTAATAGTGATTTATGATGTGACGGGGTCTGGTGGGTTCGCCTATGCTTTCTGGCTGTCGAATTTGGTAGGTGGTGGCTGATTTTGCACTCGTCTTGGGATGAAAACAACTCCCATATCCCTGGGTGTCACTCCATCATTGGTGGTATTCTAGAAGGTGGAGGTGTCAGGATTATCTGGTGGGGGTGGTCCTTCATGGGTAGAAGGAGTCATCTTAGCGAATTCGTGTTATTTTGGGCTGTGCTTCTCGAATCTTCTATCTGCGAGGAGTGTTATTTCAGGTGGAAAGTTTGGTAATTGGTGCCTGTTTAAGGCGTGCCTCTACCGTGGGAAGCTATGAAACCGCCAACATGAAGGGGCTGATATTCCTCCTCTAGTGCCCTTTCCTTTGAAGGGGTGATAGACTACGCTCTGGTCACAGTGACGCCCTATCAGGGTGGCAAAATGGCTGGGTGTGCGTGGAAAGGAATTTAGGTGTGAAAGGAGGTCGGGGAGGTGGCAAGCGAGGGGGTGAGAGAAGGTGAAGGGTCACATGACAGTGGGAAGACTCGTAGGGGTGGCGACACCTGTGGTAGCAGGGCGAAGCGTAGGTCGACAACACTTGAGGCTGAGGAGGAGCAGGGTCTCCAACATTACTGCCTGGAGAACTACCATGCTCTCATTTCCAGCTTGATGGAAAGGGTGGATGATGCAGAACGAGTTCGACACGAGGAGCATGCAGTGCAAATGGCCTCTCTGGAGTGGCTACATTAATCTCAAAGTCAACTTCAGGAAAGACTAGTTGTGGTCTAGCGGGGGAAAAAACTTCACGGAGAAAGTAGAAAAGTTGGAGACATGGATGGCGTACTACGAAGGTCACATTCAATGTGACTTCCTCCCTCCTCCGCCTCCTAGAACGACCCCTGACAACCTTGCATACATTACGTCAAATGACTAGTATGATTTCTGGTGTTTTTTACATTTTAGTTTTGTTTTGGTGCCTCTAGCCCAATCGTTTACGGACGATGTCCTTAGCTACTTTTTTGTATTTTTGTCATCTGGTGAACATTTCAGTCAACAAACCTAGTCGGGGTGAGACCAGATGTTTTGGGATGGCCTCTATGTACTCCTTTTTCCAACATTAATAAAATCTTGACTTACAAAAAAATATATTATACCCTAGGAATATTAAACCTTAGATTAATAAATCCTATAAATGATTATTTATAGACTTTTTTAATGAAAAAATAATCAAAATATAGTGCAAAATATTTAAAAAAATGAATAATAGATAATGAATTTTTCAAAAATAAATTCATACAAAATAAAATGAATTGAAATAAGCATTTTCAAATTCATAAATTCATTTACCATAAACTCATTTGAATATATTTAATTTTAAGAAAATATATCATGTGAAACATTATTGATGGAATTTTAAATCTATAAATTTACAATTTTTTAATGTATGATATATTTCGAAAATTGATAATTAAATTAAAAAAAAAAAAACAATTTTATATTTTTACTTCATCTATTTTACCTATAATCAATTTACAATATCATGCATTTCAAATTTTAAAAATAAAAATACATTTCAAAACATCAACCATAATTTCTAAATTTCATAATTTATTAATCAAGGAGGAACTTATCATGGAATTTATTAATATGAACAATGTACTTCATAAGTAAAATATTTCAAAGAAAAGACATAAATTTGCATAATTTTTTTTAAGAATTTCAATAATTATTATTATTTTATATTTGGGCTATTTTTTTTTGTCAATTTTATCTTTGAGATGCAAACATTTTTCTTCAAATTTTGCATTTTAAAAAGAATTACACAAGAAGAAATTATGTCACTCTAAACACTTCTTATATTTGTGAATAAAATAGATCAATACTGATCTTTAAAGAAAAAAGTAATAAGATCAACTTGCAATTTGAAAATTTGTTATTGAATGATTGCTAATTAATTTTAGAACACAAATTCATTCATGCTACTTTACTTAATTCTACACTAATCCTACATTAAAAACCTAAGTTAGATGAGATTCATAACCGAGCTACTTTTATACATTTTTATTTGAAAAGTAAAGAAATATTCCATAGAACACTCCTTCGAATCATTAACATCTAAACCATACTCAATTACTAAATTTATAATAGACACATAATTGATCTCGTGGAGATTTGTGGCGTAAGCTAGTCAAATCTTGTACTCCTCATTTGTGCAGTGAAACATATTCCTCTCGAGAGTCAAGGTACCATAATTTGGCCTCGTGATCCAATACCAAATTCCCAAACTTATCATATAGGTTGTCCACGTTAAATTTACCACTATCAGACACATGTGGTAGCGTACAAATATATGTATGTTCATATAATTGTAAAGCAAACAGGGAAGTAAATTGTTGCCACGATTATAGGAAAATACCTTGTTATATATGGTATGGAAAACTTTTTTATTAGTTGAAGAAGACGTAGCATTCACAACTTGAAGCCCACATTATTCTAGCTGAGCAGAAGATTGGAGTAGACAATTTGATCTTCAAACACATTGAGGGACGTCTTAACATCAGAATGGATGGAATTTATTTGCACCATAGTGAAGACAAGAAAATACCTTGCTATATATTTTCTTCTATATAAATAAATGTTATAAATAATAATGAGGAATTTATAATGGACGAACTTATTAGAATTGGAATAATATCAAATCCCTAAGAAACTGGTGGGTGAGGAGCGAGGTGGCACGAATATATTTTTTTAAATTTATTAAAAGTAATGGACCATTTTGCTAAATAAAATTTTCTTATATATAAATGAATGATATTATAATATTGAGGAACTTATTAGAATTGGAATAATTTCTGAATTCAATCTTCTGTGATCCATATTACATTAAGAAGAGTCTTTTCGGTAGAAATCACATAGGAGAAAATTGTGTTGACGTGTTTCGAACCAGCTAGTGTGGTTCATCATCATGACCAGATGAAGATGAAGATTATGGCACATGCTTAAATAGAGGGTGATGTAGAGACCAAAAGATCATATAATGTCTAGTTTATGAAAATTAATATATTAATAATGATTACTAAGATCAAATAATATTCCTATAATGACTATTATAACGACTAGTTTAAGAATAATAATATTATAATTTATAATAATAATAATAATAATAATATTACCCTGATCGGGGTACGTGCCGGTGGATGGAAGTGCCTGCGGGTAGTAATGAAGCGTACAATTGATTTACATACCACCGCCCCCCACACGCTCAAAGTGGTGGGTGCGGTGGCCCTTGGCATGAGTACATGCAAGGGTGGTGGGAAAGGTGGCAGAGATGGCAATGGAGAGGTAGGTTGTATAGAAACTAAGGAAAGAAAAACAGGTAAGGATTGTGAGTTTTTTTGTGGAGTAAGGAGCTGGAACAGAAGAAAAGGAAGACGACAACACTAACGACATCAAACTTGGAGCGTAAATGGGTATGTATCTTGGCTCTTTGCCTCCTTTGCAATGTCTACTTGGTTTGATTTTTGCTAGGGGGAGAGGGAGATACATGGGAAGGGTAATTGGGGGAAATGTTGGGGGAAATGGAGGAAACGTTGAGCTGCAATAGTTTGGCTATGCATATTTGTATTGATCTTGCCAGGAATTGACCTTGCCTTTGGTTGTGTGGACCTTGCATTGTGTGGCAATGGGAACCCGAGATTTGCACATTGCGGGTTGAGTGGGGCTGGTCGTTGGGGTTTGGTAGGTAGAAGCTTGGCATCTGAGGCTGAGGGTAGATGAGGGTCAGCTAATATGTTGGGTAGGAGTATGGACCAGCTACCATAACCACGACAAATTTTGGGGCACTGGGAGAAATTATTGTGCTAAGAGACTAGCTAGGATCCCTGTGGGTGATGTTGAGCATGATAAGGGAAGAGGTATTGTTCTGGCTTACTGGGTAGAGGGGAAAGGAACTGCACCCCACAGAGGGAAACTTGTCAGGCTGAGGTTAGGCTCACTTGCATGGCCTTGGCCTGGGATTGTCAACCACACGGAGTATGTGAGGCAAAGGGGAGGGAGGAGTGAGAAGTTAGAAGGGATATGGAGCTCAGCCCTATCTGAGGACTGGCTCTCCGGCCATCTAGCCCTTGCTATTTTTAGCAAATGAAAAAACGATTAAATGGGGAGAATGACGACATAGACAATTCTAGTCAGGACAATAACTAGTGCTATAATATGTTACAGTGCTCTCGGTTAACAAATCTTTCCTGTGAATAGGTATTGAACAGTGTTGATATGGCTTGACCAACAAGAGGATAGGGACATGGAAGATGGGGCTGGGAATCTAGCAAGGTTAAGGACTCGAGCACGTCGGAGCCCCGCACAGGGAGTAAATTGGTAGAGCACCTTATCAGTGAAGTCGTTACATCATACCGTGAGGGAACAAATGAAGGAATCCAAAATTTGCTAGAAGAATGGGAAGAAGAAATCAAACAGGGCAATGAGATAGAGGAGTATATGGAGAATTGGAGGAAACTCGTCCCAACCCCTGGGAATACCAAAGGAAGGATAATGCAATTCAAGTAGAAATTGTACCTCAACTGGCTAATGAAAATCCTTTTGGGTAAAGCCATGGAACAAATCTTGGTGACTATGGCGGTTTCTCTCCAAGGGATGCCGAGTTACAAATAGGATCTATAGAGAATTCAGTTTCAACTCCACAAGTAGGACATTAGACTGGACAAAATTGAAAGACACATTCCATGCATCCTGGAATTGCGTGAGATGCCTAGAGCAACTGTTAAGGATCCTGCACCTGTGGAATCGAAATCAGAGGAGGAGAAGGGCTAATCAGTTTATCATGTTTACTTTTGTTATATATGCGGTTAGCATTTACTTTTCGTCTTGTAAGTATAAGTATAGATAGATATATAGAGTTTGGTCATGAAACAGAGACATACATAGCTTGGCTAAAGAGATTGGAACTCTATTGTTTTTGGATGGCTTACAATGAGGATATGTGGCCAACAGACTTGGTTTTCCATTGGGAAAGTTGAGGCCACCTAGCCAATCTAAGTGATGTAAATTTTCGAATTATAAATAGAAAATGAAAGGTCCTGCCAAGCTTAACAAAAGCAATATTAATATTAATATTAATTAAGAAAGATCAAGAAACATAAACATTAATAAGAAACAAACAATCCAAATCAACCAAATACAGGGAAGAGAGTAAAAAAAATAAAAAATAAAATAAATAAATAGGAGCCAAGACATGATTAATTAGTCAATATCCTATAACAAAAATAATAATTAAAGGAGGCTAAAATTAAAATAAAGCAATCAAAAGGGAGGGTAAAATTATTATTATTATTATTTATTTTATTTTATTATAATGTCTAGTTTATGAAAAATAATATTTTAATAATGATTATTAAGATCAAATAATATTCCTATAACGGCTAGTTTAAGAATAATAATATTATAATTTATAATAAATAATAAATAAATAAATAAAATAAAATAAAATTTGCCCTCCCTTTTGATTGCTTTGTTTTAATTTAGTCTCATTTAATTATTATTTTTGTTATATGATCTTTACTCATTAATCAGGTCTTGATTCATATATATATATATCATTTATTTATTTTTAATTATTATAAATTATAATATTATTATTCTTAAACTAGTCTTTAAAGGAATATTACTTGATCTTAATAATCATTATTAAAATATTAATTTTCATAAACTAGTCATTATAATAAAATAAAATAAATAATAATAACAATAATAATTTTACCCTCCCTTTTGATTGCATTGTTTTAATTTTAGTCTCCTTTAATTATTATTTTTGTTATAGGTTTTTGACTTATTAATCACATCTAGACTCCTATTTATTTATTTTATTTTATTGACTCTATTCCCTGTATTTGGTTGACTTGGATTGTTTGTTTCTTATTAATGTTTACATTTTTCGATCTTTCTTAGTTAATATTAGTATTATTATTATGATTACTTATCTTAGTTATTATTATAAATTGTAATATTATTATTCTTAAACTAGTCGTTATAGGAATATTATTTGATCTCAATAATCATTATTAAAATATTAATTTTCATAAACTCGTCATTATATGATCTTTTTGGTCTCTACATCGCCCTCTATTTAAGCTTGTGCCATGATTTGCATCTTCATCTATTCTTGATGATGAACCACACAAGCTGGCTCAAAATGCGTCGGCAAAATTTTCTTCTATGTGATTTCTACCGAACAGACTCTTGTTAATTGGAATAATCTCAAATCCCTAAGAAATTGGTGAGTGAGGGCCACCTGGCATTAATATAATTTTTTATATTTATTAAAAGTAATGAACCATTTTGCTAAATAAAATTTTCTTATATATAAATGAATGTTATAAATAATAATGAGGAACTTATTAGAATTGGAATAATCTCAAATCCTGAGGAAATTGGTGGGTGGGGAGTCGGATGGCATGAATCTAATTTTTTAAATTTATTAGAAGTAATGGACCATTTTGCTAAATAAAATTTTCTTATACACCTTTTGGGATCCTAGACAACTCATAGTATTTTCAATGGTCCAATCCTCATTGTTGAGAGATCATGAGTTCAATTCTTTGGTGGTAAAGAAGAGATCATCTTGGAGAATACGGATAATATGAAAAATACTATTTCTTCCAAATTTAAGGATATGTTTTTAGATGATAAGGAGTTAGAGGGAAAAAGAAAGCTAAGCTATTATAATGAGGTGTTCAACCCCAATCTTGATAACCAAAATGATAGTTTTGATTTTATTAGTGCTAAGAAGAAAATGAACATTTCCAAGAAAATAACTAATTTTCTTGAGCTTCAAAGTGAAAATGGGAGTTGGCAAATTCCCAAAATACCTTAGGAAGAAAGACTTTGTCACCTAAGAGGGTTTAATATGAAAAGCACATTCTCTTGGACTACTCTACTCTTAATCACATCCATTCTAATTTTCAAAATCTTTGCCACACTACCAACCTTTTTGACTTGTTAAGTCAACAATACTATGGTGAGCTAGGAAAGCTTCTCTTTCTTCTTTTCGATCATAGAAATGCGATCATCATCATCATCATCATCATATATATATATATATATATATATATATATATATATATATATATATATATATATCTTAAATTTGGGATTGATCAATCGTCTAGATAGATCAAATCTTGTGAGGTACAACATTTTCTCAAGTTTTGCACTCACAAAAGAAATTTGCATTTTGATTCTTCTCAACACTTATAGATGTAAAGTTAAAATGAATCTATACTCATTAATAATTAAATTAAAATTTCAGAAATATTAATTCCAAATAAATACATTTAAATATATATCTAAAATAAATCTAAACTATCTTATTTCTAGATAAATACACTTAAATATAACGCTTTTCCTTATACGAAGGCAAAAATTAAAAAATAAGTTAATTAAAAAAAAATACCTATCTCAATTACTAGTATCATATCTCCCACAAATAAAGTATATAAATTAAATTAATGGAGGGTTATATATGTGTGTGTGTGTGTTTTATAATTTAGAATGAGAGATGCCATTACATTAATATAAAATAGTGTTCAATTAAAAAATTGTGTCACCTACACTTACTCATGACAAATAATTTTTTATTTTTATTTTTACTTATGACCTAATGTAAACACCAAACTTAGTCTAAACACTCCTCAAATCAATATATGACTTCTTTATAACCACAAGGTATTTCATAAATAATAAGACTGTGCACCTATATGAGTTACAAACATTTACCAACTTCTTAAGGCACATAAACATATTTGACATACATGTTTATGAGATATTGTTTGATGGTTTAATTTTATGTTGTCACTTCACGGTTTATGTTTCTGGTACCTTATGGTGTTTGGTTTAAGTGCAAACCCTGGCGTGCATAACTCACTTCACATAGTTGTATACTAACTCTGGTGCCCAATGGGCACCAAATATCCCGGTGCACTCTTATCAAGGATCCTATCTCAAAGTTTCTATCGACCCCACCTAGAAGTTATTACACCGTTGATCTACCTATGGTTTTGATCTACGATCATGCACCATTCAGAAGGTTATGGAAAGGTAACCACACTATTTTCCCCTGTCTATCGACTCTTAATTTCATTATGAAGGGTTGATTACCAGTTTGGAAACTTGAATATTTGTTTTTATCTTTAGCAATTAAGGAGAGTTTTGTTCCTTGAGCGGCTATGCTAACAGTAATTCATTGTTGCTTGGCAGTGTAGCTGCTCTAGTTGAGAACCTTCTATTGGTCTATTCCATCTCTATGGTGCTTATTGGCTATTTTAGGGAAGTGGCTAGTTTGGTATAAGCCCTCCTTTCTCTGCCACCAATGAGTCAAACGTCGGGTTCCCAAGATGGTTTTTCCAGAAATCCCCGCGTCACAAGTATATTGTTCAGTTTATTTATTTTCTTGCAACAATTCCGGTCAAATATCATTTGCATACCCTTACTTTCGTTTTCCTTTTTGCAGGTTATCATATTTTGCGCAGTGTTTCACTCCAAGCAAATCGAGGTCTCCCTCGCTACCTGGTTCAAACATATAAAGTTTCGATGGACCGAGCCACTTACAAAAATAATCCAAAAGAAGTATCCAGAAAAGTCCTCAGACAGGGCAGCAGATAAAGGAATACACCCCAGAAAATCTGCTTAACAGATCCCAAATAAAGCCCCAAAAGGCCAATAGCGCCCCAGAAAAAACAAGGCAACCCATCAATAAGGTGCAGAAGTGGCACCAATGCACCAAGTAGACAAGCATCTGTGGACAGAAAAAGAGAGCAACCAGTGCTAGATCTGTTCGCCCAATACGAAAGGAGAGGCACGAAAAGAGGAAGAGAGCAGCAAAAGTAGCCACTCCTTTCCCACCCCCTCAAACTCTCCACCCGAATCAGACGAGAAACAAAGGAAGAAACACTGCCTCAATCATCCACATCTGCCTGCAGAAAAAGACCAGCGGAAAAATCCATAGAAGCAGCACGAAACACAGCAGAGCACCGCAGTTCCCTCAACGCTCCAAAGGATATGCCGCGGCCAAAACAATCCAAACTGTTGCCGAGAAGGAGAAGACCCACCAGAGCAGATGTGTCACCGGGGGCAGAGGCGGCAAGGGAAGCCACCTCGCCCCCACTCAGAGAAAATTAAAAGACCAGAAGATGAAACGAGCCTGCAAGACAAAACCCTCTCTGCTTGCCTCTTGCCGCTCGACTCAAGAGAGCCTGCGCCTCACGCCGTTCGCCTCTGGAGAAACCTCACGGAGTCACCGGTGAAACTCACGCTCTTCTCCGCTCGCCTCTAGAGAAGCCCTCGCTGCCTGTGGAGAAACCCTTGTTGATCGCCGCTCGCCTCTCGTGAAGCCCTCGCTACTCACCTCATGCTGCTCGCCTCTGGTGAATCCCTCGCTGCCTGTGGAGAAACCCTCACTCACCTCTGGTGAAGCCTCATGCAGCTCGTCGCTCGCCTCTAGAGAAACCCAAACTTTTGTGAAGCCCTCGCCGCCTGTGGAGAAGCCCTCGTTCGCCTCTAACGAAGCCTCACCGTAGCACCCCTCACCGCAGCACCCCTCACAGCAGCACCCCTCGCAGCAAACCCTCGCAGAAAACCCTCTGGTGAAGCCTCATCGTAGCACCCCTCGCCGCAACACCCCCCGCCGCAGCACCCCTCGTAGCAAAACACCCACGATGGAGGGTTTGTTACCCTTACAGGTGGTTATATCTCTTGTCATCGCTCTTAAATTGTGGTTTATAAGTATTGTTTTCACAATGGATTCTGCAAGCCCTCCGATGGTCGGTTCTTGGGGCTTTGCATGAGAAAATTATTCTGGGAATTTGTACTAATTATTGCTACAATTCCTTTATAGAAACCTTCTCTGTTGTGGAACTAAATGTAACACATGGCTATTTTTTCTTTAATAGTAGATAGGGTTATCTTTTTGGAACAAAAGCATGTTGAAGTCTCTAATTGTAGTTCTTCCTTTGTAATTCCAAATACGGGTTTTATGTTAAATTTTACACAATGCAAAATTATGAGAAAAACTGGTTTTCTTTCGGCGATATTTTAGAATAAATTATTAATGTTTCTTTTTCCCTCGTATTTTATATAAATTATAACTCAACTATTTATATGCTATTGCATATCATCCCAATTCACATATGCTATTTCTTTCTGCTGTAATTATTGGGAAATTTATGTTTTTCTTATATATGGACTTGCTTATATTCTTACTATTGTTATGGCTTCAGGACCCTACCTGGACAAGACTGATTGAGTTTGGTCTATCCCTAGCTCAACCTGTTTCCAACCACCCTTAGAACTATCTATCGTCTAAAAACTGAACCATTGTCTTTCCAAATTTTCTTCTTAGTAGGTTTTCTACACAAAACTTTTTTGATGGTAGTTAAATCATTATATAATTTTTCCAGATATGGGTTCTATGTCTAGTTCTTTCAACACTCGGTCCAACCATTTTATTTGATAATTAAACCCTTATTCGGTTTTAGAACTTCCTAGAAAATGAATAGTTTTTCATATGCTAATAGACTTATACAATGTGAGTTTTCCACCTATGATAAATAGTTATTTCTTAGCACATCATAACCATTTAATTCCACAGAAAAATGATACATCGTATAAGAATACTCAATTATTCATTTCATTCTATCTATACTTTCAAATTTGACAATGACTAGAATTAGTGATCTGTATAAACTGAGTTGTGTAGAAGATGTTGTCCTCCGAGATAATTCTAGGTTAACTAATCATGCCAAAGCATCTAAAATGTTTTGTTGTTTTAAGGTTTTTTTGGATGACCAATGTTATAAACATTTAAAGACACGTGTTAAAAACTTAACAATGCTGAATTTAATGAAATGGTTGTTTGTTTGTCTCAAAATAGTTAATTGCTTTTTAGTTAAATTAATAGCAGAGTTGAAAGGGTTATAACTTACTAAATATTCAAACTGAGTATTTAGTTAATTATAAGACAGAACGCATGTAAACAATGTTTACTTGCTCACAAAATGTATTTAATTTTATGAAGATGGGTGTGACAATTTATAGATATAGATGAGTTTATAATAATAGACAGTTCTATAAACTAAACTCTAATTATTGATTATAACTTCACCGGGGATTTCAGATAAACTGACATTCATTTTAATCTTACCCAAGGTTCTCCATTAAAAGTTAAATACATGAAGGATAACATAATGAAATGAAAACATGAGAAAAACTCACAGGGAGACAAACTGTTTGAGGAAAATCCAGAATCTTTTCATTAATTTGAAGCAAATCTCTAGTTGATTACATTTTTTCTTTGAAAATCTGATCCAAGGGTTCAACCCATAATAAATCAAAGGAATATTTATTTATACAAAATATTGACTTTCTAGAAAGATCTTTTAACAAAATACAAAAGTAGTTCAAAAATATAGGAATCCTAAAACTACTAAGTTGTTGGCAATATCTTCAAGGAAGTTGTTCATGATATGGCCCCCAAAATGTGTTGCCTCACTGTCTGTCAGTTGGTGATGAAAGTTACTCAATGATTTCACACAAGTGATCCCATCTATCTTCACTTGGTATAGAAATATTAATTAATTTCCTATAGACTTCATCCACCTCGGTATATTTTTAAAAAGTAGGCTTATTGACAAATATATGTTTGATTTCATGTTTGATCATTAAATCAAAATTCAAAGCCTCTAAGAAATCCTTCCTTGTAAGATGACCTTTGATACCTGTAAATTGAGCTTTATCACTTGCACTTGTGTAAACCTTTTGGCAATACTCCTCCAAACTTATCAATCTGTCATTTGGTGCTACTAGTCCTGGAAATCCTCTTTGGTTGAGCAAGTTGAACTTAAAATGAAACCTTTGGAAAACAATTTTCAAAGTTTGGCACTTTGTCTGCAACTGAGTCATGAGATTTTTCTTTTGCAAAACTTTCTTAATCTCAAGAATGGTTTATGTCCTGCCTGCAATTTGAATTTCTTATAATTCAGCTCTAGTTTTTGAATTGGGCACCTTAATCATATCTGTGGCCTCACTTGGTTTATCTTTAAAAGCTTCTCCAACCTCTTTAATAGTTGTCTCACATCTAGTAATTAGCTCTTCCTGTTTGAAAATAATTTGTACAGAGGGCCAAATTTCAGTTATAGCTTGACTTATATATGCCCAAATATTTTCCTTGGCTTGGGCCAACGTCTGAACCATTATCATCTTCCAACTCTTGAATCTTCTTGGTCACTTTGTGGGTCTTCTGCATTATCTGGAAGAAAGATCTCAAAAATTTGACCTCTTTGGGGGAATGTAAGCTTATGGTATAGATCCATGAGGACAACAACAAAAAAATGGCTAAGGAAATCATTTTCAGGAATTAGAAGCATTTTGTATATGGTTTCAGGTCTTATAGATATCATAATGTCTCCATTCTGAGCTACCATATTTCTCTGCACAAGATTGTACCTAGACTGACACCACATCACTAAGTCAGGAAATGGATGATTTTGAGGAAATGTGAACATGGGCAATAGTGATTCACATAGGTAAATTTCATCCTCTAAGTCCTGATAGGTCTGTCTTAACCAATGGTGTAATTCAAAAATATTGAATTCACACTTTGTGTCCACAATCTTAAACAATTGATCAGCTTAGGGGATGTGTTCAAGGTCTAGGGTATCAGTGGCTTTTGGATTTTCCTAATCAGGGGTCTTGCTACCAGAGGGGTGGTGTTTTCCTTTGGGTGCCATATTCTAATGGATAAGGAATAAAGTAACAGGATGTTGATGAAATGGGTACCTAAACAGAAATTAGTCCTTGTAAAAAAAACTAGTGAGGACATTGTTAGCTTGAAATATAGGTGCAATATGTAGTAGATTTCAAACAAAGCAAACTTTGAAACCTACAATTGAAATAGTAGCAATGAAAACAAGGGAGTCGCGTGAAAATGGATGAAGGTTTATTTATAACAGTGTATCGATGACCGTTAAAATCGCATTGTTATCCTACAAGATTCGTATGCATTAAATGGACAACGGAAGGAAGATAACGGGTAGGAGGAACGGGTAAGAGGAGAGGGGATGAGTTTAATGGATATGAGTGTAATGGATAAGGATACATGGAGGAAAATGATAGGCGGGAGGAAGAGCGTGGGAAACAGGGATATATTTTGGTGGAGTGATGTATATATGAGATATGATAAGAGGATTTCCGGGGGTGGTGTAGTGGTAAGTGGTATTGCGCGAGGGGGGTGTGAAGTGATGAGGAGGTGACATGTTGAAATGGGCCCGCCAAAAATGAAACCGCTTTTTGGCCCCCCCACCCCCCTTGCTGTTAATGTGAAATGGTAGAAGGTGGTGCGAAATGGCTTCCCCGCTGTTGATCTGAGTGGGGAAGATGATCATCATCGAAAGGTATCCACTTGATAGCGCTCCACGAAAAAATGCTTTTGTCATTTATGACTTTAAACTTCACTTTATAAAACTTTGTTTATACAATATTAATCCCCTTTAAAAGGTAATTAATGCTAATTAAAGAAAAATTTATCTGTGAATGGCGCATTTGATCTAGCAGCCATTTATTTTCCCTAATCCTATTCTAACCTTATTCTAATACATCATTTGGCCAAGTTTTGAGCAAATTGGGCCAAATTTTATTTTATTGTATCCTATCTAATGATGTTCTACCAAGATTAAACAATTTGGTGAGCTTATTCACTAATCTAGAAACATAAATTTAATTGATTTTATCATGACTAAACTATATGATTGAAATCAAAACATTAGGCTGTGGCATCTTAAACAAGATGAACAGAAAACCCTAGTTTATTTGCAATGCAATTTTACTATTTTCTAGTAGCATTTAAATTTGCTCATTTATACAAATGTTTTCTTTTGATGGGGTTTCATTTCATCTCTTTTTTTTTTACTTGCATTTTCTCTTTTATTCTATATTTTTTAAACCCTATTTTATAAATAAAAACTAACTTATCAAAACCAAATATGTTACAACGTCGGCTCCAACTGGGGAATGCTTCCTCCTACAAGATGCAGAGAACTTGCAGATCCATGTGCCTTCTCCTTGGGCTAATGGAGTCTATGTTGAAAACAATTACACACTGCATGTAAAGTAAAATACTCCAGTGATGTACAAATGATGAATGAATGAGGAACTCCTCAATATTCAATATAATGCTTCAAGTATTTCCCATTGACAGGCAATGAGGAATGTTGTCCTTCCAAGTTCTGCAAGATAAAAGTATTGTTGCCTTTAACCTCTGCAATGCTAAAAGTTATGAACCAGAGATTATCAAATTTTGCATGTTTCCCTTTATCCCCTCTCCTAGCATCCCATCTTAACACTAAATCTCCTTCTTTAAAATCTCTTTCTCTAGCCTTTCTATCAAACAAACTTTTCATTTTGTTCTGATATTTCTGAAGCTTATAATGAACTTCATCTCTGTTTTCATTAAGTTCTATAATCTGATTTATTCTTCTGGAAAAATCATCAGGTTCTTCATTTTCTTCTTGTAAAAAACTCATGACAGGAAAAGCTAGATGTGTAGGAATTATGGATTCCTTGCCATAAACAAGCTAGAAAGGAGATTTACCTTTTGATCTCTTTGGAGAGATCCTGTTTGCCCAAACTACATATATGAGATGGATGTCCCCAACTCCTTTTGTGGTCCTCCAGTGTTTTCTTAATGACTTTAACGAAACTCTTATTTGAGGACTCTGCCAATCCATTTCCTTATGGATAGTAAGGGGTAGAATGGTGCAACAAAATTTGATATTTCTGACAAAATTGAATCATCTTGACACTATTGAATGTTGTTGCATTATCTGTAACTATGTTTTAGGGGCATCCAAACCTGGACAGTATATTCTCTTCAATAAATTTAATCACTACAGTGTCAGTTTCATTTCTAACTGGAATTTACTCTACCCATTTGGTAAAGTAATCTGTGGCAATCAATATCCATCTGTGTTGGCTACTTGATGGTGGATGAATTCCCCCAATGAAATCCAATCCCGATTGTAGGAAAGGTGCTTGAACTAGTACTAGAACTAGGGGAAGTGTTTCTAATATTTGTTTTCCAGCAAACAATTGACATTGGGTACAACTTCTAATATTTTCTCCTACTTGTGAAAACAATGTGGGCCAATAAAATATTGCTCTTAAAATCTTGCATGTTGTAGCCCTCCAAGCATAGTGTCCTCCACACATACTTGCATGAAATTGATCAATGATTCTTTCTGTCTCACTTTCTGTCAATCAAAGTAAAAGGATATTGAATGGATCCTTCTAATACATATTTCCATTGATAATATAGTATTGTATGGCCTTCCACTTCAGTGTTTTACATTGACTCTTTATAAATTTAGATGGAAACTCAAAATCTCTAAGAAAATGCATAGTATCAGTGTACATTTAGATAACAAAAAATTATCCTCAATGTGAATTGGAGTTGGTTCGATTGAAGATAAAGGTCCTTGTGGATTCTTCTCTATTGAAGATGAAGGTTCTTGTGGATTCTTCTCTGCTAGAATTTCAAAAATAGAATTAATTCCCAAGACTTTACAATTTGACTCAACTAAGAGTTTAGCCAAGCCTTGACCTTTTACTAATTTTGTAGTTTTGATAATAATATCAAACTCCAATATCTTGGTAATCCATCTCCCTCTCCTTCCATCAGTATCAGGTTGAGTTAACATAGTTTTAACAACACTATTAGGAACATAGGAAATAATGGAGTGAAGGACATAGACTCTAAAAGCTTTTAGAGCTTGGACTAAGGAATATGAATGTTTTTCAATGATATCATATTTAAGTTCAACATCTCTCATGACTTTACTGAAAAAGGCAATAGGTTGGTCATCTCCATCCTCATTCTTTTGCAAAAGAACAACAGCTAAGGTAGTTTCAGAGGCAAAGGAAAATATGCTAAATGGTTCATAATAGTTTGGACTGGCCAGTATGGGGGCTTTTGAAATGGCCTTTTTAATCTGATCAAAAGCATATCTTGTTGGAATGGTCCATTTAACTTCATGGTTCTTTCTTAACATATCAGTGATATCCTTAACTATTTCAGCATAATTAGGTATAAACCTTCTTAAAAAAATTATTTTCCCAAGAAAAGCCTAAATTTCCTTCTTATTTCTTGGTAATGAAAGTGCTTGTATAGCTGAAACTCTTTTAGGATCAATGATTACTCCTTCCTTGGAAATAATATGGCCAAGCAATTTTCCTTCCTTGAGTGCAAACAGGGACTTTTTGGGATTAAGAGAAATCCCAAACTTCCTACACCTGTCAAAAACTTTCCTCAAGTGCTTTAAATGTTTTTTATCAAAATTAGAAAAAACAGTCAGATCATCAAGATAAATGACAACAAATTTGTTTGTCTTACCTACAAATGCTAAATCCATAGCTCTTTAAAAGGTAGCTTTAGCGTTGGTTAATCTGAAAGGCATCCTTGCATACATAAATCCCGGGGGCTTCACTGGGGGAGCAATAGCATACCACGTTGACCCAGGTGGATATTGGTGGCCACCCACCAAGTCCACTTGGACCCCCACCATTATTTCTTTCAGCTTTTCAGTTTCCTTAATTGTAGCAAAGTTTACTATTTTTAGCAGTTTTTCGAGTCCTGAACTTCCGGAGCCGTTTTAAGGCCCTAAACGAAGTTTTTTGGGAAAACTGGAAGCAACATGTTTATCTTCCCAAAGTTGTAGTTCTCGGATAGATATTTCTAACGAGATATTGTGCACGTCAAACAGAGATCGTATGCCAAAGTTACGACCCCAGGAAGTTGATGTACCAATTTACCCAAACGGGGCCCACAGTTTGGAATTTCATCTTCTAGGGTTAGGTTTTTGGATGTTTAGGGTTTTCCATTGTTTCTCAACAATAAATAGGCCTTCGAGCCCCATTGTAACACAGTTCAGAGGCATGTGGCCACCACATCTCTTCTCACAGATAAGTTACCATCGCCCTAGCTGGTTTATTTCCATTTCTATTTGTAAGCATATTTCAGTATTTTCCATTAATGAAATGAAGTATTATTTCCACTGCATCTCTGTGTTTATGGTTATCTTTGTAATTTGTTGCGTTCATGTTTAAATCCGGATCAGTGGTATCAAAGTGGTCTGCTTTTTCTCTGTTTTTCTTTGTATGTCCCCAACGAGGTGAGGATATAAGGAGTTAGGGCTTGAACTGGTCGAACCATTGCAAGACCAACCTCGCTAATCCCGATGGTCTCCCATGACGGATGAAAAGAAAGACAAGGGGGCAGGAGATCCTATCAAAATCTTTCTCGAAGAATCCCTCGAGTGATAAAGGAACGCGATGATGGACAACTTTGCCCAGATCCTTCAGTGGCTACCCAGGGGTGACACATCGACTTACAATAGTTACTCTGGAAATGCCACATTGTTTAAGGTACAAGTTAATTTTGAAATCCCCATATTCGAGGGTCAGATAGACACAGATGTCTTCGATAAATGGTTAAATCTGCTAGAGGGTTATTTTTCTGTTCAAGTTTTTTCCAGTCAGGAAAATATTATTTTCGCTCTTCTCAAAGCATCCCCCCACGTCAAGGATTGGTGGGAAACCTACAACAAGCAGAAGGATGAAAGTGCAAGCTCACTATTTTCAGTCGCACCCACTTGGAATTCATTCCGGGATGCCATCAAGGAGAAGTACTACCCTGTCGGAAGCTATGAAGATCAATACATAAAGTGGACAACGGTGTGGCAAGGAAGGGACGAAGATGTGCTGGAGTTTACCAATATTTTCCATACCCTTCGCACAAAGTTGGGTATCAAGGATTCAGAGTAGCATTTGGTATTCAAATACCCATTGATGTGGCCATGCTATTTGCAGCTACTCACACAGATTCGACTCATGTCCAGTCCAAAATAGATAAGGAAAACAACTTCATTGATCACATCCAACATATTTTCCACCAGGTCCATGACATTATGGAGAACTCAAATGCCAAATACAAGCAGCGACATGATGAACATCGGGTGCCACACAAGTTTCAGGTGGGCGACAAAGTCTGGTTGCATTTACAAAAGGAATGCCTTACCGGTGCCTATTGGAAACTCAGACCACTCTGATATGGTCCTTACACCATTACCAAAGCTATGGGAGACAATGCATTTGAGCTCAGCATTCCCCCATTCCTTGGCCTACACTCAGTGTTCAATGTGGATCGCCTTCGGCCATACTTTCCACCATTACTAGACACATCCAACATTGAAGAACATCACACCCACAGAGTTAAATCCAGATTGCATGGAACAAGTTGTAACTGATCCGATCATGGACACACAGATCAAGCACACTCACCAGCAAAATATCCAAATGTATCGAGTTGTCAAAGTAGGCCAACTCCTTCACCAGGGCAAGTGGCTCACCAGGGACCAAGTTCAGCAGAAGTTTCCTCATCTCATGGAGGAACTCAACGCAATGGAGACCATTGCTTCCTAAGGGCGGAGGAATGATCCAGGTGGATATTGGTGGCCACCTGCCAAGTCCACTTGGACCCCCACCATTATTTCTTTCAGCTTTTTAGTTTCCTTAATTGTAGCACAATTTACTATTTTTAGCAGTTTTGCTGAACTTCCAGAGTTGCTTTGAGGCCCTAAACGATGTTTTTGGGAAAACTGGGAGCAACATGGGTCCATGGACCGATGTTTCTCTTCCCAAAGTTTTAGTTCTTGGACAGATCTTTCTAACGAGATATTGTGTGTGTCAAACATAGATTGTATGCCAAAGTTACGACCCCGGGAAGTTGTTGTACCAATTTACCCAAACAGGGCCCACAGTTTGGCGTTTCATGTTCTAGGGTTAGGTTTTTCGATGTTTAGGGTTTTCCATTATTTCTCAACAATAAATAGGCCTTCAAGCCTCATTGTAACACAGTTCGAAGGCATGTACCTGCCACATCTCTTCTCAAAGATAAGCTACCATCGCCCTAGCTAGTTTATTTCCGTTTCTGTTTGTAAGCATATTTCAGTATTTTACATCAATGAAATGAAGTATTATTTCCGTTGCATCTCTACGTTTATGGTTATCTCTGTAATTTGTTGCATTCCTGTTTAAATCCAGATCACACGTGGGTTCATATTGGGGGGTATTTATTGAGGAAAAAATGACATAATATAATGGGGGATATATAGGGGCTAGAGGGTTTTTATATTGGTAGGTATAAAAAATGGAGCCTAAAGTTAATGAAAAAATATAAAGGGGTATACAAAATGTTAATGAAAAATGGATACCTACAATATCTAGCGAAAGTAGGGGTTTTTAAATTGGGAAGGTATATTGGGTTCATATTGGTAGGGGATTAAATAATGTGATTTTTAGGGGTATTTTCCAATATGTAGTCAAATTAAGGGTATTGTTTAATATGCCATGAACGCACATGATATGTCAAAGTTTCATTGAGTGAAGCCCCCATGACATAAATGTACCCCAAGGAGTTGTGAGTGTTGTATTTTCTCTATCTTCTAGGCTCACCATGATATGATTATATCCAGAAAAAACATCTAACATAGAAATTCTATTAGCACCTGAAACTTTTTGAAGTAATTGGTCCATTTTTTGTAATGGATAATTATCTTTCAAAGAGTATTTATTCAAGTTCCTAAAATCCACACATAGTTTGATTTCACCATTTTTCTTTCTTACTGGAACTAAATTAGCTACCCAATCAGAATATCTCAATGGAACTATAATCTTGGCATCAAGTAACATTTTAAGCTCTTTTTCAGTGGTAGGAAGAAGGACATGATTAATTCTCCTTAGCTTTTTCTTAAAAGGTTTGGCTTCTGGTTTTAAAGGGATTTTATTCTTAATGAGAGATGTATCATATGTCTTTAATTCACTAGAAGACCAGGCAAAAAAATATTTATAAGCTTTAAGGAGAGCTAAATATTTATCTTTGACTTCCACTGGCAAGGATGCAGAGATTTTAATATTTCTGATTTCTTCTAAAGTTCCAATATTACATTCTTTAATATCTTCTTTTGGTGCATTTGATAATGGATTTTTAGGGAAACCATTTTGATCAAACAAATTTTCAAGAGGGACCAAACCCTTAGGAATGAAATTGTTGGATAACTGAATAATAAAGTAATCACCAATTTTTGAGTCAAATTGAGAAGTTTGACTTTCCTTATTCGACTCATTGTTATCTAGTTGTTCTTCTTCAATTTGCAAAGTTGAAAATTCATCAATTACTTGAAAAAAGGATTTAAATTGCTCATCATCATCACATATTTGCCAATATTTAATATTGCCAGGTATTGATGGTCTATACTTAACTTGAATTTGCTATTAGACAAGCATTTGATCAGGAATTTAAAAGAACTGGCTGAAAAACTAAAGAATCTACATGAATATTTTCATCCCTAGGAATAGTAGTGATGTTAAATGCTTGAAAGAAATTACTCACCGAATCCCACACTTCATTCCTATAATATTTAAGTCTAGGATGCTTGGTTTGACACAGATTCCTTACTTGTTTGACAATGAGTTATGAGTAATTGAATACACTTAGATTCTGCACTTTAAGACTTTTGGCTAATTCCAATCCTAGTAAGTGTTAGGTCCCTATACTACTAGCGTAACCCCTTATTGTTATTAGTAAAACCCCCTTATTATATTGTTGTGCCCATGTAGTCTCCATATTGTTATTATTGTGCCCCATAGAAGCCCACTATTGTTATTATTGTGCCCTTACATTATTATTATTATGTCGGCTCTGATTATATTATGACCCCTTAGACTCCTATATATAAAAAGGAGGTCTTGTCATTTATATCATCTAAGAATTTTTCATTTGTGTAATGCAAAGGAGGTTGCCCCCTCGAAGAGGCTTATTTCTAAGGTGTTGATCTATCTTTTCTATATTTTTGTGAGCTGGTTTCATAACATTTGGTATCAAAGCTTTGGATTCTAGGGTTTTGCTTCTCCAAACAAGTCATCGTGGCATTTTTGCTATAACGTTTTTGTTACGAAGTTTCAGGAGCTAAAAAAAAAAAAACCCATCTGAGATGAAATCTCGCTGAACCTTGGATCTGAATTTCAGATCTTGTCTCACTATATTTTAGGATATATGATTTGAGGAAGTTAGGCTTTTTGCAAGTTCCATAATTTCATCTAAAACATGTCATCATGGAATTTTCGCTATAACGTTTTTGCTACAAACTTTCAGAAGCTAAAAAAAAACCCATTTGAGAATAAATCGGTCTGAACCTCGGGTCCGAATTTAAGATCTTGTCTCGCTATATTTATGGATAAATGATCTGAGGAATTTAGGGTTTTTGAAGATGCCCAAATTACATCCTAAACAGGTGACCTTGGGAAAATCATCATAACTTTCTCTTTGAGAATTAGATTGAAATTTCATAAGAAGTTACAGAAAGACGACGGACTGTATTTTGTTTGGCTATAATTTTCAGAACCTAAGGTTGAAACAGTGACACGTGGCACGTCGTACAATTTCACTCTATTGAACTAGTCTATAATTAGGTCATCGCAGGAGATTGAGAATAAAACTTTCTTCAGGAATCCAATTGCAATCAGACTTGTGGAGTTAGAAAGAGGACTCAGAGGGCTATTACAGACCGAAATTTTAGAACTTAAATATCCGAAAGTATAGAGTTACAGGCGTTTCAAAATTGAGCTCCTAAAATCAAGAAAAAGTGAGATGAGGAAGTTTGATGGCAAGGACCTGGTAAATTGGATACTACAGATGGAGAAAAAATTTGATCTACATGGTGTACCACTGTTACAAAAGGTACGTATTGCATCTAGTTATTTAGAACCGAATCAATTTTTATGGTGTAAAGGGCTCTATTCTTGTAAACCACTTGTCACATTGTCAATTTTCATGGAGGAAATGATAGCACATTATGAGCGTACAAAGAGAAACACGTTCTTTAGCCAATTGATAAATCTCAAACAAAAGGGTTCAATGGCAGAGCACATTGAGGACTTCCAAAAATTGAATATAAGGGTAAATGATATTCCAGAGAAGAAAATGGTTGATGTCTTCATAGGAACTTTAAAGGATAACATTCAACACGAGGTTCGTCTTTGGGAACCTAATTCATTAGAGAAGGCATTCAGGTTGGCAAGAAAAATTGAAAGCGAAATTATGGAAATAAGGAATCCCACCACTCATGACTATATTTATGGAAGTGTTTTTTCTCCTAGCCTTCCACAACCTACAAGGTTTACACCACAGCAATTGGAAGAAAAAAGAGAAAAAGGGCTTTGTTACAATTGTGATAGCAAATACACTAAAGGTCATAAGTGTGCTGAGAAGAAATTATTTTACATAGATTATGAAGAGAAGCAAGAAAAGGATCAAGAAACCTCAAAAGAAGAGGATATACACCAAGAACTCTCCTGAGAGAAAGAAGAAATGAATCTGACCATATCTTGTAAAGCATTGGAAATAATTACCACTCCTCAAACTCTCAAGATAGAAGGACATATCAAGAAGAAAAAGGTTCAAGAAGTGAAAGATCACATCGAGAAAGAAGAAATGAATCCGACCATATCCTGTAATGCACTGGATGGAATTACCGCTCCTCAAACTATTAATATAGAAGGATATATCAAGAAGAAAAATGTTTAAGAAGTGAAAGATCACATTGAGCATCAAGAAATGAATCCGACCATATCTTGTAATGCATTGGAAGAAATTACCACTCCTCAAACTATCAATATAGAAGGACATATCAAGAAGAAAAAGGTAATAGTGTTGATTGATTCAGGAAGTACCCATAATTTTATTCATTGCAAGATAGCCAAGGAATTGAATTTCTTCCTATATCCAGCACCAGAGTGTCAAGTGATGGTTGCAAGTGGAGGAACCATAAATTTCTCTGGAAAGTGCCATAATATCAAGCTATCCATGGGTGAATATGTATTGAATAGCGCAATGCTTTCCATTCCAATGGGTGGTGCTAATGTTTTACTAGGAGTCCAATGGCTACAATATTTGGGTACGATAGCTTTTAATTTTCAAGAAGTTTTCTTAAAAATTTTTTGGGAAGGAAAGGAAGTTGAATTGAGAGGTATCGAAGGGAAATCGGGAAAGATAATCAACTCTAACAGCATGACAAAGATTCTAAATAAAGAACAATGGGGCGTAGTTGCACAATTATGTTCACTAGAGGATCCCACATCGAAATCATGTATTTCTCCAGATCTCCAAAATGTTTTAGACAATCATTCCAAGGTATTTGAGACTCCCAAAGGCCTCCCACCTATTCATGATCATGATCATGCTATTCATTTGATTCCAGGAAGTGTTTCTCCAAACATCAGGCCTTACAGATATCCATATGCCCAAAGGAGTGGGAACTCATTCAAAAGTTGCAAAAGATCCCAGTTCAAACACTATTGCGAGAACTTGACAAGGAAGGAAAAATCATATTGGAACCCGCTGCAGTCACAAAACCGAGAAATCAACAGCTATGAAACAGATTAATTTCAGAGTATCTCATAAAGTGGAAGAACTTACCCACTGAAGATTCCACATGGGAGGACAAGAATTTATACAGAAGCATCAAGAACTACTCAAGTGTTGAGGACAACACTTTTTGAAGGAGAGGGGCATGTTAGGTCCCTATACTACTAGTGTAACCCCTTATTGTTATTAGTACAACCCCCTTATTATATTGTTGTGCCTATGTAGTCCCCATATTGTTATTATTGTGCCCCATAGAAGCCCACTATTGTTATTATTGCGCCCTTACATTATCATTGTTATGTTGGCTCAGATTATATTATGACCCCTTAGACTCCTATATATAGAAAGGAGGTCTTGTCATTTGTATCATGTAAGAATTGTTCATTTGTGTAATGCAAAGGAGGTTGCCCCCTCGAAGAGGATTATTTCTAAGGTGTTGATCTATCTTTTCTATATTTTTGTGAGTTGGTTTCATAATAGCAAGAAGGCTTCATAATCTGAAACATTATTTGTCACATCAAATTCAAGTTTATAGGATTGAGTAATATTCTCTTTGCCTACTAAAATTAATTCAATTCCAGCTCCAACTCCTTCCTTTGAGAAAGAACCATCAAAGTATAATCTCAAAATATCACTCTTAATGGTTTTTGGCTTATTTACAATTTTTTCTATAATAAGTTGAGTGTTTTGTGAATTGTTTGATGATAATTCAAAGCATATGAAGTCTTGATCCATTGCATAAATGGGATAATTCCTTGCTTGATCAGAATCTAGATTAAGGGCAAAAATTAGCTCAAAAATTAAAGTTCTTAAAATCGATTGATTCCTGAACAAACACTTCTGTCTCAGTGATGCGATCCCAACAAAACTCATTTCAATCAAAACGGAGTTCATATGAGGAAGTTAGAGCCCGCTGACCGTTTCACCAGACAACAACAAAAAAATTGCAAGTACTGTCCTGTCAACAGTCTGTACTGCTGATGTGGCAGGTGAATGAGCAGGTCAAAGGTGGTCAATGCCCAATGAGGATACGCCAAGTGTCATCTTGTGGTTGGTTTCCAATTGGGTGATGTGGCACAATTCTGTTGGTTTTGGATGGGCCAATGAGAGGCTGCCATGTGGCACCTCCCAAATGGCCGAACAAGGTTTATGCATTTGGTAAAATATTTTGGTGGAGGTTGGGGTCCAACCCAAAACCTCCCCTCCACTAGCCAACAACCATACCACTACACTAAGCTACGGGGTCTGGTTAAACAATGGAACGCATTTGAAAATATGCTTTGTATTTAATTGCGCCATTATGGCGCTAAACACGGATTAGTAGATAATTAAACTCATTTTGCATTTAATTAATCTAGAGTTTAATTCAGCTAAATTTATGGTAGACCCACCAAATTTGGGCCTGCCACCAAACTTGGTGGATTTAACTGGAGTCTTTCTAGTTTTAGCAGAGGTTTTCTAGACCAAACTGGAGAAAGCCATAGATTGCTAAGATTTGGACCAATTTTGGAAAATGAATAGTCATTTTCAAATGATTTCGACACTCTGAAGTTAATGGAATATGTTTCATAGGAAATTGGGCACTTATACGGGTTATTTTTCCACAGGGAAGTTCAAGGAAGCCTAAGGCCACTAGGGAAGGAGGTCATGCCCAAATCAACCAGAGTTAGTTTTCAAAGATCTAATAGTCATTTTTGGGGGTTTTAGGTCCTCTGAACCCATTGGTACAATATGAAAATCCATTGGAATTGAGCAGAATATTATAATCATACATTGACCAATAATTCCAAAGAGGGCCTAGCCATTGAAGGAGGTCCTAGGAGATGTAGCCCAGTACTGGAGGGTTAACTCCTTGATCAGTTTTGTGTTGTGAGTTTGGTGTGTATTATGTATGAAATTTTAATTGTTGTTCATGTCTTTTTAATAAGCTAATTAGCTCATAAATCACTCACATAAAATACATAAATCTTTACACATAAACCTCTTGCATAACTGGGTAAATGAGACGATCCTAAACATATATTTAACTGATGAGGGAGCTTGCATAGCATCAAAAATTTTACCCAAGATTTCAGATTAGGTTGGTATCAGAGCACTTGTTAGCTCATTTGAACCTTGAGATGGTTTGTGAAGGTTAGCTAGAGAATTAGCTATTGTTTTGAAATTGTGAAATGATCATTTAACTGTGTGCAAGTTTGTGTGTAGAAGTTGAAGCAAGGAGAAGCTCAAGATTGAGATATTGGTTCTCAAATAACAATAAAGAAGTTTGTGAATCCTTTTGAATTGTTGTGAAGCTCTTTAATTCATTACACTTGTGATGGAAGCTTCAACAAGTGATGTTTCTAATCTCTCTTCCTTAGCAAGATTATTTGGTGAAGAGATGTTGTAGGAGTTTTTCATCATGAGAGATATGGTGCAAGAGATGTTTGAAGATAGGAAGGAGAACACTATACTTCAAGAGTAGTGGATGGCCATGAAGGAGGAGAAGCAAGAGCTTCTTGAAAAGATGCATGAGATGGAGATCTTACTCTATGATGCCAAGGAAACCCTAGCCAAGTATGTGCATGAACATGAGGTATGCAATTCAAGTTTATCTTCAATTTCCTCTTAAAATGAATTTTTTGGTGCTTTTGAAAGGCATACTAGAGGAAAAGGGTCCAAATTATTGATGAATATGGGCTATGAAGGTAAAGGGTTAGGCACACGTGCACAAGGCATAGTGGAGCCAATTGTTGTTGAGGAAAGACCTAGGTATTTTGGTCTTGGTTATGGAAAACATGATGGATAATGCTCCAAAGTCAAGGAGGCACATGAAGGTGTTCCAAGAAGGAATTTTTTTCTAAGTTCATCATGTCAAGCTTGTAAATTTTGTGGTCATGAGGAATTCAAATGTTTTATACCCACTTTGCAAGAAAATGCTCATAAGCATGCAAACAATGGTTTCAACGAACAAGAGGATGTTGAAAGCTATAAGGTTATTAACACCATTGTTGGTATCCCGAAGAGAGACACTACCTCATCAAATTCACCTCCTTGAGAAGGCGACAAAGGTGAAAGTGCAAGGTATAAATCTGCCTTTAATCAAGTTTCTTTTGATTATGTTAAACATGGTAAATATTCATGTAAGAATTAGAGAAAAAGTTCATGTTCCTTTTTTGGTTTGAAGAACCATAATGTTTCAATATATTGGAAGAAAAAGGCCACATACAGGAAACTTTCAAAGAAAAAGTGACAGAAAGCCAAAGGTCCATTGGACAAGGCAAACCATGTTGCAAAGAAGATGTAATTGTTTTGCACTCATTACCATAAGCAAGGTCATCCCATAGACAAATGTTTGACTTTGTATCCAACAACTCATCCATGACATTTGAAGAAGGTGGAGAGAGAATTTGGCAAAGATGAAAAGAAGCATCCATAATTGATGTGGTTCAAGATGATTCACAAGATGATGTGCAGTTGCAAGAATCGCCATTGAAATGGTTTGGTAAGAGGTGGTTTGATTTCTTATCCAAATAAGGCTTGCATTTCTTTTGTTGATAGATGAAATTCTTTGCCTTTAAAAATGCATTTCTTTGCCTTATGAATGCATTACTTTTATGTTGAAAGTATGTTGCAACTTGTATGATGCAAGATGTTGAAAGTAGAGTTTTGTTTGACTCACTTTAATGCAGCAAAGAAGGAAATGTGTGGTTACAAGTTTGTATGTGAATGCATTTCTTTTGAAAGCATTCTTGATGTTGCATATTCTTGCCATGAAGGTGAGTGAAAGCTGAGTATGTTACTCACTTCATTTGCAGAAAATTTGTCATTCTTGATGTTTCATATTTTCTCCATGAAGGTGTGTGAAAGTTGGATATGTTACTCACTTCATTTGCAACAATTTTTTCATTCTTGATGTTGCATATTTTTGCCATGAAGGTGTGTGAAAGTTGAGTATGTTACTCATTTCATTTGCAGTAAATTTGTCACTCTTTATGTTGCATATTTTCGCCATGAAGGTGTGTGAAAGTTGAGTATGTTACTTCATTTGCAACAAATTTGTCATTCTTGATGTTGCATATTCTTTCCATGAAGGTGTGTGAAAGTTGGGTATGTTACTCACTTCATTTGCAGAAAATTTGTCCATTCAACGCTTATGTGCCCATACATGTTTTTGGGCTTATTTACTTGTGTTTGTACTTGAGGGAGAGTTGAAGAATTTTACACATACATGAGAGTTTTTGTGTGTGTGAACAATGAAACTAGCAACATGCATGAGTGATTAACTTGTATTGGTCGATTGCTTTGTTAACATGTATGATTGACAACTTGAGAATTTTCATTGTGTTTGGATACATGCATGAGTGTCAACTTGTGTCAATTGTTGTCACTTGTATGTCATCTCGACTTGGAAGAGTTGATTTTATCTTCAAAGATGAAAGGGAGATGTTGATGTATTATTGCATGAGATGTGAAATTCTTGTTGTTTATGCAAAGAATCGTCAAGTTGCTATACATGCTTATGTTTGGCTTTCAAGTCAAGTCAATTGTTTGAAGAAGCATGTTTTGTCGACTTATGTTTAGTCGCATATGTTTTGTTGACATTTTTTCAGTCGATGGATTGTACACCAAGATGCAAGAGCACATGGAGATGTTACATGATGTAACAATTATTTCTTTGAAGGAGAAAAAAAAGAGGTCATTGATTTGCATTTCTTGCATAATGCGTTTTTTTCCATTTAATGGTGTATTTGTGACAAGATGTCACAGGATTTTGGAAGGTACATTCGTGAGCAAGATTCTCATGCTCAGCCTTCATTCTCAAATCATGACATGAGAAGCATGTTGAACTGGAGGATGACAGGGGCAAGAAGCAAAAAGTGGACGTGATGCCAAAACTTTTCAACCATTGTAGACCATTTGTATGTGTTGTCGCCAAAATTCTCAGTGGGAAGGCTATCAGATTGTATCAGTTTTCCAAGAACTGAGGGATTGATGTGGTACAAAAAGGGTATTTTGTAGACAGAAAGTGTCCAACAAGTGTTGGATTGGGTCAGCAACAAAAGGAGAACAATGGTTGAGGGACATAGCCATTTGCAAGGCAAGGCATGTCAGTGTACCCAAGTGGTTGTAATGGAGAATTTTCAAGTATAAGAAGTTGATAGAACTTGGGAAGGAGAAGAGTATTCCATTATCATTTGATATCCAACTTTTGTGGGTCCAAAAGCCTATTAGTGGGAAGGAGTGATCAGAATCTAGATTAGGGGCAAAAATTAGCTCAAAAATAAAAGTACTCAAAATTGATTGATTCCTAAACAACCGTGTCTGTCTCAGTGATACTATCCCAAAGCAACTTGTTTCACTCAAAACAGAGTTCGTATGAGGAAGTTAGAGCCCGCTGACCATTTCACCAAACAAAAAAAAAAAATTGCAGGTACTGCCTAGCCAACAATTCGTACTACTGATGTGCCAAGTTAGCAGTCCGTACTACTGATGTGGTACGTGACTGAGTAGGTCAAAGTTGGTCAATGCCCAATAAGGGCATGCCGAGTGTCATCTTGTGGTTGGTTTCTAGTTAGATGATGTGGCACAATTATGTTGGTTTTGGATGGGCGAATGAGAGGCCGCCATGTGGCAAGCCTGAAGGCCACCATGTGGCACCTTCCAAATGGCTGAACAGGGTTTATTTGTTTGGTAAAATATTTTGGTGGAGGTCATGGTCAAACCCACGACCTCCCCTCCACAAGCCAACAACCATACCACTACACCAAGCTAGGGGGTTTGGTTAAACAATGGAACACATTTGAAAATTTTCTTTGTATTTAATTGCGCAGTTATGGCATTAAACACGGATTAGCAGATAATTAAACCCGTTTTGCATTTAATTAATGTGGAGTTTAATTCGGTGGGATTTATGGCGGGGCCACCAAATTTGGGCCTGCCACCAAACTTGGCCAACTTAACTGGAGTCTTTGTAGTTTTAGCCGAAGTTTTCTAGACCAAACTCGAGAAAGCCATAGATTGCTCAGATTTCGACCAATTTTGGAAAATGAATAGTCATTTTCAGATGATTTCGACATTCGAAAGACAATGAAACATGTTTCAGAGGCAATTGGGCACTTTTATAGGTGACATTTCCACAAGGAAGTTCATGGAAGCCTAGGGCCACCAGGGAAGGAGGTCATGCCCAAATCAACCAGAGTCAGTGTTTAAAGATCTAATAGTCAATTTTGGGGTTTTTGGGTCCTATGAACCCAATGGTATAGCCTTAAAATCTATTGGAGTTGAGAAGAAGCTTGTAATTAGACATTGACCAATAATTCCAAACAGGGCCTAACTATTGAAGGAAGTCCTAGGAGATGTAGCCTAGTACAGGAGGGTGAACTCCTTGATCAGTTTTGTGTTGTGAGTTTGGTGTGTATTATGTCTAAAATTTTACTTCTTGTTGATGTGTTTTTAATCAGTTAACTAACTCATAAATCACTCACATAAAATACATAAAACTTACACATAAACCTCTTGCATAACTAGGTAAATGAGACGATCCTAAACATATTTTTAACTGATGAGGGAGATTGCATAGCATTAACAAGTTTGCCCAAGATTTCAGATCATTTTTTGATCATATTTACAAATAGTATTCATGAATCTTACTTCTCTGCATAATCTGAGATGTTCACCCCCATATACATTAATAGTTGCATAAGACATGTCCATTTGAAGACTTCCTCCTAATTTGGCACAAGAGGATCTTGATAATAACATGCCAAATTTAGGAGGGATATCAATGACTACTATGTCTAAAACCACACTCTTAATAGGGATTTGACCTAAAGTGACCACTAGATCCTTTATAAATCCGAGACAAGGTACTTTCTTGGAGTCAAAAGTGTAAATATCACGATAAGTTTTGGTAACTTCTAATTGAAGTTGGTCCATGATAATCTTTGACATCATATTATGGGAGGCTCCAGAATCTAACATGCAGTTATATAAAAAGAAATCCTTAACCTTTAGAGTCACATAAAAAGGTGGCACATTTTCATCAATCATATCTGAGTTGGGACCAAAGACAACTGAAGCCTTTTCATCTTGTAAACTTATTACATCTCCTTCAGCATCAACACTAGATGGATGGATCCATTTAGAAACTTGGTTTTTGTATCTTGGATTCTTTAAAAGTTCAGATAAAGGAATGGGTATTTTGACTCTTTCTAATTCCTTTTCAACATTGAAAGTGATTAAAGCAGTTTTATCAATTGAAGTTACTTCACTTGATTGATTCAATGGCTGAAATGTTGTTGTTTGAGATTCAGTAGTTTTGATTTGTGGTTCATTTACAATGGGATTTTTGGGAGGTCTACCAAGCCCTGACCTAGGTCTTAAGTCATATCTCCTATTTAATTCAACAATTAAAAACTCAGAAAAGTCCTGGTACTTTGAAATTTGTGAGTCTTCTTGATATTGTTGAGAAGACTGATTTAAAGTAACAGAGACAATAACATTTTGTACAGATGAATGATCAATATTATTTATATCCTCAGTAATCAAAGGGCTAGTGTCTTTAGGTTGTTGATCATCAATCATTAATGGAGGTTGAATTTGTTGATCATTATTTGGTCTTTATAAGGTTTGGGTTTGAGGAGATCTCCTAAATTGAGTTTGAGGTCTAGTAGTAGTTTGTTGAATTGTTCTAGGCTGAGTTTCTATTTTTGAAATTCTATTTGAAAGGTTTCTAAGTAATGAAGTGATTTCATCTATCTTTTTATCTTCATTTTTAGTTTTTGAGGAAGAACCTTCTTCCTTAGCTTTCATTTTCCTTTCAACTTTTTTTTCCTTAGCTTTAAGTTTAGCTGATGTTGACCTATTGGCTTCAACTTCTATAGCATTTGTTTGCATGTCTTCTAGGGTATGAGATGTCCTTTCCCTAAGCATAACTGCAAAATCATCTTCAAATGCTTTAGAAAATCTAACTTTGGCTGCTACTACTGGTGGTTTATAGTTAGGTGGCATCTTATGATAAAGTTTATTGAATCTTTTTATGAAATCTTCCACTGGCTCACCATGGTTTCTTTTCAGTTCTTCAAATTCCGTGAGATAGTAAACAAGATCCTTCTTAACCCCCCACTGATTCTTAAATATGGTAGTTAATTCATTCCAAGAAAAAATTGAATTATCTCTCAATTGTCTAAACCAAATCCTAACATTCCTTTCTAGTGATTGAACAAACAATCTCATATATACATCTTCATGTTCTATGTTCATATTATTAGCAAAATCCAATAAGGCAACTAAATGATCTTCAACATACAAACATTTTTCTTCATTAAACCTTGGTAAGGTGTTTTAAATAACCATTAGGAAAATTATTGAGTACATTAGGAAGTTGTAAATGAGCATACCTAGCTTGAATAATAGGTTGAAAATAATCCATAGTTGCAGATGAAGATGAATCAAGCGAAGATGTCGTAGAAGATGAGGTAGATGATGAGGTAGAAGATAATGATGTTGTATGTGACGATGGAGGTGTAAAAGTAGGAGGAGGAGTAAAAGAAGGTGGAGGATCTCTAAAAATTTTAAAAGGTGTTTTGATCACTAACTTTTGAACCTTTATTTCAACTTCTTCTTTATTTTCAAACAAAGGATTTGAATATACAAAAAAGGTTTCCTCCAGTTGGGCAGAAGTAGATGGAAATTCATAATGAGTGGATGAGATAAAATAAGTAGATTTTAACTTCGATAAATGTACATCCAATTCTTCTTCTGACTTAGGTGAATCTGAAAATATTTCAAGGATTTTATATGATTCCAAACAATGGACTAAAAGAGTTGATTGCTTATCAACTCCTTTGGATAGTAGTTCTAAACCCCTAGGTGTTAAATAAACCAAATATAATGGAGATGGAATAGACCTAAAAGGATCAGAAACTTAAATATCTTCATGTTGTAAAGGCATAGAAGAAGAGGTAGAAGCCACAAGTCTCCTTCTTAAAGAGGATTCCCTTACCAGTCTCTCTGGATCAGATAATTGAGAGACAATTTCAGAGTCAGAATGAGACCTGGTATGTCTTGAAGGAGCCAATTTGGGTTTGTGAAGTCAATTGGAGAAGTATTTTAACATGTTCTTCCCTTATTCACCTTAAAGGAAAAGCTTTATTGTTGTCTCAGGGAAAAATACTTCAATTTTCGTTTCCCGGCAACAACACCAATCTGATGTTGTCCTCTAAGATAATTCTAGGTTAATTACTCATGCTAGAGCATCTAAAATGTTTTGTTGTTTTAATTTTTTTTGGATGAAAAATGTTATGAACAGTTAAAGGCAGGTGCTCAAACCTTAACAATTATGAATTTAATGAAAGGGTTGTTTGCTTGTCTCAGAACAATTAATTGATTTTTAGTTGAATGAATAACAGAGTTGAAAGGGTTATAACTTACTAAATATTCAAACTAAGTATTTAGTTAATTATAAGACAGAATGCAGGTAAACAATGTTTACCTAGTCACAAAATGTATTTAATTTTATGAAGATGGGTGTGACAATTTATAGATATAGAAGAGTTTATAATAACAGACAGTTCTATAAACTAATCTCTAATTACCGATTATAACTTCACCAGGGATTTTAGATAAACTGACACTCAGTTTAATCTTACCCAAGGTTCTCCATTAAAAGTTAAGTACATGAAGAATAACATAATGAAATGAAAACATGAGAAAAACCCACAAGGAGACAACTATTTGAGGCAAATCCATAATCGTTTCATTAATTTGAAGCAAATCTCTAGTTGATTACAATTATTCTTTGAAAAGATCATCCAAGGGTTCAAACCATAATAACTCGAAGGAATAGTTATTTATAAAAAATATTGACTTTCTAGATATATCTTTTAACAAAATATAAAAATAGTAAAAAAATATAGGAATCCTAAAACTGCTAAGTTGCTGACACTATCTTCAAGGAAGTTGCTGATGATCTGGCCCCCAAAATGTGTTTCCTTGTTATCTGTCAATTGTGATGAAAGTTACTCAATGATTTCACACAAATTATCCCATCTATATTCGCTTGGTATAGAAAGATTAATTAATTTCTTGTAGACTTCATCCACCTCGGTATATTTTTCAAAAGTAGGCTTATTGACAAAGATATGTTTAATTTCATGTTTGATCATTAAATCAAAAATCAAAGATATGTTTAATTTCCCTGTAAGATGACCTTTGATACCTGTAAATTTAGCTTTATCAGTTGCAACTATGTAAATCGTTTTGAAATACTCCTCCAAAATGATCAATCTGTCATTTGGTGCTACTAGTCTTGGCAATCCTCTTTGGTTGAGCAAGTTGAACTTAAAATGAAACCTTTGGACAACAGTTTTCAAAGTCTGGCACTTTGTCTCCAACTGAGTCATGAGATTTTTCTTCTGCAAAACTTTCTTAATCTCAAGAATGGTTTTTGTCTTGTCTGCAATCTGAATTTCTTCTAATTCAGCTCTGGTTTTTGAATTGAGCACCTTAATCATATTTGTGGCCTCACTTGGTTTATCTTTAAGAGCTTCTCTGACCTCTTCAATAGTTGTCTAGCATCTAGTAATAAGCTCTTCATGTTTGAAAATAATTTGTACAGAGGGCCAAATTTCAACTATAACTTGACTTATATCTGCCAAAATGTTTTCCTTGGCTTGGGCCAAGGTTTGAGCCATTAATGACTCATCTTCCAAATCTTGAATCTTCTTGGTCAGTTTGTAGGTCTTCTGCATCTTCTGGAAGAACGATCTCAAAATTTTGAGCTCTTTGGGGGAATGTAAGCTTATGGTATAGATCCATGAGGACAACAACAAAAAAATGGCTAAGGGAATCATTTTCAGGAATGATAAGCATTTTTTTTTATGGTTTCAGGTTTGATAGATATCATAATGTCTCCATTCTAAGCTACCATAGTTCTCTACAGGGGATTGTACCTAGCCTGACACCACATAACTAAGTCGGGAAATGGATGATTTTGAGGAGACATGAACATGGGCAATAGTGATTCCCATAGGTTAATTTCATCCTCTAAGTCCTGATAGGCCTTTCTTAACTAATGGTACAATTTGAAAATATCGAATTCACACTCTATGTCCATGATCTTAAAAAATTGATCAGCTAAGGGGATGTGGTCAAGGTCTAGGGTATCAGTGGCTTTTGGATTTTCTTGAGCAGGGATATTGCTACCAGAGAGCTGGTCTTTTATTTTGGGTGCCATATTCTAATGGATAAGGGAAAAAGTAACAAGATGTTGATGAAATGGGTACTTGAACAGAGATCAGTCCCTATAAAAAAAAACTAGTGAGGGCACTATCATCTTGAAATATAATAGAGTTTAACCAAATCCAATATTTAAAACCTGCAATTGAAATAGTAGGAATGAAAACAAGGGAGTCACGTGAAAATGGATGAAGGTTTATTTATAATAGTGTAGCGATGATCGTTAAAATCACACCATTATCCTATAGGATTAGTGTGCATTATATGGACAACGAAAGGCAGAAAACGAGTAGGGGGAACGAGTAAGAGGAGCGTGGATGAGTTTAACGGACATGAATGTAACACATAGGGATATGTGGAGGAAAATTATAGGTGGGAGGAATAGCACGGGAAATAGGGATAGTCATTGGTGGAGTGATGTATAGATGAGATAGGATAAGTAGATTTCGGAGGGGGGGTAGTGGTAAATGGTATTGCATTGGGGGGGAGGTGTGAAGTGATGAGGAGGTGACACGTTGCAATGGGCCTGCTGAATAGGAAACCACTTTTTGGACCTGCCCCCCTTGCCATTAACGTGAAACAGTAGAAGGGGGTGCAAAATGGCTTCCCCTTCGTTGAAATGGGCGGGGAAGAGGATCACTATCGAAAGGTATCCGCTTGATAGCACTCCACGAAAAAATGATTTTTTCATTTATGACTTTAAACTTCACTTTATAAAACTTTGTTTATACAATATTAATCACCTTTAAAAGGTAATTAATGCTAATTAAAGAAAAAGTTATCTATGAATGGCGCATTTGATCTAGCAGCCATTTATTTTCCCTAATCTTATTCTAACCTTATTCTAATACATCATTTGGCCAAGTTTTGAGCATATCATGCCAAATTTTATTTTATTCTATCCTATCTAATGATGTTCTACCAAGATTAAACAATTTGGTGAACTTATTCACTAATCTAGAAACATAAATTTAAATGATTTGATCATGGTTAAACTATATGATTCAAATCAAAACATCAGGTTGTGGCATTTTAAACAAGCTGCACACAAAACCCTAGTTTATTTGCAATGTAATTTTACTCTTTTCTAGTGGCATTTAAATTTTCTCACTTATACAAATTTTTTCTTTTGATGGGGTTTCATTTCATCTATTTTTTTTACTTGCATTTTCATTTTTTATTCTATATTTTTTAAACCCTCATTTATAAATAAAAACTAATTTATCAAACCAAATATGTTACAACAGAAGATTCACCCAGATACCATGCCTCCCAACCACGAGGTAGGCTATTATGTCCTTTCCTCTCCCCCGAGCAGTCCTTTACCAGAACAAATTTCTTTTCCTCAATATTTCCAATAGGAAATAGATCCTTAGGCCTCATAACCCCCTAGGTTCAATCCTAGGCTATTAAATAAACACAAGGGTTCCACTATCTCTTGTCCAGCTCTAGAGTACCCATTGGCAGTGTCCTGCCTTTTCAATAGTTTAACTATGCATTTTTACAAACTCAGTTTTCTCTCCTCTATTTCCTCCAGCTTCCTCTCAGTTTCCTTCCTAGGCCTCCTCTTTTGAGTTTTTCCTTAAGAACCTTGATAGGAGGGAGATAATTGATTCTTTAAAACTGTCTCATAAAAGAGTGTTCTTTACGGGTTATCAAGGTGAATTTTCTAAAGCTTTCTTGACTATTTTTGTTAAAAGAAAAAGAGTACAGTAATTATAACCTAATCATCCATAAATTGTTAAGCTTCCACTTAGCCTACAGATTATGTTGTTTTTTTTTAAATTTTAAACAGTAAAGTAAATATAATAAAAATCACAATATATGGCCTTTTAAATAATTCAGGATAAGTTTCCTACATAAACTACTCATCTTTCCAGGTAGCTTCATCTGGGCTAAAGTGCCTAAACTTCACTTTAACTTGGGAGATGGCTCACCTCCGTAATGTTATTTATCTTTGCTCAAGAATAAGTTAAGGCTCTACCAGGAACTCTCCATTTGTTTCAACTTGTTACAACAACCATATCACAATAGTTTACATATATTGTCATATTAATATCAAAGTATTTTTCTTTTTTAAATGTTACCTGAACATTGTGCCAGTGAATCACATGGGCAGGGTCATATGCATATCTCTTTAATAAGGAGACATGAAATACATTATGAAATCTTATATGATTGGGTAAGGCCAATTAATAAGCCACTGGTCCAATTCTTTCTAATATCTTAGAGGGGCCACCGAAGCGAGGGGCACGCTTTACACAACTAGACCATCTTAGAGTGCTTTTCTTGGGTTTGATTGGCACATATACATGATCTATGACTTTGAATTCCCTATAGGTTCTTTTCTGGTTAGCATAAGTTTTATGCTTGTCCTGAGAAATCTTTAAACTGAGTCATACTTTCTTTACCATTTGTTCTATTTTTGCTAGCATCTCTAGTCCTAACATCAATCTATTTTCAAGGCTATTCTAATTCATAGGTGTCCTACACCTTCTCTCATAGAGCACCTCAAAATGGCTCATCTTCAATGACTATTTATAACTATTATTTAATGAAAACTCCACTAAATGCAGGTACTTCTCCCACTTTGTGGGTTGCTTCATAACATACATCCACAACATGTCCTCCAAAACCTGATTCACACTTTCAGTTTGTCCATCATTTTGTGGATGGTATGCAGTACTGAACTGAATCTGAGTTCCCAGTCTTGTGAAAAGGGCCTTCCAAAAAGTGGAGGTAAATTTCACATATCTATCCAATATAACTATTTTAGGAATACCATGTACGTGAAACACTTCCTTCATGAAAATATCAACAATTTGAACAATCTTGTAGGTATATTGTATCAAAATAAACGTGTTGTCTTACTAAGTTTGTCTACAATCACCATGATTGAATCATTATGCTTTTTAAACCTGGGGATTCTTGTAATAAAATCAAGTGTAATGACTTCCCACTTCCATTCAGGTATAGGTAACGGTTGAAGAAGGCCAACAGGGTGTTGGTGTTCAGCTGTAACTTGTTGACACTCTATACATTTAGCAAAATATGTTGCAATATCCTGGTGCATTCCTGGCCAAAAATAATCCTTTTTCATGGTTGAGAACATTTTTTGGTACCCGGGATGGGCATTATAAGGACTCTTGTGAAACTCGTCCAAATTTAGTTGTCTAACATAAATCTAGTTGGGAACATATACTCTTCCCTTGAAGGTTAACATTTGATATTTATCTATACTATATTCTAACTATTTTTCTTGGCTGATGGCTTGATAATCTTGTTGCCATAAAAAATTATACTCTCAATCTCTTTGGGAAACTTATTTAATTTGTTCCAGGAATTTAATTTCTATTTGATTATAATGTGGTTCATAAATGCAGTACACTCTCTTGCTTAACACATCAACAACACATTTTTCCTTCCCTTTTAGATGCTTGAGTCAAACTCAAATTCACTAAGAAAGGCATTCCACCTTCCTTGATGAGCATTTAAATTGGGTGGTTTAAAGTAACTGTCAGGATATTATGGTTTGTCATGAGTGGAAATATTTTTCCTAAGAGGTAATGCCTTAACACTTTCAATGAATGGCCCACAATGGTCAATTCCAAATCATATGCAGAATATTTTTACTGATGTTCCTTCATATTTTGTGACTCGTATGCTTTGACCTTCCCATCTTGAGTTAGTACTACCCCTACTCCTTCTTGGAAAGCATCCGTGCAAACCACAAATTCTTTGTTTGGATAAGCAATATTTAATACAAGAGTAGTGGTTAATAGATGTTTTAACTATTCAAAGTTTTGTTGACACTCACTGGTCCATTTAAAAACTTTCTCGTTTTTCTGTAAGGAGGTGATGGGGTACACAATTCGAGAGAACCCCTCAATAAAATGGAAATAATACCCTTCCAGACCCATAAATGATCATATATCAACAACAGTTTTGGGTACTGGCCACTCCATAATGGTTATGATCTTTTTCGGATCAACAACTATTCCCTCTACCAAAATGACATTCCCCAAATATTGAATTTGATTTTTATAAAAATCAGATTTGCTAAATTTTTAATACAACTGGTGGTCTCATAATATTTGCAGTACCATATGCAGGTGTTCTTTATGTTCCTCCATAGTTTTAGAATAAATCAGAATATCATCTATAAAGATCAAGACAAATTTATCTAGAAAAGAATGGAAAAAGCCATGCATTAAACTCATGAATGTTGTTGGCAAGTCGATTTTAGAGAAAATTGTTGCACCTTTAACCTGGTCAAAAAAATCATCTATGTGAGGCAGTGGGTACTTATTCTTAATTGTTAATTTATTAAGTCGTCTATAATCAATGCACAATCTGAGGGTGCCATCCTTTTTCCTTACAAATAATATCGGGGCTCCCGAGGGTGATACACTAGGACAAATATTTCCTTTATCAAGCAGTTCTTGTAACTTCATTTTATGTTCAGTCAACTCATGTGCACTCATATGGTACAAATATTTGGATATCGGCGCTACTCAAGGGACTAATTCAATAGTAAAATCAATATCCCGCTTTGGGGGTAGCCCTGGTATATTCTCAGGAAACACATCAACAAAATCCTGTATTATTGGTATGTTTCCCAGTGTGGTGGTTTTATCCATGGTATTAGTATATCCCACTTGAATGACATAAATCATACAACCCTTCCTAATGAATTTACCTAGCTGAGAGGTAGTAATGGGGTGTAACTTCACAGGTATTCTAACTCCTTGGATTTCCTGCCACAAACCATTTTCAGCTAAATAACTAATGGATTTCCCTTTACAATCTACTAAAGACCAATTCCCTTCCAACCAGTCCATCCCAATCAACAAGTCCTAAGATCATAGGGAAAATATGTTCAAATCAGACTTAATCTGTTAGTCCCGTATTTCAACATAACAGTTTGGTACCTTAGCAATTACTCTTCATTTTTCTTCAGTAGCTAGTTGTACTAGCTAAGGGTTCTTATATTTAGAAATTTGCAATTGACATTTTTCTACTACTTTGGGGCTAACATAGCTTAAACTTGCACCTAGATCTACTAAAATTGACATGATCTGGTTGATTAACTTACCTTCCAACTCTATCATGGTGGGTTGATAGTTCGCTTGATGATCCTCTAGTGCCACATTGAGCTTTGGCATACTTCTCACCACCTCTCCAACTGTAGAAGTTTCCTGTACATTCGTAGTTGGTTCAGGTCTCGTACAATGAGGGCAATTTTTATAATAGTGGGGTTCACCACAACCCCACCACTGCAGAGGGGGTTTATGTAATTGAATAGGTTCTGGTTTACTTGATACTTAGCTTTGTTTAGATTTATCCTGTCCCTTTGCTTTAGCTGGGTTTTTTCCAAACTGTTTATTTGAATGACTATTTTGTGTGTTTTTAAAATTCGCAATCCTTAAATTTTTGGTATTTGGATCATTTTTCTGCCCTTTTTTCTACGACCAGAGTTTCCCTCCATCTCCTTTCCGTCATTTCTTCTCATAGAAAATTTGGGTTTTCCAAATTTCTTCATCCATGGTTTTTGGATTATCATACTCAATCATTTCCTTCATGTATGTCAACAGGTTACTAATATAGCAATGTACTTTAGTTTTTTCCTCTCGAATATATGATACGTATCTCAATAACTATGTAAATTTAGTCATGAACTCATCTATGGTTAGTTTCCCTAACATAGGCATAGTTTCCCTAGCTTTTTCATCATAGAATCATTTTGTTAGATATTTGTTCTTGAAATTCTTTTGAAACTTGTCCCGCATCACTTCTCGTTCCTCTATTCCTTGTACTGCTTTTACCTCCTCCCACCATAGATTCACCTTCCCTTGGAGCTTATAGATGGCCAAACTAGCCTTAATATGTTTGTCATATTCATATATTTGGAAGTATTTGTTCATATCAATAATGCATTCCTCCGAACTTCTTCAACATCCCCATCAAAAACCGGGGTTTAATTTTTCTAAACTTCCCCATGCATTTCAACTTTTTGTTTCTTTATCCTCCTCTGGTCAGAAAAATTGCCCTATTCTTCTTAGGTCCCTATAATACTAGTGATTACCCCATTACTATTGTAGTTGTATCCCTTATTAATATTTTTGTGCCCCTATTGTCTGCATATTGTTATTACTGTGCCCCATAGAATCCCTCTATTGTTATTTTTGTGCCTTTATATTATTATTGTTAGGTCAGCTGGGTTATATTGTGACTCCTTAGACTTCTATATATAGAAATGAGGTTTTGTCATTTGAATCATCAAAGAATCATTCATTTGTGTAATGTAAAGGAGGTTGCCCCCTCGAAGAGGCTGAATTCTAAGGGTTTGATCTATCTTTTCTATCTTTTTGTGAGCTGGTTTCATAACATTTGGTATCAGAGCTTTGAATTCTAGGGTTTTGCTGCTCCAAACAGGTCATCGTGGCATTTGCACTGTAACTTTTTTTTTTTGCGACGTTTCATATGCTAAAAAAAAACCATTTGGGCCGAAATCGTTATGAACTGCAGGTCCGAATTTCAGAGCTTTTCGCGCTATATTTGTGGAGATATGATCTGAGGAAGTTGGCATTTTTACAGACTCCCAAATTACATTCCAAACAGGTGACCTGGGGAAAATAGTCATAACTTTTTTTTAGCATCAGATTGAAATTTTGTAAGAAGTTACAAAAAGAGGACAGACTATAGTTTCTTGTGTATATTTTTCAGATTCTAAGGTCGAAACAGTGACACGTGGCACTTCCTACAAGTTCGCTCCTCTTAAAAAGTCTATAATCAGGTCATCTTGGGAGATTGTGCATAAATTAGCCTTGGAGAATCTAAATTCAATTAGACTGGCGGCATTGGAAAGAGGACACAAAGGGCTACTGTTAGGTCCCTATAATACTAGTGATTACCCCATTACTATTGTAGTTGTATCCCTTATTAATATTTTTGTGCCCCTATTATCTGCATATTGTTATTACTGTGCCCCATAGAATCCCTCTATTGTTATTTTTGTGCCTTTATATTATTATTGTTAGGTCAGCTGGGTTATATTGTGACTCCTTAGACTTCTATATATAGAAATGAGGTTTTGTCATTTGAATCATCAAAGAATCATTCATTTGTGTAATGTAAAGGAGGTTGCCCCCTCGAAGAGGCTGAATTCTAAGGGTTTGATCTTTCTTTTCTATCTTTTTGTGAGCTGGTTTCATAACATTTGGTATCAGAGCTTTGAATTCTAGGGTTTCGCTGCTCCAAAAAGGTCATCGTGGCATTTTCACTGTAACTTTTTTTTTGCGACGTTTCATACGCTAAAAAAAAACCATTTGGGCCGAAATCGTTATGAACTGCAGGTTTGAATTTCAGAGCTTTTCGCACTATATTTGTGGAGATATGATCTGAGAAAATTGGCATTTTTACAGGCTCCCAAATTACATTCCAAACAAGTGACCTGGGGAAAATAGTCATAACTTTTTTTCAGCATCAGATTGAAATTTTGTAAGAAGTTACAAAAAGAGGACAAACTATAGTTTCCTGTGTATATTTTTCAGATTCTAAGGTCGAAACAGTGACACGTGGCACTTCCTACAAGTTCACTCCTCTTAAAAAGTCTATAATCAGGTCATCTTGGGAGATTGTGCATAAATTTGCCTTGGAGAATCTAAATTCAATCAGACTGGCGGCATTGGAAAGAGGACACAAAGGGCTACTGCAGGTCGCAATTTCAGAACTAGATGATCCAAAATTATAGAGATACATCAGAGGCAATATCGAGCTCCTACAAAGTGAAAAAAGGTGTGTAGATTTTTTTAAATTTTTGCTTAAGCTTGGTTTGAAAAATTATTTTGAAGGAATTCAAAGGACATAGTAGAGAATTATTATCGGTAACTGATGCCCTGAGGAAAGAAAATGCAAACACCTAGTAAGCAACCTGAAAGCTCTAGTATGACTTATGAAGAAGAGGAAGAGATGCAACATGATATATCAAATTACAAGACCAAGTACAACAAATGTCACTCGCACAAAAAGTAACAGAATCTAAGATGGATGGTTTAAAGAAAGATGTAGAAGCTAAGATGAATGACGTGGAAGCTAAGATGACTGATTTGAAGATAGATTTGAAGACAGATTTGAAGACAGGCATGGCAAATTTGAAGACAGATTTGACAAATTTTCTACAAGAAATACTTACTAATGGTGAAAGGGTAGTAAAGGAAACTCATGATGAGAACAAAAGAAATGTTAATCATGATTTCATAGACTCTAATGTTAGATTGAAGACCCACCATATTCCAAAAATAGATATGAGGAAGTTTGATGGCAAGGATCCCGCAACATGGATATTACAGATGGAGCAATTTTTCGATCTCAATATTGTGCAAAACACACAAAAGGTACATATTGCAACTTTATATTTGGAAACAAATCAGTTTGTATGGTATCAATGGCTTTGCTCTCATAAACAAATTATCACTTGGGCAATTTTTACGGAAGAATTGATAGCACATTATGAGGATACAAAAAGCAACACTTTTTTTTAGCCAAGTGATAAGTCTCAAACAAAAGGGTTCAATAATGGAGCACATTGAGGAGTTCCAAAGATTGAACATAAGGGTAAAAAATATTCTAGAGGAGCATAGGGTTGATGTGTTCATAGGGACTTTAAAGGATAATATCCAACATGATGTTCACCTTTGGGAACCTAATTCATTAGAGAAGGCATTCAAGTTAGCAAGAAAAATGGAAAGCAAAATTATAGCAACTAGGAAGCATACCACTCACAACTATAAAGATGGAAGTGTTGTTTTCCGTAGCCTTCCACAACCTATAAGGTTGACACCACAACAATTGGAAGAAAAAAGAGCAAAAGGGCTTTGTTACAATTGTGATAGCAAATACACTAAAGGTCATAAGTGTGCTGAGAAGAAATTATTCTACATAAATTGTGAAGAGGAAGAAGAAAAGGAGCAAGAAAGGTCAAAAGAAGAGGATATACTCCAGGAACAAAGCCTAGATAGAGAAGAAATGAATCCGACCATATCTTGTAATGAATTGGCTGGAATTACCACTCCTCAAACCATTAAGATAGAAGGACAAATCAAGAAGAAAAAGGTAATAGTGTTGATTGATTCAAGAAGTACCCACAATTTTATTCATTGTAAGATAGCAAAAGAATTGAATTGCTTCTTATATCCAACACCACAGTGTCAAGTGATGGTTGCAAATGGAGGAATGATAAATTGCTTTAGAAAGTGCCATAATATCAAGCTATCCATGGGAGAATATGTATTGACTAGCCCAATGCTTTCCATTCCAATTGGAGGTGCTCATGTTGTACTAGTAGTCCAATGGCTACAATCCTTGGGTACAATAGCTTTTAATTTTCAAGAACTTTTCATGAAATTTTCTACAGAGGGAAAGGAAGTTAAATTAAGGGGTATTGCAAGGAAAACAAGAAAGATAATCAACTCTAACGGTATTACAAAGCTTCTAAAAAAGGAACAAAGAGGTGTAATTGCACAATTATGTTCGCTAGATGTTTCCACATCGAAATCATCTATTTCTCCAGATCTCCAAAAAGTCTTGGACAATCATTCCAAGGTATTTGAGACTCCCAAAGGTCTCCCACCTATTCATGATCATGATCATGCTATTCATATGATTTCAAGAAGTGTTCCTCCAAAAATTAGACCGTACAGATATCCCTATGCCCAAAAGAGTGAAATTGAACGTATGGTTGCAGAAATGCTAGAGGCGGGTATAATTCAACCTAGTCAAAGTTCTTTCTCTACTCCAGTAGTATTGGTGCACAAGAAGGATGGATCATGGCGCATGTGTCTAGATAATAGGGAGCTCAACAAGCTCACTATTAAAGATAAGTTTCCCATTCCTGTCATGGATGAATTGCATGGATCAATTTACTTCACCAAGTTGGATCTTCATTCTGGATATCATCAAATTAGAATGAAGACTAAAGACATTCCAAAAACAACATTTAGAACTCATGAGGGTCATTATGAATTTTTGGTCATGCCTTTTGGCCTTACCAATGCACCTTCTACATTTCAAGGTTTGATGAACTCCATTTTCAAACCCTTCCTTATAAAATTTGTGTTAGTATTTTTTGATGATATACTAATCTACAGCAAGTCTTGGAAGGATCATGTTGAACATGTTGACAGGGTGCTACAACTATTGGAGGAGAAACAATTATATGCAAAAAGATCCAAATATTTCTTTGGAGTACAAGAGGTGGAATATCTGGGTCATATTGCATCTCATGAAGGAGTTAAGGTAGAACCTAGTAAAATTAAAGCCATTAAAGAATGGAAAATCCCAACATCCATAAAGCATCTGCGAGGATTTATCGGGTTGACAGGGTATTACCTCAAGTTTGTTAAGAATTATGGGAGAATAGCAACACCTCTAACAACATTATTGAAGAAAGATGCATTTTCATGGACTCCAGAAGCAACAAAGGCTTTCGAACATCTTAGAGAGGCAATGTGCCAAGCACTAGTCTTAGCTACAGCGGACTTCACAAAAACCTTTATTGTGGAATGTGATGCTTCAGGGAATGGAATTGGTGCTGTTTTAATACAAGATGAAATACCCATTGCCTTTGAAAGTCATCCAATCAAGGGAAAGTTTTTACACAAAGCTATTTATGAGAAGGAAATGTTGGCAATACTACATGCACTTAAGAAATGGCAACCCTACCTAATGGGAAGACACTTCAAGGTAAAAACGGATCATGATAGCCTTAAATACTTTTTAGAACAAAGATTATCCTCTGAAGAGCAACAAAAGTGGGTCACAAAGATATTGGGTTATGACTTTGAAATCATCTACAGAAAAGGGAAGCAAAATGTGGTGGTAGATGCACTCTCAAGAAAGGATGAGGATGTGGAAGCATTGTTGTGTGCCATTTTTATTATCCAACCAGATTGGATAAACAAAGCAAGGGAGGAATGGAAGAATGATGAAGAAGTGTGGGAACTTATTCGAAAGTTACAACAAGATTCTAGTACATTTGATACATTTAGCTGGAAAAATGATTCATTATGGTACAAAGATTGCTTATACCTCTGTAAGAATTCCCAACTCAAACAAAATATTCTTATGGAATTGCACACTTCTCCCTTAGGAGGGCAATCAGGATTTTTAAAAACTTACCACAGGGTTAAGAAGGAATTTATTTGGGATGGCCTTAAATCAGATATTCAAAAGTTTGTGGCAGAATGTTTGGTTTGCCAACAAAATAAAGTTGAAACAATTAAGACCCCGGGTCTATTACAACCTTTATCCATTCCAAGCCAACGTTGGGAGGAGGTTTCAATGGATTTTATCACAGGTTTACCCAAGTCTAAGGGAAAGAGTGTCATCATGGTGGTAGTTGACAGACTTACCAAGTATGCACACTTTTGTGCATTATCACATCCATTTAAATCCAGTACAGTTTCTACTGCATTTATGGAAACAATTCAAAAGCTACATGGAAACCCAAAGATTATTGTAAGTGACAGAGATCCCATTTTCACTAGAAATTTTTGGATAGAATTATTTTCTTGTCTTGGTACTCAGTTAACTCATAGCTCATCTTATCATCCTCAATTTGATGGGAAAACTGAGATAGTAAACAAATGTTTGGAAGGATATCTTCGTTGCTTTATATCTGATAAACAGACACAATGGGTCAAATGGTTGCCTCTGGCTGAATGGTGGTATAACACTTCCTTCCATACAGCAACAAAAATGACCCCATTTATGGAACTTTATGGATATCAGCCACTATCCATCACATCATATTTAAGAGAAAATTCTAAGGTTCAAGCAGTGGAACATCACATCGAGCATCAACAACAAGTCCTCCAACTCTTAAAGGATAACCTCGTGTTAGCGCAAAATAGAATGAAACAACAGGCAGATCAACATCGCAGTGAAAGAAGTTTTGATGTAGGTGATTGGGTATTCCTACGGCTACAACCATATAAACAAATGTCCCTCAAGCAAGCTAAGAAGGATAATAAATTATCACCAAAGTATTATGGTCCATACAAGGTGTTGCAAAAGATTGGTACTATGGCATACAAATTGGAGCTTCCTGCAGCTTCTCGAGTGCACCCAGTTTTCCATGTTTCATGTTTAAAGAAGTTTATAGGTGACAAGCTCCCAGTTCAAACAATATTGCCAGAACTTGACGAGGAAGGAAAAATTATATTGGAACCGGAAGCAGTCACAAAAACAAGAACTCAACAGCTAAGAAATCGATCAATTTCGGAGTATTTCATCAAGTGGAAGAACTTATCCGCTGAAGATTCCACATGGCAGGATGAGAATTTTGATACAGAATCATCTAGAACTACTCAAGCATTGAGGACAACACTTTTTTGAAGGAGAGGGGCATGTTAGGTCCCTATAATACTAGTGATTACCCCATTACTATTGTAGTTGTATCCCTCATTAATATTGTTGTGCCCCTATTGTCCCCATATTGTTATTACTATTCCCCATAGAATCCCTCTATTGTTATTTTTGTGCCTTTATATTATTATTGTTAGGCCGGCTGGGTTATATTGTGACTCCTTAGACTCCTATATATAGAAAGGAGGTTTTGTCATTTGAATCATCAAAGAATCATTCGTTTGTGTAATGTAAAGGAGGTTGCCCCCTCGAAGAGGCTAAATTCTAAGGCGTTGATCATAGAATCATTTTCTATCCCTAGCTTTTTCATCATAGAATCATTTTGTCAGATATTTGTTCTTGAAATGCTTTTGAAACTTGTCCCACGTCACTTCTCGTTCCTCTATTCCTTGTACTGATTTTACCTCCTCCCACCATAGAGTCACCTTCCCTTGAAGCTTATAAATGGCCAATCTAGCCTTAATATGTTTGTCATATTCGTATATTTGAAAGTATTTGTTCATATCAATAATGCATTCCTCCGAACTTCTTCAACTTCCCCATCAAATACTGGGGTTTACTTTTTCTAAACTCCCCCTGCAATTCAATTTTTTGTTTCTTTATCCTCCTCTAGTAAGAAAAATTTCCCTATTCTTCTTCATTATCATCTCTATCTCCCTCATTCCTTTGGGTATGACTTCCTTTCGGTGTGTTCTCATTCTAGTGTTGTTATTCTTCTTCATTTCTAGTTTCATTATTAGTACTGGGGTAAGAAGTCCTATGATTCTATTTATCTGAGATACTCTTTAATATTCACTCATGGTCATGCATCAACCTTTCATTATCCATTCGCAATCGAATCATTTAGAATTTACCTGCTAAATAGTTTCTAATATTATGGTTGTCTGGTTCTACTGCTCTACTCCCAGCTATATCCACATCTCAGGATTCGCCTCAGGATTTGGTTTGGAACCAGACGCCACTGTTGACCTTAGTGGGGGTAGTTCTCCATCTCCTCTCCTCATTTTTCCCTAATCTTTTTCTGTGCGCACCCATACACTCTTCATCGCTACATTTTCCCAATCAGGTCCAGTATAGAACTAGGCTCTGATACCACTTGTCACATACACTTGTCTTGTCGCATACACTTACTCATGACAAATATTTTTTTCTAATTATAACCTAATATAAATATCGAGCTTAGCCTAAAGACTACTCAAATCAATATATGCGTTCTTGATAACCACAAGGCATTTCATAAATAATACGCCTATGAACCTATATGAGTTACAAACATTTACCAAATTCTTAAGGCACATAAACATATTCAACATACAAGTTTATGAGATATTGTTTGTTGGTTTAATTTTATGTTGTCACTTCATGGTTTATGTTTCTGGTACCTTATGGTGTTTGGTTTAAATGCAAACCCTGGTGACCACAACTCACTTCACATAGTTGTTTACTAACTCTAGTGCCCAGTGGGCACCAGCTGTGCCAGTGCACTCTTATCAAGGATACTATCTCAAAGTTTCTATCGACCCCACCAGGAATCTGTTACATTGTTGATATACCTAGGATTTTTATCTACGATCATGCACCTTTTGGAAGGTTATGGTAAGTAACCACCTGATTTTCCCCTATTTCTCGACTCTCAATTGCATGGTGAAGGATCCGTGAGCTCTGCTACGCTAATAGTTCAATTACCAATTTGGAAACTTGAATACTTGTTTTTATCTTTAGCAATTAAGGAGAGTTTTATTCCTCGGGCGTCCATGCTAACAATAATTCCTTATTGCTTGGAGTTTTAGTCACGAAACCTTCTGTCATTCTATTCCATCTCTATGGTGCTTACTGGCTATTTTAGGGAAGTGGTTGGTTTGGTATAAGCCCTCCTTTCTCTTCCATCACTGAGGAAAACATTAGGTTCCCAAGATGGGTTTTCCAGAATTCCTTGCATCACAGGTATATTGTTCAGTTTATTTATTTTTTGCAACAGTTCCAGTTAATTCGGTTGCATTCCCTTACTTTCATTTTTCTTTTTGCAGGTTAGCATATTTTTCATGTTGTTTCACTCCAAGCAGACCGAGGTCTCCCTCGCTACCTCGATGGAGGGTTTGTTACCATTACAGGTTCTTATATCTCTTGTCACCACTCTTAAATTGTGGATTATTGGTATTATTTGCACGACAACTTCTGCAAGACCTCTGCTGGTCAATTCTTAGGGCTTTGCATAAGATTTTTTTTTGGGGGAATTTGTACTAATTATTACTATGCTTCCTTTGGAGAAGCCTTCTCTATCGTGGAGCTAAATGTAACACGTGGTTTGGAACAAAATCATGTTGATGTCTCTGATTGCGATTTTTCCTTTGTAATTCCAAATACGGGTTTTATGTTAAATTTTACACAATTCCAAATTCTGAGAAAAACTTGTTTTATTTTGGCAATATTTTAGAATAAATGATTATCATTTCCTTTTCCCTACTTGTATTTTATACCTATTATAACTCAATTGTTTATATGTTGTTGCATATCATCTCAATTTTCATATCCTATTTCTTTCTAGTGTAATTATTGGGAAATTTATGTTTTTGTTATCCATGGACTTGCTTATATTCTTACTAATGTTATGGCTTCGGGGCCCTTCCTAGATGAGATTGCTTGAGTTTGGTTTGTCCTTGGCTCAACCTGTTATCCAACCACCCTTAGAACTATTTATCGTCTAAAAATTGGACCATTGTCTTTCTGAATTTTCTTCTTAGTAGGTTTGCTACACAATATTTTTCCTATGGCAGTTAAATAATTATATAATTTTTCCAATTATGGGTTCTATGTTTGGTTCTTTTAGCACTCGGTCCAACCATTTTATTTGATAATGAAACCCTTATTCTATTTTAGAACTTCCCAGAGAATGAATAGTTTTTCAGATTCTAATAGAATGATACAATGTGATATTTCCACCTATGATAAACAATTCTTTCTTAGAAAAACATAACCATTGAATTCCACAGACAAATGATACATCACATAAGCATACTCAATGATTCATTCCATTCTAGCTATACTTTCAAATTGTACAATGACTAGAATTACTTATTTGTATAAATTGAGTTGTGTAGAAGATTCACCCTGATACCATGCCTCCCAACTGCGAGGTAGGATATTACGTCCTTTCCTCTCCCCCGAGGAGTCCTTTACCAAAACAATTTTCTTTTCCTCAGTATTTCCATCAGAAAATAGATCCTCAAGCCTCAAAACCCCCTAGGTTCAATCATGGGTTATTAAATAAACACAAGAGTTCCACTGGCTCCTGTCCAACATCGGAGTAACCATTGGCATTGTCTTGCCTTTTCCATAGTTTAACTGTGCATTTTTCCAAATTTTTATTTGTCTCCTTTGTTGCCTCCATTGTCCTCTCGATTTCCTTCCTAGGCCTCCTCTTTTGAGTTTTTTCCTTCAGAACCCTGATAGGAGGGCGATAACTGATTCTTTAAAATTGTCTGGTAAAAGACTGTTCTTTACAAGTTATCTAGGTGAATTTTCCAAAACTTTCTTGACTATTTTTGTTAAAAGAAAAATAGTAAAGTAATTATAACCTAATCATGCATAAACTATTAAGCTTCCACTTAGCTTGCAGATTATGTTTTTTTTTTTAAACTTTAAACAGTAAAGTATATATAATAAAAATCACAGTATCAGAGGGCGTTACAAATTGTGAGTTGGATGTAAAGTAAATTAAAATATATATATTTTTAATTATAATTAAAGTCTCTTTAGATCTAATTTAATTTAGATTTACCAAGTGTTAGGAGGGATCAAATTTCCCGAGGTACAAATCCTTTTTAGAGTAAAAAAAGATTTGATCCCTCTTTGAGTTTGGCAAAACTGGAGTTAAGATGGATCTAAGCTAGTTTTAGAAATAAATTCTTCAATATAACATAAATTATAACATACTAAACTTCATATATAATATAAATTATAAAAATATAAACTTACCATAATTTATCATCTAACCGTGAAATTAAAATTAAAAAATAATTAAATTTGATTTTGTGCCTCTCATAAATTATTCCTTCCCATCATAGTAATAAAGAGATTATTTACCTTATATTAAATCAAGTCATATTACCTAGTAATAAATAACAATAAAAAAGGGCATGCAAAGTAAGAGTATTTAATCTATATTAAATCAAGTTATATTCTCCAGTAAGAAATAACAATAAAAAAGGGCATGCAAAGTAAGATTATTTAATCTATATTAAATCAAGTTATATTAGCCAATAATAAATGGCATAGTTTAACTTATAGATGGAATGGGACCATTTTTCTAGTTAATTTTAATCAAAATCCGACAAATTTTTAAAAAAACTGAGTTTAAATTGTTTAATCTCCATAAATTCGAGTGCCCCATGGGTTTTTCAGGGTGTTGAACCCATTTATGAATTCAAAAACGTATTTTAAACAACAAAAAATCTTGAAATTGTATTGCTAGTTTTTGGTAAATTATGATGAAAAAGGCTATTTCCTCTATAAGTTAGACTACCACGTAATACATAATAATTAAAAAGACCAAGCAAAGAATTTAATAGAAATACTTTTATTATTAGACTTTAAATTTCTTACAAGCTGTCGGAAACCCTTTTATTATTAGACTTTAAGTTGCTTACAAGTGGCCAGAAACCATTCATGGAAGCAATTATGAATACATGCATGGGAAGAGAGAAGGTAAGAAAGAGATGGAGTCACAAAGCTATGTTTCCACCTAGGCATGACACAGATGATAGTCTATCACCTTCTGCTTTTCCAAACCATATATCATTCCCATGACAACTAATACCCAAATTATTGTTTATATATATATATATATATATATATATATATATATATATATATATATAAACAATAGTAGTAGAATATTTAAGAGAAATACTTTTATTGTTCCCATCACATTAATAAAGAGATTGTTTATTTTATATTAGATTAAGTTAGTTTTATATATACATATCCCAATAATAAGTAACAATAAAATGGAAAAGCAGAGTGTTTAACAAAACTCATTTTGCCTATGAATAGAATGGAGATAAATAAAATTCAAAGCCCCAACCAAATCATTCTCTTTAGAATAAAGGATAATTCATTGGAATTGTATGCCTTAAAATAGGCTACATTAGAGATGAATACCATGGGAAAAATGATGGGTTGTGAGTCCCAAAACTACTAATTTTAACATGACATGAAATTATTTTTTCTAATTTTATTTTATTTTACTTTTATTTTTATATAATTTGTTTAATTAATAAGTCTAATTAATAATTTTATTTTATTTTATTTTACATTACAACATCTCTTCTGTACTGGGGTGGAAAGCACCTACCAGCAAAATTTAAAAATGCTTTTTTTTTTGCCTCAAAATATCATTATAAAAAATGAGAGATTAATATTTAAACTTAGCCTTGTCGTAGTCTACCACAAGGGAAACCAAAATTGTTCACAAGTGACAAAGGTCTACATTTTATCAATCAAAACCATCCTAGAATAAGTTGACTTGCAGTGCAAGTTTATGGCATGTCCTAATCTAGATATATCAAAATTAAAATACTAGTTATTGCTAGATACATAATTGTTGAAAGAAATTATTCTACTGAAAATAAAAATCATAAACCGAGAGGCTAGATGAAACATCAATTATATGATGAAGTGACTAGGGTCGTATCATGGGCACTTGTGCCAAGTGGAGTTGGAGGCTTGAGGCCACACTGTACATGGCTCTCTATGTGGACCAAATGAGCATTTGGAATGACAAGGTAGGAGTGTTGGTGGTGTCAAGTTCATTGAACTTCATTAAGACAAGAGATAATGTCATTGTGGTCTTTGTGATTTTACTTTAGGACCTTGCCTAGGAGAATCTTAATTTTCCAATGGAGGGTAATGAAATTAAGATAATGGCCTCGTCATACCTGGTATGACCAAGGTTAGAATCCCAATTGACTAGTTCATCATGGATTTCATAATTAGAGTATACTTGGTAATCATTTGTATTGAAGGCTTTGAGTTGGAAAATTTCCTCTTGGAATTTCGGAGGAATGGAATATGGTTGTAACATTCTAAGCCTAAGATTGATTGAGCCTGAGGTCATCCTTCAGGGCCTCTACCTCTAGACATATGATGACATCACATTCCCTGGTGGTGCATGGTACTCTAAGATAAGAGAGACATGATTAAAGATTTTCTCTACGAAGTAAACCTAATGAAACAAGTTGATAGGATCCAGGACAATATTAACAAAATTTAGCATTTAGCTGTCAAAAACTTTAAAAATTAGATTAGCAAGTTGTGATAGAGGATGAAAAAATAAAGAGACACTTTGAGTAGGGTCCAATATCCATAGAATCTCGGCCACACTAATGAGAGTATACACCATTGAGACACCTTGTAAACCATGAACCAGATTCCACCATGCAAAGAATATCAAACTAAAAAAGCTGTAGAGATTGGACATAGAAACAATTACCCCACAATTTTCTGCCCACTAAGCTTGGAAATGTTGTAAATAAAGGTTGAATCCTTTCCAATGACTTTCTATTCCAAATATTATCCCTTGTTAGCACTACTATCGACATCCCAAAAGTCATCTCCTCGGCCGCTATCACCCTAGACTCACTCAAAGGATTAACACCAGATACATGTATTGAAGGCTGACTTCTAGGGACCCAATACCTTCAAGAAATTGAGTTATCACAGAGTTGACACCATGAGAGAGATCTCTCACCTGTATTAGGAGCATGCCACAAGGATTGAAAAAGAATACATAGTCATGACAAGTAGTCACAATTTCAACACATACAACACTGTGGAGGGAATATCCCACTTATGCCAAGGAAATGTCACAGAGGCTGCACAAGAACACGTAACCACAATGAAAAGGATGGGAGCTCATAGATGGAATAATGGATTTCATCTTAATGTGAAGGGAATTCATGATAGTTAACATGTGTAGCTACATGGGGTAGGATAGCCATGTCATCGCCCCATCTTAAATATGATGGGAGGCAATGGTGTGACAGCCACCCCTCCCCTCCATTGCCACATACAACTTCAAGATAGATGTTTGTTCCTGGAAACCAAAGTTGGCTAAAAAATTTGCTACCTTATTTCTAGATCATCGAGAATAGGAAATGATGATGGAAGGAATGGTATTGATCATGAATGGATTTGAGAGACATATATATCTAATTTCCAACTTTTACACATTCCTCTAGTGGAGTCCCATTTAAAATTTTCGTAATTATTTTGATTACAAGTTGAGGATCACCATCCACCTATAATTTTGAGTATCCCACGTTATTAGCAAAGGCATAGGCCTATGTCCATCGCCAAGAACACGATTGTGTTGATGTTTTTTATTCTGCAATTACCTATGTAAGTTCTCTAGCCTCATAATCACGAAATATCCCACCATATCCAAATTGATTCAAGGTTCCCTCTAGAAACACCATCAAAATTCAACTTTACAAAGTCCTTTGGAGGGGGAATAAAGGTTAAAGGAGAGTCATTTCTTCTACTTTAGAGTGTGGCCTCTACTTGAGTGACCATATATGGTGAAAGTTCCAAATTTGTTAGAGTCTCGATCTCATGTTGATTAGCTTTCCAGTCTTTCTAAGTCCATACCTCAACTAGATAGTTTCCATAACATTTTTTTTGATAACTTGCCATACATTCGCTTCTTTGGTATCCATTTGTTTCAATATCCTCTTATTTATTTCGTTCCAAATCAACCACCTTAGGAAGCCTGGTATCAAGACCCATGCCCAATTTAGGACCAGATAATTAAAAATTTCTTACCACCATTGCTACATTGTTTCTATAAAGTTGTTGTAGTTATAGTATGAGTGCCCAAATGAAAGTAAGATGTAAGCCCATAGTCACTTTGTAAAATGGAATACATTAAGTACATGTTCCATATTCTCCTCTTGATTCCTTCATAAAGGGAAAATTGAAGGACCCTCGATCCCTTTTTTCCAAATTTGAACCCACGAGAGTATCTTCCATCTTCCAATAAACCACAAAAAATGGGCAACCTTGAGCATGTCATTGAATCCAAATTTTATGCCAAAGAGGCTATTTCAATAGGTCTCTATGACCAACAAGAATACTGTATGCTTCCTTTAAGATGAACACTCCTTTTGTTTGGTATCCCCATTAGATTTTATCCTAACATTGTTTGATTGAAATTTGAAAATTTTACAACTTCTGAGCTAGTGTTGGTTAGGTTGTTGTAGCTGGATAATCAGGACAATCCTTAATGTTCTTCCACTCTCTCCATATAGTAGATATATGGGATGGTTTTAGAAGTCAATTATTGTGCTCCTTTTGTGTGTTGCCGTAAAAGTTTATAACTCTCAAAACTTGATTCGAATTGGATCATTATATTGTTTTTCATCCATCTCAATTCATTTGGAGTGGAAAACGCAAAGGAATCATCTCACGGGACCGGTTTTACCGACAGAACCTAGTTTGGCGAAACGAGGTCTGAAACCTTCCAGAAGCATTTTGAGGCATCAAATGATGTTCTTTGGGCGTAAAATTTTTCTTCTAAATAGAAGCACATTTTCATGCTATTCTACTCATAGAAATCTTTCCAACGGTGCAAGAATCACGTCAATCGGAGTTCGTATGCAAAAGTTATGCCACTTAGAAGTTGACCTTCCTATTTTCACACCTATAGTTTGGGAGGATGCCGTATCAGCCCCCATTATTCATGGAGAAGGGTCTAGCCACATGTTTTTGATGTAAAATACTCTAGAAGAGTCTATTTTGTAACTCTAGTTAAGAGTTGATGTAGTCAAACTTAACCACTAGTAGGCTATCAAGCTGCGTTATAACCAGGCCACTAGGAGGAAGAGGCATTCCATTCTTTCGAGAGTATTTTGTTACATAGTTGAGAAAAGATAGCTAGGAGAGATAGGAGGTAGAGTGCATGGAGAGGATCTGTGTACTATAGCAGCCCACAGACCATAGACATTACTTCTTTGTATCTGCAACCATATTTCTGGACAAAGAAAGAGAGCGAAGCGACCTCACCTTCCAGCTGGGTTTTCTCCCGAAAGGGTTTCCCAAAGAGAATATCTTGTGTATTATGCACGTGTGAGCTTATTTTTTCGTTCTCTAATTTTATTCTTGATTTACTTTTACATGCATCCATTAATTACAGTTAATTTTATAGATCTAGAAATTAAATAAAATTGTGATAGTGTAGAATATCAAATTTTTAATATAATATTATTAGATTGGTTGTGACGAACTGTCCAGTGGAATATCCATGACAGGTTACGGATCAAAAATCCTCTCGGTATCCTAAACAAGGTAATTGTTGCAATGCATCTTTCCAAAATAGTGTCATGTGACCTTTCATGATTTCCCAGAAGGCATGGTTTTGGATGAGACTCAGATTCACTTGTTCCAGGTTGCATACTGAGGATTCTTAGGGGTATTCCACTAAAATTAACATAGTCAACTAAAAAGAGTGTTGAATATACTTCTTATTCCATATTTGTTTCCATATCTCATTCCCTCCCTAAAGCCATCTCCACTAGAGTTTAACTCCCATTACTTTGTTGAGTGTGTCTCGGATCCCCAAGCCTCTTCCATATTTGGAATGCATATATTCTCTTAGGAAACCAAGGGCCATTTTCTTTCTCCCTTTTCCTCTTTCTAAAGGAATTTTATATACAAAGTTGTGGCATCTCTAAAGACAAATTTAGGATATTCCATTACAACTAATTGGTATATCGAGAGAGTGTGAAGAACATATTAGATGAGGACCAGGTGTCCTGCCAGGTTGAGTGTTCGAGATGCTCAACTATCAAAATTTTGAGGGAGATTATACAATATACCCTACCAATGAGCTACACACAAGAAATTATCAACTAGAGGAGCTCCCAGGTACTTAGCAAGAATCCTGCATATTTGAAAATCCATCAAACGAGCTCGATGTTTTTGTACAACAACATTGGTATTGAAAAAAATATATATATATATTTTTCATCATTAATTACCTTATCTAAAGCCTTTATGAATTCATTCAGGATTGTTCTCAAAGTATGAATCTCACCCACCATTGGTATTCTAAATAACATTATATCATCAATGAATTGTTGGTCAATGATACCAAGATTTACTCCATATATTCAAACCCCCCTTAGCTTTCTTTGGACTCTAGCTACTTTAAGATATCTTCCCAATCCCTCCATTGATAAAATGAAAGTAAATGAAGAGATTGGATCCCCTTACCATATCCCTCTCGATGGATTGAAGGTCGAGGTTGGAGAACCATTCAGAAGGATAGAAAAAAATGGAGTATAAATCATGGATTTAATCCAAGCGATCCATTGATCTAAGAACCCAAAGGCATCAAGGGCTTGGAGAAGACATTCCCAATTCAACCAATCATATGATTTTGAGAGATCAAGTTTTATCATTGTCTCTACTTGCTTGGATTTTTTTAGTGAGTGAATAACATCATGGGAAACCACTATCCCATCTACAATTTGTCAACCTTCCACAAAGTAAGTATGTTCATGATATATGATCAAACTAAGAAGATGTTTAATATAATTGACAATTATAATTGATATAACCTTATAAATGACATTGCAGAGGGCTATCAGTCTACAACCATTAGATGAATCAACTCTATTAGATTTAGGGATTAATGTGTTAAGGTTTGAATTAAGTTCTGACCATACTAATTTGAGAACTGAAATTAATTTACTAATGCATGTATCTCCAATCCTAGGAATGTCCAAGACGCTTGGAAGAAGTTCGTTGTGAATTTGTTTGGCCTTGGAGCTTTGTTCTCTGACATCTCTACCACCACTTCCTCTACCTATGTGAAGGAGATCTCCTGCATCAGGGCTTCATTCTAGGCTATATGGGTTAACGCAAAAATGTGAGATGCAATCCTTTGGATTTTTTCTTCCCTACTTGGTGTGGGTTCCATTAACAAGGAGTGGTAATATGAGACTAGTTCTTACTCCAATTCTACATGGTTCACCAAACTTTTCCCACCTGAGAAGTGAAAGAAAATATTCTATTATTGTGTCTATGCTTCACCATTTCCTTATAGAAGAACTTTGAGTTCCTATCTTCTTCCTTCTACCATTTCACTCTTGATTTTTGTTTCCAAAGGATCTCCCCTTTTTTTCTCCTTTACTCAATCTTGTTGATTTATTTTCCTTCCTTCAACACTATGGCATCCATGTGATCTCCTAAGATGATTTTCTATTTCACCTACTGTAGGGGGGATGCCAAAACGTGTTTCTCCTTGAATATGTGTGCAAATTATTTCCTATTCCATTCTCTTCATTTAGATTTAAATTCTTTTAACTTCATTTGAAATGTATGCATACAATTTCTACCTTGGACATTTATTTCTTCCCACTAACATTTGTATTTTGAAAGAAAGTTTGAGTTATATAGCCAAAAGCTTTCAAATCTAAAAGGATGGTTTTGGGGAGCTACTTTGAGGTCCATTTCTAAATGGATGGGCTATGATAGGAAGTACGAAGGAATTGGTGAAGATATTTGTTCCAGAAGGGCCTCTGAAACTATAAATCTAGGTAATTTGCTAGAAACTTGATGTTTTTATTTGTAATTATTCTAAATGTAGATTATGTTCCTAGTTGTGAGGTCTATCACTTAAAATTGGTGAACGAGGTCGTTGAACTGTTGTGCCTCTGGTTCTAATATTTTGGTCCCCTCCTTCTTCCCCTTAAGGGGTTTGACAAGGTTGAGGTTGTTGCCTAAGGTCCACAAATCCTCTTGGTGAATTGACCTTATTGTCTTGATATTTTCCAAAAAGCTTGATTTCTTTGAAGTTATATGTGGATCATAGGCCATTGTTAAACATCTTGTATCCTTGGCTCCTACATATTGGAATCATCCCAAGAAGACTCAAGGGAAAGCTATCCAATCATAGTAAAATATTTCCTAAGTGTTCCAGATAATTTCTAATCCCCCATCACCCCGATAGCATCTAAGGCCACAAATTCACATCCCCTCAACCATTGAGAGGCTATTTCCTCAACTCTTTCACTTCATATCTTGGTTTCCTATATCATGAAAACTATCATATTTTCCTTTTTGATTCTATCTTTGAGATATCTTTACTTACCTCTACTATTGAGGCCATGGATATTCCATGAAATGATTTTCATCGTGTGGGATGTTTCGATGATGAAAACACCTTTGATAACAATGCCACCTACAATGTATTGACCAAATGCTCCTCTACTATTTGGATCAAAGCTTTATTTTTCTTTCTGGCAATTTTTATAAATTCCTTATGTGATTGAGCATTCTTGTTTCCATTTTGTGTATTGTTAATTTATTTAAACCTAGTTACAAATTTATTTTCTCAACAAATATTCATAGATTTGAAATAAACAAAGCATTCTTATATGATTTCTAATAATAAATATTCTAGGTTTTAACCAAATAAATAACAGAAGAAAAAATACTCAAAACCAATCACATACAACAGTGAACAACACAGATATACCCTAGAAAACCCAGTGTAGGGAAAACCAACAAACATTGGGCTTATTATTTAGCTTTAGGAGAAGTATATTCTTAGTTACACAAGAATTTTCTCTCACAAATACCCAGAAAAGGATATCAACCCTCTTTCTCTCACTCGGCTCTTGTACGACCCACACACATGACCCAACAGAAAAAACTTTGCATATAAAGAAGCTCATCCTATTGGCCTGTTGTACTGTTCAACAACCCCATTTTAATATATTATATATTTCCCATGAAATTTATTATATTAAAATAGGGACCCTTTAGTTTTAGAAAATCAACAAAAAATTTTGTTAATAAAGAACTATAACCAAAGTTTAATACTTAGGCTTTTTAATTAGAACCCAAGTATTAAACCTTGATTATCCAAAAAACCAAATTTTAATAGCCCCGAGACCAAAATGATACTTAGGCTTCAAAAACCTTAAGTATTAAAACATATGGGTTATTTAATCAAAAAACAAAAAATAGTCGGAGTTTTTTAATTCCCAAAGGATTTATCTTTATAAACTCCAACTCATTCAAATCCCGCATTGCAAATTTTCTAAAGTCTTAGCCTCTCCCACATCGCAAATAAACAAATTTTCATAAGGAAAATACCCCTCCGCCAACTTCATTGCGATTTTGATATAAACCGAACCCACGGGGATTATTCAATACAATTCATAAAATCCCGCATCCGTGACTATCGCAAAAGTTCAAAAAAACTTAATTCTTAAGCTTAACTCCATTGCGATTGCGATTAGGCTCGAACCTGACGAGAAAATCAACTGTAATTCAATTAAAATCTCACATCCGCAACTATTTCAATTTCCAAAGGTCTTGCCTCCTGCCTTAACCAATTATGATATGCGATATAACCGGACCTGCAGTGATTATTCACTGCAATTCATTAAAATCTTACATTCGTGCAATCGCAAGAGTCTAAAGGTTCTACCCCGCTCCACACCTCTTAATGTCGATTGCGATATGATGTCATAATCCATGTCAGATCCACGTCATACTCTACATCACCTGCCACGTCACCCCGGGACTATGAAATCACAAGTTTCAAAGGGAAATGGCTTATAACAAATCCTTCACCCCAGTGGATTTGTGATTGCGATTAGGCCATCTAGACTTGACACGATATTTAAATGGATATGAATGATTTTGCATTCGGGCTTATTGAAAGTTTCATAATCCTTCTCATACCTTTGCCTCCACTCTGAACACCAATTGTGATATAAAATCCTGACTTGCCTTGATTTAATAAACGGCTCAGATCTGCCCAGGTCAATGGTAGAGAAGACTTCAGACCCCCTGTGGTCATTTTAAACTTCTCAGCGGGGGGTCCAAAAAGTTTTTCTTCTTCCAAACCATATATCCACGTGTCACTCCTTTGTTCTTTCAGACTCCCCTCTGAAAAAACCGTTAGCCATCCACCTTCCCGTGATCACGATTGTGATTTTATTTGAAGTACTCCTGACCTCCAAGTGATTGTGATATGTTTTAAGAAATCCCCTTTCAATTTTTTTTAGAGTACTCCAAGTCTTAAAACGATTGCGATTATTCAAAGTTCTATGCCTGGTCTACTCTAAAAGCGATTATGGTTTTGTGATAAGGCCGAAAAGTCTAACTTGTCTTACCACAAACCTCACTCCGCATTACTCTACATGATGGTTATGTTCGTAATTTATTACGACTCCACGGTTTTCCTGATTTCCTACAAAAGTGATTTGTTTCAAATAAAACTCACTTATCAATCTCATTTATTTCTAACTTATCGATTCATGTTTTCCTTGCTCAGGTACATGACAGAAGAGGGCAACTGTGTTGATAAGTGACAGTTCAGTTCAAATAGACAGACAAATATCCAAAGAATCCGATGGAACAAACAAAGCTGATGAAGACAGAAAATCACATTCAAAACATTGCTACCAAAAAATTGTTTTTCTTTAAGTGTATTGAAGGGATCTGTTTAAATTCCCTCAACGCTCTACACAATAGATTCATTTGTTTTCTCCTATTTAAGCTTGCTTGTTATACGAAATTAAGGTCCTGAATTTTATGGAGAAAGTCTTACAAAAGCTCGCACTATTGTACTTTCATCCTTCTTTCAATAGAACGACTCGAACATTGTTTAGGAATTTTCATAAAGAATTTTAGGAAGTTGTATTACTGTATTCTTGGAATCATCTTTGTGGGAAGGAATAAACTACTGCTATTTCTTTTATGAGTTGAGCAACGTACATCTGGTATTTCTATCTTTGTGCCTATGGTTTTTTCATAAATAAATAGTGACTTTATCTTTTAGGATTTCTTATAAAATGGCATTGAAAGAATAGTGTTACATGTACTCATTTCTAATCATGCTACCATTGATATTTTTAAATACATGTTCAACAATTTGCTTTGATATTCTGAATGTGATATGAGTTATACACATTATTTTGATTAACTATTTAATCAAGGTAATCATCTTGAAATTTTTTCATTTCCATTGGTGTTTGAGCAATCTATATTGTCATTTACTAAGGAAAATCATTATAGATCGCATCCATATAAATGTTAAACAATCCCGGGTTATAGAGTAGATTAATGCATATGTTTTCCATTTAATTAATTCATGCAAATATATCTATTTCACTTCACTATAATAATTACACATTCATTTAATAACCTTTCATTGGGAAATTGGTCCCATTATCTCTAGTCGGAGCTACTACCTAAATTGAAAAGGAGTTGTCTTAATGTCTAGACCAGGTGGTTTTCCCCCTATGTTGAAGCAACGACTTTTGAGGCCTCAACACTTTTTGGCACTAGAAGGAGGGCATGCAGACTATGAATGGCAAGTAAGTCCAACCCAAAAACAAAATGCCATTCCAAGAGTCGTTCCCCCTCCAAATCTCCAACAACTTCCATATCCCCTCCGGAATCTCCTACTTTTAGATTAGGAGTTGTACAATCATCTCCCAAATCTCCTAGAATACTTCCTGAGGTAATCCCTACAGACTACACTCCAGAATCACCAAAAATTACAGCTTTGATAAAGAAATTGGAAGACGTCTCCATTTCAGCAGAAATGTCTGAATCATCTGAAGTTTCTGAAGGTAGTATAACTTCTATTTTTCACGGAACTGGTGTTTTAACTCGGTCCTGAAGTAAAAAACTTGGCATCTCTCCATTTGAATTTCCACATCAATCCCACCAAATAGAAACTTCTACATCAGATTCCCAAACATCTGCTAGTGAGATTACCTCATTCTCTCATTCACCAACATCTCCATTTCTTCCTTTTTCATTTCCTTTTTCTCTACCGGTCACTTCATATATTTCCATTTCCTCTAAACAAACAACTAGTGCTACCTCAAGTAGTACTAAAACATATACTAGTTCTTCTTTCGTCACATCCACCTCCCCAACTGTTACAATGGAATCTAGACCATCGTCCAATCTAGGAGTTGTTAAAATTCCAGCACCACTTCATCCTCTACAAAAACATCCTGAAAGATGGCTTCCCAAATTCAATCTTGATGATCGGTTACCTGCTGAAGAGAACCTTCATATTTATATGTTAGCCATAAATCTTAATGAGGTAGATGAAGAAGATGTTGTTGTTAGATTATTCCCATACACTCTTACAGGATTAGCAGGGTCTTGGTACTTTTCATTACCAACCAATTCTATTACTAGTTGGGATATTTTTGAAGAACTATTTTTGACTAAATTTGGTGATGATCGCTCAACCACATCTCTTATCAATGACCTTTCCAATCTAAACATGAATTCAAGGGAAAAGATAAAAGCTTTCAATTCTGGATTTAACAAATTGTTAAATAAAATCCCAGCTACTTCTAGACTTGGTGTCGATGTACAAATTGAATGGTATATTTCATCTCTTCCTTCTAACATAACAATTTTTGTAGATAGAGCTAATACAAACACCCTGGTAGAAAACATGAAAGACGTTGTGTCTGTAGAAAATGGGATAAATGCACTAGAAAAGAAAAAAGATCAGGAAGACAGAAAATTAAAAAAAGTTACATTTAAGGATGAACCAAAAAAGAAAGCACTTAAAGATCCCTTTTATCTTGAAGGCTTGCAACAAGTCCTTAAAACTTTGTCTAATGAGATGGTAGAGATCAAAAAACAAGTAGTTGAATCTTCTTCCAAAAAACCTTTTAGACCATTCAAAAGAAATTAGCCACCTAGTCCACAACCTCCAAACATGATCTCCAATGGAGAAACTGATGATGAAGATGAGGCAAAAGCAACATTTTATGTTGATGAATCCCAAGATGAACAAATAGTTGAGTAAATGGAATGTGGGATTTTATGCTTCGTATTTCTAATAGTGAAAGTGAATATGAAGCATTACATGTTAGCATAAGAAGTAAAGTTCCAGTTGATCATATACAACCAATTCAAAAACAGAAACCTTCAACTTCCACTACTAAAAATAAAGTTGTTGTTAAAAAATCCACTTCCACTTCCCCCCAAGAAATTATGTCTTCATCCAATTCTCCATCTTCACCCAAAACCTTAGTAGCTTCAGATACTATTGAGTACAATATAGTTGAGGATATGAAGAAAATAAAAGCAAACATTTCCCTTCATGAACTCACTAAACTCAAACAATAGCAAAAATTTCTACTGAAAGAATTGAACGCAATACCTCCTCCTCTTCCTGCTGCTATAGTATCCAAAGCTTCTAACGGAATGGGTAAACCTCCTGGTCATTCATTATTCGATTCCTTTGATGCTATTTTGATAGGTGACAAGTCTAATTCACATACTCCTCCTTTTCTTTTGACTTTTGAAATATTTAATAAAAATGTACATAACTACTTGGTAGATTCAAGGGCTTCTTCGAATATCATGTCATATTCAATTTGTCTGAAATTAAACATGTCACCCAAAAAAAATGCAATTCACATTGTGCAACTCGATAGGACAAAAGTCAAATTCATAGGAGAAATGAATTCAGTTCTTATTAGATTATCTTCGAATCCTGAAGTTTGTTAAATAATTGATATATTAGTTGTTGATATCCTAGATTGGTCAAAACAACTACAGGGTTATTTTGCCACGGATTGGTCTCACCTATGGCTCCCATTTAATGGAAAATCGAATCAAATTAGAATCAACCGAGAAAAAGACATGAAACATTCAGTAACAGATTTGGAAGGTGAAAATGAGGCAGTAGCATTTAATAGTTCAACATTCTTGGAAACTACTCTGCTCAATCATTTTTTGAGAATTTTAAAGCACAAACGTCACCATTTATGAGTAATTTTGTAACTTCTCAAATTGAAATTTTTTCACAAACAGACTTTTCCAAATGTATAAATATGCTAGAAAAACCATTAGTTAATTCTTTATTCTGGACCTTATATTTTGATGGGTCGAAATCAAGTGATGGTGTAGGAGTAGGTTGCATATTGATCAATCTTGAAGGTGTGAAGACAATGCTGACTTGCAAATTGGAATTCGAATGCACAAATAATATTTCAGAATATGAAGCATTTGTCCAAGGTCTGTGTAAGGTAATTATCCTTGACATTGAATACCTTCAAGTTTATGTAGATTCAGAAATTGTAATTAAACAAGTAAGAAACATGATGCATTGTATCTCTACACACTTGAAGCATTATCAGTCTTTCGTTCAGTCTCTCACTTCACATTTTTTAGCGTTTAACATTTCTACTATTCCTAGGTTTTAGAATGCTAGCACTGACCTTCTTGCTAACGTTGCATCAAAACTGATCCCATCCGAAGATTACAGTCTCGATAGATTTTTTGTAGAGTTAATCTTTAAACCATCCATTCCCAGTAATATCAGAAATTGGTGGGTATTTAATGATGATAAAGACATTTTAAGCTTCTTAACTTCTAAAGAATCATACGATGACCAAATAATTGAAGAATATGAACACGACAACCAATTAAAATAGAAAATTGAAGATAATCCCATACCCAAATCTGTAGTAAAATTTGAAGATCTCTATGATTTAAAAGACTTACTAATTCAAAACTACAGAGATCAACTTTGAGATTTGAATTAATATATCTTGGGATAGATCTTAAACCTCATAACATCAATTTAGGACTTGGTCTCCCGTCCGAGGAAATATTATTCTTCATTCATTTGCTAAAAAAATATAAGGATGTGTTTGCTTCGAGTTACAAAGATCTCAAAACATTTGACACTTCCATCATTCAACATACAATTCCGATGACATCCAATGATAAACCTGTCCAACAAAAATTAAGGAAAATTCATTCGAACTTAGAAAACCAAATCAAAATGGAATAGAATAAACTCCTTAAGGTTAAAATCATTTTTCATGTTAGGCATTCAAGATGGGTTTCCAACTTGGTACCTGTTAGGAAGAAAAATGGTGATATCCACATTTTTATAGATTTTAGGAATCTTAATAAGGCCAATAAAAAGGATAATTTACCACTACCCACTATGGAAAAAATTTTACGATCAGTTGTTGTTTCCAAACTTATGTCTTTCCTTGATGATTTCTGAGGATATAATCAAATCATGGTCCACCTAGATAATAGGCTAAATACTACTTTCAGAACCAAATGGGGAACTTATGCCTACAAAAAAATGCCATCCGATTTAATAAACGCAGGGGCCACTTTCCAACGAACCATGGATATAGCTTTCCAAGTCTATTAAACAAGATGCTTGTTGTTTATCTAGATGACATTATTGTTTATTCAAAGAACATAAATAATCATTTGCATGAATTAAAACAAATTTTTGAACGCTGTAGAAAATATGGGATTTCATTAAATCCAAAAAAAGTCTTTTTTCGCTCTTAGTGAAGGGAAACTTTTAGGATTCATTGTGTCAAAAATTGGAATTTACATTGACACTGCTAGAATAAATGAAATTTTAGAAATTTCTCCACCATATAACAAAAAAGCATGCAATCATTTTTTGGACAAATCAATTTTGTCAAAAGGTTTGTCCCTTATTTCTCACAAATCATTTTTCCATTTCAACAAATGATTAAGAAGACGTAGTTTTTAAATAGGGTTAGCATGAAAAGAAAGCATTTTATTTAATCAAACAGGCAATTATCAATGCTCCTTCTTTAAATACTCCTTTCAAGATGTTATGTTGTTCTTTTGACACAAATTGATAATCAGAAAATTGAAGCACCTATTTCGTTTTTTAGTTCAAATTTTTAGGGTGTTGAATTGAATTATCCGAAAGTAGAAAAACAAGCATTTATTGTATATAAATCTGTAAAGAATTTTAGACATTTTCTTTTAAAATCACACATGAAATTAATAGTCCCATTACCAATAGTGAGGAAATTACTAATGCAGAAATAATTAGGAGAAAAGAGAGAAAATTGGGTAACAGCTCTGTAGGACTATGATATTGAAATAAAACCAACCAAAATTGTCAGAGGGTAATGTTTTTGCATGCTTCTTATAGGAGAATCCAACATACCATCAGAAGGGGACACGGGTAACATTGAACACATTTCTGAGGTAAGTATAATTGATGTTGAGTCCCAATACACTGATTTAATTTTTTATTTGAAAAATGGATATGATCCTCCTAAACTCAATTATAAAAGAAAAAGAGCTTTACGATTAGAAACAAGTCATTATGATATTGTTGATAACGTGTTATTTAGGAGAAACTATGATTCCATATTGCTAGGATTCTTAGAAAATCTAAAGCACAAATAGTTTTGCAGGGACTTCATGATAGACCAACACGTGGACACTTTGGAGGAGATAGTACTGCACACAAAATATTACATGCTGGATACTACTGATCCACTCTCTTCAAAGATACCCATGTATATGTGAGGAAATGGAAAACATGCCAAACTACTTCTAGAAGACAAAGGAAGCCAGCCTTGCCTCTGTAGCCAGTCAACATCGAACAACCTTTTGAACAATGGGGACTAGATATCATAGGTGTGTTCCTCATTCTTCTAAACAACAGAGATATATTCTGTCTGCTACATATTACTTCACTAAGTGGGTGGAAGCAATTCCGCTAAAGGTAGTCAATTCTAAATCTGTTATTGAATTTATTGATCAATTTATCATTAAAAGATTTGGTTTGCCTTTTTCACTCATATGTGATAATGCATCTTATTTTTCGGATACCAATATGATTGAATTTGCAATTAGGAGAGGTTTTAAACTCAAAGATTATGCTAATTACTATCCCTAAGGAAACAGTTAGGCAGAATCCACTAATAAAAATCTCCTTAGAATAATCAAAAGAACTAGAGATCAAAATCAAAGAAATTGGCACAAAACTTTAATATTTGTTTTATCACCTAGATTGACCTCAGGCTGAAGGGAGGCAATGCCAGGGTAACCACAAACTAAGCTTAGCCAAGTAGCTAGCCCTACTAGGCCGGGAGAGGGCTCTCTCCTTATGGATCTAAGTCAAGGTGACTGGATTAGGTAAAGGATTTTAGGCTAGGTAAGTAGCTCGAGAGTTTTGATTGGATTTTGTAGAGTTTTTGCTGGATCGGGAGGAGTTGGGCAGTTTAGGTCTGGGAAATTAGGTCAGAAATGTAGGGTGTTCTATGGGGAAAGGTAGGCATAGGCTTTAACACTTTAGGTCCTGATGAGGTGAGATGTTTAAGACTAATGAGAAGCTAAGAAGGGCATGTGACAATCATGGATCCTTCTTAAACAGTAGAAAACATATAAATGTGAATATTTACCCAAAGCAGAGCAGTGTTGTGATGGATTCTACCTATCAACTTGAAAACATTCACTAAGAAGCAATGGAATGATTAATGAAACATACAAAACATTCTAACATATGATCACAAAAGAAGAAACTATACTAAAACTCCATACCACATGGATCCCATAAAAATAGCTGCAATTCTTATTAGTCTCCTACCAAACTGCTTACAAAGATGTACAATCAAGGTCTGAGCATCCAACTGAGTCCAACCCTATACAATGAGGAAGAAGAAGAAGATATCAACATTGTTTCAACCTCCCCCCATCCTCATGGGCCTAATCCCCAAGATGAGGATCTAATCTAACCAACACTGAATAAGAAAACAAGAATATAGGCATCTAAACAAATTGCCTCTAAAAGTGAAAAACTGATTCATTTGGGCTCAAACTAACTCCTAAGAAATGAATCTACCTTCTATTACTATTTATCCATCATATTTATAAGCCATGAAATAATTTACATAGGTAAATTATCCACCATGAGAGAGAATCCATGATTACAGTCAAAAACTGGAAAAATAGCAACCGTGAGCAAAAACTATGAAAAGTGCAGCGCCACTTTCAGGTGCCTTTTGGAGACATTCCCAGCATCCAAATAAATCCCATGATAGCTCATTGGAATGGTCTACAAGTCTACTTTCTAGCACACCTGGAATTTCTTCATTTGGAGCTCATTGATCCCTCAAAACTTGATTCTCCCAAGGTTGCTTCTGTGTGTCTAAAAAGTGGCAGAAAGGTAATTTTTAGGGTGTTTTTTGACCTTTTGGTGGACTAGTTCTGCCCCAAAACTTTTGAAACTTGCTAGGGTGCATGTACTCATCACTTTGAATCCAAAAATGCAAGCCATTTCTTCAATGGGTGCCCCTAGGAAAAGCAGGCAGTTTTTCTGTGTAATGAAATTCAAAATTGCAAATGACAAAATTTATTTAAAACTTGCCCAAAATTGGTGTGAAGCACCACCATCATGTGATTTGATGAGCCAAGGAGGCTTTAGCTAGCATTCTAAGCATATCCTCCTCTTTGTTTCCTTTCAAGGCCCGCGTTAGCCTAGCTTTCATTTCCTTGACCCTCATATTGCAAATCTTGTTTCGGGTCCTGTAATGTAAGCCATGTGTCTAATCATCTAATTGTCTTGTTGGCCTTCTATAACAGATTCTCAAGATTCAAGTTGCCTCTCTCAAGCCAAGTTTATCTATCCTCTTCAATCTCCTTCTCAATAGGAGTCAAAGTGACAGGCGCCTCTTTGCCACTTTGTCGTTTCATCTTGAGCATTTCTAGCTCCATGAGGACTTGTTTGTCACTCAATTTCTTGTTTTCTTGCTCCAAATATGTGATAACATATTTGACCCTCTCCAAATTGTCCGCCAAAGCTTGTACTTGAGCTTTCCTTTATTGTATGATGATTTCCTTGATGGTTTCTTCGTCCTGAGCCTCTGAGTCAATGATTTCAACTCCATGAAGAGTATAACACTGCTCCGGCTCATCATGCTCAGTCAAGTCAAAATCCCTTTCCTCCTCATCATAAAGACTCTGCTCTGGCATCGTTTCCTTCCCTTTGTGCAACTGCTGCACCTGTACCTGTTGTGCTGAAGAAGAAGGCAAAGCCCCTTCCACATTTTGTGAAGCTAGCATTTGCCTATGAGTTGATGAAGAAGGCAAGGCCCCTTCCACATCCCGTGGAGAAAAAACATGCCTATCTATTGCAAATAATCTCCTAGTGCCCCTCTGATATGTCATGAAAACGGGAACCTTAGTAGTTCTTATCTCCTTGGCCTCCTCATCTGTTTTCGCTGGGCTAGAAGGTCCTCCTACTTCTTGAGGCACTGGTGGAGGAATTTGAGGACCTCTGAAGGTCTCATAAGAAATAAAGGTCTCCCAAGGGATGTTAAGGAGACTGAGATGATGAAGCACAATGACCTTGATCAGGGAGTAATGATAAAGGTTGCTCATCTGTTGAGGGTAAGGCTTCCTTTGGACAATAAAATCCATCTTCTCAATACTCATGAATAAGTAATAAGGGATGCTTAACATCCTCACCCTGGTAAAATGCATGAGGAGCCTGATATGATAAGTATACAGCCTGGAGAACCGACCCTCATAAGTGAAATACTTCATGATGATTTTCATTATGCGGACATACTTGTTCTCAAGAAACTTGAAAGGAAACAGTCTCTTCACCTGATTTCTATACTGAGGTTTGATATAAGGTTCAAAAATAGTACTCATCTAGATCCTGGCACTTGAACCACCTCTCCCCTACATTAGGAATCTTGGTAGCATCTGAAATAATAGAAGATGAAATGGTGAAAGTTACCCTAGCAAGAGTCACCATGTTGTCACGAAGATGTGCTGCAAAAATTCTAGTGAGCTCTAGGTGATATTTCACTCTCTCAACCTGTTCATAGAATTCATAGTAGCCAAGGTACTTGAAGCATGTGACAGCCAACTATGAGGCCTGCAATTCCCTAAGGTTTGATGGCTCTTCTCTGATAATCCTACCTCCCTTGTGTGGTTTTCTCGGTTGCATGGCTATGTCAGTTGAGGTATCACTGCATGTGTTCTCCTCCTCATAGTCTTGGTCTTCCAGGTCCATGTTTGCAAGGTTGAGGTGTATGGAAATGAGGAATGAGGGGATGGAAAATGGGCTTGCAACTAGGAAATGAATGGAGTGGGAAATGAGAAGAAGGGTTTTGTGTCTTGAGCTCTTGGGGAAGAGAGACAAAAGGGAATGTGAAGGAATAGTGGGAAAGAGGGAAAAGGGATAGGGTGATTTTAGGACTGTAGGGCTGGGTGCTAAGAGGAATAGGAAGGAGTTAGGGTTTAGGTAGAATTAGGGAGAATTTAGGGTTTCGAGATTACAAATGACCAATGATGCTTGTAACTTAGATTTAGCAACCCAAAACCAAGATGAAGGACATGTACTTACTTGTAATAATGGAGAGCAAAACAAATTTGAGGTCTGTTGGAAGATTTGGAGGTTTTTGGTCACTTCTGGGAAAAGTGCAGTGCCTTCGCTCAGAAGCACAGCGCCATGACAAAAGTGCAACACCCGTTCATTTTTGTTTTGGGAAAATCAGGGAAAAGCATAGCACCTGCCTCCAAAATCACAGCACCAGTCTGTTTCAGCCAAAAGCGCAGCACCTCTTTGCCAAACGCGTAGTGCCAGGCTTTTTTCACTCAAACTCACTCAAACTCACCTTTCTTCCTTCTCCCTTTCACTTCTTGCTTGGAAAATGAATATAATGAATTTGAAAATGAAATATGAGGGCTTAAATAAAAGAAGATTTTGATTTTTCACTTGAAAAACCCACTTTTTCAATGTTTCTTGTTCTCCTTTAATGCCTTTTCCTTCTTGTGTTTTTGCAGGTGGATAAATGCTCAATTTGACTTGAATTTTTGTAGTGTTTCTCTATCTAACAACAAGGAGAAATGCTCTGGTGTAGCTAAGATCAATTATTACATATAGGAACTTAAAATTACATATGAAATACAAATAAACTAAAATACTTTGTTTTCACCTCAAAAACATGTGTTTGAGGTGAAAATTACATTAGGTTAAAAAGATAATAATTTTAGTAGCTATGACTTACAAGCCATCATGCTTGATTTATTGATCATTCTCATACCCTTGCTGACCTTTATTTACACTTTGAAGTCAGTTTCTTGACCTTGGTGATGAAACCCTAGACCTAATGAAATCATGCCCTATGACCTAATGAAATGAACTACAAATTGATTATGAAACCATAACTGAAGACAATCTGAACAAGGATCAACAAGTATACTCTATGAGGGAAAGATTTTCTAAAGAGAAAACAACCATCAGTGGATCAGTATATCATGACCTAATGGAATGATGCAAAATGTTCTGTATGGAACCCCTAAAATGAAATGCAAAGAGCGAATTTTGATCCCTAATGGAAGTATGCAGACACTGACACTAACAATTTTCTCCATGGGATGATAGGAATATTATAAGGCCTCTATAAGCACTTCTTCATTTAACCTATTCTATGGTAAGGAAGCCATCATTCCATCATATTTAGCTCTTCCTTCATTAGCCCTAGTTCAATTTATTGAAGAAACACCTTGTTCTTCTAATTACAATTAAGAAATTCACAAATCCTAAAACTAGAAGAAGAAAGGGAAAAGGACAAACTCACACACACAAAACATCAACAGATGGTGAAAGATTCTTTTGATGCAAGTTTAGTCACACAAAGATCCTTCCAAGTTGGAGATCTAGTTCTCAAGTGGGACACAACACACGAAAAAAAAGGGAAACACAACAAATTTAAAAAATTATGGCTTGGTCCATTTCAGATTGTTGAACAAAAAATCCCATCTACATTTATACTTAAATATTTATTAGGAAAGAGATATTCTCTTCCTGTAAATCGGCTCATCTTAAAGAAATTTTTTCCTTAGGAATTTAAAAAAGAAGAAGACTAATATAGAATCTATAAAATCACTTCCATTGTACATACCACTGCAATTTATTTTCCTTTTACAGATTTTGTTAATAAATTTTAAATAGTACTCCATTGACTTTTCAAACATCTCTCAAAGTTATTTTAATTTTTTTCAATTTGAAGGTAGGAATTTTTTGAGAAGTGGTTACCAAAATTGAAAACTAGATAAAAATTATAGAACTCGGAAAATATTTTCCATTACGCTGTAAAAAGGAAAAAAAAAAAAACCTCATAAATTATATCCTTTTACTCTGGTTTCAGTCAAAAAAGTTATCCTAATTAAAAAGTAGAGACTGTCTTACAACTTAAACACTTTCAACTCAGACTTGTCATCCAAAACTCTTAAGGAGTCAATAATCCTCCCCATCCATTAAAACAAATTTTTTAGAGTGTAATTCTAAAATATAATAAATCTAAAAAGATAAGAGGTCTCATCAAGAGCCTACTTACCATGTTCATAGGGAACCAATTAAACTGACATTACCACACTGAACATCAAATCAGGGTAATGGCTTATGATTTTAATTGTAAGACAAGGGGTCTCATCACGAGATAGCTTGTTCAGGTTAATTATTACCGGTGAATGACATTGTCGTTATCTAGCCACCAAACCAGGAAAATGGCTTTTTAGCATCCAAAAAGAAAAGAAAAATAAGATTTACCTCTAATTATTGCACTATTAAATGGATGGGACATTAGATTGTTGTTGGTTAAAAGGTAACCCTGTCGAGGCTATGAACGTTTGCTGGCAACAATGGCGCTACTTGTGACAAATGAGTACATTACAAACTAAGTCGAAAAAATCCCCCCACTTTATTTTTATAAACTTATTAATGAGTGATACAAGTAAATAGATGTTTTTCATTCACAAAAGGTTTTTAAAAGAAATTGCAATTTAATGATTTTTAGTAATTTTATTTATCTACATGTTGCAAAAAGTAGTTTTCACTTAGATTATTTTTACTGAATTTTTGGAAAATTTCATTTATCATAGATAACTCGTTCTTCCAGTGAATTGTCAATTGTTGTATTGTTCAACAACCCCGATTTTGATATATCATAAATTTCCTATGAAATTTATTATATTAAAATAGGGACCCTTTAGTTTTAGAAAAGCAACAAAAAAAAATTGTTAGTAAAGAACTATAACCAAAGTTTAATACTTATCCTTTTTAATTAAAACGCAAGTATTAAACCTTGATTATCCAAAAAACCAAATTTTAATAGCCCCGAGACCAAAACTATGCTTAGGCTTCAAAAACCTTAAGTATTAAAAAATATGGGTTATTTAATAAAAAACAAAAAATAATTGGAATTTTTAATTCCCAAAGGATTTATCTTTATAAACTCTAACTCATTCAAATCTCGCATCACAAAGTTTCTAAAGTCTAAGCCTCTCCTGCATCGCAAATAAAAAAAGGTTTTTGAGGAAAAGACCCCTCCACCAACTCCATTGTGATTGCGATATAAACCAGACCCGCATCTTAACCTTAACTCCATTGCGATTGCGATTAGGCCCAGACCTGATAGGAAAATCAACTATGATTCAATTAAAATCTCGCATCTGTTGCTATCACAGTTTCTATAGGTCCTACCTCCTGCCTTCTGCCTTAACCAATTGTGATATGCGATATAATCGGACACACAGGGATTATTCACTGCAATTCATTAAAATCTCACGTCCACGCAATCGCAAGAGTCCAAAGGTTCTACTCCACTCCACACCTCTGAATGTCGATTACAATATGATGTCATAATCCATGCCAGATCCACGTCATACTCCATGTCAGATCCACGTCATACACCACATCACGCTCCACATCGTCGTCCACATCATTACCACCTCACCCCGGGACTTTGCAATTGCAAGTTTCAAAGGGACACAACTTATAAAAAATCCTTCACCCCAGTCGATTTGCGATTGCGATTAGGCCACCCAGACCCGACACGATATTTAAATGGATATGAATGATTTCACATCCGGGCTTATCACAAATTTCATAATCCTACCCGTACCTTTACCTCCGCTCCAAACACCAATTGCGATATAAAATCCCAACTTTCCTTGATTTAATAAACGGCTCAGATCTACCCAAATCAACAACAAAGAAGACTTCAGACCCCCTGCGCTCATTTTAAGTTTCTCAATGGGGGGGGGGGGTCTGAAAAGTTGTTTTTTGTCCAAATCATATATCCATGCGTCACTCGTTTGTTCTTTCGGACCCCCCTCTTCACAAACCAGTTACGACTTCCTACCCCCTTCGAAAAAACCATTAGCCATCGACCTTTCCATGATCGCGATTGTTATTTTATTTGATGTACTCCTAGCCTCCAAGCGACTGCGATATGTTTTAAGAAATCCCCTTTGTATTTTTTTTAGAGTACTCCAGGTCTTAAAATGATTTTGATTATTCAAAGCTCTATCCCTGGTCTAGTCTAAACGCGATTGTGATTTCACAATAAGACCATAAATTCCAACTTGTCTTACCACAGACCTCAATCCGTATTACTTACCATGATAGTTATGTTCGGAATTTATTACGACTCCACGTTTTTTCTAATTTCCTGCAAAAGTGATTTGTTTCAAATAAAACTCGCTTATCGATCTCATTTATTTCTAGCTTATCAATTCCTGTTTTCCTTATTCAGGTACATGACAGAAGAGGATAGTTGTTCTGATAAACGTTAGTTTAGTCCAAACAGACAGACAAATATCCAGAGAATTCGATGGAACAAACAAATATGATGAAGACAACAAATAAAATTCAGAACATTGCTACCAAAAACTTGTTTTTCACTAAGCATATTGAAGGGATCTATTTAAATGCCCTCAATGTTCTGCACAATAGATTCAGTTGCTTTCTACTATTTAAGCTCGCTTGTTAAATGAAATTAAGGTCCTAATTTTTATGAAGAAATTCTTATGAAAGCTCGCACTATTATACTTTCATCGTTTTCTCAATAGAACGACTCGAACATTGTTTAGGAATTTTCATAAAGAATTTTGAGAAGTTTCATTACTGCATTCCTGGGATCATCTTTGTGAGAAGGAATAAACTAGTGCTATTTCTTTTATGAGCTAAGAAAAGTACATCTGTTATTTCTATCTTTGTACCTCTGTTTTGTTCATAAATAAATAGTGAATTTACCTTTTCAAATTTCTTATTACATGGTATTTAAAGAACAATGTTACATGTACTCATTTTTTATCATGCTGCCATTGATATTTTTAAATACATGTTCAACAATTTGCTTTGATATTCTAAATACGATATGAGTTATACACATTATTTTGATTAATTGTTTAATCAAATTAATCATATTGAAAAAATTTCATTTCCATTAGTGTTTGAGCAATCTATATTGTCATTAACTAAGAAAAATCATTATAGATCACATTCAGATAAATGTTAAACAATCTCGGGTTATAGAGTAGATTAATGCATATGTTTTCCATTTAATTCATTACTGCAAATCTATCTAATTCACTTCACTATAAGAATTATACATTCATTCAATAACTTTTCATTGGGAAACTGGTCCCATTATCTCCAGTCGGAGCCACTACCTAAACGGAAAAGGAGTTGTCTTAAGGTTCGGATCGTGTGGTTTTCCCCCTATGTTGAAGTAGCGATTTTCGAGGCCTCAACAATTTTTGGCGCTAGGCGGAGGGCATGCAAACTATGAATTCCAAGTAAGTCCAATCCAAAAACAAAAGGCCATTTCAAGAGTCATTCCCCTTCTAAATCTCCTACAACGTCCATATCCCCTTCGGAATCTCCTACTTTTAGATTAGGAGTTGTAGAATCAACTCCCAAGTCTCCTAGAATACTTCCTGAGGTAATCCCTGCGGACTATACTCCAAAATCACTAGAAATTATAGGTTTAATAAATATATTGGAAGACATCTCCATTTAGCAGAAAATTCTGAATCATCCAAAGTTTCTGAAGGTAGTATAACTTCTATTTTTCACATAAATGGTGTTTTAACTCGGTACTGAAGTGCAAAACATGGCATCTCACCATTTGAATTTCCACTTCAATCCCACCAAATGAAAACTTCTACATTAGATTCCCAAACATATACTAGTGAGATTACCTCATTCTCTCATTCACCAACATCTCCATTTCTTCCTTTTTCATTTCCTTTTTCTCTACTGATCACTTCATCTATTTCCATTTCCTCTACACAAACAACTAGTGTTGCCTCAAGCAGTACTATCACAGCTACTAGTTCTTCTTTCATCACATCCACCTCCCCAACTATTACAATGGCAGCTAGACCATGGTCCAATCCAAGAGCTGTTCAAATGCCAGCACCACTTCATCCTCTACCAAAACATCCTGAAAGATGGCTTCCCAAATTCAATCCTGATGATGGGTTACCTACTGAAGAGAACCTTCATAATTATATGTTAGCCATCAATCTTAATGAGGTAGATGAAGAAGACATTTTTGTTAGATTATTCCCATACACTCTTACAGGATCAACAGGGTCTTGGTACTTTTCATTACCAGCCAATTCTATTACTAGTTGGGATATTTTTGAAGAACAATTTTTTACTAAATTTGGTGATGATCACTCAACCACATCTCTTATCAATGACCTTTCCAATTTAAAAGTGAATTTAGGGGAAAAGATAAAAGATTTCAATTCCATATTTAACAAATTGTTAAATAAAATCCCAGCTACTTCTAAACCTGGTGTCGATGTACAAATTGAATGGTATATTTCATCTCTTCCTTCTAACATAGCGATTTTTGTAGATATAGCTAATAAAAATACCCTAGTAGAAAACATGAAAGAAGTTGTGTCTGTAGAGAAGGGGATAAATGCACTAGAAAAGAAAAAAGATGAGGAAGAAAAAAAATTAAAATAATTACATTTAAGGATGAACTAAAAAAGAAAGCACTTAAAGATCCCTTTTATCTTGAAGGCTTGCAACAAGTCCTTAAAACTTTGTCTAATGAGATGGTAGAGATCAAAAAACAAGTAGTTGAATCTTCTTCCAAAAAACCTTTTAGACCATTCAGAAGAAATCGTCCACCTAGTCCACAACCTCCAAACATGATCTCCAATGCAGAAATTGATGATGAAGATGAGGAAGAAGCAACATTTTCTGATGATGAATCCAAAGATGAACAAATAGTTGAGTTAAATGGAATGTGGGATTTTATTCTTCCTATTTTTGATAGTGAAAATGAATATGAAGAATTACCTGTTAGCACAATAAGTAAAGGTCCAGTTGATCCTATACAACCAATTCAAAAACAAAAACCTTCAACTTCTACTGCTAAAGATAAAGCTGTTGTTAAAAAATCCACTTCCACTTCCCACCAAGAAATTCTGTATTCATCCAATTCTCCATCTTCACCCAAAACCTTATTAATTTCAGATACTATTGAGTACAATATAGTTGAGGATATGAAGAAAATAAAAGAAAACATTTCCCTTCATTAACTCTCTAAACTCAAACAACAACATAAATTTCTATTGAAAGAATTGAACGCAGTACCTGCTTCTCCTCTTCCTGCTACTATAGTATCCAAAGATTCTAACAGAATGGGTAAACCTCCTCGTAATTCATTATTGGTTTCCTATGATGTTATTCTAACAGGTGACAAGTCTAATTCACATGCTCCTCCGTTTCTTTTGACTTTTGAAATATTTAATAAAAATGTATATAACTGCTTGGTAGATTCAAGGGCTTCTTCAAATATCATGCCATATTTAGCTTGTCTGAAATTAAACATGTCACCCCAAAAAACTACAGTTCACATTGTGCAACTCAATAGGAAAAAATTCAAAGTCATAGGAGAAATGAATTCAATTCTTATTATATTATCTTTGAATCCTGAAATTTGATAAATAATTGATATATTAGTTGTGGATACCCTACATTTCTATGGTTTAATTCTTAGTAGAGATTGGTTAGAAAAACGACATGGTCATTTTGCCACTGATTGGTCTCACTTATGACTCACATTTAATGGAAAGCTGAATCAAATTAGAATCAACCAAGAAAAGCACATGAAACATTCAGTAACAGATTTTGAAGGTGAAAATGAGGCAGTAGGATTTAACAACAACATTCTTGGAAACTACTCTACTCAATCATTTTTTGAGAATTTTAAAGCACAAACATCACCATTTATGAGTAATTCTATAACATATCAAATTGAAAATTTTTCATAGACAGCCTTTTCTAGATGTGTAAATATGCTAGAAAAACCATTAGTTAATTCTTTATTCTGGACATTGTATTTTGATGGGTCGAAATCAAGTGATGGTGCAGCAGCAGGTTGCATATTGATCAATCCTAAAGGTGTGAAGACAATGTTGACTTGCAGATTGGAATTCGAATGCACAGATAATATTACGAAATATGAATCATTTGTCCAAGGTATGTATAAATAAATTAGCCTTGACGTTAAATACCTTCAAGCTTATGGAGATACAAAAGTTGTAATTAAACAAGTAAGAAACATGACGCATTGTATCTCTACACAATTGAAGCATAATCAGTCTTTGGTTCAATCTCTCACTTCACATTTTTTAGCATTTAACATTTCTGTTATTCCTAGGATTCAGAATGCCAGCACTGTCCTTCTTGCTAACATTGCATCAAAATTGATCCAATTCAAAGATTGCAATCCCGATAGGTTTTCTGTAGAGTTAATCTTTAGACCATCCATTATCGATAATATCACCAATTGGCGGGTATTTAATGACGATGAAGAAATTTTAGGCTTCTTAACTTCTGAAAAAATCATACAATGACCAAATAATTGATGAAGATGAACACGACAACCAATTAAAACAGAAAATTGAAGATAATCCCATACCCAAATATGTAGTAAAACTTGAAGATCTTTATGATTCAAAAGACATATTTAAAAGGCTTATTAATTCAAAACTACAAAATTCAACTTTGAGATTTGAATTAATAAATTTTGGGACAAATATTAAATCTTATAACATCAATTCAGGACTTGGTCTCTCGTCTGAGGAAATATTGTCCTTCATTCATTTGTTAAAAAAATATAAGGATGTCTTTGCTTGGAGTTACGAAGATCTCAAAACATTTGACACTTCGATCATTTAACATATAATTCCGATGACATCCAATGATAACCCTATCTAACAAAAATTAAGGAAAATTCATCCGAACTTAGAAAATCAAATCAAAATGGAATTGAATAAACTCCTTAAGGCTAAAATCATTTTTCTTGTTAGGCATTCAAGACGGGTTTCCAACTTGGTACTTGTTAGGAAGAAAAACGGTGATATTCGCATTTCTATAGATTTTAGGAATCTTAATAAGGCCAATAAAATGGATAATTTCGCACTACCCACTATGGAATAGATTTTATGATCAATTGTTGGCTCCAAACTTATGTCTTTCCTTTACTGTTTCTTAGGATATAATGAAATCATGGTCCACCCAGATAATAGGCTAAATACTACTTTCAGAACCAAATGGGGAACTTATGCCTACCAAAAAATGCCACTTGGTTTAATAAACACAGGGGCCACTTTATAATGACCCATGGATATAGCTTTCAAAGGTTTGTTAAACAAAATGGTTTTTGTTTATCTAGATGACATTATTGTTTATTCAAAGAATGGAAATAATCATTTGCAGGACATAAAACAAATTTTTGTACGCTGTAGAAAATATGGGATTTCAGTAAATCCAAAAAATTATTTTTTTGCTCTTAGTGAAGGGAAACTTCTAGGATTCATTGTGTCAAAAATTGGAATTTACATTGACCCTGCTAGAATAAAAGAAATTTCAGAAATTTCTCCACCATGTAACAAAAAAAAACATGCAATCATTTTTTGGACAAATCAATTTTGTCAAAAGTTTTGTCCATGATTTCTCACAAATCATTTTTCTGTTACAACAAATGATTAAGAAAGACAGTTTTTAAATGGGGTCAGCATGAAAAACAAGCATTCGATTTAATCAAATAGGAAATTATAAATGCTCCTTCTTTAAATACTCTGCATTTCTCAAATCATTTCATCTTATATACCTTTGCTTCTTCAACATATTATGTTGTTGTTTTGACACAAACTAATAATCAGAAAATTGAAACACCTATTTCATTTTTCAGTTCAAATTTTCAAGGTTTTGAATTGAATTATTCAAAAGTAGAAAAGCAAGCATTTTCTGTATATAAATCTGTAAAGCATTTTAGACATTTTCTTTTAAAATCACACACGAAAGTAATAGTCCCATTCCCAATAGTGAGGCAATTACTAATGCAGATATAATTAAGAGAAAATTGGGTAACAGCTCTGCAGGAGTACCATATTGAAATAAAACCAACCAAAATTGTTAGAGGGCAAGGTTTTTGCAACCTGCTTACAGGAGAATCCAACATACCAGCCGAAGGGGACACATGTAACAATGAACACATTTTTGAGGCAAGTATAATTGATGTTGAACCCCAATACGTTGATTTTATTTTTTATTTGAAAAATGCATATGCTCCTCCTAAACTCAATTATAAAAGAAAAATAGCTTCACGATTAAAAGAAAGTGATTATGAGATTGTTGATAACGTGTTATTTAGGAGAAACTATGATTCCGTATTGCTAAGATTCTTAGAAAATCTAAAGGACAAACAACTTTGCAGGAACTTCACGATGGACCAGCAGGTGGACTCTTTGGAGGAGATAATACTGCAGACAAAATATTACATGTTGGATACTACTAGTCCACTCTCTTCAAAGATACCCATGCATATGTGAGGAAATGTAAAACATGCCAAACTGCTTGTAGAAGACAAAGGAAACCAACCTTGCCTCTGCAGCCAGTCAACATCGAAGAACCTTTCGAACAATGGGGACTGGATATCATAGGTGAGATCATTCCTCATTCTTCTAAACAACAAAGATATGTTCTAACTCCTACAAATTACTTCACTAAGTTGGTGGAAGCAATTCCACTAAAGGTATTCAATTCTAAATCTGTTATTGAATTTATTGATCAATTTATCATTACAAGATTTGGTTTTCCTTCTGCACTCATATTTGATAATGCATCTTATTTTTCGGATACCAGTATGATTGAATTTGCAATTAGGAGAGGATTTAAACTCAAATATTCTGCTAATTACTATCCCTAGGGACACGATTTGGCAGAATCCACTAATAAAAATCTCCGTAGAATAGTCAAAAGAACTGTAGATCAAAATCAAAGAAATTGGCACAAAGCTTTAATATTTTCTCTATGGGCTGATAGGATAACTCAGAAGGTCTCTATAGGCACTTCTCCATTTAACCTAGTCTATGGTAAGGAAGCCATCATTCCATCATATTTAGCTCTTTCTTCATCATCCCTAGTTGAATTTATTGAAGAAACACCATGTTCTTCCTTGCAATTGAGAAATTCACAAATCCTAAAACTAGAAGAAGAAAGGGAAAAGACCAAACTCACACACAAAAAACATCAACAGATAGTGAAATGTTCTTTTGAGGCAAGTTCAGGCACACAAAGATCCTTCCAAATTGGAGATCTAGTTCTCAAGTGGGACACAGCACACGAAGAAAAAAGGAAACATGCCAAAGTTCAAAAATTATGGTTTGGTCCATTTCACATTGTTGAACAGAAAATCCCATCTACATTTATACTTAAAGATTTATCCGGAAAGAGATATTCTCATCTTGTAAATGGGCAAAGAAATTCTTTTCTTAGGATTTAATATATATATATATATATATATATATATATATATATAAAATCTATAAAATCACTTCCATTGTACATCTCGCTGCAATTTATTTTCCTTTTACATATTTTGTTATTAAATTTTAAAAAGTACTCTATTGAATTTTCAAACATCTCTCGAAGTTATTTTAATTTTTTCAATTTGAAGGTAGGAATTTTTTAAGAAGTGGTTACCAAAATTGAAAACTAGATAAAAACTATAGAACTTTGAAAATATTTTCCATTAAGTTGTAAAAAACAAAAAAAAAAAGAAAAAAAAAACTTCAAAAATTATATCATTTTACTCTAGTTTCAGTCAAAAAGGTTATCCTTAAAAACTAAAGACCATCTTATGACTTAAGCACTTTCAACTCAGATTTTTCATCCAAAATTCTTAAGGAGTCAATAATCCTACTCATCTATTAAAAAAAGAATTTTTAGAGTGTAATTCTAAAATATAATAAATCTAAAAAGATAAGAGGTCTCATCATGAGCCTGCTTACCATGTTCATAGGGAACCAATTAAATTGACATTACCACACTGAAAACCAAATCAGGGTAATGGCTTATGATTTTAATTGTAAGACAAGGGGTCTCATCACGAGCCATCTTGTTCAAGTTAATTATTATCGTTGAATGACATTGTCGTTATCTAGCCACCAAACCAGGACAATGGCTTTTTAGCATCAAAAAAGAAAAGAAAATAGAATTTACCTCTAATTATTGCACTATTAAATGGATGAGACACTGGATTGTTGTTGGTTAAAAGGTAACCCTATTGAGGCTATGAACGTCTGCTGGCAGTATTGGCTCTACCTGTGACAAATGAGTACATTACAAACTGAGTCATAAAAGGTACCCTACTTTATTTTTAGAAACTGATTAATGACTGATACAAGTAAATATGTGTTTTTCATTTACAAAAGGTTTTTACAAGAAATTGCAATTTAATGAGTTTTATAGTCAGAGCAATTTTATTTATCTAGATGTTTCAAAAAGTAGTTTTCACTTCTTAGATTATTTTTAATGAATTTTTGGAAAATTTCATTTATCATAGATAACTGGTTCTTCCAGTGAATTGGAAATTGTTGTATTGTTCAACAACCTCCATTTTAATATATTATAAATTTCCTATGAAATTTATTATATTAAAATAAGGACCCTTTAATTTTAGAAAATCAACAAAAAAATTTGTTAATAAATAACTATAACCAAAGTTTAATACTTAGTCTTTTTAATTAAAACCTAAGTATTAAACCTTGATTATCCAAAAAACCAAATTTTAATAGCCCCGAGACCAAAGCTATACTTAGGCTTCAAAAACCTTAAGCATTAAAAATATGGATTATTTAATCAAAAACAAAAAATAATCAGAGTTTTTAATTGCCAAAGGATTTATCTTTATAAACTCTGACTCATTCAAATCCCACATCGCAAAGTTTCTAAAGGGTAAGCCTCTCCCGCGTCGCAAATAAACAAAGTTTCATAAGGAAAAGACCCCTCCTCGAACTCCATTTTGATTGTAATATAAACCAAACCTGCGGGGATTATTCAATACAAGTCATAAAATTCCGCGTCCGTGACTATCGCAAAAGTTCCAAAAAACTTAAGTCTTAACCTTAACTCCATTGTGATTGCGATTAGGCCTGGACCCGATGGGAAAATCAACTGTGATTCAATTACAATCTCGCATCTGTGGCTATTTCATTTTCCAAAGGTACTGCCTCCTTCCTCCTACCTTAAATGATTGCAATATGCGATATAGTCGGACCCACAGGGATTATTCACTGCGATTCATTAAAATCTCGTGTCTACGCAATTGCAAAAGTCTAAATGTTCTACACCGCTCCACACCCCTAAATTCCGATTGTGATATGACATCATACTTCACGTTAGATCCATGTCATACTCCATGTCAAATCCACATCATACACCACTTCACCCGCCACGTCACCCAAGGACTTCGCAATCGCAAGTTTCAAAGGGACACGACTTATAACAAATCCTTAACCCCAGCTGATTTGTGATTGTTATTAGGCCACCCAAAGCCGACATGATATTTAAATGGATATGAATTATTTCGCATCCAATCTTATCACAACTTTCATAATCCTTCCTGTACCTTTGCCTCTGCTGCGAATACCAATTGCGATATAAAAGCTCGACTTTCCTTGATTTAATAAATGGCTCATATCTACCCAGATCAACGACAGAGAAGACTTTGGACCCCTTGTGCTCATTTTTAGTTTCTCCACGAGGGGGGCTCCAAAAAAAAATCGTCCAAACTATATATCCATGTGTCACTCCTTTGTTCTTTTGGACCCCCCTCTTCACAAACCACTTACCACTTTCGACCCCCTCCAAAAAAACCATTAGACATCCACATTTCCACGATCGCGATTGCGATTTTATTTCAAGTACTCCTGGACTCTAAGCGATTGTGATATGTTTTAAGAAATCTCCTTTGGATTTTGTTTAGAGTACTCCAGGTCTTAAAACGATTGCGATTATTCTAAGTTCTATCCCCGGTCTAGTCTAAAAACAATTGTGATTTTGTGATAATACCGTAAAGTCCAACTTGTCTTACCACAGAACTCACTCTGCATTACTCTTCATGATAGTTATGTTCGAAATTTATTATGACTCTACGTTTTTCCTGATTTCCTGCAAAAGTGATTTGTTTCAAATAAAACTCGCTTATCAGTCTCATTTATTTCTAGCTTATCGATTCTTGTTTTCCTTGTTCAGGTACATAATAGAAGAGGTTAGTTATGTTGATAAGCGAAAGTTCAGTTCAAACAAACAGACAATTATCTAGAGAATCCGATGGAACAAACAAAGTTGATGAAGAAAACAAATCACATTCAGAACATTGCTACCAAAAAATTGTTTTTCTTTAAGCGTATTGAAGGGATCTATTTAAATGCCCTCAACGCTCTACACAATAGATTTAGTTGTTTTCTACTATTTAATCTTACTTGTTATACAAAATTAAGGTCCTAAATTTTATGAAGAAAGGCTTAAAAAATCTTGCACTATTATACTTTCATCCTTTTCTAAATATATCGACTGGAACATTGTTTAGGAATTTTCATAAATAATTTTGAGAAGTTGCATTATTGTATTCCTGGAATCATCTTTGTGGGAAGGAATACACAACTGATATTTATTTTATGAGCTGAGCAACGTACATCTGGTATTTCTACCTTTGTGCCTCTATTTTGTTCATAAATAAATAGTGAATCTATCTTTTCAGAGTGCTTATTACATGGTATTTAAAGAACAATGTTACATGTATTGATTTCTGATCATGCTGCCATTGATATTTTTAAATACATGCTCAACAATTTACTTTGATATTATGAATGCGATATGAGTTATACACATTATTTTGATTAACTATTTAATCAAAGTAATCATCTTGAGAAAATTTCATTTCCATTGGTGTTTGAGCAATCTATATTTTCATTTACTAAGGAAAATCATTATAGATCGCATCCAAATAAATGTTAAACAATCTCGAGTTATAGAGTAGATCAATGCATATGTTTTCCATTCAATTCATTACTACAAATCTATCTATTTCACTTCACTATAAGCATTACACATTCATTCAATAACCTTTCATTGGGAGACTAGTCCCATTATCTCCAGTTGGAGCCACTACCTAAATGGAAAAGGAGGTGTCTTAAGGTCTAGACCAAGTGGTTTTCCCCCTATGTTGAAGCATCGATTTTTGAGGCCACAACAATTTTGGTGCTAGAAGGAGGGCATGCAGACTATGAATGACAAGTAATTCCATTCCAAAAACAAAAGGCCATTCCAAGAGTCATCCACCCTCCAAATCTCCTACAACTTCCATATCCCCTCCGGAACCTCCTACTTTTATATCAGTAGTTGTACAATCATCTCCCAAGTCTCCTAGAATACTTCCTGAGCTAATCCATGTGGACTATACTCCAGTATCACCAGAAAGTATAGCTTTGATAAAGAAATTGGAATACATCTCCATTTCAACATAAAAATCTGAATCATCTAAAGTTTCTCAAGGTAGTATAACTTCTATTTTTCACGGAACTTGTGTTTTAACTCTGTCCCGAAGTGCAAAACTTGGCATCTCTCCATTTGAATTTCCACTTCAATCCCGTCGAATGAAAACTACTACATCATATTCCCAAACATCTAATAGTGATATTACCTCATTCTCTCATTCACCAACATCTCCATTTCTTCCTTTTTCATTTCCTTTTTCTTTACCGGTCACTTCATCTATTTCCATTTCCTCTACACCAACAACTAGTGCAGCCTCAAATATTACTATCACAACTACTAGTTCTTCTTTAATCACATCCACCTCGCCAATTGTTACAATGACAGCTACACCATGGTCCAATCTGGGAGTTGTTCAAATGCCAGCACCACTTCATACTCTACCAAAACATCTTGAAATATGGCTTCCCAAATTCATTCTTGATGATGGGTTACTTGCGAAAGAGAAACTTCATAAATATATGTTAGCCATCAATATTAATGAGGTATATGAAAAAGACGTTGTTGTTATATTATTCCCATACACTCTTACAGGATCAGCAGGGTCTTGGTACTTTTCATTACCAACCAATTCTATTACTAGTTGGGATATTTTTAAAGAACTATTTTGTACTAAATCTGGTGATGATCGCTCAACCACATCTCTTGTCAATGACCTTTCCAATTTAAAAATGAATTCAGGGGAAAAGATAAAAGATTTCAATTCCGGATTTAGCAAATTGTTAAATAAAATCTCAGCTACTTCTAGACCTGGTTTCGATGTTCAAATTGAATAGTATATTTCATCTCTTCCTTCTAACATCGCAATTTTTGTAGATAGAGCTATTAAAAACACCCTGGTATAAAACATGAAAGAAGTTGTGTCTATAGAGAAGGGGATAATTGCATTAGAAAAGAAAAAATATTAGGAAGACATAAAATTAAAAAAAGTTACATTTAAGGATGAACCAAAAAAGAAATCACTTAAAGATCCCTTTTATCTTGAAGGCTTGCAACAAGTCCTTAAAAATTTGTCTATTGAGATGGTAGAGATCAAAAAATAAGTAGCTAAATCTTCTTCCAAAAAACATTTTAGACCATTCAGAAGAAGTCAACCACCTAATCCACAATCTCCAAATACGATCTCCAATTTAGAGTTAAATGGAATGTGGGATTTTATTCTTCCTATTTCTGATAGTTAAAATGAATATGAAGCATTACCTATTAGCACAAGAAGTAAAGGTCTGGTTGATCCTATACAACCAATTCAAAAAAGAAACCTTCAACTTACACTGCTAAAGATAAAGCTACTGTTAAAAAATCCACTTCCACTTCCCCCCAAGAAATTCCATCTTCATCCAATTCTCCATATTCACCCAAAACCTTAGTATTTTCAGATACTATTGGGTACAATATAGTTGAGGATATGAAGAAAATAAAAGCAAACATTTCCCTTCATGAAGTTACTAAACTCAAACAACGACAGAAATGTCTTTTGAAAGAATTAAACGTAGTACTTGATTCTCCTCTTCTTGTTGTTGTATTATCCAAAGCTTCTAATGAAACGGGTAAACCTCCTGGTCATTCATTATTCAGTTCCTCTGATGCTATTTTGATAGGTGACAAGTCTAATTTTCATACCCTTTCTTTTCTTTTGACTTTTGAAATATTTAATAAAAATGTACATAACTTCTTAGTAGATTGAGGGGCTTCTTCAAATATCATGCCGTATTCAGTTTGTCTAAAATTAAACATGTCACCCCAGAAAACTATAGTTCACATTATGCAACTCGATAGGACAAAATTCAAAGTCATAGGAGAAATGAATTCAGTTCCTATTAGATTATCTTCGAATCCTGAAGTTTGTCAAATAATTGATATATTAATTGCTGATATCCCAGATTTCTATTGTTTAATTCATAGTAGAGATTGGTCAGAAAAACTACATGGTTACTTTTCCACTGATTTGTCTCACTTATGGCTACCATTTAATGGAAATATAAATCAAATTAGAATCAATGAAGAAAAACACATGAAACATTCAGTAATAGATTCTGAAGGTGAAAATGAGGTAGTAGAATTTAATAACTACATTCTTGGAAACTACTCTACTGAATAATTTTTTGAGAATTTTAAAGCATAAATGTCACCATTTCTATGTACTTTCGTAACTTCTCAAATTGAAATTTTTTCACAAACAGACTTTTCTAGATGTGTAAATATGCTATAAAAACCATTAGTTAATTCTTTATTCTGGACATTGTATTTTGATGGGTCGAAATCAAGTGATGGTGAAGGAGCAGGTTGCATATTGATCAATCCTGAACGTGTGAAGACAATGTTGAATTGCAGACTGTTATTCGAATGAACAAATAATATTGCGGAATATGAAGCATTGGTCCAAGATATGTATAAAGAAGTTAGCCTTGATGTTAAATACCTTAAAGTTTATGGATATTCAGAAATTGTAATTAAACAAGTAAGAAACATGATGCATTGTATCCCTACACACTTGAAGCATTATTAGTCTTTGGTTCAGTCTTTCACTTCACATTTTTTAGGGTTTAACATTTTCGCTATTCCTAGGATTCAGAATGCCAGCACTGACCTTCTTGCTAGCGTTGCATACAAAATGATCCCATCCTAAGATTGCAGTCTCGATAGATTTTCTGTAGAGTTAATCTTTAGACCATCCATTTTTGATAATATCACCAATTGGTGGGTATTTAATGATGATGAAGATATTTTAAGCTTCTTAGCTTATGAAAAATCATACGATGACCAAATAGTTTATGAAGATGAACACGACAACCAATTAAAACAGAAAATTGAAGATAATCCCATACCCAAATGTGTAGTACAACTTGAAGATCTCTATGATTTAAAAGTCACAAACTATAGAGTTCAACTTTGATATTTGAATTAATAAATCTTGGGACAGATCTTAAACCTCATAACATCAATTTAGGACTTGGTTTCTCATCTGAGGAAAGATTATCCTTCATTCATTTGTTAAAAAAATATAAGGATGTCTTTGCTTGGAGTTACAAAGACCTCAAAACATTTGACACTTCCATCATTCAACATAAAATTTTGATGACATCCAATGATAAACTTGTCCAACGAAAATTAAGGAAAATTCATCCAAACTTATAAAATAAAATCAAAACAGAATTGAATAAACTCCTTAAGGCTAAAATCATTTTTCCTATTAGGCATTCAAGATGGGTTTCCAACTTGGTACCTGTTAGGAAGAAAAATGGTGATATCCACATTTGTATAGATTTTAGGAATCTTAATAAGGCCAGTCAAAAGGATAATTTCCCACTACCCACTATGGAACAAATTTTACGATCAGTTGTTGGTTCTGAACTTATGTCTTTCCTTGATGGTTTCTCAAGATATAATCAAATCATGGTCCACCCAGATGATAGGCTAAAGACTACTTTCAGAACCAAATGGGGAACTTATGCCTACCAAAAAATGCCATTCAGTTTAATAAACACAGGGGCCACTTTCCAACAAGCCATGGATATATCTTTCAAAGGTATGTTAAACAAAACGGTTGTTGTTTATCTACATGAAATTACTGTTTATTCAAAGAACATAAATAATCCTTTTCAAGACTTAAAACAAATTTTTTAACATTGTAGAAAATATGGGATTTCATTAAATATGAAAAGGTCTTTTTTGGCTCTTAGTGAAGGGAAACTTTTAGGATTCATTGTGTCAAAAATTGGAATTTACATTGACCCTACTAGAATAATAGAAATTTCAGAAATTTCTCCACCATATAACAAAAATGCATGCAATCATTTTTTGGAAAATTCAATTTTGTCAAAAGGTTTGTCCCTAATTCCTCACAAATAATTTTTCCATTACAACAAATGATTAAGAAAGATGCAGCTTTTAAATGGGGTCAACATGAAAAGAAAGCATTTGATTTAATCAAACAGGCAATTATCAATGCTCCTTCTTTAAATACTTTGAATTTCTTAGATCATTTCATCTTATATACCTTTTCTTCTTCAACATCTTATGATGTTGGTTTGACACAAATTAATAATCAGAAAATTGAAGCACCTATTTCTTTTCTCAATTCAAATTTTCGGGGTGCTGAATTGAATTATTCAGAAGTAGAAAAACAAGCATTTGTTGTGTATAAATCTGTAAATCATTTTAGACCTTTTCTTTTAAAATATCACATGAAATTAATATTCTGATTCCCAGCAGTCAGGCAATTACTAATGCAGAAAGAATTAGGAGAAAAGAGAGAAAAATGGGTAACAACTCTGCAAGAGTATGATATTGAAATAAAACCATCCAAAATTGTTAGAGGGAAAGGTTTCTGCAATTTTCTTACATGATAATCCAACATACCAGCCAAAGGGGACACAGGAAACAATGAACACATTTCTAAGGTAAGTATAATTGATGTTGAGTCCCAATATGCTGATTTGATTTTTTATTTGAAAAATGGATATGCTCCTCCTAAAATCAATTATAAAAGAAAAATAGCTTTACGATTAAAAGCAAGTCATTATGATATTGTTGATAACGTGTTGTTTAGGAGAAAATATGATCCCATATTGCTAAAATTCTTAGACAGTCTAAAGCACAAATAGTTTTGCAGGAACTTCATGGTGGACCAGCACGTGGACACTTTGGAGGAGATACTACCTCACACAAAATCTTACATGTTGGATACTACTGGCCCAATCTCTTCAAAGATACCCACACATATGTGAGGAAATGAAAAGTATGCCAAACTGCTTCTAGAAAACAAAGGAAACCAGCCTTGCCTCTACAGCCAGTCAACATCGAAAAACCTTTCAAACAATATCCTCCAACTTGGACCTTTTCTCCTCGAGAAAATCTGAATACATAAAGCACTCGAAGATGTGAATCTGTGCCAAATATTGTTTCTTACCTATAAACACCTCCTCTAGTGTTAATCTTCCCAAGTCTTTTTGTGGGCTTGTATTTTGTAATTATACAAAAATGTTTCAAGCCTCTTCCCATAGAAACAAATGCATATCTTGGTCATCGAGCATGGCCTTGGCTACTCCCACTATAGCCCTGTTTTACCACTTTGAAACCCCATTAAAATGAGGCTTGTAAAAAAAATCATCTCCTTATCGATACCCTCCTAAACACATAAGTCCTTGAAGTCATTCGAGATGTACTTTCCTGCATTATCCAACCTCAGTGTCTTGATCTTCCTCCCTACCTAATTCTCAACTAGATCCTTGAACTCCTTTAATCTACTGAAGACCTTGTCCTTATTTTTCATTAAATAGATCTGGGTCTTCCTGGAGAATTCATCAATGAAAGCCACACAATATTGGTACCTACTTAAGGATACTACTGACATGGGCCCACACATGTCTGAGTGTACTAGATCCAAAATCCATTTGCACCTAGTGTACATGTTCAGAAAGTGGTCTTGGAATATTTACCCATTGTGCAACCCTTAGACACCTCATGTTGCTCAACCTTAAATTTTGGTAGCCCCATCACTATCTCCTTTATCACATTAAGTGCTCCACAATGAAGATGAGCCATCCTCCTATGCCATAATTCTCCCAACCCTTTGCTACAACTTACCAATGCATGTGTTGGATCAAACTACAATTTAAATAATATTTCCCTCCTAAACCCTATTACTTTCATTTTCTTAGATTTCTTGGGCTGAATATACACTTTACCCTCCTCAAAGGTCACAATGCAACCTTTGTCCTACAAGGTAGAAACTAAAATCAGGTTAATTTTCATACTCGAAACATACAACATGTCCTCCACCAATAAGGGTTTTCCAGACTCCCTCTTAAACTTGATTGTGTCATACCAAATAAATGGTACTTGGCATCACCTCCAAGCTGCTCTATGTATAAAATTGATTCCTTCTCCTTCAAACAAGTGAAATACTCTAACACTCATCATGTGGAAATAAGCTCCACTATTAATGTACCACACACTGGTGGAAACTAAACTTGAGAGACTTGCAATGAGCGAAAAATCATTCTTGAGCCATGCTGCAAAATCATCCACCTCTGTGGTAGCAACAACCTACTTCTTTTACTTTCCCTTCTTATTATTCGGGAACTGGAAGGCATAGTGACCCAATTGATAGCATGCAAACAATTTAACCTTGATTTTATCCGTCTTCTTCTCACCCTTGGAAGAGGACCCCTTGCTTGGCCCTTTCTTGGCCTTCTACGTACCCTTTCTTGCTAAAGAAAGGTTCTCCTTATCTTTGAATTTCTTCCTCTAATCTCCTCATTGATCACTTTCTCAAATCTCCTCCTATACGAAATAATCTCAAAGTCTTTCCCAATCATCTACGTGATCCTAGCCCATAACACACTTAACAAAGACCCACCAGTGCTTCGAAAAGACATTCAAGGCTATTTGCACTAACTCCTCCTCAACAATTATCTCTCCAACATCATCTAATTCATCCCTGACTTGTCACACTATCACCCTTGGACATTGTTTTTCCATGAAACTTATCCTTGAGCATCATTTTTCACTTTGATAGTCACTCTGGTATAATTTCATGAGTGCATCCCACATAATTTTTGTATTATCATTCTTTTACATATCGGGTATGAGATGATATTTTACCCCATAGAGAATAATACTATGTGCCATAGCCTCCTTGACCTCATGAAAATAAAGAGAAATTGGATCATTCACTAGTGAAACCACTATTGTATTAAGAAAATTCCACAACTTTTTCTCCCTGAGAACTGCTAAGATTCAAACCTTCCATTGCAAATAGTTCGAATAACCCGCAAGCCTATCCTCATATCGAACACTAGTAGCCATTTTAGAATAAATCCCTCAAAGAGATTCAAAACTATAATATGATTTTTTTTCCTCAAACCTATTTCAAATATGTTTGGCTTCATGTTTAGAGTTTAAAGCTTTGATACCATGTTAATTTCTTTAAAATCAGTTACAAATTTATTGTATTAACAAATATTCATAGATTTGAAATCAACAAAGTGTTCTAATCTAATTTGTAACAATAAATATTATGGGTTTTTAAACAAATAAATATGAGAAGTAAAAATACTCGAAACCAATCACATGCAATAGAGAGTAAAACAAATATATCCTAGAAATCGTAGTGTGGGGAAAACCATCAAACATTGGGCTTCTTATTCACCTTCAGGAGAAATATTTTCTTACAGTAGTTACAAAAGAATTTGCTTCAGCAAATACCCAGAAAAAGGATATTATCCCCCCTTCCCTCACTCGACTCTTGTACAACCCACATGCGTGGCTTAGTACGAAACATTTTTGTGTACAAATAAAATCAACCTCTTTATTGATATCGCTTTCCCTAATCTCTCTCTACCTAGCTCGATCTAGCCTTTTCTCGCTCTCGCTACCAAATATTACACTCCATTGAATCCAAACCCATGTTGTACATCTCCTTTGGCTCAAACCTCCTATTAAAAAGATCAAACTCTAATCTTAAGCGAAATCCCCAATTTCAATGGTTGAGATTATATCTCACTTTAGTGAGATCAAAGGCTATGAATTAATTTGTTGTTGACTTATTTTCCCTTTTATAAAAGGGTACCCATCAATTAAATTAAATTGTCATCTAAATTCTTGACTTTGAAAATTCATTAACTAACTATTGTAGGTGCTAATTAAGGTGACTTGTTCCATTTCATGGCACCTTACCCATGCAGAATCACCGTCCAAGCTACAATTTCAGCATGTATGTATTCCTAGGCACTTACCTATTGATCCTAGCTCCCCTGTTGATGCCTATACCTTGTCTTTCACTCTTAAGTAGATCTGGTGATATTGGATTTTTTTGTGGTCAAGGATCATGCTTGGATTTCTATTTTTCCATTCCTCTATCATATTTAACAATATTTTCTTGTCTTTATTCAAGATCTCTATTTCCTCCTCTACTTTAGTTGTTCCCACATATGGCATGAGTTCCTCTTCCTCAGTAGGGGTGTCCTATGGTGTTTCTAGATTTTTCCTCTTTAGTAAGACTTTTGGTTGAGTCTCCTCTATTTTTAAGTCTAGATTCATGATTTCCTTAGCTATATTTGGTTCTTCACCTGATTTGTTAGTGTTGACTACTTATTCATGGTTGGTGTTGAGGATTTATCCTTATGAGCATATTGGTTCCTCTAGTTTCTCCTTCTATTTTATGCCCTTTTGAAACCCTCTGGATCAACCTTTCGGGGTTTTGTTTGAACCACATCTTCGTGCACTAGGAAATCATTCTATAAGTTCCCATATTTATGGCATCTTCGACAATAAAAAAGGACATGTTCATAGTCTATAGGTTGTTTCCAGACTCATCTTGGTATGTTATTTCAATAAACTTTGGTAGTGGTTGAGAGATATTCATGTAGGCACATATTCTGGCATATGATTTATATCTCCCTCGTCTGGTGACCTCTGATATTTTAACAAAATATCCTATCAAGTTTACAATTCCTTCAAGAATCTATGGATCCCAAAATTATTTGGGTAGAGAGAACAACGTCACCCATACTAAGGCTACTAGAAATTTCTCTTTAAGGATTGTAGTGTTCCTCCCAAAAACGCATAAATAAGCCAACATATTATAAAAATAAAGACCATTTTCAAAGACTCTGGCCATGTCTTCTAGGCTTGTGAATATGACTATAAAGATGCCTTTTTCTCCTAATTCAAGATCAATTTGACCTTTCAGCTGTCATTTGTTATGGATGCATCTTACCATGTCTCTCTTAGAAAGCCATATTCCTATGCATTTTCATATAAGAGCATAATATTTCTTATACTCTTGATATCCTTCTAGTTTATTAGGCCTTACCTCATATTCCGGATTCATTGTGGCCTTTTGTACACATCAACTTTTGAATAGATTTATCCATTGTGCTCCAAGATGTGTATTATCCCTTGGTTCCCCTTCTCCATTTTGGCATTGAAGCCTTTATTCCTTAGTTGCATGTGATTGGTTCTATCGAGTCACGACCTTTGTGTAAGAGGGGCTTGAACCCCTCCCCATGTGAGAACTCATGTGCTAGATCAGATTTGGCAATGGTGGTAGTGTCCAAGTCTAAGACATATCCAAGAAAATACTATGCAAGTTGCAGATGTTTGCAGGGTTTGCAAGGTATGTTGTAGAACATAAACCCTATCATAATCGCTCTCCCATTTGGTATTAAGTTAACTCCAAAATTAAAAAAGCTTGTTAATTGTATATTATGTTAATAATAATAATAATATTTTACTTTTAAAAAATATAAGTTTATTTTAAAGTAAAAAAATACAAGTAGGCTTTGAAGTAAATTTAAATTTATGTTTTTGACTTAAAATGTAAAATAGAAAACATTTTTAATTTTAACACATGTCAATAATAATAATAAATTAACAAAATTTTACTTTTTATTATAGGTTAGCATTGGATATAGAAAAAGGGGTCTGCTTAGTTAGTTTGTAATAAGTAATGAAAGGGGTGGCAAGTGAGAGGGGATGAATTTGCTAATCTACCCTAGAGGAAAAATGGAACTATCCTATTCATGGCATTTGGGAAAAAATACCAATCTCTAGAGAAAGATGTATTCCCTCCTTTAGGGATTCTTCAAGCAATTTCACATCATATCCATAAACTAGTCGTAACGGGGGGATTCCAAGTTCATAGTTTGTCATCTCCACTTTGGATTTTCTTCATCAAACCTTAAACATAATATCATTTTCAAAAGAATAAATTCTAATTTGAGATCTATGGTTGAATTTCAAGTAGTGCATGTCCTTAGACATAATAATTCAAAGGTGGGTTGATTACCAAATAGGGAAACTTCACATGAAATTGGAGCCCTTATTATTAATAATCAAGAGACTCACCATCCAATTTTGCGACATGTGGAAAAGTGGTAGAAGTCATTCATATTGGTAGGAAATGATGGGTGTTATGTTCACATCCCTTAGTCAATTGACACACTAGGACTTATGGATTTGATTAGCGAACACGTTGGAAGGGTTTGTCACTTTGAGAAGGAAGTTATGATCTAGTGCACTACTACATGAGGGAAATTATGGGAGGATAAGAAAGACTTGACACGGATTAGGCATGACAAACTACAAGAAATGGCCTCGACCCTCATGGAAGCAGAGAATATGATATGGTTTGAGATAGTACATCACTCTGAAATTTTATAGGTCAATAGGGAAGCTCTAGCTCGTTGGTCTCTTTACTTGTGTGTGGTCAATAGTCTATAGGTTTTAATTTCTTTGGTGTGCTAGTATGAATCCAGTAATTGGGTTCCCTACTACTATCCTTTAAACAATGTAGGTGGTTGGGATATTTGATAAGAATCACATGTTTATGTTGATTGGGTTATCTTTGTCTACATGTATGGCTTTTGGTTTCACCCTATTTCAATGGTTCATAATTCCTTTTGGAGTTGGTTTCAAGGTTTAGCATTTTGGCTTGTGGTGGATCTTCGGGGGCATATTATAGTGTGGGTTCCAGAGTGGTTGGATTTCATAGTCATTATTATTAGAAATAGAAATCTCCCCTTTCGGCACAAGAATTAAGGACCTTTTGGAGGCAATGCTACAATTGAAAATTGATACAATCAATTGGTGCTATAAATTAATTCTACCATGTATATCCTCATTGAACAAATAATGTAGATTTAGAGGGATGAAGACAAGATCAATAATCTTAGATGTCAACTAAGGAATTGTAACAAGCCAATGCTAAGGGTACACAGTCCTCCTTTATAGTTAATTCTATTAGTTCTTATATCTTATCATCCCCAATTTGAATGTAGCTAATCCAATTCTGGAGCCTATGGACTCTTAGGATGAAAAACATCATCAAAATCAAGTATAAATATGGAAGGAAGTCTAACTTTTTCTGATACCAAGACTTTATTGTTGAATCTTTACTTCTAGGACTTTTAGTATAGTTGTTTTGTTATTAAAATTGTTTTACGGAATCAAGCATTCCAAAAAGATTGACGTTGATAGCCTATAATCCAGACCTTTTTTATGTTTATGAGTTGTTAATGAAATTAGAAAAGCGTATTTTATTAATTGACAATGGAAAAAAAAAGGTACACTTTTGTTCATATTTGGTTGCATGACAAGGTGCTCTACAATCCAATATAGGGGAGAGCAACATTAAGTAATGACAAAAAGATAAATAATTACATATGTACAAATAACGTGAGAATTAAACAAATAAATAAAAAATGAATAACTATGTATATATGTGCATGGCAACATCTATGAAAAAGAACCAGCTTAAATCCATCTTCAACTTGAATATATCAATCACTATTGAAAGACAACCAATTCCTTAAAGTGTAATTTTTTATCATTTAACAAAAAAATTAATACATGACATGAAATTAAATAATAATAAAATTACACCTTAAAAAATCCAAAATTTTCAATACTTTTAAAGTTAAAAAAATTTAATGTGATAAAAAATTATTAACAACATATATATAATTTACCCTAGATTTATCATGTAGTAAAATCTTACCAGCAAGATGTATTAACATTTATAGATAATAATTCCTATACAAAATTCAAAGTCTTATAACCATATATAACTAATTATTGAGCCGAGTGACTCATTCTACAACCCAATATGAGGGGAATGTTCCCGTTTAAAATAAAAATAAAAACAAAAAATTATGTTTTAAATAGAAAAATAGTGTGAGCTATAATAAATGAATAAAAAAAGTAAAAAAACGTACGAGTAAGATGTTTAAATCTTATATTTTTCAAAAATATTTCAACAAGAGATTTCAATAAACTATTTGAACATCTATGTTAACTAATTTATGTCCTATATATACTCTATTTAACATTCAAAATTCTAATTGAAAGAATGAAAAATAACATTTTACACTTTAAAAAGGTTTACACTTAAAAAAATTTGATCCCTCTCAATTCATGTTAAATCCATAATTAAAATAAATCTATACTAATAATAATATGGTGTTACTATACACACTATCACACCTACAACATCACATATCAACATTACAACATCACATATCAACATCTCATAGCAATTGTTGATCTCTCTAACGAGTGTTGATCTATATATTGCATTGTTTACAAACGGTGCACTCAAATCTCACATGATAACGTGTAAATAAAAGTTTGCATAATGTTCACACATTTGGAATATTTATCATCTCACATGATAACGTGTAAATAAAAGTTTGCATAATGTTCACACATTTAATAATATTTATCCTCACACATGATATATCACACCTACATGTGAGCATCACATATCAACATCTCCTAACAAGAATTGTTGACAAATCTTGCACTTAAATCTCACAAAGTATATACACATTTAACAATATTTAACCTCAACATTATAATGTATAAATGAAAATTTTCACAATATTCACACATTCAATAATTTTTATCCACATATGATAATGTATAAATAAAAGTTTAGAGAATGTTGAAGAATATAAATTGTGTCATTTTCATGTGGCTTTGCTCAATCAACCTTTAAGCTAGTGGCATATTATACAATATTCTTAATTGGACTATATATTGGAAAATACTTCTAAAAATCATATTATTTAACATTTTATCAATATGAACCCAATAAACCTTTCCAATTTAAAAAACTCATACTTTAAATAGAAATTATAGGTATTCATTTTTTCATTAATATTTTTGATACCCCTTAATAATTTTTCATTAGTTTTGAGCTCAATTTTTTATATCCCTATTATATGCTCAATATATTATATCATTTTTTCCTCAATATATATCCTCAATATGAACCCACATAGTATAGTATTTCTTCCCAGTAAAACTCGTGGTCATTTCTGATTATTAATTATAATATTGAATTTTTCAAAATTATATAAAGTAAAAATATAAAGATCAAATTAAAATTTTATATGATAACAAATTAATTATGTTAGTATGAAGAATCATGTTGGGAATCTTTCTAGAATAATAAGGGATGAAATGTCCAAATAGAATAATAACGTTGTAAATGCGGTAGTTTAAATAAGGTAGTTTAAATGATAAAAGGAAGTATTATGTTTTTTAATATTAAAAAAAAAATTAATTAATTAATTAGTTTTAAATAAATGTAATGCTTTTTTGAATGCAAATTTTCATAGTTGTTTATATTGTAGATATATTTTTGGATTTAAACTATGTAACATATTATGATCATCTTCGTAAATAAGTTTTTTTTAATTTCCTTTTTTATTTTTTATTTTGTTTGATGTTTTTCAAAACCTTTTTTAAGCTTTAAATATCTTTATTTTAAGTTACCATTTTCTCTCTCACACACACATATATATATATATATATATATAATAGTCTAATACTTCTTATTTCAACTTAAGGTGGATGAGAATCTGTTGACTTTTTTATTTTATTTTTTTAATTGAGGTCCTAGATTGATTCTCAAGGGAATATGCTTAGTGTATGCTTATTATTTCAATTTAAAGTGGATGAGGATCTGTTGACCTTTTTTTATTTTTTTAATTGAGGGCCTAGATTGGTTTTCAAGGGAATATGCTCAGCATATGCTTAGTCTTAATGTTTATCAGTGGTTGTAATGTATTACATAGTTTGGTAGGTTGCATTGACTTTTAATAAATTAAAAAAAATAGATTCTTGTCATGTGGCTCCCTATTTGAGATTATTCCAATTATAATAAGTTCATCCATGATAAGTTCCCCGTTATTATTTATAACATTCATTTATATATAAGCAAATTTGATTTAGTAAAATGGTCCATTACTCTTAATGAGTTTAAAAAATTAGATTCGTGGCTCCCCACCCACCAATTTCCTAGGAATTTGAGATTATTCCAATTCTAATAAGTTTCTCCATGATAAGTTCCTCATTATTATTTATAACATTAATTTATATATAAACAAATTTTATTTAGCAAAATGGTCCATTACCTTTAAAAAATTATATTTGTGCCACGTGTCTCCCCCACTATTTTCCTAGGGATTTGAGATTATTCCAATTCTAATAAGTTCCTCCATGATAAGTTCCTCACTATTATTTATAACATTCATTTATATATAAGTAAATTATATTTAGCAAAATGGTCCATTTTACAATAAGATGTGTAATTAATTCTTTTTCTTAAGTTAAATTTGACTCATAACCTTTTTATATATGGTTAATCAGGTAAATGAGTGCATTATTAAGACATTCTTCGTGTTGCAATAATATTTTGGGTTATATTTATGAATCCTTCAGCTATATCAACCACATTAATATTTTTATTGTGTTTGTACTAGTTTTTATTATTAGACAATTTTAACCAAAAATTTATTTTTAATTTTATTTTTAATTTTATATTGTAGATATATTTTTGGATTTAAACTATGTAACATATTATGATCATCTTCGTAAATAAGTTTTTTTAAATTTCCTTTTTTATTTTTTATTCTGTTTGATGTTTTTCAAAACCTTTTTTAAGCTTTAAATATATTTATTTTAAGTTATCATTTTCTCTCACACACACATATATATATAATAGTCTAATACTTCTTATTTCAACTTAGGGTGGATGAGAATCTGTTGACTTTTTTATTTTATTTTTTTAATTGAGGTCCTAGATTGATTCTCAAGGGAATATGCTCAGTGTATGCTTATTATTTCAATTTAAAGTGGATGAGGATCTGTTGACCTTTTTTTATTTTTTTAATTGAGGGCCTAGATTGGTTATCAAGGGAATATGCTCAGCATATTCTTAGTCTTAATGTTTGTCAGTGGTTGTAGTGTATTACATAGTTTGGTAGGTTGCATTGACTTTTAATAAATTAAAAAAATTAGATTCTTGTCATGTGGCTCCCTATTTGAGATTATTCCAATTATAATAAGTTCATCCATGATAAGTTCCCCGTTATTATTTATAACATTCATTTATATATAAGCAAATTTGATTTAGTAAAATGGTCCATTACTCTTAATGAATTTAAAAAATTAGATTCGTGGCTCCCCACCCACCAATTTCCTAGGAATTTGAGATTATTCCAATTCTAATAAGTTTCTCCATGATAAGTTCCTCATTATTATTTATAACATTAATTTATATATAAACAAATTTTATTTAGCAAAATGGTCCATTACCTTTAAAAAATTATATTTGTGCCACGTGTCTCCCCCACTATTTTCCTAGGGATTTGAGATTATTCCAATTCTAATAAGTTCCTCCATGATAAGTTCCTCACTATTATTTATAACATTCGTTTATATATAAGTAAATTTTATTTATCAAAATGGTCCATTTTACAATAAGATGTGTAATTAATTCTTTTTCTTAAGTTAAAGTTGACTCATAACCTTTTTATATATGGTTAATCAGGTAAATGAGTGCATTATTAAGACATTCTTCGTGTTGCAATAGTTTTTTGGGTTATATTTATGAATCCTTCAGCTATATCAACCACATTAATATTTTTAATGTGTTTGTACTAGTTTTTATTATTAGACAATTTTAACCAAAAATTTATTTTTAATTTTATTTTCATTTAAACTTCATTTACACTTATTTATGAATCCTGACGATGAACCACATTGGTTGGTTCGAAACGCGTAGACAAATGAAATATCATGTGATTTACGCCGAAAAATGTCTCATAAACTTCATTTAAACTTATTTATTAATTTAATTTGTACTATTTACTTTACCCTCCTATTACCTTGTTTATATTACATTATGAAAAAAATTAAAAACACTAGCAATTAACCTTGATCAAATATTTTGTTTTTTTTTTTACCAAATAATTTTTTGTTGATGTTGAGGACTTTTGGAGAACTGTGTGTCACAAATGAATGTTTGCCCAAAGTTTCAGGTGAACCCTTCACCCCTCTAGGTTTGAAACTTGTTGTTGATGTGAAGAGTGCTAAACCCCTAATTTTTTGTTATTTTCCTTTCATTTCAACCAATTTATTGATTTAATTTTTATTATTTAATTTTTCCTTTACATTCTTTATGTTATTAAAAAATATATATAATGATATTAACAACTAATTTTGACCAAAATTTATTATTATTGTTTTTATAATGTACAACAAATTTTGACCTTAATTCAATAAGTTTTTGTTCTCCCCTTAATCTTGTCCCTTCTTTATATATTTTCCTCATCATTCTCATATCATTATTAAAGAAAAGGTTTATTTTTGTCAGGAGGATGGGAAGAGTATCCACCCCAAACATCAAATGTTTCAACCTACTTACAGGTTCAACTCAAAAAGTCTATCTACAAAATATAATGTAGCCTTATTTAAAAAAGTCCATTAGGTAATTGGTAAGTAGTTATGTCTAGGGTTTTCTATTTAACAATGATTAATTATGGAGACAACTTTAGGGAACATATTGGAGTATATTGTATTTGAAACATAATTAATGAGGAGCTTTCCCCATTGAAGAACATGAGTGGATTCCTTCTTCGTGAGGTGTTTCACTATCTCAAGGGTTTTGATATGAATAAAGTATTAAACATTTCTTATATATTGTTTGTGATTCAATTTTAATAATAATTATAACAAATTTTATTAAATCTCCTTATTGAATAATAGTGTGATTCTTTTTATTTTTCTTTCCATGGAGTTTTAAGAGGGATAGTAGGGTTGTGGCAATCATAACCATTTTCATAGATTTTGTGGAAAATTGGAAGAATCCAATTACAAATCTAATATTTTTTCAAAAACGATTCATTTTCATAAAGAGATTAAAAAACAAGAATATTTAAATTGGAGACCAAGTTTCGAGGAAAATATTGATTTAATATCTACAATTCTAGGGTTTTCTTTGATGAGAACTACACATATTGCAAAAAAGAAATATTTTGACTAAGTGCCTAGCTTGCAATCAGACTTATCCCATTAGATAGACGATTTTTAGGGCTTCAATTTGGTAAATTATATGATATACTTCCACTCAATATTTAATGCACAACAATCTTTAAAAAAATTCGCCTTCAAAACCGTAACATAACCAAATAATGGCAATGATGAGGAACATGAAATGATAACTAAATATTCATATTTGGTAACTTGTAGGAGTCATTGGTAAAAATGCAACTAAAAGAAGATGTTCTCCTCAAAGTGACACATCATCACATTGAATTAGAGTATAATATAGAAATATTTACCAAAGGGCATTATGAAGGAGATTGTGAAAAATTTCACATGAACCATTTTCTTTCCATGGAATTTTAAGATGGAAAGTAGGATTGTGACACTCATAACCATTTTCATATATTTTGTGGAAAATGTTGAAAATGCAACAAGAAAATACTAATTTAATTTTTTCCTTGATTAAATTAGGAATAAGTTAGTTAAACTAGTTCCAATTGTTGGAGGAACTAGTGGGAGGTCTAGTAGTGTGGTGTTGCCTGCAGTGATCAACTAGTTAACTGATTATTCACTCATAAATAACTCATGCACGTTAGATCTGAGAGTTACCCAATTGAGATTGGAGTTCAGGGATAGTGTACTATTAGTTGTATAATCATCTAAATTGTACAGGTGGTGCATGCAGTCAAAGGAAGGCCTATGATGGATTTCACAATTCCTTTGAGGAATTTCCCTTATTAATAAGGGGATAATTCTCAAGGAAACAATGCAAGGAAATAGGGACATTGGAAAGCAAGAAATTGGTTAAAGTTTGGCCAATCTAGTCCCTCTAGGAAGCAGTGACATAGATAGAGATAGTGCAGAGGTTGTTCAGGCTTGAGCAAAGCATTGTAATTTTCTCATATTTTCTGACTAATGAAATATACAGATAGCAGTGGCTTTTAGTTATGGTTTTCCCCGGGAAATCATTGTGTAATGTGTTGATTGAATTATTTCTCTTGTATTCTTCATCACTTCGTGATCATTTAATTGTTTTTGCTGATGAGTAGAGTAGATTCAAGTCTATTGTTTTAGTAAATTAACAAATAAAAGTTTGAATCTACAAGGAATTTCTACATGGTATCAGATCATAAATCACTCTAGAAGAGGAGAATATGAGCTTGTATTTTGCAGGTGAAATCAAATTTCAGTATCATACTTCAGAGCCAGTAGGATGTTATTCTAAGGATTAAGACTCGAATATTCCCTTGAGGGTAGGTCAAACTATATTGCTTGGAAGGAAAAGATGGAGCCAGTGTTGGAAGACAATGAGCTTAAGGAATTCATAGACAAAGATACTCTTAAACCTCCAATATATGATTCTCAAGATCTGGCAGAGTGGAGAAAATGTATTGCAAAGACAAGAAGGATTATCCTAAAAGGAGTTTGAGATCATATTGTCTCGAACCTCCATGGTAAGGAGACTCCATATGCAATGTCGAATGCCTTGACAGACTTGTTTCAAAACAATAGTGACCACAAGAACCTGGAACTGAAGGACAAGCTCAGAAAAATCAAGATGGAGAAGGGCGACACAATACCAAAGTACTTGACCATATTCACCCAATGTCAGGATGAGCTTGGAAGTGATGATGTTACATTTGTTGAAGATGATCTAGCCATCCCAGTGCTTCTAGGCCCCCCAAGAGCTTGTACAGTTGCCAGGTCTCAGTAAATGGGAGGGAGAAGCTACCAGAGTGGGAACGTATGTGGTCTGACTTGGTGCAAGAAGAGATTCAGTGGAACACCAGAGATGGATCCTCATCCAAGCATGATGACTAGGAGAAATGTGCCTTAGATGGAAAGGAAAAAAAAGGGAAAGGGAAGTAATCCCATTCCAAATCAAATTCTAGTCAAGGTGGCAAGAAGAAGGACTTTTCAAATATTAAATGTTTTCAATTTCATGAGTTGGGACACTATGCCACGAAGTGTCCATGCAAGAAAGTTGGCAAGAATCCCTCAAGAGGAGCAGAAGGTGAAGCTCTTGATTCACAATTCAAGTTGAATTTCACCCTAATTTCTTGCATGTTGACATTAGTGATGGGTAGTGTGTGGTATTTGGATAGTGGAGCCTCATTCCATATGACCAGAAACAAGTAATTATTTAGTGACTTGGAGGAGAAGGACCTCTAGATGCACATCGAAATCGGAGATGAGGGAAGGTATAGTGCGACTGGAATCGACACTATTACTTTTTAGAGGGAGTCTGGTTCTGCTCTCACATTAAAAGATGTCATGTATGTTCCGAGTATGAAGAAAAAATTTGTCTTAGTTTCTATCTTGGAGGAACATGGCTACGATGTGATATTTAGTAAGGGAAAGGATTTCCTTCACCAGATAACCTCAGGAAAAGTGAATCAGATCAGGGTTCGAGTGATGAACCTCTATAAGTTGGATGTAGAAGATTATGCTTCTTTGAACACAAAAGCAGAGAAGGTGCAAAGCCGAGACATCGGTGAGTTGTGGCATATAATATTGGGTCACTTGCACCATGGATCTTTGAAGATCATGCAACAAAATTCTATAAGACTTCCCAAGGGTACATTAGAGCAGAGAGATACATGCAAAGGGTGTACATTAGGGAAGTACACCAAAGTTACCTTTCATGATAAGGACTAGTGATCGCAAGTGATCCTTGAAAGCATTCACTCAGATGTGTGTGGACCATTCTTGATAGCCTCCACGACCAAGCACAGGTATTATGTAATATTTGTAGATGATTTCTCACCTAAATTTTGGATTGTTTTCATGCAAAAGAAAGATCACACGTTTACTAATTTTGTAAATTTAAATCACTTGTTGAGAAAGACACTGACAGGAAAGTTAAAGCTCTCAGGAGTGATAATAGTTGAGAACATGTTTCAAATGAATTCAAGAACTTATGTGCATCAGAAGGCATTCAACGAGAGTTAATAACACCCCATAATCCACAAAAGAATGGGGTGGTTTAAAGGAATAACTAAATTATTATGGGAGCTACATCGGTAATGTTATGTGGTCAGGGCCTATTGTTGAACTTGTGGGTTGAAGCATGAAACACACTTGTATAGGTGTAAAAAAGGTGTCCTCATTAGATTCTCAAGATGAGTACACCAGAAGAAGATTTTTCATATAAGGAACCAGATGTGGCACACTTCAGGAGCTTTGGCTCATTAGTTTACTGTCATGTTACCAAGGATGCAAGGAAAAAGATAGAACCAATAGCTAAGTTGGGAATATTTCTTGGGTACATTGATACACCTCACAACTATCAGGGGTACCTGCCATCTCATAGGATGAAAGTGGTTTGTAGAGATGTGAATTTCAATGAAGAGAAGGCCGTGAGATGTTCCCTTAAGAGGGAGCTTCAATTGCATGGAAAAGAGGATCTTTTAGCTAAAAAGGGAGAACCTCAGGATGATGCGGAGCAGAGACATGTAGAGTAGCAAAGAGTGGAAGAACCCACTCATGCAGAGACTTCTAGAGATGGAAGGAAGTGCACTAGAGATTCTGAAATATTGATGCATGATGCTAGAGAGAATGTGGGAGTACCCACATCACAACACAGGAAGAGGAGGTCACTAGATCGGTACACTAGCTACATGACTCTGATGAGCGAGAGTGTAGAGATTGAGCCATCCTAATTTGAGGAAGCAGTGCAACAACTAGTATGGGTTGATGCCATGGTTAAGGAGTATTCCCAAGACCAACAGAAAAGTCAGTGGTGAATTCCATATGGCTTTACAAGGTAAAGAAAGCAGTAGATGGGAGTGTGGAGAAACATAAGGCCATATTTGTGGCTAGAGGGTTCTCTTAGCTGGAAGGAATTGATTATACAATGAGACCTTTGCTCCAGTAGCAAGGTACTTTTCAATCAGATCTATTCTAGCACTTTCAATGCAGATGGGATGGAAGATACATTAGATGGATGTGAAGACAACATTTCTCAACGATGTGATTGAGGAAGAGGTGTACATTGAGCAACCAGAAGTATTTAAGACCTTCAATATAGATTTGCATGTGTGCATACTCAAGTGATCATTGTATGGATTGAAACAAGCACCCCGTGCTTGGTACACTAGGATTGATAATTATTTCACATGATAACGTATAAGTAAAAGTTTGCATAGTGTTCGCACATTTAATAATATTTATCCTCACACATGATATAAATACCTACATGTGAGCATCCCATATCAACATCTCCTAACAAGGTTTGATCTTTCTATCGCATTTTTGAGAAACCTTACACTTAAATCTCACATAGTATATACACATTTAACAATATTTAAACTCAACATCATAATGTATAAATGAAATTTTACACAGTATTCACACATTTAATAATTTTTATCCACACATGATAACGTATGAATGAAAGCTTAGAGAATGTTGAGTAATAGAAATTGGGTCATTTTCATGGGGCTTCGCTCAATGAACCTCTGAGTTAGTGGCATACTATACAATAATCTTAATTGGACTACATATTGGAAAATACCTCCAAAAATCACATTATTTAACCCCCTATCAATATGAATCCAATACACCTTCCCGATTTAAAAAAATCTTACTTTCAATAGATATTGTAGGTATCCATTTTTTCATTAACATTTTTTATACCCTTTTATATTTTTTCATTAATTTTGAGCTCCATTTTTTACCTGCCAATATAAAACCCTTTACCCCCTATTATCTGCTCAATATATTATATCATTTTTTCCTTAGTATATATCCCCAATATGAACCCGCATAGTATGCTATTTCTCCCCGAGTGAAATCCATGGTCATTTTATGGTTATTAATTATAATATTGTGTTTTTCAAAATTATACAAAGTAAAAATATAAAGATCAATTTCAAATTTTGTATGATAACAAATTAACTATTATGTTAATATGAAAAATCATGTTGGGATTCTTTCTAGATGTCTAATAAGGAATGAAATGTCCAATAGAATAATAATTGTGTAAATGTGGTAATTATTTGATAAAAGGTAGTATTATGTTTGTAAATATTAAAAAAATCAATTAATTAAGTAGCATTAAATAAATGTAAAGCTTTTTTGAATGCAAATTTTCATAGTTGTTTATAATGTAGATAGACTTTTGGAGTTGAATTGTGTAAGACACTAATGTCCTCATAAATAAAAGATTTTTTTTTTTTAATTTTTCTTTTCTTATTTTTATTTTTATTTTTGTTTTTTCTAAACCTTTTGATGCTTTTCAAACCTCTTTTAATTTTTAAATATCTTTATTTTTAAGTTAACAAACACACACACCCTTTGACTTTTTTTTTAATTGAGGGCCTAGATTGATTCTCAAGGGAATATGCTCAACATATGCTTAGTATTAATGCTTATCAACATCTATAGTGTATTACATAGTTTGTTAGGTTGCATTGACTTTTAATAAATTTACAAAATTAGATTCGTGTCATTTGGCTCCCCACCCACCAATTTCCTAAGGATTTGAGATTATTCAAATTCTAATAAGTTCCTCCATGATAAGTTCCTCATTATTATTTATAACATTTATTTATATATAAGGAAAATTTAGTTAGCAGAATGGTCCATTACTTTTAATAAATTAAAAAAATTAGATTCGTTGTGGCTCCCCACCCACCAATTTCCTAGGGATTTGAAATTATTCCAATTCTAATAAGTTCCTCCATGATAGGTCCCTCATTGTTATTTATAACATTCATTTATATATAAACAAAATTATTTAGCAAAATGGTCTATTTTACAATAAGATGTATATTTCTTTTTTTTCTTAAGTTAAAGTTGACCCATAACATTTCTATGCATGGTTAATCAAGTAAATGTGTGCATTAGTAAAACATTTTTCATGTTGCAATAGGTTTTTTTGTTATATTTATGAAGCATTAGGCTATATCAACCACATTAATATTTTTAATGTGGTTGTACTAGTTATTATTATTAGGCAATTTTAACCAAGAAATTGTTATTAATTTTCTTTTCATTTAAACTTATTTATTAATTTAATTTTTATTATTTACTTTACCCTCCTATTACCTTGTTTATATTACATTATAAAAAAAAAAAAATAATAACACTAACAATTAACCTTGATCAATTGTTTTTATTCTTTTTTGAACAAATAATTTTTAGTTGATGAATGTTTGCCCAAAGTTTCGGGTGAACCCTTCACCCCTGCTTGAAGCTTTTTGTTGATGTGAAGAGTGTTAGACCCCTAATTTTTTGTTATTTTCTTTTCATTTAAACCAATTTATTGATTTAATTTTTATTATTTACTTTTTCCTTTACATTCTTTATATTATGTTATTGAAAAAAAAATTAATGATACTAACAACTAATTTTGACCAAAATTTATTATTGTTGTTTTTATCATGTACAATTAATTTTAACCTTAATTCAAGAATTTTTCATTCTCCCCTTAATCTTGTCCCTTTATATTTTTTCCTCGTCACTCTCAGACCATCATTAAAAAATGTTTCTTTTTGTCCATAAGGTTGGGCAAAGTGTCCACCCCAAACATCATAAGTTTTAACCTACTTACAAGTTCAACTCAAAAAGTCTATCTACAAAATATAATGTAGCCTTATTAAAAAATGTCCACTAGGTAATCGGTAAGTAGTTATGTGTAGGGTTTTCTATTTAACAATGATTAAGGATGGAGTCATCTTTAGGGAATATGTTGGAGTATATTGTATTTGAAACATAACTAATAAGGAGGTTTTCCCATTGAAGAAAATGAGTGGATTCCTTCTTCGTGAAGTGTTGCACTATCTCAAGGGTTTTGCTTTAAATAAATTATTAATCATTTTTATATATTGTTTTTGATTCAATTTTAATAGTAAGTATAACAAATTTTATTAAAGCTCCTTAATGAATAAGAATGCATTTTTTTTTTTCCATGGAGTTTTAAGAGGGATAGTAGGGTTGTGACAATCATAACCATTTTCATAGATTTTGTGGGAAATTGGAAGAATCCAATTACAAATATAAGATTCTTTCAAACAAGATCCATTTTCATAAAGAGATAAAAAAACAAGCACATTCAAATTGGATTCTAGGTTGCGAGGAAAATATTGATTTAATATCTACAATTCTAGGGCTTTCTTTGGTGACAACTACACATATTGCAAAAAATAAATCTTTTGACTAAGTTCCTAGATTTCAATTAGATTTATCCCATTAGATAGAAGATTTTTAGGGCTTCAATTTGGTAAATTATATGATATACTTCCTCTCAATATTTAATGCCCAACAATCTTAAAAAAAAATTGCCTTCAAAATCGTAACATAACCAAAGAATGGCAATGATGAGGAACATGAAATGAGAACTAAATATTCATATTTGGTAACTTGTAGGATGCATTGGTAAAAATGAAACTAAAAGAAGATGTTCTCCTCAAAGTGACACATCATCACATTGAATTAGAGTATAATATATGTTTATTTACCAAGGGGTATTATGAACGAGATTATGAAAAATTGTACATGAACCATGCTCTTTCCATGGAGTTTTAATATGGAAAGTAGGATTATGACACTCATAACCATTTTCATAGATTTTTGTGGAAAATGTTGAAAATGCAGCAAGAAAATCCTAATTTAATTTTGTCCTTGAATTAAATTAGGAATAAAATTGTAATTCCACATCACATGACAACTTGTATAAGTTGACTAAGTTAATTTGACTTAGTTGGCTCAGTTAATTCGATTTGAGGGTCTAACTTGAGTCATGTCGAGTGTCTCCTACATTATAGGAGCCCTGGTTGGGTTTATTTTGAGTTGTAATTAATTAATTTAGTCTGACCGAGTTAAAGTTAGTTAAACTAGTTCCAACTATTGGAGGAACTAGTGGCAGGTCTAGCAGTGTGGTGTTGCATATAGTTATCAACAAGTTAATGGGGTGGTTGAAAGGAAGAATGAAAGTATTATGGGAGCTTCACGAGCAATGTTACATGATCAGGGCCTATCGTTGCACTTGTGGGCTGAAGCATTCGACACCACTGTATATGTGTAGAATAGGCGTCCTCACAGGATTCTCAGGATGAGTACACCAGAAGAATATTTTTCAGGTAAGAAACTAGATGCAGCACACCTCAGGAGTTTTGGTTCATCAGTTTACTATCATGTTACCAAGGATGCAAGGTAAAATCTAGAACCAACAGTTGAGTTGGGCGTATTTTTTGGGTACATTGATACAGCTCACAACTATCGGGTGTACTTGTTATCTCACAGGATGATAGTGGTTCATAGAGATGTGAATTTCGATGAAGAGAAGGCCATAAGATGTTCCATTGAGAGGGAGCTTTAGTTGCATGGAGAAGAGGATCTTTTAGCTCCAAAGGAAGAACCTCAGGATGATGTGGAGCATCCACATGCAAAGGAGCAGAGAGTGGAAGAACCCACTCATGCAGAAACTTTCAGAGATGAAAGGAAGCACTCCAGAGAGTCTAAAATATTGATGTATGATGTTAGAGAGAATGTGGGAGCACCCACATCAAAACGTAGGCAGAGGAGGTCATTGGATCAGTACACTGGATACATGGCTCTAATGAGTGATATTATAGTGATTGATCCATCTTCATTCGAGGAAGCAGTGCAGCAACTAATATGGGTTGATGCCATGGTTGAGGAGTATGACTGCATAATCAAAAACAATGTTTTGGAAGTGGTCCCAAGACCAGTAGATAAGTCAGTGGTGAGTTCTAGATGGATTTACAAGGTAAAGCAAGTAGTAGATGGGAGTGTGGAGAAACACAAGGTGAGATTTGTGGCTAGAGGGTTCTCTCCAGTGAAGAGAATTGATTACAAGGAGACCTTTTCTCTAGTAGCAAGGTACTCTTCAATAAGATCTATTCTAGCACTTTTAGCATAGATGGGATGGAAGATACATTAGATGGATGTGAAGAAAACATTCCTCAACTCTATGATTGAGGAAGAGGTGTGCATTGAGCAGTGAGAAGGATTTGATACCTTCAACAGAGAGTAGCATGTGTGAAGAATCAAGCGAGAATTGTGAAGCAAGCACCTTATTCTTGGTGCACAAAGATCAACAACTATTTCACCAGGTTGGGCTTCACCAAAAGTGAAGCAGATGTAAACCTTTACCATATTGTGGTTGAAGGTAAAGTATTGATTATAGTATTATATGTCGATGATTTTATTCTAACAAGTGATGAGAAGCTAGTAAAATCTTGCAAAGATGATTGTGGAGTACTAAAAAAGGTATGTTTTTATCACTTATTTTGTCATCTTTGCTTCAAAACTCATAACCTCTTTGCATCATGAACTAGGAAATGATGACAAAATCTAAGGGATTTATATGCAACACAAAACTACTAATAATTGCCATTTTCTTATGTAGGAAAAGAAAAAAAATGAAAGATTGTCGTCCCAAAGGAAAAGACAGGGCAAAGTTAACTAGTGTCCATCTAGCAGGAAACCGCATGCAAACAAGACGATCCAAATTGGAGCGTATCAGCCAAGAAAGGGAAAAGGAGATATCGAATCGGCACAAGAGAACAAATAGATAACTGGAAATTAACATTCTGGCAAATCCCTCAGGATCCTTTGATCCTTAGGGATCGCTATCTTAACTATTTTTGCATCATTGATATCTCCGCTCGGCTGTTATAAGAAGGGGCAGCACTACTAGCCTGGGGGACGACCTGTTGTTGTTTTTAAGTAATTCTCCTTTGTATTTTAAACCTTGATCATCGATGACCTGTTGTTGTTTTTATTGAATTCTCCTTTGTATTTGAAACCTTTATCATCGACGACCTGTTGTTGTTTTTATGTATTTCTCCTTTGTATTTGAAACCTTGATCATCAACAACCTGTTGTTGTTTTTATGTAATTCTCCTTTGTATTTGAGACCTTGATCATCGACTCTCATTGATAAGTGATCCACTGTAACTTTGATTTGATGTTTTAATATAAATCTGGTTGTCCTTTCATCTCTGATTCTGGAGTAATCTCAAGCGGTGTGTCCCTGGAGGCCAAGGACCCGGCCCTGGTGGAACACTTGCTCCTGTACCATTATCTCTAATTCATGTGTGGTTTTCATTATTAGCTTTGTTCAGTAATCTGATGTGTTTTGTTATTTTACATCACGGATCTGTTATATTTGATTTATTTTCAGTTGAGTAATGTTGTTCTTTGTGACAGGAATGCTATATCATTCATTTTGACTTTGTAACTCATCGCTATTCCTTTAATCATTGATATAACATTGTTGTTCCTTACAGAATGCTATTGTTGTTCAATTACAGAGCAACCGTGTTGTAACATTCATAAGTTGGTATTACTGTATTCATCTATGGTTTACACTTAATCACGATTGTTGTTCAATTGACGTTGTTGTTCCATTAGGAATTACAATCGTTATTCTTTATAACTGAGATTGATACCTGTTGTATCAAAGTCAGATTACTGTTTCTCTTAATATTACATGTACCATGTGTGTTATTTATCTTGGTTCACTGTACATTTACATTTAACTCTAGTTGCTATTCTATATCTCATTTCCAATTAGTTGCCATTCTATTTCTGTTTGTTGTCCGATTTATCCCCAGAGTAAAGATTGCTATCTGATTTCTGTAGGATACGATTGCTGCATTTATTTCTTTAGATTAGGTTTGTTGTTCAATATTATTTATAAGAACTAGTTGTTGCTCCATTTCTTGTTATTTTTATTGTCATTGCTTTGGTGTGTGGAACGATCTAAGACTATAGTGAACATTGACATTTGTTGTCTAGTTCCAAGGTTGATGATCTTTTCCTTGATTATCTTTAATTACATTAGTTTACAGAGGGATGAGTTATCATTACTGTACCCTTGAATGATAAATTTATATAGTTTTCTAAGTGCATGATTTGAGTCTTAAGGTTCTTTTATGTAAGTAGATCTTATTTCAAGCATCCATTTACTCTTGTATATAGAGCACTATACTACTAGCATTACTCTGACAAATAACCGCCTCAAACTGAGTACACTCTTTGAGATAACAAACCGTTCCTGGATTGACAAGTTAATGTGAGGTAAATAGAGGTGAAAAAGACCCTTTTTACTACTCAACAAGGATCTTGCAAGAGAATTTGAGATGAAGGACCTGGGGCTCATGCATTATTTCCTTGGTATGGAGGTATGACAAGGAGATGGGAATTGTTTGTCACTCAGGGAAAGTATGCCAACGAGATACTAAAGAAGTTTCACATGGAGCGCAACAAACCCATGGAGACTCCTCAAGAAGGAAATTAGAGGAAGGAAGATGCTACTTCAGGTGAAATAGTGGAGGATATTGTTATAGCACCATTTATCACACTTAGTAGATCTGATGCTCTGATTATGGCCTAGGGCAACTCTTCCTTCCAGACTTGGTCCAAAATCTAAAAAACAGTGTTTTATTCCCTATACACTACTTTTCCCTATGATAAAAGTGTGTACATGTAGGTCAGCATATATCCAACCCACATACATATGTTAAAACACTTAATAAAATTAAATATCCTTAGATTCGGGTGGAGTTCATGGTTTTTACCTGTTACTAACCTCCTATTGCTCGTGGCCCAACTGTTTCCCAACTGGAAAAACTAATTTGGAGAAGTATAAATAAACCTCCATGGGAAGGCCTTAAGGGAGAAGATATGAGATATTGATACTATAGTGAGATTATCCCTGATCGAGTTTGAAGAATCCCAATGCCTCCTGCACTCCCCAAAGCTTCAGGAAACCCTTGTTTCCTTGATTATAGATATCCCCCATCTTGCTTGAGATATCCTTGTATTGGTGATAGAGGAAGATTGCTGAAGACTGGGAAAGAACGGATTCGGAGGACAGTTCCGCTTGGAGCCAGAGAAGGACTCAGGTTGTATTTCTCCACTTTACTTGTAGCTTACTTCAATAAAAGGAATGTTGTTCTATTTTCGATATTAAATGTGTTTATGCATCAAATTATGTTGTAATTCATTTATGAATATTATATTGATGTATAATTAGTCATTCATTTATATGATTTAAAGTTAATATCATGAACATGCTTTATGTTTCTACTGTCATGTATGTTCCATTTGAATAATTTTCAAGTTTCAAGAACATCGGGAGAAGCTAAGGGTTTGCACCCTGCGGGATCTACCCAAACGAAGGACATCCGGGTAAGGACACTCCTACATGATTTAGTAGAATAAGCATTTTTGTTGATTGCCTAAGAATTTATTGTTGTGGTTTGCCCTCTTCTCTGTTGGGGTTCTCAACCCAAAGCCCTAGGGTGGTTTCACTCGTAACAGAATTGGTGACTCTGTTGGGGATAACAATCTTGTTATTCCTGGTTTGGGTTGTTTATTCTCAATCAGGGTTCAGTCTCTTGATTTCTTGCTTTTACAGTATTGTTTAGTCCATTAGTGTCCCAGGCATCAAGTCTGATCTTCTTGACCATACCATGATTTTTGTTTGTCCTCATAAAGCTTTGTATACGATGTTTTCTTTGATTACAATAGCATATACACGCAGGTTTCTTTGAATCAGATTCGCATATACACAAGTTTCCTGTATTAGAAAAGTGTGTGCACACTTCTGTGTCTTTACACAGTCATGTATGCAATTTTTTGGATTGTTTTTTCAAATATTTCTGCCCAGTTAGGTCTTCTTCCTGGTGGTTTATGCTGTTGTATGGTCATCTGTTGTCTAGAGAATTCATTTTTCCTGCAAGCTTTCTTTTTCAAAATCTCCTTCTCATTGAAAAGATTTGGCCTAGGATTGCTTCTTAAGCAAGTTTGTAGTTTGTATCTTGGGTTCAAGGCTTCGTTTTGAAGTTCTTGGTTGTTCTAGTCTTCCAGAACAGAAAATTGTTTTCAATTTTGTTTCCAACCCGGATTTCAAGTCCCTTGCTTTGCTTCCCCTTGTTTGGTGGCCTTGTTGCTTTTCTTTCTTTTTGAGTCTTTTTGACAAGTTTGAAAGTATTTCTTTCTTGATTTTTTTGTCAGTTGGTAGAAATCTTTTGCTGCTATTTGGGTCAGTTTGTACAAGTTTGTAGTCTTTCTTGTTCAACTTTTATAAATTTTCGAGTTTATAACTTGCGAGATTGAAAGACTCCTTGTGCCTATTTATTGATATTTCAAGTTTTAGTAGTACTTTTGTGACCTCAAAAAGTTGTTTTGTTCCCTTTAAAAGAAAAATCTCAAAAACGTTTATTTCTCTTTTTCTTTTTCCAAGATTTTGGTTTACGGTTTCTTTTGTTTTGTTGTTGAGAAGCGAATTGTGATCTTTTGCAATTTGTTTTGCTTGCTTTGGAGAGATTTGCTTTCAATTTTTTGGCCCTCTTCATTTTCAAGTTGGCTTATTGTCTCTATAAAGAAACACATTTTTTCTTCTTGTATGAGCATCCATGCACTATCATTATAGTTTGCATTACAGACATTTTAGTCTTTTTGTTAGCTTTTGGGTGTGTGGAGTGTGTTTTCTAGAAAAAGAAAAAGTTTCTTGTACAAGTTTATTCATAGAACTCTATAGAAATCCCTTTTCATTGAAGAAAATAATTGCATTTACATGTAGCTAAGTTTCTATTGGTTTCTGTTGTGTCAAAACATCATTATTTTCACTCTCGTAATTCCCCTTGAATTAAAGAACAACTATATAAAATCAAGCGATATAATAAAATGAGCTAGAACTTTTATTGTTGTCATTAATCAACACCAACAAGTTTAGGTTCATTAGGGCCTTGGATTAGGCGAGAAGAGAGCTAACTCTCCAAGTCCGCTCAAATTACAAAACTTAGAAGTTGAATAAAGAGCGAAACCCAATATCGTTAGAAAGACCAGGAAAGCTCTATGACTAGGAGTTAAGCACGAGGGAGAGTGAAGACAAGGAAGAGAGATACCCCCTCTCCTACTTATTGGATCCTGCCTCACGACTGTTCCACCCGGCTTTTGATACTAGTTGGTATCCATAGTGGCCTTTCCTAGGGACCGCATAGGTGGTTGTGGAGGGGAATCTGATGGCACCTAAGGCTGACGTTGCATCACGTTCAGCAGTACTTTTGGAGGGTACCCTTGCGAAGCTTGGGTGCTTGCACCAGAAAAGTCTATCATCTAGAGGTCAGCGTAACTACTTCTGATAACTTCGTTGGTAGGCCTGGGCCATCATTATCCCAGGCTATCTTTGAAACATCCCTTACTTTGCTTACTTGTATTTTGGTGTCCAGTTGCTTGAATTGGTTGTATCTTCAGGGACTTTATAGTCAAGTGCTCTTTGCTCTTTGTATATAGTTGGCTTTAGGTATTTTTGTCTTGTCACTTTTGAGCTTTAGATTCTAAGTGACTGACCTACCACTCTACTGATATTGAAAGGATTTTGATCTTTCTTTTGAAAGTTGTCGAGTTGCCTCCTTAAGGGCAAAGGTTTTGATTGTGCATCTATCTTCCTTGGAAAGTCATTTGTACATTTCTGAAAGGGAAGGATTTGCAAATAAGTTAGATATGGCCAATATTCTTGTGGAAACCAACCAGGGTACCCTCTCAAAAGGGGATCCTTGTGCTTTTTCTTTCTTTGGAAACATTGGTACCCCCTTGATGGCCACATTGAATATTCCTGGATTGAATGTTGGACTACCAATTTGGCTGTGGTCCACTTCGAATATTCCAGATGTTCTTGAAGCTTCTCAAATGAATGCTTTATTTCAAGGGCATCAAATGGGTGTTAATTGTTCATCTTCTTTAAAATAAAGATCTACTATTCCTCTTTCTCCTCCCTCTTGTAAAAGAGATCTAAAAAGAGGAGAAAGAGGAAGATGAAGAAAAAGAAAAAGAATAGTTATATCCATTCATCATCAACCTCTGCTAGTCATGTTGAAGATGAAATTTCAGCCGCTACAAGTCATGCTGGGGGCATAAGTCTAGTCATTGCAAGTCTTATTAGCCATGCATCATCAACCTCTGCTAGTCATGTTGGAGATGAGCTTTTAGTGGCTGCAAGTCACGCTGGAGGCATAAGTCTAGTCAATGCGAGTAATACTAGTAATGGGTCACCTACCTATATGAGTCATATTTATTTTGACTCACCTGCTAATGTGAGTAGGGCCGGGGGTACAAGTCCTATCTCTCTTGGGAAAGGGTCACTAACCTCTACGAGTCATGTTAGGGAATTTCCACCAACCACTGCTAGTCATGTTGGTAGAATGGATGTTGATCAGAAACCTAAGTGTAGAAGTTTTAAACCTAAGTTCCCTTGTAATATATGCAAGGGAGACCATCTTACTCATTTGTGCCCTGGTATTCCAAAGGTACAAATGATATGGTCCGAGTTTGAAAGTTATTCTACTCCTAAATCTGATATGATTTCTCAACAGCCTCATCAACCATTGGTTGATAACGTGGTTGCACCAGTGCAATCTCTGGCTAATTACGCTCCTCTTTTGCGAGGTGAAGTGCCTAACAATAGAGTCTGTTTGATTTATAGTACAGAGTCTTTTGGTATAGGGGGGATTTTGGTTTCTTCGAATGTTCCCCCTCAAAGTTCTAGGAGTGTCTCCTTTGATTGGGATAGTATTGTCGAGCCTCGTCTTCCTTCCACTGCACCTTTCCAAATAAAGGTCAGAGTTAATTCCAAAAATGTCTATCGATGTATGGTGGATGAAGGATCCTCTGCAAGTATTATATCCTCCTTAACTTGGAAAGCTTTGGGTTCTCCACAGTTGTTGTTATTTGATAGTCAGTTGTTAGCCTATGATAGAAGACTTGGTGAATCTATGGGTGTTCTTCCTCAATTTCCTATTACTTTAGGTGGGAAGACTGTTTTTATCAATATGATGGTGGTTGATCACCCTTTAGACTTTAATATGCTACTTGGGCATGATTATTTCTATGCTATGAATGTTGTGGTGTCTTCACTCTTTCGAGTGATTTGTTTTCCCCATAACGGAAATATTGTGACTATTGAGAATCTTGCATTTGATAATCATCACCCTAAGTCAAATTTACTGCAATATACCCCTTGGTTTGTTCTGAGTGTTCAAGTAGACTCTATGACACCATAGATGAACTATGTGGCATTGAATCCTCAATGTTCAATTGCTTCTGAGAAGGATCCTTTGACCTATTATTCTCCTTCTTAGGACTTGGTCCCGGCAGTTGATCAAGAGATTCTTCCTACAGGGACATGGGACCCCTTAATTCCCTCTTTTGATCCTTATAGTTCTCGTGATTTCTTGGAGTTTGATTTTCCTTCACAGGAGGAACTTTTTGAATCCATGAGTTTTAACTACCAAAGGAGTCCTTGGCCCGAGCCTCACAAGGGGCTTGTCCTAAAGAACTATTATGCGTAATTCATAAGGCTACGTGGTTCCTTGTACCATATTGTACATATAAGGTACGCATTTTCAAGTTTTGTATTCTCTAACACAATATTTTATCTAAAGTTTATATGTGGGATGTATTAACTTCTTGTCTAGTGTTCCTATTTATGTCTATAGAACTTGGAAGATTTTTCCTTTGGACATTTGTATGGTTGATCTGCTCTGATAGGTATTGATTCTCAAAACTGGCATATAGGTTAGGTTTTTCACTTGCATTATGAATTTATTAGTTTCCTTTCCCATATTTTCCTTAGGATTGACCCCACCAAGATATGATACGGAACCTTCTCTTTGCTTAGAAGTGTCATAACTTCTGTGGTAGAGCCTACCTTATTATAGGCACCCTAGATATTACCTTTTTGTCACTTGGCACCCATGCTGAATTTTTGTTCTTAGGCTTGGGAGTCCTCTTTAGTCCCGCAATGACTTGTGCCTTGAAAACTCATTCTCATTCTTCTGCGCTACTTTTTGGCCTTATACCCTAGAGGCTCCTTCGTGTTGAGTTGTACTGTTGCTTTGCATATTGACTACTTGCACCTTATGGCCTTGAGCTGGCTTCACTTGGACTCGTGTTTAAGCCACTTATTGACCATGTCTTATGAAAAATCAACCTTGCAATCACTTAGCCTCTATAACTTGACACACCCTTATACCCATGGAAAGAACATCCCTTTGAGTTTCCTTGACCAGTTTCGCCACCTTAGATTGAGCATAGGAATGTTCCCCTCCCAAAAACTAGAGCATATGATTTTTCAACACTCATTCTTTCCACTATACTATAGAATTATTTTATTCTTTTTCAAGCTTCATATAAAATAAAAAGACAAAAAAAAAATTATATATTCCAAAAAGAGCGGGAACGGGACAATATTTCCATATTTTGATGGCAGCTAGAGTCAATCGTGTCGCCCTTGAACAAAGCACTCAAAAGAAAGTATTTCCTCCATTGGGGTGGGCTTTAGTTTGACTTAGGAGAGCCTTCACCTTGTTATCGAGTCAATCCTCCTCCAATTGGTTACCTCTTCCAATCATATGGAGAGTTTGCTTATGCCTCCTCCATGACAAACTTATACAAAGTTATCATATCTTGCCATGTAGTCATAGTTGGGTCATGCTTTTGTTAAAGGGAAGTAAACTTGAGTCGGCCTCTCTGCAGTGTCTCTTTGCCTATTTTTCAGTCGGCCATCCCTGGTTGTCAATGCCATGTTCGTTATCACATTTGTTTTATTGGTCCTTTGCTCGTGCCGGTTTGAGAAGGTCTCCATTGAATTCTTGCTAGTAGGTCTTGTCCTTATCGACTATGACAATTGCTCTGAGTGCGGATCTAGAGCTACACCTTGGCCCTATTTTCATTATTGATAGGTCACCTTGTGCTCAGCATCAATCAATATCATGGGTCTTTGACTGGGTGGTTTCCCTTGTGTTCAACATCAACTTTCATTATCACACATTGGGATTCATGCAATGCATTGGTTTCCATTTGACCCTATTGGTGGATTCCTTGCCTCTGTGTCAGCTTTCATTATTGTTTGGTTCAGAGGGTTTCTATCGTGTGCTAGCGACACCTTGTGTACACTGGAAACATGCTTCAGTTTGGTTACTACATCTTTGTTCAGTTGATTCCTTCCACATTATTGGCCTATGGGTTACAATCACGCCAGATTGATGAAGGATGCCTTAATGCCTTCCTTCTAGCGGATCCTTTCCCATCGACTTCAGGTCATTACTTTGGGAAAGGGATCTAGAGTACATTTGGCAGTACCTTAGGGTTTGCAGTCATCAATGGAAGATTCCTTCGCTATCGATAGTGGGAAACCATAATTGTCTCCTAATTCATAGATTCTTTCAAGTGTTTGACTATAGCTCATTTATTCGCACTTGTTAGATTGTACTGGGTACCTTGACTCCCATCATCATTATCAGTGAGTAGTCTCGCGTTTGTTAATGGTATACATCAATAACTGGTAATCAAATGATTTCTCACATGGTCGACTTCAGGTCATTCATTCCCATTGTGTAGAAATGTACCACGGCAGTCAATGAAGACCTCGGGTTTGCATCAGCATGTCCTAGTTCACTTGTCAATTGCTCCTGTTTCTACTAGTTGACACCATCCACATTATATGTTGCAGTTCCTTACAACGACATCTTATATGTTGGCACCCGAGTTGCAGTGTAGTACCATTTATTCCATCATGTTCACTTGGTACTATTTGGATCAATTTCTTGGCTTCAATGATCAGCTTCATACTTCAGCATCATTGATCAGCTCCTTATATGTGATATTCAGACATGTGCTTTCTTGATTATGATCAGATGATCCATTATTTATTTTCAGTTCCTTTATACTTGTATGCATATTGGATCCGCTTTTGTACTTGACATGCAGACATGCTTTACTATTTCTGAGCATGGGTATGCCCACCTCAGACAACAGTTTCTTTCTGATCTCTTTTGATGGCTTGGCAGGTTGAATTCTGGTGAACTCCTCCTCGGTCTCGGCATGATTCCTTCCATGCACTTAATACATTTCAGCCATCATGTACCCCTTCTGACCTCATATATTAGGGGACATCTGTTATAGCACCATTTACAACTCTTGGTAGATCTGATGCTCTAATTATGGCTTAGGGCAGCCCTTCCTTCCAGACTTGGTCCAAAATCTAAAAAACAATGTTTTTTTCCCTATACGCTACTTTTCCCTGTGATAAAAGTGTGTACATGCCTGTCAACATATATCCAACCTGCGTACATATGTTACTTAAAAAAATTAAATTTCCTTAATTTTTGGTGGGGTTCACAGGTTTTACCTGTTACTCACCTCCTATTGCTCGTGACCAAACTTTTTCCCAACTGAAAAAACTAATTTGGAGAAGTATAAATAAACCCCCATGGGAAGGCCTTAAGGGAAAAGATATGAGATATTGATATTATAGTGAGATTATCCCTGACCGAGTCTGAAGAATCCCTGTGCCTCCTGCATTGCCCAAAGATTCAGGAAAGCCTTGTTTCCTTGATTATAGATATCCCCCGTCTTGCTTGAGATATCCTTGTATTGGTGATGAAGGAAGATTGTTGAAGGCCGGGAAAGGATGGGTCTAGAGGACGGTTGCGCTTGGAGCCGAAGAAGGACTCATGTCGTATTTCTCCACTTTACTTGTAGCTTACTTCAATAAAAGGAATGTTGTTCTATTTACAATATTAAATGTGTTTATGAATCAAATTATGTTGTAATTCATTTATGAACCTTATATTGATGTATAATTAGTCATTCATTTATATGATTTAAAGTTAATATTGTGAACATGCTTTATGTTTCTACTATCATGTATGTTCCATTTGAATAATTTTCAGGTTTCAAGAACATCGAGAGAAGTTGAGGGTTTGCACCCTACGGGATCTACCCAAACAAAGGACATTTGGGTAAGGACACTCCTACATGATTTAGTAGAATAAGCATTTTTGTTGATTTCCTGAGCATTTCTTATTGTGGTTTTCCCTCTGCTTTGTTGGGGTTCTCAACCCAAAGCCCTAGGGTGGTTTCACCCGTAACAGATACTATTTATAGGAAACTTATGGGTTCACTTATGTATTTGGTGAACACATGACCAAACATATGCTTTGCAATTAACCAACTTACTCTAACAATGGTTAATCCAACCAAACTCTACAGGAAGGCAGTTAAACATGTGTTGAGATACCTCAGAGGCACCACTTAGTTTTGTCTTTGGTACAAAGAGATAGAGGGAGTGAAGCTTCAAGGCTTCACAAATGTAGATTGGGTAGGGATTCCATCCGACGGGAAGAGAACATTAGGGGGAATCTTCATTATTGGTTCAACAACATTTTCTTGGTACAACAGGAAGGAGAGATCAGTTGCACTCAGTTCGGCAGAAGCTTAGTACATGGTTTCTAGTCAAGCAACTTGCGAGGATATTTGGATGAGGAAGATCCTTATTGGGTTATTTTGTCAGAAAATGGATCCTACAGTGATTAACTATGACAATTAGAGTTGTATCAAACTCTCTGAGAATCCAGATTTTCATGAAATATCCAAGCATATCGACATCCGATATCACCATCTACGATATTTTATGTAGAGGAGAATCATGGTTTTGGAGTACATTCCTATAGAGGAACAAGATGCAAATATTTTGACAAAGGCATTGACAAGATGCAAATTCGAGTTTCATAGAGGCAGGACTGGGGTAGCAGATAATCCCTTTCTTGTTGAGAGTGAGTGTTGAAAATGCAACAAGAAAATCCTAATTTAATTTTGTCCAGCTTAAATCCATCTTCAACTTGAATCTATCAATCTCTAAAAGACGACCAATTTATTAAAGTGTAATTTTTTTATCATTTAACAAAAAAATCAATACATGACATGAAATTAAATAATAATTAAAAATACACTTTAAAAAATTCAAAATTTTCAAAAATATTAAATTTAAATGAATTTATTGTGATAAAAAATTATTAACGACATACATATAATTTACCCTGGATTATCATGCAACAAAATCTTAAAACCAATATGTATTAGAACTTATAGATAACAATTCCTATAAAAAATTAAAAGTCTTATAGCCATATACAAATAATTATTGAGCCGAGAGGTTCATTCTACAACCCAGTGTGACGGGATGTGTAAGTTTGTTCTTTTTTTTTCTAAATTAGACTAATTCTATTAACGTAACAAAAGTAGTACAAGGAGGCACCAACCTCTGCAGAGCATGCCCCAAATTATGCCATGTTTAATAACAAAAGACTAGAAAGAGACTGCCCGCATCGGGGAAACCAGTCCAAAACTATAAGAGTTTGCTGCCCACGTGGGGGTAATATCCTGTAGTGCCAGAGTGGAACAATTTTTTGAAAAATCGTCAAAATTAACAATATTGCATAAAAAAACACCAGAATAGACCCATAGTATTGGGAGCCAGGAACCCAAAACCTGAAAAACATTGACCAGCTAGCTGTCATTAGGAGGAGGAGGTTCTTCCACTATCAGACACATGTACGTCTCCATGTCATCTTCTGCATCCTGTTTGTCTCTCAGAGTTTCTTCCATGTTTTTGAAGCGGCCTAGATTGGTGCATCCCTGAGCTGCTTCTGTGCGTCCCTGAGCTACTTCGCTGCTTCTGTGTATCCTTTAGCTGATTCCAGGGGCTTTTCTCTTACTGGTGGTGTTCTGCGCCTGAGTATTGCAGGCTAAGTCTTCAGAGTTTTTTGGCTCCTCTCTAAATGCCACCAATATAGTCGTTATTATGCAGGGACTTTCCAACGTGCAGCGAAATTGAAATTGTGCAGAATGATTGGGCTGCAAAGATGATACAGAGGTAGCAGGAGGCTGGGGAGTAGTGTCAACAGGCCGAGGACCTGCAGTTTGAACCTGCCCCCGACTGCTGCGAGTGGCTAGGTAGTGTCCAGAGAAATGAGCCATCGAAGGGGAGGATGAGTCAAAGGGGGACAAGTCAGAGAGGTACAAGGAGGGGGGGCGATCTTCCGCTGCTACTGCCCCTCCTGCAGTGCATTCGATGATGCAGACGAGGCATGCTCACCTAGGTAAAGTTGAGATGACGAGGACGAGAAGGAGCAATACCAAAGAATGAGTGGTCAATGGGAACAAAAGGACCTATAATCAGTGGTTTAGAGCAAATATTCAAGACTGAAGAACTAGTCCGTAAGCAGCATAGAAGACTCTGCGAGAAATGTGCACCATCCGCCATCTCTATGTAGCACAGAACTTGGCAGCATCTCCTCGTTGTCATGCGCGAGCTCGGTTCTGCAGCAGCAAGGAGACAATTTCAGCTTAGAGGAGGCAGAGCAGGGGGAAGAGGGTCTGAAGAGGCCATCTTAAAAACCAAATTGATGAAGCCTCGACCCGTGCAGTTCATTAATGTGCCATTAATATTGGCGGTGGCTTTCTATATATGCTTCTGAGTGGAAGCGTGGGTGGCCAGGTGGCCTCACCACTTGCCAAACCAAGGTCGTTGCATAGTACCTGCGTGCCTAAACACCCACATCTGGGAGGGGTGTGTAAGTTTGTTCATTCCCCTTTAAAATAAAAATAAAAAATAAAAATTGTGTTTTAAATAGAAAACAATGTTGCCTATAATAATAATAAAATTAGAAGTAAAAAAATGTATGAGTAAGATGTTTAAATCTTATATTTTTTAAAAATATTTCAACAAGATATTTCAATAAACTATTTGAAGATCTACGTTAACTAATTTATGTCCTATATATACTCTATTTATGATTCAAAAATATAATTTAAAGAATGAAAAATAACACATTGTATTTTTCACTTTAAAGAAGTTTACATGTAAAGAAATTTGATCCATCTCAGATCATGTTAGGTCCATACTTAAGATGGATCTATATTAGTAATAATTTGGTGTCACTATACACACTATCACACGTCCATGTGAACATCACATATCAACATCTAATAACAAGTGTTGATATCTCTATCACATTGTTGACAAACCGTACACTCAAATCTCACATACGATATACACATTTGCAATGTTTATCCTCTCACATGGTAACGTGTAAATAAAAGCTTGCATAGTATTTACACATTTAATAATCTTTATCCTCACACATGATATATCACGCCTACATGTGAGCATCACATATCAATATCTCCTAACAAGGGTTGATCTTTCTATCGTATTGTTCAGAAACCTTGCACTTAATCTCACATAGTATATACACATTTAACAATATTTAACCTCAACATTATAATGTATAAATGAATTTTTACACGGTATTCACACATTTAATAATTTTTTATCCACACATGATCATGTATAAATGAAAGCTTAGAGGATGTTGAGTAATAAAAATTGGGTCATTTTCATGGGGCTTCGCTCAATGAATCTATGATTTAGTGGCATACTACACAATACTCTTAATTGGACTACATATTGGAAAATACCTCCAAAAATCATATTATTTAACCTTTTATCAATACGAACCCAATACACCTTCCCAATTTAAAAAACTCCTACTTTCCTTTGATATTGTAGGTATCCATTTTTTCATTAACGTTTTTTATACCCATTTGTATTTTTTCATTAATTTTGAGCTCCATTTTTTTATACCTTCCAATATAAAACCCTTTACCCCTATTATATTCTCAATATATTATATCATTTTTTCCTCAATAGATATCCCAAATATGAACCCACATAGTATGATATTTTTCAAAATTATACAAAGTAAAAATATAAAGATAAAATTAAAATTTTATATGATAACAAATTAATTATTATGTTAATATGAAGATTCATGTTGGGATTCTTCTAGATGTCTAATAAGGGATGAAAGGTCCAATAGAATAATAAATGTGTAAATATTGTAGTTATTTGATAAAAGTTAGTATTATGTTTGTTAATATTAAAAATATCAATTAATTAATTAGTATTGAATAAATGTAATGCTTTTTTGAATGCAAATTTTCATAGTTATTTATATTGTAGATAGTCTTTTGGAGCTGAATAGTGTAAGACACCATGATCATCGCCATAAACAAAAGATGTTTTTTTAAATTTCCCCATTCTTTTTTTTTTTTTTCCTAAACCTTTTGATGCTTTTCAAACCTCAATTAATCTTTAAATATCTTTATTTTTTTAATTCAGGGCCTAGATTGATTCTCAAGGGAATCAATGTTGTAGTGTATTACATAGTTTGTTAGGTTGCATTGACTTTTAATAAATTTAAAAAATTAGATTAGTGTCATGTGGCTCCCCACCCACCAATTTCCTAGTGATTTGAGATTATTCCAATTCTAATAAGTTCCTCCATGATAAGATCCTCATTATTATTTATAACATTCATTTATATATAAGTAAATTTTATTTAGCAAAATGGTCCAGTTTACAATAAAATGTGTAATTCTTTTTTTTCTTAAGTTAAGGTTGACCCATAGCCTTTTTATACATGGTTAATGAGGTAAATGTGTGCTTAGTAAGACATTCTTCGTGTTGCAAAAGTTTTTTTGGTTATATTTATGAAGCCTTCAACTATATCAACCACATTAATATTTTTAATGTGGTTGTACTAGTTATTATTATTAGGCAATTTTAACCAAAAATTTATTATTAATTTTCTTTTCATTTAAACTTATTTATTAATTTAATTTTTATTATTTACTTTACCCTCCTATTACCTTGTTTATATAACATTATCAGAGATAAAACTTTTAATTACACTAACAATTAACCTTGATCATTTTTTTGTATTCTTTTTTGACCAAATAATTTTTTGTTGATGTTGACGACTTTTGTAGAACCATGTGTCACAAATGAATGTTTTCCCAAAGTTTCGAGTGAACCCTTCACCCCTCTAGGCTTGAAGCTTTTTGTTGACGTGAAGAGTGCTAGACCCCTAATTTTTTGTTATTTTTTTTTCATTTAAACCAATGTATTGATTTAATTTTTATTATTTACTTTTTCATCCTTTACATTCTTTATATTATGTTATTAAAAAAAAAAATTAATGATACTAACAACTAATTTTGACCAAAATATATTATTATTGTTTTTATCATGCACAATTAATTTTGACCTTAATTCAAGAATTTTTCATTCTCCCCTTAATCTTTTCCCTTCTTTATATATTTTCCTCATCACTCTCATACCATTATTAAAAAAAGTTTATTTTTGTCCATGAGGATGGGTAGAGTGTGCACCCTAAACATCAGAAGTTTTAGCCTACTTACAAGTTCAACTCAAAAAGTCTATCTACAAAATATAATGTAGTCGTATTAAAAAATGTACACTAGGTAATTGGTAAGTAGTTTTGTGTATGGTTTTCTATTTAACAATGATTAAGGATGGAGTCATCTTTAGGGAACATGTTGGAGTATACTATATTTGAAACATAACTAATGAGGAGGTTTCCCCATTGAAGAACATGAGTGGATTCCTTCTTCATGAGGTGTTGCACTATCTCAAGGGTTTTGATTTGAATAAAGCATTAAATATTTTTGATATATTGTTTTTGGTTCAATTTTAATAATAATTATATTTTTTTTTTATTAAAGCTCCTTATTGAATAGGAATGTGATTTTTTTTTATTCTTATTTTCCTTTCCATGAAATTTTAAGAGGTATAGTAGGGTTGTGGCAATCATAACCATTTTCATATATTTTGTGGAAAAATGGAAGAATCCAATTACAAATCTAAGATTCTTTCAAAAACGATTCATTTTCATAAAGAGATAAAAAAACAAGAATATTCAAATTGGATTCCAAGTTGTGAGGAAAATATTGATTTAATATCTACAATTCTAGGGTTTTCTTTGGTGACAACTACACATATTGCAAAAAGAAATCTTTTGACTAAGTGCCTAGATTTCAATTAGACTTATTTCATTAGATAGACACTTTTTAGGGCTTCAATTTGGTGAATTATATGATATACTTCCACTCAATAATTAATGAACATCAATCTTTAAAAAAATCACCTTCAAAACCGTAACATAACCAAAGAATGGCAATGATGAGGAACATGAAATGAGAATTAAATATTAATATTTGGTAACTTATGGGAGGCATTGGTAAAAATGAAACTAAAAGAAGATGTTCTCCTCAAAGTGACACAACATCACATTGAATTAGAGTATAATATACAAATATTTAACAAGGGGTATTATGAAGGATATTATGAAAAATTGAACATGAACCATTTTCTTTCCATGGAGTTTTAAGATGGAAAGTAAAATTATGACACTCATAACACTTTTCATAGATTTTTGTGGAAAATGTTTAAAATGCAACAAGAAAATCCTAATTTAATTTTGTCCTTGAATTATATTACGAATAAAATTGTAATTCCACATCACATGACAACTTGTATTAGTTAAATAAGTTAATTTGACTTAGTTGGATCAGTTAATTCGAGTTGAGGGTATATATTGATTCATATAGAGTGTCTCCTACATTATAGTAGCCTTAGTTAAGTTTATTTTGAGTTGTAATTAATTAATTCAGTCTAACTGAGTTAAAGCTAGTTAAACTAGTTCCAACTATTGGAGGAACTAGTGGTAGGTATAGTAATGTGGTCTTCCCTGCAGTGATCAACTAGTTAACTGAATATTCACTCATGAATAACTCATGCATTCATATATGAGAGTTACCCAATTGATATTGGAGTTCAGGGATAGTGTACTATAATTTGTATAATCATTTGAATTATACAAGTGGTGCATGCAGTTAGAGGAATACCTGTGATGGATTACGCAATTCTTTTGAGGAATTTCCCTAATTAATAGGGAGCTAATTCCCAAGGAAACATTGCAAGGAAATAGGGACTTGGGCAAGCGAGAAATTGGTTAAATATTGGCAAGAGCCGCTCTTAGAAGCAGTGAGACAAATAGAGATAGTGCAGAGGTTGCTCAGGCTTAAGTAAATCATTGTAATCTTCTTATATTGTTTTACTAATGCAATATGCACACAGTAAGGGTTTTTAGTTGTGGCTTTCCCCAAGAAATCATTGTGTAATGTGTTGATTGAATTCTTTCTCTTGTATGCTTTTTGATTTCGTGATTGTTTAATTGTTTTCACTGATGAGTAGAGTAGATTCAAGTCTATTGTTTTAGTAAATTACAATTTCCAATTTGAATCTACAAGGAAATTATACATGATATCAGAGCATAAATCACTCTAGAAGAGGAGAGTACAAGTTTCAATTTTGCAGGTGAAATCAAATTTGCAGTATCATACTTCAAAGCTAGCAGGATGTTGTTCTACGGATTGAGACTCAAATATTCCCTTGAGGGTAGTTCGAACTATATTTCTTGGAAGGATAGGATGGAGGCACTGTTGGAAGACAATGAAATTAAGGAATTCATAAACAAAGATATTCCTAAACCTCTAGCAGTTGATGCTGAAGATCTTGCAGAGTGGAGAAAATGTGGTGCAAAGGCGAGAAGGATTATCCTAGAAGGAGATTGAGATCATATTGTCTCGAACCTCCATGGTAAGGAGACACCATATGCAATGTGGAAGGCCTTGATAAACCTGTTTCAAAATAGTAGTGACCATAGGAAGTTGGAACTGAAGGACAAGCTTAGAAAAATCAAGATGGAGAAGGGCAAAACAATACCAAAGTACTTGACCAAGTTCACCTATTGTCGAGATGAGATTGGAAGTGTCGGTGTTATAGTTATTGAAGATGATTTGGTCAGCCCAGTACTTCTAGGCCTCCCCAAGAGCTGGAACAACTACCAAGACTCAGTAAATGGGAGGGAGAAGCTACCAGAGTGGGAGCGTTTGTGGTCCGACTTGGTGCAAGAAGAGATTCATCGAATTACCAGAGATGGATCCTCATCCAAGCATGATGATGAGGAGAATTATGTCTTAGTTGGAAAGGCAAAGAAAGGGAAAGGGAATTCATCCCATTCCAAATCATATTCCAGTCAGGGTGGAAGGAAGAAGGACTTATCAAAGATTAAATGGTTTCATTATCATTAGATGGGACACTATGCTACGAAGTGTCCTCAAAAGAATGCCAGCAAGAAGCCCTCGGTAGGAGTAGTAGGCGAAGCTGTTACTTCATAATTGAGTTGGATGTCACCCTCATAGCTTGCATGATGACTTTGGTGATGGGTACTATGTGGTATTTGAATAGTTGAGCCTCATTCCATATGACTAGCAACAAAGAATTCTTTAGTGACTTGGAGGAGAAGGACCTCCTGATGCACATCGAAATGGGAGATGATGGAAGGTATAGCTCGAACATCATCAGTTCTGTTACTTTTCAGATTTATTCTAGCTCTCCTCTCACATTAAAAGATGTCATGTATGATCCAAGGATGAAGAATAATTTGGTTTCAGTTGCTATGTTAGAGGACCGTGGCTATGATTTCATATTTAGAAAGGGAAAGGTTTTCCTTTGTCAAATAACGTTAGGACAAGTGAAATGGATCAGGGTTCAAGTGAATAACCTCTACAAATTGGATGTAGAAGATTGTGATTCTTTTAGCACAAAAGAAGAGAAGGTGCAAAGTCTAGACATCATGAGTTGTGGCATAGAACATTGGGTCACTTGCACCACGAAGCTTTGAAGATCATGCAACAGATTTTTGTAGGACTTCCCAGGGGTACACTAGAGCAGAGAGATACATGCAAAGGGTGTACATTAGGGAATTACACCAAAGCTACCTTTCATGATAAGGACAGTCGAGCGCAAGCAATCCTTGAAATAGTTCACTCATATGTGTGTGTATTGTTCTCGACAGCCTCCACGGCCAAGAAAATGTATTAGTAATATTTGTAAATGATTTTTCATGTAAATGTTGGATTTTATTCATGCAAAATAAATATCATATGTTTGCTAAATTTTGTGAATTTAAATAACTTGTTGAGAAAGACACTAGAAGTAAAGTTAAATCTCTTAGGAGCAATAACGGTGGAAAATATGTGTCGAATGAATTCAAGAACTTCCATGCATCAGAAGGCATTCAACAGGAGTTAATAACACCCCATAAAGCACAATATAATGGGGTGGCTGAAAGGGAGAACAAAATTATTATGGAAGCTACATGGACAATCTTACATGATAAGGGTCTACCGTTTCACTTGTGGGCTAAAGCATGCAACACAGTTGTATATGTGCAGAATAGGCATCCTCATCAGATTGTCGATGTGATTACACCAGAATAAGCTTTTATAGGTAAGAAACTGGATGTGGCACACTTTAAGAACTTTGGTTCATCAATTTACTGTAATATTATTGAGGATGCAAGGAAAAAGCTAGAACCAACAACTGAGTTGGGCATATTTTTGGGGTACACTAGTACACCTCACAAATATCAGGTGTACCTACCATATCATAGGATGGTAGTGGTTCATAGAGATGTGAAGTTCAATGAAGAGAAGGCCATTACATGTTCTCTCGAGAGGGAGCTTTAGTTGCATGGAGAAGAGGAGATTTTAGTTCCAAAGGAAGAACCTTAGGATGATGTGGAAAAGCTACATGCAAAGGAGCAAAGAGTGGATGAAACCATTCATGCACATACTTCTAGAGATGGAAGGAATCATACCAGAGAGTCTAAAAGGTTGATGCATGATGCTAGAGAGAATTTGGGAGGACCAACATAATAGCGCAGGAAAAGGAGGTCACCAGATCGATACATTGGCTACATGACTCTGATGAGTGAGAGTGTAGATATTGAGCCATCCTCGTTCGAGGAAGCAATGCAGAAAATAGTATGGGTTAATTCCATGGTTCAGGAGTATGACTCCATTATCTGAAATAATGTTTGGGAAGTGGTCCTAAGACTGTTAGACAAGTCAGTGGTGAGTTCCAGAGGGCTTTACAAGGTAAATCAAGCAGCAGATGGGAGTGTGGAGAAACACAAGGCCAGATTTATGGCTAGAGGGTTCTCTTAGGTGGAGGGAATTGATTATAAGGAAACCTTTGCTCCAGTTGCAAGGTACTCTTCAATCATATCTATTCTAGAACTTTCAGTGTAGATGGGATGGAAGATAAATTAGATGGATGTGAAGACAACATTCCTCATTGGTGTGATTAAGGAAGATGTGTAAATTGAGCAACTAGAAGGATTTGAGACCTTCAACAAATCACATGTGTGCATACTCAAGTGAGCATTGTATGGATTGAAACAAGCACCTCGTGCTTGGTACACCAAGATCGCTAACTATTGCACTAGGTTGGGCTTCACCAAAAGTGAAGCAAATGCAAACCTTTAACAAATTGTGGGTTAAGGTAAAAATTTTATTACAGTATTATATGTCGATGATTTTATTCTAACATGTGATGAGATGATAGTGAAATCTTGCAAATAGGATCTTGTATGAGAATTTGAGATGAAGGACCTAGGGCTCATGCATTATTTCCTTGGTATGGAAGTATGGCAAGGAGATGGGGAATTGTTTGTCTCTTAGAGAAAGTATGCCAACAAGATACTAAAGAAGTTTCACTTGGAGAGAATCGAACCCATGGAGACTCCTCTAAAAGGAAATTGGAGGAAGGAAGATGCTACTCAGGTGAAGTAGTGGAGGCTACTATTTATAGGAAACTTGTGGGTTCACTTATGTATTTGGCGAAAAAATGACCAAACATATGTTTTGTAGTTAACCAGCTTAGTCAAGCAATGGTTAAGCCAACCAAACTCTATTGGAAGGAAATTAAACATGTGTTGAGATACCTCACAGGAACCACTCAGTTTGATCTTTGGTATAGACGGATAGAGGGAGTGAAACTTAAAGGCTTCACAGATGCAGATTGTGCAGGGAGTCACAGATGCAGATCACGTCATGGGGAATCTTCATTATTAGGTCAACAAAAGTTTCTTAGTATAGCAGGAAGAAGAGATCAGTTGCACTCAGTTTAGTAGAAGAAGAGTACATGGTTGCTAGTCAAGCAGCTTATGAGCCTATCTAGATGAGGAAGATCCTTGGTAGTTTATTTGGTCAGTAAATGGATCCTATAGTTATTTACTGTGACAATTATAGTTGTATCAAACTCTATGAGAATCCATTTTTTCATGATCGATCCAAGCATATCGACATCCGGTATCACCATATATGATATTGTGTGCAGAGGAGAATCACGTTGTTGGAGTAAATTCCCATAGAGGAACAAGATGAAAATATTTTGACAAAGGCATTGTTAGGATACAAATTCGAGTTTCATAGAGGTGGGATTGGGGTAGCAAATAATCCTTTTCTTGTTGAGAGGGAATGTTGAAAATTCAACAAGAAAATCCTAATTTAATTTTGTCCTTGAATTAAATTAGGAATAAAATTGTAATTCCACATCACATATCAACTTGTATTAGTTAACTAATTTAATTTTACTTAGATGGCTCAGTTTATTTGAGTTGAGGGTATAATTTGAGTCATGTAAAGTGTCACCTACATTATAGGATCCCTAATTGAGTTTATTTTGAGTTGTAATTAGTTAATTTATTCTAACGGAGTTAAAGTCAGTTAAACTAGTTCCAACTGTTGGAGGAACTAGTGGGAGGTCTAGTAGTGTGGTGATGCCTGCAGTGATCAACCAGTTAACTAATTATTAACTCATAAATAACTCATGAATGTCATATATGAGAGTTACCCAGTTGCGATTGGAGTTCGGAGACAGTGTACTATCATTTGTATAATCATCCTAATTATACAAGTGGTGCATGCAGTCAAAAGAAGGCCTCCGATGGATTGCAAAATTCCTTTGAGGAATTTCACTAATTAATAAGGAGCTAATTCCCAATGAATAAACGCAAGGGAATAGGGACTTGGGAAAGCGAGAAATTGGTTGAGTGTTGGCTAGAGTTAGTCTACCAAGTAATGAGACAGATAGAGATAGTGCAAAGGTTGTTCAGGCTTGAGAAAAGCATTGTAATCTTCTCATATTTTCTGACTAATGTAATATATAGATAGCAGGGGTTTTTAGTTGTGGCTTTCCCCGAGAAATCATTGTGTAATGTGTTGATTGAATTATTTCTCTTGTATGCTTCATTATTTCACGATCGTTTAGTTCTTTCTGCTAATGAGTAGAGTAGATTCAAGTATATTGTTTAAGTAAATTACAATTAGTGGTTTGAATCTACAAGGAATTTCTACTGAAAATTGGAAGAATTCAATTTTAAATCTAAGATCCTTAAAAATAACACTAAATTTAAACAAAAAAACCAATAAATGACATTCAATTTGGATTGCAAGTTGTGAGGAAATTATTGATTTAAATTCAACAACTCTAGGGTTTTCTCTAATGACAATTGCATGTATTGCAAAACAAATATCTTTTGACAAAGTGTCTAGTTTTCAATTAGATGAATGGAATTACACAAATTATTTTTACGGATTTGGTTTGGTAAATTATATGATATAATTCCACTCAATTTAATGTGAAACAACATTTAAAAATTTCACCTTCAAAACCCTTACATAACCAAAGAATGGAAATGATGAGGATCATGAAATGAGAGAACCAAATATAAATATTTAGTACATTTAAGGTGCCTTTGGTGAATATGAAACTAAAATAAGATGGTCTCCTCAAAATGACACATCATCACATTGAATTAGAGTATAATATAAAAATATTTACCAAGTATTTTGAAGAAGATTATGAAAAATTATATATAAGAAATTGTAATTTCTTGTATCTCTTGGATGTCTCTACAACATATGAAGAGAACATCATTGTGGAAAGTTAGCATCCAATTATGACTAGAAATATTTAACTTAGTCTCCCATGGTAGTGCTCCTAGATCCCAAAAAAAACATTTTAGATTGGTGTGGATGTATTTTCAACATGGAGAGTTCTATTCATTTGAATCCCATGACCATGGTGGGTATTTGGAGTAAAGTGCTAATCCATTCCAGACTTTGAGTCATTAATTAGAAGCTAGAATGAATACCTAGACATATTACCTTAGTGTGTGGATGATCTTCAAACTACTTCAACATTATGGTCTACACTCATACATGGGGCCCAAGTTTATAAGAAATATTCTTAGACAACTTTAGCATTATAACCAATCCTTCTACATGGGACTTGTTGCATTCATAATTATACTAGGAGGTGGGGGTGGATGAATCAATATAATGACAATCTATACTTATTTAAACATTTGAATATCATAAAACATCAATCTCGTAAATTGAACATGTAACACAAGATATACGTGGAAACCCTTATGGAAGACAACCATAAAAATTATTTATATGAAAGATAGTGTAGGCTCCAACCAAATATTACATCAATATGTATGAACAAATTATAGGAGAAACTAATCCCCTCTACTTCTTTCTAGGCACCAATCTATAGAATAAACCAACCCACTTTTCTACTTTGTAGGCACCAACCTATAGGAGACATTGATCCCCTTTGCTATTTTGTAAGAACAAACCTATATAAGACATTAATCCCCTATATTTATTTGTAGGCACTAACCTACATAAGGTAGCAATCCCCTCTTCCATTTTCTAGGTACCAACCTATTGGATACCAATCCCCTCTGGTACTTTGTAGGCACCAACTTACACGAGACACCAATCCCCTCTGCTTCTTTATAGGCACCATCCTATAGGAGACATCAACCCCCTCTACTCATTTGTAGGTACCAACCTATAGGAGACACCAATCCCCTATAGTATTGTAAGGTTTATAGGCATCAAACTATTTCAATGAGTCTACTTGCTTCTTCACAATGTTTGTTAGCTACCTCTACTTTCACTAAGTTTTCCTTTTGTTTCTTCCTTTACCAAGTATTTTAGTTGTGTCTACCTTCTCTGGTTCTACTTGTTGCTTCTTCCTTCACCATGTCTACTTCTCCCAAAACTTGTTGATTTTGGCTTCTTCTCAAGAACAAACTTGCACAACATCCCATATATCTAGTTTTTCTAATATGGATCTAAAATTTCTACCACAAGTACTTAGATATCTCTCCTTGTCTCCTCAATATTTCACAGTCTTAAACTTCTCAAAAGGAAAGTTATAGAAAAATTTCCAAGTTGAGCTATGTGAAGCATGTTTTAGGAGGATTCAAGAAAACTAACTTCCTCGGATCATATCTCTAAAATTTTAGCAGAACAAGGTATTAAATTTCTACTACAGGTACCTTGAGATATCTTCTTTGTCTCCTCCAAAGTTTACATTCTAAAATATCTAAGAAATAAATTTATATAAAAAGGCTAAACTGACCTATTTGAGGTTCCAAATTTCATAGCCTAAAACATCATAAAAAGAAAGTTATATCCAAAATACCAAGTTGGCCCATTTGAGGTAGGTTTTAGGAACATTTAGGAAGCCTAACTTACTCAGAGAATGTCTCTGAAACTATGGAAAACCAAAGTCTAGAATTCTAAAATAGTTATAAGAAGACCTTGTATCTTTATCTTCCACGTTTCATAGTTCTAAACATTCCAAAAGAAAATATATTTGAAACATAGGTATTTAATCTTCAAAATTATAGAAAACCAAGGTCTCCAATTTGAAATGTAGGTCAAAGTTGATCTTCTATATGTATCGACTAATTTTCATGGTCTAAAATATCCCATAATAAAATCGATAGTGAAAATCCCAAGATGACCTAGTTGAAGTAAATGTTAGGAGCATTCGAGAAGCCTAACTTCCTTGAAGCATTTGAGTTGTTTAACTAAATACTAGTGTTGCATGAGGATCTATTTGTACTAGAAATCATGTGTCAATAAATATTAACATACACATATATGTAAGGAATTCTCACTTCTACCTTTGTTCTCTTTCTCTTACTTACATTTAATAAAGCATCACTTTTGGTTTACTAAATAGGGACACCATTAGCATCTAGAAGAACTCTAGTAAGCTTCCCTAAAAATGCATATCTCTATTTTGTGGATACAACTGCATGATGCATAGTTGGTTTCTTAGAACATATGTTGAGCAATGGTTTCAAACCAAAATTGGCCCAATCACACATTGATCCAAGGTGTGCCACTTCTAAGACTTTAATTTTGAGTGCCATAGTGTTATATACATATTTGGGCACTTCAACCCCAATCTTATATGTCGATAAACTAGGGATCTTCAACCCCTAAAAGTATTGCTTCATACCGTAAAACATCATGGTCAACTGGTTACATCATTCCCCAAAAGTTCCACCTAAAAAACCATCCAGAACTGGCCTAAACTGGACCATACTGACTGCTCCACTATTAGGGTGCAATGCATATTGATGAGGCCTTCTGTAGGGTGCGATGAGTGAGGATGGACAAAAGTCTGAGACAGTTTTCTAAGTGGATGCTCATGGAATCTTCTAGAAACTTCTCCTATGACACTTGCCTCTCTGAATTTGCCCAGGGATGAGTAAGAGATCCAAGAAATCTCCAAGTGGAACCAAATGCAACAAGTGGAATGACACTAATCAAAGCCTCCAGCTCCTTCTGTAGATCCATAATTTTCTCCAAGTTCTAATTAGGCTTATGATTATGTCTTAATAAAAGTCTCCTTGTTAATGTTTACAATGTTTGCCAAGTTTTCAAACATTCTCCTCAACATATGTGATAATTAGCATCCTTGATAAGTTTGTGGACTCTTTTCAATTGAAACTACTCCCCCCATGATTTCTCACTGTGGTTTTCCAAGGTTTGGCAAACCAATACTCCCAAACTGCTACATGGGTAAAAGAGTAGTTTTATCCATATTGGTTAGAGGAAAGAAAAATTCAGACTCAACTCAAAAATAATTCCATTTCCTTTCTTATCTTGCTAAACTCAAAAGAAACATTCTCATTCAAATTTTTTATTCTCAAACTTCTATCAGAATTTTGATTGAAGGAATGAGTGGTTTTGTAGGTTTATTGTCCATAGATGACAGAGAAAAATGTGTACTTACCCTACTCTTAGATGTACCTCTTGAAATCTAAGGTAAATTTTCTCAAAATCATGCTTTTTGGAGCTCTTTGTACTTTCTTATATCACACTGCCTTCTCTTGTAGCAAATTTGTTTCTCCTATAGCGCACAGACTGTCTCTCCTATAGCATCCATGTTTCTCTTATAACAGTCATGTTTCTCTTGTAGTAGTTATGCCTGATCCTATAGTACCTGAAAATCAACTATATATATCTTCCGTAGCACCTAGGTAGCCCCTGGTAGCATCTAGTTCAACAAATGATGCCTTAATGAGCCTCTTTAACTGTTTTGGAAATGAGCATCGATACAACTGAAGTTGAGCCTTATTCTTTTATTTCTTTCTGTGGTAGTGGGATCGGTGCACTTGGTGATCTGGTCCTCATTCCTTGTAATTATCACTTCCCCACTTTGAATTCTCCATGTTGCATGGGTATTTGAGTAAACTACAGTCTTAGTAGTTGAGGGTGGCCAAGTTTAATGGCCACCTTCAACCTATAAAACCTTCTCTCTTGTGCATTGAAAACAATATTTTTTAACCATAATATGCTTAACAAGAGAGGTGAATAACAATGCATACCTGTGCCTACTTGTGATATCAATTTTTTGGAGATATCCGCATGCTAGAACTAGTCATCATAACATGATGATCTTGAAGGTGTTGATTTCATTTGCTTGCTTCTACACAGGTTTTCATAGATTGATGATTCTTTGACTGATAAAATAATTGTGTGTGCAGGTTTATTCCTAGTGTCCAATCTATTGTTGGTGGAGTGGATGGATTGCTTCCTATGGAGGGTGTTCCCTTCTCAACTTCAAAAATGGTTTCATGATGCTCAAGGTGGCTGGATCTTCTGCTCTGTGGGTGAAAAAATAATTGATGTTGAGTTCTGTTGTAACTGTACAGGCTGCTACAAGAGGAATCTCCTTCCTATAGCAGTCACTTAATTCCTCTTTTGAGACCTCATATTGCATGTAAGATTGAGGGAAAGTCATAAAAGGTATAAGGACAGGGTTAAAATCATTAGGAAGTGGTGTAGGTGGTGGAAAAATTGAAAGCAGAGCTTTTCTGTGTTTTTTATGTATGGCAGAGTGGAAATTGAAGCTGACTTTTGGATAGATGGAGTGGATGGGTGATGAAAGTGATGTTGGTGGACCTATCTCAACATTTCCTAAAGAAGATATGACCTTTTGGCCGATTTCTCCAATCAGATCTACCAACTATAGCATTCATCAAGATAGTCTCGTATAACAAAATTGTTTTATCCATATCTCTCAAAAAGTAGCTTGGATTGACTTGAAATTTTTTGAGCAATTTTCCATCATCCTTATGCACTTCCCCATAAAACTATTAGCCAATGTATACATGAATCTCTAGGAAAATTAAAAATGGATGTAGGTGTTGAAGGCCAATTTCTCGAAAAGTGTGCATTATAATTTGCTAAAATTTCTTGATCATGTTATCATCATCCATATGCATCTGCACATGAAACAACTCTGATAATGGATGCACAATTTTTTTTGCCTGTGTATTTTGGCATCCTGTAGCAAAACAGAACCCTCTTGTAGTATTTTCGGACAACGACGAAAATGAATGGAAAAGGCTTGGAAATGATGGGTGGATGTTGGAAATGGATGACGGTGATGGATTTACATGGCCTTGGTCATGCTGGAGTATCTAAGCAAAGGAGGAGAAATCCCAAGTTTGACTTTCTTTGACTAGGTTTTTGATCAATTTTTTCTTTTGGTGCTAAATTATTCTTGTTGCTTGCAAAGGTTAGAGAGAACCTACATTCGTCAGAGAGAGATACATGGAGCAAAGAAATTTTTTCATTTTTTCATTTTAGGCCTACTAGTTGCCTCAATGAGGTTTTTAGCTAGTAGGTATGCTTAGGCGCCTCAAAGGAGGCTTTCACCTAGGATATTTTATTTTTCTATTTTTTTCTCTTTTTACAACCCATTGACAACCTCATGGAGGTTTTCAATCAATGAGCCAATCTCAGGCGCCTTAAAGGAGGTTTTCACCTGATATTTTATTTTTCCTCTTATTTTTTCATTTTTTTATTTCTTTTTTCTATCCTACTCTACTTGAAAAAGAAAATTTTCTTTCAAGTATAGGAATACTTCCAATGGATCCATGTGCACATCAAGATGACAGATAAACTCATGTGTAGGCTCGAAATATATGCTTTGAAATGTAATTGAATTTTAGAGACTAAATGCTTTGACTTTGACGATATCAAGCACTATTGAAGAAGAGAGTGATGCTCCATCTTGTTGATTTTCTGCAACCAAACCTCAATATAGTTTTGATTCCCTTGGTTCACTTGCTCATATGGATCATTCTTCATGTCTTCTTCTACCGTGAAATTCAAATCTTCCTCTCTTTTTTTATTATTCTCTTGAACACATGGAGGATCTGATGGTAAACATGAGGGAACTTTCTCAATCTTTGATTTTGATGAATGCAGCCCATGATTCTATGGTCTTCTCATTTGAATCTTCTTTTTTTGAATTACATCCTTCAATGATGTCAAGAGAATCTATTTTTGCAATACTCTTCCTGACCTAAGATGAATACCATTTAGATCAAGAGGAGATGTTTTTAAGTGTTGTATCTTAGCATTATAAGTGGGTTGAGATACTTCCTTGCGTGGGTTTCGAAATGGTGGTACAGGTAGTTGAGTGGGAGTGGATCTTTGAGATGGATGTGGTTATGGTTGGGGTTGTGGTGGAGGTGGATGGTAGAGATAACATGGAGTTGGGTATGGAGGATATTGAGGAAAATATTAAGGATATTGTGGATTTCTCCCATAAGGTTCTTGCAAACCTTGTTGCCAAGATTGGTTTTGGGGTTGAGATGGTCAACGTTTTCAAGGAAAGGGTCTGTTCCAATTAATTTGAGATGGATGTGCATAACCTTGAAATTGTGAATTAGGTACTTGCATCATACCAAGTTGAATAGGATACCATGGTCCTCTTGGAACTACATAACAAAGTTTGGTGATTGACATGCTCCATTGTCTTCTTGGTAAAATTCCTTCAACCTTGGTAATGATGGACAATATTTAGTAGCATGTGATTCTACATGGATAACACAGATATAAAAATTTTCTTTTTTACCATTTTGCATTCTTAAACTTTCTACTTGTTCACTTAGGTTGCTAAGAATTTATGTTTTAAAGTCATAAAATAAATTTCCAAGTTTAGCTTGACTTACCAATCTTGATGTTGATTTACTTACTCTTTCCCTTCCTCTTGATATGCGCTTGAATGTTTCACAAATTTCTTCAAATGATAATTGGTATACATCATCTCTACTCATGAGATCAAGAAGATCAATCCACTTCTCTTTAATTGTTCTAAGCAAGAGGATTTTTAGTGTGTCAAATTCTAAACGATGCAATTTTACCCTCTTAACATTATACATAAATTTGTCTATTAGATCCTCAATGCTCTCATCTTCGTTTTTATTCATTCTAAATATTTCTTCTTTAAGATCATGATATTTATATTTTTCTAAAAATATATTTTTCATATCATCCCATGATCTTATTGAATTAGTCCCTAAAATCATGAACCATTTAAGAGTTCTACCCTTCAGTGTTGTTGGAAACAATTTCAATTTTTGAGTGTTTAATAAGTAACCATAAGATCTACAAAGGATTTCAAATTCAAAGAGAAAGGTTTATGGATCCTCTGACATCATACCATGGAATTTGGGAAGGAAATATGGAGGGAGGTTCTTCATATGAACACTGATATAAGTATCTAGAATGGGAAACTCAAGAGGATCTTCTTCATTTCCATCATCTCCATCCATTTCTTATATGTTCTCTACCACCTCTTCTTTTTACACCTTCAAAAGTGGATAGTGATGTGGCTCTTACTACACCATATGATCAAGTGGGGGGGTTTGGTGTTGGAGAAATATTTTTTATAAAAAAAATTGAATAAGAATGTTAATTCAACGCAATTTTTCTGTCTTTGAAATGAAATATGCCTAATGAAATTTTTCTTCTTGCAGAAAGTGAAAGAAATGAATCAACTATGGAAGAAAACAATGCATACTTTGACATATCCCTGACAATGACGCTAAAAAGTAATGAGCCTTAGTATTGCAACAAGAATGTTACAAATCCCAAGGCTACCAACTTAAATTATCAACCCGAGGTTCGTACAACCTTAAGAAGTGTCGGCACTATATGTGCATTATGCAATGTGTCCTTCTTTCATTGATTTGATGCAATGAAGTGAATGCCATGAAATCCAAGCCTAAACTAATTGCAGAAATGGAAATGTTACTCTATTTGCATAAAAGAAACCTAATTACTTTTGCAGAGAGGAAATCCTAGTTACTTTTGCAAAAAGGAAAGGCTATTATACTTTGCATGAATGTAAATGTTAATCCTATTTGTAGAAATGTAAACATTAACATATTTGCAAAGTGTGAACAATGCATTAAAAGGAAGCCTAGTCTATGTAATAGAAATAACAATACTAGAAATGGAAACCATAGATTAAGATGTGTGAAAAAAATGAAATAATTATTCAATCAATAAATGAAATATAGATTTTTTCAATAGAGTTCACAAGGTGCTTCATAAAGTAATCATGAAAATCATCATTATGCTCTTCAAGTCATGAATTTGTCAACTAATCCAAACTGCAGAGGTGAATTGCAATGGAGAAGAGGCAAGGATTAAGAGGTATTTTGGTCTTACCCAATCATGGATTCAGAGACTAGGGGTCATGATTCAAGCCTAAGAGACAAAAACCAATATTTTGGAGCAAATCTGGTCAAGTTTACACGTGCTACAGGAGGCCCTATTTTTCTATAGGAGGAGATAACTTGCCGAATTCCCAAGTTAATAAAATGAAAATGGGATGGGAAAATTTTTGTTATTAGTTAGGATTCCTTAGGACTCCATTCCAAGTGGAATCACTCCAAAATACCCCTGTTAACACATGCTAAAAAATAGCAGAAAATTACTACACTAAAAACTAGCAATTCGAGAACTAGTGAACTAGCTAACCTAAAAAATGTGTACCATAAATTGAATTTGTTTATGACCCAATACAAGTGGAATAAAATCAAATGAATATCATTAACAAGTTCTAAAAAATAGCAGAAAATTACTACTATTTTGCTACAAGGGACTTTCAGAAATTCTAGATCTGTGAACTAGTAACCAAATCCAAGTAGCTCAATGATGAAGATGAATTTTAAAAGTTTTTCTAAGGATACACCATGCCTGTGACTCTGTAAATAACTTTAAGAACAACTCACTTCAATGATTCAACCAATGTAACCTACAACAAAAGAAGCATGAATCATAAATGCAGAAAATAAGAGATGCAAGTGAAAAAGACATTCAAAGGGCATAGAGAAATTATACAAGAGGGCTCTAAGGCTTCTAGGATGGCCAAGCCCAAGGAAAATCAGGGTCCTATGAAGGAAACCAAGCTTTAGAAGCTAAAAATGGCACCAAACTTCATTATTTGAATCAATCTAAGTACATCCTTGCTAGAAATGAAAGTGGAGCTACTAACAAACATATTTTCTCCATCATAAGACTAAGAAATGCATGCCCTTAGATGAAAATTCGAATTTTTACTTATACAAATTGATGGGGAAGCATTCTCCTTGAAAGGAGGAATATTTCTCCTCCGAAATCCCTCAAATAGTGGATCTAGTTCCTAACACTAAGAATTTGCATTAAATGACAGGGAACACATTCCTAGATTTTGTCAATCACTGGAGCTCCAAAATTTGTGTAATAATTTCATAATATTTTGTTCATTTATTATCTAATATTTATACTCCTATAGTACAGAGCAAGTCCCTGGATTATATTATCCTCCAAATATTCATAATATGCCCAATATTCTCACAATATTCTACAAAAATAAATAATGTTAGGCACAAATTTGCAATTATCTCTAAACCTTCCTAATGAACATATTAAAACTAAAAATGTGTCATCTAATGCAAAAAAGAGAGGTTTAATGTGTTGAAGGAATGTTAGATGGGCCTTAATTTATGTCTAATTTGGAGGCCCATCACCTGGGACTATTGAAAAGTGTGCAACAAGAAATGTAAAAATAGAAATTGCTAAAGTAGCAGTTTGGCCAGTGTGGAATTTTGGCCACCTTGGGTGAGAAGTGGAACTGCTAAAAATCACATCTTCTAAAAATAGCATTTCTAGGTCCCTTCCTATTTATAGCAGTCCCTAGTCTATCTATAGGAAGTAAATTCGAATTTGGTCTTACCAGTAGTTTGGAATATTAATTAATTAATTCTCCATGAGTTAATTAGTTAAGGAAAAGCAAACTTGAAGTCTTTGTGAGAACATGCAATTATTTCTCCACTAATTGGGGAATGTGTCCTTGATTTTCTCCACTAATTGAGGAATTAAGGTTGCGAGGATCAGTTGACTTAGTTTAACTTAGTTGAGTTCAGTTAGATTAATTTAACAAGTTGTTAAATTAATGAGATATAGTTTGTTGATTCTTGCATGCATGTGACAACTATTATTTTTAGATAACTGAGTATTCTCTCATAGATAACTGATGCATGTCAGTTCAGACGGAGACCCAGTTGAGATTAGATGAGGGACAATGTACTATTAGATGCTAGGATATTCCTAGTGAATATACCTTGCATGAGGAAGGAATCTTCTTCCTTCTATGACTGCGTAGTTGGACCTGAGGTGACAGCAGGTATGATTTGGGACAATTCACACATGTTATGTAATTGGACCCCAATCAAAACTTCGCAAGGAAATAGGAGCTTGGACCTGAGGTGCAGCCTTTATATATAGGGCTAGGTAGTCCATGAGCTTCATCATTAGAGTACAGAGAGAGCAGGATAACTTTTGAGCTAATTCTTTTTTTATGTTGTTGAAGATTTCCACTTGATTGATAATATAGAGATGGGGTTTTAGGCTGGTGCTTTCCCCAGGTTATATCTTCTGAGTTATGGTTGATTACTTCTCATTCTCAGTTATATCTGTTCATGCTTGATGTTTCTCATGTTCAATTAAAACTTCTGCTAAGTTTATGGTAGATGTAGATCTAGTATTATGCTTTAGTACATTGCATATATCAGTTGGATCTGTAGGTGAAATTTCTACATGATATCAGTGAGCTAGCTGATTTGTAGAGAAAATTCTACATGGTATCAGAGCACAGGTGATCAAGGAAGAACAGTATACAAGAAGGAAGAAGTTTGTGGTTTCTAGATATAGATATCGAGTTCTTATCACATTTCATATTTCATCAATGGCGTTCTATGGTTTGAGGCTTGAGTATGCACTGGATGGAAGCTCAAACTATATAGCCTGGAAGGATCGCATGGAGGCCGTATTAGAGGATAACGGAGTGAAGGACTTCATTGATCAAGAAGTCTCCAAGCCCTCAGGATCTAATGCCCAAGAGTTGGCGGAATGGAGGAAGTGTGTGGCTAGAGCTAGGAGAATCATCCTAGAGGGAGTTCGAGATCACATAGTCTCGAGCCTCCATGGGAAGGAGACTCCGTTTTCGATGTGGAAAACATTGAAAGATCTTTATCAGAACAACAGTGATCAGAGGAAGCTGGCACTGAAGGACAAACTTTGAAAGATCAAGTGTGAAAGTGGAGACACGATCTCTATGTATCTGAACAAGCTCACCTCATGCAGGGATGAGCTTGCAAGTGTAGGGGTCATGACATCTGATGATGACATGGTGAGTCTAGCACTCCTTGGCCTTCCTAAGAGCTGGCACAGCGACCAGGACTCAGTTAATGGAAGGGAGAAACTACTATATTGGGAATGACTATGGTCATATTTGATGCAAGAGGAGATCAGACGGAGCACCAAAGACGGTTCTTCATCCATGGAGGATGAAGAGAACTGTGCCTTAACGAGTAAGGCGAAGAAGGGGAAGGAGAAGGTTTCTCTTCCCGAATCCATTTCTTCCCATGATGGGAAGAAGGTTGACAAATCAAAAGTGTGATGCTTTCGTTGTCATGAGGTGGGCCATTTTGTTACAAATTGTCCACTGAGGAAATCCAAGAAGGGATTCGGGGAAGGATCTAAAGGTGAGGCACTTGCTTCACAGTTCAAGTTAGATTTCACACTCTTCGCATGCATGGTTTCATCCATGGTGGGAAGTGGCTGGTTTCTTGACAGTGGAGCTTCTTTCCACATGACCGGCGATAAGAGTTCGTTTAGTACTTTGGAGGAGAAAGATCTCCAGAGACTCATAGCAATGGGTAATGATGAAAATTATAGTGTCTCAAGTGTAGGCACGGTTATTTTTCAGAGGGAACATAGAGCTTGCCTTACCTTGACCGATGTCAAGTATGTACTAGGACTGATGAGAAACTTGGTGTCGATCACGATGCTGGAAGATAGAGGCTATGATGTAGTATTCAGTAAGGGAAAGGTTTTCCTTAGACACATCATCACTAGACAGGTGAAGCAGATTTGTTCACGGGTCAAGAACCTGTATGCTCTTGAGGTTCAAGATACATGCAAAGCCTTGAGCAGTAAGGAAACTGATGGAGACTTGGTGGTTGAGAGGGAGAGTCTATTACCTATCAACATGCACCGCCAGAAGAAGTCTGAGACAATTATGGAGGAGCCATGATTGGTGCAGCAGCTTTAGGAGGTTGTGGAGCAGCCACAATAGGGGAAGCTGGGAGGAGATCGAGTAGAGACATCTACTCATGCAGAGACCTCTAGTAGGGGGAAACTTCAAGCCAGGTGGGTTGAGGGATCACATGCAGCCATACCTCCAGGTAGGAGGTGGGGCGATGTGGAATGATCGTCCCAAGGACGAGGGGCAGGATCCTTGAGGTACCTAACCTCTTGGATGAGACCTTGCTACGGGAGCCCTGATGTGGAGTAGCAAGAACTGACTGATTGGGTAGAGATAGATGCGGATGGAGCAGCAGAGAGAGCTAGAGTGCCGGGAATCCCAAGACAGCGTAAAGCATGCAAGCTGCAGCTATGCGAGAGGCACAAGTTTGTTGCAAAATGCAGGGTAGCATAGAGAAGGGTGCAACGATGTGAGATGCATGGAGATGTTGCAGTAGTGCAAAGGTCTGAGAGGGAGAACTTGTCAGTAGTAGGTAGAGCTTCAGCATCAGAGTATGTTTCTAGCCCAATAGAATGGTCATTTGGGAGTTTTTTTTGTTGTTGTTCCAAGTGTTGCTGGAGCAACCGCACTTGGTAGATGTGTTGCATGCAGAACATTCCAGAGTTACAGGATCGGGTTTGAGAGGAAGCCTTTCTTGTTGAGAGGGAGTGTTGAAAATTTTGCAACAAGAAAGGTAAAAATAGAAATTGCTAAAAATAGCAGTTTGGCCAGTGTAGAATTTTGGCCACCTTGGGTGAGAGGTGAAACTGCTAAAATTAGCATCTTCTAAAAATAGCATTTCTAGGTCCCTTCCTATTTATAGCAATCCCTGGTCTATCTATAGGAAGTAAATTAGAATTTTGTCTTACCAGCAGTTTGGAATATTAATTAATTAATTCTCTATGAGTTAATTAGTTAAGGAAAAGCAAACTTGAAGTCTTTGTGAGAACATGCAATTATTTCTCCACTAATTGGGGAATTTGTCCTTGATTTGCTCCACTGATTGAGTAATTAAGGATGAGTTCTATATTGGAAGGATCAGTTGACTTAGTTTAACTTAGTCAAGTTCAGTTAGATTAATTTAACAAGTTGTTAAATTAATGAGATATAGTTTGTTGATGCTTGCATGCATGTGACAACTATTATTTTCAGATAACTGAATATTCTCTCATGGATAACTGATGCATGTTAGTTCAGACAGAGACCCAGTTGAGATCAAATGAGGGACAATGTACTATCAGATGCTAGGATATTCCTAGTGAATATTCCTTGCATGAGGAAGGAATCTTCTTCCTTCTATGACTGCGTAGTTGGACCTAAGGTAACAGCAGGTATGATTTGGGCCAATTCACACATGTTATGTAATTAGACCCCAATCAAAACTTTGCAAGGAAATAGGAGCTTGGACCTGAGGTGCAGCCTTTATATACAGGGCTAGGTAGTCCATGAGCTTCATCATCAGAGTATAGAGAGAGCATGATAGCTTTTGAGCTGATTCTTTTTGTATGTTGTTGAGGATTTCCACTTGATTGATAATACAGAGATGGGGTTTTAGGCTAGTGCTTTCCCCAGGTTATATATTTTGTGTTATGGTTGATTACTTCTCATTCTCAGTTATATCTGTTCATGCTTGATGTTGCTCATATTCAATTAAGCTTCCACTAAGTTTATGGTAGATGTAGATCTAGTATTATGCTTTATTACATTGCATATATCAGTTGGATCTACAGGTGAAATTTCTACATGATATTAGTAAGCTAGCTGATTTGTATAGAAAATTCTACAGGGACATCTTAAGATTGATGGAAATTGTTAAACTTTATGGGCAGGGAGATAGACCATGAGGGCTTTCAACAAAGCTTCTAATTCTAAAACCCTAGCCTCCAAAATAGAATGGCTAGAAAACTATGAGGGTTATAGGATCTTGGATTTAAGGAGTGGTTTGAAAAGAAATAAAGGAGGACAGAGTTTAAATCAGACACTTCAGAATCTAAATCTAAACTTTTGTGGAAAGAGCAATGAAAGGCTGAGAAAATGTGGATGAATTTCTCAAATGTGGAGAACTTCATTAAGGGTTTCAATATTAACTAACATGAGTATAATTAAGTAAATTCATGAAAAAATAAACTGAAATGACAAGCTACATCTTACATTGTCCAGGAGAGGAAACAACTTAATTGAATGTTGAGCACAAGAGAAGAACAATGGCTACAACTATGCCCAAAGTCGAAATAAAACTACCTTATGTTCTTTGATTTCAGAGATATTTCATTGTTAAAAGTCGGCCATGAATACCAAACTCTGAACCCCTGCAATGTATTGATTTTGGACTTTTATTTCTCCCCCCTAGACCTAGCTAATTAATTGTAGTAATCAGATTCAAAAACTGATTCTCAAAACATTTATAAAAATTGTTTCTTTCTTTTTTTCCATTTTTAAAGATTTACCAATAAAATAAAAACATTATATATATATATATATATATATATATATATATATATATATATATATATATATATATATATATATATATATATATATATATATATATATATATATATATAGATAGATATATATATATATATATATGCTATTCTTTTCATAAAAGAAAACCCTAATCATTTTCAAACTCTCTAAACTCCCATGTCCCATATATAAATATATGCAAATGAGTTATAACTAGCAATTGCACCAGATGTTGCAAAGGAAACATCATAAGGCACAAATTGGAAAAGCATCGTGACATATAAAATATCATTGGAGATAAAAATTAGTAAACAAAATGCTATTCAATTGTCTTAAATCATAAATAGCAGTTTCATGTGAGCTATTAAATACTTGAAAGTGTCCATTATCAGTGGCATGTCTTTGAAGTGAAGTGATAACTCATTTAGCATTGGAGAAACTCTTGGAGGTCTTTGTGACCCAACTAAAATTTGATAATCCTCACCATATCCAAAACCTTCGGATAACAAACATTATAGCAAAAATCACTTAAGAAATTGTTGGTTCCTGTCTTTTTAGGCATATAATAACAGCTTGAACCACCTGAAATTTGAGAATCATATTCTGTTTTTTGTGGAGCATAACCATATTCATTTTCACCATACCAAAACTGAGAATCTTGATTTTGGTGACTAACTAAGGTATCTCCTTCCCAAACATTGTGAAAATAAATTTCGTGTATAGCTAGATTAACACCACTATTAGAAGCCAATGTTTTACATGCAAAATATTTTTACTATGTTGGCTCCAGTACAGGGCTCACCCCTAGCAATTCAAGCATTGGTGAGAGATCTTTATCATCATTAGCAACATTAATTTTACTTGAACCACTAGCTTCAGGCATAATTCTGAAAAATCCATCAAATGCAAGATTTCTAAAGTAAGTAAATGGTGGACTGCTTGAGAGACTCGTGCATTTATTGCCATTTGAAAAGGGAGTAACCAATGTTGAAGGCACAATACTAGGAGTTGGTGAAGAGGAAAGATCAAAATAATGAAGTGAAGAACTATGAAGGGAATCATCTAACTTTAATGAGTGTTAAACTTGCTAGGAAAATGGATGGTTTTTATCAGTAAAAGAGCTTAGACAATTTTCCAAAATATTGTTTTCATGGATGGCAAGGAAAATGTCTGAATTATTTTGAAAATGTTTTATTTGTTCATTTTTTGGAATCAACTTGTTATTCTCTAGTAATTAACTTGCAGGGTGACAGGAAAAGGTTTGCAGGGATTAAAGACCATCCCCTACCGATAAATAGGGGAGCTCAACAAATGAAGATGGTTGTGTCAAATGCTAATGGTAACCTATTGCATCTAAACCTAGTGAATGTAATCCACCATCAATCATACGAAAACTGTAAGATGGAGTAAGGCTAAGATAGTTTAGTAGTAGTTGGTGATGATAACCCCAAATATAAAGAATTTTTCTTTCCCATCTCATCATCTCCCGCAACCAATGCAGTACGAGTCATTACTTTCTTAAGTTACACTCTCTTGCCTTGGAATGGAATGTAGTTCCTCTGTAGGGCTTCATTTGTACCTTTCTCCTTTTCAAATACAACAAAACCAATCCGTTTCAAGACTTTTAAATCATTTTCCCCAATTCTTTTAACAATTTCATATGCATGAGAGGAGAAGTCCCAGTGAACATCAAGGCTTGGACTCCATAAAGCTTCCTCTAGAGGCATCTTTGAATGCCAAGAGAGAAGGATTTGCCCCCTTCTTCTAGAAGAATATCAACACATTTATGAGAATGATAAAAACTTACAAAATGTAAACCTGAACACTGATATGCCTCATCAACAACATCAACATCAACAGGTGTTAATTTTTCAGAACCTAACAAAAGGCCGCAACATCTCATCAAAATCAAGGACACATGCATAATGTAAAACTCATTTTTATAACTTCAAAAATTCATCAATCTCTATTGAACCATTTTTTTTACAAAATACTAACAATTAAAGTTGTATTAAGTTGTTAACAAATGAATAAAGATACAAATGAACATAAATAAAGTTGTATGGAGGCAATGTAACTATCTTAGTAACGGGTATCTCCTTCACCTTTGAAGCTAAAATTGAACTATTTATATGCTTGCGGGACTTTTTCTATACCATTTCCCAAGTCGAATTTGTGGCATGCTCAGATTCTTATCCACTGTAAGAAGGGAATTGTGTGGAACACTACACCTGGAACTTCTATGGAGCCTCTACAACAATTTGTGACAAATATTTAGTCATTAGAGGATTTCTAGGATGAGCAACAAGTTGCAAAGAAGATACATGTTTTAAAGTAGAAAAACTGCCTAGAAGCATTGAATTAATCCCACGTGATTTCTGGGAATGTGAATACTTGAATCGTGTTAAAGATTGCTTAATCGAAGACAAAATTAAATTTTCAGAAGTTACAATATTATCACATGCTTCATTAAGGAATTATTTATCATGTAGACTCAACAACACACTCATATCATAAGAATGTGAAAGCTGAATAGGCTTTTGATTTCTCAAACCTTTTACATCTCTATTGGCTCCATGTATGAGCAAGAGTGCAACACATGCAATATGGTTATTCTTCACAACATAATGTAGAGGGGTCTCTCTTGTTCCTATGATCATGTTTATACTTCCCCTGTTAGCACCTAAATCTGCCTTAGGCTAAAGGAAGGCAAAAATTAGGGTAACCACAAACCACGCTCAGTCTGGTAGCTAGCCCTACCAGAACAAAAGAGGGCTCTCTCCGAGTCATGCTCAGTGAATATATATAAGCAAAAACGGTCTGAGATGACTTGCATTGAAATATTGATCTTAGGCTAGTAAGTGAATAGGGATACAAGAAACCATTTTCATGAATGACCGAGCTTCTGGGATGGTATGGGACCAACGGTCAGCAAGGAACAGAGAATTTAATACAAAGGCACAGATTATTCTGTGAGGCAAGGTAGGTGGAAAATGTAGCAATTTAGTTTGAGGTAACGCGGAATGAATAGATTGCTGAAGAAAGTGAAAATGGCATAGTTACATGAATCCTTTTCAACAGAAGAAAAACACTGAACATGAAATTTTCCCACAGGCAGAGCAATAAAATTGAATTCTACCTAATCTCATTCAGAAAATTTCACTGGAAATGAACATGAATTGAATTATGAAACATAACGAAATACATATGAAAACATAAGAGACACATTTGCTACACTCACAACCACAAGAATCTCATGAAACAGAGTCGTTGCCTTTCATTAATTCTCTGTCAAAAATATACAGTGAAGAAACATAGTTTCTTTCCCACAGTCTCCCAGAAGTTACAAGCCAACCAACCCTTTGCAAATAGCTTGCATACAATATATAGAATGTGCCATGAAGAGATAAAACGCCCAAGGGTTGGGGAGTTACTCGAATCATTACAAAATGGAGATGAAGAGCCAACCATCAGCTACAGGTGCAATGTTACAAACATGACAAATGGCTTGGGTGACTGTTTGCCTTCCTTTGCCACTTAGATAGAAGCCAATCTGGGGAAAAAGTACTTTAAATTCCACCTTTGGTGCCAAAAAACCGAAGTGTAGATGTTTGGGCCCACTTGGAGAAGTCGTGAATCGAAAATTCGCGAAACGGAAGCAAATTTGGCAATTTTTCCTCTGTGCGCCGCGCCATCTTCTTTGTGCGTCGTGCTACTTTGGGGCCTATTTTGGGGCACTTTCAGGTGTCCAAAATGTTCCCAAGTGGGCTTGTTGGAAATTTTGTCCTGTCTACTTTCTAACCCAACTAGAATTTCTGAATTTTGTGCTCATTTTACCCTCCAAATCTTCATTCTCCCAAGACTGCTTCCTGTGTGTCAAAAAAGGGGCAGAGAGGCCATTTTTGGGGTGTTTTTGACCTCCTGGAGACTCAGATCTTGCCCAAATTTCTTTTCTGGACACTAGTAGTCATGATTTTCCATGATGAATCCAAAAATGCAAACCATTCCTCATTTGGAACTCTAGATTTTTAGCGCCACGCCACTGGGAGAAAAACCCTGTATTTTGCCCAAAAATTTGTCATGTGACCCAAAATGCCCAAAAAATGCTCCAAATTTCTTGTCTGGGCACCAGTAGTCATGATTTTTCATGCTGAATCTAGAAATTCAAACCATTCCTCATTTGTATTTCTATATGTTTAGTGCCGCGCTGCACACGGAAGTGGCGCGGCGCACTGGGCTTGAGGAGCGGCGCATATAGCCTGTGCGTAATGGTTTTTGCAGGAGACTTTTGGAGGCCTTCCTGGTGTTAAAATTGGGCACAAGATAGCTATTTGGAAATTTCTTTGAGTCTAATTTCCAACCCAACTAGAATTTTTTAATTTTGAGTTCATTTGCTCTGTCAAAAATCAAATCTCCCAAGACTGGTCAAAATGTGCCAAATGACGCTCCTAAAGGTAGAGTGCTGTTACAGTCAACTTCTGAATGCCTTCCTTAACTCCAAATTGAGCCCATGGTAGCTCATTGGAAATCTCTTTGTGTCTAGTTATCATTTGACTCATCAAGCAAGTCATTTGGCCAACTGAGCTAGGAGAAAATTTGATTTTCCCAAGATTACGTCAGAGGTGCATCAATTTTCCCGAGGCAACTATATATTTGAGATTTCTCCAAACCCTGACACCTGTGTAAAAATTGAAGGAGGTTTTTCTTCCCTGGCTTGTTTTTGAAAAAAACCTCTCTCATTTTTCCCAAATTCATCTTTTATTGCTCAAAAACCTCATTTGAGTGAAACCTATCCTGATGTGTGGAACAAGGGATTTGTCGAAATAAAGCGAAATGAAGGGGATAGGGAGTTTCTAAATTCTTGAGGAAATTTTGGGAAGTAGGGAAGGATGTTAGGAAGTAGGGGAAAGTTTAATCTCAGAGATTGAGTGAGGGGAAGGGGTCCAAAAAGGCAAAACACATGTCCAACCTAGAAAATTGCCAGGTTGTAGCAAGAAACTAGGGTTTGTGCGAAAATGAGGAATTTGGGGGATCTCAATGATGGGAAGTGTTTTATAAGGTACTTTAAGGATAGGGGAAGGTGTGTGAACATCAGGATACAATTTTTTCCAATGATTTGGCCATCCAAGAGAAATTGCTTTCAAAACCCTAGGAGAGGGAAATGACCTTACCTCGTTACAACTGAAGCATGAACAAGGTGTAAAATGACCCAGTGGAACTTGACATGATAATGAAAACCCTCTGAATGATGGTACACTCATCTGAATGGTGACATGGACTGACATTTGGACAAATTTGACAGGAGTAAAAGCAAACCCTAGGCCTAATGCCTAGTGACCAAATTTTGCTTGAAGACTTACTGAAACGACAAAATTTGACCTTGACACTCTGAGACCACTTTGTAAGAGCATATTTGATCACTGGAGGAAGGCTGCAAAGGCTGACACTAACATTGGCTCCAATGGGGGATGGTAGCTCCTTGGAGGTGCCAAGAACAGCAGATCTCTGGAAGAGCTAGACAGTGCCTTCATCCATTGGGCTATGGAGTCATTATTTCGACAAACCAACACAAGACTTCGACTCATTTATTGACTGAAACTTTACTTAAACTGACTTAATTATGAAACCAACATGACTGAAAAAACTGACTCAATGCAAAAGGAAATGACTCATGACTGACTTAACTAAAACAAGAACTGACAAAACTTATTCAATGGCAGCAGTCCATCAAGATTCGAGGGTTTCAAATCATGACGACAGCCACCTGCGTACTAATGCAATATGTACAATCATGTGGAATGTGTCTTCCAATGTAACCAATCAAGTAGATGCCTCCTTGAATGATTCTCCAGATTAGATCTTCTAGTCAACAACAGATACTGGTAATTGGGCCTCCAAAAACATAATTGACCATGATCCGCTTCATCACTGAATACTGCAATAATCACCTTCACTGCTAACTGCAGCAAATCTGCCATTGGATCCTGAAAAACATGAAGATTTTCCTCCTGCTGAAGAAACAAGGTGTCCATTTCTTGTGATGCTGATCCCTTTTCACAAATAAGAGTATGTTCCTGGTCCTTAAAAAATTCGAAACAAGTAGATGAGCAGCTCTCTGTTTCAAAGAACATTTCAAAACATGAAACATAGGAAGAAGAATCTGAAACGGCATCATGAATGGTCTAATATTCGGTAGTCTGAACATCTTGCAGGTTATCTTCATATGATATGACAGCCAGATTCTCATTGCATTCATTAATCATAAGAAAAGAAACTTCAGATGTTTCGTGAAACTCAAGCATGACATTTCGGTCATCTATCATAAATTCATCCAGAGAAACTTTTTCACCTACTTGAACAAAGATATCCTCTTGCTGTTCATGAATTGACTGGATTACCTTGTTAGGAAGGCTGTGTTCCGATGAGATGAGGGCAATTAGGTCTGTAACTCTGTCTTCTTCATTTGAGGCAGCCTCAATAATGCAATTCTCTTCTATGAGATCCAGAACAACATCTTTTTCCTCATCACAATCTGTCTCTCGATCTGGTTTATCATCATCATTTTCTGAGATTGGAACATCACTTTCCTACGTATCCTCATTTCTTTCAACCGGATCTGAAATAAAACTCCTTCTTTCATCATTTTCAGCCATATGGAAATCTTCAGCCTGCTGATCTATTTCATGTAATTCATGTTGACTGTCACGATGCAAAATTCCTTCATTTTCCACCGTACAAAGATCTTGATTCTGCTGCAACATTTCCTAAGCATCTTGATGGGACTCCTCTAGTTTCTCTTCATGTTGCTGAAATGGATTCTCGTACAAGGCTTCCATGATCTCATCATCCATAAAATTATCATCCTCATAGTATTTTTCAAGACTTTCAATAAAAGTAGAAGCATGTTTGCAATAGTCATGAACTAGGTTTAATGATGGATAAGATTCTTGATATCTTTCAATGAACAAGGCATGAAAATCATTTAAACAATAAATACAAGCAGGCGGCAAACTTTCATACCAAGATTAGGCTTCACCTTCCAGAGTGGCCAAGAATATCTTCATCAAGCAATCTTCCGGAAAATCAACCTTCAACTTGCGAATATGCATGTGAAATCGAACTAGATGTAAAGCAGCGTCCTTCTTACCATCATCTTTAAACGTAGGTAGATTCCTTGACCAATCTACCTTCATAATTTTATTTGGAAAACCTAGGATGTGATCTCGGTTCATGGGAGCATATCTTCTTGCAATCCGCTCCATTTTGAAAATATCAAAGCTACTGATCTCTCTGCAGTGGAGTCACCATGAAGGATTGATCACTAGATTCTTCAGTGAATGGAGTCCACCAGGTGAATGATTTCAGCCTTCTTATGTCTGATCGTTGTTCACCATCAACAATCAGCTCTGAACTTGAGATATGTACTGGGGCAAAACCATCTTGAAGCAAACCATTTTCATCCCCAGTGGAGTCGCCACTATGTTAGCACCTAAATCTGCCTTAGGCTGAAGGAAGGCAAAAATTAGGGTAACCACAAACCACGCTCAGTCTGGTAGCTAGCCCTACCAGAACAGGAGAGGGCTCTCTCCGAGTCATGCTCAATGAATATATATAAGAAAAACGGTCTGAGATGACTTACAGTGAAATATTGATCTTAGGCTAGTAAGTGAATAGGGATACAAGAAACCATTTTCATGAATGACCGAGCTTCTGGGATGGTATGGGACCAACGATCAGCAAGGAACAGAGAATTTAATACAAAGGCACAGATTATTTCGTGAGGCAAGGCAGGCGGAAAATGTAGCAATTTAGTTTGAGGTAATGCAGAATGAATAGATTGCTGAAGAAAGTGAAAATGGCATAGTTACATGAATCCTTTTCAACAGAAGAAAAACACTGAACATGAAATTTTCCCACAGGCAGAGCAATAAAATTGAATTCTACCTAATCTCACTCAGAAAATTTCACTGGAAATGAACATGAATTGAATTATGAAACATAATGAAATACATATGAAAACATAAGAGACACATTTTCTACACTCACAACCACAAGAATCTCATGAAACAGAGTCGTTGCCTTTCATTAATTCTCTGTCAAAAATATACAGTGAAGAAACATAGTTTCTTTCCCACAGTCTCCCAGAAGTTACAAGCCAAACAACCCTTTGCAAATAGCTTGCATACAATATATAAAATGTGCCATGAAGAGATAGAACGCCTAAGGGTTGGGGAGTTACTCGAATCATTACAAAATGGAGATGAAGAGCCAACCATCAGCTACAGGTGCAGCATTACAAACATGACAAATGGCTTGGGTGACTGTTTGCCTTCCTTCGCCACTTGGATAGAAGCCAATCTAGGAAAAAAATACTTTAAATTCTGCCTTTGGTGCCAAAAAACCAAATTGTAGATGAGCGGGCCCACTTGGAGAAGTCGCGAATCGAAAATTCGCGAAACGGAAGCAAATTTGGCAATTTTTCCTCTGTGCGCCGCGCCATTTTCTCTGTGCATCGTGCTAATTTGGGTCCTATTTTGGGGCACTTTCAGGTGTCCAAAATGTGCCCAAGTGGGCTTGTTGGAAATCCTGTCCTGTCTACTTTCTAACCCAACTGGAATTTCTGAATTTGGTGTTCATTTGCCCCTCCAAATCTTCATTCTCCCAAGACTGCTTCTTGTGTGTCAAAAAAGGGGCAGAGAGGTCATTTTTTGTGTGTTTTTCACCTCCTGGAGACTCGGATCTTGCCCAAATTTTTTTTCCAGGCACCAGTAGTCATAATTTTCCATGTTGAATCCAAAAATGCAAACCATTCCTCATTTTGTGCTCTAGATTTTTACCGCTGCGCCACACAGGGAGAAAAACCCTGTATTTTGCCCAAAAATTTGTCATGTGACCCAAAATGCCCCAAAAATGCTCAAAATTTCTTGTCCGGGCACCAATAGTCATGATTTTTCATGCAGAATCCAAAAATGCAAACCATTCCTCATTTGGAGTTCTAGATTTTTAGCGCCGCCTATGCATAGCGGTTTTTTCAGGAGACTTTTGGAGGCCTTCCCGGTGTCCAAATTGGGTGTAGGATAACTATTTGGAAAGGTCTTTAAGTCGACTTTCCAACCCAACTAGAATTTTTTAATTTTGAGTTCATTTGCCCTGTCAAATATCAAATCTCCAAAGACTGGTCAAAATGTGCCAAATGAGGTTGCCTAAAGGCAAAGTGTTGTTACAGTCAACTTTTAAATGCCTTCCTCAACTCCAAATTCAGCTCATGGTAGGTAATTGTAAATATATTTGTGTCTAGTTATCATGTGACTCATCAAGCAAGTCATTTGGCGAACTGAACTAGGAGAAAATTTGATTTTCCCAAGGTTACTTTAGAGGTGCATCAATTCTCCTGAGGAAACTATATTTTTGAGATTACTCCAAAACCCTGACACTTTTGTAAAAAGTGAAGGAGGTTTTTATTCCTTGGCATGTTTTGGAGAAAAACCTCTCTCAGTTTTCTTAAATTCATATTTTATTGCTCATAAACCGCATTTGAGTGAAACCTATCCCGATGTGTGGAACAAGGGATTTGTTGAAATGAAGCGAAATGAAGGGGATAGGGAGTTTCTAAATTCTTGAGGAAATTTTGGGAAGTAGGGAGGGATGTTAGGAAGTAGGGAAAAGTGTAATATCAGAGATTGAGTGAGGGGAAGGGGTCCAAAAAGGAAAAACACAGGTCCAACCTAGAAAATTGCCAGGTTGTAGCAAGAAACTAGGGTTTGTGCGAAAATGAGGAATTTGGGGGATCTCAGTGATGGGAAGTGTTTTATAAGGTACTTTAAGGATAGGGGAAGGTGTGTGAACATCAAGATACAATTTTTGCCGATGATTTGGCCGTCCAAGAGAAATTGGTTTCAAAACCCTAGGAGAGGGAAATGACCTTACCTCGGCGCAACTGAAGCATGAACAAGGTGTAAAATGATGCAGTGGAACTTGACATGATAATGAAAACCCTGTGAATGATGGTACACTCATCTAAATGGTGACATGGACTGAGATTTGGACAACTTTGATAGGAGTAAAAGCAAACCCTAGGCCTAATGCCTAGTGACCAAATTTTGCTTGAAGACTTACTGAAACGACAAAATTTGACCTTGACACTCTGAGACCACTTTGTAAGAGCATATTTGATAACTGGAGGAAGGCTGCAAAGACTGACACTAAAATCCCCCATGCTTCTTTATTATTAATAGGAGTGATTCAAGGTGGCCATGACCTATAGTTGTGTGAACAGGAGTTGGTCATGTATTGTTTCTAGATGTTATGGTAGCACCAGCATCTAAAAGTTTTTCCACAACCGAAAAATTTACACTACATCCATTGAGAGGAGTTTCTTGTTTCAAAGCCCAATGTAGAGCTTTATTTCCATCTTGATATGTGTCATTGACTGGAGCAACAAATGCTAACAAAACATCTAGAAGTGCATCATCATTTTCCTAGACAACTCGAATCGAAGGAGGCAAATAATTTTTTGAATGAGCATTCCAACTCTGGAAAAACTGGAGAATACATTCTATGATTTTTCTTGTAAGTCTATAGTTACTCTGTGGATCATAATTGTCCTTGCTTTTACCAGATACCTTATCACAGTCCCTTGCTAGACTACCATTATTTCAAGCAATTTCTGTTTGACTTGAATTTGTACAATATTTTGAATTTATTTCTTCCCACTCAACAGTATCTTCTTTGTATTTTATTTCAAGATTATCATTATCCCAGGCACCCCAAATGTTTCTAGACTTAATTATTTTTGACACACAATTTTCCTCTAAATTAATTATTTTTACATTTCATAAATTTTTGAGGATTTTATTCAAGCTCATTGGATGTGAAGAGGCTAGTACTCTTCCTAATATATAATCAACTATTTTTTCTCTAGAATGTATATCAGATTCTGACCCTCTAATCACAACATTTATGATAGACCTCCTAACATGTAAAATGGAAACTAATGGAACTAATGTTAGACCTTTGGCAAGTTTGAGTGCAAGAGCGACAAGAGTATTCTTGCAATTGCACTTGATCCCAATCTGTTTCAAGAATTTTAGATCATTTTCCCCAATTCTTTTAACAATTTCATATGCATCAGTGGAGAATTCCTAGTCAACAACAAGGCTTGGACTCCATAAATATTCCTCTAGAGGCATCCTTGAATGTCAAGAGAGAAGGATTTGCCCCCTTCTTCATCAAAAGAATATCAACACATTTATGAGAATGATAAAAACTTAAAAAATGTAAACCTGAACACTGATTTGCCTCATCAACAACATCAACATCCATAGGTGTGAATTTTTCAGAACCTAACAAAAGGCTGCAACATCTCATCAGAATCAAGCACACAAGCATAATGTAAAACTCATTTTTCTAACTTCAAAAATTCATTAGTCTCCATTGAACCATTTCTGTTACAAAATACTAATAATTAAAGTTGTATTAACACATGAATAAAGATACAAATGAACAAAAAAATAAGTTATTGCTTAACCAATGACATTATCTACAAGATAATTTTTATTGATTCACAAAACATATATATAATTTCTCACACAAAAATCTAATATAATTATCTTTGAACACTGGGGCCCAATGTGAAAATAGATAAAAACAAGTCTGTGGACTTGGCTCAGTATCTAACAGTGGGGGGTTTACACGATGTTGGGGTCAACATTAGTCATTGGGTCTTGTATCTTTTCATAGAAACGCATATAGATATCTAGTCTACGTCCCCCATATTTTTATGCCTTCTTTAGATTAAGCATCTAGAAATTATGCTTTCTATTTAGCCTTGATCTACAAATCAGTATCCCAGTTTCTACACATGATCTACAAGTCTGCTATCAAACAGTTTCTAATATGATCTACAAGTCTTCCATCCAATAGTTTCTAACATTTACATCTACATTGAAGGATTCAACTCATCATTTCTAATGAAATTGTCAACATGCATAGTTGTTTCATGCCTAAATAGTTCTAGTTGCATTTGCTAATATGTTCAAACCCAAAGACCCCATAGTGGGGGAAGGGAGAGAACTCTGAATTTCACTTAGAGAGAAAGAGATAGGGAAAGAACCTGTGAACTATGTTCCTGCCATGTAGGTAGGCCAACCCCGAAAGAATTTTGTGTGTGTAGAGCCTTACAAAAGGCACTTCGAGTGGCCCATAAACTTTAACTAAGTTAGAGACTGAACCTCCAAGAACATATTCTAGAAATATATAAAATGAGTCCTTCAACTGCAAATTTCAAACAAATTTTAGGTTATCTTAACATCAACCAATACTAAAAATCAAGCATAGAACCATCCAGGATATGTCATTGCAGAGTGAAAAACAAAATCGAATAGGAAAAGAAGAATTGGTATGCAATACAACACTCACAATTTTACTATCATAGTACCGTATAATATTGGGATGTTTAATCCTGCTGAGAGAATTTATTTCCTACGAAAAAAACAAACAGCAGATGTCAAATTCTTAAGGATTTTGCCTGAAGTCCAAGAAAAAATATTCTTGCTCTCCCCAAATTCTAGTTCGATGGGTCACCTACCAATAATAAGCTCTAAGATAACCACACCAAAACTGTAAACATCACTCTTTTCAATAACCTTCAATGAGTATGCGTATTCTGAAAAATATATAAACATGGAAGACTATCAGCATAAATAAAATCATCAAACAAAAAGGATGAGATTGAGCAATCACAATTTTTGGATTGCTTTAGCACATACCAATCAAGTACCTCTCTAATGTATCTTCCGTAATATTTTTCCTTGTTGAGAATACTCACTAATTTGATTATGTAAATAGATTGATATCCAAAGCTACATAAGCACATGGCAAGCCCCTCAGATAAGTTACATTATCGCTCTCACTCTCTGTTTCTACGTATATAATTTGATGCATCAGAAACTGCCAAGTTCGCATAAGCACATTTACGAAAGATAAAAATCATTACTTGAAAATAAGGTGTGGTATGAACATCATAATAGAAATGCAAGAAAAAAACCCAGATAACAAATAGTAAAGATGTATTGTACAATTGTACATAGGTATATTCTTTGGAAAACTAGGCACCTAACCTGATCTTGAATAATATAGCTTCTGACAATGTTGTTTTCTTTATGTAGAAAGGATTGTTGGGAAGAAATTGTTAAGAGCATGTGGATGAGACTCTGTACATGGGTATCGATGAGTGTAGATTACCAGCCATGGTGAGAACAAGGGTGTTCAATAAATATGGAGTTACATTTCACCAACTCCAATAAAGAAAAATACATTATAGAAAATTTCAACCTAAAAGTGCCCATGAAATTTTCACATACATAATATGTAAACCAATCAAAATCCTTTAAATTTAAAAATAGGTACATGTAAATATTTTGGAGGGGAAAAAAAAAACTAGTTTTTTTAATTGTATTTTTGGCTTATCTCCTTATAGGCTTACTCAAATTTCAAGTATAGAAACTCGGTGGATGAAAAATTAAGCTCTGCATCCAATGGGTACCCATTGTGCATACTTCTAATAAGTATGCACAATGGGTACTCATTGGATGTGATATTTAATTCTTCATCCAAAAAAATAGTTTTTTTCCTTTTCCCTCCAAAATTCCTAAGTATTATTTTATTATTTTTCCTTAGGAGGCCACTTTTAAGCTAGAATTTCCTATAATGTGATATCAAAATTTAATAAAACAATCTTAATTAAAATCAATGATTATAATTAAGCTTGAATTAAAGAATTCATTCTTGTTTATCCTTCAAAAATTGTCTTTCGATGGAATCTCAAAACTGAAGCTATATTTAATCTGAAAATTTGATCTAACATCCATTCCTACATCATAATTTAACACCACTACTGTGAAAACAAAATCTGGTCTTCAGCGATCAGATGCAAGGGCTGTCACACAGAAATTTTTGGTGTCCTTACTGATTTGTAGTTTTCTTTTTCAGTCTCCATATATCATTTCTGAAACAAAGTTCTAGATAGCAAAATTTGAAGCCTTGTATTCACTCTCATTAATAAATTCAAAATATTTGACTTGTGAGTCCAAGGAATGTGGCCTTTATCAAGAATTAAAATACCTAGACTCCTTGTAAGGTACCTTCCTATCTGCTTTGTCTCTTCAGACATTTTGGCATTTTCTTCATTGGTGAAAGTGTAAAACAAAGAGTAGCTTAGTATCAACACACTTTCCTTCTTATGCCACTCATGTAGCATTTTTATGTTGTAAATATTATAGACCTGTCTGATGGGTACTTTACATGACATAGACATTACAGATCCTCTAAAAGGGGACTCCCTTATTGTGAAGTCCCTTAATGGGCTCAGAATATAAATGCAAATGTTAACATTCCACTTTTTAAACTCCCTTTGCCATGTATGGAGCATGCTTTTTGGGGCAATGATTAATGGTTTTCACGTTGGAAAGAAACTCAGATAACTTTGTAGGAAACTTATAATCATGAGTGATTTTCTTGTCATGAGAGCATGAGCAATAATATAATGTCCAACACATCACTACCTGATGATGCCTCCATTTCATCTAGGATTAATGAACCAACAATGTTTCTCCACAAGAATTCAAATCCTTGTTCTTGGTGAGCATTCATTTTCTTGTCCAACTCCAAAATTATTTTCTAGACAAAATTGGGATTCTCAAACAAATCATGAGACTGGAAGGATGGGAATCCATTTAAGGAATCCGAAATGGAAATTTCCACGTCTCTAGAATAATTATCCTTGTGCACTTGATAGCTTGATATGCTTATGCTTCTTTCTGAAGTCCCTAAAATTGTTGTTCCAACCCCTAAAAGAACAAGGTTAGTTGATTACATCATCAAAAGTTCTCCATGAAAAACTACTCAGAACTGGTCAAAACTGGACCATCTCACCTACTCCATGGTCAAAGTGCACTACATCCCACCTAAATGCACATAGGAGGTGTGATGCATACTGAAAATCCCTTCTATGGGGTGCGATGGGCGAGAGTGGACAAATGGTAGGGTCAATATGCAAGGTGGAGGATCATGGAATCTTCCAGAAACTTCTCCTGTGACACTTGCCTCTCCGCATTCGCCCAGGGATGAGTAAGATATCATCAATCTCCAAGTGGAATCAAGAACTATCAGAGAGAGGACACTAATCAAATCTCAAAAGCTGACTCACCCCCCTTACAAACATCTATATATGGATCCCTCATCCTAGAGATCCAGAGGCTGGAATTTTGTATCTTGTAAGGAAGTGCTGCTGGTTTCTTGGTGTAACATCATAGTGTTGGGTGATCTAAGCTTTTCATGAGGTGAAGAAGGGCTTTCTTGCTGAGAGAATGACACTGGGTCAGAACAATTGGTTGTAATCCTCTTTGCTATTCTTGATTATTAAAAAAGCTATTCAAGTTTTCCTCCACATTCTTGTATGATTGATGATATATGCATTTGTGTGGTCAATATATATCTGGTCCTATATTGTTTATGATAGTAGATCTCTATTCTTGTATAGTGGTATGCTGCTTTGATTCCACAGGTGCTTTTTGAAGCTGGGTAGACGAGGAAGCAAGTGGCAAAGATCTATCAAAAGGGAGAGGAATCAAGCAAGGAACCAAGCGCAAGATAGAGGTTTGTCTCCTTTGTTCCCCTCTTATCTACTTCTCATAAAGGAAAACGAAAGTAGTATTAGTTTGTTTATTTCTAAGATATCTACCAGTCTTGGTGGGACTAGCAGCTCTGCATAGACACTAGATTTCCCGATAACAAAATGGCGACTCCACTGGGGAGCGAATAGATTGTTTGTTTGTCTATATTTGTTTGCTTTATAAACTTAGAGATGGAGCCTAAAGTCAAGCGAGCTAGCCTTCGAACTGCATTTTATATGCAAATGCAAACTAGATCGATGCTACTTCAGTCTATCTCCGGGTTTTGTTTATGAACTGAAAAATCGATTTAAAAACTCTCTAATTGCCCTCGTGGTGGCTCTAGTAACCTATTTAGATCTACCCTTGTGATTTATTTACTGATTACCACTTGCTCGGCCTAAATCCCTAAACTGTGCTGCAAACTGTGATCAAGAACTGGATCAAAAGTCTCGCGCTGTACCATCGCACCCTCTCTTCAAGGATATCAGTATGTATCGCACTTCCCATGTGCTATAGGTGTGATGCATACTGGAATCCCTGTGTAACAGGTGCGCTGATCAGAAAGGGCTAATTTTGCCTCCAGACTTTGGTTTTTTCACTCTTTTCAGCTCTATTCAGGAGTTTTGCTGTCTGTAGTCAATATACCTCTGTTGGAAACCCCCTTCCTTGCCACTATTCCGCCTCCATTGTGCAAAGAACTCTAAATGTTTTTATGTATTTTCAGCCATTTTCAGTTCTCTTTTACAAAGAAGTAGCGTAATTAAACTATCGTTTCTTGATCTGGAAGTGTCGCAAGTGTCGTTTTCAGTCATAGAAGAGAATCTGATTGTTCTTGATAGTCGATTACACTGTTACTCTTGTATTTGATTTGAATTAATAGTTTTTCAAGTGTCGAAAGCAAGTTTTCAATTCCAAATAACAAAGTGTCGTCATTGTCTTCATTTTGTCTTGAAAAGAAACTTGTTAGTAATGTCGCTTTGAAAAATAATTTAGATTTGCGCTTAGCTTTCTTTTTATCATTCACACATTAAGAAGGCTGAAAACAAATACATGCATGTGCATTTGCATTTAGACTGTTTGTTGGTTTGATTTAGGATAGTGCATATAGTGTGTGCTCTCTGCTCTATGTTGAAAGAATATCATCTCTCTTTCTTTAGTAGCTAGGATTTTCATTGCAAAAACAAGATTAAATGATTGTTTATCATCTTAGATTGCATTTTAGGAATTGTATATCTACATCATGCGGTGAATCTGAAAGGAAAATTTCTTAAGCAAGATCAACTGTAAAATAAATTTAATGAATCTAAAAATGCTTTGGAACCTAACGCACAACATTTAGAATTCTAGGCTAGAGACGTATTTCAGCGTCGTAAAGCCTGGTAACTGTTGTTTTCATTGCTGGTTGGGTGATTTCTCCACTTTGAGACGATAAGTGCCAGTACGGACTTGTGCTCCCACGTACCGTCGAGTATATATTGGGAGACAACAATAGGCTTTATCCTTTATCCATAGGAAGCCATATCTGCCGCCCTATCGATCGCAATGCACTGAACACAGCATTCGGGAAGATTGACTGTCGTACCGTAAAAAGTATTCTGCAGTTTTGTGATTGGTTTGGTAATCCCTTTGTCTAGATTTCCAAAGTAGTCTCTTTCGTTCCTTTTCAGACTCCTTAAAGGAAAAGGTCCATCTGAGCACTTGTCACTTCAAGCTCATTAAAAATCAAAGGCGACTAGAGTCATCTTTTGTTTTTTCTCAACTCTTAAAAATTGAAAAAACAAGTTGTGTCAAAGCGTCTAAAATTTATTTTAATCGGAATAAACATCACCTTTCCTATGTTGGTCTTTGGTTGAGAAAAATGGAGTCCACCAACCAAGGATTTCCCCTTGGAGGAAATCCTAGTCCTTTCTCCTCTTGGGGAGATGTTGGTGCACCCCATATGGCCACATTGTCGCTTCCAGGATTGACAATCGGCTTGCCCATATGGCTCTTATCGACCTCTATCGTTCAGAACACCGTGATTCCTAAAAAATCAAGTCAGCAACTAAACGATACCAAAGTTACCCCCAAACCTTATACTTCATCCAATTCTCCCTCTCCTCCTTCCTCTTCACTTGATGAAGCTAGTAAAGCCAAAAATCAAGTAACTGAGAAGAAGAAGGAGAAGAAGAAGAAAGAGAAGAAGAAGAAGGAGCCAAAGGCGAAAAGGGGCAACCAGGCATTGTCTAGCGAAAATCCACACACTGCACCATCTAGGACTAAATTGCCATGTGTCATTTGCAAAGGAGACCACTATCATCAAGATTGTCCTTCCATCCCTCGGATCTTAAGGGACTGGTCTCCTCGTTTGCACAATCCGGTGTCATCAACCTCTGATGATTATGTTAAAAATACACTGTCAACTAGTGAAAGTGAAGCCCCTGGACAAAAAGGAAAATGTAAATTTCCTTGTAAACTGTGTGAAGGCGATCATGCCGTCCACTGTTGTCCCTTCTTATATGAGGCTAAAAGAGTTTTGGATGACCATCCGGTTTCATCGTTATGGCTTCCTCCTGGATATAAGAAACTCTTGCCGAGTTCGTCACTAGTTGAAAATCCAGCTGACACGCCATTGTGGTCGATTGAAGCATCTATCATTGAAGATGAACCCTCTGAATCCACACCAGATGAAAGTCAAAAGGTCGAGGCAGCAGTTGACCCGGTCTTACCTTCAGAAGGTCCATCTTCGGATGATACAGTCACCGGAGAGAACAAGAACAAGACCATTCAAATTCTCTTCGTAAGCACAGACTCCGATGAACATGGGGGCAATCTACCCGTTCCTTTACCGTAGGAAGGAAGTTCGTCAGAGTCATATCCGGCCGTCTATTCGATCCCACCTCCAAGCAACCTAGTTGTTTCCTTCGATTGGAATCTACTAGGTAGACCCTGTTTACTGGCTAGTGTACCATTTCGAATCATTGCTCAAATATATAGAATGGTCACGGCCGGTAACATCATAGATGAAGGGGCTTCTGTGAGTATCCTTTCCTCAACTACTTGGAAAGCGCTTGGTTCGCCATCGCTTTTGCCTGAAATGAGAAATCTAACAGGCTTTGATAAAGGAACCAGTCGACCGTTAGGGATCCTTCCCAATGTGCTGATAACATTGAGAAGGAAAACCGTTCACATGAACGTAATGGTAGTCCAGGGACCCCTGGATTATAATCTACTCCTTGGACACGACTATATTTATTGCATGGGAGACATTGTCTCCTCACTCTTTAGAGTAATGTGTTTTCCGCATGAAGGAAGAGTGGTCAAGCTTTTAGACCAGCTTTCATTCCCCGGTTCACACATAGCAAATAGTCAAATACCATCCCTGAATGGTCTTTTCACACTAGGAATGTCTCATCAATCCCCGGTCTGTCCACCTGATGAGCTCGAGTGATTCGTAGGACATGACTGAAACCCAGGGGGCATGCACCCTGGTCCGTTTCGACAGGAAAACCTTGGGTATAGGGTAGGTTTCCACGAAGGATATATGAATGGTTTATGAGATTAGACTGGAATAAGATTCCTTCGTCAAATTTATGTGAGTGGAGCCAGTTGCGCCACTCACCTTTGTTTATTTCGGTAGACATCGCCTAGGAAGTGTTTTGTCCGCAATGCGGATAGAAAAATCTTTGGTAACTTGGAAATTTTTTGCTATACCCGGGGGCATGCAAACCTTTTAGCATGCAAGCGAAGAGCGACCATTTATTTTTTAAAATTTGTAGGTCCTCTAACCCTTTAAACTCGTAGGATTGGTTGTTTCCTAACTTGCATAAAGAAAGGATGCGGGGCAAAGCTTTTCAAAAATGCCATTTTAAATGAGACATCCTTATTATACGACTGGATTGAGCAGTTTTAACGTGGAATTCAAGCTCGTTAAAAAATAAACATAAGCAATGAGCAAACGTTCTCCCAGAGTTTAAGCTCATTAAAAAATGAACCAATTTCTGGTAAATAACCATCGTGAATGAATTATCATCAGCCTTTGAAACCTTGGTCGTGTTATCATCATCACCTCCACTCTATATTGGCCGATCATTCACCTCCATTTGATTGTTTACCCTTTTTGAGGAACAGCTGCGAAGAGTAATCCTGTTAGCCATCCTTGTGACACTGTCATGATTGGAAAATTCCAAACCTTAGCTGGAATTAGCTGCTACCCGAATTCATCACTCGTTCCTCGAAAAACGAGTCTCCTTTAAGCTCTTTTCATTTGACTCATAAAATATGAAAATATTGCCAACAAATTGGCCTCTCCAGCTCATTAAAGTGACTGGAAGTGCTATCCCTCCTTTAGATTTTAATCTCTTTGGACCTGAGGGATTATTACACAAAAAGATCAAGTGCTTGTTTTGTTCGGCTCGTTAAAATTACCGAAAATTCATCCCTTTTGTATTATTTTATACTTTTTTGGACTCGAGGGATTATATGACGAAAAAGGATTATTGGAGTTTTCTTTACGTCCCTTTTCAGACTCTCTAAAATTGAAAAGGACCGAGTTATATTTGTCATTAAACTCGTTAAAACCGAATAGCGACAAACTTGTCCCTACAGACAAGAACGAGTTTCACTATCGCTAGGCTCGTTAAAACATAGCGATGGGTTTTCCCGAAGGGAAAATTATAGAACAAGCATATGTTATCCTCCTCAAGCTTGACAAAAATAAAGAGGTACTGGTCAGCAATGACTGGGGAAAAATTGGGAAGAAAACTTGAAGAAACTTTATTGGTAGCAAGTCGCCCTTGAACATGACACTTTCACTCCGCATCCGAGTCGGGTTGGGTTGTTTCGTTCACTGGTAATATCACCATTGGTCCATCACACCATCCATATTTGGGGTTAATGCTACCAATCCATCATGTCAGTGTCGCCGATATGTTCAAGAGAAGTCGCTCAGAGAATTTCCCTGTGTCTCATCCACTGCAATACATTTACGCTCCATTCTTTCATGACCGCCACCCTGAACGTTATGTGATCAGATCGTTTTCACCTCCATTAAAATCATTTGCTCCGTTCCGTGTCATTGATGTGGGATTCACTAAGGCCCTCCTATGATGGATCGCTTCTTGTCGACATCAGCTCATTATCCAGGAAGTCGATCTAGGAACAACCCTTTCAGTACTTTGAAGCTTGCATGCCTCAATGGCAAGTTTCTCACTTCCGGCAACAGGTTTACATCAATGGCCTTCGACCGAAAGATTTTGCATGGTTTTCGACGCCAAGTCCCTTATTCACACCACGTGAATTGTATTGTAGTACCTTGAGGGTCATCATCATTATCAGTGATTCCTCTCATGCTCGTTAATAACTTACATCATTGGCTGGTAATCAGGCGATGTCTTTCCATGTTAGACTCTAGAACATCTCTCACATCGATCGACTTGTACTTTGAGTGAAGATCGAATGAGATTGAATACCCCAGATCTAGTTTCATCCATCCGGTCTATGATATATATTCAAGAAAATAAAGACATCAATTGTACATCATTACTGCATAGATAATCATCCAACCTAAGGGATGATGGCTCTACCAAAATCATCAGTCTACACACAGACGATTGTCTATCTTATGTACATGAAAATGAATTTATAAAGTTGAGCATGGGAATGACCACCTCAGCTAGATCATGAAAATATTATGAAGATAATGTGTTGTATTGTATCTTATTACAAGTCGCCTTCCAGCTCGAAAACACTTTGGATCCTCATGATAAAGCATTTCACCCGACATCAAAATATTAACGACCTCATGCTTTAGGGGGCAACTTTTATAGACATTTTTGGGCACTGCAACCCCAATCATAAATGTCCATAAACCAAGGGCTCTTAAGTCCCTAAAAGTGTTGTTCCAACCCCTAAAAGAACAAGGTCAGCTGATTACATCATCTCCCAGAAGTTCTCCATGAAAAACTACTCAGAACTAGTCAAAACTGGACCATCTCACCTGCTCCATGGTCAAAGCGTGCTGCATCCCACCTAAATGCACACGGGAGGTGCGATGCATACTGAAAAGCCCATGGGCAAGAGTGGACAAATGGCAGGGTCAATCTGCAAGGTGGAGGATCATGGAATCTTCCAGAAACTTCTCCTGTGACACTTGCCTCTCTGCATTCACCCGGGGATGAGTAAGAGATCATCAATCTCCAAGTGGAATCAAGAACTATCAGAGAGAGGACACTAATCAAATCTAAAAAGCTAACTCACCCCCCTTACAAACATCTATATATGGATCCCTCATCCCAGAGATCCAGAGGCTGGAATTTTGTATCTTGTAAGGAAGTGTTGTTGGTTTCTTGGTGTAACATCATAGTGTTGGGTGATCTAAGCTTTTCATGAGGTGAAGAAGGGTTTTCTTGCTGAGAGGATAATGCTGGGTCAGAACAATTGGTTGTAATCCTCTTTGCTATTCTTGATTATTAATAAAGCTATTCAATTTTTCCTCCACATTCTTGTATGATTGATGATATATGCATTTGTGTGGTCAATATATATCTGGTCCTATATTGTTTATGATAGTAGATCTCTGTTCTTGTATAGTGTTATGCTGCTTTGATTCCACAGGTGCTCTTTGAAGCTGGGTAGATGAGGAAGCGAGTGGCAAAGATCTATCAGAAGGGAGAGGAATCAAGCAAGGAACCAAGCACAAGACAGAGGTTGGTCTCCTTTGTTCCCCTCTTATCTACTTCTCATAAAGGAAAACGGAAGTAGTTTTAGTGTGTTTGTTTCTAAGATAGCTACCAGTCTTAGTGGGACTAGTAGCTCTGCATAGACAATAGATTTCCTGATAACACTACTTCTTCATTGAAGACAAACCCGTGCCCATCGATGCACAATGACTGTCTTAATCCTTTGTATTTACTTCCATCAATTAGCTAGGTATTGTTGTGTTTCTTGAGTCCTATGCCAATCAACCAATGGAATATTATCAACATAAACAAAATTGTCAAACAAAAAGGATGAGAAATCACAATTTTTGGATTTCTTTTGTGCATATCAATCAAGTACATCTCTAATGTATCTTCCATAATATTTTTCCTTGTTGGGAAGACTCACTAATTTGATTATGCAAATAGATTGATATAAAATCTACATAAACACAAGGCAAACTCCTCAAAGAATTAACACTATCCCTCCCACTCTCTGTTTCTATGTACATAATTTGATGCATCAGAAACTGCCAATTTAACATAAGCACATTTACCAAAAGTAATAACCATTACTTGAAAAATAAGGTGTGATATGAACATCATAATAGTAATGCAAAAAAGAAACCCATACATAGTTGAATTTGAATTTGCTTGCCATCCACCTCTTATAGAAAACAAAAATAGAATATTGAATTTTCGGTTTGAAACCAGATAATCCTCCCTAATATACAATGTTGTGATTTTCTACTTTCCCATAATTGATAACAACGAGTCTCATAAGATAAATGTTTACAAGACACCACTACAGCCTCCATATCCTCCAATAATAATTACGAAAAATAAAAAGCATAAATGATTTTGTAGATGGAAAAATAAATGGGCATACTTTCCCATCCAAGAGTCCATATATGGAATTAATCAACACTTCAACTTTGAAGCTAAGAAACTCAGTAGTCGTATTGGTTATCGAAGGCTTAATCAAATCCATGCTCACGTTTGTCATATCAACCTGCATGTTCAGGTGAAGAAATAAACTAAAATCAAATGATGGTTAACTATTAAAATAAAAGAATAAAAACCCAAAACAAATAGCAACATCACACTCGTTGCTTCAAACTATAGCTTGAAATAGGAAAATCTTAGTGATGTGAACACGGAACATCTTAATGATGTGAACACAAACACATTCATGAAAATTCAATATATTCAACATCAAGAAGAAAAAAGGAACCCTATTTTTTGAGTTTTAAACAAGATATTGAAATCATAAATAAAAAGAACCTCTGCTAAATAATCATGAATGAAAAAATTCTTTAAGCCCCATTTTTCTTTGGCTATATAACTCTGTAACACAAATTCAACCGCTATCCCACTTGGATAAATATGCTTTGTGTAAGTAAGGGGTGATAGGTGCTGAAGGAATACTCTACAACCACAAAGGAAATAAAGAATTATGTCATGCTTATGGGGTCTTCGAATTTCTACTAACAACCAGACATAAGCATATGCATTGTTGCAAGGTCTGAGATTATCATCGTATGGCTATTTCATGACTAAACGTGATATAAAGCATCTATAATGATACATGATTCCAAATAGAGTGGGTATACAGGTACCACTCCCAACATAAGCAAGGGAAGCATGCCCTTTTTCACATCGACCTTTAGAAAAATTTGTTTTAGAATATGTCTAAATGTACTGGATAGTGTAAAAATTCCCCCCCTATATTATGTAGTGGACAATGTACCATTTTCCCCTGTATTTTGTAATGATTGTGCACTGGACAAGCAATCCATGGAGCTCTTTTGTGTCTCACAAATGGTTACAGTCTTTTGCATATCTAAAATTAGTTACATTTGTCTTAACCTTTTTGGATAACTTGAAATGTTGTGAGTGATAGCTTAAGCCTCTGTAATATTATTCTTTGTTAGTTTTGAAGAATCTATAGCGTACTGATATCATCCAAAAATGCTACAAATCAAATTTTGGATTCCAAAGAACAAAGCAACCGCTCCATCCTTCTGGTTGCATTGCCCAAGATAAATTAATTGTGTTGGAATTTCAGCATTGAATGTGTCTACTTAACAAATAACCACCAACAGATAGGATGCATTTTTCCTTCGAAGCGGACTTTGCATAATGAGGAGGTGGAATTGAAGTTGGGCATGCAATTTATGCGTAAGTATAGTGACCTAAAATAACCTACCTTCTGCACAGGCTTCTGCAGCTTAGATAATGTCATGGTTGCATTTTCCCTTCTTCTACTTCTGCATGATAGTCACAAATCTAAATTGATGAGGACCTCTTTTGCATCAACGAAGAGTTTCCCATGTTGTGATTAAGATGTGAAATTAGAATCAGTCCCAAGGAAAAGATTGATTTGTGAAATTGAGATTCCAACTAATCTTAGTGGATTTCCCATGAATAATAGTGAATATGAAAATGAAGGTGGTGATAACCTCAAATTTGAAGATCCAATCACAAATTCTGAATTTTCATCTGATGTAAATTCCCACAAACTCGAGCCTGTGATTTCTGAGATTTTGTTTCCCATAACTTCCCACAAGTCCAAGCCCAAGAATAGAAGAAAGAAACTATCTTCCAAAAGAGGGGCTAATAAAAATGAAATGGTAACGATGTAAGCTATGGAGAGGGTTACTTCTGCAAATCCTTTCATGTCTATGTCTATTTTGAGGTCCTTAAAATGTTGTAGGGTCAGGAAAAGTTGCAGGTATAAGAGAATAAGATGGAGGAAATGGGGTAAATGGGTTGCAAAGATTAGAGATCCATCTAATGGAGTGAGATTGTGGCTGGGGAATTTTGATAGTGCAAAAGAAGCTGCCCAAGCTTATGATGAAGCAACTACGAAGATTAGAGGCCCATTGGGACTAGATAATTTTTAAGTAGAAGATCTGAAATTGTAGATGTTGAGCACCAAGTTTCACCGAAATTGCCTAGAACGCCAATGAAGAAAGTGATCTATGATAGTGGAAAGAAGTAGCACTTGATACAAACGAGTTCAAAATACCTTGGTGCAAAATGTGTACCTACATGTTTAAATGGTCATACAGAAGCAAATGACATTCTCGCTTCGTCGTTAAAGTTTGTCTCTTTTGTTTCAGAGGAAAATTCTGATGCTTGTTTGGTAGCATCGCCTCCATCTGTGTTGGAAGTATCCATGTAACATCCCTTGTGAAAATTCCATGTAAAAATATATAAATACCACGGATGATGGGACACATATTCCAAGCTGAATGGTGAGAACGACATCCTAGTGGGTGTTCATTTGGTTGTTTATGGTTAAGGAAATTGGCAAAGGAAATGGCTAAGTCATTAAAGAGGCAAAAAGGTATTTTGGCACATTTATTTATGAAAATAATGGGGAGTAGGAGAAAAAGGAGGTGAAAGGTCATAGGTGGCATGTGAGGATGAAAATGAAGGAAAATAATGGAAAATAGGAGAAAATGAAGGTGAAAGGTCACAGGTTGCATGTGAGGAGGAAATTGAAGGAAAATAATGGAAAATGAAGAAAATAGAGGCCTCATTAATAAAAAGGCTTTTGAGGATGAGTTGGAAGCTTCTTCCTTTCAGTGTGAATCTTTTGTTAGTTTAGTTTTGGGAGATCTCTCATTATTCTCTCTCTCTCTTTCTCTCTCTTTCTCATACTCTTGGATACTTAGAATTTTCTTGGAGTACTCTTGGAGGGTGTGCCATACTTGGATTCTTGGAGCAAGAAGGCAAAGGAAGAGTAGGAAAGCACAAGAGGGCATCGATATCAGCAACTACATCAAATTGCTTGCAGGTATTGAGTTGCATGTATTATTTCTTCACTAGTTTTGGCATGCATGGCACATGCATGTGGTTTCTTCGTTATGATCTGTCATTGGCATTGACGATGGTCATGATTGATAGTGGATTTCCTAGCCTTGTCATTTCCTGGATAGCCATGGTGATTGTGGGTTTACTTCCATTGCTTTGTTTTAGTTGGTTCTCATGTTTCCTTAGATTGGGTTGAGATATTAGTCCTGGAATCCCTAGTTGAACAAACTCTCTGGAAGCCCTGTAACATCTTGGGTTGAGTTACTAGTCCTGCAAGCCCTAGTTGGACAAACACTCTGGAAGCCCTTGGTGGGTTGAGTTACTAGTCCTAGAAGCCTTGGTTGGACAAACACTCTAGAAGCCCTGTATAAGTTATGGGTTGATTTACTAGTTCTGGAATCCTTGGTTGGACAAACGCTGTAGAAGCCCTGGAAGGCTTGGATGGAGACCAATCTGATGATGGTTTTCTTTTGGTGATGCCCGACAGTGAGGTGGAATCACTGTTTGATGGGTTGAGGTGGGTGGCATTTGGAACCCCTGGATGAGTTTTGATTAATGTGGTATATGAGATCCCACATTCATGCTTGGAATATGGCACGAGGGTGATTGGTTGAAGAGAGACTTGGCTCAGACAATCTATGGTCAGGTGGAACATGGTAGTCCCATCACTGGTTGGTTTATTGCATTTATTAATGAAAATTTCATTCCCTTGATTTTCATGTGAAAATGTATTGATGTATATATGGATTTTGATGGATGATATGTTTATTGTATTTATGTTCCTATTATGTTTTTTAAATGCACATTTACCTTGGAAGGTGTTACAGAGTGGTATCAAAGCATGCTTCAAACACTTGGACTGGATGGGATCTATTATAGGTGAAATGAAGAGAAAAGGTTAAATTTTAGACATTTCCTTCATATGTGTTATAACTTTTCTTCTGTGGCATATTAGAAGTTGAAAATTTGTCCATATTGAAGGTAAATCCCACTGATAATGTGGTAAAAATTTCAGATATTGGTTCACAACACTTTAGGAATTTTGATCTAAGGAAGATGACCTTCCTGAACGCACCTTTAAATAGGTCATGTTGGAATTTCTTCCATAAATCATCTTATATAGGCTTTTAGAAGTTGAAAAACTTTCCACATTTTGGGAACATATCACTGATTATGTGGTAGAAATTTCAGATATTGGGTCGCAATATTTTAGGAGATATGAGTAGAGGGAGTCAAGCCTTCTGAATGCTCCTAAAATCAGGCCTCAAACAGGTCACGCTGACAGTTTTGTTATAACTTTTCTTATGGGCACTCGCAGGAGCTGAATTTTTTTCCAAAATGAGGAGAAATCCCACTAATATTGTGATACAAAATTTCAAACATTTATTCGCTATACTTTAGGAGATATGAGGAGTGGAAGTCAAGCTTTTTGGATATTCCTAGAATTGTGCACCAAATATGATTGTGTTGGTATTTTTGTTATAAATTTTCATCTATGAAACCTAAGAAGTTGAAACTTGAACCATAGTGAGGGAAAATACCACTGATCATATAGTTTAGTTTTCATAAGTTGTACTACTATAGTTTAGAATATATGGATTGAATCATTCACTAGATTAGTTCGCATGCAAAGTGTTTGATGAAATGCTTAAATAGTTCAATGATTAATTGCATACAAACTGTTTGATAAAATGCCCCAATGATTATGTTGTTTATGGTTGGGGATAGTATTGATGTGTAATAGTATTATTGTAGTTGATATATTCTTACTTGTATGCAAATAGTTTTCTATATTAATTTGCATGTAAAGTGTTTGAAGAAATGCTTACATGCAAATGTAATAGTATAGTAATTGTTTGAAGAAAATGTTATTTTTTTGGATGGGATAGTATTGTAGTATGATAATATGGATGTAGTTGATCTATGCCTATTTGCATGCAAATAATTTGAAGAGTTTCATGTAGGGAATTTGAAAGGTTGCATGCAAGGAATTTGAAAAGTTGCATGTAAGGAAATGGAAAAGTGGCATGCTTTTAGTTATTATGTTACAAGTGGAATAAGTGCAATGTTTTTTACTTAGTCTCATACAAATGTATGAGAAATAAAAATCAATTTCTTTTCAAGTGTGGTTAAATTTAGTAGAGCTTTGGAGATCCCATTTCCATAATTGGGCATTGGAGATTGGGCCATTATAGTAGCTTCTTCCTTCTACCTTAGTGTGGACCCTGGATAGTAAGGGGGTATACTTTTAGGTTGTTAGTATTGGTGAATGCTGATTTCAAATTAGTAGACACGTTGTCTTGATTTTGGAACATGTGCCTAACTGTGTATGAATTATATGTCACTTACATGTTGATTTCATGATACCTACTTACATCCTTGTATGTTAGGTTACATTTTTTAATATTTTGATTACATATATCAGTCTTGTAGGTTAATTACAAGAACTGATTGATTATGTTCTACTACATGCAGTTATGTGTATTGGTAGTTGTTTTGGAATTGCTTATGCATACTATTGGTTACATGTGGCAATGTGTACAATTAAGTAATGGTTGTTCTCTGTTGTCATGCATGAGGTCATGGTTTGTGTAGTTGATATGGTCATGGATTGATGACTGGAATCTAGCTGGAATGATGATCCGAATGGAAAATGGCATCAACACATGGTACTCATCCACCATATTATTCATCGACCCATGGAATTTACCCATGGTATTGTAAATGGCATCCGCCCGTGGTATTGTAAAATCCACCCATGGTACTCATCCACCCATATTATTTATAGACCCATGGAATTTACCCATGGTATTGTAAATGGCATCCGCCCGTGGTATTGTAAAATCCACCCATGGTATTCATTCACCCATGGAATTGACCCGTGGTATTGTAACTGAAAAATACTATAAGTAACAAGTCACATTTTGTAAAAGGACAGATTGTCCGCCACAATGTAGCCTTTACAGTTCAGAGGCATGTAGCCACCACATCTCTTCTTAGAGATAAGCTACCATCACCCTAGCTGGTTTATTTTCATTACTATTTTAAATAAAAGTTTCTTTGTGGTTTTGTTTATTGGGCATTCTCCTATTTTTCTTCTGGCAAATTCAAGTTTTCAGATCTTGGGGGTCTCTACCCCAAGATCCATTTCAATCTTTCAGATCTTGGGGGTCTCTCCCCCAAGATCCATTTCAATCTTTTAGATCTTGTGGGCCTCTTCCCAATATCCGGATCAGTGGTATTAGAGCAGGTTACGATTCCATGGGAATGAGGGTTTCATGCATATTTCAGTCTCAATTTTTTTGCAGGAATTTTTTTGGGCGGCGACTTTGCAGATCAGATCTAAAACATTTGGTACAAAATTTACAAAAGAAAATACCAGATCTGGATTCCTTGCGAGAAATCACCCAATTTCAAAAAACAAATGGGTCAAATTGGAGTCCGGATGTGGGAGATATCGCTGATTTAAAATCAGCTATTTTATCAGAATTTTTGTGATGGCAAAATTGTTGCAGCGCGAATCTGAGATCTCAGAGTGTCCAAATAAGGATTTCCAACTCATGGGAAAATGCAAAATGATGCTTCTGCTTCTAAAAACAGGTTATAATCAATATTCTGAGTTATATTGGCCGAGTTATGCCCATTTTAAGTTTGGAGCAGCATTCGGAGTGGGTTCCCATTGGAGACGTGCCCTCCCACCCCACTTTAGTAGGCACCTGCTTCACATTCATCAGTTTCAACATAGCAGCAATCGGCTTGGGTTATTTGGAGATGTGCCCTCCCACCCCAAGCTATGTAGGCACCTGCTACTTCATCAGCAACCAACATCACGGTTGTGGGTCATCCACAAACCCACACTTCATCGAAGTCCATTTGCTAGGCCGCACACTGTTAGTATCACAGTTGGTCACAAGCATTACAGGGTATCTCTATCCTCGGATCTTCGTTCTTCATGGTTATGGGTCATCCACAAACCCACAGTTTATCGAAGTCCATTTGCTAGGCCGCACATTGTCAGAATCACAGTTGGTCACAAGCATTACAGGGTATCTCTATCCTCGGATCTTCGTTTATCAGGGTTTTGGGTTAACCACATAAAACCCTTATCTTCAGTGGCTCTTCATATTCAACAAAGGCTTTGCAGGAGGGAACTTTACGCAATGGGGACCATTGCTTCTTAAGGAGGGAGGAATGATCTGAATGGAAAATGGCATCAACACATGGTACTCATCCACCATATTATTCATCGACCCATGGTATTGTAAATGGCATCCGCCCGTGGTCTTGTAAAATCCACCCATGGTACTCATCCACACATATTATTCATAGACCTATGGAATTTACCCATGGTATTTTAAATGGCATCCGCCCGTGGTATTGTAAAATCCACCCATGGTATTCATTCACCCATGGAATTGACCCGTGGTATTGTAACTGAAAAATACTATAAGTAACAAGTCACATTTTGTAAAAGGACAGATTTTCCGCCACAATGTAGCCTTTACAGTTCAGAGGCATGTAGCCACCACATCTCTTCTTAGAGATAAGCTACCATCGCCCTAGCTGGTTTATTTTCATTACTATTTTAAATAAAAGTTTCTTTGTGGTTTTGTTTATTGGGCATTCTCCTATTTTTCTTCTGGCAAATTCAAGTTTTCAGATCTTGGGGGTCTCTACCCCAAGATCCATTTCAATCTTTCAGATCTTGGGGGTCTCTCCCCCAAGATCCATTTCAATCTTTTAGATCTTGTGGGCCTCTTCCCAAGATCTAGATCAAATGATATGTATATGGTTTGGTACTGTAGAAATTTACAGGGTAAGTTCGTCAGATAGAACACCAAAGGACACCGCTCACAAATAGATCATAGATCAATACACCAGTATTCTTGATGTGGTTAAAACCCTCGAATAGGGAAACAGTCCAAGGCCTGAGCCAATGCGGCCACTTTAAGCAATTTATTAATAAAAGAAAGAAAATTTACATAAACTTCTCTCATGAATGGTCACCCTACAAATGACCCTCCATGCTCTTTAAATAGATATCGTGCACCAATTGGGTGTTAAGCCATGGATCAAGTGTCAGTAATACTGAGGAGAGAATGAACCGTCGGATCACTTCATGTCTAGAACATATTGTGACCGTCAGATTGTAAGTTACAAATGTACATAGTAAAGAAACACACTTTACCTAACTCTAAACTAGACCAAGTTATACTTAATTATTTCCTATGTGTTGGAATATCCTAACATCCCCCCTTAAGAAAAACTTGGGATAGGATTGAAGGATGTACAAATATGACACAATAAGAGAAGGAAGGAGGAATTAGAGCCTATCCCCCCCTTAGTGACAACTTCCTAAACTCCAACCATAAATCGAAGTTTAGTAAACTTCGCCTCTATGAGAGCTTTTGTAAAGATGTCTGCAACTTGATCATCGGTTGAACAATATTGCAAATAACATGGTCATGAATGAGCTTTCTGATGAAGTGCATGTGTAGTTCAATGTGTTTTTTGCGTTGATGTTGAACTAGATCTTTACATAGTTGAATGGCAATTTGATTATCACACCAAAGTGTAGTCGAATGCTGTTGCGGAAAACCAAAATCTGACAGGATCTGATGAAGCCATAGGGCTTCCTTACTAGCTTCTACGGTGCCACAATACTCTACTTTAGCTGAAGAAAGAGAAATGGCACTTTTTTCTTGCAAGCCCATGTAACAGGTTTAGAACCAAGAGTGAAGACATAACCTGCAGTAGACTTCCGATCATCAGGGTCACCAACCTAATTAGAATCAGTGAAACCAACCAATAGAGGAGATGCTTCTGCACTGTAATGAATCCCAAACTAAACTGTACCTCAAACATAATGAAGTATTCTTTTAGCTACTTTCCAATGACTTTCATGTGGGTTTTGCATAAACTGAGCAATAAGGCCAGTAGCAAAGGAAAGGTCAGGACGGGTATGGGTTAGATACAAAAGTTTTCCTACAAGCTGACAGTATAAGGTAGCATCGACTTCAGGGGAAGTACAAGTGACTGAAAGTTTGGCTCCAAACTGAAAGGGAGAAGGGTTTGGCTTACAATCTTCCACGTGAAAGTGGCTTAGAAGATCATAGTCATACTTGGACTGGGAAAGGGAAATACCTTCCTTGGATTGCAAGACTTGAAGACTAAGAAAATAATGCAAGTGTCCTAAGTCTATCATTTCAAACTTCTTTTTAAGGTTGGACTTCACATGGATTATAAGTTTTGGATCACTACCAGTAAGGATAAGATCATCAACATAAAGAAAAAGAATGATAAGATACTTACCCACTTTCTTGGTGTAGACAATATTGTCAGAATGACACCCAGAAAAACCAGTATCTAAAAGAAAGCTATCCATTTTGGCATACCAAGCCTGAGGGGCTTGCTTGAGACCATAAAGGGGTTTCTTAAGCCAACATACAAGGCTGGAGTCTGTTTGTATAAAGCCAGTGGGTTGTTCCATATAGATTTCTTAATGCAAGTCCCCATGCAAGAAGGCAAATTTAACATCCATCTGATGGACTTCCCATTTGAAAGAGGCAGCAAGCGAAAGAACAAGGCAGATAGAGTTCATTTTGGAAATAGGGGAGAAGGTTTCAGTATAGTAAATGCCTTCAATTTATGAAAAACCCTTAGCAACAAGACGAGCTTTATGTTTATCAACTTTTCCATCTGGTCCATACTTGGTTCTGTAAACCCATTTGCATCTAACAAGTTTTTGTCCCTTTGGAAGAGGAACAAGATCCCATGTATCATTTACCAATAATGAATGATATTCTTCATTCATAGTTGCGTCCCAATTTGGATGGCCTGAAGCTTCTGCAAAGGTGTCAGGATCATAATTCGCTAAAGCTTGAGCCAATAAAGAAGAGGCTCTATCAAACTAAGAACATGTACTTCGTTGATCTACAAGAGCACCTGCAGCATCCCGAGTAGCACAGACCCATTTTGGAAGCTGAGGAGCTGAAGGAGGATCCTGAGAAGGTGGGGGAGGATTTTCATCCTCGATTTCATCATCTGAAGAAGAAATATTTTCGGAAGTAGAAGGGATAGAGAGAGGTGGCACATCTGCCGAACTAGGCTCGTAGGTTGATATATTTTCAACAAACTTTACTTCTCTTCTAATGATAACATTTTTGGACTTAAGTGGAATAAGTCTATATCCTTTAACATCTTTAGAATATCCAACAAAAATACATTTTTCACTCCTAGGTTCTAAAGCTTTATGTTTCTCATCTGGAATATGGGCCCATGCTTCACTTCCAAAAACACGAAAGTGACTTACATCTGGTTTAATTGAGCTCCATGCTTATTCTGGAGTGATATTCTTTAAAACCTTCGTAGGAGTGTGATTTACTATGTGATTTGCACAGTTAATTGCTTCTACCCAAAAATTAAGACTAAGTCCTTTAGATTGAAGCATACAATTAGCCATTTCCTTTAAGGTGTGATTCTTCCTTCTAGCTACACCATTTTGTTGTGGAGTATATGGAACAATATGTTGCATTTGAACTCCATTCTCAGTGCAAACATTGATGAATTTTTTGTTAACATATTCTCCGCCATTATCAAATCTTAGCTTAAGAATTTGATGTCCAGATTGTTTTTCAACAAAGGCCTTAAAGGCCAAGAACATGTTAAATACTACACTCTTGAGTTTTAAAAAGTATACCCAAGTGCGTCTGGAGAAATCATCAATGAAAGTTAAGAAATACTTGTAGCCAGATAATGAAACAACTGGAAGTGGACCACATAAATCATTATTCACACGTTGTAAAGTGGTTGAGGCGTGCCAACAGTCCCATTTTTCAAAGCTATCTCAATGTTGTTTTCTGAGTACACATCCAGCACAAACACCATCTCTGCAAGATACCATAGGAAGACCTGTCACCATATTTTCTTTACATAGATTTTGAAGGGAGCGATAGTTTAAGTGACCAAATCGCTCATGCCAAAGTTTGCTCACTTCATCATTATGAGCAAAAAATACCGAGGGAAGGGTTGATGACCCAAAGTTGTTAAACTTATACAACCTTGTAGAATCATCAACAATGCCAGTAGCTAAAATCTGTTTAGGATCTCTTAGGTCCTTAATTACAACATCGTGAGGTGAATATTCAACAGTTTTACCTTCCCCTGAATGAGTTATCTGATATACAGATAGAAGGTTGCAGGATAAGGTTGGAACACATAATACATCATTAAATTAACCATTATCTAGTTGAACAGTTCCAATCCTTGCAACACTAAGATATCTATCATCACCAACATATATATTTTTGGTGTTACAATCATTTAAAGAAGAAAAGATGGCTTTTTTTTTCCATGTGATAAGAATTTCCATAATCAATGAGCCACTCATGAGAGTGATAAGAAGAAGACACATTTAGTGCATAACCAGACCGAGATGCTTGACAACCACATGTAAAATGTGTTATTCCTGAAGATGAAGTTGAAGTTGAAGAGTGCTCCAAATGGATGTTATGTTTCTTCATTGCTACTTCCAAGGCTTCCATCTTCTTGAAGCATTTGGATTCTAAGTGGCCATCTTGATTACAAAAGTGGCAATGTCTATCAGTCTTCTTCCCTTTGTTTTTATTTGCCTTATCATTTTGTTGAAATGATTTTTCATTTTGAGACTGAAATTGCTTAGGACCCTTGTTTGGTGTAGGACCATTCTTTTTAGGATACTGCTTCTTAAGATTATTTGAATTTGGTTGTTGTTGGATGGCTAAGGTTTTCTTAGAATAGTTTCCAATATTAAGAAGACCAAGATGCAAGATTTTTTCTTGTTCTCTTATTAAAGAATCACAAAAGGCATCAAAAGAGGGGGAATTGTAGCCTTTTCCTTGAGAAATAAAAGCTTCTCTAGTAGAATGGAAGGTGGAAACAAACAAAGAGTAGGCTGGTCCTAACTTAGTAAGAATGGAATAGATAAGGCTACCATCTTCTTTCTTAACCTTAGCACCTTCCAAGAGAAGTCTAAGGGTCTTGAACTTGGACAAAAAATCTTCAATGGAAGAAAAATTATTGGGGTCCAACATAAGAAACTCATTTTCAAGTTGATGGGCTCTAATTTCATTTTTAATTCCAAAAATTTTAGTAAGTTGTTTCATTGCTTCATTAGAGGTATCAAGTTCTGCGATATGGAATCTAAGGTCTAGAGAAATAGACATCCCTATCAACCCACGTGCTTGATCTTGCCTATTTTCCCATTTGGCTGCCTAATCTTCATCTTTAGGTTTAGTTTCTTGACCTGAGGCTATTCTGTAAGGACCTTTACTTCTAAGTAAATCCATAATGTAGGACCACCATTGGAAGTAGTTGTTGATGTCAAGAATAACTTGGCATGGACTTTCCATTTTAACAGAAACTAAAGTTGTAGATGTTGAAACTAATTGTTCCAATTGAAAGATCTCAAAAAATTAGGTTAATTCAAAAAAACCGGCTTCCAGATGAAGAAGTTATGGATTTTTGAAGAAAATTTGTCGAAGATGCCGATGAAGTGCGTGAATGTGCGGAAGTGAATGATAATGTTATATTTAAAAAAATCCCCCCCTTTCCAAACTTAATCTAATTAGCTCACTTTTAAAAAAATAAAAAATATGTGACCCACTTTTATAAATAAGTGAAAGTCACTTTTACAATGGTACTTTATGAGTTACTCACTAAACTGTAACTTAAATAAAAGATAAAGAGACTTTAGAATTATAAGTGATTCACTTTTTATAATGGGTGAGAACACTTTCACATAAAGTAACTTCGAAACATAAGTTACATGTGCTTTTTGAAAAAGTAATTCAACAAAAAGAAAGACTTGAACCTAAGACCTCTATTCTCATAAAGTAACTTTGGACCAAGTGAGCTAGTTTAAAAGGGACTTAATTTTTGGAAAAGAGGAAGGGGTTTGCTTGTTTCTTTTTTGTTTGTTTGTTTGTTTTTTTTTCTTAGTCACTGAAGCTTTGGGGTGCGTGCTTACTTGAAAAAACTATTTTTCTCTACAAAACAAAAAACCACACAACCCAACACGGACATGCAAAAAAAAATCCATATATTTTTCTCAATGTTTCTGATTTTCCAAGATCACATTAAGGCGTGGGGGAAAAGAACATACGCATGAGAAAGAATATTCCTTTTTGTTTCTGATTTTCCCAGATCACATAGAGTCACGGGACAAAGAGCATACACAGAAATGAAAGGTATATATCCGGTAATAAAAAATAGAGAGCTAAATAAACCGAAATAAACAGAGAGATGAATAACTAAAACTGCAAATAAAGAGTGTATACCTCCAGATCTTAAAAATGACATAGATAGGGCTATCGAAAGCCTTTTCTCATGAAACGAAAGGGGTTCCTCATTGGAACATGTGCTCCTAACACAATAGATCAGTCCTCTCGGCCTGAAAGCAGTCAGAAATAGTAGATCTAGGTAACGAAATTCAGATGCAGTTGTACCGGCTTCAGATTTGGATCACCAACAGATGCGGCCCTCAAATAGCTCTGATACCATGTAGGAATTTACAGGGTAAGTTCCTCATATAGAACACCAAAGGACACCGCTCACAAATAGATCATAAATCAATACACCAGTATTCTTGATGTGGTTAAAACCCTTAAAGAGGGAAATATTCCACGACCTAAGCCAACACAACCACTTCAGGAAATTTATTAATAAAAGAAAGAAAATTTACATAAGCTTCTCTCATGAACTGTCACCCTACAAATTACCCTCCATGCTCTTTAAATAGAGATCATGGACCAATCAGGTGCTAAGCCACAGATCAAGTGTTGGTAATACCGAGGAGAGAATGAACCCTTAGATCACTTCATGTCTAGAACATATCCTGACCATTGGATTGTAAGTTACAAATGTACATAGTAAAGTAACACACTTTACCTAACTCTAAACTAGACCAAGTTATACTTAAATATTTCCTATGTGTCGGAATATCCTAACAGGTACTAATTTTTTATATGCAGTTGTTATGCGTGTATGGTCTTGGTTATGATTATGCATGTATAGTAGGTTAAATATGCCTTTTGAAGTCATTGTATGAAATTTAGGTCATCATGATGATATTGGTTGTTATGATGCTAATGTGTTGGCTGAGATAGAGTAGGAGATGTAGATCATCATAATGAGGTTGCAGCATTGGACTTTGGGGTAAGAGCAGATCGCCATATACGTATTGTATGTTCGGCATGCAAGTATGTAAGTTAATGATTTTTATATGAATTAGGCTTATATACATTAGGCTTATGTACATTAGGTTTATGTACATGTCTTTTGATGTTATGGTTACATTCATGATAGATGTTGGTTGATAAGTGTAGTTATATGCACGTGTCAGATAGTCAAGAATGATAGTAACCTGTAGTTGTATGCATTGCTATTGTTGTTTTATATTAGATAACCTTATGATTATGTTGTATGTTGTTGATGATTATGATATATAGCCTATTGTGGTTATATGCTATTAACTTGATCATTAGGGTCATTTCATTGAGATATTGATGTTATAATTTGGATTGGTCATATGCGTGATGGTATGTTCATTGCCTTCAATATCTTGATGTTATATGTATTGTGTTAACCTAGTTTGACCTATGCAGATGGTTATGGTCGTGATATTCAGGTATGAGCTGACATATTTGTGAGATGGTGTCATACTAATCTAAATTGACTTTGCAGATGTGTGAATGATAATTGTGTATGAGTTTACGATGTGAACATGTTAGTTAGATATTGTTATGGATATCATGATCTTATGAGTGCTTGAGTTGATGTGTTTTAAACTTATATCATGCTAACTATATTGATTGTGCAGACAAGATCACCTCCCCTGAGATACATTAAGGTATCAGTTGCTTATGTCATATATTTGGTGCTTGACTGTTGATTATGTCATCTAGTTGATTTATTTAACATGGTATGAATGTTTGATGAATTGCATAATATGAGTATGTGTTCAAATGATCTTGTTTTAAGATGATTGTACTAAAATATATGTGTTGAGACAGTTGATATGTACTTGAGTATAGTAGGTGATAGTTGTATTATTATGACTGATGACTATGAGTTAACTATGGATTATGACATGATTGTTAGTCTTGGTAACGGTTGATTTCAAATTAATAGATATGATTGTCTTGATATTTGGAACATGTGGTTGACATGTGTGAGAAGTTGTAGGGTAACATGATTGGTATTAGCATGACAAGGTAATAGTTGATGTGTCTATATAACTAACATTTGGGTGGTCTGACAGCACATAGTAAGCCGTGATTACAACAAGGTAAAAGGTAAAATAAAGGAATTGGGAAACAATTCCTTTGGCTATCTTTGGAAACCCTAATTTCGAACGAATGAGTGATTTGCACACAGGAAGTATTCTTAACCTTGATTTTGTTTGACATTATGTGGATATGTTTTATATTCATGAACATGCACTTGATAGGTATATTAGCTAGTCTTTAGCTACAGGTGGATCTTTTAAAGGATTGGAGTCCCTTGAGAGATGGCGTGGATGTGTTCAATTGCAAGCAGCGTGCTTGGCACAATTAGATGAGGTAACTGGTGTATTATTATGCTTAATTATACATTGACAGTTATGTGTTTATGGCAACATGATGCAGGGAGTTGCATGGCAAGACAGGTTGCCATGAAATCTTGAAGATGGCTCAGGTTGAGCTTTCCTTGGGAACCATGGGGATTGAGTCATGGTGTCAGTCTTGTGCTTTTGGTCTTTTGAGCTTGATTTGCGGTTTTGTTTATGTCTGGTGCAAGGCCTTGCCACTTTGTTGTAGTGTCATATCGTTATGGGTTTTCATGGTCTTCTTCTTGGTTTTTTCTTGTCTTCTCTTTTATTGTTTTGAGTCTTGGGAATTGGTTGGGAAAGAGGAAAGTTGATGGAGCTTGGGGAGAGCTGTGTGGTACCCAAAAGGTAATGTAAGATTCAGATGAAGCTCGGTGCATGAGTAAGCGTAGCGGAAGGTAAGGCTATGACAGTCGGTTGGATTGACTGGATCCATTGTGGTAAATGGACGATAGCAGTATAGTCATGAGAAAGGTAACAGGAAAAGGTAAAGTAAATGGATTTGAGGCGTCATATGCCTTGGCTATGTTGGGAACTGTTATTCTCAATGTTGCACATGTGTTTCATGAATAAAGGAAGTTCTATTAACTTTGACCTTATGTTATTTGGAAATTTCGTTATGATCATGATTATGTTGATGTTTATATGTGTATACATGTATATATGTATGTATGTCATTGTCTAACAGGATTATGATTATTTTATGCTAACGTTTATATATGTATGTATGTATCCATGTATCTATGTTACTGTCTGACAGGGTTTTCAGGGATTATTCTTGTGGAGGAATGATTGCTTATGCAGGAGAACAACATGAAGAGGTTCCTAGTCTTAAGAGGAATCAATTGGGAAGAGTAGTCATGACAAATATACAAGGTCAGTATCATGTGGATATGATTTGATATTGTATACTTGTATTATGCCTATGCTTATGTTATGACATGGTAATGTTGAAGGATACATTAGCAAAGTGAAAGCAGTGTGGTCTGTGGCATGCTAAGATAAGCATGGATAAGACACTAGAAGCAAGGTTTCTTGGTAGAGGTAGTGTGGTTTTGAATGTGTTGCATTACTGTTGTACATATATTGTATATGTTTTACATGTTGCATCTATGACGTGTGCACATGTGATGTCGTGTATACATAGTGTGTGTACATGTTGTTTATGCAGTGTTATGTACATGAGGGTACATATAGTGTTATATGAATGTTTCATATTCAATACTGGGTATAGATGGTGCTACGTACATGTTGGATATGTAGTATTGTGTACATATTGTATTGTGTGCATAATGGATATGTGGTTTTGTGTGCATATGGTGTTATGCACATGTTGGATATGCAGTGTTGTGTACAGATAATGCTATGTACATGTTGGGAATGCAATGCTATGTACAAGTGGTGTTGTGTGCATGTTGTACATGTGGTGCTACGTACATATGGCGTGGTGTGCATGATTGTACAAGTGGTGATGTGTTCATGTGGCGTTGTGTACATGTTGTACAAGTGGCGTTGTGTGTAGGTGGTGTTGTGTACATGTCTTGCTTGTGGTGTTGTGTACATGTTGTGTCGCGTACATGTCGTGCATGTGGTACTGTGTACATGTGGTATTATGTACACGTTGTACAAGTGGTGTGGTGTACATGTGGCATTGTGTACATGTTATGCAGGTGGTGTTATGTACATGTGATGTTGTGCACACATTGTGCAGGTGGTGTAGTGTACCGGTGTTACTGTGTACATGTTGTACATATGGTACTGGTGCACGTGTGGTATCGAGTGCTTGTCATACATGTTGTGTTAAGGGAATGTGGTATTATGTATGTGCATCATGTATTCATGGTATTGCGGTGTGTGTACTCGTTGTGTTATACTCTGTGTAGGTACATGTATTGGGTGGTATTGCACATCGGGTATAGATGGATGCAATATGTTGTACACTAGTTGTAGGTGTATGTGTTGTACTTTAGGTGTAGGTGCATGTATTGCATGGTGTTGTGTATCAAGTGTGGTTGTATGTGTGTGATGCACACTATGCGTATGTGTACATGGTAGAGGAGAAGGCATTGGGTGTTTGCTGGTTTTGGAAACCGATCCGGTGTCTATACAAAATAACAAAGGCAGAAATAAGGATCAATGAAGGATAGGTATCAGTATTGTATTTCAGTTTTATTATGCATGTGATTTATGATTCTGGTATATGATGATTACATGTGAATTATGATTCTGGTTTATGATCTATGATCTATGATTCTGATTTATGATCTATGATTCTAATTTAAGATCTATGATTCCAGTTTATGATGGTTACATGTGATTTATGATTTTGATCTATGATGGTTTTGTTTTGAGCTAACCTGATGTGATATTTTTATACATGTTGATTTGGTCAAAGATGTTAGTTTGACTTCTTGTGACAAGAAGTAAACAGGATTCCAAGTGTGCCTTATTGACGAACTACCAATGAGGTATGATTTGAAGTTATTTCAATTTATTTTGAATCTAATGGAAGTTATTTTCTTGGTACATGAATAATGAACATGCCTAGTTGGGTGGTTGAAATCAACTACAAGAATTAGCAACAATAGTGAAAGAAATTAGAAATGCAGTAGTATGCTAGTAGAGCACTTCAGGATCAGGGCCATTGTGGTACACTGGTACCTAATAGTGTCCATTGATTGCCATGAGCATGCTATGACCAGTATGATGGTTTTAAGGCAGGGATATGCCTTGGTTGTTGTATCTTCCAATGCGAGGAAGCCTTGCCAAGGAATGGACTGCCGAGGATGGGGGTGCCAGCGGAACTTGGAAGGTGAGTGACTGCACGAAATGAGTGACCGATTCTCGAGGGACTATGTAGCAGATAATGTAATGTCACAAATGGATTCGTTTTGGTCATTAGCATTTCCAAATGGAATCAGATGCACATTGGGAGTGTTCTCTGGAACAATGAGTTGGTAACTTTTCATTGAGAGGACAAGTGGCGCAGGATTATAACACTGGACATTAAATGCAGATTTGACTTTGCAGTGGATTCTAGACTTCCTAGGAAGGAGGTGAATCCTGGTATTACTTTGAGGATGGAGGTGTGAACCTATAGATTTCCTTGTTATGGATATAGGCATCATATTCTTTTATTTTCGAGTTGAGAAAATGTGCATATGTGTATATGTGGTTATTGGAAATATCGTAATGAGCTGTGTTATAAAGCTCCAGTATGCTGTATGTTATCATGTTGTAATGAGGTTTTGATTTTGGAGCAAGTCTTTCATTGTAAATACTACAACGAGCTGTGTTATAAAGCTCCATGGGTAGTATGTTTTATTTTAGTAGTCTTATTGATTATAGGTGTCATTGAACACCGAGGATGGTGTTCCCCCAAGGGGGAGGGTTCTGTAACATCCCTTGTGAAAATTCCATGTAAAAATATATAAATACCACGGATGATGGGACATGTATTCCATGCTGAATGGTAGGAAGGACATCCTAGTGGGTGTTCATTTGGTTGTTTATGGTTAAGGAAATTGGCAAAGGAAATGGATAAGGCATTAAAGAGGCAAAAAGGTATTTTGGCACATTTATCTATGAAAACAATGGAAAATAGGAGAAAAAGGAGGTGAAAGGTCATAGGTGGCATGTGAGGAGGAAAATGAAGGAAAATAATGGAAATTAGGAGAAAAGGAAGGTGAAAGGTCACAGGTTTCATGTGAGGAGGAAATTGAAGGAAAATAATGGAAAATGAACAAAATAAAGGCCTCATTAATAAAAAGGCTTTTAAGGATCAATTGGAAGCTTCTTCCTTTTAGTGTGAATCTTTTTTCAATTCAGTTTTGGGAGCTCTCTCATTATTCTCTCTCTCTCTCATACTCTTGGATACTTATAGTTTTCTTGGAGCACTCTTGGACGGTGTGGAATACTTGGATTCTTGGAGCAAGAAGGCAAAGGAAGAGTAGGAAAGCACAAGAGGGCATCGACATTAGTAGGTACATTAGATTGCTTGCAGCTACCGTGTTGCATGTATGATTTCTTCACTAGTTTTAGCATGCATGGCACATGCATGTGGTTTCTTGGTTATGATCTATCATTGGCATGGAGGATGGTCGGGATTGATAGTGGATTACCTAGCCTTTCCATTTCCTGGATAGTCATGGTGATTGTGGGTTTACTTTCATTGATTTTTTTTGGGTCTGTTCTCATGTTTCCTTAGCTTGGGTTGAGTTATTAGTCCTAGAAGCCCTGTAACATCTTGGGTTGAGTTACTAGTCCTGGAAGCCCTGGTTGGACAAACACTCTAAAAGCCCTAGTTGGACAAACACTCTAGAAGCCCTTGGTGGGTTGAGTTACTAGTCCTGGAAGCCTTGGTTGGAAAAATGCTCTGGAAGCCTTGGAAGGCTTGGATGGAGACTAATCTAATGATGGCTTTCTTTTGGTGATGTCTGAGTATGAGGTGGAATCACTGTTTGATGGGTTGAGGTGGGTGGCCTTTGGAAGCACTGGATGAGTTTTGATTGTTGTGTTCTTTGAGATCCCACATTCATGCTTGAATATGGCACGGGGGTGATTGGCTGAAGAGAGACTTGGCTCAGCAAATCTATGGTCAGATGGAACGTGGTAGTCCCATCACTAGTTGGTTTATTGCATTTATTAATGAAAAATTCACTCCCTTGATTTTCATGTGAAAAATGTATTGATGTATATATGGCTTTTCATGGCTAATATGTTTATTGTATTTTTGTTCCTATTATGTTTTTTATATGCACATTTACCCTGGAAGGTGTTACAATCGACATTATTGGTTCATCTAGATTTTGAAGATTCCGAGGAAGAGCTCAAACACATTCTCTCATTTTTAAGAAATCTTGTCAGAATTGATGTTTTAGGACAACTTATACAACCTTCACAGTAGGCCAGAGTTAGTGGTCAGTGTGAAGGATCTTGTTTTAGATCACAAGGTAGTAATTTTCCATCTGTCAATGAGCTTTTGACTACTAATTATTCAGATGGTCAGAATGGAGAGCAACGATTCAATTCGAGAAGGTAGGAGAATTCTCTAAATTGTGTCATAGATTCTCCTCTTGAGTCATTTTTGCCATCGGAGAGCAACATGGTTTTGATGATGCACAATAATCTACATTAGATGATAATTATTCCATGGAAGAGTTTGGTCAAGGGTTTGATATTGGTGAACTTCAAGGCGAGTAAGCAAGATGGATTACTGTAAAAAAAACCACTCGACATCTTTGAAACCCTCTAGATATTTGTTCCACTTCACTGAATTTAGTATGAATGGTGGTTCTCTGCTCTTCATTGTAATGAAAAATGATTATCCTAATCTGCAAAGGTGCCCTAAAATCTAAACTGTTGGACATCTTTGAAACCCTCTAGAGCTTCATTTTTCTTCGCTAAATTTCGTCTGAATGGTGGTTCTCCACTCTTCGTTGGAAGGAAAAACGAGTATCATGATATTCCACTAGAGAGCAACATGGTTTTGATGATGCACACTTATTTTCATTAGATGATAATTATTTCATGGAAGAGTTTGGTCAAGCGTTTGGTATTAGTGAGCTTCAAGGGGAGTAAGAAATATGGCTTACTGTAAAGAAACCATCTGACATCTTTGAAACTCTCTAGAGTTTCGTTCCACTTCTATAAATTTGCTTTGAATGGTGGTTCTCTGCTCTTCGTTGGAAGGAAAAATGAGTATCCTGATCTTCCACAGGAGAGAAACATGGTTTTCATGATGCATGCCTATCTGCATTAGATGACAATTATTTCATGGAAGAGTTTGGTCAATGGTTTGATATTGGTGAGCTTTGAGGGGAGTAATTGAGATGGATGAATTTAAAGAAACCGCCCAACATATTTGAAACCCTCTAGAGCTTCCTTCCGCTTATGTGAATCTAGTCTAAATGGTCATTCTTCGCTCTTCGTTGTAAAGAAAAATGAGTATCCTAATCTGTAGAGGTGCGCTAAGATCGAAACTGTCAGACATCTTTGAAACCCTCTAGAGCTTTGTTCTGGTTTGGTGAATTTGGTCCGAACGGTGGTTCTCTGCTCTTCATTAGAAGTAAAAATGGGCATCCTAATTTGCGGAGGTGTCTGAATCGAAACAACAAGATTCTTGAAAATGCTCCCATGATAGAGGTCAGCGTTGTAGGACGCGTACAAGACATGGTATGCATCTTCCAGAGTCATTTGTGCGGTTGGGAAATGGATGGACAGAGAATTTCAAATATTCGGACCAAGTTGCAACTGTCATTATTGGTGCCATTCAATTCAAATCAACAGGTAATCATAAATCAATCATCTAACAAAAGATCGAATGCACATATTATGACAGGAAGTTAGGGGAGTTATTTTCAAAGGGGAACACCTTATGGCATAAATATAGACCAACGCTAAAAACCATAAACAACCTTCGGGAGCACCTCTTAGTGGTTTTCGTAGATGAGGATGGTGATGCCAAGACAATTCCTAGCCATTGATCCGTAGATGAGCAGTTTGGCTAAACCTCTTCTGGGGGCTCTCATTTGCACAAGTTTCGTGCAGGTTTCGTTGATATCGTCCATGATACATTGTGAACCATCAATTTTCTCGACTCTTATTGACTTCTCAAGAGGCTTCCTCTGGGATTGGCATTCATGGAAGTAGATAAAACCGGCCAAGACAACCTTTGTCATGATGAACCCCAATATTTGATTGAAGGAATTACATAATACATGAGAATTTACAGAAACGCATTGGTATGTGCCAACATGGGTAGAAAAATAGCACGGTTACATGTTCATTTATATCGAAACATGCACCAAAACATAATAACCGTTGTCAAATGGGCTCACTTCTAATTTCGAATAGTTTACTTCATAGAGTAATTTTCCTTGCAAACTTAATTTTGTTCTCTTGCCTCAGCCAGCTGAAGTTTCAAATGTTGAATATTTTGTAAATAATATCTTTTTGCATATGCTAGTTGTCTTTGACAACCCAACCACTTTACTTGTGATGTATGACTGCATTCATGTTGTCCAGGCATGTGCTTCACCTAACTATTCATCCTTGTATATGATCATTTCTTGAGTTGTGCTACATTGTTCCTCCATTTCATGAATCGGTTTTTCTTCTAGTTGCTCCTGAAGGTTCGCAAAAATTCTAGTGCGTTATTTTGCTTGCTCATCCAATCTACTTTGGATTTGCACCACCTTAGTCCTAGCAATAAACTGTGCTCTAAGATCTATTTCTAATTGTTGTAACAATATCATGCAGGTGTTGTTGTATTGACTCAGAATTTCTCTTCTCTGAATCGATGGATAAAGAAGCTAAATCAGTCCCCAACTGTCTATTAGACTGCTACACATGCTTTATCTCATAAATTGTGGTGTCATCAGGCTAGCTCATATTCTACCTTGGATTAATTCCACCGAAAAAACCTTATCCCTCCTTGAGCCTTCTGTCACCACTCTCCATATTTTCCATCCCAACTACACCGGAATGGTTGCCACTACACCATCCATAGTATAGTAATAATGCCATTGTTTCATATCTTTCATGTCATAGCATATGTCCCCTATATGTTGATTAAAATTATTTGAGGGAATGCTTTGAGGGCAGACAAGCTTTGTGATATGTTTGAATATTTTATCGCCAAATAAAATGTCCCCACCTGAAGTGTGAGGGCATGATAGGCTAAATCAAATTACATTTTGGATTTATTTGCTCAATTAAATAGATTATTTGGTGAAAAAAGACCTTGGAACTTGTGATTGAATATGCAAACCATGAAAGTATATGAAATGCTACATAGGCTAGGATATACACTGTCAGATTTAAATGGCTTATTTCCAATAATATATATTTGACTTATTCACCATTGGATGCATTGTTGCAGGCTGCATATTGTTTGTGACAAAAAACATGTAATAGTGGAAGTTTGGCCTGAGGTGGGTTGATAATCTCCCACAACCCATTTACAAAATCAAGGGGAAATACTTGGCTTTCCACTTCCTCCCATTCCTTACCATTACATTGGAATACTAATGCAACCACTTAAATTTTATCCTATGTTCACTTAATAGGGATTTTAGGCTGAGCATAGGCCATATGTGTTGGCTTGGTATTGTGAGTGAACAATTTTTGGTATCAATGAAGGTGGAAATATTGGCAGTATCACAAACACTAATCAGAAACATTGAATGGTAAGGGATAAAATATATGGGATTATATAAGTCATTTATAGATTGGAGATTGAACTTCTAGGATAAATCATGTTTTACAATCCTTATCCTTATATTTCTTACATACATTCTTCACTCAGAACAAAATATTCATTTATATACTTCTTAATTAATCGATCGTACCCTGGGTTGGGAAAATATATTTAATTTTCACTTTGATCACTTTCCAAATGTGCTCGTTTATTATTAGCAAATTCGGTTGAAATGACCTTACCATTGAGAGAGAGACTAACACATGAGAGATGGTTTGGCTGAAAGCAGGACACATCATGTCTTACTAGTGACAAGCCTTTAGGTTTCTATATCACCTAATTAATGCATGACTCACATTACTTTTTCACATGAGGAGGAGAACAAGGAGATTAAGCACCCACGATACCTAATTGGGGCATGTCGCGTGAGATCAGATTGGATTGGGGACTTCAATGATTCTAAAAAAGGGTGCTTTTTTGGTGGGTTTGAAATGATAAGAATGACAATTTCATGATGAAATGGATGAAATATGGATGAATGATAGATGACGTGTAGATGAATGATGTGGATGACACATGGGTGATGACATGTAGGGAACATTCGCAGAAGTCGTAAAAATGGAAAAGTGTTGAATTTATCTATTGATGTTAGTATGAACTATTGACAAACAAATCTTTTGGACTTCATACTTATTATATGACATGAAGGAGGTCCAAAATTCTCATATATGAAATATGACCAAGTGTCAAAGTGGTGAAAAATGAGTGTTGAGGGACTTTAGGTGTAAAGTGAGAGCCACAAAACTTTATGCGGGTGGAAAGTTTAGAGGTAAATTATTATTTCAAGGAGTCTAAAATTAATATTTCAAAATGATTATTATGGGACTTGGAAGTAAAGCGAGTGCCACAAAACTTTGGGCAAGCGAGATTTGATGATAAATGCTCAATACAAGGAGTCCAAAATTTAGAAAAAAATTAAGAATGGATCATGAAAAGAAATGAAAAGGGAGAGGTGGGAGACTATAACCCTTAGGAAATTGATCAAGTAAAATTTATCAACATGTCTACATGCATAAAATATACTCACGAATTTGATATGGTTTGAGCACGCCATTTGTTGGGAATGTACACCCTGTCTCATGAAATGCATGCCTTTCCTAAAAAAATGCACACCTTGTTGGGTGTGTGTTATATTCTTTCCATGACTAGCCCCAGTAGTTATGTCGGGGGGGTGGCTAGCCCCCCCTTCATTGTGTCAGGCACAACGGGGGGTCATAGGGGGGGTGAAAATGCCCCCTATTGGGGGGTTTTAGGGGGGTGGTAGCCCCCCTATACAGGGTCTGGGGCAACACCCCACGGAATTTTTTTTTTGGACCCTATATGAGGTGGGCGAACCTACCTATGGTTTTGTACATGGTTTTCACACATGGTTTTGGGCATGATGATTTTCTTCCCATGGTATTTTGTTGATCTGGTCAAGGGATATACGGTTAGGTTCTAATCCAGGGTTAAAGGAATGGGGTTTATGGATGCTTCAACATGTATATATGTATTGTAACATTGAAAGGAATATAATGAAAAATCAATCTGGTAGTCCTGGTTTTGGGATCTAGGGGAAAATCTATGTGTATATTTGTTTTATGTTTTATGCTTTCATCATTGTTTATTTTCTGTTTTTAAAATTCGTATGCAGGTAATTTTTGTACAGGGTGAAAACCTACATTTGGTATCAGAGTTGTTTTGGCTTCAAGGAGACGCCTTTGCTGCTGAGGGGTTTTACTCGAGCCTGTGGTAAACCATGTTCAGTGGGAGATCTGCAATATTTATTCTCGTGGTGAAAGAAGATGGCGAGCAGTAGAAAGATAGAGATCGAGAAATTTAATGGTCAGATTTTTGAGTTGTGAAAACTCAATATGGACGATCTGTTGGTGGATAAAGATCAATGGATCGTGGTAGATCTAGGTACTAAACCAATGGAAATGTCAGTTGAAGAGTTGGCGAAGTTAGATCAGAAGGCAAAGAGCACAATACAGCTGTGTATCTCAGATTCAGTATTTTTGAATGTATCAGGGAAAGCTTCGGTGAAGGCTTTGTGGGAAAAGTTAGGGACTTTGTACCAAACTAAGTCTCTAGTGAATAAATTGTTCCTACAGAAAAAGTTGTATAACCTCAGGATGAAGGATGGAGACTCGATGACAGAGAATCTGAACACCTTTAATACTTTGGTAAGCCGGTTGTTATCTGTTAATATAAAAATTTTAGATGAAGATAAGTGCATCAGTTTGTTGTGTTCTCTACCAAATTTGTGGGATAGTCTAGTTTTTGCAATAGGTAGCAATGTGACTACTTTATAGTTTGATGAAATAGTCTCATCCTTGATGTCAAAGGAGATGAGATGTAAAAATACAGAGGGCCAGAATGGTGATGCCTTGTTTTTATAAGGACGGTCCCAAAATTGAAACAAAAATAATTCCTAAATTGGGAGATCTAAATCTCCAGGAAAACTTGTAAAGGTGTGCTAGAAATGTGGAAATGAAGGGCACTTCAAAAAGGACTGTAGATATAAAGCTCTTGAGAAAGGAAAGGGATCTAATGATGCTCCTTCTGCTGAGGTGAAAACCACCTCAGATGAAGGTGGGGATTTGTACTTGGCTTCTTCTTCAAGTACACATGTAGATCATGAGGCATGGTTGATTAACTCAGGTGCATCCTTTCACTTCACTCCCCACAGGGAGTGGTTCTACGAGTATGATAAATATGATGGTGGTGATGTCTTCTTAGGGGATGACAGGAAGTCTAGAATCGTCGGTCGTGAAAAAGTCAACTTGAAGTTGCAAGGTCGAAGGATTAGAACACTTCCACGTGTTCTGCATATTCCTGCATTGGCCAGAAATATGATTTTTGTAAGCAAGTTGGATGATGCAGGTGTAAAAATAATGTTGGAGAAATATACCTACAATATGGTTTGGGGAGCACTGGTATTGACGTGGGGAGTTTGGATTGGAACTATGTCCAATCTTCAAGGTAGCACTATTATTGATGGGTGCAACAATTATGTGGTTCATGAAAGTGGAGTAGAAAATATAGTGGTCTCTCGAGAAAAGACCATGTTATGGCATCAAAGGCTTGGACATATTGGAGAGAAGGGCCTTCGAATACATCATGGTAATGGTATGGTAGAAGGTATGTCTAATTTATCTCTGGATTTTTATTTATGTGAAAAATGTGTATATGGGAAGTAGAATCGGGTGAGTTTCCCCTCTGGTGCTAAGAGGGCGAAACGGATATTAGAGCTTGTGTACAGTGATGTGTTTGGACTTGTGTCGGTTCCATCACTGGGTAAGTATGTGTACTATGTATCATTTATAGATGACTTCTCAAAGAATACATGGATATCTTTCCTCAGGAAGAAATCTAAAGTCTTTGACAGGTTTAAAGAATTTAAGGCTATGGTGGAAAACCATACATAGAAGAAGATAAAGGTGTTGAGAATAGATAACGGTGGATAGTTTTGCAAGAAGGAATTTTAAGAGTTCTATAAGAAGTGTGGTATAGCATGGAAGAATACTACTCCATACACACCTTAGCAAAATGGAGTTGCAGAAACAATGAACAAGATTTTGATGGAAAAGGCAAGAAGCATGCCTAGTGGTGTCACATTAGGATATGAATTCTGGGCAAAGTCAAGGGAGACTGCATGTTACCTGGTTAATAGACCACACTCATCAGCGTTGGAGGATAAGACTCCACAAGAGGTATGGACTGGTAAGAAACCATTTCTTGCACATTTGAGGGTATTTGGATGTGATGCATATGTACATGTTCCAAAGGAGAAAAGAACCAAGTTGTATAGTAAATCTGAAAGGTGCATCTTTATTGGGTATAAGGATGGTTTAAAATGTTATAAGCTTTGGAACCCAGAAACAAGGAAGGTTGTGTATAGTCATGATGTGGTGTTTAGAGAGGTTAAATATGTTATTAAACATGAAGTCCTACCAAAGGAGCCTGAGAATATAGAGTTTGAGCTAAAGGAAGAGGAATCCAACTCTACAGCAGAAGAGGAACCAGAAGATGAAGAGCCACAAACTCCAGCTGTTAGAAGATCAATTCGAGAAAGAAGGAAGCTAGAAAGGCATAGTTCAGCTACTTTCTATTAAAATTTTTCTTTATATGTTACTAGTGATGATCCCAGAACAATCAAGGAAGCAGTAGATTCATAGGATGGAAAACTCTAGAAAGAGGCCATCGTTGATGAAATGACATCTTCGCACAAAAATGAAGCTTGGGATCTAGTGGAGTTGTTGGCTGGAAGTAAATCCATTGGAAGAAAAATGGGTGTTTAAGAAGAAGATGAATGTAGAAGGAAAGGTGGAGAAAAACAAAGCTCGGTTGGTAGGAAAAGGTTATTCCCAGGTGCCATGAATTGATTTTGGTGATATTTTTCTCTTGTTTCCAAGGTAGATTCTATTAGATTACTTTTATCTGTTGCTACTACTTTTGATTTTGAGGTAGAACAGATGGATATGAAGACAACATTTCTTCATGGGCATCTAGAAGAAGAGATATACATGAAACAACTTAAAGGCTTTGCAGTGAAGGGTAAAAAGGAACTGGTATGCAAGTTAAGAAAAAGTCTTTGTATGGTTAAAAAAGTCACCAAGGATGTGGTATTAGAAATTTGATACATATATACAAGGACTTGCCTTCACTAGAAGCAAAGCATACCATTGTGTGTATTTTAAATTAATTGATGACCATGCTATTTATTTGGCTTGTATGTGGATGATATGTTGCTGATTGGAAATAACAATGAAATTATCCAGGAATTGAAGACCCGATTGTCCTCCAAATTCAACATGAAATATCTTGGTGCTGCAAACTATATTTTGGGCATGGAAATTAAACAAGATTGGGCAAATAGGAAGCTCTGGTTAAACCAAAGGATATATTTTGCGACAATACTGTAGAGGTTTAGTATGCAGGATAGTAAACCAGTGAAGGTTCCTATTCTTGTAGGTGTAAAGTTAGCCATTGAACAGTGTCCTAAGACATAAGAAGAGGAAGAGGACATGTCCTATGTTCCATATGCAAGTGCAATTAGTAGCCTGATGTATGCAATTGTATGTACTAGACCATACATTGAACATGCAGTGGGAGTATTGAGCAGGTTTATGTCAAAACCAGGGAAGCAGCGTTGCACAATAATGAAGCGGGTTTTCAGGTATTTGTGTGGCACTAGTGATTATGGTTTGTGCTACCAAGGAAGACCAGGATTGGATAGAGTTTTGGACATCTGTGGCTTTGTTGATGCACACTAGGATGGAGATCTGGATTAGAGAAGATCTACAAGTGGGTATGTTTTTAACCTATTTGGAGGTGCAGTTAGTTGGATGAGTAAGAGACAATCTGTAGTGGCACTTTCAACTACAGAGGCAGAATACATGGTACTCATTCGTGCAAGAAAGGAAGCATTTTGGTTACAGAGATTGTGTTCAAGCATGGAGTTAGTACAGTGAGATATAAGGATAGACTGTGATAGCCAAAGTCTAATTTTCTTGGCAAAGAACCCTACTTATCATTCAAAGACAAAGCACATTGATGTTTTAGTATCACTTTATGAGGGATATGGTTGAGGAAAAAAAGGTATTGTTGGTAAAGGTGGACACTTTTAAGAATATTGTAGATGCATTAACAAAGTCTGTGAGCACTAAGAAGTTCTCTTGATGTAGAGAAACTATGGGTGTTGCAGGGTTGGACCAATGTCTAAGCTCTCATGTGCCCCCCCGTGGAAAGAAAACAACAAATGGGAGAATGTTGGGTGTGTGTTATATTGTTTCCACGACTAGCCCAAGTAGTGAAGTCGGGGGGTTAAAGGGGGGGTGGCTAGGTCACCCGTTATTGTGGGGGAGGTCATGGGGGGGCAGCAACCCCCCCTATCGGGGGGTACGTCCCCCTCTACAGGGTTTGGGGCAACGCCCCGGGGGAGTTTTTTTTTTTTTGGACCCTATATTAGGTGGGTGAACCTACCTACAGTTTTGTGCATGGTTTTCACACATGGTTTTGGGCATGATGGTTTTATGCCCATGGTATTTTGTAGATCTTGTCAAGGGAACTACAGTTATGTTCTAATCTAGGGTTAATGGATTGGGGTATATGGATGCTTCGGCATGTATATATATGTATTGTAAATTGAAAGGAATATAATGAAAAATCAATCTAGTAGTCTCGGTTTTGGGATCCAGGGTAAAATCTCTGTGTATATATGTTTAATGTTTTATGCTCTCTCCATTGTTTATTTTATTTTTAGAATTCGTATGCAGGTAATTTTTATATGGGGTTAAAACCTACACACCTTGCTTGAGGAAATGCATACTCTATCTCAAGATATGCATTCCTTGACTCAGGAAATGCATGACCTACCTAAAGAATGCACACACTAGCTCAACAAATGCATGCTATAACTTAGGAAATGCATACCCTACCTCGGGAATACATGAACTACCTTAGGAAATGCATGCCCTACTTCATTAAATGCATGCCCTTACTTAGGATATGTCTGCCCTATCTCAGGGAATGAACACCCTTTTTAGGATGCATCAACAATTAATTCTGGTAAGTTTTATCTAGACATCTTGTTAGCAATGATTCTAACCATAATTGTCCACTATGACCAAATTGGAACCTGATACTCTTATGAAATATTCATAAACTCCATTTGGCTATATGTGAGAGAGTTATCCCAAAATTATGGTTTGTAGAAATTGGCAGGAAGAGCACTTCCAATGTTGACTTCATAACTTTAAAGAAAACTCACATTGGTTGATGTTGTACTACAAATATACTATTGTCATTTAATGGAACAACACTAATAGATAATTTATGTTGTAAATAAGAACTCCAACTACCTTTACTGGTGAAAAAATTCCATACCTACCAATGTTATAATCAATAATACATCGAATCAAAATGCAGATATAAGTACTTAATTCATTTAACAACATGTGTCTTTTATCTTTATGACTTCTTTCCAATTTGCAACATTGTACATTACAAAATTGTTCCTATGATTTTTGGCCCTAATTATTTAAAAAAAGACATTGGGGGCATTTAATTTCCTAAGAAAATTTGTCCATTACAAAATTATGACATAAGTATTCTTGAGGAGAATTACTTAATTTACAAGACAACTCAAAATTGTCAACTATATTCACAATTTCATATCTAAATTGATCAGTGGATTATATCCTATGATTTGCTTTGGAGTATTCGTGTTTTTTCCTTGCTTCATTAGCTCTTGATTGACTAAGCCCTCTTCCATCCTTGCATTAGAACATTGAAAAAATGTTGGATGAGATTGAGAGAATAGCTGAGATATTTTGCGACTCATCCTTTAATTTTCTTTTTTGAAAGAAAAAAATTATTTTCCATATGTTGGTAGAGTATTGTATATGACCATCATTTCTTGGTCATGAACTTAAGTCTAGGAAGCTTGAAGAGGACTTATCTACTCTAACTCCTCACTTAAGAACTGGAATTCAAAATTTAATTAATATATACCAACAATAAGATTTTTAGAATTAGACATTGGAGGTGCAACTCTATGCCACACTCCTTCCAAACAAAGATTGGTTAGAAAGGAAATAAACAATGTTAGGGGGTCCATAGAAGAGGGACACAGTGGAAAAACCATGGGATTGAATGGGAATTTAGGCTGCAGAGGATGCATAAATCATCCCTAGAGTAGCAAGATGACATAGTGCAATAGTATCCAAGAGGAAATAAGGTTGAGAAAAAATTGTGGACCAAAATTATGAAAAGTAGTGGAAACAACATGAAATAGGGGGGTCTAGACCATTCTATCCCGACAAATGCCAAGAGAAGTGCCTAGTGCGCTAACAAGGGAGAAAGGATATCTTCATGAGGGTATAGGGAGTTTATCAAGCATAACCACCACATGAACTCACCCAACACACACTTCACATAGATTATCACAATCTTGGAACCTAAAATTCACCCTACATGTCAATTAAAACACTAATATTTACAATTATTTTTTCTTTGTTTGCCATTTTATATTTCATAGAAATTTATGAATGTAAAAATTCTCTTATGATATTATATACATTAAATTCCCATGTTGATTTACAAATGTCAAAATCTTTTATGAGATTGTACACAATAAATTCTCAAGATGCCTCATGGAGGGAGACCGATGTGGGTTGATGTGATCCATGTCTCATGGATGGAATTACATTGAACATGATTTGACTATTCACTGGGTATTATAAAATGAGGAAACAATTTTTGGTCATACAACTCTAATATTGTGTATGGGATGATATCATGTATGAGCTTTGTGGCCTCTAATTGAAAGGTGTTCTTTGGTTACATTTTTCACTTATTCAATCTAATATGATTTTTGACCAATTATTCTATACTTGCCAATTTTTATGTAGGTTGAGTCTATTGTAAATATTGCATATGTATTATACATATCTCCATTTAGATTGAGCACACCATTTGTTGGTTTTTTTTGGCTAAGGAAATACATATCCTGTCGCAGCAAATGTATGCCCTGCCTCAAGAAATGAACACCCTTATTGTGATGCTTCAACAAATTAACTTTTGAAAATTTTTATCTAGACGTGCTTTCATAATGATTCTATCCACGGTTGTCTATTATAATCAAATTGGAACCCAATTCTCTTATGAATTATTCATAGAATTTATAAGGTGATAAAAAAATAAAAAAAAACTATTCTTATCATGAGGCATGAGTATATCTTGAAAAGTTTGTCAAAAATTTCTAGGGGAATCCGTGAAGAGAGAAGGCCACACATTGACTTCCACTTCACTACTAAATATTGCTTGATAATTTTTTTAGTAGCAAGCCCAAAAATTAAATCTTCATCATAGTCAACATTTGTTGGTCCCATTTGGAAATACAAATTTTATCAATCTAAGATGGGGGGTTAACACATTAATCTAATTCAAGGGCATCTCCAAAGGAGCAGCACAAGGAAATAGGAGCTCAAGCAGAGGCAAAATCTGACTAAGTATGGGTCAGAACCTTTCAGTGAGAAGAGAGATAGGTTATGCACTTGCAGGGTGTGCTTAGTTGAGCAAATAAATTGTAATACATCTCTATTCTTCTGATTTAACGCAAGTAGGCATTGGGGTTTTTAGTAGTTTTCTTTCCCCGGGAAAAATTCTTGTTTCGTGTGTGTTATTTCTTATTGCATGTCTAAATCTTTTGTTCTAGATTTTGAATTACTTTCTGCAAAGCAGTAGAGTAGGTTTGTGTCTTGTGGTTTTGATTAAAACTTAATGAACAGTTGCAAAACTACAGTGTAATTTTTATAGTAAATGAATAGACCAATTGTCATTTAATCTGCTATCAAATGAATGGTTGAAACAAACGAGAAATTTATCTTATCCTCAAATTTAAATTTATTTTAAGTTAATTTGCGATCACAATGTTTTCCAACATTCTACATTGTGTTGGACCTTCAGGACCTAAAGGGCTTAGACCATCATACGATATCGAAAATTACTAGATAAATAAGCAATGTATCAAGTGAAACAAGATGCAAAAATTGCTCCCTCTTAAGGCATTTCTTGAGATTTGAAAGTTTATGTCATGAAAATAAAATCGTTGTTGTCTAAGGTCAAAACCATGAAATTTACCCTGGTGGAGGATTTAACCTAATTCACCAATTACTAGATATTTAACAAGGTATTTCAAATCTTCAAACTTTTGAATATATTTGCAAGCAAATCTAAAAACATCAGAAAAAATCTTCAGAAACGTCACAAATGCTTGAGAATATTCAAAATCACCATATAAATTGTGAAAAACAGTTTCAAATTCAATATAATACTCCTCTAACTTGGCTTTGAAATCTTCATAGTAGATGACATGCATTCTCACCACCAACTTCAAAACACTTCAAGCTTCATAATCTGTATTAGAGCAGGAAAAGTAAATTCCAGGATCCCTTATGCAAAATAAGGAATTCAATCTGAACCAAAATCTTAATCTAATGTGGCCTACAACACAAAAAAAAAAAACTTCAGCCCAAAAGTGCCAATGAAATTTTAGACAATTAAAAATGGAGTTGTCATTAGTGCAGCTTTTTGGAAGCTCTTACAATAGGTTTTTCCGGTCTAATTTCTCTAAAATCCGGCAGGAATATTGAAATCATAAGCTTGATGGGTAATCCTGTGCAATCAAAGTGCCCTAGGGGTTTTCCAGGGTGCTGAATCCATATATACAGTTAAAAAACTAGTTTAAATAACACAAATCAAGATTCCACCTCAAATTTTTCCATCAAATTCTAGCACCGGAAAGTCCAAAAAGTCGCACTAAAGACAACTCCAAAAAAAATTCCATTAGAGGAAACTTCAGCCTAAAAGTGCCAATGAAATTTTCATGTAATTTCCATGTCATAATATGTAAACCAATCAAAATACTTTAAATTTAAAAATAGGTACATGTAAATATTTTGGAGGGAAAATAAAGAAAACTACTTTTTTTAATTGTATTTTTGGCTTATCTCCTTATACGTTTACTTAAATTTCAAGTGTAGACACTCGTTGGATAGGGAATTAAATTCCATATCCAACAAGTACCCATTATGCATACTTTTGAGAATACTCACATTGATCAAAATTGAAGATACATTAAAAAAAGTGTTGAACATGTTTTTTTAATGTATCTTCATTTTTTATCAATGTGGGTTTTCTCGAAAGTATGCATAATTTGTACTCATTGGATGTGAAATTTAGTTCCACATCCAAAGAGTGCCTACACTTGAAATTTTAGTAAACCTATAAGGAGATAAGCGACAAATACAATTTAAAGAAGTAGCTTTATTCTTTCCCTTCAAAATTCATAACTCTTATTTAATTAATTTATCTATTATTTTCTTATTTTATTTTAGGAGGCCACTTTTAGGCTGAAATTTTCTTTAATGAATACAACCATTTGATATCTCAAGCTTACTTTTCTTACATTAGGAAATCGATCATAGAACACACCAATGGTTCCTATTACAGAGTCCCTTCAATCACCTACCAAATCTACACAAATTGAACCAAAAATGCACCAATTTTACCCGAATTTAAACTAGAATGCACTAAAGACAGACATAACTTATTCCTGTCTTGAAAATCCTAAACATTTTCAATGAGATTAGGGTGTATCTGAGCCTATAGATAACAACATTGGCACTGCTTTGGCTGAAATTTTTGAAATCAGCCCCAACTATGGTAATGTACTTCCCACCAAGCAACCAAGCCAAATAATAAATAGTATTTGAACACCCACCTTTGAGGCTAAAATGTTTCTCTGCATTATCCTTGTCATTCTTGAAACCTCACTCTTCCTTCCTCGGAAAATTATCATTTCACTGTCAAACCCCTAAAGTCAGCAGTCTAATTCCTTCACAAACTTCATTTCCTTCAATCCTTCATGACTATTGTTGTGGGTAATACAGAGGTCTTTGGCTTTCAGACAAGGAAATGAGAAGGTTGTTTCTATAGCTAGAACCTACATATTGTGATGGTTTGAAATAGAGGTGTGGGCTTGTCGAAGTGTTTCTCTAGGGAAGGTCAGGTGGCACACGAGCCTCATTCAAGGACCTAGCCTGCATGAGCTCTAGGTGCAAGACCCTTTCTATATTTTAATTTATTTTAGTTTTATTTACTTCTTTTATATATATTTTTATATATCTATGTTATTATTGTTATAAAATCATGGTAATTGTAGATTAAGATTGATTTTCCTTTCTTGATAATTACTTGTGAGATTTATTGTCCTTTTATTACTTTATTATTTCTTCTTCATCAAGTAATTACCAAAACTTAAAGTTCATGATGATCACAACAACACAAAGAACACAAGATAGAGGCTCCATGTCAAGGGGAAACCCCATAATTGGGGAAAACCTTAATAATCCTCTTCTTATAGAATTAGATCAAAATGAGACCTCTAATACCCAAATACCAAGGCCTCATCCAAGCAACAAGTTAGCCCTCCAAAATCATTTCTCAATCAAGTCAAAGTTCATCAAGTCAAAGATGATCAAACTTCAAAAAATCTACTCAAGTCAAAGTTTATGCTGTCAATCTCAAGTATGCAATTCAGACCTGCAATCCTTGGCTTCCTGCAATTATCCAAAAACCCTAGCTTCACACGTGTGAGAGAATCCAAGGATAAAATCAAATTTTTCTTCTTTTCTTTGTCTTTCTCTTATTTTCTTGATATTCACTCTTCTTGCTTCCTTCCTCTTACTTCATATCGAACTTGTGTAATATCTCCAAATGAGTCAAAGTATCTTCCTTTATATACCCTTCTCAAGAGATCGAATAGGCCTCTCCTAGGCCAACTTTTCACCGGTAGGGTTGACTTGGTCTTGGGGGTCATTTTGACTTTCTACACTCAAAAATATTTTTTCTTTCTTATTACAAATTTCCCAAATGCTTCTTATACATATGGAAAAGACTCTTTTTGACTCAATAAACGCTATGAGCATAAGAACATGCTTTGACCTAGATTTGAGCATGAAACCCATTCTTGAACAAATAAAATTAGTTTTCTTATTTTTGCTTTTGATACAAGAACAAAGATAATTATGAAGACCGAACCTAATTACTTTCCAACAATTATATTATTTAATATATTTTTAAATATGTTTTATTATTTAAATTATGTTTTAAATCTTCTTTATTTAATATGTTTTTAAATATAATGATAAAATCAAAATATGATTAATAAAATAATATTAAAAAATAATTATAATAATAAACAAACAAATTTAATTAAATTATTTTTTTAATATAAAATTTTATTAAATAATTATGGTTAAAAATAATGAATTAAGTGTGATCTTAATTAATTAAATTTAGATTGATACCTTACATTAGAACCTTCAAGGAAATGATTCACTAATTAATTAAGATTGAAAAAGGGAAAAATCAAATGTTAGGGAGATGTTAGAGGGTGAGTGATAGGTGGATTGCAACACTAACCTAGATAGTACTAAGAGGAAGTTAGTAGGTTATAGAGAGATCACACATGAGAGTATTCAGTAGATCCATGAGGATCTACCCAGCATCAGTAACACTCATTTACAAGCATAGTAAAAGGAAAACTTACTCATATCATTTCATAAGCATGTGTGAACCAAGTAATAGTTAATAATGTATAAGCTACACTAGTGTACCTTATGTGTCATGTAGATATTGTACTGGTACAAAATGGTGAGTACTTGAGGAATCAAATCCAAGGAGGGTCGAAACAAGGACCACCTCCTCTAGAAACATGATTGTCATCACTAGAGCTAGATCTTATCTTGCACTCCCTAGAGGCAATTAATGAGACTTTAATAGGGCACCAAACAAGTGAGGTGGAAGTAGAGAACCCTCCATCAGGACGATGAAATCTTAAGAGATCAAGGGACTCTAATAGAAGACTTCCAAATGAGGACATTACTAGGGAACTATAGAAGATTAAGCCCACAAAATTTGTTGGAGGCCCTGTCAATGAATGAGCAGAAGATTAATTGGAGGGAATGACAATATCGTTCATACTAAGCGAGTATAATTCTAATTCAAAGGCTAAGATAGTGATATTTCAGCTCGAAGATAATGCCCTGAATTGGTGGGGAAACCTGGAGTAACAACTACACCTAACTCCTGACATGGTTACCTAGGATTTATTTGAGGAAAGGTTTAGGAAGAAGTATTTTCCAGCATATTATGAAGAACAAAAAGTATGGTCCTTCCATTCTTTGATATAGGGAAGCCACACAGTATGTTAGCATCAAGTTTACACCTTCATTTCAAGTCAATGATGTCAATCTATCTTTTTTCAAGTAATAATCATGTAAAGGGGGGTGTTGTATTCATTATAAGGTTTTATAAGCCTAGGGAAATATGTCATTAAAACTATTTTACCTAACCCTAAGTGTATAAAAAATTTCACTTAGTGATTTGACTTATAATAAAAATTCGACTAGCACTACAAAATATTTTCGTAGCATGACGCTACAAAATGTTTTTGTAGTTCTTGAAAAAAAATTAACTCGATTTCCGACCCATTAACTCATGTTTTTTGAGTTCTCAAGTGGTGATTTGTAAAATATTGATCCTCCACCTGCATGGTATGACATTTTCCAACATTTTTGAGCCCAATTGAGTCGTTTAAGATCAAACCCTAGTTTCCCCTGTTTTCTGAAAACCGGTTTTTCTAGCAAACCCAAATTTGCATTTTTCCAGTTAAATAAGGTTGCTAGTCATCTTGCAGTCCTCTGTTATGGTATTTCAAGGTCATTAAAGGTGTTTGCAGGTCTTGGATCATTATAAATGGTTTGGTATTGCCACGTGAAAAGGTTTGAACCCGATGTCATGTACTTCAAAGTGTACCCTGAAATGTTTGATATTTTCAGAGATGCAGGTTGGGAACTAGTCTTTTAGCATTTCAATGGGTATAAACTCAGTCGGTGCCATGATTTTATCTTATCCTTTAATGGAAACATAACTAAAATCATGACATTGATGTTCCCTATCACAGAGGAGTCTATTTCTAAAGCAACGGGTTTGTCAGTAGAAGGTGAAAGGTGGTTCAAAAAGAAACGATTGTTGAAAGTGGATTTAAATTTCTTATTGAAAGAAGATTGTCAAAATCAAGATTGGGGTGCAAGGGTCCTCCAAAAAAAACTGAAACCTCAATGGGCTACTACACTTAGAACTATCCATATTTTCTTCACCTGTGAAGGTAGGTATTCCAAAGCTTACCTATATCACATGAGGTTTCTTTGTCACTTAGCAGGTTTTAGGAAAATGAATTTGCCATACTTCCTACATCAAAATTTGTTGAAAATGTGCACTAAGGCAAGGAAGAGACCTGAATTACAAGCTCATGATATTTGTCATCACAATCTCATTAAGATTTTATATACTCATGAGTTGAATAAGCAAGTAGAACAATTAAGGAAAATGAGGCAAAGGAACCCAAACCCACCTGTACCTAGAAGATCAAAAAGAGGCCAAAACAAAGTTCCTTCTCAAGCTGTAGCTCATGAGACCAAAGGAGAATCTAGCCAACCCTAGGTTGAAAAACATGAGGAGGTCCCTGTGAAGATGCTAGAAGTTGAAGTTTATGAAGGGAGGACTAGAAGCCAAAGAAGCCAACAAAGAATTATATTAGAGGGGGAAGAAATAAAACAAAAAATCACAAAAAGTAAAAAGGGAAAATATAAATTTGAATAGAGGATGAGGAAGTTGAGACAGAGGATAGGGTTCAGGGTAAAATACCTCACACTCATCCTACTAACAAACTAAGGTTGAATTTCAAATCTAGAATGAATCCTAAGTTCAAAGAAACAGTTATCATCCTTGATGAAGAAGAAAAAATAGAGCAGACTTCAAAGAGTAGAAAAAGACAGAGGAAAATAGAGTATGCTGAGAAGAACAAAGGCAAAACCCTAAAAGATGATAAAATTCCACAAAAAATTACCAAAAGGGTGACAAGGAGTCAAGATAAGTTGGATATCCTTGCTCAAGTTGCAAAAGACATAGGAAAGTGATCAGTTGACTTTAGGGATTAGAGTATGGCATAAACACTAATTTTGTTATAGTAAACCCTAATTTTGCTGCACCAAACCCTAATGGATATTTAAAATTTGGGTTTACTCTTGGTTAATCATCAAGCAATAATTATTTTTTGAGTATACTGTGGTAAGATATCATATATTTTTGTGGCTTAAGGAGTACGAGTCAACATGAGGAAAGATAACAACAAAGGAGTCATACAATTACACAGTTTTGCCATCATTTCCAGGTTCATGCATCAGTTGGATACAAGAAGGGAATGTGAGTTTAGCTTCAGAGAAAAAGAATATAATGCAACAGACCGTTCTATATCATATCTTGCAATAGACACCTCACTATTCTTCCAAGAGACTAGAATCAAGAGCATACAACAACCTTGTGCTCTGTTTTGACCAGGGATTATGTACTATATTATGGGTCTAAATAGCTAAGTTGATAGGGTTTATGTGATTTTTGTTAATTAAACTCTCAAAGATTATGTAAATATTTTGTAATCATTGTTATCATAATTCAAGGAGCTTATCTATATTATATTTTCTATATATTTCACCAAGAATATGAAGAAGGGTTAGTTTTTCTGAAAAATATAATCATTGCCTGTGTGTTGAATACTTTAATTATTCCATTTGCCAAGACCAGTAGATTCTGACTAGTGATATAAATATCCATGCAATAGTTGTTTTTAGTATGTATGTTATATGTTTTTCAATTTATCCTTTAATGATCACATAAATTCATTCCTTCTGAATGTTTGGAAAAGATAAATTAATTCAAAATTCATCATTTTGTTGATGCTCTGAGTTAAGTTTTCAAAGGTTCCCATCTTGATCGTCTAAATCTACCATAGGATTCACTATGTATGCCCTATTATAATGGATTTTTATTTATTTTTCTTCATTCATCTACAACAAATGACAAAGGTCTAGGATTTGCTATCCACCTTGCCTTTATCAATCTTGATCAGAAAACCAATTATCTTAGTAAACCTATCTAAACCCTAGCTATTTGACTCCATCACCCAAGTCATAGTGTAAAGGTCAGAGAGATCCCTCTCTGGATTGAGGGGCTAGCCTTAAATCTACAAGTTGGAGTGAAAATGCTACCATGGGAATTTCTCTCCTACAACCAGGAGAAAATTTCTAAGTGCTAACACCGTAAAAGAGTATGAGGTCAAATTGATGGAATTGGTTAGGTATGTCTCCTACATGGATATTGGTCGACACAAGAAAGATTGATTTTTTTATGGATTGAACCCTAAGATTAGGACAATGGTTTGGATGTGAAACCATTATTAGTTGCAGAAGTTATTGAAAATTCTTGCTATCTAGAAGTGCACTTGGACTTTAAAGGGGGAAATAGAGTTGTTTTTCCATAATAGTCAAGGTTTGTGGGGAAGGACCCTCAAACATTTTTAAGTGGAGGAAGTTGAGGGCCATCACCATATTGAAACAAGGATGTACCTAGAACAACGACAGTGGGGATTTCAATGGTTGGTAATGAAATTTTTTTGGTAGCTTCAAGGACTTGTGCAAGTCGAGGTCAGACAAGTGGGGCTGCAACTAGGGGTATTCATCCCATGGGAAGGAACTATTTCCACAGATCCCCACTATATTATGTTCAAAGTCTACCATGCCTAACTTGTTGGGGATGCAGGGGACCTCACTACCAACATGACTTCCTTGAGTTACAAAAGGGTAACAACCATAGAGAAGGAAAAGCACCAATGGGGGGAGTAGGAAGCCACCATCAGATTAATGTAGCAATTGATGACCACCAAGATGAACACTAATCTGCCATTGGTAGAAACCTCAGGAATGATAAGCCATGTAAAAGTTAAATTTTTGTTTAATTATAGTTCTATAAATAGTTTCATTTCACTTACATTAGAAAATTTTGGGTTGGCAGCCTATGAGCATAATTTTAAGGGGTAAAACAAGTAGTAGGACCTAGTTTTGATAAATATCAGGTAAACCTCGAGGTGTGCAAAACTATGTTAAAGGCATGCATCAAGACACTAGGGACATATGATGTAATCATCATAATGGACTAGCTAGAAGCTCATCGAGCTTTGGTAGACAATTTCAAAAACATGGTGATCTATTTAGATGATGAACATAGGTCAATTGAGATATATGGCGTCAAGAGATGAGTTTCCCTACAATTCATCTCCATGATGAAGTTAAAACATTGTCTCAAGAAAATATCAAAATTATATGCGGTCAAGACCGTAAGTGATGAGAAGGGACCCTCCTTAGATCAACACCCAATTTAGTTAGAATTTGATGATGGTTTCCCCATAGAGTTGTTAGGATTATCCAGTATGAGAGGAGATATATTTATCAATCGACCTAAAAACTAGTGCAAATCCAATATTCATGACACCCTATTGGATGACAACTCCAACACATTGTGAGTTGCAAATGCGGTTAAAAGAGCTATTAAATTTGGTATTTATTAGACCTAGTATTTCACCTTAGGGTGCATCGGTGGTTTTTGTCAAGAAGGATGGTTCCTTAAGATTTTGCATAGATTATAGGGACTCAAATCAAGCCATATTAAATAATAGGTACCTGATACCCTGAATAGATGATCTCTTCAATTTAATGAAGGCAGAAATGGTTTTCTCGAAAATCGATTTACGATCAAGATGCCACCAATTGAGGATTAAGGAAGGAGACATCCCAAAATTTTCCTTTTGAACTCAGTTTGGACACAATGAGTTTGTAGTAGTTCCATTTGGTTTGACTAATGCATTGGTAGTGTTCACGAGTCTCATGAATGGCATGTTCTTGAAGTATGTGGACCAATTTGTGCAAGACTTTCTAGATGATATTCTCATGTATTCAAAGAATTAAAAGGATCATGAAGGGAACTTAACGGTTGTATTGACATGCTTAAGGAAAAATAATTATATGGAAATTTTTGAAATGCTCCTTCTTTCATAAGAAAATTCATTACCTCAGGCATGTCATCTCAGGAGAAGGAATTCCAATTGACCTGGAAAAGGTGAAGGTCATAATGGATTAGCCAGTGCCAAAAAATTCTCATGAGATGTGTAGCTTCATGGGGCTAGCAAGATATTATTAGTGGTTCATTGAAGGGTTTTCAAATATTGTGAAACCCATCGACGGATTATAACACAAGGGAGTTAGGTATGAGTTGATATATAAATGTGACACTGCATTCATCAAACTAAAGAGATTACTAACCATTGCATCGATACTTCGAGTGCATGACAAGGAGAAGGACTTCACAGTTTTCACGAATGCTTCGAAATAAGGATTAGGAGCTGTGTAAATGAAAGAAGGCAGAGTAATATCTTATGCATCTAGAAATTTGAAGAAACCTAAAGAATTGTATGCTACCCATGACTTAGAATTAACAATAGTGATGTTAACTTTAAAACCATGGAGACATTGCCTCGTCGAGAGAAGTTTTGAGTTAAAAAATGATCATGAGATCCAGAAGCATCTCTTCACTTAGAGGGATCTTAATATTAAGTAGAGGCGATGGATTGAATTCATGAGTGAGTACGATTTTGAGATCTTGTAAATCAAGGGAAATGAGAATGTGGTGGCCAATGCACTAAGTAGGAGACCACATAAATTCTCTCTCATACCCTTCAGGGTCAATTTGAGGGGGCTTGTGTTGAAAAAACTCTTTGAAGATAGTTGGTATCTGAAGGTTACATCAACGCTCCAGAATGGGAAGCTGGTAGAACCAAAGTTTCAGGGCTATGCCCTTGAACCAGATGGACTATTGAGGTTTCATGGGAGAATGTACATCTCTAAGGAAGGGAGTATACAAAGAACCATCTTTAAGGAGTCACATAAAGAACTATATTGTGTGCATCTTGGCATAAAGGGGTATGCATACATGAAGAAACTATTCTTTTAGGTAGGCATGAAGCATGATGTGGTATAGCTTATCGCCAAGTCTCTTGAATGTCAGCAATTGAAGGCTAATAATTGCCAACCAGAAGGACTCATACAAACACATGACATCCCTATGTCTAAATGGGAGATCATTTCTATGGATTTCATTGTGGGTTTTCCACTCACTTCATAAAGGCACAATGGAATCTTGGTTGTAGTTGATAAGTTGACCAAAAGTTCCCATTTCATACTAGTAAGAGACACTTACAATGTTACCGATGTGGCATGAATGTTTATAAGTGGATTTATTTGGCTACATATGTTACCCACAATGATCATTTTTGATAGAGACCCTCGCTTTACATATAGATTTTGGAAAAGTTTGTAGTCAATGTTTGATACTCCGTTGAACTTGAGCACTACATATCATCCAAAAATTAAAAAGAGTAAACCAAGATATGGAAAACATGCTTAGAATGTACATTATGGATAACCAGACTGAGTGGGAAGGTACCTACCATTACCACATTCTTTTAGAATGCCTCCTTATCGAGCTCTATATGGGAGACCATGCAAGACACCACTGAGTTGGGAAAGGTGTTATAAATTAATTAACAGAGAAATTAAACAAAAATATAGAAATGCATAGAACAATAGAGACGCATATATACGTGGTTCACCCAATTTGGGCTATGTCCACGGAGAAACAACCAATCCATCCCTTTATATTATCCATCAAAATGAAGAGATACAACCTATAGTAGATCTGTTGGAATTTCATCTTCACCCTCACACAATTTCCTCTCTCTTTCTCACTAAGAAAAGTAATACACATCTGCAATACAATTATATCATATAAACTGAGGGGTTTCCTTATAGGGAAAAATACCCTAAATTAAACATAACTTCTATCATTAGATCATCTGCCTAAGGAATGACCTAGATTGACTATGAAATTACAATATTTTACAAGGTACTTTTTCATTTATTTTTAGCTTCAGGGGTGCTCGCACGGGGGGGGGGCCTCGAAACATGCATATGCCTCCCCTTGGACCCCTAGGAAGCAATAGTAGAGGGGGGAATCCCCCCCACACCTGCACGTCGAGGATTGGAATTCAAATGCGGCTAAAAAAAGACCTCTGAATCAAGAAGATAATCAGGCTCCACATCCAACAAAAGGTTGGAGGACAAAGTAATAGTTGGGTCAAAATTGGTCTAAGAAATGGAGGAACAAGTAAGACAAATTTGAAAACAGTTAAAGGAAGCACTGGATAGATAGAAGAGTTATGTCAATGCTCATAGGACCAACCAAAGTTATGAAGTGGGAGACCAAGTTTTTATTCATATCCGGCCCAACAATAACACCATTTGGTTTGGGAAGGGGACAAAGTTGTCACCTCAATATATAGGACCTCTTAGAATCAGAGAGAAAATTGGACTAGTTGCCTATAATCTTGTACTTTTGCCCCATTTTCATAAAACTCATGATGTTTCTCATGCATCTATTCTACGAAATTATGTTTATGACATATCTTACAAACTAGATTGGAGGGAATTGCATGTCTTGGATGTGGGAACCATGACGGTCAAACTGTTATGCATATTGGACAATAGGGTTCAACATCTCACGCATAACTTGATGGTCTATGTCAAGGTCTAATGGGAAAATTATAGCCTAGGGTTTTCTACTTGGGAGGATGCAGAGACTATACATGATGACTACCCCTCACTTTTTGACCCTTTGTTATACCCATTTTGACCTAGATAACTACCTTTGTTGGGGCCATATTTGTATTTTCATGTTGCCTTCTTTATGAATGCTATGTAATATTAATGCATTTTAGTTGGGAAAATGAACTTACTTATATAAAACAATTAATGGATTATGTTTTGTTGATTAAATTATTTGATGCATGACTTATCTGATGTATGATTTATTTGATCGCTACAACAAAACAAGCAATTTGCGCCAGATTTAGCACCAGCTTTTAGTGCATTTTTTCCCAATTGGGATGAGTAGCTTGATCCTAAATCTGGCTCTATTGTACCATTTTTAAAGCTTCCTTTTTTGCATCAAAATTTTCATATTTTTTTATGCCAAATTTCGCATCTTTTTTTGCATCATTTTTTGCATCATATTTTGCACCAAGTTTTTCATTTGGTTTTACAACTGGTTTTGCTTCTAGTTTTGTGCCCTTTTTTGTTTCTAATTTTCTATTTATTTTTACATCTATTTTTGCACCAATTTTTCTACCATTCTTTGCTTCTAGTTTTGTGTCATAATTTACATCGAGTTTTACACCATCTTTTGCATCTGATTTATTGCCTTTTTTGCATCCAATTTGTGCCAGTTTTTGCATCTAGTCTTATGCCATTTTTTGTTTCTAATTTTGTACTTATTTTTACATCTATTTTTGCACCCGTTTTTCTACCTTTTTTTACACCATTTTTTGCATCCAATTTTGCACCATATGTTGAATCTGATTTAGTGCCAAAATTTTCATCCACTTTTGCACCATTTTTTGCGTCCACTTTCTCGTTGTATTTGTCTCCCTTTTTTGCATCCTATTTTGCACCATATTTTCATCTAATTTTGCATCATTTGTTGCATCCAATTTAGCATCATTTTTAACACCATTTCTTGCATCCTTTTGAGCATCTAAATTTGCATCCTATGTTGAACCATGTGTTGCATCCACCTTTGCATCCCATTTTGTGTCTGTCAGGCTAGGCAGTAACTCTCCAAAGGCAGTAAAACTGATTCGTGTATATTCCATAGGTAACCCATTGTTATATACAATAGGGAGTGATTGTTCAGTTCATCTCCCGATCACTGTTCACCTTCCCAATTTATTTATTTACATAAAATTCCCAATCATGAAGATTAGGTGTCAACATTCCTCCCCTTAATCTGAAGGGATGTTGGTGAGTCCAAGCATCATTCTGAATCGTTCAAGCTTTTCCCTTCCAAGTGCTTTGGTGAAGATGTCTGCAATTTTCTCATTTGTGGAACAATGACGGAGATGGATTGTTTTGGCCTCAACATGATGTCGAATCAAATGATATTTATTATTGATATGCTTTGTTCGATCATGGAACTTTGGGTTCTTGGCCAACTTTATTGCATAGGTGTTATCAATCATGAGCGGAGTTGATTGTACTTGTTTTACCTGCAAATCTTCAAGAATTTTCCTGAGCCACACAATTTCTTTTGTTGCTTCAGCTGTTGCCACGTATTCTGCTTCTGTTGTGGAATCTGCTGGAACTGATTGTTTGCGTGATCTCCAGGAGACAGCTCCTGATCCAAGACTCATAGCATATCCTGAAGTAGATACCCCAGTTTCTTTGTCTTCATTGAAGTTTGAATCAGAGTATCCAATCAAGCTGAAGTCGTCCACCTGTGTATACTTGATTCCAAGGTCTTGAGTTCCCTTCAAGTACCTTAGAACTCTTTTTACAGCAGACCAATGTCCCTCACAAGGATTTTGCATGAACTTGGAGAGGATTCCAACAGTAAATGAAATGTCTAGTCTGGTAGTAGTGAGGTACATGAGACTTCCTACAAGCTGTCTATACTTTGTTGCATCCTCAAATTCCTTTCCTTCAACAGATGTGAGCTTTAAGTTTTGTTCCATTGGAGTAGAAAGAGGATTGCACTCTGTCATTCCAAATATGTTTAACAAATCTCCAATGTATTTCTTTTGACAAAGAAATATGGATTTTGGATGTTGGGTTACTTCAATGCCAAGATAGTAATGAACATAGCCCAAATCAGTCATTTCAAAACTTTTCCCCAATTCCTTCTTTATGGATGCAATGTAGCTTTCATTGTTCCCTGTCATTAAAAGATCATCTACATATACCACAAGATACACAACTGTTTTGCCAACTTTCTTGACAAATAAAGTTGCATCATCAAGATCAAAATGATTGAAGTTGAGTTTCAGAAGATGCTCAGTTAGTTTTTCATACCAGGCTCGTGGTGCTTGTTTGAGGCCATACAAGGACTTCACAAGTTTGCATACTTTATGTTCATGTCCTTTCACAGCAAATCCTTCAGGCTGGGACATAAAAACATTCTCTTTTAGATATCCATTCAAGAAGGCAGTTTTTACATCCATTTGATGGACTTTCCAACCGTTCTGAGCTGCTAGTGCAAAGAGTGTCCGGATGGTGGCCCATTTTGCTGTGGGGGCAAAATTTTCCTCATAATCGACCCCTTCCTTCTGTGCAAAACCTTTTCCCACAAGCCTAGGTTTGTGCTTGTCAAGTGAGCCATCAGCTTTGTACTTGTTCTTGTAGACCCACTTGCAGCCAATTGGTTTGGCTCCAAATGGAGCATCAACCAGCTTCCAAGTGCCATTCTTTATGAGAGCATCATACTTCTTTTGCATCGCTTCTTTCCATTCATCATGAGAAGCAGCTTCTTTGAAGGAAGTTGGTTCAAAATCTGTAGACAAGTTCAATTCACAATCATAAGTAACATCCATATCAACTGGTGAATTAGAGTCATCTACATCACCTCCATTTTGTCGGTTTGAATTTCTGGTTCCTGTTTTTCCAATTTCATCAGGATGAACACTTTCAAGTGTCTTTGTCAGCCATTTTGGGGGACCTTTCTGAGATGGTCCAGGCTACTATGTTGATTGAGTTGGGACTGAATCAAGATTGAGTCTCCCAATTCTATCAATTACATCACTTAAAGCATCATCCGTTGTTAGAGTTTCATGCAGAGGAGATTGTTCTTCAGAAGAAGATTCCACATGTTGTTCTAGTATAGGAATCCCACCTTCAAGATGTGGAATATGATTATCAAATTCTTGAAATGATTTCATTTTTGCGAATCTATCCAAGCGATCAAGTTGCCGCTCAACAACATTGTCAGATTTGGATGATTCAAGAAAAATGACATCTCTAGATACAACAAACTTTTTATTTACTTCATCATAGAGGCGGTATGCTTTAGAGGTGTTTGAATACCCCAGGAAGATACACTTATGACTTCTAGCACCAAGTTTGTTTCTATGTACCTTTGGTATCAAAGCATAACAGGTGGAACCAAAGATCCTGAGATGTTTTACCGAAGGAACATGTCCATACCACAATTCATAAGGAGTCTTGTTTCTTATAGCATTAGATGGACATCTATTCTTTATATATGAAGCACATAGAACAACATCAACCCAAAACATTATCTTTACATTTTTGAAGAAAAGCATGGATCGTACCATATTCAAGATTGTTCTATTCATTCTTTCAGCTACACCATTCTGTTGGGGATTATAAGGCACAGTTGTTTGATGTTTGATCCCATGTTGGCGAAGATAGTTTTCAAATTCATTTGATGTATATTCTTTTCCATTATCAGTGTGAATAGACCCAATATGAGATTGTGCATCATTTTCAATCCATTTATGAAAATTCTTGAATGTTTGAAAAGCATCAGATTTGTTCTTCAATAAATAAACCCAACACATTCTGGTGTAATCATCAATAAATGTCATGATATATTTATTTCCATTTGCAGAAGGAACAGGCATTGGACCACATAAATCTGAATGAATGAGTTCAAGCTTCCTATGTGCTCTTGAATGTGAATCATGAAAAGACTGTTTGCTATGCTTTCCTAGAATGCAAGCATCACATTGCTTATGTTTCCTAGGAATTGTAGGCAAACCAGCAACACCATTTTTCTTCAATAAGCGGAGACTGTGATAGTTTAAATGTCCAAATCTAGCATGCCATAATAAACTTGATGGAAGTGTACCTTATTTATGATGAGAAATATAAGAGAAATGTTGTGCATGAGCAGAGGTTCCTTGCAGTTTGAGAAGCCTTTCTTCTTCAATTCCCCTCATGACAAGTGAGTGGTCAGATGCTTTTCTTACCTCAAGCTTGCCATAAAACATATGAATGGAGTGAACTTGCTAGCGGATGTGGACCAAGGACAACAAGTTTCTCTTGAGCTGTGGGAGATATAGAACATGATCCAGAAGAAAGTCTAGAAGACCGGGCAGTTTAAGCCTGATTGTGCCAAGCCCTGATGGCTTGATTTTTGACTGATCTGCAAAGTATATTGCTCCATCAACATTGTCAGTGAAATCTTCAAAAAAATCTTTTCTATGAGTCATATGACAGGTTGCTCCTGAATCAAGCAACCAATCATTTTTCGAAGAAGCAAGTGAAGCATTAAACAAATCTTCATTTACTCCAATGTTACATTGTGCCTCAATATAGTGAGCAGATTCAGGTGCTTTACCTTTGTCTGTATCATCAGTTTTATCTTTCTGCTGGTTTCTTTTCTGCTCAATTTTGTCCCATGGTAGCTTGCATTTAGAAGCATCATGTGATCCATTTCGTTTGCAGCGAATGCAATGCAGATCTGCCTTTTCTCCTTGAGAATGTCTGCCCCCCTGCCTCTGAAGTATCTTCCTCTTCCTCTTCGTCCACCTCTTCCTCTTATAGAATCTTGAGCAGGATGCTTTTCTTTATGAGCAAGGCACACAGTCTCTTCAGAAGATTCAGGAGCTGTCTTCTTTCCAAAGGTTTTTTCTCTTTCAGCAAACTTTTTCACAAGAGAGTCAAAGGTTATATCTTTAAGATTTCCATTTGCTTGTAAAGACTCAAGATAATTGGAGTAGGTAGGATAGAGTGCCTTGAGAAAAGCAATAAGAGGGATATCCAGCTCAACCTTAGTGGATTTAATATCATGAATTATAGACTTTACTTCAGATGTAAGAGCAAGAGGATCATTATTTTTCAGTTCAAGAGTGAAGAGTTTAATCATGAGCTGAACAACTTCAAGTGCAGAATGTGAGTCATAGAGTTCTTTCAGATTTTGTAAAGCTTCAAAGGCAGTTGAATATGATGAAATATGACGACTTACTTCTTCATTTACAGATGCTGCGATTAATGCATAGGCTTTGTTGTTCTTGTTTTCCCAAATGACGAGCTCTTTGTCTGATGTAGGCTGCACTGGGTCATTGTCTCCTTCTCCGGCACACACTCCTTTCCACAACTCATTGAAGATGAGGGTGTGTTTTATCATTCGGGACCATTCAAGATAGTTCTCCTTGCCAGTGAGAACTATTCCTACCATAGAGATGATTGAATGCATTCTGTAAAAAATACTTCTGCTGATAAAAAAACTTCTGCTGATAAATAACTTCTGCTGATAAAAAAAACTTCCTTACGTTACAGCCTTATGCACTATATTTTCTTCAAATCCCTCTAATGTTTGATAGAAGCATCAGCATTTCATTGAAATATTATGTACATATCACTTCAATATTACATATCACTTTAATGCTTCAACGCAGCATTACCATTCAAATGATAAAAAAAAACTGTGCAATACTACTATTCACCTCCACAAATGCTTTGAATGATTTTTTTTTTTTAAACAAAACTGCGCAATACTACTATGTCACACCATTCCAAAAAATAACACGTCCACCAGCAGCTTCAATGCGGTTCAACTCGTCCTCTCGTTCGGGCTTATGGTCACTGGAAAGGGGAATAGCTTTGCCTCCCCTTGATAAGACTGCTCTGGAATTTAAGCATCAACCATACCTCAAAATACTTAGTCACAATAATATTTTGTCGTAGTCAATAACAGTGGTAGAGGCTAATAATTATTATTGCTAGTGTTAACGGAGCAGAGCAGAGTTTGGTTCATATCGCATGGTCAATGCCATGAAATTCTGCCACTTAAAAGAACAAATATGGCGTAGACACAGCGACAGATTTGGTCCTTTTTGTGGGGTAGAAACTAATGTTTGCGTTAGCGAATTGTAGCTTTGTGGGCTTCCATGGACTTTCACCAAACATGAAGCAAAATAAAAATATATTGATATGCTTTGATGCCTTTACCAATAGAGATATAGCGCAGGCAGCCCGAAATTTCTCAGGCATTCAAACGTTAATAATGTTGCTCATAAAACGATAATACCACTACTGTGAGCACTGAGAACTCAAAGCGATAATACCACTGCGTCGATGGCAATTGAACAGGTGCAGGAGGATCCGAGGTCCCCTCCCGTGTTGTTGATAGAGTTTGCAATAGCCACAAATTTTCTGGTGAAGGAAATGGCCTCAGGGTTGGTGAGAATTGCCCTTGAATGCGAGAGGGCTGTGAACAGAGGGAGGCTTTATCAGGAGCCTATCTGGACCATGTATTGCAATGGCAAGAAGAATGGGTATGCCATGAAGAGGAGCTGCTCTATGACAGACGAAAAGATATTTGAGATGGTGCAGGCTGTTTCAATGGGTGCGGGATTCCGAGGCATTCTACATGATGAATCCTGATGGCACTGGAGGACCAGAACTCAGCATTTTCTTGCTCAGAATATGAGACTAATTGCAGGTGAGCTACAAGAATCCATTCATGTGGGCAGAGAAATCATTTTAATGTAATTTGTGGGTCCTTCAAATGCACAACACACCACGGTAATTCAACGCACAGGTATAACGGCCTCAGCGTTAGGTAGACAACCTTCTGTGTGCCACCTTAACCAGAGAGGGCGAGGAAGAAATTATGGCATGGTCTGACTGCTCAGAGAGCGACAGAGGCAGAGGCAGAGTAGCGCTCTGGACAGAGGCAGTGGCAGCAATGATCAGGACAGAGGCAGTGGCAGAAATGATCAGGAGTTACAACTATTTTTAGAACTGGCTCCGATACCATGTCAGGCTAGGCAGTAACTCTCTAAAGGCAGTAAACTGATTTGTGTGTATTCCATAGGTAACCCATTGTTATATACAATAGGGAGTGATTGTTCAGTTCATCTCCCGATGACTGTTCACCTTCCCAATTTATTTATTTGCATAAAATTCCCAATCATGAAGATTAGGTGTCAACAGTTTCTAATGTTGCGTTCAATTTTGAGCCATTTTTTTACATTTATTTTTGCACCAAGTTTTGTATCATTTGTTGCACCTCATTTTGCATCCAATGTTATATCTAAATTTGAGCCATTTTTATGCACATTTTTGCACAAATTTGTCTACTTTTGTGTCCAATTTTGCACCATTTTTTATGTCCAATTTTGCATTCTTTTTGGTATCTAATTTTGCATCCTTTTTGGCATCCAAATTTGCATCTTTTTTTCTACCACATTTTGTGTCCACATTTGCATCTCATTTTGCACCTAGATTTTAGTTTGAATTTTGATCTAGTTATGTATCATTTTTAGCATCCTTGGTTTCACCTTTTTTTAGTCTCATTCTGCATCTTGTTTTGTGTCTTTTCTTACATCCTTTTTGCACCCAATTTTTCATCCTAATTTAACACCATTCTTTGCATCCTCATTTCGGTGTCCGTTTTTGCATTCTTGTTTGTGCCCAATTTGGCATCCTTTTGTATGCCCTATTTTGTTCCCTTCTTTGTGTCTAGTGTTGCACCCTTTTTTAATTCTACTTTAAAACCCCTTTTGTGTCATTGTTTGCATCTTGTCTTGATGGATAATTTAACATCCAATTCTACTCCCAATTTTTCGTCCATGGTTACATCCACTTTTGGCTTCTTGTTTAGAGTTTTTCTTTTATTTCCATTTATCACCCCCTTTATGGGTTCATTTTACTAATTTCAATTACATAGTCAAATATATTACAGTTTCTAAATATCATTTTGATGCAGGATTCAATGCATGTTAGATGAACATAAAACCCTCCCAGTTTATCCTGAAAACCTAGGAAAAATCGATTAAGAGAAAGGTTGTTCTAAGGCTCAGGATTTTTAGTAGATCAAGATGTAGAGTATAGATTAAGAAAAAGAGAAGCAATTCATGAGAGTCCTCACATGCAGGTCTTCTTAGAGTTTTTAGTGTATCTAGAAAGTGCTCCTAGCTAGCTCCAAATCTTGGTCCTACACATAAGAGAGAGAACAAATCAACATGCACAACATATTATCTTGATAATCGAAACTATCATAAACATATAAATATTACTATATAAATAAATATAAACCAAAATCCCATATATTCATTAGTTAAATAGAATTAGTAAAGAATGAATAGTAGCATATGGAAGTAAGAACAACTGATCTATATTAATAAAGGAGTTGGAGGAAAGTTACAACCATGAGATGCAGTTGCAGCAACACCTCCCCGAACTCCTAGATCCAAAACTCTCCCTCTCAAGATAGATCTCAGTAGCGTGACAATACAAGCATTTCAATCCTTTTCTCGATGGCCAAGCCTCCAATATATAGGAAAGTGAAGGCTATGAATATTTCCCCAAATTCCTCATTAGTTCAATTTGGGCAAAATCTTTTGGGTGAATAATGTTTCCTCATATTAAAATGATCGTTTCCACTTTTTAGATGCTTTTGTGCTTAGGAAAAAGCTTCCCCTTGATTTATGGCTCTTTCCCACTTTTGTATGCTTTTCATTTTTAGGAAAAATATAAAGATGAGGATAAAGAGATCACATTCCACCATATGAGTTTTTGAAAGTGAACAAGAGTGTCAAATTCTAGTTAACTCGAGATTTTTTCCTTGTCACTGAGTGAGAATTTTGGTAACAAAAGTTAGATGAAGGGGAAAACTTGTTATAGATGAGGATAATGTGGTCCTCATGGTACATAACTTGTATTATAGGCTTATATAGTCTAGAAGAAAGGAGTATTTCAACCAAAAACATGGTATTCTCATCCAAGTTGATGAGGAGGTATTTTCATGTATAACACATTTAAGAAGATATCACAATTCAAATTGATAACTTAATATTTGTAAACAAATTTAAGGGTAGTTGACAACATTCAGAAAAAATATAGCAGTATCCTCATATATAACTATTCTCCATAAAAAAATCATTGACAATTTTCAATATACATATATGACTACTAAATCAACACTTATCGCAAATATCATTATTCCAAGATAAATTCACAACATTACATCCAAAAATAGTAATATCATCATACATAATGATTCTTCATCAAAAAGAATTAGCAATTTTCAACACATATATAAAGTAACAAGATAACACTAATAATATGCTCATCATCTTTAATCAAATAAACTAAGATTCAAATGTGTGATTATTAGATCAAAATCGTTTGTAAACATCATTATTCTAAGGTAAATTCTCAACATCCATCAAAAGATAGTAATGTCATCATACATAATAATTCTCCATCAAAATAATGTTGATAATTTTCAATATATACATAAAATTTATTAATGATAATATCATCATCATATTTAATCAAATCAACTAAAAGTCAATGTATGATTACCAAATAAAAAGGTTTCATAGATATCATTATGCTAAGGTAAATTCACAACATCCATTAAAAAATAGGAATCTCATCATACACAATAATTCTTCATAAAAAAATGTAAACAATTTTCAACATATTCATAAGGTAACAAGAAGCACCGATAGTATAATCATCATTAGCGAATAAACTAACATTCAAATTTATGATTACCATATTAAGACATCCCAACTAAATATAAAAATAATGGATGGCTAGCTAGCACCACAAAAATCATAGTTAAGTTCATCCTCATGATCATCATCCTGACCATCCTGATAATATCATCCACATAATCGTCAACAATGCCATCGCCATCCTCATCATCATCGTCTCTAATATATGATGTAATCTAAACATAGTATATATCATCATCTTCGTGGTCATACTTGTAGTGTTCTGGAAAAAAATCAATATTACATGTTAATACTAATTCTATAGCACAATGCATATTTTTATTACAATGCTAACCATAAAATGAGGTAGGAAATAATAACATTTAATAGTACTAAAAAATAAAATGAAAATATGGTTTAAGATATATTGGAGATCCAACTAAGATTACACTTGTAATTCACATTAAGTAATAGAAGCATTTTTTAACGCATATGAAGTAGGTACCCATTTGTTCTTCATATTATATTTTGAATGTTTCTTATGATGTCCATGCACGATTGGTAAATTAAGATTTACTGGAAGCTTTATTTCAAATTACAATTGTAATTCAGATTAGAAATAGAAGAAATTTTAATAAAAAATAAATGTCACATGAAAAAGTAAATTGTTTTTAATGAAAAATAAGTCGAACACAATATGAATATCACATTAAATATTGAGTTTTTTGAATGCATGTACTTTTCTCTATGATAAAATGGATCCTAATGTTCGTTCAATAACAAATGCTAACAAATAATTACTTCATTTTATCCATTATCACACTTAATCCATTATACCTAGTGACGACAATGATTCCATTCAAATTGCTTTGAACTTCCTAAATATAATGTAAAAGAGAAAACTCCATGACCATGACCATGACCGCAACCCCCTCCCTTGCCTCTTCAACCATCAAAGATAATGAAATTGGAGTTATAACCATGATAGCAACCCCTCCCTTGACTCGTGTCCACCATCAGAGGCATTGAACTTAGAATTAAGAGTACTCATGTTTTCTTTGCTCTAATTAATCTCCAAGGAATCAAAACTTGATCAATATATCAAGGACTCCATCAAGGAGTAGATATATCACAGGCGAAGCTCAATAGGGTTTGCCAAAAGAATGTGAAATAACACTTATCTCTATCTTATGAAATAACTCGAGTGAGTGGAATGAATGGTGGGAAACACTTACCAGGGAAAGGAATATTTTTGGTTCGTCCTTATTTCTATGATTATTTTTGCTTCTTAGAATGGAGGGAAGTGTTTAAAAAGATTCTAAAAATTATTTTAAATTTTATATATATATATATATATATATATATATATAGATATATATATTTGTTTATATATATTCATAGTATATATGTAGTTTTTGGTATATAACAAAAATATATATATATATATATATATATATATATATATATATATATATATATAGATATATATATTTGTTTATCTTTTCGTTTTTTTTTAATATATATTCAGTTTTAGTACTTTTTTATTTTATAAAAAATATATGTAGTTTTTGGTATTTTTTTATAACAAAAATATATATATATATATATAAATGTTTAAAATCCGTTTTTATCATATATATATATATATATATATATATATATATGATAAAAACGGATTTTAAACATCCATTCATGCTAAATTTGTGATTTTATGATAGAAGTTTAAATTATATATAAAAAAGTAACTTAATGCCATGTGTTGTGTCACTGACATGGGTCTTATACATCTCTTCCTTGCTAAGTTATAGAATGTGCTTGGGTTTTCTTGATGCAATAAAATTAATTATGCTCTTCATTATATCTTGAGATGTTCAACTTGCACCTAATAAAACAATAAAGTTAAAATAGGTTTGCCTTTGTCCTTTGTAAATTTTTGTTCCCATTAATCTTGGTCTTAATAAATTAATTGTCTTATGGTGGCCTTGAGTGGTCACTCCCATTAGTTGCATGCTGTTAGTGACATTTCTTAGGATTGATAACATGTTAGTTAATTTATGAAAATGTGTTATTGTCCATATTATTGTTAAATATTAATATTAAATATGTTGCTTTTGAGCATGGTTTAGCAAAAATTCCCAAAATGTTTATATATTGTATTTTATAATGTAATGATTCATTGCTTGATGAAATTGTTTTGGATATTTTTTTTTTTAATGATTCATTGATTGATGAAATTGTTATGGATATTTTTTTTAGTATATTAACTTGTATGTGATAAAGTCAAAAGTCACCTCTTTTTGAGATTTTCATTGGTCAATTTCCCTTAAGGCCATCAAGTTCACCATTCGGTCCCAGGTTAAGGAAATATAGGAGTCATGAAGTGGCATTGTCCAAGCACTTAAATCTTGAAACATGTTTTTTTTAGTCACATTATACTTCCTTTCTGTGTAAATTCTCCATGAAAATAGTCTCATGGAACATGAGGGGCCTCAATAGTAAAGGAAAACAAAGACTCCTAAAAGAAAAATGGTATGCAAAGCACCCATCAATAATGTTGATATAAGAAACAAAAATATTAAGTGAGGTTCTACCTCATATAATTAGAAAATGGGGGAGGAATTTCCAAGTAGTAGTGATTGATGCTTAGAGATACTTGGGTGGAATGGCTATTATTTGGAATGATCAGGACATCAAGGTTACCAATATGTTTACCTCTTTTCGCATTATGACAATACAATTTTAGTTAATTGACATCGAGGACTACTACCATGTATCCAATGTCTATGACTCCAATATCACAAATGGAAAACCTTTATTTCTCAATTCTATTTCCAACACAATTAATTTATACTCCCCATCTCCATGGATTATTAGGAGTGACTTCAATATTATCAAGTGTCTCGAGGAAAAGAAAGGATAAATCACAATGTTTACCAAGAGATTTTGTAAGCTATACAATCAAAGCCCTAAAGTAGTCTCCATTAAAGTTCTCAAGCAACGAGTCTCCAACCCACACATGTGGATCAATGAGATGTAATACATGTGTGTGTTTTGACTAACTTAATACATTGTTCTAATAACTCCACAAACTTAAGTATTTCACTCAGTCACATAAATTGACCGTAGTGTGACATAAGTAAACCAAGAGTAGACATGAACACCTTAGGAAACAAACATCCCCTAGATCCTCAATTAGGTGCTTAAATGATGAAGTGAAAATGCAAGGGGAAAAGAGGACTTCATGATTTAACCATCACAAACATGTGATCAAGTGTGACTAGGAGTGTATAAATTCATGTGTTTTCCAAAGAGGGAGTGAATACATGAGTTACCATGAATTGGACCTTATTTTTCTTTCTTTTGATTTTTATTATATATAGGACTTAGGGAATAAGGTTTTCATAAGTTTGGCACAACTCATAGATATAACATTTACATGAATTTTCACTTCAACCTTAGAGTTTAGACTTAGATAAATCATTATAGTGTATCTTTAATGATTTTGGCTTTCACTTTTTGATTTTCTTTCATCACAAATGAAAAAAGGGGAAATATTTTGCCACAAATCTATGAATTCTTAATCATAAAGATGTCATGCGATGAAAACAAATTAATGATGTTATTCTCTATGAAAATGATGGGTATTCTTGAGAAAATATTATGCTTGTGGATGTCTCCTCCTTGGTTGAGAGGGAGTGAGGGTGGACACCATATTATCCATGTGTCATGTACTATGGCTAGGACTAACAGTGATAAGCCTAGTAAAGATGATAGTAGGGAGAATGGTGGATTGGATGAACATCTGGGACCAATATTCTTTGATAATTTATATTTTGACTAGGACTAACCGCCATAATTCAATTACATTAATCCAAGATAAGAATAGTCATGAGGATCAACATTTCTTGGTGTCAAATATTATGACAGTGGATTAGGAAATGATCATGTGAGGACATACCTGGTGAACATCCTAGTGGGGTAAGTACCTAAAGAGGAAATGGTGTCCAAATTTATGCCTCTCAACATTGTGCTATGACCTAATGGAGAGATAGAACTTGTTATTCAAGGCCTTGCTATTTTGACAATGTTGGCTATGATGATGTAAATCATTGTAGATGCTTATCAATCCAGATCCCTTCTTATATGAATATTTCAACTCGAGAGTACTTTTTTGTCTCATTATGAGTACCTCCCTAGTTTAGAGGGAGTGTCATAATCTTCATTATCATCATCATCACCACCATCATGGTCATCATTATTGTCATGATTTCATTATCGTCATAATCACCATTCATGTCATCATCATCATCATTATGTACATTTTCATCAATTGTTCATAATTATAGGTTTCGCAAGAAATATCATCAACCCAAAAAATCTTACAAGTGGTCGAAAAGGGTTGTTAGGACACATGATATATGCAAGAGAAATAACAACTTTATTTTTGAAAGATGATCGATGATCATCATCATCACTACCATTATCATCATCATTATAATTTTCATCATCCCCATCATCATAATTAATGTAATTTCTATCATCATTGTTATCATTTTCGTCATGAACATCATAATCATCATTCATGCCATTATTTTTGTTGATGATGACCAAGATGAAAATAATGATAATGATGATCAGATGATGACGACTTGGAAGACGACGCCAAAGATAATGATTATGACCATGACAACATTTAAAAATTGGGAAGATTGACCAAGGCAATTAGCATTGTCATCATCATTGTAATTGTAACCCCCATCGTCTTTATCATCATTGTCAATATCATAATAATAACAATTCATTTCATCATCATCATCGTCATAATTATTGACATTGTCATCAGTTGTTCATAATTGTCAATGTCATAAGAAATATCATCGATGAAAAAAATATGATGAGTGTTGGAAAATGGATGCAAAAGTGAACAAAAAAAATGGGGGCAACAATAGACATAAAATTGGATGAAGAGTGGACACAACATAAGATGCAAAACAAGACAGAAAAAATGACACAAAATTGAATGAAAGGTATATGCAATAGTTGATGCAAACTTGGGCACAAAATAGGATGCAAACATGGATGAAAAAGTGGAAGAAAACATGGGTGCAATAATTGCATAAAGCTTAGCATGAATTGTGGTGAAACAAATGTAGATACAACAACGAACGCAAAAAAGGACACAAACTTAGATGAAAAAGAGAGGCAAACTTGGATGCAAAAATGGATGTAAACATGGACCAAACATGGGCGCAATAGTGGACACAAAATTAGATGCAAAATTGGATGCATCAGAAGTGGATGTAAAAGTAGATGCAAAATGGGATGCAAAAAACATAAACAATATTTGATGCAAACTTGGACACAAAAGAGGATGCAAAAGTGGAAGAAAATGTGGGTTGCAATGATAGGCACAAGATATGGCACAAAAAAAGTGGATGTAATGACAAAAACAAAAAAAGATGCAAACTTGAATGCAAGACAAGATGCAATAAGGGATGTAAAAGTGGATGCAAACATGGGTGCAATAGGAGAAACAAAATTGGATGCAAAAATGGATGCAATGGAAGTATATGCAATAAAATATACAAAATGAGGCGCAAAACCCAACACAAAAGTGGATGCAAAAAAAGATGCAATACTTGATGAAAAAGAGGATGAGAAGATGGATGTAAAATTGGAAGCAAATGTGGGTACAACAGTAAGTACAAAACACGGCATAAATTGTGTCACAACAAAAGTGGATGTAATGATAGATGCAAAAAAAGAAGCAAATGAAGATGCAAAATAAGATGCAAAATTGGATGCAAAAGTGAACGTACACATGGGTGCAACAATGGATGAAAAATAGGATGCAAAAGTTGATGCAACAAAATTCGATGTAAAAGTAGATGCAATATGAGACACAAAACCTGATGCAAAATTTGACGCAAAAGTGGATACAGAAATGGATGCAAAAATAGATGTAAAAGTTGATTAAAACCTAGATGTATATGAGGATGTAATCATGGATGCAAATTTAGAAGAAAAAATGGGTGTAAAGGGAGGTGCCAAACTAGGTGCAAATTATGGCACAAGAAAATTGGATGCAATAGTGGACACAATAACAGATGGAAAAGAGGATGTAAATATGGATGAAAAACAAGATGTAAAAGTGGATACAACAAAAGTAGATGCAAAATTAGACACAAACCTCGATGCCAAACTTGGTGCAATGGGGATGCAAAAAATGATGCAAAAATGGATGCAAAAAATGATTTAAAAATGATGCAAAAGAGGATGCAAGAGATGAATCATGCAAAAGTTGATGCAAGTGTAAGCGCAAAAAGCGGATGCAATAGAGGATGAAAAATTTGGTGAAACAAAATTAAGTGCCAAACTTGATGCAAAACATGGTGCAAAAGATGGCATAAAACTTGGCATAAAACCTAGTGTAAAATATGGCGCAAAAACTATTACAATAACTAGTGCTAAACTTGGTGTAAGGCTTGGTGCAAAACTCGGTCAAACTTTGCGTCAAGTTTTGCACCATATTTGATAAATAGACACAAACAGCAGCGAAAATGGGCTCTAGGTGCAAAAAAGGAAGCAAAACAGGACGTTAATCACAGGGTTTTGTTATAGTGGATGTAAGGCTTATCTGGCTATGATTTATCTAGTGTATGACTTCTCAAAGTTATGATTTATCTTATGTATGATTTTAGTCCAGCATGTTGATATTAATTGAAAAAAAATAGGTATGTGGATACCAGACCTAATAATGTGATGATTATGATCACTTGTCAATATATATTTTGTTGTTATGCTTGGGTGAGAACTAACGTGCAAATTGAAAGGGACTGTGTGATAGCCAAGGTCCATACAAGTGATGGGGGATGTCAAGGAATCCAACGAGGAATGGTATGATGTACATTATTTTTTTATATTTTGTATATACTTGATATGCACTATTATGACACGGGGTAAGGTGCAGATTGTAGGTGAAATCACCGACTGACTAGATTATTCGATGAAAAATATCCAACCAACGACGTAGTGTGGTCCATATTAGGTTGTTGACCCTAGTTCTTTGTGGAGGGTTGAAGGCATTTTCGACCATGTAACCTCGAAGCCAAGAATCAAGGGAGGCCAATTATGCACACACTCCCCTAGACATGTGATGAGGATTTCCAGTTGCCTGTTGGGGAAGTTAGGTCAATATAGTCGACGTTTTCACCATCTTGGTTCTATCAGTGGTTAAATCAGTATAGTCAATGCCATAGTATATTGCAACAAAGGATGGATAGGATGGGAGAAGGAGTAGATTAAGGAGGATAGGATGTCATAGGTTAGTTGGGGACTCTAGATGGAAAGTGGTATTCTCACTTGACTTACTTAATTTGACTACTACACCTTTCTCCTTATTTTGTCATGCCTTATTATCATGTCGCTTCTTTATTACTTGTATCCTGTTAACTTTAGCTTCGAGATGAACCTTTCCGAAGGAGGGGTGTATGTAGTGCCCCTACTTGAATCTATTATGATATATTGTGTTAATAACCTACCAGTTGAATGATTGTTCTATGTGCTTGATTCTAATGAGCATTGCTAGTATACGTACAAGGTATGTGTATGCTAGCTACATACCCACACCTCACACAGATATGTTAGTATCCTATGAATAGTATTAAACTTGACTAACAAGTAAGTTTTATTAGTGGTTAATTGATTAATTAATCCATAATCTTGATTAATAGGGAAAATTTTAAGGATAGAAATTTATTTTAAAGTTTAGAAACCTTGGCGAATCTCACTAGCACATAATAGGCAATTTGTAAAATGTTTGGAAATGTTTTTGTAAAAGTATTCAAATTTCTAATAATCTTATATAGCATCTATATAAAATATTGGTGACTTTTAAGGTAAAAAAATTGTATACTATAAAATTTAGGCGAGTAAGTTTTAGAAAAAATGGAAATCAACGAATCCTATTTTGGAAAAAGCATGGAAAATTAGCCCAATTGCAAATATTAGCCCCTAAAATTTTCCCTGCTGATTAATATTTAATAATTTACTATTATTAATTCAATATTGATTAATTAGGATTCTCATGAATCCATTTTGGTTTGATTAACCCATAAAAGTAAATATTATTATTATATTACTACTATCAATTTATTATTTTAATTATTTATTATCCTTATGACGTGACAAGGTCTAATGACCTCGATTTAATTCAAGGATAGGAGGACAAGGGAGTGGTTCGAGGCATTTATGGAGGTCGTCATAATGGAAGAAACATGGAAAGTATATTAAATGGATTTAGGTGGAAGGCATGGGGTGGCAAGCAAGGGGGAGTTATTGAAATTATAATGGGTGGTTGGCATTTATAGGCAAGGGAGGCATGAGTGTGAGGAGTGAAGTTTGGAGGGGGATCACTATTTTTGTTTTATTTTGGGTTTGGAGTCATGGGGAAGGGAGGGTGAGAAGGAGAACTGAGAGGAGGGAGGAAACTGGGAGAGGGGAGTGAGAAATCAAACTTGGTTTTTATTTTGCAGGGTGTTGGACCAATTTCATACACACTACCACTGTGGTTGGACTTGGGCTCGAAGGGCTAGGGAACCTATGGAGGTTTCCTAGGCTAGGAAGTTGCATAGACTTTCCTAGTTGATAGGATGACATATTCGGTTGGGTGGTCCCAACAAGAGGACCACAACCATGCCATTGTATCAAGTATCCTTCTTATAATTGTTTAATTTATGTAAATTTCCATAAATCAAATTTTGTACATGTTTTAATGTTTTTATATGTTGTAACAAATATATACATTGAGTTGTCAAATAGAGATATATATATATATATATATATATATATAGATATATATATATATATATATATATATATAGAGAGAGAGAGAGAGAGAGAGAGAGAGAGAAGCTGTAAAATTATGTGAAATTAATTTATGGTTTGAGGACCTCGAGATGGGTCCTTATATTATTTCACATCTTAGAATTCGATTTGAAATATTTTTTATTGGTATTGAGTGTTTTTTTGAGAGGATCTCAGTTTGTAAATGGATTCTTCAAATTCTACCCAAAAAGGTACAAAAATAAGTGTAAATGTCACAATCGCATTTTTCCCCTTGAAAAATACAAGAATTAATTTAAAAAAAAAAAACAAAACAAAACGAAACCATAGTCTTACCCAAGAAAAAGCTTATATAATACTTGTTATGATCCTTGATCATTAATTTTTTTTTGTAAGCTTGGTGGTACCTTTCCATTAATTTTTGAAAATAAAGTAGGTTACATCCATATGTCTGAGAGTTAGGTAGCCTCAACCTGCCCAGAGGGAAACCAGATCTATTGGCTAACTAACTGCAAAATATGCCATCCAAAAGCAAAAGATAATAAGTCTAACCAACCATGCTATGTAAACCTGAGAGTATTTGTACTTCCTATTTTCTAAATAACTATAAACATAACTGCTAATAAGCCTGAAATTTTGGTACTGTATCATGCAAAACTAGAAGCAAAGATACGATGTTTCTACTCATAATTAGATGAATCCACCGATGTAGGATCCTTCACAATGGAACCCGACAACTCCGTGTGGGGTATGCAAGGGATATGTTGCTCTATTCGACTAAGTGTTATCAGGAAATCTAGTGTCCACTCAGATCTGCTAGTCCCACTAAGGCTGGTAGCTATCTTAGAAACAAACAAACTAAAACCACTTGCATTTTCCTTTATGAGAAGTAGATAAGAGTGGAATGAAGGACACCAACCTCAGTCTTGCGCTTGGTTCCTTGCTTGATTCCTCTCCTTTCTGACAGATCCTTGCCGCTTCACCTTCATCTACCCAGCTTCAAAGAGCACCTGTGGGATCAAAGCAGCATAATACTATCGAAGAACAGAGATCTAAAATCATAAACAATATAGGACCAGATGTATATTGACCACACAAATGCATATATCATCAAATATACAAGAATGTGGAGGAAAACTTGAATAGATTTATTAATAATCAAGAATAGAAAAGAGGATTACAACCAATTGTTCTAACCCAGCGTCATCCTCTAGCATGAAATCCCTTCTTTCACCTCACGAAAAGCTTAGATCACTCAACACTAGGATATTCCAACAAGAAACCAACAACACTTCCTTACAACATACAAAATTCCAGCCTCTGGATCTCTGGGATGAGGGATCCATATATAGATGATTGCAGGGGGGTGAGTCAGCTTCTGGGATTCTAATTAGTGTCCTCTCTCTGATAGTTCTTGATTCCACTTGGAGATTGATGATTTCTTACTCATCCCTGGGCAAATTCAGAGAGGCAAGTGTCACAGGAGAAGTTTCTGGAAGACTCCATGATCATCCACCTCGCATACTACCTCTGCCATTTGTCCACTCTCGCCCATCGCACCCCATAGAAGGGCTTTTCAGTATGCATCGCACCTCCTATGTGCATTAGGTGGGATGCATCGCACTTTGACCATGGAGCAGGTGAGATGGTCCAGTTTTGACCAGTTCTGAGCAGTTTTTCATGGAGAACTTCTGGGAGATGATGTAATCAGTTGACCTTGTTCTTTTAGGGTATGGAACAACACTTTTAGGGACTTAGGAGCCCTTGGTTTATGGACATGTCTGATTGGGGTTGCAGTGCCCAAAAATGTCTATAACAATTGCCCCCTAAAGCATGAGGTCGTTAATCTTTTGATGTCGGGTGAAATGCTTTATCATGAGGATCTGAAGTTTTTTCGAGCTGGAAGGCGACCTGTAATAAGATACAATACAATACATTATCTTCATACTATTTTTCATGATCTAGCTGAGGTAGGCATTCCCATGCTCAGCTTTATAAATTCATTTTCATGTACATAAGACAGACAACCGTTTGTGCGGGAGACTGATGATTATAATAGAGTCATCATCCTTTGATTTGGATGATCATCTGTGCAGCAGCAATGTACATTTGATGTCTTTATTTTCCTGAATATATCGCAGCCCGGATGGATGAAACTAGATCCGGGGTCTTCAAACTCATTCAATCTTCACTCAAAGTACAAGTCGATCCATGTGAAAGATTTTCTGCAGTCGAACATGGAACGACATTGCCTGATTACCAGCCAATGATGTAAGTTGTTAACAGGCGCGAGAGGAATCACCGATAATGATGATGACCCTCAGGGTACTACAGTACAATTTGCGTGGTGTGAATAAGGGACTTGGCATTGAACACCACTCAAAATCTTTCGGTCGAAGGCCATTGGTGTAAACCTGTCATCGGAAGTGAGAAACTTGCCATTGAGGTATGCAAGTTTCAAAGTACTGAAGGGATTGTTCCTAAGTCGACTTCTTGGATAATGAGCTGATGTCGACAAGAAGTGAATCACCGTAGGAGGGCCTTAATGAATCCCACATCTACGACACGGAATGGAGTAAATGATTTTGGAGGTGAAAAATGGTCTGATGATACAGGTTCAGGGTGGAGGTCATGAAAGAATGGAGCGTGAATGTATTGTAGCGGATGAGACACAGGTGAATTCTCTGAGTGACTTCTCTTGAACACACCGGTGACACTGACATGATGGATTGGTAGCGTTAACCCCAAATGTGGATGGTGTGATGGACCAATGGTGATATGACCAGTGAATGGAACAATCCAACCCGACTCGGATGCAGAGTGAAAGTGTCATGTTCAAGAGTGACTTGCTACCAATAAAGCTTCTTCAAGTTTTCTTCCCCATTTTTCCCCAGTCATTGCTGACCAGTACCTCTTTATTTTTGTCAAGCTTGAGGAGGATAACATATGCTTGTTCTATAATTTTCCCTTCAGGCAAACCCGTCGCTATATTTTAACGAGCGAAGCGACAGTGAAACTCGTTCTTGTCTGTATGGACAAGTTTGTCGCTATTCGGTTTTAACGAGTTTAACGACAAAGATAACTCAAACCTTTTCAATTTTAGAGAGTCTGAAAGGGACGCAAAGGAAACTCCAATAATCCTTTTTCTTCATATAATCCCTTAAGTCCGAAAATGTATAAAACAATACGAAAGGGATGAATTTTCGGTAATTTTAACGAGCCGAACAAGACAAGCACTCAATCTTTTTGTGTAATAATCCCTCAGGTCCAAAAAGATTAAAATCTAGAGGAGGGATAGCACTTCCGGTCACTTTAACGAGCTGTAGAGGCCAATTGCTTGGAAATCTTTTCATATTTTACGAGTCAGTTGAAAAGAGCTTAAAGGAGACTCGTTTTTTGAGGAACGAGTGATAATTTCGGGTAACAATTGACTCCAGGTACGGTTTGAAATTTTCCAGTCACGGCAGTGTCACAACGATGGCTAACAGGATCACTCTTCGCAGTTGTTCCTCAAAAGGGGTAAACAATCAAATGGAGGTGAAGGATCAGCTAAAACGGATTGGAGGAGATGATGAGAACACGACCAAGGCTCAAAAGCTGATGATAATGCATTCACAATGGTTATTTACCGGAAATTGGTTCATTTTTTAATGAGCTTAAATTCTAGGGAAATGTTTGCTCATTGCTTATGTTTAATTTTTAACAAGCTTGAACTCCACATAAAAATTGCTCGTGCTAGTCATATAATAAGGATGTCTCATCTAAGATGCCATTTTTTATGGAGCTTGCACCTTACAAAGCTTTGCCCCAGACCCTTTCTTTATGCAAGTTAGGAACGACCAATCCTACGAGTTAAAAGGGTTGAGAAACTACAAACTAAGAAAATAAATGGTCGCTCTTCACTTGCATGCCAAAAGGTTTGCATGCCCCCGGGTATAGCGAAAATGTCTCAGGTTACCATATGAAAGCTCTCCATCCGCGTTGCAGACAAAATGCTTCCTTGGCGATGTCTACCGAAATAGACAAAGGCGAGTGGCACAGTCGCCTCCACTCACATAACTTTGATGAGGGAATCTTATTCCAATCTAATCCCATTTTCATAAACGGAGGGGTGTGTCACACTAGTCATATATCCTCCGCGGAAACCTACCCTATACCCAAGGTTTTTCTGCTAAAACAGACCAGGGTGCATGCCCCCTGGGTTTCATTCACGACCTTCCGAATCACTCGCGCTCATCAAGTGGACAGACTGGAGATTGATGAGACATTCCTTGCGTGAAAAGACCATTTAGGGATGGTATTTGACTATTTTCTATGTGTGAGCCAGGAAACAACAGCTGGTCTACGAGCTTGACCACTCTGCCTTCATGCGGAAAACACATTAGTCTAAAGAGTGAGGAGACAATGGCTCCCATGCAATAAATATAGTCACGCCCAAGGAGTAGATTATAATCTAGAGGTCCTCGGACTACCATTACGTTCATGTAAACGGTTTTCCTTCTCAACGCTATGGGTACATTGGGAAGGATCCCTAACGGTCAATTGGTTCCTTTGTCGAAGCCTGTCAGATTTCTCATCTCAGGCAGAAGCAATGGCGAGCCAAGCGCTTCCCAATCAATTGAGGAAGGGATACTCACAGAGGCCCCTTCATCTACGATGGTACCGACCATGACCATTCTATATATTTGTGTAATGATTTGGAATGGTACACTAGCTGATAAACGGGGTCTGCCTAGTAGGTTCCAATCGAAGGAAACAACTAGGTTGCTTGGAGGTGGGACCGAATAGATAGCCGGATATGACTCTGATGAACTTCCTTCCTATGGTAAAGGAATGGGTAGACTTCCCCCATGTTCATCGGAGTCTGTGTTTACGAAAATAATTTGGACGGTGTCATTCTCATTCTCTTCAGTGATTGTGTCATCTGAAGATGGACCTTCTGAAGACAAGACTGGGTCAACTATCGCCTCAACCTTTTGACTTTCGTTTGGTATGGGTTCAGCGGGTTTATCTTCAATCACGGATGCTTCAACCGAACACAATGGCGATTCAGTCGGATTTTCAACCAGTGACGAACTTGGCAAGAGTTTCTTATATCCAAGAGGAAGCCGTAACGGCGAAGTCGGACGGTCATCCAAAACTCTTTTAGCTTCGTCCAGGGAGGGACAATGGTGGAGGGCATGATTTCCTTCACACAGTCTACAAGGAAGTTTACATTTTCCTTTTTGTCCAGGGACTTCACTTTCACTAGTTGATGGTGTACTTTCAACATGGTCCTCAGAGGTTGATGACACCAGGTTGTGCAAATGAGGAGACCAGTCCCTTAAGATCCGAGGGATGCAGGGACAATCTCGGTGGTAGTGGTCTCCTTTGCAAATGACACATGGCAATTTAGGCCTGGACAGTGCAGTGTGTGGATTTTCGCTAGACAATGCATGGTTGCCCCCTTCATCTTTGGCTCCTTGTTCTTCTTCTCTTTCTTCTTCTTCTCCTTCTTCTTCTTAGTTACTTGGTTTTGGGCCTTACCGGCTTTATCAAGTGAAGAGGAAGGAGGAGAGGGAGAATTGGATGAAGTAGAAGGTTGGGGGGTAACTTTAGTATCATCTAGTTTCTGACTTGATTGTTCAGGAATTACGGTGTTCTGAACGAAGGAGGTCAAGAAGAGCCATATGGGCAAGCCAATCGTCAATCCTGGAAGTGACAATGTGGTCATATGAGGTGCACCAACATCTCCCCAAGAGGAGAAAGGACTAGGATTTCCTCCAAGGGGAATTCCTTGGTTGGTGGACTCCATTTTCCTCAACCAAAGACCAATGCGGGAATGGTGATATTATTCTGATTAAAATAAATTTTAGACGCTTTGACACAATTTGTTTTTTCAATTTTTAAGAGTCAAGAAAAAACAAAAGATGACTCTAGTCGCCTTCGATTTTTAATGAGCCTGAAGTGACAAGTGCTCAGATGGACCTTTTCCTTTAAGGAGTTTGAAAAGGAACGAAAGAGACTACTCTGGAAATCTAGACAGAGGGATTACCAAACCAATCGCAAAACTGCAGAATACTTTTTACGGTACGGCATTCAATCTTCCCGAATGTTGTGTTCAGTGCATTGCGATTGATAGGGCGGCAGACGCGGCTTCCTATGGATAAAGGATATAGCCTATTGTGGTCTCCCAATATATACTCGACGGTACGTGGGAGCACAAGTCCGTACTGGCACTTGTCGTCTCAAAGAGGAGGAATCACCCAACCAACAGTGAAAGCGACAGTTACCAGGCTTTACGACGCTGGAATACGTCTCTAGCCTAGACTTCTAAATGTTGTGCGTTAGGTTCCAAAGCGTTTTTAGGTTCATTCAATTTATTTTACAGTTGATCTTTCTTAAGAAAGTTTCCTTTCAGGTTCACCGCGTGATGTAGATGTACAATTCTTAAAATGCAATCTAAGATGATAAACAATCATTTAATCTTCTTTTTGCAATGAAAATCCTAGCTACTAAAGAAAGAGAGACGGTATTATTTCAACATAGAGCAGAGAGCACACACTAGATGCATTGTCCTAAATCAAACCAACAAGCAGTCTAAATGCAAATGCACATGCATGTATTTTTTTTCATCTTTCTTAATGTGTGAATGACAAGAAGAATGCTAAGCACAAATCTAAATTATTTTTCAAAGTGACAGTACTAACAAATTTCTCTTCAAAATGAAAGGAAGATAATGACGACACTTTACTATTTTGAATTGAAAACTGCTTTCAACACTTGAAAAACAATTAATTCAAATCAAATACAAGAGTAACTGTATAATCGACCATCAAGAACAATGGAATTCTTTTCTTTGACTAAAAACGACACTTGCGACACTTTCAAATCAAAAGACGACAGTTCGACTATGTTACTACTTTGTAAAAGAGAACTGAAAATGGCAGCAAAATACATAAAACATTCATAGTTCTTTGCACAATTGAGGTGGAATGATGGAAAGGAAGGGGGTTTCCACAGTTGTATACTGATCATAGATAGCAAAATTCCAGAATAGAGCTGAAAAGAGTGAAGAAAAACCAAAACTTGGAGGCAAAAATTAGCCTTTTCTAATCATCACACCTGTAACACAGGGAAACAAGGATGCATCCCACCTAATGCATATGGGAGGTGCGATGCATACTGGTTTCCTTGAAGAGAGGGTGCGATGGTACCAGGACGAGACTTTACTTGGCTCTTGGTCATAGTTTGCAACTCAGTTCAGGGATTTAGGCCGGGCAAATGATGTACAGTAAATAGAAATCACGGGGGCTGATTTAATGAGGTTACTAGAGCCACCACTAGGGCAATTAGAAAATTTGTAAATCGATTGTTCAGTTTATAAACAAAACCCGGAGATAGACTGAAGCAGCATTGATCTACTTTGCACTTGCATAGAAAATGTAGTTCGAAGGCTAGCTGGCTTGACTTCAGGCTCCCTCTGTAAGTTTATAAAACAAACAAATATAGACAAAAAAGCAATCTATTCGCTCCCCAGTGGAGTCACCATTTTGTTATCGGGAAATCTAGTGTCCATTCGGATCTGCTAGTCCCACTAAGACTGGTAGCTATCTTAGAAACAAACAAACTAAAACCACTTGCGTTTTTCTTTATGAGAAGTAGATAAGAGTGGAATGAAGGACACCAACCTCAGTCTTGTGCTTGGTTCCTTGCTTGGTTCCTCTCCTTTCTGACAGATCCTTGCCACTTCTCCTTCGTCTACCCAGCTTCAAAGAGCACATGTGGGATCAAAGCAACATAATACTATCGAAGAACAAAGATCTACAATCATAAACAATATAGGACCAGATGTATATTGACCACACAAATGCATATATCATCAAACATACAAGAATTTGCAGGAAAACTTGAATAGCTTTATTAATAATCAAGAATAGCAAAGAGGATTACAACCAATTGTTTTGACCCAGCGTAATCCTCTAGCATGAAAGCCCTTCTTTCACCTCACGAAAAGCTTAGATCACCCAACACTATGATATTCCAACAAGAAACCAATAGTGCTTCCTTACAAGATACAAAATTCCAGCCTCTGGATCTCTGGGATGAGGGATCCATATATAGATGATTGTAGGGGGGTGAGTCAGCGTTTGAGATTCTGATTAGTGTCCTCTCTCTGATATTTCTTGATTCCACTTGGAGATTGATGATCTCTTACTCATCCCTGGGCGAATTTAGAGAGGTAAGTGTCACAGGAGAAGTTTCTGGAAGATTCCATGATCATCCACCTCGCATACTGCCTCTGCCATTTGTCCACTCTCGCCCATTGCACCCCATAGAAGGGATTTTCAATATGCATCGCACCTCCCGTTTGCATTAGGTGGGATGCATCACACTTTGACCATGGAGCAGGTGAGATGGTCCAATTTTGACTAGTTCTGAGCAGTTTTTCATGGAGAACTTTTGGGAGATGATGTAATCAGCTGACCTTGTTCTTTTAGGGTCTGGAACAACACTTTTAGGGACTTAGGAGCCCTTGGTTTATGGACATGTCTGATTGGGGTTGCAGTGCCCAAAAATGTCTATAACACTAAGCCAACCATTCTTCTATTGTAATTGAAACTGAATTTTTTGAAATTCCTTGGTGTAATTTGAGTGACCCTAAGGGTCTAAATGCATGCCAGGAGGAAACTGCTCTAGAGATTTCGCCAAAATGCATGCCAGGAGGAAACTGCTCTAAAGTTTTCGCAAAAATTCTCTTCATCATCCAGAACAAATGGACTATCTGCTTGTATTGATATGATCTACTACGAGTGTGGCTTCGGTCCGGGACCACAATTTTCCACTTGTTCATATCAAGTTCAAAATCCTCCTTGGTCTGTTCAATCTTCGCCTCCCAATTTGCAATAAGTTGTTTGACGGGGTTGGAGCTGTTAGCATGATATGCTTGCGCTGCTTCCTGAATTATATGAGAGGTTGGCTTGCAACCTCGACCCGCCCCACCAGAAGAGTTGGGTTGGATAGTCGGCAAAGGAGAGGCCTTCCTCTGCTTCCCCCAACCACAGTCCCCATGACCATTCTTTCCTGTACCAACTGCCTGGACCATGCTTTTTCTACTGCTTGACAAAGATTTATCTACGTCTAACGCTGGATACCAACCCAAACAAAGTCACATCTTAGGTGCCCAACGCTACCAAGGGTCGCACCAACATTGTAGACTTGTTAAATCAAATTCAAATGAAACCAGCCAAGTACAGAACCCGCTCAGAATTTTATTGTCAACCAACTGCCAACACAAGATAATGATGCCACTTTTATCCCTCTTCCACCTTTTCCCCTTGAGGGGCTTGAATGGACTAACTATACCATCCATATTCAGAACATCTGAATTATCTAGGCACATCCCACAGTTTATTGATTCCAACAATAGAACATTGTACAAAGAATTGAATAGAAAATTGAGCCAACAGCTATGCTGAGCCCGCAACCCACCAAGCCCCTTCCATCGAGACTCCATATAGAGAACCAAGACTACATAAACCAAACCTTCTTACCCATACGCAAGCCTATGATGACAGGAATTGAGCCATGACCAACTTCGAAACCAAGATTGTCCCCTAACCAAACAAGAGTGGTAAACCCAATAGACTCTGTCCAACAAGACCAGATTGGCCCTAGAAAGGTCCACCAGGGCTCTCCTAACTTCACCCCTATGACAACATAAGACATGGCTAGTGTTACATAAAACCAAGGCTCGACTTCGAGCTCGCCCATAGCCTACATACCTTGGAGCCAAACAAAATTCACCACAGACCCAAACCCTTTCCGACTCCTTCTTACCCGAGCAGGGAGGACCTCCACATATAAACCCTTTACCAACCAGACATTGTGGGAGCCCATGCGGGACAACCAGATGCCAAACACGACAAACATCGAGACATACAGAACGATAGACTCAACCAAAACCAGAAACCCATTGAGGCCATGCTTCAGGAAATTCCAATTCCCATCCCCCCAAAACATAGACCCATGCATCTCATAGATCGAAGGGCGAATAGACTGATCCATACAAACAGAAGATGATAAATTAAGGTTGGAAACATACCAGTGAGTGCTCCAAAAACCTGGAGGAGACGACGACCACCAGCATCCCAGAACCACCATCTCAGACTAAATCCACATAAGCGTAAGTTCGCAGACTAACTTACCCAACAAGCCGGAGGGAAATCTCGCATTTAGAATTGTCATAATGTCGTTGCCACCCTCAAGCAGGGTCATTAAACTCCGCATGCGCACCACTACCTCTCCAAGTGAACCATGTATGCGGAGGGTGGCCAGAAAATTCTGCTGGATATGCATTAAACATCGAATGAGGACAAGCCCTATGGGCCCATATTATACCCCGATCGGGGGATTGATCATTAAATTTGAATCATAGATAATATATCAAAAATGTTTTAATACTTTATTCAATATCAAAACATTTAAGATATCCCAAGACTTAACAATGATCCTTTTCTACAAGGAATCCACTCATGTTCTCATGCCTCTTCAAGGGGAAATATTGTAATAAGTTTAGCTCAAAATACAATATATTCCAACACATGTTCTCTAAGACAAACTCCATCCTTAATTATAATTAAATAGAGAACGCTAATAATAACTACTTATTATCTATCTAATGGATATTTTTTAATGAAACTATATTATATATATATATACAATCAAGAGAGATGGAAAACCCGCCACCGGAAATGATAGGACTATCAACTTCGGTTCTGGAAAAGGAGTGAAACAAGCAAGAAGCTATAACATATGGTTGGAAGCAAAAAGAATAACTTCTACCCAGAATGGGCAGAAGCTTCAACACGAAGCTTTTTCCCTTTCTGTTTTTTGACTTCAACCCAACCATCTTGGGGTGAATGAGCAATGACAACTTGAAGATTGGGGATCTCCATCGGGGGGACCTCCTTTTTTGAATCAGAGGAGGAGGTCATATGGACGCGTTTTTGGGTGATGGTTGTATCAGAGGAATGCGCCGGACGATCGGTGGAAGGGACCATTGAAGGAGGGCCTTGGTCCAATTCTACATCGCTACCTTCATCTTCGAAGCTAGAGGATTCAGAATCCACAACTGGAGGTGGAGAGAAAGGAGCCCATCGTTTGGGCTTGGGCTTGGAGAGGTTATCCTTATTCTTTTCTGCCAGGAGAGATTGGCAAGAGTTCTGCAGATGCCCTAATTGGTGGCAATGGCGGCAATGGAATGCAGTGTTTTCGTAAGCCAGTGTCTGGGTCTAGACAAAGTCGTTGATCTTGAGATTGATTTGTTCTAGGAGTCCTTTGCTCAAATCTAACTCCGCACATATTCTGGCATATGTGTAGAGACCTTTGAGATCCCGCCAGTAATCTCCCATAATGAAACTGCCCAAGGTGTTGCCTATAGCTTTATAGACTGCACTATGCCATAAGTGGGTAGGTAAGTTTGGAAGCCTGATCCATACAGGTGTCCTGGTAATGACTGCAGTTGTTGGATCAAAATCTGGGAACCAAGGAGTCAAGAAGAGCCCTGTTGTTCCCTTGAATCAAGGGCCTTCTTTTAAAGCCTTTTCATAATGCTTACTGTCCTCAAATAGAACAATGAAGTATCATTTTGTACAGAAACTGATCTTACAATGATGAGTCCAATTTGCATGGATCCATTCATAGACATCTTGAGATCGTGTCCACAATTCGTTAAATCTGCAAATGATGGATCTTTTTGCAAAATCATGAAGTTGGATTGCAGGACCTTCATGGGTGATTTCAACAGAGGAAACTTCCTCTATCTTGTCAACCAAAAAAGGCTTAGGTTTAAGGGCTTCCGGGGGTTTGGGGTGCTCAGAGTGTACTGCATCTTTGTAAGAGAAAGGAGGAGCAGAGGATGACTGTCTCGCTGCACCTCGTCTCAAACGAAGGGTTAACACCAAAGAGCAGTTTCTGGTAACGCTGTAAGAAGAGAGGGCAAGAAGGTCTTCAAGTTGTTTACCTCGAAAGAAAAGTCTCTGAAGCCCTGAAGGGATCCCAATCCGTCGTTCTAGATCCAGTTTGAGATCTAGCACCAGATCTGAAGAACTGACCCATTGCAGGATGGTTTTGCCTGTAGGTTGAGAAATTTGGATTTGAAAGGAGTCAAAGAAGTTCCTAGACACAGTGCTAGGGCCTCTTGTGCGTCCGAGAGTAGATTTGCCATGGCGATGATAGGGAGGGGATTTCTCCTCTACAAGCCTATCTGGTGAGTTCGAGAAGTCGATTCGCTGCTTGCTTATGACAGAGATGAAACCTGAGGGATCTTCACCATTAAGACTTATGCACCTTTTTGTTTGCAGATCGGCGTGAGGGCTTGGCTGAGAATCGTGCCAACGTGTGTGAGGGCAAGAAGGTTGCGCTTTTTGTCTTTGCATAAATGCTTCGTGGAGGAGATCGGTGGATGTGGAAAGATCGAACCACGCAGGGATCGTTTGAGGCTGCATTTTTTGATTTCGAGCAGCATCTTGGGTCGTTGCGGACTACCGTGGAGATCGTGTGCAGAGTGGTGAAGAGGACTGTCGACGGAGGTTGCAAGAGCGGCGGCGCGCACGGAATGGTAAGGAAGATTGCCGAGGAAGCCAGCCCCAGCCTGTGGGTCGAAGGAAGCCGGTCGCAGTGATCTGTGTGTTGGAGAAACCCATTGCTCCAAAAACCCCTCTTTCGGAATTAGTTAATCGCTCTACTCTTTCTGAAATAACAACTAGCCACAATTCGAAACTATATTATATTTATTCAATGTTAATTAATTAATTTATTTAATAATGACAAACATGATCCTCCTTCCATTTAATGACTACCATTACACAATTATTATTATAACAAACACTTGAACTCCACATTACACACCAAGGAAGAATCCCACCATGACTAATAACATGATAATCGATTAGTTGTTACATAAATATCCCAACTAATATAACTTAATCTTTATATTTTCCTCCATTTAATTATGGAAAATAACACATTGTAATTAATAACCATAAAATGATCCATTCTCTATTGCTAAACAAACTTTAAACTTTCCTTTTATATATTTTATAGGTGAGGAAAAAGATTATTATATGTGTGAATATGAGATATAGATTGAAGTGCAAAGTGTGTCAACAATATGATGGAGTGATTAACTTTTTTTTTTTAAGGGGATGAGATTTCATGGAAAATTTTAGGGGCTAATATTAGCAGGTGGGCTAATTTTCCATATTTTTTCCAAAATAAGGATTCGCCAATTTCTGTTTTTCTAAAAATGATTCGCCAAATTTTTATATTATAAGATTATTTTACCTTAAAGATCACCAAATTTTATAGAAATTTTACTAAAAAATAATTATAAATTTGAATATTTTTACAAATATATCACCAAATATTTTATAGTTTGCACATCAAAGACTAATCAAATTCGCCAATGTTTCTTAACTTTGAGATAAATTTCCATCCTTAAAATTTTCTGGATATTGACATCTCATACCCACAGGTGTTTTCTACCTGGCCCAGACAATTAGAACATGGCAGGGTACCACTCTAATATGGATGCAGGGAGAGGAAATGGGGCTAACAAGCACAAATGATGAGAGCTGGGAGGGCATAACCAATGAACTACACAGTGCTGGTGTATGTAGAGATGGAGAGGGGGGCCAAGTTGGTTGGAATGGGAAGATACATAAAGGCTTTATTTCTGTTGTAGATACATTTTCTTACATTTGTTGCACCACACTTAATATTCATAACACATCCTAGTTTGCAACATTTTGGAGGGGTCAAGTACCATATAAAATGATCCTATTCACCTAGTTGACTTGGAAGAACAAAAATCTAACTTGGGAAAATTTGAAAAAGAGAGGCATCCATGGACGGGGCAGATGTGTTTTTTGCAATATATAAAAAGAGGACAATGCACACATGTTTCTAGACTGCCCTTGGGTCGTACATGTATGGAAAAGGACCTTGAATATCATTTCTTTCAAATATGATGTAGAGGCCATTATAGATGCATGCTTAGTATGGTGGAGCAGGAGATCACGAGATTTAAAGGTTGTTCCAAATGCTATCTTTTGGGAATTTTGGAGAGCCAAGAACTCCATGATTTTCGAAGGCCATGGTTTAAATATGAGCAAGATCATCAACAACATAATTTCTTGGGTGGGACTATATTGACCACAGTTTCTGCTCAAATGACTATTTTACAACATAAAGCTGCGCCAAATATATCTTTCCCCGCAAGTTTCTTCGATGGTGCAGCACAAGATGGGAGATGTGGATGGGGAGCTTGGATTTGCATCGACTACAACCAAAGCTACAGTCTCCACTGGTTAGGAGGACTTGGTACAAATTCAAAAGCAAAAGCCACAACATTATGGGGTCTAATGTGGTTTGTTGTTTTCCTTAACATCCCCAAACTGCAGATATATGGGGATTCGCTAATCATCATGAAACATGTACAGGGCATGGCATCCATAAAACACCCACACCTATAGATTCAGTTACAAACTATTAACTTTCTCGAAGGTTCCTTTCAGCAGGTCCAGTTCCATCACATTCACTGGGAGTACAATACCACTGCAGATAAGATGTCCAAGTTGGGCATCCTGGACCCTCCTCCAACACATTCATCGAGATTACAATACCACTACAGATAAGATGTTCGAGTTGGGCATCCTGGACCCTCTTGGCAGAATGTTCATCACACTCTGGGTTGGTAGCTTGCACATGGATATTGGCTCAATGAAAATACCTACTTAAACTATCTCTGTTTCTTTTTCTTGTTTTCTCAGGCATAAGGACTATTGCTTCTGGTTGCAATTGTTGTTTTGATTGTTTCTGATTACTTCTTCATATTAGACTTGGTATAAGTACAAGTTTTATTTTTAGATGCCTCTCTGCTATATTTGGAGGTGCCCAAATGAGTCCTCACAACATGCACTTATTATAACTAGATCAAATAATCACATCTGGATGCTTTTCCCTCTCACTATCTCTGCTATATGCAAGTTATAATGATAAATACACATATAATATGTACTAATTTTTTTACATTCTATTAATAAAAAATAGCATGTAATAATTTTCTTACATTCTATTAATAAAAAACTAGCATTTTTTCCTTACTGGAAAAAAAGTTAATGATGTGATAAAATGTGTATATTGACATCACATAATGATGTGATAAAATGTGTATATTGACATCACATGTTTTTTTTTATAGTAAAATTGTGTGAATTTAATACCAACATCTCACAAGCCAACTTTAATAAATAAAACCACCCGATTTCACATTATGATACCTAACGTGTTACATCGTAAAATCCCCGATTGGTACTTTTATCAATCGCCAAATTACCCATCTGGCCCGGCAGAGGAAAGTATATTGCTTAAGAACATTTGAGAGAACTATCTCGTTGAAAGAAAAGAGCATTAGAGAGAACCATCGCCTAAGAAAACACATGGAAAGTTGAAACCTCTTGAATTAGAATCTTAAACTTATATAATTAATTTATTTAAAAGAAAAATCATCTAAGATCTATTAAATATATATTCATATAACCTATTATTTTAATGAGTGAGACGTGATGCTATTGAAATTATGGAAATTATGTAGTTTAGTAAAGTAGTTCCACATATATTTTATATACTTTAATGAGTGAGATGTTATGCTATGGAATTTATATAATTTAGTACTTGAGACGTGTCGAATGTAAATACTTGGATTTCTTTTCGATTTATTTTATATTTAAATCCCAAAGTAAAGGAGCTTGAAAATTAAGTGGAAAAAAAGAGAGTTCGGAGTGTGACATTTACAACATTCAAATTTTTTTTTTTATTTAATACAAAATTAATATACAGGAAGCGTGTTGTTTATTCAGACTATCAGCTAACAACTTCTCCCCAACCCCTTTTCTCTAGACAGTTGTCATTGCCACAGTAAAACTATTAGTCTACCTGCGGCCGCAATGTTTGACAGCTCCACATTTAAGAAGATCCAGCTAGCAACGCGTAAGAATGTAACATGATCTCTGCTCTGCAGCTAATTTGCTGTTATTTCACAAATAAAATTTACATAAAAACCAATAAACTTCCATGGCTGCTCAGCACTATAATAACCAGGGAACAAGTGTATCCCCAATCTAATCCTAAAGAAAATGAAAATGAAAATGAATGGCAGAGAGTAAAATCTCGTAATGTATATTGTATATCAATCAGCTATCCAGTAGCAGGTTTCACAAATCACAGAGATACTGATCCAAAAATAGTCAAGCCAAACCCCATTATTCATCAGGCCAATTGCACCATCCATTTCTCTGAGTACCCTACATGGCTTCTATTACTGTTTAATAAAGTAATTAAACAGTTAATGGCTTTCTCATGTCCAGCCCGTAATGATGGGATTTGAGATCCAAAGCCCTCGGTGGAGCCACAGAACGCCGTTTCCACAGATTTATCTCACACGGGGGAGTCCGCGCCGATTCTTCAACCCCGACCTTGTTCAATACGGAGCAATTTGAAGCCACATCAATGCCCGCCATTTCTTTCTTCAAACCCTCTTCCTCGTCCGGTTTGGAATTCTCACGAGATTTCCTGTTAATTTCATCTTTCCCTGACAAATCTGACTCCATTACCCTGTCCGATTGATCGTCCCCTGATTCAGCCACGGGTTGCTGCCGCTCACGCGCGTCGGTATCTTGATAAACGAAGTTTGATAATGCGCTCGGCTCCCGCTGTGACGCAAAGCGTTTCAAATCCGAGAGCCGCGGAACTGAAGCACGGGACCTCTCCTCCTCCTCAACAATATCCCCAACATTCTGCAGATCATCAGAGGCCGCGACTCTAGAATCCGGAAAGGCCACCGTAGATTCAACTTTTCGCCTGCTGAAATTGCAAAGTTTCTTGAACCACCCCACTTTTCCGTCCCCTTTGGGGTTTCTTGGCTGTCGATCTTCACGGCGGGCGCTGGTTAGGGTTTTGAGCTTCTTGGCCTCTTTTATCCGGCCAACGCAGGAGACGTCCGGCGAGCCTGGCTCGTAAGTCTTAAAACTATTGATGCCGCCGCCCTTATTACCAGAAATACGACTATCCCCTAAAGCTTCCGGGGGAATGAAGGAAAACGAGGGTTTCTTGCAGCCTTTACCGGTGAGCCTGCATCGAATTCTGGCAGCAAAATCCTGACTCCTGAATCTTGTATCGGGAACCTTTGGCAACCCAATTATGAAGCCCTTCCTGGATAAACAGCTGAATCTACAACTTCCAGAACCGACATTTTCTTTGCCCGCTGTCTTCTTCTTCCCTTTGCCGGAATTGGGCGAGAAACTGCTCCCGTGTCTCCAATTCCACTCGCTCTTATCATCTTCTTCATCGACAAAAGATTCAGAGCCTAACGAGGAACTGGTATGAATTAATTCCGATGGTGTCATCACAAACAGAGCAAACACAGAACTATAATCTATGAATTGCAGGGTTCAAGATCTTTGCGACTTTTATCCAACGCTGCATAGCCTGTTACTGTCACGGAACATCAACGAAGGGAATTGAGTATTAAATTCAAACATCTAATAAATTTAACCACAGAATCTCTCCTTGCTGTGTGTACGTGGATTCTGGCTTCGGCCAACCTTGACTAGACTAGAGCCTACAGTATTTTGATCACCTGGAAACAAGAATAAGTGACAGCCAGCAGTTTCTTTTTGTGTCAAAATCACCATGCACTAGAATTCCTCCTCCTCCCTTCTAGAAGACTCTAGAAGAAAACTATTTACGAGCCACGTGGCACCTTTACATCTGAAAGAAGCCGGATGGTTCAGGGAACTTGCAAGAGCCACGTGGCACCTTTACATCTGAAAGAAGCCGATGGTTCAGGGAACTTGCAAGTTCAAACTCAAGCTCTAGAAGGCAGCCCCATATCGCAAAATTGTCAAGCATGCTTTTTATTTGATAAGATGTACTAAATTATTTATATTATTATTTGAAATTAATATTGTAATTGGGCAACAATTTTCTTACCTGGACTCTGATTGTGCCCTTCTTTTCAAAGATGTGATGCAATTTGATGTAAACTATATGCATAGAATTGTACGCTGGTTTGAGTAGTGTTCACGTATGTGATGTAATTTGATGTAAAATATATTCATAAAACTGTACTCTGGTTTGAGTAATGTTCAATTTTTATTTGGTAAGTTTAAATAATTTTTTTGGATTTCATTCTTGGTTGAAAATTAATTGTACCTTGAGTAGTGTTCACATATGTGATGTAATTTGATGTTCGATATATTCATAAAATTGTACTGGTTTGAGAAATGTTCAATTTTTATTTGGTAAGTTTAAATAATTTTTTCGGTTTTCATTCTTGGTTGAAAATTAATTGTAGCTGTTTTTTTTCCAAGTTTAAAATGGGCTTTATATCATTGTTTGGTCATATGAAATAAGAGATATTTATTAATTATATATAGAAATGTGGTGAAGTAGGAGGTGATTTCATTTATATTATTTTACTTATAGATTTTGAAATTATTACTGATTTTAAAATGTTAAAATAAATAATAAAACCTCTTTGTTGTCCACCACTTCGATATTATTTTATATAATTATATAAAATTTAAATTAATAAATATAAATATTTTATTATTTATTTTGAAATAATTTTTTATTATTACAGAGAAAATAGATTAAAAAATATTTATATGTAATTTTTTTTAATAATATAATTTTTAATTATTTATATGTAGTTTTTTTAATAATATAATTTTTAATTTTTTTTTTTTCAAAATTTGTTTGGATTAATTATTAATGGAGTGTATGTTATAAAAGAGTTTTCAAAGTTTTAATTTAATTATCAATAATTATTAGGTGGATGGTAGAGGTTTAACTTCCATGAAAAATTCACCAAATATTATTAATAATTAAGCCAATTTAGATCTATCTTAATTCTAGATCTACCAAGTTTCCACCATTCCACTCAAGACCTAAGATAATCCCAAGTGACTATTTATAATTGCCTCCATCCCAATTAGGAAGAAATGTTGTAATGTCCTATCTTGTTACGTTATGTAAACATTTTGACTACGTCAAATTACATAAAAATAAAATAAAATAATTATAATTATAATTATTAATTAAAACATTTTGACTATAAAAATAAAAACAAAATTTTTAAACAATTAAAATAATATTAATAATTATAATTATTAATAATTAAACTAACTTATACAAAATTTATAATTCAACAAATTTATCCGTAGTAGAGTTTAGGCTTCTGTGATCCATATCAAGTTTACAAAAAATATTTTTCGGCGAAGATCACATGAGACATCATTTGTCGACGCGTTTCGAACCAACCAGTGTGGTTCATTGTCAGGACAAGTTGAAGAAACAGATCTAGCTTAGCATGTTAAATAGACCGAGCAGAGCCTCCAACGGCTAATTTGACCAATCGCTAATATTGACTATTGGACCGGGATCAAAATTTTTTTAATAATAAAAAAGAGATAAGTTATACAGGGGACCAATCCCTTAATAAATAAATAAAATAATTTAAATTAGTGATAATAGTTAGTTAAAAGTTATTAATAAATAGTTAAAAATATAGGTTAATTATTATTTAAAAGGAAATTAGTGGTCCCACCTACCTTCTTGCTAAGTTCCTTGCATTAAAGCTTAAGCCCTTGGTTGGTCGTTCGGAGTCCTTCGTAAAGGACTCGGCTTCCTACATTAAGGAGCTCAAGGGCACTAAGCTTGACCCTGGGGACATTCTTGTCAGTTTTGATGTTGTTTCCCTCTTCACTTGCATCCCTATTAGTGAGGCCATGGAGGTGATCAACCGCCTAACAGATCTTGACACTGCCAAGTTAGTTGAGATCTGTCTCACCTCTACGTTTTTCTGTTTTGAGGGAGAGTTCTTCGAGCAAACCTGCGGGGTTGCCATGGGCTCACCCCTTTCCCCTGTTGTTGCTAATCTTTTCATGGAAGATTTTGAGTCCAAGGCTCTAAACTCTTCCAGGCTCCTGCCAAAGCTTCGGAGAAGATATGTGGATGACACCAATGTTATCTGGCCTCACGGCCAAGAGGAATTAAATCTCTTCTTCATTCATCTCAATAATCAATCCTCTGCCATTAAGTTCACCATGGAGCAAGAGGTCGATGGTTGCCTTCCGTTCCTCGATATTCTTATTTCTAATAATAGTGATGGTTCCCTCGGCCACCGAGTTTTTCGGAAGAAAACGCATACTGATCAGTATCTTCATGCCAGTTCCCATCATTTCCCGGCTCAAAAGTTGGGTGTTCTCAATACCCTGGCTACTCGGGCCCTAAGGATCTCGGATAAGGAGAGTTTGGAGAATGAAAAATCCCATCTCCTTGATGTCTTTGTTGAGAACGGTTATAGTAGATTCTTGGGTCAGAGGGCTTTCGTTAAAGCTTCGAAGAATTCACTATCTCATCGAGAACCGAAGGAGCGAGTTCCTGGTGTCCTTCTTCCTTATGTTCAGGGGACTATTGATAAGATTGGTAGGATTCTTAGGTCGCATGATGTTCCTGTGACCTTTAGGCCCCTGAACACCATTCGCATGTCCCTCAGATCAGCAAAGGATCCTATCGACCCTAAAGATATGAAAGGTGTGTACTTGATCCCCTGTTCTTGTGGGACCCCCTACATTGGGGAAACTGGTCGCTCCATTAACCAGAGGATTAGTGAGCATGCTGCTGATCTTAAGCATAGGCGTACTAAGTCTTCCGCTTTGGCTGAGCACGCCGAGAAAACCAATCATCATGTTTGTATTGAGGAAGCTAGTGTTATTGCTAAGGTTTCACACTTCCATCATCGGAAATTTAGGGAGGCGCTTGAGATTGAAAAGAGGCCGAGTAATCTCAATAGAGATGATGGCTGGAAAATCAGTCGATGTTGGGTCCCAGCACTCTCGTCCTAATCCTCGTTTTTTTTTTTATGTATTTATTTAATTTAATTAATTATTTATTTATTTAAATTTTTTTACTCATTTTTAATAATAATAATAATAATAATAATAAAATAAATAACAATATAAATAAATAAATAATTAAAATAAAAAAAAATAAATGAAAATAAAAATAATAATAATATCCTTACTTACTTATTTATTTATTTATTTATTGTTTATTTTTATTGTTATTTATTTTATTTTTAATTATTATTATTATTATTATTATTATTATTTATTTATTTATTTTATTTATTTATTTTATTTATTTTATTTTATTTTATTTTATTTTATTTTATTATTATTATTATTATTATTTTATTTATTTATTTTATTATTATTATTATTATTATTATTTATTTTTATTTATATATATATATATATATATATATATATATATATATATATATATATATATATATATATTAACTTGTATTCACAATTAATTTATTCATAGGCGAGGTCCTTTACAACTAATTTCCTTTTAAATAATAATTAACCTATAATTTTTAACTATTTATTAATAACTTTTAACTAACTATTATCACTAATTTAAATTATTTTATTTATTTATTAAGGGATTGGTCCCTTGTATAACTTATCTCTTTTTTATTATTAAAAAAGTTTTGATCCCGGTCCAATAGTCAATATTAGCGGTTGGTCAAATTAGCCGTTGGAGGCTCTGCTCGGTCTATTTAACATGCTAAGCTAGATCTGTTTCTTCAACTTGTCCTGACGATGAACCACACTGGTTGGTTCGAAACGCGTCGACAAATGATGTCTCATGTGATCTTCGCCGAAAAATATTTTTTGTAAATTTATCCGTCTCGGCTCTTGATAAATTATCCCAAATTAAAATAAATCTATATTAATATTATTTATAATAACATTAAACAATAATAAAAAATTAATCTTATTATAAAAAAATTATTTTTATTTTATCTATTTTTTTTTCGGAAATATACACATTGTAACATCTTATTAAAAACATTGTGTTATAACTAATGTTCTTGGGGTGTCTAGAAAGAATATCTTCTTTATGGAAGGTTCATCAAGATTACTCTATTCAACACATAGGAAGGTCTTCAACAAGAATGCAAATGCATTGTCCAAAAAAGGTCTCTCCTCTTCTAGTCAATTTTGGCGGTTTCTATTATTGTTGGAGGTATGCAGCACAATATTCAAGATTTCCGCCTCCCTGATACATAGCTCCTACACTCTTCTCTTTTCTGGTACGTTGAATGCACTTTTTTGTGCCTTAAATTTTGAATCTTCATATATGGTATATAGCTTATCCTGTTATATTAATTTCCTCTTGGCATTATCTTTAAAATATTCTAAATCGTTTTGAGATTGTATCTGTCATATAATGATCTGATTAGGATCTATCATCCCACTGTCTTGCTATTGGGATCCTATAAGTCTTGTCTCAAGATTTTTCAAGAACTATTTGGGGATCCCTCATATATCAGCGATATGATGTATATTCAGTAATAATATGAATATAATTCAACTTTTTTTCTTACTGGAAAAAAAAAAACTGATGATCTTAATTATTATAATTCAGCTTTTTTTCTTACTGAACAAAAAACCGATGATCTTAATTATTCCATTGTTGCCGATGAATATAGTAACTAGCATTTTTTAGGAGAAAAAGTTGTATATATTGTATTATATGAGTCAAAAAAATTCGGTACATGCTGAGATTTGAGTATATGGATAGACCAGCTGAGTCATTTTCAGCGAGATAGCAACATAGAGAGATACAACATTATATTGGACAAAACTGCTTTTGGAGTCCCATAAATATTCTAAGACAGTAGAAAAAAGGCAGAGAGATAGTTCCTTTTGACAGGAAATCAGATTTGAGGCAGAAACAAAAAAGAAAAACATACCAGATGTATCAACACTATATGCCGGGCATTTTGAAGGGATGTGGGCAGAATGTAATGGAATCCACAGAAATGCACAGGTGCCACATACCTGGAGAGGATTGCAAACCTTTTTTAGAGAGTTCATCTGCCTCCAAATTTTGCAGGCGCTTGATGTGTGATATGGGGAAGCGAGATGGATTCCAGAGAACAACAATTCTGTTCATCCATCCCATAAGAGAGTCACTACTTATAGAAAGTTTTCCAGTAACATGCTCTATAATGACTTTTGAGTCCCCATAAATCTGTATTGAGCTAATTCCCAAAAAGGTGCAGAAGATGAGAAGTCCATGGAGGGCCATTGCCTCGGCTCGGTTGTTCGTTCCCAGGCCACCATTCCAGTAGATATAGTAATGCAGATCCTTTTCTATGTGTAAGTATACTCCGCAGCCACATACGCCATTCTTTGATGCACCATCGAAGTGTGCCCGAGGAATGGAGAGATTGTTTGATGCTGTAATATGCTGATATTTTGGATGGGGGGGAGAAGCCGGAAGGATAGTTGAATAAAAAGGAATAATTTTATCATATATGAGACCAAAGTCCTCCCTTCCATTTTCAAAATTTTTTTGTTTCTCCATTTCCAGACAAACCAGAAAACTAAAAGTGGAATAGATCTCCATTCGATTTTCTGGGAGCTCCACCATTTAAAGGCATCCATTATAGAGGGGGGAGAGAAGACAACAAAGCCGAAATGAGATGCCAGCCGGTTCCAAAGATTCCGGGTGATATGACAGTTTAGAAACATATGATAATTGTCCTCTGTATCAGCAAAACAAATAGAACAAATGGCTGGCCCTTGCCAGTTTCTTTTTTGCAAATTAGTCCAAGTGAGGTTCCTATCATGAAAGACTAGCCATGCAAATAACGTGATCTTGAGAGGAACACCAGTTTTCCAGAAGGTCACAGGGAAAATTCCGCGGGAGGCATCCAAGTGATTTTCTATCATGGAGAGATAAATATCTTTGACCAGAACATTTGACTTTCCATCCTTTATCTGAAGGACAATGCTGTCATTCTCTTCCGATTTGAAGAAGCCCGCAAGTTTCATATCCCAAATTATCTTATTCCAAATATCAGTTAGAGAAACATCCAGCCCCAGCTCAATTGCTGATTTCCAAGTAGGAATGGATCCCTGCCATCCATGTATTAACTGTGCCCAATAGAACAGGCCTTTCTGATGAAGGACCGTGAGGAGTTGTTGAGGGAAAGGGGAGTCTGTCTGTACTCCCAAGATAGGATCGAATCCAATTAATATGCTATTGCCAGATTGTAATTTCCATATCAGTCTCTTCAAGAAGAATTGAGATACCTTTTTAAAACTTCTCCATATGGCCGATCCTTGGCTTTTTCCAAAACATCTGATCCTGTACCAATATGAAATGTCTTTGTTTCCGAGATACTTAGCTATCATTGCAGTGCTCCAAAGATTGTTCCCAAAGACAGCTCTCCACAAAGATTTGACAAGAAGGGCCATACCGAAACATCGAAGGTGCATGATGCCCCACCCCCCCATTTTCTTTGGAAGGGTTAAGTTTTTTAGATTTGTGAGATGATATTTTCTCCTATCTTTATTCCCTCCCCAGATAAAACTGGCCATCAAACTGTTTAATCTGTTAATGATTGCTGAAGGTAAATAATATAATTGTGCCCAATAGACGGATAATTGAGTAAGCACAGCTTGGGAAAGGATCAATCTGCCCACCAAAGATAAGCATCTATATTCCCATCCCGAAATCAGCTTATAAAATTTATTGGTGATCCATGTCCAGTCGGTTATGGAATATGCCGAGGGCTTAAGATTGAAGCCAAGATATTTCATACCCTCCTTTATAGGTACAGCCTGAATCCTGAACAACTGAGAAATGTATTCCATATCATTCAGATCCACATTTCCATAATGAAAAAAGGATTTTCCTTCATTTATGCATAAACCTGTTGCTTTTTGGAAGGAGCCTAAAAGCTCGTGCAGAAAGATCCAATATTGTCGACAGAGCATAGCAAAGAGAAGGATATCGTCCACGAAAAGGTTATGAGAGATAAAGCATCCCCTGGAAACATCAAGCGGGCCAATGTTCCCCATGTCCATAGCTTTTTTTAGGTGAAGACTTAGAGTATCCATAACCAATATGAATAACAGGGGAGACAGGGAGCAGCCCTCTCTCAGCCGAGAAGAAAGTAGTTGGGCTTCCATTAATGAGAATGGCAAAATTCACACCTTCCACGCATGCCATTATCCATCTAGTACACAGATCGTTTAGTCCGATCTTTATAAGAAGACACCTCAAGTAGCTCCAATCTATGTAGTCGTAGGCTTTCCTGAGATCTATTTTAAGGATGGCCGCTGCTAGCTTTTTTGTGTGCATGGAGTGTAGGGCTTCTTGAGCTATAGCCACCGTGTCAATAATATTCCTGCCATTCAGAAAACCATGTTGTTCTTTTGAGATATATAATGAAAGCTTTCCACGGATTCTTTCAGCAATTAATTTTGAGATGATTTTGTATAAAGTGTTGCATAAAGATATAGGTCTGTAATCAGCAAAAGATTGGGAGTCCCTTTTTTTTGGGATCAAAGCTATGTAGGTAGAAGTAAAGATATGATTAATCTTGCCCTTTTTCCTTGTTTCTTCCACCATTCCTAAAATTTCATCTTTCATCATGTCAAAGAAATAGATGAAAATATCAATGGTCCAACCGTCAGGACCAGGGCACTTGTCTTTTTTGAAGGACTTCAAGACAGTTAATAATTCATCCTCCGTTACAGCTGCAAAAATTCTTTCGTTATCTTCTTCATCAAACATCACAGGAAAAGGTTCGATACCCCACATGATGTCGGATATCTCTCTGGTGTCCTCCTTTTTATATGCCGATTTAAAATGCTTTACTGCTTCTTTGGATATGTCCTCCTGTGAGTGCACAGTACTGCCATCCTCGCATTTGATGTTCCATATAGCATTAGTAGCTCTCCTTTTGTTTGCGAAACGGTGGAAAAACTTAGTGTTTTTGTCACCTTCCATAAGCCAAGTTGCACGGCTCTTTAAGCGCCAAGTCCTTTCTTCAATGGCTAGCAGCTGCTGTTTTTTTTCTCTAGTTCCCACAATCGAGCCCGCATGCTCCATGATAGGGGGAGGGATGACATACTTTTTGCTATGCATTCTTGTTCATTTTTTATTTCTTGTAATTCCCGACGATTGGACTGTTTTTCTGATACTGCCATTCTTTGACTTTTATCCTGAGATGATTCATCTTATCCATCAATTTTTCCGACAGGGAGCTCCTGGAACTTACATCGATGGCATGCCACGATTCCCGGATCATGTTATTGAAGGCTTCGTCCTCAAGCCATGTTCTATTGAATTTGAAGGGATAGTTCGTCCCCGGTTGTTGTTCATTTAAATTAAGAGAAATCGGACGGTGATCCGAAATAAAAACAGGGAGGATAAAGGAGCTCGGGGACCCATATTTTCCAATCAGATTTTCATGCATAATAAACCTATCCAATCTTTTTGCTATGAAAGCTTCTCCCGACCTTCCGTTGTCCCAAGTAGGAGATATAGATTTTGGGCACACATCAACAAGGTTATGTTGTAACATTGCCTCTCGAATATTCTCACCAATCAGGTCAGCCTTTTTCCCCCTGCCCCAAATCTCATCAGGTCCCATGGTACAGTTAAGATCACCTGCTATGATAAGCGACTCGATCTCCATAATGCCTGATGAAAGGAAACCATTCCAGTAAGTTGCTCTCTCTTTATAGGGAGCATATACATTCAAAATGTGGAAACATTCTGCACAGCCCCTCTGTTTTGCAATAACCAGAATTCCTCCTAGGCATCGGAAAGTGGATGCAGAAATCCATTTCGGGTCCCATAATACCGCCAAGCCTCCCGAGAGGCCAGTCGCTTCAGTAGCTGCCATATACCAGGTTGGCAGCATGCGTCTAAAAAAAGAGATAGAGTCCTGTCTATCGTGCATGGTCTCCTGAATTAAGATCATCCTGTAAGAGGAAGACATAAATAAGTCTTTTAGAGCAAGAAATTTCGGGTCAGCTCCAAGACCCCTTATATTGAAAGAAAGAATGTTCATCATCTTGTATTCTTTTCGGGCAAGCATGCTCTAAGGGGCCCGAGTTCAGGAAGATTCGCAATAGGGATGTCAACCAAGGAAGAATCCATGAAGTTTAAATTTGAAATGCCCTTTTTCCCCCTGAAATGCCTACTTCCCCTGTTGTTTTTTCGGCGGACAGTGATATTTTTTGCCGAATTGGGACTTATGGTGGGGGAGGATGGCATTCGAGGTTTATCAATGGTAAGAGGCATCAGATGAAGAGACTCCCTCTGTAAGAGCAAATCCAGATCATTGTCCAGGGAGTTTGTCGGGGATGGGATAGGAGATGGCGGGGGAGAAGTCGGGATCAAGGGGGCCTTCCCTTTAGAGGATTTCTGGGAAATGATCGGGGAATGGTGAGCGATGAAAGGTGGGGATAGAATATGAGGAGCGTGGCCCGAGCGAGAGGGAGAAGAAGAGGACGATGGGATATTGATAAAATTTGTATTTTCCTTCGGGATGGGGGGAGGCGATAAGATGGGGATATCCGGAGATGGTTCGGGGGGCGGCGGATGAGAGAAGATGACGTTTACATCTGAGGAGGATAAAAGCCCCATCGAATTCGATCTCTGTATATGAAAGGAGGAAGATTTATGAGTCCTGGGGGATAGGAAAGGCCGAAAGAAGGACTCCCCCGGCCGGAACGGGGAGGAGGGAACATGGCGAGGAAGGGTCGAGGAAATCTTTGCAATAGGGGAATGCATGTTAAAAGAAAGCATTTCTTCATCATCGGATTCAAACTATGAGACCTTTTCCCGGTATTCCTGGACCACCCTGTGGTTCTTTTGTCTCATCTTTTCCTTTGTTTGCCGCGGACAATTATGCTTGAGGTGTCCCGTTTTATGACAGAGGGAGCACCTGAAGGGGACTCCCCAGTAATCTAGCCTTTGACAGGTAGATAAAGCTCCCCAGAACAGATCAATGTGCTCCGGAAATCCACCCCTGTAATCTTTTTCTACCAGGATCCAGGCGACCCTTTTATCATTTGCTCCCAGGCACCCAGGGTCGACGAAGACGAACTTCCCGATAGCATTTCCAATACTTGCTAAAGATTCTCTATTCCACAGTTCAATCGGGAGAGCTGGCAATTTGACCCAAATGTAATTATTGTGAGGGGTATTTCTCAACGGGTCAAAGCCTATGTACCATCTATGGAGAGCAAGAAAGCTCCGTCCATACACCCACGGAAGTTTCCAAACGATATAGAGGTCCTTCATTTTCAAAAAATGAAAGCTATACCAGTCTTTCATTAAACGGACAATGGTAGGGGTATACCCGATGAGAGACCGCCATTTTGTACCCAGCCATTTTCTAATCTGGGCGTCGTTCATTTCGGGAAAATGCCATTTCCCGATAAGGGCTCGGGACTGCAAACTTTCTATACGGTCCTTCAGCTTGATCCCATCTAAACAGACTGCGGCCGGGGATGGAGTGATCTTGGCAGGACGCTGGTTGGTTTTCCGGCGGGATTCAGAGGGGGAAGCAGTATCCTGATCGGGAACCTGTAGAGAATTCTGGAGGTGGGCTGCCAGCTTGGAATGCCAGCAGGACGACTTGATCGTTCCAAAGTGAATAGCTTCTGCCTCCATGGCAGCTTTAACCAAAACAGACGAGTCAGACTCCGCGTGGAGCAAGTCCATCACATCAGCCAGTGGGAAACCTCCAATTCACAGGGAAAACCAGATGAGGAGTAAATGAAACATCAGGGAAAAGGACAGATATTTCAAAAAGTCTAGATTTTCAAGCCGCCTCGGGATATAGCCGACATCCCAAAGTACAGTTCATCCAAACCGAGGGGGTAAAAAGTCTGACAGCAAATCCAGGAGAATATAGAAAGTAGAAAGGATCTGTGAAACAGGCCAAAAATAGTCAATAGGAAGGATTAGCTGGCAGTACTATAGTGTACGAGAGGTTCCAGAGACATAAAAACCCAATTAAGGAAAACACCTAATTAGGCCGAGAGTAGGAGGGAAGGACGAGGAAGGAGTTAAGACAGGAACAGGAGTTCCCCCAAAACCGTCAAGCCGGAAAAAGGTCGGAAAAACCAGTTCGGCGACACAAAGAAAACAGTCGACAATGAAGGAGATGATGTAAAAACTACGAGGATCCCCCTGGGCAAATGAAACAGCAGCAGTAGACCTCAAAAATGCACCACCAAGGTCCAATGTTTAATCGACAATCAGAACAAGGCTTAGAAATAGAAACAAAATTCCAGAAATAGCTCATAGGACTGCATGTCCATTTAGGAAAGAACGACCAGCTCATGGAAGATATGAGAAAATCTGTATCTATTTTAAAACATGGAGGGTCATTCCAAAAACTGAATTATATCGTCAGAGCTTATGAAGGTTGAAATTCTGCTTATCCCTTATGCCAAGACATGATAACTCCATATAAAGGAAATGAAAAACAAGAAATAAACGATCATTTAACTTCCTGTAAGCTCCAAAAGTTCTGAGAATTTTTCATCTACATATCTAGCATCCATCTGTCAATAATCTAGGAGTTCAAAATAGGAAAGAAAAAACTGACCTTTATCGAGCCGGAACCGAGGGAAGAGAGCCGCGAAAGAGTCAGCGAAAGCCGAAACAAAAGGTTTTGAAACAGATGAGATATCACCAGAGAGAAAAGCAGAAACTAAAGGGATCCAGTATAGAGTATAGAATCGGAGGAAAAGAGAAATAGGAAAAAAAAGCCTTGCCACAGGGCATAGGTATGTTAAAGCTGGGCAAAAGAAAACTGTCTCAGGCGATGAAAAATATGTTTTGTCGGAAATTAACAGCGAGATGGGCTAGACACAGGTCCGCCATGCATGGCACCACGTTCTGAAATGGAGTAAGGAGAGTGGCAAAAAACGTGGCAAAGAGACAAGAATAGAAGCCTATAGATATAGAAAGTTATTGTATCGCACCTGATATAGGATTAAAGCGTCTTATAGACGTGGCACCTGTCATCCTTGAGGGGAGAGATCATCTCTGGTTGGTCGCCAGACTCGCGTTCTTCCACTCAGCTCGGCTCCGCAACTCCAGCTCGATCCATAGTAACTAGCAAATCATTAAAGTGGAAGAAATGGAAAACTGATGATCTTAATTATTTCATTGTTTCCAATGAATATAGTAACTAGCATATCATTAAAGTGGAAGAAATGGAATTTCAAAGTGAATAGACGTGGTTACATTGCTCCTTTTTCCTTTTATGTTTTATGGATACAATTTAAGTAAACATTAAAAAAATTTGGTTTAAAGAGATCAACATACCACATTGCAACAAAGATCATCAAATCGGTATGATAATTGTATCATCATGTTAGCGTGAAAACCATGTATATAATTCGAAAGCAAATATTTTAAAGAATAAGATATAGTAGGATGGGAAATTCTAATATCTGTGAAGTATTGAATAAAATTCAAATCCATGTTTTCGCATCGAGGAAGAAATTATTTGAACCCATCAAAAAAATCCTTTACAACCGGAAAAAAGGGTTTATAAGATTTTTGAGTTATGCAGACATTTATTATTATTATTATTAGTTATACATTGGTATAACTTATTTAAATTTTGTTTTTGATTGGGTATTAGTTTGTTTTTGACTAAAAATTTATTAAATTTATCTATAATTTAATATTAGAAATTCATTTTTTATTATTATTGAAATTTATTTATTTGTAAGATAATTGGTTGAGGTCTTATTATGGGTTGTTTAGTAACTTCCATTTCTATTAGTTACTAATATTTTTTTATAGTTTTATTTCCTTTTATTTAACTTTTTTAGTTTTTTTATTATTTTTATTTTTATGAATTGTAAATTTTTCACAATATTTTCAATTTAAGGTGACTTATTATTATATTAAAAACACATTTTAATAAATTTAATTATAAACAATCATATATATATATATATATATATATATATATATATATATATATATATATATATAATAAAACATACACACAGATATAGATATATGTATTTTAATATAAACTATTATGCAACCAGCTCACAAAATAGAAGAAGAAAAATAGATCAATGACTTCAAAATTAGCCTCTTCGAGGGGGCAACCTCTTTTACATTACACAAATGAATAATTCTTTGATGATTCAAATGACAAAACCTCATTTCTATATACAGGAGTCTAAGGGGTCACAATATAATCAGAGCCGACATAACAATAATAATGTGAGGGTACAACAATAACAATAGTGAGCTTCTATGGGACACAATAATAACAATATGGGGACAACATGGGCACAACAGTAACAATAAGGTCTATAATGACAATAATAATGGGGCAATACACTAGTATTATAGGACGTAGTCTTTAACGCGACTTTTTGAAAGCCTTTCCGGCGATTTTTTCCGGTGAAAATCCGGCAGTGATTTATCGGAATCCAAGTTTGATAGCTAATTTCTGCACAATGAAAGTGTCCCAGGGGTTTTCCAGGGTGCTGAATCCGAATATGCAGTTAAAAAACCATTTTAACTGCAAAAAATCATGATTTCATCTCAATTTCTTCCGCCGGATTCCGTCACCGGAATCTCAAAAAGTCGCATTATAGACAACTCCGTATTATAGGGACCTAACATGCCCCTCTCCTTCAAAAAAGTTTTGTCCTCAACACTTGAGTAGTTTTGGATGCTTCTGTATAAAATTGTCATCCTCCCATGTGGAATATTCAGTAGGTAAGTTCTTCCACTTGATGAGATACTCTGAAATTAATTGATTTCGTAGTTGTCAAGTTCTTGTTTCTGTGAGTGCTTCAGGTTCCAATATGATTTTTCCTTAAGTTCTGGCAATATTGTTTGAACTGGGAGCTTATCACATATAACCTTCTTTAAGCATGAAACATGGAAAACTAGGTGCACTCGTGAAGACGTAGGAAGCTCCAATTTGTATGCCACAGTACCAATATTTTGCAACAACTTGTACAGACCATAATACTTTGGTGATAATTTATTATCCTTCTTAGCTTTCTTGAGGGACGTTTGTTTGTATGGTTGTAGTCGTAGAAATACACAGTCACCTACATCAAAACTTCTTTCGTTGCGATGTTGAGTTTCCTGTTGTTTCATTCTATTTTTCGCCAAAGTGAGGTTATCCTTTAAGATTTGAAGAACTTGTTGTTGATGCTAGATGTGATCTTCCACTACTTGGACCTTAGAATTTTCTCTTAAAGATGATGTGATGGATGATGGATGTTATCCATAAAGTACCATAAATGGAGTCATTTTCGCTGCAGTATGGAAGGAAGTGTTATACCACCATTTAGTCAGAGGCAACCACTTGACCCATTGTGTATGTTTATCATATACAAAGAAACGAAGATATTCTTCCAAACATTTGTTCACTATCTCAGTTTTCCCATTAGATTTAGGATGATAAGATGAGATATGAGCTAACTGAGTACCCAGACAAGAAAATAATTTCATCCAAAAATTTCCAGTGAAAATGGGATCTCTGTCACTTACAATAATCTTTGGGTTTCCATGTAGCTTTTGTATTACTTCCATGAATGCAGTAGCAACTATATTGGCTTTAAATGGATGAGATAATGCACAAAAGTGTGCATAATTGGTAAGTCTATCAACTACCACCATGATGACACTCTTTCTTTGGACTTGGGTAAACCTGTGATAAAATCCATTGAAAACTCCTCCCAACGTTGACTTGGAATGGATAAAGGTTGTAACAGACCCAGGGCCTTAATTGTCTCAACTTTATTTTGTTGGCAAACCAAACATTTTGCCACAAATTTTTGAATATTAGATTTAAGGCCATCCCAAAAAAAAATCCTTCTTAACCCTGTGGTATGTTTTAAAAAATCCTAAATGCCCTTCTAACAAAGAGGTGTGCAATTCCAGAAGAATCTTTTGTTTGAGTTGGGAATTCTTATAGAGGCATAAGCGATCTTTGTACCATAACCAATCATTTTTTAGCTAAATGTGTCAGATGTATTAGGATCTTTCTGCAACTTTTGAATGAGTTCCCACACTTCTTCTTCATTCTTCCATTCATCCCTTGCTTTGTTTATCCAATCTGGTTGGATAATAGAAATGACACAAAGCAATGCTTCCACATCCTCATCCTTTCTTGAGATTGCATCTACAACAACATCTTGTTTCCCTTTATTGTAGATGATTTCAAAGTCATAACCCAACATCTTAGTGACTCATTTTTGCTACTCTTCTAAATATAATCTTTTTTCTAAAAAGTATTTAAGACTATCATGATCCGTGTTTACCTTGAAGTGTCTTCCCAATAGGTAAGGTCACCATTTCTTAAGTGCATGTAGTATTGCCAACATTTCCTTCTCATAAATAGCTTTGTGTAAATACTTTTCTTTGATTGGTTGACTTTCAAAAGAAATGGGTCTTCCTTCTTGCATTAAAATAACACCAATTCCATTTCCTAAGGCATCACATTCCACAAGAAAGGTTTTTGTGAAGTCTGGCATAGCTAATACCAGTGCTTGGCACATTGCCTCTTTAAGATGTTCAAAGGCCTTTGTTGCCTCTGGAGTCCAAGAAAATGCATATTGCTTCAGGAATGTTGATAGAGGTGCTATTATTCTCCCATAATTTTTAACAAACTTGTGATAATACCTTGTCAACCTGAGAAATCCTCACAGATTCTTTATGGATGTGGGAATTTTCCATTCCTTAATGGATTTAATTTTGATAGGGTCTACCTTAACACCTCCATGGGATACAATATGACCTAGTTATTCCACCTCTTGTACTCCAAAGAAACATTTGGAAGTTTTTGCATATAATTGTTTCTCCTCCAATAGTTTGAGCACCCTGTCAACATGTTGAACATGATCCTTCCAAGACTTGTTGTAGATTAGTATATCATCAAAAAATACTAACACAAATTTTCTAAGGAAGGGTTTGAAAATGGAATTCATCAAACTTTGAAATGTAGAAGGTGCATTGGTAAGGCCAAAATGCATGACCAAGAATTCATAATGACCTTCATGAGTTCTAAATGTTGTTTTCAGAATTTCTTCAGTCTTCATTCCAATTTGATGATATCCTAAACGAAGATCTAACTTGGTGAAGTAAATTTCTCCATGTAATTCATCCAATAATTCATCAATGACAGGAATGGGAAATGTAACTTTAATAGTGAGCTTGTTTAGCTCCCTATAATCCGGACACATGCGCCATGATCCATCCTTCTTGTGCACCAATACTACTGAAGTAGAGAAAGAACTTTGACTAGGTTGAATTGTACCAACCTCTAACATTTCTGTAACCATACGTTCAATTTCACTCTTTTGGGAATAGGGATATCTGTAAGGCCTGATGTTTGGAGGAACACTTCCTGGAATCAAATGAATAGCATGGCCATGATCACGAATAGGTGGGAGGCCTTTAGGAGTCTCAAATACCTTGGAATGATTGTCCAAGACCTTTTGGAGATCTAGAGAAATAGATGATTTCAATGTGGGAACCTCTAGTGTACATAATTGTGCAATTACATCCTGTTGTTCTTTCTTTAGAAGCTTTGTCATGTTGTTAGAGATGATTATCTTTCCCAGTTTCCCTGCGATACCCCTTAATTCCACTTCCTTTCCTTCCCAAAAAAATTTCAAGAAAAGTTCTTGAAAATTAAAAGCTATTATACCCAAAGATTGTAGCCATTTGACTCCTAGTACAACATCAACACCACCCATTGGAATGGAAATAATTGGACTATTCAATACATATTCTCCCATGGATAGCTTGATATTATGGCACTTTCCAGAGAAATTTATGGTTCCTCCATTTGTAACCATCACTTGATGTTGGGTTGTGTTATATTCTTTCCACGAGTAACCTACGTAGTTAAACGGGGGGTTAGAGGGGGGCGGGTAGCCCCCCTTTACGGGGTCCGGGGCAGCGCCCCGGGAAAATTTTTTTTGGACCCTATATTAGGTTGGGTGAACCTACCTATGGTTTTGTGCATGATTTTCGCACATGGTATTGGACGCGATGGTTTTTCGGTCCATGGTATTGGATGTTTCGGCATGTATAAATATGTATTGTAACATTGAAAGGAACATAATGAAAAATCAAGCTGGTAGTCCCGGTTTTGGGATCCAGGGAAAAATCTCTGTGCATATGTGTTTTATGGGTTATGCTCTCGCATTGTTTATTTTCTTTGTTTAAGAATTCGTATGCAGGTAATTTCTGTACAGGGTTAAAACCTACACTTGACACTCTGGTTCTGGATATAGGAAGCAAATTCAATTGCTTGGTTGTCTTACAATGAATAAAATTATGGACACTACCCGAATCAATCAACACTATTACCTTTTTCTTCTTGATATGTCCTTCTATCTTGAAAGTTTGAGTGGTAATTCGTATCAATGCATTACAAGATATGATTTGATTCATTTCTTCTTTCTATAAGGTTGGTGCCTGGTGTATATCCTCTTCTTTTGATGCTTCTTGTTGCTTTTCTTCCCCCTCTTCACAATCTATGTAAAATAATTTCTTCTTGTCACACTTATGACCTTTAGTGTATTTTCTATCACAACTATAACAAAGCCCTTTTGCTCTTTTTTCTTCCAATTTTTGTGGTGTCAACCTTGTATGTTGTGGAAGGCTAGGGGTAGCAACACTTCCATATTTATAGTTGTGGGTGGTAGGCTTCCTTGTGGCCATAATTTTGCTTTCAATTTTTCTTTCCAACCTGAATGCCTTCTCCAATGGATTAGGTTTTCAAAGGAGAAACTCATGTTGGATTATATCCTTTAAAGTCCCTATGAACACATCAATCCTATTCTCCTCTAGAATATCATTTACCCTTATATTCATTTTCTAGAAGTCCTCAATGTGCTCCACCATTGAACCCTTTTGTTTGAGATTCATCAATTGACTAAAGAAGGTGTTTCTCTCTGTATCCTCATAATGTGCTATCATTTCCTCCGTAAAAATTGACCAAGTGACAATTTTTTTACGAGATCAAAGCCATCGATACCATACAAATTGATTGGGTTCCAAATATAAAGTTGCAATGCATACCTTTTGTGTGTTTTACACATTATGGATATCGAAATATTGCTCCATCTGTGGTATCCATGTTATGGGATCCTTGCCATCAAACTTCCTCATATCAATCTTTGGAATGTGGTGGGTCTTCAATCCAAAGTTAAATTATATGAAATCATGATTAACATTTCTCTTTTTCTCATCATGGGTTTCCTTTACTACCCTTTCGCCATTAAGAAGCATTTCGTGTAGCAACTTTTTCAAATCTATCTTCAAATCTTCCATGTTTCCTTTAAGCTTTGCTTCCATGCCATCCATCTTAGCTTCCATGCCATCTATCTTTGTGTCCAGCCATCCATCTTAGCTTCGATTCCATTCTTTAAACCATCCATCTTATCTTTAGTTACTTTTTGTGAGAGCAAAACTTGTTGCACTTGGTCTCCTAATTTTGATATATCAAGTCGCATTTCTTCCTCTTCTTCATGTGTCATAGTAGATATTTCGGGTTTCTTACGAGGTGTTTCCATTTTATTTCTTTGGGTCATCAATTAATGATACTAATGTTTCACAATTCCCTTTAAATCACTTCAAACTACTTTTTAAAACAAAACTTATGCAAATTTAAAAAAACTACACACCTTTTTTTTTCTCGCTTTGTAGGATCTCGATATTGAATCTGATGTATCTCTGTAATTGCGGATCTCCAAGATCTAAAATTTCATCTTGTTGTAGTCTTATGAGTCTTCTTTCCACCCCCACAAGTATGATCACGATTGGATTTCCCAAGAAAGAGTTATTCCCAATCTCCCATGATGACCTGATTATAGATGGGTTTAGTAGAGCGAACTTGTATGAACTGCCATGTGTCACTGTTTCAACCTTCGGCCCTGAAAACGATACCCAAAAAATACATTCCGTTCTCTTTCTATTACTATTTTACAAAATTCAAATCTGATGCTCAGAGAGAAAGTTATGACGATTTTCCCAAGGTCACCTGTTTGATATGGAATTTTGAAGCCTGCAAAAACCCTAACTTCCTCGGCTCGTATCTCCAAAAATATAGTGTGAAAATGTTTGAAATTTGGTCACGACGTTCATCACGATTTCTCTTAAATTGGTTTTTTTTTATTTTCAGCGTTTGAAGCTTCGTAGAAAAAAAATTATAGCGAAAATTTCACGATGACCTGTTTGAGGTAGTGAAACCCTAGAATCCAAAGCTCTGATTCCAAATGCTATGCAATCAGCTCACAAAATAGAAGAAAAGATAAATCAACGACTTAAAAATTAACCTCTTCGAGGGGAAGCCTCGTTTACATTACACAAATTAATAATTCTTTTATGATTCAAATGACAAAACCTCATTTCTATATATAAGAGTCTAAGGGGTCACAATATAATCAGAGCCAACATAACAATAATAATGTGAGGGCACAACAATAACAATAGTGAGCTTCTATGGGACACAATAATAACAATATGGGGACAACATGGGCACAACAATAACAATAAGGGCTACAATGACAATAATAATGGGGGAATACACTAGTATTATAGGGACCTAACATAAACAATATTAGTTAATCATATTTCTTAATTTTTTGTGATGGAATTTAACAATATAATATTTTATTAGTTGTTTTATTTTTGTGATGAAATCTTTATCTTTGTTATTTTTTTGTTTCATTAGGTTATATTTAAGCTAAGAGGCAAGTACTAGCTACTATGTAGCTCTTGTTAATCTTTACAATTGGGAGAAAAGGTTTACAATAAAATTCCTATACCACACCTCTAACGTTGTCACCCACACATATGCATGGCACACAATCATATATGTGAAAATGTAAATGCATTTATATAGCTTGATTTTTTAATGGAAAGACAATTGCCTTTTAGCTCCATGGAATCTAGATTGAGGTATTGGGATTGAGGTTATCTATAATATTGTTGTTTGGGGTTTCCCAACTTTGGTGTTTGGGTTGGGGGAACTATCCTTTATGACCTACCAAGTTTTCTAAATTTGCATAATTTATTCTTTCCCAGATGTATATGCTCACATATTTTAAGCAATCTCTATATGTGTCATGATTATGTAATTTGGCTTTCACTTTATCAACATATTATCCAAAGTAGATATAAGTGTACATAAAATCATTAAAGAATAGAAATTTATATATAGTGAGCTATGTATCAAATTCTTTTTGAGCTTAAGATCCAAGTGCTTTGAGGCTAATCTCTGAGTGTACTATGAATGGTGTCGAGTTATGTTATAGTTACGTCTATTTTGAAATAAAGTTTTTAAAATTTTATATTAATTATTAATAATTATTAGATGGATGGTAGAGATTTAACCTCCATAGAATATTCTAGAATATTCTTAGTAGTATACACAAATTAAAAGTTGAGATTTATTTTTAAAATAGTTATGTATTTTATGTCTTTTTAATCAAATTCATTAATTAAAAAAATGGCGTATGCACAAGTGTCATGTGAAATGAGTTATGGTTTTTTGGGCATGTGGTATTGATAAGCCATGGTATTGTAACAAAACCTATTTACAGATTAAGAATTTCCATGATAAAGTGGCTGTGAATCTCCATAGTTAAGAATCTTGTTACATGTATTTATGTTTAACTTATATATTAGTATTTTTTATCATTAATAAAACTATTGTTTTAAATAAAGTTATAATTTAGCTAATTCTTATGATTTGTTTAATTTTACCAGCTTGAGATATATGATTAAGTAAGTGTTTTGTTGCTTATTATAGATTGATGCATATCAACATTTATGAGCCATTTAATTTATATGGTTGCACTAGTATATCAATTAATTATAAGAACATATGTACAACCTTCAAATTCTAACAAGCCTCAAGCATCCATAAAATCATATTGTTTGTTGGACTATAGATTCACCCTTGGAGAACTACAATCTTGCAACATCATTGACATCTAATATCTTTGATCAAGCAGAAGGAATTTGTGAGAGTTCAACAATGTGTATTTCTATAGATTATGACATCGAAACTTAGTCTTAGTAGCATATCTCTTAATTGGTGATCCATGTTGATAGAAGAAAACTTCGTGGTGAAGAGGGCATTTCTATAGAGGATAGTGAAAATGGAAGTATGTAAAGTCATAGGGCTGAATTTGTTCAAAAAGTTCAACCCAAGATGATTTAAAAAATTTTCCATCTATTTTGATACTTTTTTGTTGGAAGAATTAGAGTTATCAGCCTATTGGGCTCATTATAGGGGTAAATTTTTAATTGGTGTTTCAGCGTCCAAAACATTCCATAGCCCATTTGAGATCTTCAAGGGTCATTTTTGGATTCCAAACTTTGTTAGCATTAATACCGGTCTCTCAACATTGTTTTACACTATGAGAGTTCTCTAACAATATGAAAATCACCTCAATCAAATTTCATATATGAAAGTTATGTCTCTTGCAAGTTGACCTATCATGTTAACCACCATGACACTGAGTGGATTCAATGTCAACTGAAATTTCTCACACATGTGCAACTAGTCAAATGTTGACTTTTAGGAAAATTCTAAAGTGTTCAAAACCATAGCATTAATTGGGGCTTGATTCATGCAAAACCTTAATTGTAATCATAGATGACTATCAAGCTATGTCAAATATCAGGCTACTAGGAAACAAAGTGGTTCCATTCTTATTGTATTGTGTATTGTTCCATAGTTGTACAAAGCATATAGGGTTGGGATATTGATGCAGGATAGAGTAAAAGATCTTATAGCAGTCATTTTGGCCACATTTTCCATGGAAACTCCATAATGTGCATCATTTTCTTTTTATTTTCATTTAATAACTAAGAAGAGTAGAGTAGATCATAGGCTTCACCTTCTAGCTAGTTTTTTATTTTATAGGGTTTTTGTATGGTACTCCTTATGCTCACTATTTGTATGGTGTGTTATTTATTTGTATCTTTCATTCTGGTTTCAATTTATTTAGTGTTTCATACATTAAGCTAGTAACATTAAATCTAGAATATAGGTAAAACCCAATCTAATAAGATATTTTAGAATATTGTAATATTTGTTGCAAGAAAATGATATGGTAGAATATCCATGATAGTTTACAAATGATACTAATATGAAAGTATCTTTCTTTATTGTTTTTGTGAGAAGCTACTAGGAATTGGAGCAATGTCTAAAAGCCCTAGCCATAGTAGATGAGTACTATAGTGTCAATCCACTGGATGAGCTGTAAGAGATATTTTCAAATTTGGAAGCACGTGAGTGACATCTCTTACAACATTTACATTATCATCGAGGCTTTGGAGAATAATTTGGACCTTCTGGGGAGTTTGGTAGCTCTAAATCAGAAGCAAGATTGAATGACAAATATGGAGATAACAAAGACCCTAAAAAGGGCTAGGGAAAGAGACCAATTTCTAATGCCATCAATTATTCCAATTTCTACTTAAAGTGGAAGAAGAAGTGGAAATCAAACCCTACCAAGGTGGGATTGAAGTTGTTAAGCTAAATCAATATTTCAATGGTTATAATAGTTGTTTGGATATTCTTTTCCTTTCCTTGTCTAATTATTGAATCAATGTTTGCAATAGTTAGAAGTTTATTTCACTAATAAAATAGTAGAAGAGTAAAATATTTCATTTTCTCAACTAAAGTTAGAGGTACATGCCCAAACTTTGAGGGAAGCTCACACAAAGATGTTTAGGTTAGAGGGAGATCCCCAAGTAATTAAGTGGGAGGCTTTTAAAGCCTTCATTAAGTCTTAGTTCTACCCTATTGGGTACAAAAAGGACCAATGGATCAGTTGGCATTACTTCCAGTACAATCTAAGGAAAAGTGTGGAAGAGTACACCATTTAGTTCAAATAAATGGCCACAAGGGGCATATCTCCTAAGAAACAAGATGTACTTATCAATTATCTAGGTTGTCTACATAAGTATTCATAAAGGTAAGTGATTCTCTTAAAACCCAAGACAACTAATGAGGCCTATGTACAAGTATAATATTTTGCGAATATGGGAAAGAATAAAGCCTAACCAATCAGTTCTGAGTAGAAATACCACCAAGATGCTTCTAGGGAGGGAAAGAAAAGAACAACCACTAAACATAAGTTGAAGGATCCAAACAAAAACTATAACCATTTTAATATTGATATTCACACCTTAGATAAATGTCGTAAACTACACCCAAAGCTTAATGCAAGGGAACATACGAAGGATGCCAATAAGAAAAACATGCTAGCCTTGGATTCAAGTAACTAGGTAGAGAAAAACTTAGATGCAGATAAAAAGGTTGTTTTCACTACAATGTATAAGGAGGTGTCCCTAAGTATCTTCCATCCCAAGGAAGAGAAGGAGATGGATAAACTCTTCCATGTTAAGTTCTAGGCCAAAAAGACAAATGTGAATGCTCTATTTGATTCTAGTTCACATGTTAATCTAATAGCAAAATATTTGGTCAAGTAGCCTAGATTGAAGGTTCATGGCCATCCTCACCCATATCCATTAGGATGGGTAAATAATGATGTATAGCTTAACATCATTAAGTAGTGTAGGATAAAATTTACCATAAGTGAAAACTATACCAATGAAGTGGAGGTAGATGTAGTACTACTTAATGTGTGTGGTGTAGTGTTTAGAAGTCCCTACGTGTACATGAGGAGTGCGATATTCATGAGGAAAGAAAATTGATAGTACATAATCATGGATGGGATGTCCTTCATCATTAATGCAAACAAAGGTAAATCCAATATCTATCTTGTAAGTGTTAACCAATCCAAGAAATCAATTAGTTCAAGTAGGAAGCTTGCATTACTCTTCTAAAGAGAGAATTATCCATGAGATGAACAAATACAAGTGAAAGCCTCTATGGAGGGGCATACTCAAGAGAAAAATGCTACTTGGAGGAGATTTTATAGGCATAAAAATAAGAGTTAAGGGAACCCAAAGGTTTACAACCTAAGAGGGAGGTGAAACAAAAGGTACAATTATTTCCTTGCTCATAATTACCAAACATTGGGTTGTATAGACAATCCATCCTAGAAGTAGATGATGTGAAGACACAAGTAAAACAATTATTGGACTAAGGAGTAATTCAACCAAAAATATTACCTTGTGGGTCACCTATCATCGTATTACCTAAAAAGAATGGAACTTAGATAATGTGTATTAAATATAACAACTTTGAATAAGATCACCCTCAAGAATCAACACCCTTTGCATGACATTAATGCTTTTCTAGATCAATTGCGACATACCAAGTGCTTCACCCAAATTGGATCTTAAATTAGGATACCACTAAATCTAAGTTAAAGAAGATGACACCTATAATACCACCTTCAAGGAAAGTAAATGGCTATATGAATCAATAGTAATGCCTTTTGGTTTATGTAATGCACTAAATACATGTATGGATTTGATGAATGATGTATTATGTCCCTTTTCATATTCATTTGTAGTAGTGTACTTAGATGATATATTGGTTTAAGGCCCTACCTGGGAAGAGAATCTCTCACATCTCATGCAAGTTTAGAGAATTTGAAAGAGCATCAATTTTTGGAAAACCTTAAGAAATGTGAACTTGTTGAATAGTCAGTAGTATATTTGGGGTATGTCATTGGTGGAGGGGAACTTAAGATAGATCCCACAAAGATGGAGGTCATCCTCTAGTGCTGAACTCCTACTAATGTTGTTGAACTTAGGATATTTATTTGGGTATAATGCCACCTATGGTATCTTATAACATCATTTCAACTGTAGTTGCACCACTCCATACCTTAACTAACAGTGGGAAGACTTTCTAGTGGGGAAAGAATCAACATGAATATTTTGTTGAGCTAAAATGACATATCGGTCAAGCTCTAGGTTTGCAATGCCTAATTTGTAGAATCCTTTTAAAGGGGAGATAGATGCAATTAGGTATGATATGGGAGTGTTCTTGATGTAGGGAGTTAAGCTAATGTGCGATCATTCTTAAATGTTTCATGATGGAGTCATAAACTACCTTACATATGACAAGGAACTCTATGCTCCCATTCCAATAGTTAAGAAATGGATGCATTATTTGATGGGAAAGTATATAATAATTTATAATAATCACCAACCACAATAATAGTTTTAGGCACAAAGTAAGCTTGAAAATACTAAAACTATAAGTGGATTTTATAGAATTTCACCTAAATTTAATTAAATATAAGTATGACAACATTAATAAGTTGACAAACATGCTTTCAAGGACACCCACATCCAATATCATGCCTTTCGGGACTCATATGCATATGGATCCTTTCACCCATGATGTATACAAAGAGGAATACATAGAAGGAACATAAAAGAGGTGTTTCATTATCTACAAGGCCAAATCCATATAAAACAAGGCAATAATACGGTTGCATATCATATTTAATATGGGTTGCTTTACAAGCTAGTCAATCTTTGTGTTCTGGAGGATGAAGATTTCAACTTATATGAGAGGCTCACACCTCTAAAATTACAGGGAATTTTGGTGCTAGGAAAACAATTGCCAACTTATAGAGGTATGTGTATTTGCCTAGAATTTGAGCAAATGAAGCTCATTTTATTAGAGAATGCATACTTCATTGTACCAACAAACCTAGTTAAAGAAAACAAGGTTTATAACATGTCATTGCTATACCTACTAGACCTTGGGAGAACATCTCCATGGGTTTTGTGGGTGGTTCACAAAGAAAAAGGAAGGGGCATGACTATCTGTTTGTGGTAGTTTATAGATTTAGCAAAATGTGAATGATCATGCCTTGTAAAAATACCATTAAGGGACAAGATGAAAAGAAAGTTCTTTGAAAAGGATTGGGTGCACTTTGGGATATTAAGGAGAAACATCTTGGGCAGAGATAATATATTATTAGTACCTTTTGAACTACAAATTGGAACAAGGTGGAAACCAAGTTGAAAATATCCACAGCTTTCTATCCAAAAATACATGGGTATACAAGAATATTGAACATGACATTGGTTCAACTTTTGATGGGTTGTAATTAGAAGAATCCAAGGACCCAAGATGAAACTTTGATTCATATTCAAGACTCCTATAATAGAATGATCCATAGTTTTGCTAGTAAGTCCCATTTCAAAATCTGCTTTGAGTACTTGCTAACATCACCGTTAGATGTTTCATATGGACAAGTACAAGGAGAAGCGAGTGAAGACACCATAAGAGATTCATTTAAAGTTGAAAAAATTGTTGATAATATCAAGTATACATGTGTAAAAGTGTTATAAAAGTACAAGGCTTGGCATAATCAACAAAGAATTGATAAAACATTCAAAGTGGGAGAAAGGGTTTAGTTTTATCTAAACAAATAAAGGCTACATGGTCTTGGTAAAAGATCAAGGCTTTATGGTGTGGTCCTTTCAGGGTTTGGAGAAGGTGGGTAATTCAAATAGTTTCTATAAATTTAGTATATGGTGCATATGGAGTTTTGTGGAATGGGGGTGTGTATCTTTATATTGCTTGATTGGGTTGGTATTTAAGTGGAGGAGACTTATTTTATCCTTGGTGGGTTGTCATATTTGGATAGCTATGGTGCTCCCTTCATATTTCATGCCTTTTCTTGAGGGATCAACTTTTTTGTATATATTTGATGAAATTCTTACTACCTCACATGTTTTATATTAGCATCATGGTTTTTTCCTTGGTATTCATGATACACTTTGCACATATGTATGATGATTCTATATGGTGGTATGTGATGTGATATGGCACACTTGTAGTAAATAGAAATTCATGAAAGTGGGGGGCAGGGAGGGGGAAATTATTATGGATGTACATACTCTTCTTGGAACCTTCCTTATGGATTATCCAACCATTGGCTCAATTGTGGATGCGTTGTGTCTAAAGGAAAGTGTAACTACCCCTCTCACTTTTACCCACTTTGACAAGCTCTCCAAGGTAAACATGAGTTGCGTGTCACTATGATATGACCTGGCCTGAATGTTCTAGTTATGGAATTGGGACCTACAATCTGGAAGTAAACTAACATTCCTTAGAGACTACAGATCACTCAGGAGCCTACCAACCGCCTCAGGTGATTAATCCCTAGGCTGGAACTCTTTTTCACTAGGTTTATTTGCCAACCACACCCATGATACTTCATGCATGTGGTTGAGAAGTTATAATTGCACCAATAGGCTTGCCTCCATGCAGTTATGATCCAAATTCCCTTGTTTAGTGCATGTGGTTGAGAGGCTATAACTGCACCAATAGGCATGCCTCCATGCAGTTATGATCCAAATTTCCTTGTTCAGTGCATGCGGTCACAAGATCTATGCCACTTTTTTAGACTAACCTCTAAACCACTGCCCATAACTTCTTGTAACTTTCTAGAATCATAACAATGATGATAAGAATGATAAAAAATAAAAACTTGAGCAAGATCTTAACAAAAACATGCCTAGTGCAAGATAGACATTTCATCAAACAAACAATAAACATGTAAGCTACATGTCATGAATGCATATATGATCATACACTTTTGAACTTCATCTAAAAAATCACCAAGAAGGCTCAATTCCCTCTCAAGCTAGATGCAAGAACACTTGTTAGCCTATGCATTCATCAACCATCTGTAACTTATCAAATCATGAGAAATATCCATTGCTAGAGCACATCATAAACCCATGCATATAACCAACATATAACCAGAATAGAAACTATGGCAAATCAACCATAAGATCACCATAATAACTAGTACAAGTGCTCATAGATCACAATTGGAAAATAGCTCATATAAACATACAAAAATACCAACCAAGTTAGGGACTTCCACATACCACCCAACCATATATTAGGCTTAACCAAATATTTCTTTTAACCAATCACCCTTGCACCATATTCCAAGCATGAATGTGGGATCATAAGAGTTAAACCAAAATAGAACCAACTAGGGCTTCCTGAGATCAAACCACCTTAACCCTCAAGCATAATGATCTCACATGTATGGTCTAGAAATAACTAAGATCAACCAGATTGGTCTCTACCCAAAATGTCCAGGGCTCTAGGAACTAGTAACTCAACCCACATGTTAGAAATTAATTAACAGAGCAATGAAATACACAAAATATCGTAGAAACATAAATAAAAAAATGCATAGAACAAGAGAGACGCAGATATATGTGGTTCACCCAATTTGGGCTACATCCATGGAGAAACAACCAATCCTTTCTTTTATATTATCCATCAAAATTAAGAGATACAACCTACAACAAACCTGTTCTAATTTCCTCTTCACTCTCACACAATCTCCTCTTTCTTTCTCACTCAGAATAATAATACATATCACAATACAGTTTCCTCATATAAACCGAGGGGTTGTCTTCTAGGGAAAAAATCCATAAATTAAACATAACTTCTACCGTCAGATCATCTTCCTAATGAACAGTCTAGATTGACTATGAAATTACAATATTTTACAAGGCAATTTTTCATCTATTTTTAGCTTCAGGGGCGCTGCCCCCGAACCCCCACCAGGGGGGGGATCCAAACATGCAGCGGTCCCCCTTGAACCCCCCAAACATAAATAGTGGGGGGGAATCCCCCCCACACCCCCTCGTCAAGGATTGGGATCCAAACATGGCTGAAACAATACCTCTAAATCAGGAAAGTAATCAGGCTCCACATCCAACAATCTCCCACTTGGAGATTGATTATATCAACTCCATTGTTGCTTCACTTGTTGTACAATGCTTCCACTTTGGAACGGTTTATTTCTCATCTTCCGCATCATTCTTGAAGGCTAATTGAAACTGAGCAACAACTCAATTTATCCCTAGTTACAACCTTTGCCAACATATATGTAGGATTATAGCTAGTGTGTATATTTTCCAGCTTCAACTGTCCATCATCCAAAACTGACCATATGCAATGATACTTGAGTTGTATATGTTTAGTCTTATAATGAAATGTTGGATACTTTTCAAGATTAATGGTACTCTGGTTGTCATTATATAACTTGCTTATCTCCTGGTTCTTTCCTAACTCGTCCATAAACCTGTGTAACCAAATGATTTCTTTACTAGCCTTTGTAGAAGCAACATACTCTGGTTCCATTTTTTAAAGTGCAACAATTATTTCCAATTTTGAAATCCAACTGACAGTTGTTCCACCTACAGTAAACACATACCCTATGGTTCTTGTTATGAAACCAGCTCAAGAAAAGATAGAAAAGATATATCAACGCCTTAGAATTCAGCCTCTTCGAGGGGGCAACCTCCTTTACATTACATAAATGAAAAATTCTTGGATGATTCAAATGAAGAAACCTCCTTTCTATATATAGGAGCCTAAGGAGTCACAATATAACCCAACCGACCTAACAATAATAATATAAAGCCACAAAAATAGCAATAGAGGGATTCTATGGGGCACAATAATAACAATATGGGGATAATAGGGGCACAACAATATTAATAAGGGATGAAACTACAATAGTAATGGGGTAATCACTAGTATTATAGGGACCCAACATGCCCCTCTCCTTCAAAAAAGTGTTGTCCTCAACGCTTGAGTAGTTCTAGATGCTTCTATATAAAATTCTCATCCTCCCATGTGGAATCTTTAGCGGATAAGTTCTTCCACTTGATAAGATACTCCGAAATTGATCGATTTCATAGTTGTCGAGTTCTTGTTTCTATGACTGCTTTCGGTTCCAATATAATTTTTCCTTCCTCATCAAGTTCTAGCAATATTGTTTGAACTGGGAGCTTGTTGCCTATAACCTTCTTTAAACATGAAACATGGAAAACTGGGTGCAATCGAGAAGCTGTAGGAAGCTCCAATTTGTATGCCATAGTACCAATCTTTTGCAACACCTTGTACGGACCATTATACTTTGGTGATAATTTATTATCCTTATTAGCTTGCTTGAGGGAAATTTTCTTATATGGTTGTAGCCGTAGGAATACCCAATCACCTACATCAAAACTTCTTTCACTGCGATGTTGATCTGCATGTTGTTTCATTCTATTCTGTGCCAACACGAGGTTATGCTTTAAATGTTGGAGGACTTGTTGTTGGTGTTCGATGTGATGTTCCACTACTTGAACCTTAGAATTTTCTCTTAAATATGATGTGATGGATGGTCGCTGATATCCATAAAGTGCCATAAATGGGGTCATTTTTGTTGCTGTATGGAAGGAAGTGTTATACCACCATTCAGCTAGAGGCAACCATTTGACCCATTGTGTCTATTTATCAGATACAAAGCAACGAAGATATCCTTCCAAACATTTTTTTACTATCTCAGTTTGCCCATCAGATTGAGGATGATAAGATGAGCTATGAGCTAACTGAGTACCAAGACAAGAAAATAATTCTGTCCAAAAATTTCCAGTGAAAATGGGATCTCTGTCACTTACAATAATCTTTGGGTTTCCAGGTAGCTTTTGAATTGTTTCCATAAATGCAGTAGAAACTGTACTAGCTTTAAATGGATGTGATAATGCACAAAAGTGTGCATACTTGGTAAGTCTGTCAACTACCACCATGATGACACTCTTTCTCTTAGACTTGGGTAAACCTGTGATAAAATCCATTGAAACCTCCTCCAAACGTTGGCTTGGAATGGATAAAGGTTGTAATAGACCCGATGTCTTAATTGTTTCAACTTTATTTTGTTGGCAAACCAAACATTCCGCCACAAATTTTTGAATATCCGATTTAAGGCCATCCCAAAAAAATTCCTTCTTAACCCTGTGGTAAGTTTTTAAAAATCCTGAGTGCCCTCCTAAGGGAGAAGTGTGCAATTCCATAAGAATCTTTTGTTTTAGTTGGGAATTCTTATAGAGGTATAAGCGATCTTTGTACCATAAAGAATCATTTTTCCAGCTAAATGTATCATATGTACTGGAATCTTGTTGTAACTTTTGAATAAGTTCCCACACTTCTTCGTCATTCTTCCATTCCTCCCTTGCTTCGTTTATCCAGTCTGGTTGGATAATAGAAATGGCGCACAACAATGCTTCCACATCCTCATCCTTTCTTGAGAGTGCATCTGCCACACCTTCATGAGATACAATATGACCCAGATATTCCACCTCTTGTACTCCAAAGAAACATTTGGATCTTTTTGCATATAATTGTTTCTCCTCCAATAGTTGTAGCACCCTGTCAACATGTTCAACATGATCCTTCCAAGACTTGCTGTAGATTAGTATGTCATCAAAAAATACTAACACAAATTTTCTAAGGAATGGTTTGAAAATGGAATTCATCAAACCTTGAAATGTTGAAGGTGCATTGGTAAGGCCAAAAGGCATGACCAAAAATTCATAATGACCCTCATGAGTTCTAAATGCTGTTTTCAGAATGTCTTCAGTCTTCATTATGATTTGATGATATCCTGAACGAAGATCCAACTTGGTGAAGTAAATTGATCCATGCAATTCATCCAGTAATTCATCAATGATGGGAATGGGAAACTTATCTTTAATAGTGAGCTTGTTGAGCTCCCTATAAACCGGACACATGCACCATGATCCATCCTTCTTGTGCACTAATACTACTGGAGCAGAGAAATAACTTTGACTCGGTTGAATTATACCAGCCTCTAGCATTTCTGCAACTATACGTTCAATTTCACTCTTTTGGGCATAGGGATATCTATACGGCCTGATGTTTGGAGGAACACTTCCTGGAATCAAATGAGTAGCATGATCATGATCACGAATAGGTGTTGGGTGTGGAGCCTGATTATCTTATATATTCAAAGGTATCGCCACATAGGACCCCAGTTTGAAATGGGGGCGGCAACGCCACCTGTAAAATATTTGCTGCAGGGGGGGTCTAGGGGGGGTGGCTGCGACCTTTGGGAGCCCCCCCCCTGGCGGGGGGTTTCGGGAGCAGTGCCCCCGAAGCTAAAAACAGCTGCAAAATTGCCTTGTAAAAATATAGTAATTTCTAATCAATCTGGTCCGCTCATTAGGCGGATGATATGACGGTAGAACTTATGTTTAGTTTAGGGTTTTTTGCCCTAGAAGGCAACCCCTCTCTTTGTATGAGGGTATTGTATTTGAGGCTGTGTGATAGAGGTGTATTCTGTGAGCGAGAAACAGAGAGGTGAGACTGTGAGAGAAAACAGAGGATATTACAGCGGATTTGTTGTAGGTTGTGTCTCTTCATTTTGCTGGATACTAGAAAGGAAGGACTGGTTGTTCAGGGTGGACGTAGCCCAAACTGGGTGAACCACGTATATCTGTGTCTCTCTTGTTTTGTGTGTTTTCTGTGTTTATATTTCTACAATATTTTATGTGTTCCATTGCTCCGTAATATATAATTTTCTAACAACTGGTATCAGAGCCAAAGGTATATTTGGCTGATAAACTCGCAGGAAAGAAGGGTTCCTGGTTCGAGTGGGAGCAATGGCGGAAGATGGTAAGTTTAGGGTCGAGAAATTTAATGGCCAAAACTTCTCGCTGTGGAAGATGCAGATGGAAGATTATCTGTATCAGAAAGATCTATACCTACCATTGGGTGGAAAAGCAAAGATGCCGACGGGTATGAAAGACGAAGAATGGAACCTTCTCGATAGAAAGGCACTCGGAACAATACGGTTGTGCCTTGCTGCGTCAGTCGCCTTCAACATTTTGAATGAAACCACGACAGAGGGTTTGATTCAGACGTTGTCGAAACTATATGAAAAACCCTCGGCCTCAAACAAGGTATTTCTTATGAAACGGTTATTTAATATGAATATGTCGGAAGGTGGATCTGTTGCAAACCATTTAAATGATTTTAATACAGTTACAAGTCAGTTAAGTTCTGTAGGGGTAAACTTTGACGATGAAGTTAGAGCTCTGTTATTCTTGTGCTCATTACTAGAAAGTTGGAATGGTTTGGTAATGGCCATTAGTAACTCCATTTCTGGATCTAGTACTTTAAAGTTTGATGATGTTGTCGGTGCTATCCTTAGCGAGGAAATGCGACGGAAAAGCTTCGGTGAGACATCGGGAAATGCTTTGAGTGCAGAGTCTAGAGGAAGAAAAATGGAAAGAGGAAAGAGCTTAGGATATCGCAGTAAATCAAGGAAAGGCAGATCCAAGTCCAGATCGGGGATAGTGTGCTGGAAATGTGGAAAGAAATGACACCTAAAGAAAGGCTGTAGATCTTGGAAGGGAAAAGAAGGAGATGCACAGCAAGAAAACAATCACGAAGCAAATGTGACAGGTGAGGTGTTACAAGATGCTTTGATTCTTTCTTTCGAAAATATTACTAATTCTTGGGTGGTAGATTCAGGGGCTTCATTCCATGCCACACCTGATAAGAAATACTTTCATGATTATGTTCAAGGCGATTTTGGACAAGTTCGTCTGGGTGATGATAAACCCTGTAAAATCGTTGGAATGGGTAAGGTTCTTGTAAAACAGCAGAATGGAAACCAATGGCTATTAAAGGAGGTAAGGCATGTTCCAGATATAAAGAAAAATCTGATTTCAACAGGGCAGTTAGGCGGTGAAGGTTGTGTGACAACTTTCACAGATAAAGCTTGGAAGGTCACCAAAGGAGCCCTGGTAATAGCAAAAGGCGAAAAGGTTGGTACATTGTATTTATGCAATGGTATTTCTAACTCTGTTAATGCTTTAACTTCCAAAGGAGCAGATGCAACATTATGGCATCATAGGCTTGGACACATGAGTGAAAAGGGGATGAAGATTCTTCACTCAAGGAATATGTTGCCAGGTTTGAAGAATGTTGATTTGGACTTCTGTGAGAATTGCATTTATGGAAAACAGAAGAGAGTCAGATTTCTCAGAGTTGGGAAAGAAAAGAAGAATGAAAAATTAGAGCTTGTGCATACAGATGTATGGGGACCTGCTCAGGTATCATCTCTCGGTGGCTCTCGTTATTATGTTACTTTTATTGATGATGCAACTAAAAAAACTTGGATTTATTATATTAAGAATAAATCTGATGTATTTGATACTTTCAAGAAATGGAAAGCTTTGGTTGAGATTGAGACAGGAAAGAAATTAAAGTGTCTTAGATCAGACAATGGAGGTGAATATTGCAGCAAAGAGTTTGATAGGTACTGTTCAGAGCATGGAATTCGTAGAGAGAAGACAGTTCCAAGAACACCACAAGAAAATGGTTTGTCAGAAAGGATGAACAGAACAATCATGGAGCGTGCAAGGTGCATGAGATTGCATGCAGGATTGCCTTTTACAGTTTTAGGCAGATGTTGTAGATACTGTTGTTTATCTGATAAACAGAGGGCCTTCAAGTTCCTTGGATGGCGGTGTTCCAGAGGAATCATGGATAGGTAAGAAGGTAAACTACTCTATTTTAAAGCCTTTTGGTTGTGAGGCCTTTGTCCATATTGATAAAGAAAATAGAACAAAGCTTGAGGCAAAGTCAAAGAAATGTACCTTTATTGGATATGGTGTTAATGATTTTGGTTATCGCTTATATGATTATGAAAATCAAAAAATCATTAGGAGCAGAGATGTAATATTCAATGAAAAGGTATTGTATAAGTATCAGTTGCAGGAAAAGAAACAGGAAAAGGAAAACAAGGAATACGCAGTTCTTGATGAAATCACTGAAAAAGTAAAGGTGCTTGAAAATAATAATAATCAACAACCACAACAACAACAACCACCACAACAACAACAGGCACCCCAAACACCTGAAAGTGGTGTTAGAAGATCTACTAGGATAAGTAGGCCCCCTGAACGATACTCTCCTTCATTATATTATTTATTGTTGACTGATTCCGGTGAACCCAAATGTTATGAAGAAGCAATGCAGGTTGAAAGCAGGAAGAAGTGGGAGGTAGCCATGGAAGAAGAGATGGACTCCTTAATGCATAACCAGACTTGGGATTTAGTCAGGTTGCTTGTAGGAAAAACTACATTGAAGAATAAATGGGTTTACAGGCTGAAGGAAGAAGATGGAGGAAAACAGAGGTATAAAGCTAGACTTGTGGTGAAGGGGTTTGCACAGAAGAAAGGTATTGATTTTGATGAAATATTTTCTCCTGTTGTTAAAATGACTTCAATTAGAACTATTTTAAGTCTTGTAGCAGCTAAAGATTTGCATCTTGAGCAGTTAGATGTAAAGACATCCTTTCTCCATGGGGATTTGGAGGAAGAGATATATATGCAGCAGCCACAAGGATATGAGGTGAAAGGGAAGGAGAAACTAGTGTGCATGTTGAAGAAGAGCTTGTATGGCTTAAAACAGGCTCCAAGGCAATGGTATCTAAAATTTGACAAGTTTATGTCTGAACAAGGTTATACTAGATGTCACTCTGATCATTGTGTTTATTTGAAAAAGCAAAATGATGGCAGCTATATTATATTGTTATTGTATGTAGATGACATGCTTGTTGCAGGATCTAACATGCAGGAAATAAATGTGCTCAAAAGAAAATTGGCAAATTCATTTGCAATGAAGGATTTGGGAGCTGCAAAACAAATCCTTGGTATGAGAATAACTAGAGACAGGAAAAATCGTAAATTAACATTGTCTCAGAATGAGTACATACAAAAGGTGTTGAAAAGATTTAACATGCACAATGCAAAACCAGTTAGTACACCTTTTGCTAGCCATTTCAAACTTAGCAAGGAAATGTGCCCAAAGACCCAAGAAGACATGGATTATATGTCTAAAGTTCCATATGCATCAGCAGTTGGAAGCTTAATGTATGCAATGGTCTGCACAAGGCCTGATATTGCACATGCAATGGGAGTTGTAAGCAGGTACATGAACAATCCAGGAAAGGAACATTGGATGGCGGTGAAATGGATTCTCAGATATTTGAAAGGTACCACAAATCAAGCATTATGCTTTGGTGGTTCAAACATCTCCCTACAAGGATATGTTGATGCAGATATGGCAGGTGACAGAGATAACAGGAGGAGCACTACAGGATATGTATTTACTGTTGGAGGAACAGCTGTCAGTTGGGTTTCAAAAATCCAAAGTGTTGTTGCACTTTCAACAACAGAAGAAGAGTATGTTGCTGCTACAGAGGCTAGTAAAGAAATGATTTGGTTACAAAGGTTTATGGGTGAATTGGGTAAGGAGCATGATATGGGCACGTTATATAGTGATAGCCAAAGTGCCATTCATCTTGCAAAGAACTCAACATTTCATTCCAGGACTAAACACATACAACTCAAGTACCATTTCATACGATCAGTGTTGGAAGATGGAGAGTTGAAGCTGGAAAAGATACACACTAGCCAGAATCCTGCAGATATGCTAACAAAAGTTGTAACCGGGGAGAAACTGAGAATATGCTCAGTTTCAGTTGGTCTTCAAGGATGACGATGAAGATGAGAAATAGCCAGGTCCAAAGAGGATTCATTGTCTAGCAAATGGAGCAGCGGTGGAGTTGCTACAATCAGTCTCCAAGTGGGAGATTATTGGGTGTGGAGCCTGATTATCTTCTATATTCAAAGGTATCGCCACATAGGACCCCAGTTCGAAATGGGGGCGGCAATGCCGCCCGTAAAATATTTGCTGCAGGGGGGGTCCAGGGGGGGGCGGCTGCGACCTTTGGGAGCCCCCCCCTGGCGGGGGGTTTCGGGGGCAGCGCCCCCAAAGCTAAAAACAACTGTAAAATTGCCTTGTAAAAATATAGTAATTTCTAGTCAATCTGGGCCGTTCATTAGGCGGATGATCTGATGGTAGAACTTATGTTTAGTTTAGGGTTTTTTGCCCTAGAAGGCAACCCCTCTCTTTGTATGAGGGTATTGTATTTGAGGCTGTGTGATAGAGGTGTATTCTGTGAGCGAGAAACAGAGAGGTGAGACTGTGAGAGAAAACAGAGGATATTTCAGCGGATTTGCTGTAGGTTGTGTCTCTTCATTTTGTTTGATAATAGAAAGGAAGGACTGGCTGTTTGGGGTAGACGTAGCCCAAACTGGGTGAACCACGTATATCTGTGTCTCTCTTGTTTTGTGCGTTTTTTGTGTTTATATTTCTGCAATAATTTATGTGTTCCATTGCTCCGTAAGATATAATTTTCTAACAATAGGTGGGAGACATTTGGGAGTCTCAAATACCTTGGAATGATTGTCCAAGAGTTTTTGGAGATCTGGAGAAATAGATGATTGCAATGTGGAAACATCTAGCAAACATAATTGTGCAATTACACCCCTTTGTTCATTTTTTAGAAGCTTTGTCATACCATTAGAGCTAATTATCTTTCCTGGTTTCCCTGCAATACCCCTTAATTCAACTTCCTTTCCTTCCATGGAAAATTTCGTGAAATTTTTTTGAAAATTAAAAGCTATTGTACCCAAGGATTGTAGCCATTGGACTCCTAGTACAACATCAGCACCTCCCATTGGAATGGAAAGCATTGGGCTAGTCAATACATATTCTCCCATCGATAGCTTGATATTATGGCACTTTCCAGAGCAATTTATTGTTCCTCCATTTGCAACCATCACTTGACACTCTGGTGCTGGATATAAGAAGCAATTCAATTCTTTTGCTACCTTACAATGAATAAAATTGTGGGTACTTCCTGAATCAATCAACACTTTTACCTTTTTCTTCTTGATTTGTCCTTCTATCTTGATGGTTTGAGGAGTGGTAATTCCCACCAATGAATTACAAGATATGGTCGGATTCATTTCTTCTTTATCTAGGCTTTGTTCCTGGAGTATATCCTCTTCTTTTGACCTTTCTTGCTCCTTTTCTTCTTCCTCTTTGCAATCTATGTAGAATAATTTCTTCTCAACACACTTATGACCTTTAGTGTATTTGCTATCACAACTGTAACAAAGCCCTTTTGCTCTTTTTTCTTCCAATTGTTATGGTGTCAACCTTATAGGTTGTGGAAGTCCACAACTAGGGGCAACAACACTTCCATCTTTATAGTTGTGAGTGGTATGCTTCCTAGTTGTCATAATTTTGCTTTCCATTTTTCTTGCTAACCTGAATGCCTTCTCTAATGAATCAGGTTCCCAAAGGCGAACATCATGTTGGATATTATCCTTTGAAGTCCCTATGAACACATCAATCCTATGCTCCTCTGGAATATTTTTTACCCCTATGTTCAATTTTCGGAACTCCTCAATGTGCTCCATTATTGAACCCTTTTGTTTGAGACTTATCAATTGGCTAAAAAAAGTGTTGCTTTTTGTATCCTCATAATGTGCTATCAATTCTTCCATAAAAATTGCCCAAGTGATAATTTGTTTACGAGAGCAAAGCCATTGATACCATACAAACTGATTTGGTTCCAAATATAAAGTTGCAATACGTACCTTTTGTGTGTTTTTCACATTATTGAGATCGAAAAATTGCTCCATTTGTAATATCCATGTTGTGGGATCCTTGCCATCAAACTTCCTCATATCGATTTTTGGAATATGGTGGGTCTTCGATCTCACATTAGAGTCTAAGAAATCATGATTAACATTTCTTTTGTTCACATCATGAGTTTCCTTTACTACCTTTTCACCATTAGTAAGTATTTCTTATAGAAAATTTGTCAAATCTGTCTTCGAATCTGCCATGTCTGTCTTCAAATTTGCCTTCAAATCTTCCATGTATCTCTTCAAATATGTCTTCAAATCTATCTTCAAATCATCCATCTTAGCTTCAACGCCCTTTATCTTAGATTGCACGCCATTTATCTTAGCTTCTGTTAGCTTTTGTGAGAGTGACATTTGTTGCACTTGTTCTTGTAATTTTGATATATCATGTAGCATTTCTTCCTCTTCTTCATGAGTCATGCTAGAGCTTTCAGGTTGCTTACTAGGTATTTTCATTTTCTTTCCTCGGGGCATCAGTTACTGATAATAATGCTCTACTATGCCCTTTGAATTCCTTCAAAATAAATTTTCAAACCAAGCTTAAGCAAAAATTTTAAAAAATCTACACACCTTTTTTCACTTTGTAGGAGCTCGATATTTCCTCTGATGTATCTCTGTACTTTCTGATCATCTAGTTCTGAAATTGCGACCTACAGTAGCCCTCTGTGTCCTCTTTCCAATGCCACCAGTCTGACCCAAATTGGATTCTCCAAGGAAGAGTTATGCGAAATCTCCCACAGTGACTTGATTATAGACTAGTTCAGTAGAGCGAACTTGTACGACGTTCCACGAGTCATTGTTTCAACCTTTGGCTCTGAAAAATATCTACAAGAAACTACAGTCTGTCCTTTTTCTGTAACTTCTTACTAAATTTCAATCCGATGCTCAGAGAGAAAGTTATGACGATTTTTCCCAGGTCACTTGTTTGAATGTAATTCAGGAGTTTGCAAAAAGACAAACTTCCTCAGATCATATCTCTACAAATATAGCGCGAAAATATCTGAAATTTGGACCCGAGGTTCAGCGCGATGTCTTCTCAAATGGTTTTTTTTTTAGCTTCTGAAACATTGTAGAAAAAAAGTTATAGAGAAAATTCCACGATGACCTATTTGGAGCAGCGAAACCCTAGAATCCAAAGCTCTGATACCAAATGTTATGAAACCAGCTCAAGAAAAGATAGAAAAGATAGATCAACACTTTAGAATTTAGCCTCTTCGAGGGGGCAACCTCCTTTACATTACATAAATGAACAATTCTTGGATGATTCAAATGACAAAACCTCCTTTCTATATATAGGAGTCTAAGGAGTCACAATATAACCCAGCCGACCTAACAATATAATATAAAGCCACAAAAATAACAATAGAGGGATTCTATGGGGCAGAGTAATAACAATATGGGGATAATAGGGGCACAACAATATTAATAAGGGATGCAAATACAATAGTAATGGGGTAATCACTAGTATTATAGGGACCCAACAGTTCTCCTCCTATTAACTCTATCACCTGCCATATCTGCATCAACATATCCCTGTAGAGCAATGTTTGAACCACCAAATCATAATGCTTGATTTGTGGTACCTCTCAAATACCCAAGAATCCAATTTACTGCCATCCAATTCTCTTTTCCTAGATTATTCATATACTTGCTTACAACTCTCATTGCATGTGCAATATCAGGCCTTATGTAGACCATTGCATACATTAAGCTTCCAACTGTTGATGCCTATGGAACTTTACACATATAATCCATCTCTTCTCGAGCCTTGGGACACATCTCCTTACTTAGTTTGAAATGGCTTTCCAAAGGTGTACTAACTGGTTTTGCATTTTGCATATTAAATCATTTCAACGCCTTTTTTTATGTACTCACTCTTAGAGAATGTTAATTTGCGATTTTTCCTATCTCTAGTTATTCTCATACCAAGGATTTTTTTTGCAGCACCCAAATCTTTCATTGCAAATGAATTTTCCAATTTTCCTTTGAGCATATTTATTTCCCGCATGTTAGACCCCGCAATAAGCATGCCATCTACATACAATAGAAATATAATATAACTTACATCATTTTTCTTTTTAAGATAAACATAATGGTCAAAGTGACATCTAGTATAACCTTGTTCAGGCATAAACCTCTCAAATTTTAGATATTGCTACCTCGGAGCCTATTTTAAGCCATACAAGATCTTCTTCAATTTGCACACTAATTGCTCCTTCCCTTTGACCTCATACCCTTGTGGTTGCTGCATATATATTCTTTTCTCCAAATCCCCATGGAGAAAGGTTGTCTTCACATCTAACTGCTCAAGAGGCAAATACTTTGTTGCCACTAGACTTGAAATATCTAATTGAGGTCATTTTAACAATAGGAGAAAAAATTTCATCAAAGTCTATACCTTTCTTTTGTGCAAATCCCTTCACCACAAGTCTAGCCTTATACCTATGTTTACCTCCATCTTCTTCCTTCAACTTCTAAACCCATTTATTCTGCAATGTTATTTTACCAACATGCAACTTGAGTAGTTCCCAAGTATGGTTCTGCATCAATGAGTCCATCTCTTCTTCCATGGCTTGCTCCCACTTCTTCCTAGTTTCTACTTGAATTGCTTCTTCATATATTTCTGGTTCACAAGGTTCACCAGAATCAATCAACAATATGTAATATAATGAAGGATAGTATCATTCAGGGGGTCTACTTATCCTGGTAGATCTTCTAACACCAGTTTTAGGTGCCTTTTGCTGTTGTGGTTGTTGATCATGCTGATTTTGAGGCACCATTACTTTTTATGTGATCTCATCAAGCACTATGTATTATTTGCTTTCCTTTTCCTGTTTCTTTTCGTGCATTTGATCCTTATACAAGACCTTTTCACTGAATATGACATCTCTGCTCCTAATGATTTTGTGATTTTCATAATCATATAAGCGATAACCAAAACCATTTACACTAAATCCAATAAAGGTACATTTATTTGATTTTGCTTGCCGTGTTCTATTTTCTTTATTGATTTAGACAAAGGCTTTGCAAACAAATGTCTTTAAAAATGAGTAGTTTACCTTTTCACCTGTCCATGCCTCCTCTAGAATACCACCATCTAAGGAAATTGAAGGAACTTTATTTATTAGATAAACAATAGTATCTACAACATCTGCCCAAAATTGTAAGTCTAATCTTGCATGCAATCTCATGCACCCTGCGTGCTCCATCATTGTTCTATTCGTCCTTTCTAACACACCATTTTCCTGTGGTGTTCCTAGAACTGTCTTCTCTCTACGAATTCCATGCTCTAAACAATAGTTATCAAACTCTTTGCTACAATATTCACCTCCATTGTTTGATCTGAGACACTTCAACTTATTTTTTGTCTCATTCTCAAACAAATCTTTCCATTTCTTGAAAGTATCAAATACATTAGATTTAATCTAAATACAATAAATCCATGTTTTCCTAGTTGCATCATAAATAAAAGTAACATAATAGCGAGAGCCACCGAGAGACAATAACTGAGTAGGTCCCCATACATCTGTATGCACGAGCTCTAAATTTTCACTCTTCTTTTCCTTCCCAACTCCGATAAATATGACTCTCTTATGTTTTCCATAAATACAATTTTCACGGAAATCCAAATCAACATGCTTCAAGCCTAGCAACAAATTTCTTGAGTGAAGAACTTGAATCCCCTTCTCACTCATGTTCTCAAGCCTATGATGTCAAAGTATTGTATATTCTCTTGTGGAGGTTAAATAATTAACAAAATTATAAATACTATTGTGTAAATATAATGTACCAACATTTTCTCCTTTTTCTATTACCAAGGCTCCTTTAGTGACCTTCCAGGTTTTTTCTGTAAAAGTTGTTAGACAACCTTCATCTCCCAACTTCCATATTGAAATTAGAATTTTCTTCAAAACTGGAACATGCCTTAACTCCTTCAATAGCCATTGGTTTCCATTCTGTTTCTTTATAAAAACCTTACCCATTCTAACGATTTCATAGGGTTTATCATCAACCAGGAAAACCTGTCCAAAATATCTTTGAACATAGTCATGAAAATGTTTCCTATCATGCGTGGCATGGAATGAGGCTCATGAATCTACCACCCAGGAATAAATAATATTATCTAATGAAATAATCAAAGCATCTTGTAAAACATCGCTTGTCACATTCGCTTCATGATTGTTCTCTTACTGTCCATCTCCTTCTTTTCCCTTATGATATTTGCAGTCTTTCTTCAGGTGTCATTTCTTCCCACATTTTTAGCACGTTATCCATGATCTAGTTTTGGATCTTCCTTTTCTTGGCTTGCTGTGATTTCTTGGGCTCCTTCCTCTTTCCATTTTTCTTCCCTTAGTATATGTATTCAAAGCATTACATGATGTCTCACCAGAGCTTTTCTATCACATTTCCCCACTAAGGATGGAACCAACATCATCATCAAACTTTAAAGTACTAGATCCAAAGACAAAGTTACTAATGGCCATACCTAAACCATTCCAACTTTCTAGTCATGGGCACAAAAACAATAGAACCCTAACTTCATCATCAAAATTTACCCCTATAGAACTTAACTGACTGGTAACCGTATTAAACTCATTTAAGTGATCAACAACAAATCCACCTTCTGACATCTTCCTATTAAACAAAAACTTCATAAAAAAATCCTTATTCGAGGTTGAGGGTTTTTCATATAGTTTCACTAAGGCCCTCATTAGAACTTATGTTGCTGTTTCGTTCGAAATATTGAAGGCTATTGATGCTACTAGGCACAGCCGTATGGTTCCTAATGATTTTTTGTCAAGAATCTCCCATTCTTCATCTGACGTACTCGCCAACTTCTTTGTCTTTCCGCTCAATGGTAGGTACATATATTTTTGATATAGATAATCTTCCATATGCATCTTCCATAGCTGGTAGTTTTGGCCGTTAAATTTCTCGACCCTAAACCTACCATCATCTACCATTGCACCCACTTGAACTAGGAACCCTTCTCTCCCACAACTTTATAAACCAAATAAACCTTCATCTCTGATACCAGTTGTTAGAAATTTGTTAACAGAGCAATGAAATACAAAAAATATTGCAGAAACACAAATACAAAAATTCATAGAACAAGAGAGAGATAGATATACATGGTTCACCCAATTTGGGCTACGTCCACGGAGAAATAGCCAGTCCTTCCTTTTATATTATCCAACATAATGAAGAGATACAACCTATAGAAAATCCATTGTATTTTCCTCTTCACTCTCACACAACCTCCTCTCTATTTCTCACTCAGAATACTAATACACATTCGCAATACAATTCCCTCATATAAATGGAGGGGTTGCCTTCTAGGGGAAAAAACCTAAATTAAACATAACTTCTACCATTAGATCACCCCCCTAATGAACGGACAAGATTGAATACGAAATTACAAATTTTCACAATGTTATGAAACCAGCTCAAGAAAAGATAGAAAAGATAGATCAACGCCTTAGAATTCAGCCTCTTCGAGGGGGCAACCTCCTTTACATTACATAAATGAACAATTCTTGGATGATACAAATGACAAAACCTCCTTTCTATATATAGGAGTCTAAGGAGTCACAATATAATCCAGCCGACCTAACAATAATAATATAAAGCCACAAAAATAACAATAGAGGGATTCTATGGGGCACAGAAATAACAATATGGGGGTAATAGGGGCACAACAATATAAATAAGGGGTATAACTACAATAGTAATGGGGTAATCACTAGTATTATAGGGACCCAACATGCCCCTCTCCTTCAAAAAAGTGTTGTCCTCAAAGCTTGAGTAGTTCTGGATACTTCTGCATAAAATTCTCATCCTCCCATGTGGAATCTTCAGCGGATAAGTTCTTCCACTTGATAAGATACTCTGAAATTGATTGATTTCGTAGCTGTCAAGTTCTTGTTTCTGTGACTGCTTCTGGTTCCAATATAATTTTTCCTTCCTCTTCAAGTTCTGGCAATATTGTTTGAATTGGGAGCTTGTCACCTATAACCTTCTTTAAACATGAAACATGGAAAACTGGGTGCAATTGAGAAGCTGCAGGAAGCTCCAATTTGTATGCCATAGTACCAATCTTTTGCAACACCTTGTACGGACCATAATACTTTGGTGATAATTTATTATCCTTCTTAGCTTGCTTTAGGGACATTTGCTTATATGGTTGTAGCCATAGGAATACCCAATCACCTACATCAAAACTTCTTTCACTGCGATGTTGATCTGCCTGTTGTTTCATTCTATTTTGTGCCAACACGAGGTTATCCTTTAAGAGTTGGAGGACTTGTTGTTGATGTTCGATGTGATGTTCCACTACCTGAACCTTAGAATTTTCTCTTAAATATGATGTGATGGATGGTGGTTGATACCCATAAAGTGCCATAAATGGGGTCATTTTTGTTGCTGTATGGAAGGAAGTGTTATACCACCATTCAGCCAGAGGCAACCATTTGACCCATTGTGTCTGTTTATCAGATACAAAGCAAGAAGATATCCTTCCAAACATTTGTTTACTATCTCAGTTTGCCCATCAGATTGAGGATGATAAGATGAGCTATGAGCTAACTGAGTACCAAGACAAGAAAATAATTATGTCCAAAAATTTCCAATGAAAATGGGATCTCTGTCACTTACAATAATCTTTGGGTTTCCATGTAGCTTTTGAACTGTTTCCATAAATGCAGTAGAAACTGTACTGGCTTTAAATGGATGTGATAATGTACAAAAGTGTGCATACTTGGTAAGTCTGTCAACTACCACCATGATGACACTCTTTCCCTCTGACTTGGGTAAACCTGTGATAAAATCCATTGAAACCTCCTCCCAACGTTGGCTTAAAATGGATAAAGGTTGTAATAGACCCGGTGTCTTAATTGTTTCAACTTTATTTTGCTGGCAAACCAAACATTCCGCCACAAACTTTTGAATATCTGATTTAAGGCCATCCCAAAAAAATTCCTTCTTAACCCTGTGGTAAGTTTTTAAAAATCCTGAGTGCCCTCCTAAGGGAGAAGTGTGCAATTCCATAAGAATCTTTTGTTTTAGCTGGGAATTCTTACAGAGGTATAAGCATTCTTTGTACCATAACGAATCATTTTTCCAGCTAAATGTATCAGAAGTACTGGAATCTTGTTGTAGCTTTCGAATAAGTGCCCGCACTTCTTCGTCATTCTTCCATTCCTCCCTTGCTTCGTTTATCCAATCTGGTTGGATAATAGAAATGGCACACAACAATGCTTCCACATCCTCATCCTTTCTTGAGAGTGCATCTGCCACCACATTTTGCTTCCCTTTTTTGTAGATGATTTCAAAGTCATAACCCAACATCTTTGTGACCCACTTTTGTTGCTCTTCAAAGGATAATCTTTGTTCTAAAAAGTATTTAAGGCTATCATGATCCGTTTTTACCTTGAAGTGTCTTCCCATTAGGTAGGGTCGCCATTTCTTAAGTGCATGGAGTATTGCCAACATTTCCTTCTCATAAATAGCTTTCCTTAAAAACTTTCCCTTGATTGGACGATTTTCAAAAGCAATGGGTCTTTCATCTTGCATTGGAACAACACCAATTCCATTTCCTGAAGCATCACATTCCACAATAAAGGTTTTTGTGAAGTCCGGTGTAGCTAAGACCGGTGCTTGGCACATTGCCTCTTTAAGATGTTCAAAGGCCTTTGTTGCTTCCGGAGTCCATGAAAATGAATCTTTCTTCAATAATGTTGTTAGAGGTGCTGCTATTCTCCCATAATTCTTAACAAACTTGCGATAATACCCTGTCAACCTAAGAAATCCTCGCAGATGGCTTTAATTTTGCTAGGGTCTACCTTAACTCCTTCATGAGATACAATATGACCCAAATATTCCACCTCCTGGACTCCAAAGAAACATTTGGATCTTTTTGCATATAATTGTTTCTCCTCCAATAGTTGTAGCACCCTATCAACATGTTCAACATGATCCTTCCAAGACTTGCTGTAGATTAGTATATCATCAAAAAATACTAACACAAATTTTCTAAGGAATGGTTTGAAAATTGAATTCATCAGACCTTGAAATGTTGAAGGTGCATTGGTAAGGCCAAAAGGCATGACCAAAAATTCATAATGACCCTCATGAGTTCTAAATGCCGTTTTCGGAATGTCTTCAATCTTCATTCTAATTTGATGATATCCCGAACGAAGATCCAACTTGGTGAAGTAAATTGATCCATGCAATTCATCCAGTAATTCATCAATAACAGGAATGGGGAACTTATCTTTAATAGTGAGCTTATTGAGCTCCCTATAATCCGGACACATGCGCCATGATCCATCCTTCTTGTGCACCAATACTACTGGAGCTGAGAAAGAACTTTGACTCGGTTGAATTATACCATCCTCTAGCATTTCTGCAACCATACGTTCAATTTCACTTTTTTGCACATAGGGATACCTGTACGGCCTGATGTTTGGAGGAGCACTTCCTGGAATCAGATGAATAGCATGATCATGATCACGCATAGGTGGGAGACCCTTGGGAGTGTCAAATACCTCGGAATGATTGTCTAGGACTTTTTGGAGATCTGGAGAAATAGATGATTCCAATGTGGAAACATATAGCGAGCATAATTGTGCAATTACACCTCTTTTCTCCTTTTTTAGAAGCTTTTTCATACCATGAGAGCTGATTACCTTTCCTGGTTTCCCTGCAATACCCCTTAATTCAACTTCCTTTCCTTCCATAGAAAATTTGATGAAAAGTTTTTGAAAATTAAAAGCTATTGTACCCAAGGATTGTAGCCATTGGACTCCTAGTACAACATCCGCACCTCCCATTGGAATGGAAAGCATTGGGCTAGTCAATACATATTCTCCCATCGATAGCTTGATATTGTGGCACTTTCCAGAGCAATTTATTGTTCCTCCATTTGCAATCATCACTTGACACTCTGGTGCTGGATATAGAAAGCAATTCAATTCTTTTGCTACCCTACAATGAATAAAATTGTGGGTGCTTCCTGAATCAATCAACACTATTACCTTTTTCTTCTTGATTTGTCCTTCTATCTTGATGGTTTGAGGAGTGGTAATTCCCGCCAATGCATTACAAGATATGGTTGGATTTATTTGTTCTTCATCTAGGCTTTGTTCCTGGAGTATATCTTCTTTTGACCTTTCTTGCTCCTTTTCTTCTTCCTCTTCACAATCTATGTAGAATAATTTCTTCTCAGCACACTTATGACCTTTAGTGTATTTGCTATCACAACTGTAACAAAGCCCTTTTGCTCTTTTTTCTTCCAATTGTTATGGTGTCAACCTTATAGGTTGTGGAATACTAGGGGCAACAACACTTCCATCTTTATAGTTGTGAGTGGTATGCTTCCTGGTTGTCATAATTTTGCTTTCCATTTTTCTTGCTAACCTGAATGCCTTCTCTAATGAATCAGGTTCCCAAAGGTGAAAATTCCATGATGACCTGTTTGGAGCAGCGAAACCCTAGAATCCAAAGCTCTGATACCAAATGTTATGAAACCAGCTCAAGAAAAGATAGATCAACGCCTTAGAATTCAGCCTCTTCGAGGGGGCAACCTCCTTTACATTACATAAATGAACAATTCTTGGATGATACAAATGAAAAAACCTCCTTTCTATATATAGGAGTCTAAGGAGTCACAATATAATCCAGCCGACCTAACAATAATAATATAAAGCCACAAAAATAACAACAGAGGGATTCTATGGGGCACAGAAATAACAATATGAGGGTAATAGGGGCACAACAATATAAATAAGGGGTATAACTACAATAGTAATGGGGTAATCACTAGTATTATAGGGACCCAACACACAAGGCAATTTTTCATCTATTTTTAGATTCAGGGGCACTACCTCCGAACCCCCCTCAAGGGGGGCTCCAAACATGCAATTGGCCCCCTTTGGACCCACCCCCCCCAACAACAATAGTGGGGGGGAAGATCCCCCACACCCCGCCTTCAGGGATTATGATCAAAACATGGCTAGAACAAGACCTCTGAATCAGGAAGATAATCAGGCTCCACATCCAACACCACAGCCTCTAGGGAACCTGAGTTGTTTCAGGGCTCCAGAGAATTTGCCCTAACCCATAAGCTCCAAGGACTAGTAACTCAATCCATAACTTCTAGGGAACCCAATTTGTTTCAGGGTTCTAGATAATTTGTTCCAACCCACAACCATAGGAAACCTAAGAACCAATTAGAAAACCAAATGGTGAACCCACTACATCATGGTTATCAAAGAAATGGCAAGGTAAGGCTAAAACTAGTGTCAATCTAGGCAAATCTCCATGCCAATGATAACACATAACCAAGGAACCACGTTCATATACCATGCATCCAAAAACCAACAAGGAAATCACACATGCAACCTGTTACCTACAATCTACAACTAATTTTTGTCCTTACTTGCTTCTATCCAAGCTTCCTCTTACACACACTTTCTTTCCTTGCTTTCTTGTCCAAGTGATTTCTCCTTCTCCTTTGCTGATCACGATCAAAATATGAGCAAAAGTTGTGAACCGATTCAATGATGCTTTTTATCATTGATGTCTCCTTTTTCTTCTTTTTCCTTCATTTTCCCTCTAAGTTCCCTTGCATGCAAATTTGTATCTCTTCGCCTTCCTTTTCACCTATTTTTCTTTATTTCCTTAATTAAATTCCCTTTATTTCCTCTTTCCTTTGCCAATTCCTTTACCAATTTCCATAGCCATTATTGAACCACAAGTGATGTCCGCTATAAACTTAGAATATGTGTGTTGGAAATAATACTGAGGGGGGGGGGAATCAGTATTATCTAGCAATTTACCAAATCTTCCTTATTTGATCTTTTGAAATATTCTTGCATATCAGTACCATAAAACAATGAGCATGAATAAGGAAAATAGACAGTCACACCAAAGAACACAAGATGTAAGGTGGAAACCCAATGCGGGAGAAAAACCACCTGCTGCAATAATGTCTCTATCTTCTTTCAAGAAATTCTTTTTACAATGATTTTGTACTGGTGCAGTCCTTTACCAGCACGCAGGCTGCAACCTGCAAAGAGCTACAACTCTTTCTCGTTTTCCAGACTTCTCCTGGAAGGGAGCTACAACCCCCTACTTCTTTTTCAAAATGATCAACAAGTATACAACAGATACAGTCTACTACAGATATCAGATCAGTAATTACTGAAACAACCCAGAACACCTTATGAACAGAAATATACAGTTAACAGATCATCTTGAGACAGGGACGCATATTTTCTTTCTGTGGCCTGCGACTGGACGCAGTATACCTTATGCTGTTCTGCGTGCAGACGCACTGTTACTTTTGCTTGTCTGCGACCGACGCACACATCAACACTATCGCGCCGCGTCTTTTGCTTCAGGGACGCACCCAATACCACAGTCGTGCCGCGTCCTTCGCTTCAGAGACGCACCCAATACCACAGTCGCGCCGCGTCCTTCGCTTCAGAGACGCACCTGATCCTTTACTGTACTGCGTCCCGGCGCACTTTCCCTTCACTGAATCTGCGTCCCTTTAGATATAGAAGATAAGAGGACTTCAGAACCAACCCAAACACTCAGATCCACAGATCTGATCATGCGCCATATAGATCGTAGTCCTTTAGAAGATTTACCCTTAAAGATATGGACTAGATCACACCAAGAGATGATCAACCAAGATAATGCCTAATCCAAATGAATTCCTCTGCTTTATATAGGCAAGCTTCTCCCCAAAACATGGAACAATACCACGAGCCGACATCATAGAAACACAAAAGCGTCGGCTAGATACCACACAAGAAACCCCCACGTGCATTTCTCTGCCTTGAAATGTGTGCACTGGGCGGACGCACCTCCTGAACGGCTGGCCTGCGTCCCTGGACGCGGGTTCTGTATGGTATACCTGCGGGGACGCACGTGCTGAACATATTTCCTGCGTCCTTCTTGATTTATCCCCTGAATGGGTTTGCCATCAAGGACAACACCTGAATCATAATGCCAACAATCTCCCCCTTTGGACTTGATGGCAACCACATAATCTTCAGCTTCATTCTCCCCCTTTGACATCAAGGGCAAAGGGTATGCTCCCCCTATGCTCATGCATCTCCAGATTTGTAACCAGAAATCCATCATGAAGGAGATAGAGACATATTGCAGCTATTTCCAAGATCTCCTTCTCCATAATGCCAACAATGCATTATGTGCTCCCCCTGAGCCTATACCACCAATAGGAAGATGATCAACAGTAAGATGATGCATCAACAACCCCCAGCTTTTGCCTGAGGTATTCAAAAGTGTCCCTGGGCAACGGTTTGGTGAAAATATCAGCAACTTGTTCCTTAGAAGGAACATACTCCAACTTGACCTTCTGTTCAAGTACTTGTTCCCGGAGAAAATGGTACTTGATTGGTATGTGCTTGGTTTTTGAATGCATAACCGGATTCTTTGAGATGCTGATTGCACTTGTGTTGTCACATAAGATAGGAATAGGAGGTGTACAAGTGATTTGATAATCCTGCAAAGTCTGCATCATCCAAAGAAGTTGGGTGCAACAAGATGCAGCCGCAACATATTCCGCTTCAGCTGTAGACAAGGCAATTGAACTCTGTTTCTTGCTGAACCAAGATACCAGTCTAGAACCCATAAAGAATGCACCACCACTTGTGCTTTTCCTGTCATCCACGCTTCCGGCCCAATCTGCATCTGTATAAGCATGAAGAGTGAGATCTGTATCTCTAGGATACCATAGGCCATAATTTTGAGTCCCTTGAAGATATTTGAAGATTCTCTTTACTGCTTGAAGATGAGTCTCCTTTGGATTTGCCTGAAACCTTCCAACTATTCCAACTGCATGCATGATGTCTGGTCGGGTACCTGTCAAATATAGTAAACTTCCAATCATAGATCTGTAGGTTGGTTGATGAACTGCTGCAGATTCGTCATTTGCACTGAGACTACATCCTGTAACCATGGGTGTACATACTGGTTTTGCATCTTCCATGCCATATTTCTTCAAAATCTGCTTGAGATACTTGGTTTGAGATAAAAGGATTCCTCCTTTCTTTTGTTGGATTTGCAAACCAAGAAAGTATGTCAGTTCTCCTAGCAAGGACATCTCAAATTCTTTCTGCATGACTGAGGCAAAGCTTTGACTCATAGCTTCTTCATTACTGCCAAAAATAATGTCATCTACATACACAACAAGTATTAGTAATTTGTCATTTTCAACTTTTATATAAAGATTGCTATCTGCTGAACCTTTTGAAAAACCTTGTTGATGAAGATATTTGTCCAACCGGTAGTACCAAGCCCTTGGAGCTTGTTTGAGACCATAGAGAGCCTTTTTTAATCGGCATACAAGATTTGGATCGTTTCCAAGAATGAAACCATCTGGCTGTTCAATGTACACTTCTTCATCCAAGTCTCCATTCAGAAAAGCTGATTTCACATCCATTTGAAATACTTTGAAGTTTTGACAACTTGAGAGAGCAAGAAACATTCGGATGGCCTCAAGTCTTGCAACAGGAGCAAAAGTTTCTTCAAAGTCTATCCCTTCTTGCTGTGCATACCCTTTACAAACAAGTCTGGCTTTGTTTCTAATTACTTCTCCATTTTCATTCAATTTATTTTTGAAAACCCATTTTGTTCCGATAACATTCTTATCCTTTGGTCTAGGAACCAGCTCCCAAGTATTGTTCTTTTCGATTTGCTCAAGTTCTTCATCCATTGCTTTCACCCAACATTCATCTTTGCATGCTTCTTTCACATTTTGTGGTTCAGTAGAGGAGAGTAATGCCAAATAACTTGAAGCTTCTGCAACTGTTCTTCTAGTTTGTATACCTGCTTCCTTTTGTCCCATGATCTGAGATTCTGGATGGTTCTTTTGAACATATCTGGATGGAGTCTTTTCTTCTATTCTTGTTCTTTCTACTGCTTCTTCGTGAGGTCCGTCTTGAAATTGTTCTTGCGGTTCTTCTTCTTCATCATTCTGTCTTTGAGGATAGCTTTCATCTTCTTCAATGTCTTCACGATGTATTTGCCTAGGAATGTATCCTTTCTCATCAACCACTACATCAATGCTTTCAACAATTCTGCCAAGTCTTTTATTGTAGCATTTGTATGCTTTGCTATGTGGAGAGTAGCCAAGAAGAATTCCTTCATCTGCTCTAGGATCAAGTTTGCCAAGCTGCTCCTCAGTATTTTTGATATAGCATTTGCTCCCAAAGATTTTGAAGTGCTTTACTGAAGGAGTTTTACCACTCCAGAGCTCATGAGGAGTTTGAGTGCTGTTCACTCGGACATTTGTCTTGTTGAGAATAATAACTGCCGCATGTGCAGCTTCACCCCAGAAGGTTGCAGGAGTTCCTGATTCATCAAGCATAGCACGAGCCATTTGCTGGACTGTTCTGTTCATTCTTTCCACTACTCCATTTTGCTGAGGAGTTCTAGCTGTAGAAAATTCTCTCCTTATTCCATGTTCATCACAGAAATCGAAAAATTCATTTGAAGTAAATTCTCCACCTCTGTCGGATCTGAGGCACTTAATCTTGTGACCTGATTCATTTTCAGCCAAGGCTTTGAAGGATTTGAATTTTTCGAAAGCTTCATCTTTGTGCTTCATAAGTCCTAACCAAACAAACCTGGAGAAATCGTCAATAAATAATATCAAGTATTCCTCTCCTCTAGGTGTTCTTTTTCTGAATGGTCCACATACATCTGTATGTACTAGCTCAAGAGGCATACTGGCTGATCCTTCTTTCTCTGGAAAGTTAGTTCTAGTCTGTTTTCCAAACTGACATGATCTGCACATGGTGTTGTCAGGAATTTTGATATCTGGAAGATCGCGAACTGCCTGATATTTGCAAGCTTTCCTTATTTGTGAGAAGCTTAGATGTCCCAATCTTCGATGCCATAACCAGTGCTCTTCATCCTTGCTTAAATAGCATTGTTGTTGTTCTTCATCAAAAATGTATAGATTATTTGAAGTTCTTTTTCCTTTGAGAACTGTTTTACCTGTATCAAGATCACGAACAAGACATCCATTTGATCTGAATATAACCTCGGTTCTTTGATCACACATCTGGCTTACACTTAGAAGATTATGCTTTAGTCCATCAACAAACAAAACATTTCCAGCCTTAACATCTTCTTTTAAAGGAGCAATACCTTTTCCTTTTATAGTTGCAGGAGTATCATTTCCAAAAGAGACTTTCTTTCCCTTTTCTAAATTAGAATAAGATTCAAGTTTTTCTTTATCACCTGTCATGTGCTTTGAACATCCACTGTCAATGTACCATAGATTTTCTTGTCCTTCTGCATAGAATGCTATCCCACATCTTTCTGTTTGAGGTTCCTTTATTTTCCATGTTTTGGTGCCTGAGGTTTGTTCCCTTTTTTGTTCTTGTACCTTTCTTTCCGGAAACCTGTTTCTACATTCAACATCTTCATGTCCAAAATTATTGCAAATAGAGCATTCAACTTCATTTTCAAGAGCTGAAAAATTGTTATAGGTCCTTTTTGTATTCCCTGTCATGCTTCTTTGTTTTTGAGCTTCCCTAGTCATGATTGTTTTATACGCAACACATTGGGCTGCTTTGTGACCAAAGTTATGGCAAGAAAAGCATTGTCCATTGAAGAAGTTTCTGCGATTATTGAATCTACCAGCCGACTGATTGTAATTTCTATTTTCATCTATTCTTGAACCAAATTGAGAAGGTTTTACCTGTGGCTGGTTGTGGCTTTTGTTCACCCTTAAGCTGGATTGCCCCTGATAGTTTGAAGTTTGTCCCTGCTTTACCTGATGATCTTCCTTGTGTTCTTGCTCATTTCTTCTTGCTGCATCAAGATAACTTTTTGAAGTGGAAGCTTGAGAAGTTTCTCCATTGTAGCCCAGACCTGTCTTATTTAGAGGAGATCGCTGCACACTGATAATCTCATTCAACGTTTCAGATCCTTTAATAAACTTGAGATTAATAGTTTTTGTTTTCTCAATTTCTTTTCTAAGACCAACAATTTCACCTTCTAATTTTTCAAGATGTTTTTCCTTTTCATCAATCTGAAATTGTAGAGTATCAATAATCATGTTCTTTTCTTCTATACATCTCTTGAGTCTAGTAATTTCATCATAAAGGTTATCCACATCTATAGCATCCTCATAATTATCATCTTCAAATGCCATTAACAATCTATATTTGTTACCTTGTTCATCTTCATCACTGTTTGATAAGCCATCGCTATCTTCATGGGTGTAGTAGCTTTTCTTATTTGTACCCTGTTTCTTGTTCCATCTAACTGGTTCCTTTCCTTTATCCTTATAAGAGCATTTTGCAGCATAATGACCTACTCTTCCACAAGCAAAACATTTGAAAGGTAGCTTACCTCTGAACCTTCCAGAACCCCTTTGAAGATTTCTGACAAAGTTTGATTCTTCTTCCTCTTCTTCTGGAACATGACATGCTTCATAGTGATCTTCTTTGCCTGATGCTTTAAAAGCAGCTTCCCTTCTGTCTGATGGACCTCCCTTTCTCATTTCATAAGCAGTTAGAATTCCATGCAGCTGAGACATAGTGAGAACACGGAGATTTTCCTTTTCTTCTACTGCAGATACTTTAGATTCAAATTTGGGAGATAAAGATCTTAGAATCTTTTGAACTACTATAGTCTCTTTTATTTCTTCACCCAAATTTTTCATACAATTAACAATCTCATCTACTCGAAGAAAATAATTAGCCACACTTTCATCATTATACATCTTGAGAGTCTCATATTGAGTCCTGAGAGTTTGAAGTTTAGCTTCTTTTACCTGTTCATCTCCTTCATAGCTAGTGATCATTTTGTCCCATATCTCTTTTGCTGATTTGAAGTGCATGACCTTCATGAACTCTGTTTGAGATATACTTCCTAATAGAGTACTGACTGCTTTTGCATTTGTTTCATACTGCTTTTTCTCAGCTGGATCTGTAGGAGTAACTGAAGGAAAGGCATAGCCTGATTCTACAATGTTCCAAACTTCTGTACCAAGAGATTGAAGATATGCAGTAACTCTTACCTTCCAATAATTGAAGTTTGTCCCATCGAAGACGGGTGGCCTGATTGATGCTTCTCTCTCGTAGTTGCTCATGATGAACGATCTACCTTCAAGCGATCAAGCTGTTTTGAAGGACCTGCTCTGATACCAATTGTTGGAAATAATACTGAGGGGGGGGGAATCAGTATTATCTAGCAATTTACCAAATCTTCCTTATTTGATCTTTTGAAATATTCTTGCATATCAGTACCATAAAACAATGAGCATGAATAAGGAAAATAGACAGTCACACCAAAGAACACAAGATGTAAGGTGGAAACCCAATGCGGGAGAAAAACCACCTGCTGCAATAATGTCTCTATCTTCTTTCAAGAAATTCTTTTTACAATGATTTTGTACTGGTGCAGTCCTTTACCAGCACGCAGGCTGCAACCTGCAAAGAGCTACAACTCTTTCTCGTTTTCCAGACTTCTCCTGGAAGGGAGCTACAACCCCCTACTTCTTTTTCAAAATGATCAACAAGTATACAACAGATACAGTCTACTACAGATATCAGATCAGTAATTACTGAAACAACCCAGAACACCTTATGAACAGAAATATACAGTTAACAGATCATCTTGAGACAGGGACGCATATTTTCTTTCTGTGGCCTGCGACTGGACGCAGTATACCTTATGCTGTTCTGCGTGCAGACGCACTGTTACTTTTGCTTGTCTGCGACCGACGCACACATCAACACTATCGCGCCGCGTCTTTTGCTTCAGGGACGCACCCAATACCACAGTCGTGCCGCGTCCTTCGCTTCAGAGACGCACCCAATACCACAGTCGCGCCGCGTCCTTCGCTTCAGAGACGCACCTGATCCTTTACTGTACTGCGTCCCGGCGCACTTTCCCTTCACTGAATCTGCGTCCCTTTAGATATAGAAGATAAGAGGACTTCAGAACCAACCCAAACACTCAGATCCACAGATCTGATCATGCGCCATATAGATCGTAGTCCTTTAGAAGATTTACCCTTAAAGATATGGACTAGATCACACCAAGAGATGATCAACCAAGATAATGCCTAATCCAAATGAATTCCTCTGCTTTATATAGGCAAGCTTCTCCCCAAAACATGGAACAATACCACGAGCCGACATCATAGAAACACAAAAGCGTCGGCTAGATACCACACAAGAAACCCCCACGTGCATTTCTCTGCCTTGAAATGTGTGCACTGGGCGGACGCACCTCCTGAACGGCTGGCCTGCGTCCCTGGACGCGGGTTCTGTATGGTATACCTGCGGGGACGCACGTGCTGAACATATTTCCTGCGTCCTTCTTGATTTATCCCCTGAATGGGTTTGCCATCAAGGACAACACCTGAATCATAATGCCAACAATGTGTCCCATGACCTTGTTCTTATTTTTATTTACATGAAAACTTAACTCGGGGTTGTTACAAACTCCTCCCCCTTGGGGCAACACCATCCTTGGTGCTCTATGACGCTTATGACCAGAAAAACATACTGCCCATGGAGCTTTATAACACAATTCATTACAATATTTACAATATACCAACTGCTGAAAACATGACCACCATGCTACTTATGGACCTTTATAAACCCAACTCGATGTAGTATTTACAATGATAACACATATACTTATGCACATTTTCTTCAACCAACAAATAAAATACTATTTATGGAGCTTTTATAAACATATTTCAATACAATATTTACAATAATATACACATATATACATATACACATTTTCTCTAACCAACAAATAAATGGATACGATGTCTGCATCAGCGAAAAGGGAATCTAGAGGCTCATAACTCCACCCTCAAAAGTAGTACCAAGGATCACCTCCTTCTCAGGAATTCCATAATCCACTACCAAAATCAAAGTCTCCATCCAATGTCCAACGCTATAATCCTTGCGCTACTTGCTCTCTCAGTGAACAGTTACCCACTCATTGTTCCAGGGCACACTCCCAATGTGCTTCTGATTCCATATAGAAATGCCAATTACCAAAAAAAATATATTCCCCGACCTTCCCTTCTTTACTTCTGATTCCCTCGGGAAATCTAGTCACCCCCTTGCATGTAGTCACTCACCTTCAAAGTTCCTTGACATCCCCTTCTCTACTTCACAGTCCCTCGTGTGATCCATCCCTTGACAAGGTTTCCTTGCATCAGAAGGTCCAAAAACCAAGGCATATCCTAGCCTCAAAACCATCACACCAGGCATATCATGCTCATGGAAATTAATGGGAAATATTGGGTATCAGTGTTCCATAATGGCCCTACTCCTGAATGCTTTACCAACACACTGTTGCATGTTTCAATTCCTTTTTCTACTACTGCTAACATTCTTGCGACCAATTTCAACCACCCAAACCAGACATTTCCATGCTTTCCTGTACCAAGCACATAATTTCCATTAGAATAAAAAGGAATTGTAATAAATTCAACACATACCTCATTAGTAAATCATCAATAAGGTACACTTGCAATTCTATTTATTTACTGTCACAACAAGTCAAATTAGCTCTTTGATCAAATCATCATGTATAAATATATCACATCTGGTTAGCTCAAAACTCAACCATCATAAATCAAAATGATAGACTATGTGCATAATTAAAGTTCAAATAAAATTTTGATACTTATCCTTCAAATGGTTATTTCCTTTTGCCTTTGTTCTTTGTCCTTTTCATACACACACAGGATCAATTTCCAAACCTAGAAAGCACCCAGTGCCTTCTCTTCTCGTTGACCATGTACACACACTAGATCGATTTCCAAAATCATCAAGACACTTGTGCCTTCCCTTCTCTTCCATATTCAGTATCAACAACAAGGGCATTCAGAGACTATACCACCTCAACCCTTAATATCAACAACAAGGGTGTCCAGAGACTATATCGTCTCAAATCTTAATATCAACAACTCAAGATTGTTCTCTTCCCAAGATTACCAAGGATCCAGGGACTACTATCTCAACCCACAACCTCCAGGGAACCCAAGACAATACAGGGCTCCAATCCATAGCCTCCAAGGAACCCAAGCTGTTAGAGGGCTCTAAAGGTTCTGTCCCAATCCACAGCTTCCAGGGATCCCGAGAACCGATCCCTTTCATAACACATACACATACACAATATACAACACAACAAATATATGTACACATAGTATAACATGACAAATACACATGTCATAATATAATGAATACACAATACACATGACACAGTACCACATGTGCACAACACAACATGTATGACATGTACACAACACAACATGTATAATGTTAACACTCAGGTTGTTCCCTTTGACTCCTAAGGGAATACGGCCGAGGTAACCACAAACCAATATTTGGACTGCAGGTCCTAGCCTACTAGTAGTTAGAGAGGGCATCTCTTTAGGATTTAACTTTGTTTAAGGGATGATTTTAGGCTAGATATGATGCACATGGGTTTTGTTTGAGTTTGGTGGGATGGTTGATCTATTCAAGCAGAGTTGGCATGCAAAGCGTAAGAAGTTCAAACCATTGGGCATGGAGTCAATGAATGTGAACTGAAGGGTGTGTTTTCTTTGGCAGAAGAGGGGAATATGGAGCAGGATAGCTACACATGGCACAATGATTAATGCTGGAACAAGATGGAATGGAGGTCAGGGGATGAGAGGCAATTAAGGATCTCTCATCTAGCCAAAGAGGGAAAGTGGATGAAGGCTAAATAGGAGCAATGAAGAATTCCTAGAAAACATTCATATGTGAAGGAAATAGCTTAAACATGATCAATTAAGTATGCATATTCATCACTAATTTAGAGGAAAACATAGAAAAGTTACAAGAATTGAGCACAGAGGGCATGAAATCCAGTTCTGATCTATTCCTTCTTCCTGCAACTTAGATTATGATATATAGATGATACAGATACATATAAACTAATAAACAGAGGGAATAAAGACTTATTGGACCATGAGCAAGCACGAGAATTCCATATCAAGCTCTTCAGCCATTGAAAGCACAACCAGCCACTTCAGATGCAAATATTCCAGTAATCTTTGATTACAGAAGCTCTCAACATATACAACGCAAGTCTTAGAATGAAAGATACAACCAACCAACCCCTTTCACAATGCATAGGGTGGTATAAATAGAGAAAATATCTAAAAAAATTTCTACAACAGCAGATCTGAGACATATCTGAAGAAATAAATGTCTCTAACCTAACATTTATTGAAACAAATGCCTAAAAATAACTCTAAGAGCTGCGCAGGAGGCAACAACCGTAAGAATGAATAAATATTGGTCCTTGTTGCAATGCGCTAGCATTTCTGCCATAACTGCGCCTTGGGACTTGCAGCACTGCCCTCAGGTGTCTTTATGCACTGCCTCTGCAAAATCTGGGCTTTAAATCCTCTTAATTGCACCTCTCAAACGGTTCTGCTGCATTTAGGTGACTTTGACATGTTTAACAATGCTTCGGCGAGCTTTGATGGCCCTAAGCTGCTTCATTGACTTTGAGCGATCCCATTATTTTCCATCTGCTTTGCATTTAAAGTCCTCCGCTGATATTCATGACTGATACACTTTGCCAGTTCACTGATACTCTTTCGCTGTTGAATCAGGCTTTCTCTCACTTATACACTTTGCCGCTTCAAAGATCGCCTCTTTATTTTTAACTGATGCATTTTAATATCAAAATCACTCCTTTCTGCCAAAAATAGCTGTGGTTGCAACTCCGCGGGCTTCTGGAGGGATATCGGCCCTTGGCCGAACAAAACTTTGCCAAAACTGAGGAAATCCTGCGCAATGGTGGAAGATCTGCTAACATATGATCGCTGGGGCCAAAATCTTGCTTTTCGGAGCCGAACTAGGCAGGAGCGATGATCAAATGGGCCAAGAATGATTGAGCTTCCATGGTAGGTTGAAGTGTACGTGGGCGCCAAGCTAATTCATATAAAAATGACCCTTTGCTTTATAACAGGCAAAATGCCTTTAAACCGTGAATTTTGATGAAATTTGGGCGCAAAAAGGAGTACTGTAGTAGAGGTTAGATCCTGGCCGTTGGATTCGGCGTGGGTCGATCCAACGGCTGGCGCTAAATTGGCGATGGGCGGATCGCGGATCCCAAAACATAAGGCCTCCGACATGCGATATAGCCCGCGGACTCGAAATCTTAATATGCTACGCTTTAATTTATTTCGGCTCTGCCAGTCAGAGCCATATATGGGGTTGCAACAAAATATGGGCCGTTGATCTGGGGCCCTGACGGATGGCTATGATTAAGTCGGCGTTTCGGCATTGGGGCGGACATGGGGCACAGCCTTTACACATTACGATTACCGAAATAGGGAGTGCCGCGACAAGATCAGGGCCGTTGATCTGAGGGCCCGATCCAATGGCTCTCGATAAGTCGGAGCATCGGCGATCGGCGAGGGCATTGTAATATGGGCGTAGAACTATTGCGATCGCCGATAGCGATATCGCATCGGTGGTCCGCCATCGGAGTAATGCATATATATGGGCCAACTCTTGACCGCACCTCTAACAACGATATCATTTCGGAGGGGGGTTTAATCATTCAGAAAAGGCTTTTTAAGGGATGCAATGAGGCTTTTGTGATCGGAGGGAGGTTTGCATACTTTATAAAGGGTTTGGAGGCCTCAGAAGGGGTCCGATAACCCAAAAAAAGGAATTTCATGCTTTGGAGAAGTCCAAAAGGCACTTGAGAGGGGTTTTATGTGTTTTGGGAAGGGTTTTAGGCCTTAGCAAGGGGGTTAGGCCTTGGAAAATGGTAAAACAAGGCCAAAAGATGATTTTTGTACATTTGGAAGGGATTTTATGCTTAGGAAGGGGTCCTTTGCATTGGAAGATGGTTTAAAGGAGCAAAATGAGGGTTCTTACTAAGTTTCAGGCAAACTTAGTAATTCCCAAGGGAATATTTATGGTTATATTTCAACCAGGGGAGGGGATATGTATATAAGGGAGCTATTTAGCATATTTAATAGGGGGAAGGGGGGAATAGATAGGGATTTACATAGTAGAGTTAGTAGTTAACATGAAATTGTGAAGAAAGCGCTATGTATGGAAATCTTAGGCTATAAAGGGGAAATAGAACTTGCTAGAGAACATGTGAACACTCCTTAAGTAAAGCAGATCTTTACCAAGGCAAATGATATGAAGCATGATGAATTTAAGAGATATCAAGCAGATCTTGACCTCTTTGGGGAAGTTAGTGAGTGATTTGGGGAAGAGGAAGAATGGGAAGTTAGACATGCCTCGCTTGAGCTCCTCCAAATGGAAAACTGCCTCATGCTTGAGATGTGAATAGATATGACACTTGAAAATATGAAATGGATCACAAGCCATGATTCTGCAACCACAAAGCTACCTACCCAGCCTACTTACCTAGCATTTTATCTTCTTTTTGGTTTGGGTGCACTTGAACTAGTAAACTCAGCTTTTCATTCTTTTCTTTTTGCTATCCTCCTATCTAAATTTGCCCTTATAGCTTCCAGGGGCTCAGATTAAGCTGATGAGCGCCCTTGCTTCTCTACCTATCTACAAATCTGCCAAGATTAAATAGTTTGGATAGATGCTTATTCTCTATATTCTAAAACATGAAATTTAAACCTAGGGAAGCCAAGATTAAGCTGTTTGGCCTTACCTTAACTGAAAACTCATCAAAATGGATTAACTCATCAAAATTTGGAATACAGCAGTGGCATTTAGACTAGCACACTCTCATGGCCTCTTCTTTGGCCTCTTAAGGAAATATGGAACATTGCAGCATGCAAAGTATGACATATTTGGCATGTAAAAATGTCGATCATGAAAGATGAATACCTGTTGCAACAGGAGGCTAACAGTGGCTCCACTTGGGGATGGATTTTCCTTGTGAAAAGCCAAGAACAGCAGGTCAGACTGCCTTGTATTCAATTGTTGCTGTATTCTACAAAATTCCCTTTGCTGGTTGCCTTATTAATCCTACCTACTTACCCTAATCAGCACTTACTTTGCTGCTAGGTGAAATGAAATAACCAATGCAGCCACTTAAGTATTATAAACATGAATGATCTTTGCTGCCTGTGTTTGCTGGTACTTGAAATGGAGATCTTGGAATCTGATATAGCTTTGTTAACCATTGAGAAGATCAGGAAACTGCTGACCTTCTTTGCTGAAACAAGAGACTATACATAGGGGTCCTGTAACATGTATATACAATTGCTGGGCTGAATTAAAGAACTATACAAAGTTTTGGGACAACCATCATGCTTTGGAGTCGGAAGATCATCAACAACTTGATATTGAGCCTTGCAGCCTTCTGATGGAGAAGAGCAGTGATTTACTTCATCACACAACTTGCCATCTGATGAATCATTCAAAACATGGAATGATACTTGCAATTCATTATAAACAGGCTCAGATGGCACATGACAGGCTTGCACAGGCTCCTCCTCCTCTTTGAATAGCTCAGATAGCTAAAAACAAAGAGGCAGGGAAAGAACTGGGACTTCTTGATCACATGCTACTGCCGAGTCTTCCTCAATCTGATATTCAATGGCTCTTTGGGGCTGCAAAACTAGAGGAAATACATTTTGAACAATGATTTGATTATCCTCTAGACGGTCAATATCAACACTTGCTGACACTTGCTTATTAATTGCATGATAGTTCTCCTTAATAAATTGAAAAGACTCAAAACAGAAAGGTAAAGTTCCTTCGCTGAAATCAAAATTTTTTGCCTTTTCCTCCTTTTCTTCATAGCTGTTATGAATGGGCTGGTCATTGATTTTAGGCTGCTGCCCCTAAATTGTGCCTTCTGCCAAAATAGGCTCTGATTCCTCTGCAAGGCTGATTTGGTCGTTAGGCTCATAATCATCATCATACAGATCATATTTGGGCAGACAGTTGAAAGAAGAGAAGCTATTATATTCACACAGTATATCAGGAGACTGCTCCTTCACATATGGCTCTATGAAGATAGTCCTCAAAAGCCTGGATATGCTTTTGCGCTGTAACACCATTCTCTCCATCAAATCTCGGGAGATACTCAGGATGATCTTTAGGCAAAGGATTGAGCATGGGAGGAAAAATGAGAGGCTTGTATCTATCAGGAACCTTATGCTACACAGGAATATGTACAGGGGTTGGAAGAATGGGCTTGATATGAACAGGGATAGGATGATTTGCTTTGATACTTGTTTCCTCCTTGGCTGCATGATGATCTTCAACAGCATTTAAAGGCTGTTGTTCTAATGTGCAAGGAGGGCTTTCCTCAACATTTTCAAAAGGCAAATCACAAAAATCAAATCTAAAATCGCTTTTAAAATACAATATACACAACAAAATTTTATGGAAGAGAAAGAACATGACCTCTTGGATAATAATCCAGGTCAAAAGCCTGATCTGCTCATATATTTCTTTTGGGTTCATTTCTCTAGCGGAGTCTTTATTATGAGGATGACGTGGAGTCGCCAGGTGGATAAATTAACTTTGAAGGGTCTGATCTCTGTCCACCAACACAAACCAAAGCTAAATATGAAATAAACTTGAAGAAAAAGGGGAATTTTCTTCAGGAAACAAAATATTTTGAGATTTTTCGATTTTTTTGGGATTTTTCAAAACAAGTTTAAGACTTATTCGAAATGAAAACTGATCAAAAATGGGGATTTACAACAATAAACAAATGATTCATCCCCAGTGGAGTCGCCATTATGTTAACACTCAGGTTTTTCCCTTTGACTCCTAAGGGAATACGGCCGAGGTAACCACAAACCAATCTTTGGACTGCAGGTCCTAGCCTACCAGTAGTCAGAGAGGGCTCTCTCTTTAGGACTTAACTTTGTTTAAGGGATGATTTTAGGCTAGATATGATGCACATGGGTTTTGTTTGAGTTTGGTGGGATGGTTGATCTATTCAAGCAGAGTTGGCATGCAAAGCGTAAGAAGTTCAAACCATTGGGCATGGAGTCAATGAATGTGAACTGAAGGGTGTGTTTTCTATGGCAGAAGAGGGGAATATGGAGCAAGATAGCTACACATGGCACAATGATTAATGCTGGAACAAGATGGAATGGAGGTTAGGGGATGAGAGGCAATTAAGGATCTCTCATCCAGCCAAAGAGGGAAAGTGGATGAAGGCTAAATAGGAGCAATGAAGAATTCCTAGACAACATTCATATGTGAAGGAAATAGCTTAAACATGATCAATTAAGTATGCATATTCATCACTAATTCAAAGGAAAACATAGAAAAGTTACAAGAATTGAGCACAGAGGGCATGAAAGCCGGTTCTGATCTATTCCTTCTTCCTGCAACTTAGATTATGATATATAGATGATACAGATACATATAAACTAATAAACAGAGGGAGGAAAGACTTATTGGACCATGAGCAAGCACGAGAATTCCATATCAAGCTCTTTAGCCATTGAAAGCACAACCAACCACTTCAGATGCAAATATTCCAGCAATCTTTGATTACAGAAGCTCTCAACATATACAGCACAAGTCTTAGAATGAAAGATACAACCAACCAACCCCTTTCACAATGCATAGGGTGGTATAAATAGAGAAAATATCTAAAAAAATATCTACAACAGCAGATCTGAGACAGATCTGAAGAAACAAATGTCTCTAACCTAACATTTATTGAAACAAATGCCTAAAAATAACTCTAAGAGCTGCGCAGGAGGCAACAACCATAAGAATGAATAAATATTGGTCCTTGCTGCAATGCGCTGGCATTTCTACCATAACTGCGCCTTGCGACTTGCAGCGCTACCCTCAGGTGTCTTTATACACTGCCTCTGCAAAATCTGGGCTTTAAATCCTCTTAATTGCACCTCTCAAACGATTCTGCTGCCTTTAGGTGACTTTGACACGTTTAACAATGCTTTGGCGAGCTTTGATGGCCCTGAGCTGCTTCATTGACTTTGAGCGATCCCATTATTTTCCATCTACTTTTCATTTAAAGTCCTCCGCTGATATTCATGACTGATACACTTTTCCGGTTCACTGATACACTTTCGCTGTTGAATCAGGCTTTCTCTCACTTATACACTTTGCCGCTTCAAAGATCGCCTCTTGATTTTTAACTGATGCACTTTAATATCAAAATCGCTCCTTTCTGCCAAAAATAGCTGTGGTGGCACCTCCGCGGGCTTCTGGAGGGATATCGGCGCTTGGCCGAAAAAAACTTTGCCAAAACTGAGGAAATCCTGCGCAATGGTGGAAGATCTGCTAACATATGACTGCTGTGGCCAAAATCCTGCTTTTCGGAGCTGAACGGGGCAGGAGCGATGATCAAATGGGCCAAGAATGATTGAGCTTCCATGGTAGGCTGAAGTGTACGTGGGCGCCAATCTAATTCATATAAAAATGGCCCTTTGCTTTATAACAGGAAAAATGCCTTTAAACCGTGAATTTTGATGAAATTTGGGCGCAAAAAGGAGTACTGTAGCAGAGGTTAGATCCTGGTCGTTGGATCTGGCACGGGCACGGGCCGATCCAACGGCTGGCTCTAAATCAGCGATGGGCAGATCGCGGATCCCAAAACATAAGGCCTCCGACATGCGATATAGCCCGCGGACCCGAAATCTTAATATGCCGTGCTTTAATTTATTTCGGCTATGCCAGTCGGAGCCATATATGGGGTTGTAACAAAATATGGGCCGTTGATTTGGGGCCCTGATGGATGGCTGTGATTAAGTCGGCGTTTCGGCATCGGGGCGGACATGGGGCACAACCTTTACACATTGCGATTGCCGAAATAGGGAGCGCCGCGACAAGATCAGGGTCATTGATCTGAGGGCCCGATCCAACGGCTCCCAATAAGTCGGAGCATTGGCGATCAGCGGGGGCATTATAATATGGGCGCAGAACTATTGCGACCGCCGATAGCGATATCGCATCGGCGTTCCGCCATCGGAGCAATGCATATATATGGGCCAACTCTTGACCGCACCTCCGACAGCGACATCGTTTCAGAGGGGTGTTTAATCATTCAGAAAAGGCTTTTTAAGGGATGCAATGAGGCTTTTGTGATCAGAGGGAGGTTTGCATGCTTTATAAAGGGTTTTGAGGCCTCGGAAGGGGTCCGATAACCCAAAAAAAGGAATTTCATGCTTCGGAGAAGTCCAAAAGGCACTTGAGAGGGGTTTTATGTGTTTTGGGAAGGGATTTATGCCTTAGCAAGGGGGTTAGGCCTTGGAAAAAGGTAAAACAAGGCCAAAAGATGATTTTTGTACATTTGGAAGCAATTTTATGCTTAGGAAGGGGTCCTTTGCATTGGAAGATGGTTTAAAGGAGCAAAATGAGGGTTCTTACTAAGTTTCAGGCAAACTTAGTAATTCCCAAGGGAATATTTATGGTTATATTTCAACCAGGGGAGGGGATATGTATATAAGGGAGCTATTTAGCATATTTAATAGGGGGAAGGGGGGAATAGATAGGGATTTACATAGTAGAGTTAGTAGTTAACATGAAATTGTGAAGGAAGCACTAAGTATGGAAATCGTAGGCTATAAAGGGGAAATAGAACTTGCTAGAGAACATGTGAACACTCCTTAAGTAAAGCAGATCTTTACCAAGGCAAATGATATGAAGCATGATGAATTTAAGAGATATCAAGCAGATCTTGACCTCTTTTGGGAAGTTAGTGAGTGATTTGGGGAAGAGGAAGAATGGGAAGTTAGACATGCCTCGCTTGAGCTCCTCCAAATGGAAAACTGCCTCATGCTTGAGATGTGAATAGATATGACACTTGAAAATATGAAATGGATCACAAGCCATGATTCTGCAACCACAAAGCTACCTACCCGACCTACTTACCTAGCATTTTATCTTCTTTTTGGTTTGGGTGCACTTGAACTAGCAAACCCAGCTTTTCATTCTTTTCTTTTTGCTATCCTCCTATCTAAATTTGTCCTTATAGCTTCCAGAGGCTCAGATTAAGCTGAGGAGCGTCCTTGCTTCTCTACCTATCTACAAATCTGCCAAGATTAAATAGTTTGGACAGATGCTTATTCTCTATATTTTAAAACATGAAATTTAAACCTAAGGAAGCCAAGATTAAGCTGTTTGGCCTTCCCTTAACTGAAAACTCATCAAAATTTGGAATACAGCACTGGCATTTAGACTAGCACACTCTCATGGCCTCTTCTTTGGCCTCTTAAGGAAATATGGAACATTGAAGCATGCAAAGTATGACATATTTGGCATGTAAAAATGTCGATCATGAAAGATGAATACCTGTTGCAACAGGAGGCTAACATATAACATGTACTCAACACAACATGCACAACATATACACAACAACGGTATTACACATCCAGAAACCACACCGTCTCTACTAGGAAAACTTGCCTCTAGTGTCTTTCCCATGCCTTACTGCGTGCATCCACAACGCAAGTCTTGGGTCTGTGGCTTTTTCCATTATCCATGCTTGTCCCAGTATGCCACATATCACACTGCTTTCATTCCGCTAATGTATCCTTCATCATGTCCTAACATAACATAAACATAGGCATAGTTATAAGAACATAATATTAAAATCATATCCACATGATACTAACCTCATAGACCTTTCAGGGCTACTCTTTCCACTTGATTACTTATAAACCAAGAACCTTTTCAAGCCACTCACCTGCATAAAAAACCATTCTTTCACAAGAACGATCCTTGACAACCCTATCAGACAATGGCACACACACACACATATAAACATCAACGTTATCACGATCACAATATTATTATCAGTGTTCACAAAGTCAAGGTTAAGAGAACTTCCTTTATCTATGCACAACATGCACAACATGCACAACATTGAGAACAATAGTTCCCAACTTAGCCAAGGCATTTGATACCTCAAGCCCATTTACTTTTCCTTTCCTGTTACCTTTCTCATGGTTTTCCTATCACTGTCGATCTATCCCAATGGATCTAACCAACCCAACTAGTTTTCAAATTCTTGCCTTCAGCTACCCTTATTCATATGCGGGCTTCATCCGAGTCTTACATTACCTATTAGGTTTCATTCATATCTCCCCAAGCTACATTAAATTTCCTATTTCCCAACCAATTCAAAATACCCTAGAAACATAAAATGTAAGAACAAGAAGAAAAGATAAAGAAAACAAGGAAAACCAACAACAATACAACACCACAAACAATGTGGCATGGTCATGCACTAGACAATCAAAACCGCAAATTAGGCGCAAAAAAATCACAAAAAAACAAAAGAAAAAACATCTCAACAAACACCATGACTCAACCCCCATGGTTCCCAGTGCTTCCAAAGGAAATCTCAACCCAAACCTTCTTCAATGTTTCATGGTAGTCTCTTTTGCCATCCAATTCCCTACATCGTACTACCATAAACACACAATTGTTAGTGCATAAATAAATATAGAAATATATCAGTTACCTTGCCCTATTGTAACCAAGGTGTTTCCCTACAAATAAACACCGTCACATATCATCTCTCAAAGGATTCCAATTCCCTTGATGAATCCAGCTGTAACTGGAAACCAACTATCATACCTAGATCTGATAAACCATCTTCCATGTAGCTTCCTCGACCCCAAAGTGCTTCCACACACTTTAACTTTCTTTATTACTTGATTCCGAAACATGAGATTTTTTCATTTAAAAATGCATTGAGGCTCTTCCATGCATCCACTGCATCACTCTGATACAAAGGGAAATCATTCCTATGATGATCTCCATCACAGGTTCAACACTGTAATGGTTCTCTACCATTGCCTTTACCTTGCTGTCCACAGGCTGAGATCCATGTCCTTTCTTAGCTGCATTGAATTTCTTAATAAGTGCCACATTTTCCTTGTCACTTGCATCCTGAGATCATAGAATTCCTTGACCTTTCCATCATAATACCTCTCAGACAAGTACTTCTTCCTAAACAGTCTTTTAACCTCATGCGAATTCAACTCCTCTTCTCTAATGCCTCTGAAATTCTTAACACCTTCCCACTAGATGTTTGCTTTCCTTTGAGACTAAAGGTATCTATCTTGGCTTTCATGTTCTATGAATAATCACACAATCTAAAAATATTCTTAATCCCAAGCAGTCATGCTTATGCATCTTCTAATTTCTTCAATTTTCTCCATCGAATGTAGGAACCTTGGCTTCCTTGAACTCTTTTGGTAAGTATCCCCTCTCACTCCTCCTATACAGATGTTGGCAGTGATGATTATGTCTCTCAGAACCGAAGCTAAAATGAAATCCACAAGTGCTACTCCTCCTCTCAAGTGTATCCAAATATCTACCACCTCTGACTGTATCATCCTTATCCATCATGTGCCCCCTTCGAGACATGCTTCCATCTGCACCATTTGTCTTTTCTTCCTGTCAGTCCCCATGATTGATTCCTAGTTGTACTTGCTTCTACAAATATGAAAGGTCTCTGAAGAATCACTACATTTACTTCATCTTGCTTTTCTTAAGCTCTGACAGTCCTTTCTTGTGCCTCAATCAACCTCTCACCATCTTCCTTGCAACTTCTAATCTATGCCCTCACACTCGTCAATATATCTGCTAAATCAGGAGAATATTCTTCTCTTTGTTGCTCAAGTGACTTTTCCCATTCCATTTATTTCAGATTAGGCCTGTAAGGGGGGTCATGTGAATTGTAGTCCACCACTCTACTCTTCATCTATGATCTTCCATTTCCGACAATCATACCATGTTAGATAAACCAAATAGAAGACATAATCAAATTCATATCTCTATGTATCTTAAGGGAGGCTATCACATTTGCATAACTCAATCGAGATTAGCATGATACATAATAATATCAAGAACTTAACCTCAATGAAAATAATCATCATTCATATGACCACAATGCATATAACAACAAGTTACTATCATGCGTGACTAACTGATGCACATGCATATGACCGCACTAATCAACTAGCATCTATCATGCATGTAACCACAACAAAAATAAAATGACAGGCATGCATATAACAAAAATTAATCATCATGCATGCATGCCAAGAATATAAACCTGTATGATGATTTGTTTTTACCCCGAGGTTGAGTGCTGCAACTTGACTCTGATACCACCCTGTTACACCTCCTCCTCCCACATTTACCCACCTTGACAAGCTCTCTAGGGTAAATATGAGCTGAGTGTCACTACTATATGACCTAACCTCCAAGTTCTAATTATGGAAGTTGGGCTTACAAACCAGAAGTAAACTAACATCCCTTAGAGACTACTGATCACTAAGGAGCCTACCAACCACCCCAAGTGATCAATCCCTGAGTTGGAACTCTTTTTCTCTAGGTTTACTCCCCAACCGTGCCCATAACACTTCATTCATGTGGTTAAGAGGATATAACCATACCCATAGGCATGTCTCCATGTGGTTATGACCCAACTTTCCTTGTTCAATGCATGTGGTCACAAGATCTATGCCACTTTTTTAGGCTATCCTCTGACCATTGCTTGTAACTTTCTAGAATCATAAAAATGATGATAAGAATGCTAAACAATCAAAACTTGAGCAAGATCTTGACCAGAACATGCTTAGTGCAAGATAGACATTTCATAAAAAAAATAGTAAACATATAAGCTACAAGTCATGAATTTATATTGGATCATAAACTTCTAAACTTCATCAAAAAATCACCAAGAAGGCTTAATGACCTCTCAAGCTAGATGCAACAACAATTGTTAACCCATGCATTCATCAACCATCTAGTAACTTATCAAATCATCAAAGATATCCATTTCTAGAGCACATCATAAACCCATGCATATAACCAACATATAACCATAATAGAAACTGAAAAAACAACCATAATATCACCATAATAACTAGTAAAAGTGCTCGCAGATCACAATAGAAAAATAACTCATATTAACATACAAAAATGCCAACCAAGTCAAGGACTTCCAAGTACCACCCAATCGTAGATTGGGCTGAATCAAATATCTCTTTCATCCAATCACCCTTACACCATAATCTAACCATGAATGTGGGATCATAAGAGTTAAACCAACTAGGGCTTCTATAGGCCAAACCACCTCAACCCTCAAGCACAATGATCTCACCTATATGGTCCAAAAATCACTAGAATTAACTATATTTGTATCTACCCAAACTATTCAGGGCTTTAGGAACTAGTAACTCAACTCATAACCTCCAGGGAACCCGAGTTGTTTCAGGGCTCCAGAGAATTTGTCCAAACCCATAGGCTCTACGGACTAGTAACTCAACTCATAGCCTCCAGGGACCAAGTTTTTTCAGGGCTCCAAATAATTGTTTCCAACCCACAACCATAAGAAACGTGAGAACCAATCAAAAACAAAATGGGGAACCCACTACATCATGGTTATCTAGGAAATGGCAAGGCAAGGTTGAATCCACTCTCAATCTAGGAAAATGTCCACGCTAATGACAACACAACCAAGGAACCACATGCATATACCATGCATCTAAAAACGAATAAGGAAATCACACATGCAACCTACCTGCAATCCACAACTAATTTTTGTCCTTACTTGTTGTTGTCCAAGCTTCCTCTTGCACCCCCCTGCTTTCCTTGCTTGCTTGTCCAAGTGTTTTCTCCTTCTCCTTTGTTAATCCTAATCAAAATATGAGAAAAAACCATGATATGATTCTTTGATGCCTCTTTGTCATTAATGTCTCCCTTTTCTTCATTTTCCTCCATTTTTCCTCTAATTTCCCTTGCATGAAAATTTGTGTCTCTTCACCTTACTTTTCTCCTATTTTCCTTTATTTCCTCTTGCATTCACCAATTCCTTTTCCAATTTCCATAGCTTCAACCACAAGTGATGCCCACTATAATGTTTTTCCCTCCATTCAAATTGGAATATGTGTCCCATAACCTTGGTCTTATTTTTATTTGCATGGAATCTTAACCTGAGGTTGTTATAGAAAGTATGTTGCTAAGTACATTGTTTGATCCCCAAGGCTATCAAATTCCCCTCAAACATGACATGTACTGGAGTATTTCTATTTACCACACATTTTAATGATAATCTAGGACATTTATTGTGACAATGTGGAGCACTCTAGTCCCTGGAGTTTATTTTGCATGTTTATGACACTTTGGCATGGTTGACATTTCTCTTGTAGAGAGCGCTTTGTATTTAACCCCTTTCACATGGTTCCAACATAATCTATTTTGTTATTCGATATGGTCTAGCTTGGCTAGAGGCATTTTGCATGAATTCTCTAGTTTATTGGGCTTGTGTTCATACTTATAATGATTTATTTGGAGGTAGACTATGGTTTTGGTAGAGTGCTCACCTTGCTAGCACACTTGTTGACACATCTTTGAATTTTATTATTATTTTATTTCCTAGTAATTATTTTGTCCCCTCTTCTTGGATTTATTTTTGGTGCATTGTGACTTGGCATGTGGAACTATGGCATGGTGGAGACAAGCATGGTTTTTACCCTTTATTTTTGTTTCCAACCCATGGTATTACATTTTTTAATGATTTGTTGGAGGGAATTTACTTAGTTGACCACATGTTTGAGGAGGTTGGCACATTTCTCTAGGGCACATCTCTATGGGGTTGGTTGAGCACCATTATGGAAAATAAGCATCGCAACTCTTGATTTTTGATATCCAAAAATAAGACTTGGATATCAAAAATAAGACTCATGACACTTATTTTTCCTTTTATTTCTTAATGTATATATAATTTTTTCCATTTATCATTTAAAGACTTGTAACTTCTTAATGTTAATTGGTTCATTGGAATACAATATTTTGTTAGAGTGTCTTCATCTCAATTTTGTGTAACTTATATTTTAAATATTAAAAAATATTAAACTTTTAATTGGCTTTGTTTGGATATCAAAAATCAAGAGTCATATGGTAAATATTTATTAAAGCGTCGCTTTATGGAAAAAGCATGTGTATATGCATGTGCACTATACAAGAGTAAAGTTTCCAGCTGGTGTTTCTGTCTTGATGTTCTGCTTTTCTTTGTTTCTTTAGTATTCTGAGGTATTACTCATGATGTAATTTCCAAAATATGCAATGAATATTTTTGGATGTAATTTCCAAAATCATCGATGTCATTACATAGTCCTGGAAAAGGATTGCACATTGCTAAAAATTTCTAATTTTTGTGTTTTCACCAAACTTTCTAATTGTTGTGTTTTGCCACATGTTCAAAAATTGTTGGACAAAGAAGGATAAAATTAAGCCTCTACTATTGGTTGAATCTACTCAGCCAAACCCATTATAGGAACACCTTTGGTGTAAATATAGTTGTGGTGATCTACTCCAAAGAAGGTTTCTTTCAAGCCTAAGTGCTAACACTAAGCAGTGTTGATGGCCAGATTATATCACGTAGTGGTGTGTGTAAGACATCGTCGACCGAGAGACAGAGAGAATGAAAATTAACTTCTCGGTAACTACCACAATTATCATTGAAGAATCATATTGCACAAGTCTATAGTTACCCAAATAGAGTCGAATCAGTTTGTTTTTTCATGGATTTATACCATATCGTAAATGTTAGTAGATAGACTAAAACTTGTATTAATTGAGAAGGAATTTATATGCAGAACCTAATCTAGACCTATAAAGACTTAGACTCATAGAGTATACTTGTTTAGAAAATTTCATGCGCAAGTATAAGTTATGGGTTTTTACAGTATAAAGGAATTTAAAAGGTATTTTTCTCTAGGGAATAGAAAAAAAAGTATGCTATTTATTGTATGTCAAACGACGTAGAAGATAACCCATTCCTGACTTTATTTTGAGGTAAAAATTGTTATTTAGAGAAACTGCATTACCTAACGAAATTCCAATTCATAGTATCTTTTGGTTGGTTATTCTTACATTTCACACCTGAAGTGCATCTATAAATAAAAATCATGCATTATAATTTGAGTGATGGAGGTCAATACCATGTAAATGGTGGAGCCTGCTCAGGTCCATATCGGACCGGGCATAATAAAATGATAGCCACAAATCCATGCAGTATTGGAAAGAAGTGGCACGAGCCCATCTACTCTCCACCAATTATTTATATTTGCAACATAACTTTAAGCTAATTCTATATATGTATACCTTTTGTAACCAGAAATTAATTTGACAATGTGAAATTATATAAGTGGATGTACCCATCTAAATTTGTAGTGTGGAGATCAAATAAAAGGGTGTGCTCCAACTGTTTTCTTTTCCTACAATGTTTAGAAAGAAAGAAAGAAAGAAAGTTGTTTAACATCCATGAGGCTAAAGAGAGATTTTGGGATAGATTACTTCTTCATTTGGTTGTTGTATTTATCCCTTTTTCTATGAAGCCTCACAATAAACACTCCCTACTTCTCGACAAACCCCTCACTGAATAGATTATCCCAAGAGCTAGCTGCCAGAATATCTGCATAACTTTCCCGGTTGTCTTTGAAAGCCTCGCATTCTAAAATGAAATTATTTTTTGTTTCCGCTTTTTCGGAAGAACACAAAATACATACTCTTTCCTCCCACCCTTCTTTTGGTCTTTCATCCCACTCTTTATATGTCTGTGTGTGTGTGTGTGTGTGTGTGTGTCTTCACTCATTCATTTTAAAAAGTGATATAAACTAGGACATTGCAGAGGACAACTAAAACATACTAAATCTACATGTATAATTTCCAATCCATGAAGAAAATATCAGATTACACCAAATTCTTCTTTCGTACATCATTTTTCATAAGATGTGAAATATTCATTTGTTTCAAAAACATCACATGGGAATTTCAACTAATTTATAATTAAAATGTTGGTGCTATAATCTCCTTACATATAGTTTTAGCCTCCATCAACACATAATTCAATGATGTTCAATAATTTAAGAGGTGTAATCTATGTATAGTGAAACAATGATCCAGGTGGCTCTAGAGACACACACAAGACAAAGAGGGCTTATGAATGCTCAAAAATCAAAGTGATCAGAATGATTTTGGACTAGGACCAAAATGTAGATCTCGTCGTCCTAATCGCGGTGATGTGAATGGTTCGTCAAACCAAGTCCGTATGCGAAAGTTAGAAGCAATCAAAGGTCGGTTGACTTTTTGCTAACTAGGCAGGCTTAAGGAGGCCACAATTTGGACAGAACCCGGCCATCGGATTCTGGCCAACCTGGGCCAGATTCCAGGAAAATTTGTGGCCTGGTTAATTTTCCTCCTTCGGTCCTTTTTAAAATTTTTAAAAGTGACTATTTTTTTAAAAATAAAAATTAAAAAAAAAACAATGTGGTGGCGGGCCACCACCCCCACCACCCCGAATCACATACAAAACCAAAATTGCTTTGGAGGGACCAACAACCATGACCCCACCGGTCCAACCGCAGCACCATATTAAACATAATATTAATGGGGTGGGCACTGGCCACCTTCGGTGGACCTGGCCCACACCCTCGTAAAAATCTCACACTAAACGGCACCGAAAAAAAGCGATGGGAATTTAGTTAAGGGTGTCGGTGGGGGTTGAACCCACCCGGCCAATGTGGCCAGCCCCATTAATGTAGTACCATGAACCATCATACCACCAACCATGCGCCTCCAAAACATTAATGCATAACCATATACCAACAATGCCCATTCATTACTGCAGGAGTTATGGGGGCGGACCGCCTAATGCAGACCCGACCCCCCATTTAAAATTAATTTTGTTTTTAAAAACAAATATGTGTTAAAATAGGGAGGGGCAAGATTTGATCCCCCGGCCCCTCCTCCACCATTTGCCTATTTTACCACTACACCAAACTAACTCCTTGTTAAATCCACTCGGGATTTTATATAAACAGTCATTTTCACCAGTGCACGGGGGAGATGGAGGAACCAGGAGCGGGCACAGATTTCGAGACAGAGGAGGTAGAATATTCTTTGGTGCCCAAATATTCTCCGGGGAGGTAATTTTTCTCCATGTCAGAATATAGTCAAGTTTATAATCGTTTTTCATGGTTTTTCGTAGGGATCGAAATGGTAAGGGCGGATTCACCTTTTGAGTTGCAGACTTCCAGTCCACCCATGGAGAAGAATCTTTGAGGAATCTAGGGAGAATCTAAAAGATTCCTTGAGCCCCAGATTCTCAATTTCTCTAATTTCAAAAATTTGACAGTCGATTTTTCACTATTCGATCTAATGGTGCGTTCAGATTTTTCATTTGCTCATTTTATTTTCCTGCCACTTTTCTAAGTGGAATGCAGGTGTCAACATTCATGTGCGAGCAACCATTTTCATGCGATTCGATGCCATGAGATCATTGGCACACACAACTTCAGCGACTTGACATCCTTTTCTTCAGATATGCAGTGTGTTCATGTACTTCTTTTGCTATGCATGGTGTTGCACAGATCCTTGTTTGATGTTTGGTGTGGGATCTTGTTTCTTGTTTTCATGATTCCTGCTTGATGTGATGCAGAATCATCTGTGTGATGTACTTGGTGTCATGAGTCGTCCTGTTGTGTTTTGAGATCCCTTTGTTTTATGTTGATGGGATACTCATGTTGTCGTCATGTATGTTTGCATTGAGATCCCTTTTATGCCATGTCGGTGGGATGCTCATTATCATCATGCATGAGTTTCTGTCATACTAATAGGAGTCTTTTGACTGAGAGTTCCTATAGTGGAACATCTCTTGGAGCCACTCCTGCGTAAGGGAATTTTCCTTGTATAATAGCGACGTCATCTCTTATGTACATCACCATTATTGACAACACTTAATGCAGCGGCCTACACCATCTTAACACTGGGGCCTGGAGACGTAGTCCCTCCTAGACGAACTCCGTTATCAACGGCTTATGTTTTCATGTGTTGATGATTGACATGTTCCTCTTCTTTACAGCATGCAGATGTATTCACTTATGTTCTTTTAAAAATGCAATTTAACACATCACGAAAGTAAAAGGTCTTGGAAGGGTCCTTTGTCACACCCAGACCTAGATCAAGTGGTATCAGAGCGGTCTTTGCGTGTATGTGAATTGCAAGCATGAACAATGGAACGTGCAACGACAGAGGATGAAAAAGAGATGTACGAGACCATGCTCAAAATTTCCAAAAGGGTGGAAATAATGTATGAAACTCTACAGAAAGAGACAGAGGAAAAGGAGCAATTGCAGCTTCAGTTGCAAGCCACGAAGAGGCCCTGGAAGAACTGAAGCACAACAATCAAAATCTTCAAACAGGGAGCGCTGAATTGAAGATGCTTCTACATGAAGAGAAAGAGGAGAAACATAGTTTGCTACGACAACTACAAGCAAAGGATGAGGCCTTGGAAAAGCTGCAGTGTGACCCATGTGAGGTAAAATGTAATTCTCTAAATTCATGTATGTGTCTTGATGATGATTTTAGTGTTTTTGAAAATCATACCACAGGAATTGGCTCCAAACTGTTGAAGAAAATGGGGTATGAAGGAAAAGGCTTGGGCTTTAATGGCCAAGGCATTGTCAACCCCATAAAAGTGGAGGAATTACCCCATTAGACAGGACTTGGGTATGTCAGAAAGGAAGTTGGGGAATGCGCTGAGATAGCTAGCGAAACACCAACAACAGATGATGAAAATCCCTCATCAGTTCTTTCCACACTGACAGAGGAGGTAAAAGATGTTGATTTCCTTTCGGTTTCGTCTTCACATAGTATGATTTTTGTTGGAGATTTGGAGATCCCAATTACAGGGACAAACATGAGGCTCCTTACCAGGATGAGGCACGAGAAGGAAAAAGAACTTGGTGTTAATAACCAAGGCATAACTCAACCAATGGAGGTTATGCAGAGACCTCAATTTGTACGTTTGAGATACACCAAGGGAGAATGCTCAAAGGTGTCATATGCTTCCGAGACATCATTGAAATCGTTGAGGAAAGAGAATGATGGGAACACATCCCCATCATCCCATGGCAGTGCCCATGGCAGGGAAAGAGCTGAGGCAAGCTCTCATCGCCATACTTACACCAGAGACAACAAGGAAAGGTCTAACCAGTTTCGATATTCGAATGTTCATTTCGATTATGATCATGTTGTTAATGATGAACGTAGAACATGGCATCGAAAAACATGTACCTATTGTGGATTGCATAACCATACATTTTCTAAGTGTTGGAAAAGAATGGCAGCACACAAAAGGATGAGGCGTGAAAGACCCCCTCAAAAACAGGTAAAGAAACATGTTAAACAGATATGGAGGAAGAAGACCTATTGTGGTCATTGCGACAAAAGTGGCCATCAAAGAGCCACTTGTTGGAGGCTCCATCCAGAGAAGCGCCTTAAAGACAAAGCGTTGGTGCTTGAACCAGGTGAAGTAGTTGTTCAACAAGCAAAATCGCCACAAGGAGGTGACCCATTCACCTTGATAAGTGAAAAATGGTTTCTAAATATGTTGTCTTGTCATGGCTGTGCTTTTGTAAATCATTTAGTACATTTTAAAATGGAAAAGTGATGATGTGTTTTCCATCACTTGTTCAGCAACAATGATGTTTGGTCTTATTCTAAGTTGCATGATAAACTGTGAAAGTGATGTCATGTTTCCATCACTTGCCAAAGCAAAACAAATAGTGTTTGGCCTTATCTTTGTAAATCATGTGTTGCAGTGATGATGTGTTTTCCATCACTTGTTGAAGCAACAATGATATGTTGGTCTTGTTTCCGTAGCTGGAGTATTGCGTCCATCTTGATGTAAACTTGACCACCGAGTATGTGTTATAAACTTGTGGCAAGTATTGGATGCTTGGGTCATTAGTTGGTCATGAAAGTCAAGCATGGAATTTGCAAAACAATATACTATAGGTTGTGGATGTTGCAGGTGTCGGCTCATTGCTTAAGGCTCCGAAGAAAAAAGGTGAAGGAGATGGAAGCAAGGCCTTTCAGGACGCTTGTGATGTAGACAAAGTACAAAAAAGTTGCATATTGTTTTTCATGCTTTTGGAGGACCAAAAGCCCCTTAGTGGGGAGGATTGATCTAGGTGGATATAGAGACACACACAAGATATATAGGGCTTATGAACACTCAAAAATAAAAGTGATTAGAATGATTACGGACCAGGACCAAAACGAAGATCTCGTCGTTCTGATCACGATGATGTGAACGGTTTGTCAAACCGAGTTCGCATGCGAAAGTTAGAAGCAGTCAAAGGTCGGTTGAATTTTTTCTGACTAGGCAGGCTTAAGGAGGCCACAATTTGGACAAAACCCGACCACCGGATTCTGGCCAACCTAGGCCACATTCTGAGCAAATTTGTGGCCCGTTAATTTGCCTCCTTTGGTCCTTTTTAAAATTTTTAAAAGTGACTATGTTTTTTTTAATAAAAATTAAAAAATATATATAATGTGGTGGCGGGCCACTACCCCCACCACCCCCAATCACATACAACACCAATTTTTTTTTTGGAAGGACCGACGGCCATGACCTTGCCGGTCCAACCACACCACCATATTAAACATAATATTAATGGGGTGGGCACGGGCCACCTCTGGTGGACCTGGCGCACACCCCCGTAAAAACCTCACACTAAACAACACTAAAAAAAAGCGATGGGAATTTAGTTAAGGGTGCTGGTGGGGGTCGAACCCGCCAGGCCCACGTGGTTGGCCCTCGAGTGGGTGACCCCTTTAATGTAGTACCATGGACCATCATACCACCAACCACACACCTCCAAAAAATTAAGGCGTAACCATATACCAACAACGACCATTCATTATTGTGGGAGTTATGGAGGCGGGCCGCCCAATGCGGACCCGATGCCCCATTTAAAATTCATTTTGTTTTTAAAAACAAATATGTGTTAAAATAGGGAGGGGTGGGATTTGATCCCCCGACCCCTCCTCCACCATTTGCCTATTTTACCACTGCTCCTTGTTAAATCCGCCTGGGATTTTATATAAATAGTCATTTTCACCAGTGCACGGGGGAGATGGAGGAACTAGGAGTGGGCACAGATTTCGAGATAGAGGAGGTAGAGTATTCTTTGATGCCCAAAGATTCTCCAGGGAGGTAATTTTTCTACATGTCGGAATATAGTCAAGTTTACAGTCATTTTTCATGGTTTTCCGCAGGGATTGAAATGGTGAGGGTGGATTCACCTTTTGAGTTGTAGACTTCCAGTCCACCCATGGAGCAGAATCTTTGAGGAATCTGGGGGGAATCTAAAAGATTTCTTGAGCCCCAAATTCTCAATTTCTCAGAATTTAGAAATTTGACAGTCGATTTTGCACTATTCAACGCCAAAAACCTGATGGTGCGTTCAGATTTTTCATTTGCTCATTTTATTTTCTAGCCAATTTTCTAAGTGGAATGCAGGTGTCAGCATTCATGTGCGAGTAGCCATTTTCATGCGATTCGATGCTGTGAGATCGATGGCACAAAAAGCTTCAACAACTTGACATCCTTTTCTTCAGATGGCCCCAAGATGTGAGGTATATGCAGTGTGTTCATGTACTTGTTTTGTTATGCATTGCATTGCAAAGATCCTCGTTTGATGTTTGATGTGGGATCTTGTTTCATGTTTTCATGATTCCTTCTTGATGTGATGCGAGATCATCTGTGTGATGTACTTGGTGTCATGAGTCGTAATGTTGTGTTTTGAGATCCCTTTGTTGTATGTTGATGGGATACTCATGTTGTCGTCATGTATGTTTGCATTGAGATCCTTTTTATGCCATGTCGGTGGGATGCTCATTATCATCATGCATGAGTTTGTGTCATACTGATAGGAGTCTTTTGACTGAGAGTTCCTATAGTGGAACATCTCTTGGAGCCACTCCTACGTGAGGGAATTTTCTTTATATGATAGTGACGTCATCCCTTATGTACATCATCAATATTGACATCACTTAATGTAGCGGCCTACACCATCTTAACACCAGGGCCCGGAGACATAGTCCCTCTTGGACGAACTCTGTTATCAATGGCTTATGTTTTCATGTGTCGATGATTGACATGTTCCTCTTCTTTAAAGCATGCAGATGTATTCACTTATGTTCTTTTAAAAATGAAATTTAACACATCACGAAAGTAAAAGGTCTTGGAAGGGTCCTTTGTCACACCCAGACCTGGATCAAACAACCATGAACACATACAATTAAGAATCTACGAATAGATACAATCAGATGTCTAGAACCACCATAGCCAGTTATTCATTAGGCATAAAGAAAGAGGAGTAAGCATTCCAATATACTTCACACAGAGGCATATATATAAAAAATTACCATCATGATTAATCATAACTCGACATTTATAAAATAGAGGATCATGGAGCATATTGCTTATCTGGTTGATTTATTAGGCAACTGAATGAGGGACTTCCACTCTCCTCCCATCCATAGGTGAGATGCGTCATAATAACCTTGTAGTGGACCACCCACGAGATATATTCAAGATATAAGGAATTGTAGGTGGGTCGACAATAGTTTAGGCTAGATGCTCTAGCCCATGAATTAGCTTTAGGGGAAAAGCATGATAAAACACAATCTAGTGTGATGACTCTCTACTCAGGATGATGGTGTGACTGAAGTAACTAGTACAATTATTGTCCCCATAAACCATCATTAAGAATGGATTGCAAGGAATTCTCAAGAGGAGGCGGTGTAATCAAAATGCTATTGACTAAATCAAGGTGAGCAAGGATGAATGTGATGCCGTGGATCCAAAGCTCTGAGAAATTGTAACAACCTTGGTGAAAATTCCATGTAATAAAAGTAAATAAAGGAAAAATAATAACCACGAATGATGGGACACTTATTCCAAGCTGAATGTTGGGTAGAATCCTAGTGAGGGGATCACTTGTGATTGTTTATGGCTAAGGATTTGGAAAGGCAAAATGGCATTTTTGGCACATTTATGTATGAAAATAATGGAAATTAGGAGAAAAGGGAGGTGAAAGGTCACAGGTTGCATGTGAGGAGGAAATTGAAGGAAAATAATGGAAAATGAAGAAAATAGAGGCCTCATTCATAAAAAGGCTTATGAGGATCAGTTGGTAACCTCTTGTCAGCTCAGTGTTGAAGCTCTCTTCTATTCTCTCTCTCTCATACCCTTGGAGACTTAGAATTTTCGTGGAGCACTCTTGGTGGGTGTGGAATACTTGGAGTTTTTGAGCAAGAAGGCACAGGAAGAGAAGGAAATAACAAGAAGGCATTAGGATTAGCAACTACATCAGATTTTCTTGCAGGTACTGAGTTGCTTATATGTTTCCTTCACTAGTTTTGGCATGCATGGCACATGCATGTGGTTTCTTGGTTGTGATCTGTCAATGGTAGGGAGGGTTTCCTAGATTGATAGTGGATTGCCTAGCCTTTCCATTTCCTAGATATCCATGGTGATTCCGGGTTTACTTTCATTGTTTTCTTTTGGTTGGTTCTCATGTTTCCTTAGCTTGGGTTGAGTTATTAGTTCCTAGAAGCCCTGGTTGGACAAACGCTCTGGAATCCCTATAACAACTTGGGTTGAGTTACTAGTCCTAGAAGCCTTGGTTGGAAAAACGTGCTAGAATCCCTTGGTGGATTGAGTTACTAGTCCTGGAAGCCTTGGTTGGACAAATGCTCTAGAAGCCAGATGACAACTATGGGTTGAGTTACTAGTCCTGGAAGCCTTGGTTGGAAAAAATGCTCTGGAAGCCCTGGAAGGCTTGGATGGAGACCAATATGATGATGGTTTTGTGATGTTTGACTGTGACATGGAATCACTGCTTGATGGGTTGAGGTGGATGGAATTTGGAAGCCCAGGATGAGTTTTGATTGATGTGTTCTATGAGATCCCACATTCATACTTGGAATATGGCACAGGGGTGAATGGTCGAAGAGAGATTTGGCTCAGCCATTCTACAGTCGGGTGGAACATGGAAGTCCCATCTCATGTTTGGAATTTTCATCATTAATGAAAGGTTATTTCTCCTTGTATTTCTATGAGCATTTTAATGGATTATATATGGTCTATATGGCTATACTTTCATGAGTATTTCTGCTTCTATTATGTTGGTTATGTGTGTGTTTTATGACAGCAACCATGTATGGCTTTCATCATGTTTTTAATTGTAATTGAATGATCAATGTATTTATGAGCTAATGGATGGAATGGAAGTTGATGTGTTGAGGCATCAATGGCTCTTAGCGATTCTCAGCTAAGTATTCAACCCCTATGCTCAGAACTGTTAATTACACCTATATATTACATATTCACGATATGTTTGACGAAATGTCTGTCATGGTTAGTAGGGGTCCAGTTAAGGTCTTGAACAAGTGATTACTTTAGTACTGTCATTTCCATGTTATTTTGCTGATTTGAAAATATGGTTCAATTCTAGGCAGTCACCTGGGCTTTGGCCCTGAAAAAATGGCTCAAATCCCAGATTTGCTAGCATAACACTTATAGTTTTGGTCTCTAGTCACTAGAATGCAAGCCTGTGAGAGAGACTTTGGGTTTCTCGTCGCACTCATGCCTATAGCATGGGAGAGAATGGGGCTTAAATTGCCCAAAAGTTCAGTGGGACCCCAAGGAAGGTTGTCTAAAGCATTGGATTGGTTCCCGAGGGTCCTGTACTTGATGATTAATGTTTGTATGGTGTGTTTCCGTCGGTTCCAGTTCATTAACGTGACTTAGGAGGTCAAATCATATCACAGTGGCCTCTCATCACATGTCTACCCCGGTTGGATGATTACTTGGGTAGATGTGGGAGGAGGGTGTTATAGATTGGTATCAGAGCATGGTTCACCCGTTGGGATGGATGGGCTAGGTGTTGGTCATGCATGCATGTCAGTTGCATGTGTGTCTCTCACACTTGCATTGCATTTGCATGAAGTTGTTCATGGTTGTAGTGATGTCATCATGTGAAACTTGAGGTTGTTGTGATGAAATGCAATGTCATGAGTGTATAACTGGTTACATGTCGATTTATGTCACTTACATGTATCGTTGTAGTATTTTTTTTGCAATCTTGTATGTTTGGTTACATTCTTGTGTGTTTGGTTACCTGTATCATTCTTGCAGGTTTGATTTCAAGTATTGTTTATTCATGCTTGGTCATATGTGTTTATGCACATGTGTGGATGGTTATGCTTCACTTATGCATGTTCATGTTTGCATGTGGTCAAGTGTATAGTGATACAATGATGGTGGTTTTCATGCATGAGGTTGTGGTGTGTGTTGTTGTTGAGGTCATGCATTGATGACTAGACCTTAGCTAGAATGACGGTTGCATGGTCATATGCTTATGTTTTATATTTCTATATACTTTCATGATTATGTTATACATGTATCACACTGATTTGTTGATCTTGCGGACAAGGTATCCTCCCCGAGCTATACTAAGGTACGTTGGTTTATTGTGATTTGGTTTAGCTAACATGATACACCTTGCAGGAATAAATATCAAATGGCTAGCAAGATGGTTGACTACAAAGACTCTCCCTATGAATCCGAAGAGCAGTATGGTGTTGGGAACCCTTTCGATTTGGAAGTTACAATGAGAAGATTAAAGGAAGAGATAAGGAGTTGTAAGGAAGATAATAATATAATCATACAGGCACCAGAGAAACAAGCAGAGGTAAATGTGATAATACTTTAGAGTTTGTCAGATTTGGAATGACAAGGACCACGTCGGATCAGCTATGAGAAGGAGGATATAACTAATGTGGCATATGGTAGTAGATTGCATGGTGGTCATAGATCAAATAGATATGACACATCCAGAGATGGCTGACTATTGGACACTCTCAATAGAAGAAGGGATAGACATAGGTGTGATTCTAGTTCTGATTCAGATAAGCACCATGATCGTCATCAGTATCATCCTTACAGAGAAGTGATAGGGGAGGATTGCCGAATGAGTTTTAGAATGTGAAGCCACAAACATTTGATGGAGAGATTTTTACACATCCATTTGGGCACATCACTCCCATCATCCAGATCAGTACTTTTAGGGCTCATCAAACCCTAATTCAGTTGCTACATGCCCTAGAAAAGTCAACACTTTGAATGCCTCCTTCCTTGATAGTTTCATGGCTTGAAGACATCCTGAAATGACTCCTAGAAGGACCAGCGCAGGTAGGACCATGCAAGGGTGCTCTGCAGAGCACTTAGGCCCATGCAAGGGTGATCTCCATAGCACTTATGCCCACTTTGACCTGCACTAGGCGAGTTTGAGCAAAATTCACATAGGGGTTTGGGAATATTCTTATCTTCTAGAGCCATCTAGAAGATTCCCACACTTATCATCTCCTATGTGCTCGAAAATGGATAGGGAATGAGTTAAGTAACATCCTATCCTCTCATCCCTTCCTCCATGGAACTAATTCTAAGGGAGGGCATTCAATACCCTCATTGGTGACAAAACCTCCTCCATCTTCCTATAAATTGACCACTCATCTAAGTGATCAGGGGCTGGACTTTGATGAATTGTAAGGAGATAATGTTAGTTTGAGAATTGAGACTATTGTAAGTGTCGTTATGCTGCTGAAATGTTATTCTTATGATGTGATGTAGATGGAAACAAAGCTAGAGAAGTGACTTCGAATCAGGCTTCATGGTTGTAATTCTTCCTTCTATTCAATAAAGTATTTGCACCTTTTTCCATATGCTTATCTTGATATATGATGCTTATATGTGTGAATGTATGTGATTCCATTTACTTGTAATCAATAGATATTTTGCTTTGATTGGTTCTTTGACTTCTGTTGATGTTTACAGGTACTTCTCAAGCGTGTTAAGTACGGGAAGGAGCGATAAGATCAATACAACAGAGGCAAGAGGAAAGCGAAAGTACAAGTAGGTCCTTTCATTCTCTTTGTATTATCTATTGTTTATAGAAAAAGGTTAAAGTACTTTAAACTATTGTTCTAGATATAGCTACTTATCTAGGGAATTAGTATTTATCCGTAGATACCAAATTCTTCATAAAAAATTAGTGACTCCGCTAGGGAACATCATCATTCCAAGTAGCTTATCCACATCCTAGGACACCCTAGCATACCTTACTTTCTTTCATTGATTCTATTTCATCGTTGTTGAAGTGTTTTTTGGTCAAAAAATTGAGGTTAGATGACACTTGAGTGGCCTCTTAGGAATCAATGTAGGCTTGGTCAGGGGACAATGCTCTGCAGAGCACCCTTGAGTGAGAGACAATGCTCTCCAGCGTAGTTACACCCTCTTTGACCTGCGCTGAACCACCTTAGGGCAAATTTTCACCTTTGGATTGGGTTTTTTCTCCAAATTTCCTTCTGTTAATGCTTGCTGAAAGATCAATGATTGTAATATCTCTGAAATCAACTTGTATTTCCTCTTTCCAACCCTACTTTGGCTTGATTAATTAATGTTTCTTAAATGATTTCTTTATCATTATCATTTCATTTCCAAAGTTAGATTATAGTCGATTAATCTTTGTTCAAAAGAAAGTGTCGTAAAAGTCTTAATTTCTTTCGAAGAGGAAGTGTCGTAAAGTATTCATTCTCGCAAAAAGATTGATTGATTGTATGTGCATTAGTTTCCTTTTGTTCATATTAACATTAAGGAAATTGAAAAGAAAAACTTGCATCATTCATATTATAGTTTGTGAATGCTTGATAGGAATAGCTAGGGAAATTGGATTAGGTGTGCTCTTTGCTCTTTGTCAAAGATCTGATTGCTCTATCCCTACTAGCTAAGGTTTTCATTGCTCAATTGAATGAAAATAATGCTTATCATATTAGTTGCATTTTAGGAATTGCAAACATACATCACGTGGTGAACCTTGAAAGGCAAATTCTAAAGAAGATCAACTTAAAATTTATCTGTATTTACCTAATGGAGCATTGTCACTTAACGAAAAACATTTATAGGTCTAGGCTAGAGACGTGTTTCGGCGTCGTAAAACATAGCAGCTGTCGCTAACTTGTCTGCGATACATCCTGAGTGTGATACCTCATTCCATGTACATGAGTATATCGTAGCTCGTCCATGTACCTTCGGGTATATAGGGCAGTGTTACAATACGTAAAGTATATGGGAATGATCTCATTATGTGGTTTCACATTAGACAATGCTAATACGGATTGGGCCTCCACGTACTTTCAGGTATATATGGGAGGAAAACACTAGGTTGTTATCCTTCCTTAGGTAACCGAGTTGGCCGCTTTGTACACTGTGACACACCGAACACAACATTCGGGGAGATTGCCTACCTGTACTTATCAGTTCGCCGAGAGGTATTCTACAGTTCACAGTTGCTTGGTGAACCTTTTGCCTAGATTATCCCTCTTTTGTTTTGTTTTGTTACTTTGATTAAAATAAATTTAATTGATCGCAGATAACATCCTCCATGCTCGCTCCTTATTTGATCTTAGGTTGAGACATATGGAGACAAATCTGGAGTCCATCGATCAAGGAATTCCTTTTGATGGGAATCCTAGTTGTTTTCCTCCTTTTAGGAAATATTGGTGCTCCTTATATGGCTACATTGTCCCTTCTAGGACTTACCATTGGCTTGCCAGTATGGTTGTTTTCAACATCCTTGGTTAAAAATGTCGTGATTTCTCCGCAATCGAGTACACCTCCAACTGGACAAAATCAACCTCCATTTGATCCTAAAGTTGACCCTTTGCCTTCTTCCTCTTCACCTGGTGAAAGTATCGGTACTAGTAACCAGGTGGCTAAGAAGAAGAAGAAAGGGAAGAAGAAGAAGAAGAAGCAAATTTAGTAGAGGGGCAACCAAGCAACAATTTCTTTGAATGCAACATCTGATGAGAAACCATTTGTCAAGCCTCACAAAGTTCGATGTCCATGCAAACTTTGTGTGGGAGACCATCTTCTTCGAAATTTTTTGGTATTCCTCAAATCTTAGAAGAATGGTATTCTCGTTCACATCATCCTATGTCATCAACTTCTGGAGATCATGCTGGTGACACACCATCAACTAGTGGTGGTAAAGTTCATTGAAAGAAGGGTAAATTTAAGTTTCCCTGAAGGTTATGTGAAAGGAATCACCCCATTCACCTTTGTCCCTATTTGGATGAAGCCAAAAAAGTGTTGGATAACCGTCCTGCTTCTCCATAGCAACTTCAATCTGGCCACAGGAGACTCTCCCTTAATCCTTCACTAGTTGATGAACTGACTGACCAAAATCAGCCGTCGGTCAAACCCACTCTCTCTGAATGTGAATCCCATGAGTCTATACCAGACCCATCACAGGTAGAGGTAACAGTTGGCTCAATTTCACCTTCAGTTAATCTTACCTTTCCCGTAGAGAGTGAGTATGATACCACTCAGGTTCTTTTCGTTTCTTTAGATTCCAATGATCTTGGAGGCAACCCTCCTGTTCCATCAAGACAGGAGGAAAATCCTCCCGCTCTCATAACTCAAGGGGATATTACTCCCGTTCTTATGGTACCCCCTCCAAGTAGTTTGGTCACTTCCTTTGATTGGAATCGACTATCAAGATGTCGTCTTCCTTCTTATGTGCCTTTCCAGATCATAGTACAGGTTTGTAATATGATTGTATTTGGCACTATTATAGATGAAGGTGCATCTGTGAGTATCCTTTCCTCCACTGCTTGCCAAGCACTCGGTTCACTGCCACTTGTGCTTTTTACCCAGAATCTGTTGGTTTTTAACAGAGGAACCAGTCAACCATTAGGGATCCTTCCTCAGTTGCCTATTAATTTGGGAGGAAAAATCATTTATCTAAATGTGATGGTAGTCCCAAGCCCTTTAGATTACAATTTACTTCTTTGGCACGACTATGCTTATGACATGGGAGCTATTGTTTCAACACTCTTTCAAGTGATGTGTTTCTCGCATGAAGGTAGAATTGTCACTGTTGACCAACTTTCATTTCTCGGTGCAAATATGGCTTCCAGTCAACCATATTACCTAAATGGTCCTTTTGTACCAATGGTATCATCCCTGCCACGGGTTAATTATGTGGCAACCTGTTCCATGCCTACATCAACGGACGATCAATTTTGTGATCTTGTACATTATGTACTGGAGGCATTGGAACCAGATCTCTCTAATGATCCCTTCCAGAACATTATTCTCCCATCTGATGAGAACCTCTTGGAAGTCATGACCTCTTATGGGTCGTGAAACAAGGAATATGAGGATAGTTCTTTTACTGTGTCAACCTCATTAAAAAATGAAAGAGCTCCCATGAGGATAGTTCCTTGTCTTGTGTCAACCTCGCTAAAAAGTGAAACCAAGGACATGAGGATAGTTCCTGGTCTTGTGTTAACCTCGTTAAAAAATGAAACAAGGTTATGAGGACAGTTCCTTGTCTTGTGTCAACCTCGTTAAAAAATGAAACAAGGAATATGAGGACAGTTCCTTGTCTTGTGTCAACCTTGTTAAAAAACGAAACAAGGAATCAGAGCAGAGTTCCATGTCTTGTGTCAAGCTCGTTAAAAAATGAAACAAGGAATCAAAGCAGAGTTCCTTGTCTTGTGTCAAGCTCGTTAGAAAATGAAACAAGGAATCTGAGCAGAGTTCCTTGTCTTGTGTTATGCTCATTAAAAAATGAAACAAGGTCCCCTGGAGCAAAGTTCCAATTCGAGTCTTTGATTAGATCTGATAAAATCCCAGTCGAGTCTTTCACTTGATCTCGTAAATGAACCTTCATTCCATCCACCTCATAGCCATGAGTAGCCTACTTAGGTGAATGCAATGAAGCTTGAGGGGCATGCACCTAGAATCGAGTCATCATGTTGGGGGCATGTAAACCAATCTCAAGCATAGTTTTTCATGATTCAAGCTTGCGTAAAAATGAAACTGAATTCAAGCATAGTTCTTTGTTTCAAACTTGTGTAAAAATGAAACTGAATCCAAGCATAGTTTTTTGTTTCAAACTTGTGTAAAAAGAAACCCATTTCAATTTTAACCCTCGTGATTGCCATTCTATCAGCCTCTTCCATTAGATGAGGCTTGTTTTTTCTCCTTCCATTGTCACTATTTGCTTGGTCGATCATATGCTTTCTCTTGGTTGTTTTACCCTTTTTGAGGAACAGTTGCAATGAGTGGTCTTATTAGCCAGCCTCTTCACATAAATCAACATGTTTTGAGAAGTTCCAACATCACCGGAACCAATTGCTATCCTATACACCACTCATTCCTCTAAGTGGAGTCCTCTTTAAGCTCTTTTCAGACTCTCTAAATATGAAAAGATTGTTGAGCGCTTGTCCTTTTAAGCTCATTAATGGATTGGAAACGACATCTACTTAGTATAAGTTTAACCCTTTTCCGGACTGAGATAGATTATTTACGAAAAGGGAATACGTTTATCGAACATGGTCAATAGGTTCTCTCTCGTATTGTTTTACGCTTTTTCAAGTTTGAGAGACAAATCTATGAAAAATAACTTGTGGAGTTTTCTTTTCATCCCTTTTCAAACTCTCTAAACATGAAAAGGACTGAGTTATCATTGTCGTTAAACTCGTTAAAACATAAAATAACGACAAACTTGTCGATCATGACAAGACCGAGTTTCACCTTTGCTAGACTCGTTAAAACATCACATAGCAATGGATTCACCTGAAGGGTGGAATTATACAACAAGCATATGTTATCCTCCTCAAGATTGATAAAAATAAAGAGGTACTGTTCAGCAATGACTGGGGAAAATGGAAAAAAGGGTAAACCACTTTTGGTAGCAGCTCGCTCTTGAACATGATACTTTCACTTCCTCACCATGATTATTTTGGGTTGGTTTATGAACTTGATGGTTATCATACCATTGGTCTATCATACCATCCATCACTTTGTTTTAGGTCAATGCTACCAATTCATTTCAGTGTTGCTAACATGTTCAAGAGAAGTCATTCAGTTAAAATTCATCCTTTGCAATACCATAAACCTTCATTTTCATGACCGCCATTCCTGAACCTTGTGTCATCAATCAAATTCCATCTCCAAAATCATTACACTCGTTTTGTGTCATTCATGTGGGATACATCAAGGCCCTCCTACAATGAGTCGCTTCTTGTCGACATCAACTCATTATCCAAGAAGTTGACTTAGAAACACCCTTCCAGTACCTTGAGGCTTGCATACATCAATAACACGTTTCTCACTTCCGGTGATAGGTTGATATCACTGGCCTTCAACCGAAAGAATTTGTATGGTGTTCGACATCAAAACATCCATTCACACCATGCAGAATGTACTCCAGTACCTTGAGGATCATTATCATTATCGGTGATTTCTCTCGCGTCTGTTAACGACTTACATCATTGGATGGTAATTAGACGATGTCTTCTCATGTTCAACTTCAGATCACATATTCACATTGTTAGACTCGTACTTGAGCAAACGATTGAATGAGATAGAAGACCCGGATCTAGTTTCATCCACCTGAGCTACGATTTCAGGAAAGTACCAAATCATATGTACAATGGCTTTACATTGATGGTCATCCGATCATGGGTCTATATCTGTAGACGACTGTCTTTGTATTTGTAATGAAAGTTTATATGCTAAGCATGGGTATGCCTTCCCTCAATGATTCATGAAAAAATAAAAATATCATGATATTATGTATTGTAATCGATGCAGGTCACCATCCACTTCAGAACCTCCTCATCACATCATAAAGAATTTCACTCGACATTAACATTTTTTCGACTTCATGATTTAGGGGGCAGCTATTACAGATCTATTTGAGCACATCACTCTCATCATCCAGATCATTACTTTTAGGGCTCATCAAACCCTAATTCAGTTGCTACATTCACTAGACAAGTCAACACTTTGAATGCCTTCTTCCCTGACAGTTTCATGGCTTGAAGACATCCTGAAATGACTCCTAGAAGGACCAGCGTAGGTAGGCCCACGCAAGGGTTCTTTGCAGAGCACTTAGGCCCACTTTGACCTGTGCTGAGTGAGTTTGAATGAAATTCACATAGAGTTCTGGGCATATTCTTATCTTCTGGAGCCATCTAGAAGATTCCCACACTTATCATCTCCTATGAGATCGAAAATGGATAGGGAATGAGTTAAGTAACATCATATCCTCCCATCCCTTCCTCCATGGAACTAATTCTAAGTATGGAAGGCCATTCAATACCCTCATTGATGACAAAACCTCCTCCATCTTCCTATAAATTGACCACTCATCTAAGTGATCAGGGGCTAGACTTTGATGAATTGTAAGGAGATAATGTTAGTTTAAGAATTGAGACTATTGTAAGTGTCGTTATGCTACCGAAATGTTATGCTTATGATGTGATGTGGATGGAACCAAAGATGGAGAAGTGACTTCGAATCAGGCTTCATGGTTGTAATTCTTCCTTCTATTCAATAAAATATTTGGACCTTCCATATGATTATCTTGATATATGATGCTTATATGTGTGAATGTATCTGATTCCATTTACTTGTAATCAGTAGATCTTTTTCTTTGATTGGTTCTTTGTATTCTGTTGATTTTTACATGTACTTCTCAAGCATGTTAAGTATGGGAAGGAGCGACAGGATTGATACAAAGGAGACAAGAGGAAAGCAAAAGTACAAGTAGGTCCTCTCATTCTCTTTGTCTTATCTATTGTTTATAGAAAAACGTTAAAGTTCTTTAAACTATTGTTCTAGATATAGACACTTATCTAGGGAATTAGTATTTATCTGTAGATACCAAATTCTTCATAATAGAGATGAAGAAACCACTGGATGCAGAGGCATGGTTTCTGGGCATGCAGAAATTCTTCAGGTTGCATGAATATTCAGAGAACATGAAAGATAGAGTGGCTACATTCAGTCTCAAAGGCAAAGAAAACATTTGGTGGGAAGATGTGAAGAATGTCAGATGTATTCATGAGGAGGATTTGGCTTGGAGTGATTTTGAGTGGTTATTCAAGAAGAGGTACTTGTCAGAGAGATACTTTGATGATAGAGCAAAAGAATTTTATGAGCTAAAGATGGGTTCCATGACAGATGATGAGTAGACTAGCAAGTTCTTTGATTTACTAAGGTATGTGCCTTATCTCATAGAGGAAAAGAACAAGATTCAGAGGTTCATTAGTGGGTTACCAATTGCATTTAAAGATAGAATTGAGTTCGATGAGACTAGATAATTGGAGGAGGCCATTTAGAAGTTAAGGAATTGCTATGAACAATAAAAGCACAAAACCAAGACTAAGCCAGACTAGAGAGGTAATTCAAAGAACAAAGGAAAATGGGATAAAAAGAGAGCAACACCTTAGGATATAGGTAACAAGGAGAATGTCGCACCACCTAAGAAGTTCAATGCATCATATAGAGGACATGGATTCCGATCAAGAGAATAGAACAAAGAGATGGGCTAGAAGTCTATAGAGTGTTGGATTTGTGGCAAGGATCATCATAGGAAATATTTCCCATAGAATCAGAGTGCTAGACCTCAAATATATAGTGCGCAGGATGCACAAACTATTGGGGATGTTGGTCAGAGTATTCTGCATATCTATGCAACATTGGATAACAAACATGCAAAGCATCATTCATCTATCATTGAGATGGAAGGTAAGCTTTATGATCAAGTTATTTCAATTTTGATTGACCTTGCATCTAATTATAGCTATGTTAGTCCTGACTTGGTGGATAAGTGTGGTTTGAGTAAGGAATTGCATGCAAGGTCTTGGTTAATGTAGTTGGTTACAAGTACAAAGAAGCAAGTTCATCATTGGGTAAGAGCTCGTGCATTTTATTTGAATGTTATGCCTACCACAACACATTTGAATGTATTAATGTTGGGATCATATAGTATGTTATTGGGCATGGATTGGTTGTATATTCATAAAACCAAGGTAGACTACTATGATAAAGCTAGTGAGTGTGTTGATGACAATGGGGAACCAAGAGTCTTACAAGGTAAGAAGAAAGCCACATGAGTTAGGATGGTGATAGATATGAAAGCAAAGCATGGCCACAAGAAAGGGTGCATGTTATTTGTAGTACACATTTCTAGTGATAAGGTTAAGGAGGTTGATGATGCAGATGTGTTGAGCAGGTACCCAGTTATGCAACATTTTTAGGATGTATTTCCTAAGGACATTACAGAGTTGAGTGCCAAGGGAAGCTCTAGCATCAAAAGCACCTTACAGGATGAGCACACCTAAGTTAGTTGACTTAAAGCTACAATTGAAGGAAATGTTGGACAAAGGATATGTTAGTGTCGGTATCTTCATCCCTCCATCAATGATCAAATTTCTCTTTTTGCATGCATATTAGGTGTCCCATTCGATCAGCTGCATTCCATTAGGTCATGGATCAACTGATGGTAGTGGTTCATTGTCAATTCCCTCATGGCATTTACTTGCTGGCCTGTTTTCACATGTTTAGGTCATTTACTATCATTTTGTTTCATTTCATTTACCAAAATCATTTTTAGGGTTTTTAGTCTCATTAGGTTTGTTAGTTCCAGTCTTCACAACCTCTCACTAGGGATCAAAATGAGCTCTTACTATGTCTTGTTTTCAGAGATGTTTTGCACATGATCTTCAGTGCAAATCATATTCTAAGTATTTACATCAGAAGAAGATCGGAAAAATATTTCCAACCATATATCACACTCCCGTAACCGGTTTCTGGATCAAAAGATATGATCGAAATGAATGAGTGATTCTTGGATATGCATGTTTTGAGGATAGTTGCTGCACACAATAAAAAGTTTAGTACAAGATCAGTTTCTGAAATAATGGTAAGGAATTTTTCAAAAGTGAAAGAGGTTTTTGTCCATCACATACCAAATAACAAAAACCTCCTTCAGTTTATGCACAGGTGCTACTATGTGGGAGATATGTAGTGATATTTGGAGCCTACATTAAAACAAAGCAAAATTTTCATATTTTTTATTGTTTTAGTCATTTTAGTGCGGTGCCATTTTACAACAGATGGAAAGTAATTTTGAAAACCCCAAGGAGGTTTTTGTTAACCACGAGCCATATAACAAAAACCTCTTTCAGTTTATTCACAGGTGTCGTGAATTTGAATATGTGACTAGATCTTTACAGCTCATTTTGACAGATTTAAGTTTTTAATGATTTTCTGTTTTAGAGATGATTTTGTGTCACAGCTTCCGAGCAACTGGAAACAAATTTCTAGAATTTGAGAGAGGTTTTTTTCCAACATGACCTTATCTACAAAAATCAATTTCAGTTTTGTAACAGGTGGTATGGTTTAGGAGATACGAGTTCATCTTCAACACCTATTTTCAAAAATTCGATCCAAGTTTAATGTAACTGATTCTATTTTGAAGAAGATGGTTGAGTTCAATTCCCTTAATACAGGGACGATCTAAATGTATAAATTTTATGAATTTCATAGTGTAGAGGTTTGATTTTGTAGCAGAGAGGTTGTATTGGCTTTGTGTAAAGTTTTATTGAATATCATAATAAAGAAGTTTTTGCCCTTTAGGCCTGGAATTCATCACAGTGCTTAAATGTTCAGTATGTTTTTTCTCCTGTAATTCATTTACACATTATGTTTTTCTTTTTTGTTTCAACATTATCTAAGTGATATGTTAGGAATTCATCCATAATGATGCTCCTTTAATGATGATTTTGCTGTTAGTTGTAATGGTTGTCTTAGCAGAATTCATCCTTTGCTAGATGCTCTGTTGAGCAACCTCGTTATTCTCTTTCATCTAAAGTTGCTGTTGCAGATCCATCCTTTGTTTGATCCCTGCATGGTAGTGGGATTTCTCCCTAATACATCTCACATTTACAATCTTAACTTGGTTGAACATGGCACTTAATTTGCCCTAGGTTTTCCGGCAGAAACTAACATCGATTCCATAGTCCAATCACCCTTTCTCTTGCTATTTTCGACCCAAAACAAATCCAAACAAATCCCTAGAGCTACTATACCTAGCCTAAAATCCATATTTGCAGTCATCTCAATTGATATTGACAAAGAGAGAGCCCTCTCATGACCTGGTAGGGCTAGATACCAGGTTAAGCGTGGTTTGATGTTACCCTAGACCTGCCTTCTTTCAGCCTGAGGTCGATCTAGGCTTTGACATAGTGGTGACAGATCTTCTCCAGGAAAGATCATTCAAGTTGCAGATCTGATTGCTGATGGTGGACAACAGTCAGACACATATGAAGGCTAAAACATTCACCTGGCGACTCCAACTCAATCCAGAGATTCCAGCGCTCATTGATCTATTCATGCACTAAAATAAAATGGTAGGGTATGTGGCAAACCCTGTGTTTTGTGAAGTTTTAAAAGAAGTTAGAGATCAGTTAGTGGATATTGAAATTGATGAAGTATTTTTCATTACCGTGCTTCAATGTTTGAGATCTCCGAAGTTTCCTCCTAAAGCTAAAACTGATTTCTTTGAGTTAGTTGTTGAAAAATTTGAGAAGGAGATTCAATATTTAAATGATCAGATCCAATCATATGAATTTTGAGATCCCAAAAAGTTCTTGGAAACTCTCCCTCCTTCAAAATAAGAAACAATAGAGCTGCCTGTGGATGCTTGCATTGACAATTTTTAGTTGGAGGTCTGTGTTGAGGAGTTAGGGCAGCAAATAGAGTCTAGTTTCTTTGATCCTATTGTCGCATATATGGAGTATTTTTTCAGTTTGAATGATAAGTCAGATTGTCTTTCACACAGCCAAATTCAGTTTGTGCATGGATGGTTGTCAGCATTTACATTTGTGTCCTGGTTGAAGCACTTTCAAGCAGCATCTTTGTCACAGTTACTTGAATGGTTGATATGGCATTACAACATCACTTGATCCATTGATTTTGCAGCAAAGTAGGGTAGGTTTGTGTAAATAAATAAGCTGCCAAAGGCAGCATTTCAATTTGGATTGGTATGAGTTGTTTTGAGTTTGCAGTTGTTTGACCGTATTTCCCAATGGATGAGGCACTTGGTCTACGGTGTTATTGACACCTCCAAGGAGCGGCCATTCCCAATAAGGCTGATTTTAGTTCCAGTCTTTGTAGGCTGTCACCAGGGATCAAAATGGGCTCTTACTATGTTTGGTTTTCAGAGATGTTTTGCACATGATCTTCAGTGCAAATCATATCCTAAGTATTTCCATTAGAAGAAGCTTGGAAAAATATTTCCAATGGTATATCACACTCCCGTAACCGGTTTCTGGATTAGAAGATATGATCGAAATGAATTAGTGATTCTTGGTTATGCATGTTTTGAGGTCATTTGCTGCACACAATGACAAGTTTAGTACAAGATCAGTTTCTGAAATAAGGGTAAGGAATTTTTCAAAAGTGAAAGAGGTTTTTGTCCATCACATACCAAATAACAAAAAACTCTTTTAGTTTATGCACAGGTGCTACTATGTGGGACATATGCAGTGATATTTGGAGCCTACATTAAAACAAAGCAAAATTTTCATATTTTTCACTCTTTTACTCATTTTAGTGCAGTGCCATTTTACAACAGATGGAAAGTAATTTTAAAAAACCTCTTTCAGTTTATTCACAAGTGTCGTGAATTTGAATATGTGACTAGATCTTTACAACTCATTTTGACAAATTTAAGTTTTTAATGATTTTCTGTTTTAGAGATGATTTTGTGGCACCTCTTTCGAGCAACTGGAAGCGAATTTCCAGAATATGAGAGATTTTTTTCTCCGAAATGACCTTATCTACAAAAACCTCTTTCAGTTTTGTAATAGGTGGTATGGTTTAGGAGATACGAGTTCATATTCAAAACTTATTTTCAAAAATTCGGTCCAAGTTTAATGTAACTGATTCTATTTTGAAAAAGATGGTTGAGCTCAATTCCCTTAATACAAGGATGAGAAAAATGTATAAATTTTATGAATTTCATAGTGTAGAGGTTCGATTTTGGCAGCAGAGAGGTTGTCTTGGCTTTGTGTAAAGTTTTATTGAATATCATAATAAAGCAGTTTTTGCCCTTTAGGCTTGGGATTCATCACGGTGCTTAAATGTTCAGTATGTTTTTTCTCCTGTAATTCATTTACACATTATGTTTTTCTCCTTTGTTTTAGCATTATCTAAGTGATATGTTAGGAATTCATCCATAATGATGCTCCTTTCATGATGATTTTGTTGTTAGTTGTAATGGTTGTCTTAGCAGAATTCATCCTTTGCTAGATGCTCTGTTGAGCAACCTTGTTATTCTCTTTCATCTAAAGTTGTTGCTGCAGATCCATCCTTTGTTTGATGCCTACAGGGAAGTGGGCTTTCTCCCTCATACTTCTCACATTTACAATCTTCACTTGGCTGAACATGGCACTTAATTTGCCCTAGGTTTGCCGGCAGAAACTGACATCGATTCCATAGACCAATCACCCTTTCTCTTGTTGTTTTAGACCCAAAATAAATCCAATCAAATCCCTAGAGCTACTATACCTAGCCTAAAATCCATATTTGCAGTCATCTCAATTGAGATTGACAAGGAGAGAGCCCTCTTCTGACCTGGTAGGGCTAGAAACCAGGTTAAGCGTGGTTTGATGTTACCCTAGACCTGCCTTCTTTCAACTTGAGGTTGATCTAGGCACTAACAAGGTCTAGGGTTTGCCACCATGGGCATCCAAAACTCAATAAGAGGTCAGTAGGCACATGAGGAGGTTTTATAAGTTTAGAGGATAAAAAATTCACTAATGATATGCTCAATAAATGGTTTTTACCTCAAAACTCTTCTTTGAGGTGAAAATAGGGTTTTTTATTTATGTAATTTAAAGTGTTTTTATATGTAATAAGTTCCAGCTGCTGCCCTTTCTCACCTTGCCAACTCCAGCCATTACAGACAAAAGCAAAAGCATTAATGCATCAGTTCATCAAGTGATCAATAGAAGTAAATTCAAATGAAAAACATAGTTTTAAAGAAAAAGTGACTTTGACATTAGAAAAGTGGGTTTGAAAGAAGGAAAAATCAAAAGGCATCCATATATAAAGTGAAAGGAGTGCTATTCATCTATTTCATTGTGCAAGATACCCTTGGGGAGCTAAAATCGCGATTTGGAGGCAAATTGAACAAAGGAAGTTGAAAACCTTGTTTTCCAAGCAAATCTGCCTAGTGTTGTGCATTAGACTGGTGCTGTGCATCAGAGGGTTTCTGCTAGTGTAAATTTACAAGGGTGTTGCGCATCAGGAGGGCGCTGCACATTGTGCCCATTGCGCTGCGCATTAGTCTAGAAGCTACCAAAACATTCCAAATCACCCAATAACCCTCAAAAAACGTTGCATTTCTCTTCTACAAGTAAGTCTTCATTGCATTTGAGCTGAATTTGATTTTCTACATGTGTTCTTCATGAGTTTTGCATTTTGAAAAGCAAACCCTAGCTTGTCTTCATCATTTTCCATTTCATTGTACAACTTTCACTCCATAACTACAACCAACATCATTTTCCCCTTTTCTATCTTACATTGTCCTAAATCAATCCATGAATCCCATTTTCCATATCCCACTCCCTAAGACAACTCATTCCCTTCATCAAACCCTAAATCCCTCACAAAACCCTAGTTTACCAAAACCTATCCCTTTATTTCCCAAACTCCATTTCCCATTAGTAAAATCTCTTCATACTCATCTCCCTTGTCCTCCCTCATTACCATTTTCCACCATATTGTCATCACATCACTTTCCCAAGACAAGCACCAAGCACCATGGCAAGAAACAGTGAGTCAAGCTATGAAGAAGAAAAACCAAGATGACATCCCTAGAGCAAGAAATTGAGGCTGACTGAGAATCATGATTGGAAAGAGTGAATATCCACCTTGAGAAGCTGCTTGATAAGGCTAACAAGGAGAAGAAAATGTTGCGCCACATGGCTTATCATTACTTAGCTCGGAATAAAATTTGCAAGACAAGGATAAATGGCCTAAAAGCTAAGTTGAAGAGAGCCTTAAAAGCCAAAAAGGAACAAGACAAACTTAAAATTTTGGCTGAAGCTTCCTTGGCTTAGCAAAGCAATTAGTAAGCTTTCCTCTTGCCAAATTTGAAGCAATTTTGAGAAAATTTTGTCATTTCACAATTTTTAAATGCAAAACATAGGAATTTTCAGCTGATGCGCAGCGCCACTAGCGCTACGCATTGAGTTGGCTAGGAATTTTTCAAAATGGCTTGCATTTTTGGATTCCTCATGGAAAAATAATGAAACCCAGAAAGTTTCATGAATTTTGGAGGAGATCTGGGTCACCTAAAGGGAAAAAAACACCTAAAAAATGCCCTCTCTGCCACTTTTTGGACCCACAGGAACCAGTCTTGGGAGAAATGATTTTTGAAGGGGAAAATGGACTCCAAATCCAAAAATTCTAGTTTTCCTAGAAAGTAGACAGGTAGAGCTTTCCAACAAGCCATCTTGGACCTAATTTGGTGAAGTGGAAGGCCTTCAAACTCAGCCTTGAAGTGGCGCTGCGCATCAGGCAAAATTTTGCCAATTTTGCTCAAAAACTCAGAATTTCGCCTAGTTTTCTACCAGTTTGACTTTTTCTTCTCTCATGGTAAAATTCATGATGTAATATGATGTAACTTGATGTACTATGATGTAAAAATGATGAAAAATGACTTAAGGAGGTAGATGCATCAGTTATAGGTGGTTTTGAGCTGAATGAATCAATTTCCATAATTTTAGAGGCAAGTTGTTCCACTACCTATTTTCTAGTTCCTAGTTTAGATGTTGTTGAAATAGCTCCTTGACTCATGGATTCGACCCCTGATGGTTAGAATAGGTGGTTTGATGCCTATATTATGTACTTTCTTAGTCATTTGTAAAGGTTGGACTCTTGTGGATGCATTGAGCTACTTTGTAAATCACTTCTGCAGTTTGGCAAGGAAATGAACCAGGGTTTTGCAACATTTTGTGGGATTCTTGTGGCAAGGTGAATTAGGATTGTTTTCTCCTCTGTTATTTAGTGTTTCTCTTATGTGTATATATGCCATCATCTATCTTTTTCTGCATAACTAAATTAATCAATATTAAAGGGTGGAATCCATTGGCGTTTTAGTGCTCTGCCTTGGGGTTTATTTAGTTTTAAATATTTTCTACTGTTTGAAGAGGACTCATGAAACTTGCATGCCCTCTCCAACTCCTCACCAGTCTTTAGACTCACCATCACATTCATTTCAAAGTGCTAAAACACTTGCCTACCTCACCCCACAGAAACCTCTGTAAATCTGAGTTGATTTCCCGGACCCAAAGCTGCCTTCCTCATTTGATCCAGCAACCAACCATTAAAATCAACCAAAATCCTCTGAGCATATACCTAGCCTAAAATTAGTTTTCATTTCAGTCATCTCAAGCCTTGCTTGCCATATTTTCTTTGAGATTTACAAGGAGAGAGCCCTCTCCCGACCTGGTAGGGCTAGCTACCAGGTTAAGCATGGTTTGATGTTACCCTAGACCTGCCTTCCTTCAGCCTGAGGTAGATTTAGGTCCTAACATAGTGGTGACTCCGCTGGGGAATGTAGTTTTGTGTTCCTCAGCAAAATGTAATCAAGTTCAGATCTGATTGTTGATGGTGAGAAATGATCAGACACTGGAAGGCTGAAATCATTCACTTGGCGACTCCAAATTAGTTTCAAGATCAGATCCAAGGACTCCACTGGAGGATGAACCTGACTAGCAGAAACATGAAAGGACAATATGGAAAGATTAGGTATTCAAGTTGGAATTTCATCCAAGACATTTTGTTCTTTGTTATAAATTATTTCTTCTCTTTTCCCGAGAATGTCAAGAAGGCTTTGCAAAGTATATTGTATTTGAGAAAAGATCCTCGGCTTGCATTTGATTCCTTCCCTTTGAAGATTGTGAATACCAAATATTTGCATGCCTTTGAGCTTGATCAAGACCCTTTTTCTGAAGCTTGTGATGACCATCTTCAAACTGATGAGCCTCAAGAGACCAAGACTGATTCTACACCTTTTGTACATACCCCTATACCTTGTAAAATTCCAGATCGATACAAGCCTCTGATTTTACCTCCTATATCCCATGCTTTCCCTAAAAATCATGACCTATATCTACCAAGATTTGATGGTGAATGTGACACATCACTGCTGAGAGACATGTACTGAATTTTGAGTATTTTCTTGACCTTTTTGAAGTTGATGAAGAGGGTGTCAGTATTAGGCTTTTTGCTCTTTCTTTGCAAGGCAAAGTGAAGAGTTGGTTCAAAACCTTGCCTGATGCGAGCATCTCAGATTTCTAGCAATTTGTCAAAGTTTTCCTCGACATGTGGGTGGTCAAATAGAACCCTTTCTTGATTATAGAAGAGTATAACCAGCTAAAAAGATTGCCAGGGGAGACAGTACAACACTTTTCTGCCAGATTTAACCAAGTTTATTATTCGATTCCTATTAACATAATACCTCCTCCTGGATCCACTCTCTTACACTACCCAGAAGCCTTTGATATGGAAATGGATTTTCAGCTGAGGGAAAGGAACCTTGCAACACTTGAAGAGATGCAAAATAGTGCAGTAGATGTAGAGGCTAATTTGCTGATCAGAAGGGAAAAGTTGAAGGAAGAAGAGATGAAGAACATAGATCCAGAGGAATTGACATCTTTAGAGGTAAAGCTCGACATTTTGGTAAGTGCAGTGGAAGAGATGATGCAAAGGATCACCACAAGGAATGAGTATGATGTTCAAGACCATGGCTCGCTAATTGAAGAAAAACAAGTTGCTGATCAAAAACATTTTGTTTCTTATCCCAATTGTCATAGACCTGACAATGATTGTTTTATAGATCATCTTGGAGAAGAGAGATTTGTTGATATGAAATGTATGCTTGATGATGTGTTTTATACTGATGATTTGCCTCAGTTTGATTAGTATGATGATGATTATGTTCTCAAAACAGAAGCTAGTCTCGCAGACAAATCAGCAGCTGGTTTGTGGAAGGAGGAAGTTCACTTTCAACAGTTCGAGTACAGTGATCAGCTGTTTCATATTAGCTATGGAAGTGAGGAGGAAAGTGCATAAAATTTTGAAGTAAGTGAAGGATATTTGCCTTTCTGTTTTGCTTCGTTTCAGTTCATCAGAGACAACTTTCATGCAATCAAAAATCAACGGTTGACAAGTCTTGATTTGGACCATCTTGAGGGTAATGAAATCCTTGTGCAAGACTTCTCATATCTAGATTTGCAGCCCCGAATGCCATTGATTTTCAAGTTGAAAATGAAGATTTGGAAGCTGGACCATATGATCAAATGATGCAAGATGATTCCGTACCATTTTGTTTTGAATCATTTCAGTTTTTGAAAGGAAATTTACATAGTATATCTTCAATAAAAGATGGGCAGCCTGTAGAAAATCATGTAATCTTATCGGAGCCAATAAAATGGGTTGCAACAATCTTTTCAAGTTTTTCATGATCCGATAGCTGATGTTTTGGATGATGTCTGCAGTAAACGTCTTTCTCGATTAGCTACCTGTGAGCTTGAAATGTGTACTGATACAAACTTGATCTGGCAGCTAGTTTCTTTGTCGTTATTAGCAGGAGTCTCGTCACAGTGCTTAGATGAAAGTTTGCATTCATGGTATGAGGAGAAGAAAAGTAATCCATTGGATGAGCTAAGTCCCAGTGTGCATGAATTTCAAGATCCTTATGCAGTGTTTTTGGAGTCAGATAGAGAATCCATATTATTCAACGGATCTGTTTACAAGTTTTCATGGGATTTGCCTTTCAGTAGTTCTCTCTTGTTGTTCATAAGCAAGCACTTGTGGAGAATGCAAATAGTAGCCAAAATGCTTACTTGGTTACATTGGTTGTTTCATTTCACTTGATCAGGGGATGAATGGAACAACTAGAGTAGGTTTTATTGAATAAGCTCCATTTTGAGCATATTTTCCAGTTTGTCAGTTGTGTTTTAGTCTTGAGTTAGTTTCAAGTCAGTTTGTGTCTTTGAGTTGTCAGTTTTCAATCATCCATTTCAGTTTGTGTTTTTGACTCCTTGCCCAATGGATAAGGCTACTTGGTCTACATTGTTCTTGGCACCTCCAAGGAGCTACCATCCCCAATGGAGCCAATGTTAGTGTCAATATCTTCATCCCTCCATCAGTGATCAAATTTCTCTTTTTGCATGCATATTGGGTGTCCCATCCGATCAACTGCATTCCATTAGGTCATGGATCAACTGATGGTAGTGGTTCATTGTCAATTCCCTCATGGCATTTACCTGCTGGCCTATTTTCACATGTTTAGGTCATTTACTGTCATTTTGTTTCATTTCATTTACCAAAATCAGTTTTAGGGTTTTTATTCTCATTAGGTCTAGGGTTTGCCAGCACGGGCATCCAAAACTCAATAAAAGGTCATTAGGCACATGAGGAGGTTTTATAAGTTCAGAGGATCAAAAATTCACTAATGATATGCTCAATAAATGGTTTTTACCTCAAAACTCTGTTTTGAGGTGAAAACATGGTTTTTTATTTTATGTAGTTTAAAGTGTTTTTATATGTAATAAGTTCCAGCTGCTGCCCTTGCTCACCTTTCCAACTCCAGCCACTGCAGACAAAAGCAAAAGCATCAATGCGTCAATTCATCAAGTGATCAAGAGAAGTCAATTCAAATGAAAAGCAGAGTTTTAAAGCAAAAGTGACTTTGAAAGTAGAAAAGTGGGTTTGAAAGAAGGAAAAACCAAAAGGAATCCATATGTAAAGTGAAAGGAGTGCTATTCATCTATTTCATTGTGCAAGATACCCTTGGGGAGCTAAAATTGCGATTTGGAGGCAAATTGAACAAAGGAAGTTGAAAACCCTATTTTCCAAGAAAATTTGCCTAGCGCTGCGCATCAGAGGCAATGCGCTGTGCATCAGATTGGCGCTGTGCATCAGAGGGTTTCTACCAGTGTAAATTTATAAGGGCACTACGCATCAGGAGTGTGTTGCGCATTGGGCCCAATGCATTGCGCATTAGTCTAGAAGCTACCAAAACATTCCAAATCACCCAATAACCCTCAAAAAACGTTGCATTTCGCTTCTACAAGTAAGTCTTCATTGCATTTGAGCTGAATTTGATCTTCTACATGTGTTCTTCATGAGTTTTTCATTTTGAAAAGCAAACCCTAGCTTGTCTTCATCATTTTCCATTTCATTGTACAACTTTCACTCCATAACTACATCCAACATCATTTTCCCCTTTTCTATCTTACATTGCCATAAATCAATCCATTAATCCCATTTTCCATATCCCACTCCCCTAAGACAACTCATTCCCTTCATCAAACCCTAAATCCCTCACAAAACCCTAGTTTCCCAAAACCTATCCTTCCCAAACTCCATTTCCCATTAGTAAAATCTCTTCATACTCATCTCCCTTGTCCTCCCTCATTACCATTTTCCACCATATTATCATCACATCACTTTCCCAAGACAAGCACCAAGCACCATGGCAAGAAACAGTGAGTCAAGCTATGAAGAAGAAAAACCAAGATGACATCCCTAGAGCAAGAAACTGAGGCTGACCGAGAATGATGGTTGGAAAGAGTGAATATCCACCTTGAGAAGCTGCTTGATAAGGCTAACAAGGAAAATAAAATGTTGTGCCACATGGCTTATCATTACTTAGCTTGGAATAAAATTAAGACAAGGATAAATGGCCTAAAAGCTAAGTTGAAGAGAGCCTTAAAAGCCAAAAAGGAACAAGACAAACTTAAAATTTTGGTTGAAGCTTCCTTGGCTCAACAAAGCAATTAGTAAGCTTGCCTCTTGCCAAATTTGAAGCAATTTTGAGAAAATTTTGTCATTTCACAATTTTTAAATGCAAAACATAGGAATTTTTAGCTGATGCGCAGAGCCATCGGCGCTATGCATTGAGTTGGCTAGGAATTTTGCAAAATGGCTTGCATTTTTGGATTCCTCATAGAAAAATAATGAAACCCAGAAAGTTTCATGAATTTTGGAGGAGATCTGGGTCACCTAAAGGGCAAAAAACACCTAAAAAATGCCCTCTCTGCCACTTTTTGGACCCACAGGAACCAGTCTTGGGAGAAATGATTTTTGAAGGGGCCAATGGACTCCAAATCCAAAAATTCCAGTTGTCTTAGAAAGTAGACAGGTAAAGATTTCCAACAAGCCATCTTGTCGAAGACCTTCAAACTCAACGTTGAATTGGTGCTGTGCATCAGGCTCAGGGCGCTACGCATCAGACAAAATTTTGCCAATTTTGCTCAAAAACTCAGAATTTCACCTAGTTTTCTACCAGTTTGACTTTTTCTTTTCTCATGGTAAAATTAACGATGCAATATGATGTAAATTGATGTAATATGATGTAAAAATGATGAAAAATTACTTAATGAGGTAGATACATTAGTTATAGGTGGTTTTGAGCTGAATGAATCAGTTTCCATAATTTTAGAGGCAAGTTGTTCCACTGCCTATTTTCTAGTTCCTAGTTTAGATGTTGTTGAAACAACTACTTGACTCATGGATTCGACCCCTGAAGATTAGCATAGGTGGTTTGATGCCTATATTATGTATTTTCTTAGTCATTTGTGAAGGTTGGACTCTTGTGGATGCATTGAGCTACTTTGTAAATCACTTCTGCAGTTTGGCAAGGAAATGAACCAGGGTTTTGTAGCATTTTATGGGATTCTTGTGGCAAGGTGAATTAGCATTGTTTTCTCCTCTGTTATTTAGTGTTTCTCTTATGTGTATATGTGCCATCATCTATCTTTTTCTGCATAACTAAATGAATCAAGATTAAAGGGTGGAATCCATTGGTGTTTCAGTGCTCTGCCTTGGGGTTTATTTAGTTTTAAATGTTTTCTGCTGTTTGAAGAGGACTCATGAAACTTGCATGCCCTCTCCAACTCCTCACCAGTCTTTAGACTCACCATCACATTCATTTCAAAGTGCTAAAACACTTTCCTACCTCGCCCCACAGAAACCTCTGCAAATCTGAGTTGATTTCCCAAACCCAAAGTTGCCTTCCTCATCTGATCCAACAACCAACCATTAAAATCAATCAAAATCCTCTAAGGATATACCTAGCCTAAAATTAGTTTTCATTTCAGTCATCTCAAGCCTTGCTTGCCATATTTTCTTTGAGATTGACAAGGAGAGAGCCCTCTCCCAACCTGGTAGGGCTAGCTACCAGGTTAAGCGTGGTTTGATGTTACCCTAGACCTGCTTTCCTTCAGCCTGAGGTAGATTTAGGCCCTAATAGGATACATGTTGGCTTAAGTGGGTCTGACCTAGGTTCATAGTTGTTTGCGCCAACTAACAAAACCTTAACTTATGGCCCTTTCGGCAACAACCTGCATAGCACAAGCTGTAGTCTCACCTGAAGCAGTATTGGGGGATGCTAGAACCAGGTTTCTGCATCCAGGGACATGCAATAAGTGGTTTTTAAGCTCTTGTAGCTCAGATCTGCCTTCGCGCAAATCGATATCCTTCTATGGATTGATACATTAACTTGAGTAAAATGGCTTCTAGACCTTTGCGAAGGCCTATGGTAAGTCTTTGTGGACCCTAAACATGAAAATTAACGAATTTCGCGCATTAATCAATAACCCTAGATCTGCCTTCATGCAGATATATCCAATTCATCAGAAATCACAACATAAATAACCCTTATCTTCATGAAAATAGATAATTACTTAAGTCATGCATAAATAAGATAGATTCAGTAGTTTCATGCAACATTTATCCATTATTCCATAGAAAACATATTGTAAAGCGACATATCATAACATAAACAAAATCAATAATACTGCTCAGATTGCAAGATAATTTTTCAAAATCAGTCTTTATTCATCTTGAACGTTCAGATTACAGACTCTTTCTCCTTGCGCACTCAATTGTAGGGGTCCGCGCACTCAACTGCAGACTTACCAAGGCCTCCTACGCACTCAGTTGCAGGAGCCTTCCCCTTTTGCCTAAGTACAGGAAGAAGAGCCTTCCTGCCTTAGCACTTTCCTAAAACAATCTCTATCTTGACTTACTTCTCTTCACTACCTCTTAGACTCGCTATGACTCAACTATATATAGTTTTCTTCAATACAATACCATGGTCCACGGACCATGCATGAGTCCCAAAACTGACCTATTTACTTACCCAAAAAAGGGGCTAAGACCCCTTTGACTCTTATCTACCTGTGCACTCCGCATCCACATTTCGCAGAGACTTTACATATTTTACAAAAACTTATACAAAAGTTGGTTTAACTAACCCCAAAACTGACCCTTGGGACCCTATCCCAATAGGCCCCCAACACAAATATCATGACTCACCCTCGAGTCACTTACCTGGCTCCTTAATCTTGCTGCAGAGACCACCTAGCTCGACCTGCAATATTGCTACTTCAGCAACGCTCTGCGCTGTGGCTTGATGCACTTCTTCAACTAAATTCTTTGTTTTCAGGCCTTCCACTTCTAGGCACATTGTTCTCTTTGTCTACTGTAACACCTTTATCTTTTCCTGGAGTGACAGAGTAAGCTGGCTAGCTTCCTCTATCCATGGCTGTAATCTAGCCTTTAGAAGGGCCTCTTTTCACTGTAATTCTTTCGTTTGTGCTTGCAGATGCTTACCCTCCTGTAACTTCGCGAGGCATTGCACTGATGCCAAAGTGTGCACAATCGCTCAAACCTCATCATACTTCCTCTATATCTTTCTAGCATTCGTGGTCAACCTCTGCAAATTCGGATCCTCCTGCAAATTTTTCCAAAATTCCATTGCTTGGTTGAACATCATTGCACAGTCTGTGACTGTGGTATCTAATGTGTTCATATTCTCCTTGATTACTGCTCCGCGTTGCTCTCGAACCTCTGGCGGAGTCATTGGCTGCAACTTCAACTACAACTCTGATATCCTCATTTGGAAATCAAAGGTAACCTTACCGACTTCATCCTTTGATGCGTGTATCGTAACAACCAATTTCCTTACTTTTTCTGAAGCTGCGACATCCTCTAGGATGTTCAATTCCAGAACTAATTTGCAGGCCCACTCTATTGCTGTCTCCAAGCTCTGACTTCGTTTCTGCATCTCCTCCTTTTCCTTTAGCGCTTGCACTTTCTCTGCAAACATCTGTTCATTGTTGAACTTAAACTCACTTATAACTGTGAGGGCACAATGCTCTCTAATCCTCAACTCATCTGAAACTCCCTGATGCAATGCATGGAAAATCTAAAGTGGTAGCATGGCCAAATTCACTCCCATGTCCTTCACTGTACTGAGCACAACACGATCCACAATTATCTTTGTGTGAACAGACCCTTCTTTCAATGGTATGACTTCGAGGTCCAGAGTTTGTTCCAGCTATGCGATTGTTCCACTTCCTTATGTTAGGCTCCCTTGCACCCACTAGCTTGCGTGATGCTAGCTTGAATCCTATCAGTCTGGATTTTTAGCTCACGTGGATCCTTTTGGATGCTCCCCAACGTCTACATATACTGTTACTTGAACTGCTGCAACAACTCTGTTGTGGTGTTGCAGACCTTGTCGCTGATTTCATCAAGATCCCCTTCTGTAAGGACCATTGGGTCGATGTACATTTTCTTATCTGACTTATTCTTTTTGCGTTGTCCATGAGTCTATTCCTTTCCATGGCTCTTTAAGGTGAAGGGAGTGCTATGTTCCTCTCCACCATCTCCTTCCTGCCCGAAAAGTTCCTGCTCATCTATGTGCTACAAAGCCAATCCTTCAACTTCCTCGATGTCCGGGCATTCTTTCTCAGCCTGTTCTTTTGTAGTGCGCTCTTTCTCAGCGTGTTCCTACTCCATAGCTACCTTAGCAACAACTTCCTTCTTCTTCTGCTTAGCTAGAACTTGTGCGGCCTTCTGAGCAGTTTCCTTACGCTTCTGCTCAGGGGTCGACTGCACAATAGAGCTATCTGCACCTTTGCTTGTACCTACAAAAAGCTTCGTGGGTTTGTGCCACTCTGTTGGCCAACTCCCCATGATCTCCAACACATCCATCTTAGATACCAAAAATGGATGCTTGTACCATAGGTTCTTTAGGTCCTTTCGCGCCTTGATTGACACATTGTGGAAATTAGCCTTAAACTCCATGTAGGCTGTCAATTGCTCGAACAAGGTTGGGGAAAACCTTGGCCTCTGATTGATAACCATTCGAAGTTCCATCTCCATCAAGATCCATAAAATTTTCGACTCCTTGATCCTTTCTTGATCCTTTGTTGCCCATAGTGAAGCGAACCTCGTTGCTTCAGGTAAATCTTCCAGTTGTGGGGGAAACTGACTGTCCTCTAGCAATCTCCAAGCTACTAAAATAATAGACAATAACAACCACGCATAGTGGAAGGGCTTGCTCTCTTCTTGAGCTTCCTGACAATTTGCAAGGAACTCCTCGCATAGATATTTTGCCAATTGTATTGAACTCCCTTCATGCACTGGGATGCTAGTGATACTACTGATGCCAGAACTTCATCTGCGCATTATTTCCTCATGATTTTTCCTGCAAGAATTTGGGTGGAAAACTACACTGCTTGGTCCTGAATAGAGCAGATAGAATATCCATGCGACTTCTTAACAAGCCCATATTTGGCCTTCATCTTATCTGTTAATTATTTTTCCCCAAGTTTCCCTCCAAACTCCTTTGGAGGGTCCGCTATGGTTTAACATGTTGGTGATTGAGATAGGCTCCCCAAGCCGTAGGTACCCATCATGTACTGGCACGAGGAGCTGGCACACACACACCATATTGATTGTTGATCGATGAAAATGCGGTACACAGAGCATGTGCAGTAACCCCGCCTGCTCAATGCCTCTGACCCACTTCATGGGTTCCAACCACATAACCCTAGTCTCTTCATATTATATCTTCATCATATACTTGCTCGTTGCCAAATGTGGGAACCTCTCATAGTCCGCGAGGTTCCAATCCTTCATTTTCAACACAGGAATACACGCTAGTGTTGTTCCTTCAAATTCCACCTATTCAGGCAATAGGGGTGTTGAAACTGTAAATTTCCTGGAATCTAGGTCCTTGGTAACTTTGGTTTTTCCCTTCCGCAGAGGAATATACATAGGGAGTCGTGAGATAGGCTTGAACTCTTTGGCATCCAATTCCTGTACAACTTGGTATTCCTCTTCCTCCATATCAACCACTTGTACTGACTGCTTATCTTTTTTCTCTTTCTGTCGCACCTCTTGGTTCTTCCTCAGTGACTGTCTTACCACCATCAACTTCTTCTGATTCTCCTTTGTGGTTGATTTCTTTGGCCTAGACAACCTCAACGCAGTAGGCACAGGGGTTGTAGCTTCCATACTGGAACTCTCAGGGCACGACACGTTAGAAAGAACACCTTCAGAACTTACGGTTTTTTTGGGGTTTGTAGCAGTCATCCATTCTATGAACAACTCTCGGGGCTCTGCGACATAATTTGCAAACGAGGGGTGCATCATGAACTCCTCCCAGAATTGACAATTCATAAGCTTCCAACAACAAAGTGCCCAGACAACTCTCAGAATGCAAAGTGTTCTTCGGTGGACCAACATGCGTAATTTATAGGAAGTTTTGAATTCAAATCCAATTGTTCCCCCCAAATTCTAATAATAAATTCATCTTTGGCGGTAGATCTCCAAATATTTTCACCATAAATAGTGCCTACCTACTCCTATTAATTGATTTTTGGCCATTAAATCATGAATAGTAACCCCAACGGCTACTTTTGGACCCCTCTGCGTGGCACCATCCTCCATGGCGCAACTCATCCAGCGTAGCTTCACTTGTTGTGACCTTGTCATCCGTCGTGCAGCCACCCTACCATGTCCTTCACTTATTCGTGTAGCGTAGTTTATAGTCCCACAATCCCTTGCAACTACTTGGATTACTAAGACTGTCCTGCTTCCATATAGTCATTGTGCAAGGGCATGATCCCTTATGTACAAATTTAGCCTACTTTTGTTCACTTTTCTAGGGAATGGTTCCAAATTTAGCTTCGCGAGGTAAATTGCGCCACCATCCATGATATCCTTAATAACATATGGCCCCAACCAGTGCATTTGAAACTTTCCTGGAAATTTCGTGAACTTGCTATTATATAACACTAAATCATCTACCTTAAACGTGTGCAACTTAATATGCAAATCATGCCATGCCTTCTCACATTCCTTTTGCACTTGTTGGTGAAATCCTACAAGGAAGTGGTCTTCTTCTAACTCCATGATCTACGCGAGACATTCCTCCAAGTCTCGCGATCCACCATCACTGTCAATGCTGCAATATGTAAGCTTGGTACAATATACTCCATTGGCATTATGACTTCAATTCCATAGACCAACCTAAACGGGGTTTGGCTTGTCAACTTCTTGCAGGTCGTCCTATAAGCCCATAAAACAATAGGTACGCGCATGTCCCAGTCATTCCTTTGTGCATTTCAAACCTTCGTCAATGCATGCTCCAAAATCTTGTTAAAAGCTTCCACCGTTCCTGTGGGTGAAAGGGCGTGCTCTTCTGGTGATACATTTGGAATTCTTCAAGCATCGTGCTAATTGTTTCATTTAAGAAATGTGTACCTCAATCACTCATCAATATCTTAGGGCATCCAAACGTTGTTAAGACATATTCAAACAAAAACATCACAGCAGTGGCTATAGTACAATCCTTCACTGGTTGTGCTTCTGCCCACCTAGTTAAATACTCAGTTATAGTAATGATATACTGCGCACCTGTCTTCTTACCTGGTGGTTGTATCTTACCTATAAATTCAATGGACCACTTATCAAATATCTGTAATGAAACTTGAGGATTTAAAGGTAATTCATCCCTTCGCAAAGGCTTCCCCATCCTTTGGAAAGCATCACACGCCTTGCAATATACCTGAGAATCCTTGTACAATGTTGGCCACCATAGCCTAGCACACAAATTCTTTTGCGCGGTCACTTTCCCTGCATAGTGACCTCCTGCCACTCCTCCATGGGCTTCAGCTAGGATATTAGCACATTCAAACTCTAGAACATACCTTTGCAATATCTCATCCATTCCCATCTTATACAAATGACCCATAATCACTGAAAAATCTACAGCGCGAACTACTAACTCCTTTTGTTGAGTGGAATAACCTTCCTGCGTTGTTCCTGTTGTTAAAAAGTGAATGATATCAGAAAAATGACCATCCGTGATGTGAACCATAAAGAGCTATGCGTCTGACAGTCCTTCCTCCAAACTACTTGGTTCCTCACCTATTTCAATCCTGGATAGATGGTTTGGACCTACATTCAGCCTTCCAGGCTTCACAATAACTTCAAAGTCATATTCCTGGAACAATAGTAATCATCGACATATCTTCCCCCCCAAAATAGGGTTATTGACCAAGTACTTCAACGTGGAGTGATGTGTATACATTTTAAAGTGTCCACCTAACAAATAATGTCTGAAAGTTTGCAGCGCATAGACCATTGCCAGCCCTTCGCGCTCTATCATGGAGTAATTCTTCTCAACTTTGAATAACTTCCTGCTCGTGAAAGCTATCGAGTGACCAATCTCTCCTTCACTTGCATGTGTTAATACTACTCCTAGCGCAATGCAAGAGGCATCTACATGCACATGGAACTCTTTTTTCCAATCTGGAAACACCAAAATAGGAGCTGTCACCATTTTCTCCTTCAAGACATCCAAGTTGTGCTGAAAGTCTTCCTCCCAGCAAAACATCACATCTTTCTTCAACAGTTTCTCCATCGATGCGGTTATCTGAGCATATGCTTTAATAAAATTCCTGTAGTACCTAGTGTGCCCCAACGTCATGCGTAGTTTTTTTTACATTTCGAGGAGCCTCCAAATTCACAATGACAAAGATCTTCGCAGGGTCCACCATCAATCCCTGCTTACATACAACATGGCCAAGAAAAATCCCAAAGGGCACATAGAATATGCGTTTCTTTAAGTTCAGTGTGATCTGATACCTTCGACATGTATCCAACATTAGGCGTAGACTCGCAACATGGCACTTCACAAACTCAAACATAGTCCAATCATCAAAATACACCTCCAAGAATTTATGAGTAAATTGCTTGAACGTCATGATCACTACCCAGGAAAAGATGGCAAGTGCGTTCTTCAATATGAATGACATAACTATATATTAAAAGAAACCCCACTCAGTCACGAAGGTTGTCTTGCTTTGATCTTATGGCACGATATTTATTTGATGATATCCTAAAAATCCATCAATAAATGAATATGCCTCCTGTCCACCAAAATTATCTAATACTTCGTCAGTAAATGGTGTTAGAAATGGATCATGCACACATGCATCATTCATCTTCCGCAAATCTATGCATATGCAGATTTTTCATTATTGTTTCTTTTCTTGGACCACCATTGGTCTTACCCAATCCAATTCTTCCATAGGCTTGATAATACCGGCCTCCAGAATCTTATCGAGTTCCTGGCTTTGCATCCAGTTTCAATGTGATCTTCATAACACCTAAATCTCCGATAATTCATTTCAAATCTGAAAACTTCATTGGGAATAAGTCTTGGTTGCAAAATCTTAGCTACCTTAACAACCGTATCTTTGTCCCAATAGTCTCCTATCTTCGTGAACTTAGGTTCTTCTTCAGATCCAATGTTTACTTGTCAAGTTTTCAAAGGCTCTAATATATTCAAGTTCGCCACATTTGGTCCTTCGATTTCATGTTGTCCTTCAGTTTCAGGAATGGTAATATTATACATATCATCCTCTTCTTCTATAGTAGTCACATTATAAAATTACAGCACATCACGCAGCTGTGTACTCCAATCTCCCTGAGTCCATTCTACCGGTTCCTTTAGTGGTTGAATATAGCTAATTTTATTTCTTGTAGTGCCTCATCAATGCTCTCAAAGCCATCCCCGAAGTTGAAAATTAATAGAAATCTCTCCCTTCAAATGTCCCATTCATTCGTTCCATGGTGAAGCTCCATCTCTAGATACCAGTTCATTGGGATCATATCTAACGTATGACAGAATATATGCACCCATTCTGGCTATGGTTCTATTCCCCTTACCGTAGTACATTGTTCCAAATGATCGCGTAGATCATCCTTACATCTGTATTTTTCTGTCATTCTCTTATTAGCATAGAAAAACCTTAACTTCATCATTCTTTTGTATTCTCTCCATCCAACAAAGCTCTCCTTGTGCATACCCCACCAATGGGAAGACGTAGCATGCAACGCTAACTCTAGTGCCTGGAATCAATGCTGTTCTGGTACTTCCCTTTCAAACTCATCTAAAAATAGCTCAAGATCAGTCAAACAATCATAATGCAGAAGGTTTCTTACCTCAGTTAAAACACACCTCAGCGACTTGGTCATCATATTGTAGCGGAGCGTAGATACTTCATGCAACTGATTCTGCCAGTGTTCAAGCTCTTCATCTGAATCTGAGGTGCAGGAGCTATCCATGTCCCACAAAATTCATCCATCAGCTATAGGATTGATCCAATCCTTGTCTCGCGCTATTATCTTATATATATGATCGAGATCACCATCACTTTCCACATATTCGCGAATGGGTTCAGTATAACGCGTTCCTTCTGCAGTGTCTAGTTGCACTACAACCCTGAGTGATTTTTTCTCAAATGACATCTTGGGCTTCTTCAAGTTAATTACTTCATTCATGTCCATAGCCCATTCAATTCCTAGTAGCATGAGGTAAGGGTTACTGTCATCCACTATTTAAATGACCGCAAAGTCAGCCAACGCACTCACACCTTCAATTTCCACCATTACACCATATAAGCACCCCATTGGAATAATATTCTATTGATTTTCCAAGCGCAACTGAATAGGAGACCACTGTAGTGCAGGTCTCCCCATCCTTTCCCATGTATTCTTAGGCAAGAAATTCACATCAAACCCCAGATCCAAGATTACTTGATCCATTTTGTATTCGCCTATCTCTGCAGTTAGCCGCATGCCCCCATTCATGTTTTATGCTTACCAATCTTTCTTACTGTGCATTGTTCAGTGGGAGTATTTTCCTTATTAGCGCACTTATCTATTAGCTCTTGCAATCCTTCTACTACTTTTTGGTCGTGCAGTAACTCCATACAAGTCTTGAGGAAAGTAGCTAGAATTGAAGGATCTACTTCTTCTGTCACACTAGTCTCTGGCAATTTCTCATGACTCCCTGAGATGGAGGCCTCAATGAATTTCATCTTTGCTTCCATGAAGGTTTCTTTAGCGCAATTAAGATCAAAATCTATTTCCTTTTCAATAGCCTTGCACACCCATCCATCTTCCTCAGGCTTCTTACATTTATCTACACCAGTTTTCATATTGCTTCTCAACACGATATTTATGCTCTGATCTTCTTCACGGGGCTCAGCCCTCATCATCTAAATGTTCTGCGTAGGCTATCGGGGCTACACATTCTTTTCTTGCATATTTTACATAAGGACTAGAAATTCCTCTATGACATAGTCAAACTATTGACAATATTGACATGAGGGATGCGTGGGGTTTGTACAATCTCGCGTGAAGTGCCTTGCTTCACCACAGTTATAGCAGATTACCTTCCCACGCCCTCGACTTGGTCCAACACCTCTTCCTCATCCTCGGCCTTGTAATCCTCCACGCGCTGCTTCTGCGCCTTGATCCTGATGCTGGTTCTCTACCTGCATCCTGTAGGTAGGGGTTCTATCTATCATTAGCTCATAAATCCTAATGTGGCATTCACTGTGTCCTACATACTTACAAAAATTGTAAAATAATTGCTGAGGGGTCTATACAAACGTCTGCAATAGATGGTAGTTATCAGTAGCATGCTGTCCTGTAATCTGATAGATACCGCACCATAACACAACTCCTACGCTCATCCCAACATTATTCTCTAGTTTCAGGGTAATAAGCCCTACCCCTATAATGTAGTTCTTATAGACTGGGCAATGGTCCTTATCATGTCAATGGCTCTTACACTTTAGACACCAGACCTCAGTGCGCAACTCCGGTTGAGCTTCCTTTCCTTTCTTCAAGCTCTGTAACTCCAAGTGCAGGCTTTCCAGTTGTGAATGAATATGTTGCACCCTAAGATTTGTATCCTGTATAGGTGAGGCATCCAGTCTCATCGCGATCTCCAAGGCTTCCGCTTTCGTTTCTATCTTCTGTTGCAACATAGGTATTCTTAAATGCGGAAAGAGCGATGCTATAAACCAGTTGTGATGTCGTGAATCTAAGATTATCATATTGGCCTGCCTGATCAGGCACTTCAACCTCTGATCAAAATCCCAAGGTGTCTCATCTATCTTCTATCGAATTTCCTTAAATTCAATTACTAATTGTGCCTTTAACTTAGGCTTACTGAACTCCTTGTTCAAAGCTAGATGGGTATCTGCCAATTTCGCGTTGGGGTTATTAGTGCAATACTTGATATACCATGTTAATGCGCGATTCTATAAGGTTGTAACCAACTGCGCTTTCTTAATATTATCACTCGTGATATGATGTGCTATCCAAACTTAGGCGAAAGGAGAAGGCTCCTGCAGCTAAGTGTGCAGGAGGCCTTGGTAAGTCTGCAGCTGAGTGCGCGGACCCCTGCAGCTGAGTGTGTAGGGTGAAAGAGTCTGTAATCTGAACGTTGAAGATGAATAAAGATTGGTTTTGAAGAATTATCTTGCAATATGAGCAGTATTGTTGATTATGTTTATGTTATGATCTGTCGCTTTATAATATGTTTTCTATGGAATAATGAATAAACACTGCGTGAAACTACTGAATCTATCTTATTTATGCACGACCTAAGTAATTATATGTTTTCGTGAAGATAAGGGTTATTTTTGTTCTGATTTCTGATGAATTGGATAGATTTGCGGGAAGGCAGATCTAGGGTTATTGATTAATGCTCAAAAGTGGTTAATTTTCCTGTTTATGGTCCGCAAAGACTGATCGTAGACCTTCATGAAGGTCTAGAAGCCATTTTACTCGAGTTACTGTATCAGACCATAGAAGGATACCGGTTTGTGCGAAGGAAAATTTGAGCTACAAGAGCTTAAGAACCACTTATCACATGTCCCTGGATGCAGAAACCTGGTTCTAGAATCCCCCAATACTGTTTCGGGTGAGACTGCAGCCTACACTACGCAGGTTGTTGCCAAAAGGGCTAGCAATTAGGGTTTTTCCGAAACCATTTTTTGGCTTAAGGGTGCCTGACCCTTCAAAGTTGTTTGTGCAAACCAAAAAAACCCTAACTGCTGGCCCTTTTGGCAACAACCTGCATAACGCAGGCTGTAGTCTCACCTGAAGCAATATTGGGGGATGCTAGAACCAGGTTTCTACATCCAGGGACATGTGATAAGTGGTTCTTAAGATCTTGTAGCTCAGATTTGTCTTCGCGCAGACTGGTATCCTTCTATGGTCTGATACAATAACTCAAGTAAAATGGCTTCTAGACCCTCATGAAGGTCTACGACCAGTCTTTGCAGACCCTAAACATGCAAATTAACCAATTTTGAACATTTATCAATAACCCTAGATCTGTCTTCACACAGATCTATCCAATTCATCAGAAATCACCACAGAAATAATCCTTATCTTTAAGAAAACATATAATTACTTGAGTCATGCATAAATAAGATAGATTTAGTAGTTTCTCACAACATTTATTCATTATTCCATAGAAAACATGTTATAAAGCGACAAATCATAACATAAACATAATCAACAATACTTCTCAGATTGCAAGATAATTCTTCAAAATCAGTGTTTATTCATCTTCAACGTTTAGATTACAGACTCTTTCACCCTGCGTACTCAGTTGCAGGGGTCCGCGCACTCAGATGTGGACTTACCAAGGCCTCCTTCACACTCAGCTACAGGAGCCTTCCCATTTCTCCTAAGTACAGGAAGCAGATCCTTCCTGCCTTAGCACTTACCTAAAGAGGTCTCTATCTTGACTTACTTGCTCTTCGCTACCTCTTAGACTCGCTATGTCTCAACTATATATAGTTTTCTTCAATACAATACCATGGTTCGTGGACCATGGGTGAGTCCCAAAACCAACCTATTTACTTACCCAAACAAGGGGTTAAGACCCCTTTGACTCCTATCTACCTGCACACTTCGCATCCACATTTTGTGGAGACTTTACATCTTTTACAAAAACTTATAAAAAAATTGGGTTAACTAACCCCAAAAATGACCCTAGGGACCCTATCCCAACAATATATCGGACCCAGTGTATTTCCTTGGGGTGCACCAGTGTTGTTCATAAAGAAGAAAGATGTTACTCTTAGACTGTGCATTGACTATAGGCAACTAAACAAGGTAACTATCAAGAATAGGTACCCTTTGCCGAGGATTGATGATTTGTTTGATTAGTTGAAGGAATTAGCGGTGTTCTTCAAGATCGACTTGAGATCAGGATACCATCGAGTACACATTAAAGAGAAGGAAATTTACAAGAAAACTTTCCAGACCAAGTATGGGCATTATGAGTTTGTTGTATTTCCATTTGTCTCAACCAATGCTCTAGCTACATTTATGTGTTTGATGAAGAGTGTGTTGCATCCATATTTGGATAAGTTTGTTATAGTGTTCATTGATGATATACTAGTATATTCTAAAAATGAGGAAGAACATGTCGAGCACTTACCAACAGTGTTGAGGTTGTTGATAGAGCATCAGTTGTATGCTAAGCTCAACAAGTGTAGTTTCTTTCAGACTAAGGTACATTAATTGGGGCATGTTGTCTCCAAGGAGGGTATTGCAGTAGATCTAGAGAAGATAAGGGCCATCATGGAGTGGGTAGGCCATAAGAATGTGGATGAGGTGAGATATTTCATGGGTTTGGAAGGCTACTATAGGAGGTTCATCAGGAACTTCTCCCATATTTCTTATCCTATCACATCATTGCAAAGGAAAGGTAATAATTTCAAATGGACAGAGGAGTGTGAGGCTAGCTTTGAGCATCTTAAGTAGTTGTTGACACATGGACCAGTGCTGCAGATTGTAGATCCAAAAAAAGAGTTTGTCATATGCATAGATGCTTGCAAGAGAGGACTTGGTGGAGTCCTTATGCAGGATGGCCAGGTGGTATGTTACGAGTCCTAGAAACTAAATGAGCATGAGCAGAACTACTCGACACATGATCTTGATTTAGCAAAAATCATACATGTATTGAAGATGTGGAGGCACTATCTTCTTGGAAAAATGTTTGTAGTTATGAGTGATCACACTGGGTTGAGGTATTTGTTTGACCAGTCGAATATGAATGCCAGGCAGGCTAGATGGTTGTCCACAATCAACGAGTTTGATTTTGAGATCAGGTACATCAAAGGTAAAGCGAACAGGGTGCAAAATTCTCTCGGAAGATGGGTACAGGTAAATCTCTTGGAAGTTATGAGCTCCTATGGAATAGACTTACAGGATAGGATCTTGCAGGCAAGTCAGCAGGATGTCAGGTATATGGAGATTGTGCATAGGTTGTAGCAGGATGTTGGTATAGGTGCACAGGGTATGGAGTATTGTCTTACAACAGATGGGTTGGTTAGGATCCAAGACATGATATATTTACCATATAACAGTGAGCTCAAGAATGTGATCTTGAGGGAGTTTCACGCGAAACCTTATTCAGGTCACCCAGGTTATTAGAAGACAGTAATTGCAGTGAAGAATTTTATTATTGGCCAAATTTGAAGAGGGATGTAGCAGAGTTTGTGGCTAGATGTTTTGATTGTCAGTGAGTGAAAGCAGAATGTAAACATTCAGGTGGACTGCTATAGTAGATTGTGATTCCAAAGTGGAAATGGGAAGTTATTTCCATGGACTTCATCACAGGTTTTTCGAAGACAGTGAGACAACATGATTCCATTATGGTTATTGTGGACAGATTGACGAAGATTTCACATTTCATTCTGGTGAAGTCTACATTCTCAGCTAGCGATGTAGCACAAGTATTCATCAGATATGTGGTTAGGTTGCATGGTGTTCCAAAGAAGATTGTGTCGACATGGATTTGAAGTTTACTTCCAAGTTTTGGAAGGCGTTGTTTGTAGGTTTTGGCACAATGTTGGACTTCAGTATGACTTATCATCTGCAGATAGGTGGACAGACAATGAGGATCAACAGGATATTGGAGGACGTGTTGAGGATGTGTGTGATGCATTAGCAGCGGAAGTGGGAGGAGTATATTTGTTTGGTAGAGTTCGCATACAAAAACGATTATCAGGAGTCATTGAGGATGAGTACTTTTAGGCATTGTATGGGCGGAGTTGCAACACTCTCATCAGTTGGAGTGATCTGGTTAACAATGTGTTGATTGGACCAGACATGTTGGCAGAAATGGAACAAGAAATGCAGGTTATAAAGAAGAATCTAAAGGAAGCATAGGATAGTCAGAAGAGTTATGCATATAGGAACATGTTTTTCAAGGAGTTCCAGGTTGGGGAATAGATGTACCTACGAATCAAACTTAAGAAGAGCTCCTTACAGATTGGATCATGTGCCAAGTTGGCACCACAATTTTGTGGACCCTTTAGTATCATTGAGAGGATTGGGCTAGTAGCCTATCGACTTGCATTGCCTCCGACAATGAAAGTCCATGACTTTTTCCATGTATCTTTTCTTAAGAAGTATGTTAAGGATGTTGATCATGTGATTGACTGGTCTGTATTGCAGGTGGAACCATATGGAGTATTCCAGCTGGAGCCTCAGTGTATATTGCAGAAACATTAGGGGAATTTTGAGGTCTAAAATGGGCCTCCTAAGAAAAATGTACAGCCAAAATAAAATTTATAAGAACCAATAGGATTCAAGATGATGATGTCAACCATGGGGGATTATTCACCATTTTTGAAGTAAAAAAATAAAAATAATAAAATAATAAAACTACTTTTTCAACTCGTATTTTCAACTTATCTCCCTAAGGTTTTACTCAATTTTCGAGCAGGAGTACTCTTTGGATGAAGATTTTAATTAGTCATCCAAGAAGTATCCATGTTGCATAATTTCGATGGACCCTGCTATACGAAAAATGAGAAATAGATGAAAAAACGTTATTGCAATCACGATTTTCATGTATTTCTCATTTTCGTTTAGCAGGGTCCATCAAAAGTATGCAACATGGGTATTCCTTGGATGAGGAATCAAATTATTCATCCAGCGAGTGTTGTTGCTTGAAATTTGAGTAAACCCATAGGGAGACAAGTTGAAAATACGAGTGGAAAAAATAGTTTTTTATTTTTTCCCTCTAAAATTTGATGATGTAATCTAATCTTATTTTATTATTTCCACTATTTTATAATTTCCGTAGGAGGCCCATTTTAGACCTTAAAATTCCCCTAATGAAGATGCTCATGCTCCAAAACTGAGCAATCAAGAAAGTTAAGGTGCAGTGGAAGCACTTAGGGCCTGATGAAGCTACATGGGAGATGGTAGATTAGATGTGGGCTATGTATCCTTCCTTCTTTGCCGGTTGAGGCAAAGCAGTTTTGGATTGGTGTTTTGGTGTGATTTTAGTATATGTTGTGGTATATGATTTGGTATATGTTTTGATGATGTTGGTTTATGTACATATGTATATGGATGTAAATACCGCCATGAGCTATGTTATAAAGCTCCACTCTACAGTATGTTGTTATGATGTCATGTTATTATGTCGTTATCTTGGCTTGGTTTTAGCAGGGTGATCATTGTAAATACTACATCGAGCTAAGTTATAAAGCTCCATCGACAATATATATTTTTCTTACAACAATTTTGTGGTTATAGGTGTTGTTGAACACCGAGGATAGTGTTCCCCCAAGGGGGAGGGTTCTGTAACAGCCTTGGTGAAAATTCCATGTAATAAAAGTAAATAAAGGAAAAATAATAACCACGAATGATGGGACACTTATTCCAAGCTGAATGTTGGGTAGAATCCTAGTGATGGGAATCACTTGTGATTGTTTATGGCCAAGGAAATTGACAAAGGAAATGACTAAGGGTTTGCAAAGGAAAAATGGCATTTTTGGCACATTTATTTATGAAAATAATGGAAATTAGGAGAAAAGGGAGGTGAAAGGTTACATGTTGCATGTGAGGAGGAAATTGAAGGAAAATAATGGAAAATGAAGAAAATAGAGGCCTCTTTCATAAAAAGGCTTTTTGAGGATCAGTTGGTAACCTTTTGTTAGTTTAGTGTTGGAGCTCTCTTCTATTATCTCTCTCTCTCATACTCTTGGAGACTTAGAGTTTTCTTAGATCACTCTTGGTGGGTGTGACATACTTTGATTTTTGGAGAAAGAAGGTAAAGGAAGAGAAGGAAAGTACAAGAAAGCATTGGGATCAACAACTACATAAAGTTTTCTTGTAGGTATCGAGTTTCATCTATGTTTCCCTCACTATTTTTGGCATGCATGGCACATGCATGTGGTTTCTTTCTTGTGATCTATCATTGTCATGGAGGATTTCCTAGATTGATAGTGGATTGCCTAGCCTTGCCATTTCCTGGATAGCCATGGTGATTTTGGGTTTACTTTCATTGTTTGTTTTTGGTTGGTTCTCATGTTTCCTTAGCTTCATTTGAGTTATTAGTTCCTAGAAGACTTGGTTGGACAAACGCTTTGGAAGCCCTGTAACAGCTTTGGTTGAGTTACTAGTCCTAGAATCCTTGGTTGGAAAAACACTCTAGAAGACCTTGGTGGGTTGAGTTACTAGTCTTGGAAGCCTTGGTTAGACAAACACTGGAAGCCCGTCGACAGTTGTGGGTTGAGTTACTAGTCCTACAAGCCTTGGTTGGAACAAACACTCTGGAATCCCTAGAAGGCTTGGATGGAGACAAATCTGATGATGGTTTTGTGATGTCGAACCATCAGGTGGATTCACTAACTTGTAGTGGCTGGTTTCAAGTCTTCAACATGACTCATGGTGGTTGGTAACGTGTCATGAACACGACTTGCAGAGTTTGGTGACTCATTATGAACATGACTTGCAGAGGTTACTGTCTCTTTGCTAGTATGATTAGTAGTGAGTGGACTCATTCCCCCAACATGACTTGTAGAGGTTGGTGAGGTTTTGCAAAAACATTTCTTCTTCTTCTTATTTCTCCTCCTTATACTCCATTGATACCTCTTATTACTAGTAGCTAGGATTTCACCATATGAGGTACAAAGATGAAGCCTAAACTTCCTTAGAAAATAATATGAATGATTAACATACATATAATTCCCTTGAAATAAAATTCTTATCTGAGAAGCTTCAAGAGAATTCATAATATTCATAGTGGACCACAGCCAAATTGGTAGTCCAACATTCAATCCAAGAATATTCAAGTGGGAATTAACATTTCCAAAGAAATTAAAATCACAAGGAGCCTCTTCTGGAGGGGTCCCTTGGTTGGCATCCTTAGGAATTTTGGCCATAGTATTTTTCAATGCAACATTAGTCTCTTTAATTGAATTTCAAGGAAGAGAGTCAATAGAATCAAATCTTCGCCCTTAAGGAGGCAGCTCCACACTTTCAAACAAAAGACTAAGAGTCATTCAAGACCAGTGGAGTAGTTGTTTAACAATTGATAATTAGATATTCAAGAGTGATAGGACAAAAAGAACCTAAAGGCAATTACATAAAAAGAGCAAAGAGCACACCACTATAAAAATCCTAGAGAAATAGCAAGAAAACAACCTTCCAGTATTCTACTCCAGCTGATTAGGATCGGACACTAGAATATCAAAGAGTAGGTAAAGGGCCTTCCAAAGGTAAGTTTGGGATGACGAGGGCCCAATTCCTACTGTAAAAGGTAACACAAACCATTACGATGACCTCTTGAAAATAGTCGTAACTGATGCAAGTACCCTCGCTTTACGGGGCGCGCTCTAAGAGCACTATAGTAGTGACACAACATTTGTCTCTAGTACTACAGGTATTTCCCCTTATAATCTCCTACGTAGTCCCTGGGATAGGAAACTAAGATACCAATTTATAATCAGAAGCTAAGAGGGATAGTTTTGGGAAGGTGTTTGGACAAGTAGGAGAGGGGTATCTCTCTTTCCTTATCTCTCATGGCCTAGTGCTTAACTCTTGTTTTATAGGAGCTTCCCCAACAACCTATAAGAGACTAGAATTCACCACTCATTAATCCACTTCTAGTTTTATTTTGAGTGGCCTTGGAGATTTAACTCTCCAAACTTATTCCAAAGGCCCAAAATAACCTAGACTAGTTGGTTTGTTATGATAAAGAAAAAGTCTAGTATATTTTAAGTTAAGCATTTGTTTTAAGGGGTTGTTGTTTACTTAAGGAAATGGATGTGAAACTTATAATATTTGGATACTCTTCAAGTAATAAAATTATAAGAAAATTGGAAAAGAAAACTTCACACTTATCCTTCAATTAATTGAGTTTTAGGCAAGCATAAAGAGTGAACAATTCTCACATAGATTGCAAGAAAAGTAACATAAGAAAGTAGGATGAAATTTTTTGTTTTTTCCTTTTTCAAATAATCATGAATACACCTAATGTAATACAAATAAGAATTAACCTCACCTATAGTATATCATACCAATAAAGATAGCAAAAGGAGCATGAAAAAAGGTGAAAATGGGGGAAAAATGTAAAACAAATACCAGTTTAGGAGGCATGTGAAACCCTTATGAATCAAACATGGCTTCATATGCACTTATTATGAAGGAAACATGCATATATACATATAAATTGTGAATATAACACGTGTACAAGTCTTGAAATAGGCCAAAACGTGACCAAAACAATAAAAAAAATGCCCACAAAACTAGCCCATGTGACCCCTGGGAAGGAAACTTGTAGGCATACATGCATTTCAACAAGGAAAATGTACATATATACAAGTTTTGTATCAAGGAAAATAGCATATAAACTCATATTTGGGGCAAAATTTCACAAAACACCTGGGAAAAAATACCTAAAAGATTACCTATAAATAAGCAAGCAAAGTACATTAGTCTCAAATGCACAAACAAAAGAAATACACACAAATGTTTTTCTTTTTCTCAAATATGAATTTGAGGAAGAAAACAAGTAAATAAAAATACCTACTAAATCAAATGATCTTTCTCTTTCTTTTCATTTTTTGAATTTTTTCTAGGAAAGAAACAAAGAAAATAAGGGGAAGAAAGAAATCATATGCAAAAAAAAAATTGAAAATGGGATGAATGCCTATAACATTTTGTTTTGTTTTTCAAAGTAAGAAACAATGAATTAAAACTAAAACAAAAGAGCACATAGAAAAAATTTATTTTCTTTTTCAATAAGTGAAATAAACTCTCCGAAGAACGAAAGAAACACAACCCTAAAGGTTTGTAGCCATGCACACAACAAGCAGGAAATGATGAAAAGATACCAAAGACCAACAAGTAATTAGCAGTAGGAGGCTAAAATAGTGTCTAGAGCAATAAAAAAACTTGAAATAAAGGTCAAAGGAAGCGATTAAAATCCAAAACACTTTCATACCTAAAATATCTAGGTTGATACCAAAGTCACCCTTTACATTAATAAAGACAAACGATAATAAAATGTTCAGAAAAACACTTTAATTCCTAGAGATCTCAAAGCCAAACAAATGAGAGGAATCATAAATATATTTACTAAACTGCCTAGGCCTAGGAGAAGATGGAATAGATTTCCACCTTCAGGGGCATACATGATTGTTGACAAAGAAACACACACACACACACACACAAAGCCAAACAAATGAGAGGAATCATAAATATATTTACTAAACTACCCAGGTCTAGGAGAAGATGGAATACATTTCCACCTTCAGGGGCATATATGATTGTTGACAAAGAAACACACACACACACACACAAACACACACATATGCAATTTTCATTGTAACAAATCATATATATGCAATTGTTCTCAGGAAAAGGTGCATATTTGTGTAGAAGTGAGAAAAAAATAAAAAGGAAAGCTCTTATATAAATGGTAAAGTTGAAAAGACACATCCAAAAAGATACCAAGAGACGACAAGGAAAAAAACTCATAAAACACCCAGGTCAACCATATAACAATTGAACAAGAAATGCAAAGAGAAATTTCCCTAGCAGAGTTAACAATTTTGTTATAGGATAAAATCCCTGAGGCTAGGGTTCATAGCCCAATAGATTCAAAGTAAACAAACAACAAAGAAAACTCAATCAATCATATAAACTACTTAGAATTCACAAAGCGAGGGATAGGTACTTAAAGGATTCTTTTTTATGTAAATACAAAGGGTCAAAACCCTCATTCTCACTCCAAAGGTATAGAGATGCAACACAAATAGCAATTAAATGAGAAAAACAACAAATTCAAAGCATACAAAGAGATATATGATATATTAGTCGATACATTATCCAATCAAATGATCATAAGTATGCCATATAAACAAATGAATTAAAATAGAACATGAGTTTCTTTATTGAGATTTGCAGCACATAGGTAGTTACATTATCACATGTTCCTATGTGTGGGCACCGAATGGAACCTTCATCTGAATCCTCCTTCCTGATCCATGTAAGGACTTGGAATCATAACAATCATTTTTTACATCAAGCCATGCTATAAGAAAAGTATCAACACATAAATATTTGTCTATATAACATCTAATTTATGAGAACATGAAAGGAATACGTGCCTATAACTGATGATATGTCTTACTAAATAGTTTAGAATGGTGGTGTTATTCCACTCCTGATGACCACAACACTAATTTGGGGACGACTCACCACCAAACCACAAGTTCAGCTGCACAAAATATTTCGACAACTAGCCACCCCTAAGCCCTCAATCAACTACTACTGCTAGTAAACCTTTGTCTTTCAGTATTCCCTTCCTACAATAATGAATGCCTCTCATCTCCCTTTTTCACCATTAAATACAAAAAACTATTCCAAAAATGGTAAGGGGATTGGAAAGGGATCCACATGTGCACAATCCAAGTTTCATCATGCCAACTTTATATATCTATATATCTATCTATCTATCTATCTATCTATCTATATATATATATATATTCTAAATTTTATTTATTATTATCATGTCTTCGTTATTTGTTGTTTTATTTATTATTATTATATTTTCTTCATTATTTGTTATTTAATTTATTTATATATTATTATTATTATTATTATTATTATTATTATTTAATTTATTTTATCATTATTATTATTTATTAACACGGGGCATTATATACTTTCCCTCTTTAAGGAACTTCATCCTAAAGTTAATTTATTAATTTATTATTTTATTTATTACCCCATGTTTGCCCAACACCCTCTGTTGAAATAGTATACCAGTATACATCGAAAGTTATGTCTCAACATCGGGGAAATCCCGAGGAATCTCAAGTCTTTGTCCCAACTTTCAGAATTAGACATATAGCCTCATCAGACTAGACCATAGCCCCGAGACTCACCCTAGGGCTTAGACCTCATCTACCCCAAGGAAAGCATATAATCTCAGTTCTCAATGGCTCCAGGCATCTCACAACGCTGGCCCAAATCCCTCCACAACCAACTAAGGTACACAACCCCAGGCGTCAAAATCTTCACACCACTTCTAGACTTTGGCATCCCATTCCAATACCAGGCACTCGACCTCCTCGAGATGGTCCCATAGCTCATTAAGATCTATCCATCAAGACTTATACAAGACAAAAGAACACTAGCATATGTATTTTTGATTGAGTCTATCCCCAACCCATATCATTTAAACATTCTTCCTCATAGGTATGGGCTCCCACGGGATCATAAAATAAATCAGCCCATTTGTGGAATTCTTGTCAATCACTGCATCTCAACGTGAAACCAATGCATTAGTTGCAACATCATAATATCATAGAAAACAATCCACATGCCAACTCTTGCATTCCATCATGAGAACATAACATCATTGTTATCACAAAATTCTGAATAGTAAAAGACTACATGCTCATGATGTCATAAAATATGCATGAAATCCACATGCTTCACATCATGAAATACCATCATATGTTATAACATCAACATATCTATATCAAGGATATATCATGACATCACATAATAAATGGAGCCGCATGTCAATATAACCTCATATCATAACATCATAAATATTAGAATCACCTCAATGCATATCAAATATAGAGCAATAATACATCATAAGAATTATTATCATGAATACCAACTAAGGAAAATCATGGATACCAACTATGGAACAATATTGTTCAATATCCATCTTGGATCTAGGATGCCTCATTAATACTATTAGTGTTAAGTTTTCATCAAGATACTAATTTCTTTTCAATAAACATTTCTTGTTCTTTCAACTAGGAATTTGACTATTCACACAGTAGGTATAGTCGTTTAAGTACATCATGAGCCTCGTCATCTTGAGCTCTAATATCTAGTCATGTCTTCTTCCTTCCCCAAGGAAATTTAGTGAAATTCGTCATCAAGATATTACTAGTGTTACAACATTACTTAAATCATTAATATCAAAATTAAAAATACTTTGGTTTTACATCAATTTACACCTTTGTCTTACCTTCTCATTAGATTCATCTTTAGTTAATCATTTGAAACCTGAAACCACTTGTAACAGCCTGTGGTTAATTTTCCATGTAAATAAAAATAAGACCAAGGTCATGAGACACATATTCCAAGATGAATGGTGGGAAAAACATTATAGTGGGCATCACTTGTGGATTAATTAATGGCTATGGAAATTGTAAAAGGAATTGGCAAGGAAAAGAGGCAATAATTGGAATTTATTTATGAAAATAAAGGAAAATAGGAGAAAAGGAAGGTGAAGAGACATAGATTTGCATGGAAGGGAAATTAGAGGAAAAATGAAGGAAAATTAAGAAAATAGAAGCATAAATAATAAAAAGGAATCACGTAAGCAGTTTACAACTTTTGTTAGTTAAACTTTTGGATCTCTCATTCCATTCTCTCATTCTCTCACACTCTTGCACACCTAGAGAATTCTTGGAGCACTCTAGTATTCACTTGGATTGGAGAAATAAAAAAAAGGGAAGCAAGGGAGCAGAAGGAAACAGTTGGATTAGCAGCTACAACAGGGATACTTTGTAGGTAACAGGTTGCATGTATGATTTCCTTGTTGATTTCTGGATGTATAGTATATGCATGTGATTCTTTGGTTATGTGTTGTCATTGGCAAGAGATTTGCTTGTAATAATAGTGTTTTCAGTCTTGTCTTGCCATTTCCTAGATATCCATGGTGTTGTGGGTTTCCCACTTTTCTTTCTGATTGTTTCTTAGATTCCCTATGGTTGTGGGTTGGGACAAATGATTTGAAGCCCTTGAATAGTTTGGGTTGAGTTACTAGTTCTTAACCAAAAATTCTTTGGAGCCTTGGAAGGTTCTGGGTTGAGTTACTAGTTCATGGAGCCCTGGAAAGCTTGCATATATATCGATTCGGTTGATTTTAGTGATTTTTGGACTGCATAGATGATATCATTGTGGTTGATGGTTGACATGGTTTGGGATCTAGAAGCCTTGGTTCGGTTTTGTTTTGGTTTAACCCATGATATCCCACATTCATGATTGTAATATGGTGCAGAGATGATTGGCTGAAAGAGATATTTGGTTCAACCTAATCTACGGTTAAGTGGTACGTGGAAGTCCCTGAATTAGTTGGAATTTTCATAAGTCAATATGAGATATTTTCCTATTATGATCTATGAGAATTTGTAGTTTTTATGTTGATGACGTTATGGTTGATTTTCGATAACATTAGATTCATCTTTAGTTAATCATTTGAAGCCTGAAACCACTTGTAACAGCCTGTGGTTTATTTTCCATGTAAATAAAAATAAGACCAAGGTCATGGGACACGTATTCCAAGATGAATGGCGGGAAAAACATTATAGTGGCATCATTTGTGGATTAATTAATGGCTATGGAAATTGGCAAAGGAATTGGCAAGGAAAAGAGGCAATAACTGGCATTTATTTATGAAAATAAAGGAAAATAAGAGAAAAGGAAGGTGAAGAGACACAAATTTGCATGCAAGGGAAATTAGAGGAAAAATGAAGGAAAATTAAGAAAATAGAAGCATAAATAATAAAAAGGAATCAAAGAATCATTTCACAACTTTTGTTAGTTCATCTTTTGGCTCTCTTATTTCATTCTCTAATACTCTTGCACACTTACAATATTCTTGGAACACTCTAGTACTCACTTGGATTGGAGAAAGAAAGCACAGGAAAGCAAGAGAGCAGAAGGGAACAGTTGGATCAACAGCTACAATAGGGATACTTTGCAGATAACAGGTTTCATGTGTGATTTCCTTGTTGATTTTTGGATGCAAAGTATATGCATGCGATTCCTTGGTTATGTGTTTTCATTGGCATGGAAATTCGCCTGGATTAATAGTGGTTTCATCCTAACCTTGCCATTTCTTGGATATCCATGGTGTTGTGGGTATCCCAATTTTTTTTTTTTTGTTGGTGCTTATATTCCCTATGGTTGTAGGTTGGGACAAATGCTTTGGAAACCCTGGAACATTTTGGGTTGAGTTACTAGTTCCTAGAGTCATAGGTTGGACAAATTCTCTAGAGCCCTGAAAGGTTGTGGGTTGAGTTACTATTTCTTGGAGCCCTGGAAATCTTGCATACATACTGATCTAGTTGATTTTAGTGATTTCTAGATTGTATAGATTATATCAATGTGGTTGAGGATTGAGGTGGTTTGGGCTCTAGAAGCCTTGGTTCAGTTTTGTTTTGGTTTAACCGATGATATCCCGCAATCATGCTTGTAATATAGCGCAATGATAATTGGTTGAAAGAGAGATTTGGTTCAGCCCAATATATGGTCGGGTGGTACATAGAAATCCCTGAATTAGTTTGCATTTTCATATGTCAATTTTATTTGATTTAGAATATTAGATTGTTGTGCTAAGATCCTCCTTAGATTACAAACAAAATGCTTTCATTGTGCTTAAGGATTCATGAATTGTGCAAGTATAAAATGAGTTTTTATGTTAATTTTATGAGCAATTTTAACATAAATAAGAGACTAAATAGCATCATAACATGTACAAAACATCACCAAAAACACATCACAACTGGAACATGATGAAGGAGTTCACCACTCCTGGGCTATGCCTCCTTGGTCCAGCTTCCAATGGTTTGGGCCTCTCTATTATGCTCAAAAGTGTAAAAATGTGTGTTTACAATGCTCAAATTCTTCTGAAACATACTCCATTGAGTTAGGAATATCCAAAAATGACTACCTAGCCTCTTTCTGCATCTAATTTGGTCGAAAACCAGAGAAGTTATGACCTCTCCTAATTTCTCCATTTTCGCTCCACAATTTTCACCAAATCTGGCATCATCCTACAAATTCACCCCATTTTCCGCTAACGGAACAACAAATTCCCCGGATTTCGGGTGGATTTGTAGGATCATTAATTTGGCTGCCAAGGCCTTAGAACCAAAATCTAGGTCACATGGGGGCCATGCACCCAGGGGCTAGCCCCGACGCTGGCCCCCTCCCTCTGATGGTTAATGTAACTGTTTGCGAGTGGTTATGAGGAGCAGTCACATACACCGCTTGGTCCAGTGGTTAGGCTGGTGGCGGTGGTTAAGTTAACTGTCACGGCCGATGGTTTATGTGTTCATATGGGGGGCGATTAAGTCCACCCACCCCCCAACCTTGCAGTTAGTCTTCTTTAAATCTCACTTGAAACCATAATATGTTAAGACATGATGCATAGGCGGATTGGAAACATGTTGTGTTGTGCTATGGTAGGTCACTGGGTCGATCTCGGCCTCTGGCCTGTCTTTCCATACAAAATTTTGATCGGTCATTAAGAGGACACATAGAGGCCTTCAGCTTAGCCATGTGTCACCTCCTAATTGGCCCGAACCCAAACACATGCACCAATAGGACCTCGCCAATTCACCCAAATATTTCAAGAATATTTTGAGAATATTCTAGGAATATTTCAAGAATATTCCTTTTTCCACCTAGGCAGTACAGATGCCCAGTCAGCATCCCAGTCAACCACCTACAATTTTTTTACCTATTTGACAAAGTGAACAGATCGAGTTTCTGGGAGTATACAGTGTTTGTTTCATGCGAAATGAGTTGTGCCAAATTCAGGATGATGAGCACTACATGGTCATTCAGGTTCCACACCATTCTGACGACTTTGAGTTTTTAGCATAATTTTGAGCACCTGATCACTCCTCCCCACTAGAAGCCTTTTGGACCCCAAAAGATCACTTTCAGTTGTCTAACAGGTGAGGGTACAATTCCCTCACCTTTCCAATCTCTATCCATTTGTCTTTTGAAGGATTTGTACCCTTGAGCCCCACTCGAAGATAATCGACACTTCCCCTTTTTGATGTCCTTGTTCTTCTGTCAAGTATAGTGTCTTGTTGAAGCTCATCAAGGAATTCTAGAGAAAAGTCTTCAATAGATGGAATTTGAATATTCTCTCCTTGATCTTCAATCAAAGGAGGCTCATACAACCTTAAATTCTCAACATTAACAATAGCATAAATTTTCATATATGAAGGCAAATCCACCTTGAAGGAACTATTACCAATCTTTTCCAAAATTTTGAATGGACCATATCTAATTGATTTTAGATTTTACCTTCTCCTTGGAGCCTCTCTTTGCTACGTGAAGCCAAAACTTAATCAATGACTTCGAACTTGTGATCTTCATGATGCTTGTCGTGTCTTTCTTTGTACTTTCCTTGGCTCTTTTCAAGTTGTTCTTGAACCTTTTGGTGTACCAATTGGATTTGTTCAATGAAATTTCTTACTTTGTCTATGTCGCTATGACCATCAATAGCAACATGTTTTCCAAAGATAAAATCCAAAGGATATTTAGGAAAGTATCCCAAACATGCCTCAAATGGTGATGTTTGAGTTGAAGAGTGCTTGGCCTCGTTGTAAGCATGTTGAATATAGTGCAAATGCTCATCCCACAACTTAGGATGCTTGCTGCAATACCCAAGAAGAAGATGTATCATTGTTTTGTTCACCACCTCTGTTTGACCATCTATTTATGGATGAAAAGTTGTACTCTTTTTCAGTTTGGTGTCCATGAATCCCCACAAACTTGACCAAAAATTCCCAACAAAGAGACAATCTCGATCACTAATAATGGATGTGGGGAATCCAAAATGCACCTATACATTCTGAAAGAATAACTAAGCAGTTTGTTTAGTTGTAACTTGCTTTGTACATGGCATCAAAATACACATTTTATTGAACTTATCCACAACTACATACAAATAATCATGACCTATTTTTGACAATGGAATACCTCCTACAAAATCCATAGAAATACTTTCCCATGGCCGTGAAGGAACCATAAGTGGTGTGTACAATCCTAACTTCCTATTGCTAGTCTTACTGATTTCACATAATGAACATCCCTTAATAAAACGAGACGCACTTTCAAGCATATGAGGCCAATAAAAATACCTTTGTATATGTTCCATCGTCTTACTTACACCAAAATGACCAACAATAAGAGAAGTATGTGCCTCTATTATGATGCTAACTCTTTCTCCTTGTGGAATACAAAGCTTGCCAAGATGGTATAACAAGTTATCAAGAAAATGATAATCCAATTCCTCTACTTGGTTACCTTGACTCAAGCTTGCATAAACATCTTGAAAGTCATTATCTAATACATATTGCTTAATATAACTTTCATGTAAAACATAATTATTCTTGAGTAAAGTAGTTGCACTAACAATAGGCCTAGAAATCATATCAAAAACTTTATTGCAGATACCTTTCTTATACTTGATTACCAAGTGGAATTGTTGAAGAAAACCCATCCATCGGAAGTTCCTTGATTGCTGCAACTTTGATTAAGATTGCGAGTATTGCAATGGTTGATGATCAGTGTGAATAATTGTTTCCTTACCCATCAAGTAGTGTTTCCATTTTTTCACACTTTACACCAATGCATACAATTCCTTGTTATATGTAAGATAGTTAATCATTGCACCATTCAATTTTTCTGAATGAAAACAGATAGGCTTACCATGTTGCATGAGGATTGCACCCATTGTTAGAAAATTATATATTACAGAGCAATGGAACACATAAGATATATTGCAGAAATATAAACACATAAAACACATAAATGTTATCGGGAAAACTAGTGTCCATTCAGAGCTTCTAGTCCCACTAAGACGGGTAGCTATCTTAGAAACAAACAAACCAAAGTTACTTGTGTTTTCCTTTATGAGAGATAGATGAGAGAGAAACAGAGAGTACCAACCTCAGTCTTTCGCTAGTCTCCTTGCTTGTTTCCTCTCTCCGTTGATAGAGCTTTTGCCACTCCTTTCTCACTTGTCCCGCTTCAAAGAACACCTGTAGAGTCAAGGCAGCAAAATACCATCAAAGCATAGAGATATATAACCATAAACAATATAGGATCAGATGTATATTAACCATACAAATGCATATACAAATACAAGATTCAGAGATATACAAATATATGGAGGAAAACTCAAATAACTTTATTGATAGAAGTAGTAGAAGAGAGAATTACAACCAAGCTGTCTGATCCAGCATCATCCTCCCAGCATGAAAGCCCTCTTCACCTCATACAAAGCAAGATCACCCAACAATACATTGTCTTCAAAGAGAAACCAACAACACTTCCTTACAAAATACAAAATTCCAGCCTCTGGATCTCTAGGATGAGGGATCCATATATAGATGTTTGCAGGTGGGTGAGTCAGCTTCTGGGATTTTGATTAGTGTCATTTCACTGATAGTTCTTGGTTCCACTTGGATATTTCATGATCTCTTACTCATCCCTGGGAAAATTCAAAGTGGCAAGTGTCACAGGGGAAGTTTCTAGAATATTCCCTGGGTTTCCACTTGGAAAACTGCCTCTGCCATTTGTCTACTCTCGCCCATCGCACCCTACAGAAGTCTCTTTCAGTATGCATCACACCTGGCCAGTGTTACAGTCAGTATGCATCGCACCCTTAGCACTGAGCAGTCTGTATGGTCCAGTTTTGACCAGTTCTGAGTAGTTTTTCAAGGAGAACTTCTGGGAAATGATGTAATCAGCTGACCTTGTTCCTTTACGGTATGAAACAACACTTTTAGGGGTTTAGAAGCCCTTGGTTTATGGACATATGTGATTGGGGTTGTAGTGCCCAAATATGTCTATAACAATAAAACAAGAGGCACACAGATATACGTGGTTTACCCAATTTGGGCTATGTCCATGGAGAAACAACGAGTCCTTCCTTTTATATTATCCAACAAGCTGAAGAGATAAAACCTACAATAGATCCACTGTAATTCCCTCTTCACTCTCACACAATCTCCTCTCTCTTTCTCACTCAGAATATAGATCTACATAGACACAATACAATTCCCTCATATATAGCAAGGGGTTGCCTTCTAGGGAAAAAAAACATAAATTAAACATAACTTCTATCGTTAGGTCTCCTCCTAATGAATGGACCAGATTGACTATGAAATTGCAACATTTTACAAGGCAAATTTACATCTATTTTTAGCTTAGGGGGGCTCCTAAATATCATTGCCGCCCCCCGGGACCCCCCTTGTAGTGCACATTTACGGGCGGCGTTGCCGCCACATTACGAGCTAGGGTCCAATGCAGTGATAGCTCTGAATAAAGAAGATAATTAGGCTCCACACCCAACAATCTCCCACTTGGAGACTGATTATAGAAATTCCACCGCTACTTCATTTGCTGGACAATGACTCCACTTTGAACTTGGTTGTTTCTCATCTTCTTCATCATACGTGAAGACCAATTGAAACTTAGTAGAATCTAATTTTCTCCCTGGTTACAACTTTTGTTAACATATCTATAGGATTTTGGCTAGTGTGTATCTTTTCCAGCTTCAACTGTCCATCTTCCAACACTGACCGTATGAAATGGTACTTGAGCTATATATGTTTATTCTTGGAATGAAATGCAGAGTTATTTGCAAGATGTATGGCACTCTGGCTGTCACTGTATAACCTGCCCAACTCCTGCTTCTTAACCAAATCATCCAGAAACCTTTGTAACCAAATCATTTCTTTACTAGCCTCGGTAGCAGCAACATACTCTGCTTCCATTATTGAGAGTGCAACAACACTTTGTAGTTTTGAAACCCAACTGACATTTGTTTCACCTATAGTAAACACATAACCTATTTTTCTCCTCTTGTTATCTCTATCACTCGCCATATCTGAATCAACATATCCCTGTAGAGCAATGTTTGAACCACCAAAGAATAATGCTTGATTTGTGGTACCTCTCAAATACCTAACAATCCACTTCACTGCCATCCAATGTTCTTTTCCTGGATTGTTCATGTACCTGCTTACAACTCCCACTGCATGTGCAATATTAGGCCTTGTGTAGACCATTGCATACATTAAGCTTCCAACTGTTGATGCATATGGAACTTTAGACATATAAGCCATTTCTTCCTGAGTCTCGGGACACACCTCCTTACTTAGTTTGAAATGGCTAGCCAAAGGCATACTAACTAGTTTTGCATTCTGCATATTAAATATTTTCAACACCTTTTCTATGTAATCACTCTGAGACAATGTTAATTTTTGATTATTCCTATCTCTAGTTATTCTCGTACCAAGGATTTTTTTTGCATCACCCAAATCCTTCATTGCAAATGAGTTTTCCAAATTTCTTTTGAGAACATTTATTTCCTACATGTGAGAACTTGCAACAAACATGTCATCTACATACAATAACAATATAATATAGCTATCATCATTTTTCCTTTTGAGATAAACACAATGGTTAGAGTGACATCTAGTACAACCTTGTTCAGACATAAACTTGGCAAATTTTAGATACCATTTCCCTGGAGCCTGTTTTAAGCCATACAAGCTCTTCTTCAACCTGCACATTAGTTTCTCCTTCCCTTTTACCTCATATCCTTGTGGATTTTTCATATATATATCTTCCTCCAAATCCACATGGAGAAAGGATGTCTTTACATCTAACTATTCAAGATGAAAATCTTCAACTATTACTAGACATAAATAGTTCTGGTTGAGGTCATTTTAACAACAGGGGAAAATATCTCATCAAAGTCTATACCATTTTTCTACACAAACCCCTTCACCACAAGTCTAGCTTTATACCTTTTTCTACCTTTGTCTTCTTCCTTCAACCTGTAAACCCATTTATTCTACAATGTTGTTTTACCTGCAGGAAACCTAACTAAGTCCCAAGTTTGGTTATGTGCTAATGAGTCCATCTATTCTTTCATGGCTTGCTCCCACTTATTCCTGGTTTCTACCTGCACTGCTTCTTCATAACATTTTGGTTCACCAGAATCAATCAACAATACATAAAATAATGAAAGAGAGTATCGTTCAGGGGGTCTACTTATCTTGGTAGATCTTCTAGCACCACTTTCAGGTGTTTGAGGTGCTTGTTGCTATTGTGGTTGTTGTTGTTGTTCTGGTTGTTCATCATTATGATTTTCAGGCACCTTCACTTTTTCTGTGATCTCATCAAGCACTGTGTATTCTCTGTTTTCTTTTTCTTGTTTCTTTTCCTGAATTTAATCCTTATACAAAAAATTTTCATTGAATATGACATCTCTACCCCTAATGATTTTGTGTTTTTCATAATCATAAAAGCGATAACCAAAATCATTAACACCATATCCAATAAAAGTACATCTCTTTGATTTTTCCTCAAGCTTTGTTCTATTTTCTTTATTAATGTGGACAAAGGCTTCACAACCAAAAGTCTTTAAAAATGAGTAGTTTACCCTTTTACCTATCCATGCCTCCTCTGGAATACCACCATCCAAGAAACTTCAAGGCCATTTGTTTATTAGATAAACAACAATATCTACAACATCTGCCCAAAATTGTAAAGGCAATCCTGCATGCAATCTCATGCACCTTGCACGCTCCATGATTGTCCTGTTCATTATTTCTGACACACCATTTTCTTGTGGTGTTCTTGGAACTATCTTCTCTCTGCGAATTTTGTTCTCTGAACAGTACCTATCAAACTATTTGCTACAATATTCACCTCCACTTTCTGATATGATACACTTCAACCTTTTTCCTGTCTCATTTTCAACCAAAGCTTTCCATTTATTCGAAGTATCAAATACATCAGATTTATTTTGAATACAATAAATCTAGGTTTTTCTGGTTGCATCATCAATAAAAGTAACATAATAACAAGAGTCACCGAGAGATGATACCTGAGTAGGTGCCCATACATCTGTATGCACAAGCTCTAACTTTTCGCTCTTCTTTTCTTTCCCAACTCTGAGGAATCCGACTCTCTTTTGTTTTCCATAAACACAATTCTCACAAAATTTTAAATCAACATGCTTCAAACCTGGCAAAAAATTTCTTGAGTGAAGAATTTGCATCCCCTTCTCACTCATGTGCCCAAGCCTATGATGCCGCAATGTCATATCTTCTCCTGTAGAGGTTAAAGAATTAACAGAATTAGAAATACCATTGCATAAATACAATGTACCAACCTTTTCTCCTTTTGCTATTACCAGGGTTCCTTTGGAAACCTTCCAGGTTTTATCTGTAAAATTAGTCACACAGCCTTCACCTCCGAACTACCCTATTGAAATTAGATTTTTCTTCAGATCTGGAACATGCCTTAACTCCTTCAATAGCCATTGATTTCCATTCTGTTGTTTTATGAAAACTGTACCCATTCCAATGATTTTATAGGGTTTATCATCACCCAATTGAACCTATCCAAAATCTCCTTGAACATAACCATGAAAATGTTTCCTATCAGGTGTGGCACAGAATGAGACCCCTGAATCTACCACCTGGGCATCAATAATATTTTCTAATGAAAGAATCAAAGCATCTTGCAACACATCAATTGTAACATTCACTTCATGATTGTTTTCTTGTTGCGCGTCTCCTTCTTTTCCTTTCTGATACTTGTAGTCTTTCTTCAGGTATTCTTTCTTCCCGCATTTCCAACACACTATCCCCAATATGGATTTGGATCTTCCTTTCCTTGACTTGCTGCGATATTGTGGGCTCTTTCCTCTTTCCAATTTTCTTCCCCTAGTCTCTGCAGTCAAAGCATTACTTGATGTCTCACCAGAGATTTCCCGTCGCATTTCCTCGCTAAGGATTGCACCAACAACATCATCAAACTTTAAAGTACTAGATCCAAAGATAGAGTTACTAATAGCCATAACTAAACCATTCCAACTTTCTGGCAATGAGCACAGAAATAACAGAGCCCTAACTTCATCATCAAAAGTTACCCCTACAAAAATTAATTGACTTGTAACTGTATTAAATTCATTTAAATGATCAGCAACAGATCCACCTTCTGACATCTTCATATTAAATAAATCTTCATAAGAAATACCTTATTTGAGGTCGAGGGTTTTTCATATAATTTGTCCAATGCTGACATTAAACCCTCTGTTGTTGTTTCCTTTGAAATATTAAGGGCTACCAACGCCGCTAGACACAATCGTATTGTTCCAAGTTCCTTTCTGTCGAGAATATCCCATTCTGTGTCTGTCATACTCGTCGGCTTCTTTTTCTTTCCTCTTAATGGTAGGTACAGATCTTTCTGATATAGATAATCTTCCATCTGCATCTTCCATAGCTGGTAGTTTTGGCCGTTAAATTTTTCGACTCTAAACCTACCATCTTCCACCATTGCTCCCACTCGAACCAGGAACCCTTCTCTCCTGTGAGTTTATTAGCCAAATAGACCTTCGGCTTTGATACCAGTTGTTAGAAAGTTATATATTATAGAGCAATGGAACAGATAAAATATACTGCATAAATATAAACACAAAAAACATATAAAACAAGAAAGACACACATATACATGGTTCACCAAATTTGGGCTACGTCCACAGAGAAACAGCCAGCCCTTCCTTTTACATTATCCAACAAATTGAAGAAATATAACCTACAGTAGATTCGCTGTAATTCCCTCTTCACTCTCACCCAATATCCTCTCTCTTTCTCACTCAGAATACAGATCTACATAGTCACAATACAATTCCCTCATATATAGCGAGGGGTTGCCTTCTAGGGCAAAAAACTCTAAATTAAACATAATTTCTACTGTCAGATCTCCGCCTAATGAATGACCTAGATTGACTAAGAAATTACAACATTTTATGAGGCAATTTTACATCTATTTTTAGCTTCGAGGGCACTGGCCCTGATCCCCTGCCAGGGGGGGGGGGGGCTTCAAATAATCACCATCGGCCCCCCCTGGACCCCCTTAGTGGTGCACATTTATGAGCGGATTTGCCGGCACATTACGAACTGGGGTCCAATGCAACGATACCTCTGAATAAAGAAGATAATCCAGCTCCACACCCAACACGGAGCAACAAATTCTCTGGATTTCTAGTGGATTTGTAAGATCATTAATTTGGCTGTCGAGGCCTTAGAACCAAAATCTAGGTCATATGGGGGCCATGCACCCAGGGGCTAGCGTCGACGCTGGCCCCTTCCCTTCGATGGTTAATGTAACTATTTGCAAGTGGTTAGGAGGAACGGTCACATACACCACTTGGCCCGACGGTTAGGCGGGCGGTGGTGGTTATGTTAACTGTCGTGGTCCACGGTTTATGTGTTCACATGGGGGGCAGTTAAGTCAGCTCGGCCCCCAACGTTGTAGTTATTCTTCTTTAAATCACACCCGAAACCATAATATGTTAAGACATGATGCATAGGTGAATTGGAAACATGTTGTCTTTTGTTGTGGTAGGTCCTGGGGTCGAGCCCGACCTCAGACCTATCTTGCCATACAAAATTTAGATCGGTCATTAGGAGTACATGTGGTAGCCTCCGACTTAGCCACATGTCACCTCCTGATTGGCCTGAACCCAAACACATGGACCAATAGGACATTGCCAATTCAACGAAATGTTCCAAGAATATTTTTGGAATATTTTGAGAATATTCATTTTGCCACCTAAGCGGTACAGATCCCAAGTTAGCCACTTGCAAATTTTTTACATGTTTGACAAAGTGAACAAATCGCATTTCTGGGAGCATACAGTGTTCGTTTCACGCGAAATAAGTTGTGCGAGATTCAGGATGATGAGCACTACACGGTCGTTCAGGTTCCACACCATACTGACAACTTTGATTTTTGAGCATAATTTTGAGCACAATATGAGATATTTTCCTTTTATAATCTATGAGCATTTGTAATGTTTATGTTGATGATGTTATGGTTTATTTTCCATGGTTTCCATTATGTTTATATGTTGGTTATATGAAGTATTCTATCTCTGGCTCTTGACAAGTTTTGATAAGTTATCGAATGGTTGATGAATTCATGATCTAACAAGTGTTATTGCAGCTATCTAGAGAGGGATTAGAGCCTTCTTGGTGATTCTTAGATGGATTTTAGAAGTTTATAATTATATATGCATTCATGATCTATATCTCACTCATTTATGATATGTTTGACAAAATGTGTATCATGGATTAGGCATGTCTAGGTCAGGTTCTTGCTTGAGTTTTGAATGATTAGAATTGTTAGCTTATTTTCTATGCTTCTAGAAATTTATAGTGAGTTCTAGGCACTGGTCGGGAGATTATCCTGGAAAAGTGGCTTAGATTTTGGAACCGCATGCATAGAATTGGAGAATTTAGGTCATAACTGCATGGAAACGGGCATGTGTGTGCAGTCGGAGCCTCATAATTGCACTCTTTCCTTGTTTTGCATGCATTGGGGGTTAAGCTTGTGAAAAAATAGTTCCAACTTAGGTTCTGGTCATCATAGGTTGTGGACTAATGTCTCGGTGATCTAGTGTTCCTGAGGGATGTTCATAAGTTGTCGATGTGTCATCCCCACTTCCATAACTAGAACTTGGAGGTCAGGTCATATCATAGTTGTTGATCTATGGTAGCATCGGATGTGATCTAGGTATAAAATTTTGTAGGGAGACTTGGGCATGTGTATTCCAAAGAACCCAGAAAGCATTTTGGGAAATTCCACCCGGAGACAATTTTATTAAAATAATTAATTATTTTTAATGGGTCCCTAAGTCTAAACTTAGGAAATTAAAATAATTAAAGGGTATTATTCTAACTATGGGTGTAACTTCTAGAAGAAAACAAGGATCGAGAAGAAATGATCTTAGCCATTGATTAGTTTCTAATCTGGGTCGTTGAATCTCAACAAGAATATTATTTAAGGAGGCTTGAGGGTCATTTGGAAGACACATCGAGAGAGTTCAGAAGATCGAATTTTTGAAGCAAAGCAGCTGTTGGAGAGAAATTCTAAGTGATCTTTTGTGGTGAGGGGCAAGGATATTATCTGAAGGGAAATCTTTCCCAATCGAAGAATACTCAACAAAGAAGGCAGACAAAGATCTAGTAGTGGCAACATAGAGACAGAGGGGTTGACGCAGAGGTATGCAGGCCCATGCAGAGGCAGCGTAGAAGCCGAAAGGAAGTTCAAAAATTTGTTGGGGAGATTGATTTCCGAGCTGGAAACTGAGGTGTGATACCGGGAGGCAGAAATAAGATTTCCTGGGCAATAGATTGATCAGCTGGAGGAGTGACGATGTTCCTAGAAGGGTTGATGTTGGGTTGATGCAGACACTACGCAAAGGCAGCATAGAGGCAACAAGAGGTAGCCAGGCGCAGTGATTCAGGAGTTGGATCATCCAGGATTTCTAGTGATAGTGTGAGGTAATCTAATAGGTCTCTTTGTTAGTGACATTCTCTGTAACTCGATTGTCAGGAAGACATCCATTGATTGTATTCAGATTTACTATTACATAATAATAAAACCCTCAGAGTTGTTACACTGGTTTTCCCGCATTGGGTTTTTCCAGGGACATTTGTCCAAAAATAACGGTGTCATTGTGTTGTATTTTCTTTCTTGCTTAGTTTCTTGTCACAATGTATTTTCTTTCTTTCTTAGTTTCCTGTTTCCGCATATAAATCAATTAAGTGAAGGTTGCAGTGTATGTATTTCGATATTTTCCATAGGAAAATACAAGTAATTTGTTTAAAGGAATTTAACAAATCGGATAAATATCATTAGTTGTTGCAGTAGGGATTCCGATTTATGAATTTTCACATGGTATCAGAGTTGTAGGTGAAACAAGAAGAAAAAAGCCAGAGAACCGAGCAATGAGAAGAGAAGGAGGTTGAATAGTTGTAGGAGGTAGCAGTTCGAATCCCCAGAGGGATTGCGCAGTCCAAGCCGGGAGGGTTGAATTTTCGAGGAAAGTCTCTCTCTGAGTGAGTCGATAGAGAGGAAGGGCTTCCGGATCGAAATTTTACCATGCCAGAGGAAGCAGCACAGAGCCTTAGCATGAGGAAAGAGTTGGTGGGACGCATTTTTTTCTACAGGTGGTTTGCTGGGCAAAAAATTGTCAGAAAAGAGAGAAGAAGCACAATGAGGGAATTTTTTCAGTAGACTTCTCGCCAAGAAGTTCATTTTCTTATTGGCTGAGCAGCGACAATTTTAAACAGAGAGGAACAATTCGACATTTTCGTGGCAGAGATGTAAACGAATGGGTTGAGAGATCAGGATAGGTTGGATGGAGAATCCAACTATGCCATCTAGAAGGAAAGGATTTCATTCCTTCTAGATGAGAATTCCCTCAAGACTTGTTATCACCAAAATAGAACCCTGATAGGCTGCTAATCAGACTATCTCAGTGTAACTATTCCAAACCAATCTTTTGGCTGAGGCTTAGCCTCCTCAACATGAGAGGGCTCTCTCACTGGTTTAAAGATTTTAATTTAAGATTAGATGGCTAATTCTATGGGAAATTCAAGTGAAAAAGTATAAATGGTTGAACACAATCAATAAACATCTGTTGGGCTTATGGAGTCAGAATATGTTTCAGTATCACAACAAGATCAGCTTAACATGGAAGTCAGGGCATAAGGAGTCTTAAGATATCAACAAAACAGAGAAATAATGCAAGGAACACAGTTTATAAACAAGTGAAGGAAGTTAGAGCATTATCAATGAATTCTAAGTAACATGTGTTCATACCACTGCAAGTGAGTAAAAGAAGAAAAAAATGAGAAAATCAAACATTAAAACCCTCTCTAAATCCTGAGTAGTGAAGCCAAAATCTCTGTATTAACATAAAAACACACAGTCTCCCACAATACAGAGTATGATTGTTTCTTTTGAAAATTGCCAACCATGAGGCATTCCATCTCTTGTCTTTTATAGAGTTATCATTATAATCTTGGATTCCCTGATCCAACATGCGGGGAATTCGAATTTCCCAACTTGACACCTACTCATACCTAAAACAAACTATTAATTACAAGAGACAATTAACTAACAGTCCTAGAGTCCTAATACAATTAGGAGTACAACTCTTTTTATGATAGTAACAACCTAAAATATGAATTAAATTTGATATTTGACAACTACTCCTCCTTAACTTCGACCTTGGTGATGTCCATAACCCTCCTGCTGGCCTTTAATAACTTCTCCTTTATCTGTCCTGAAAACTAGAAACATGTTTCCTGCAATTATGACTTTAAAGAAAGCCTCGTATCCCCCAACGGATGACACTTATAAAACAAATGAGATAGGTTATTCTAGCTGGAGAATTTATGAAAAGAAACCTCCTTCAGAATTCCAAAATTTTTTTGCATGTGGCCAGAAACTGATCTTTAAAAAAACTGCTACAACCAAAAAACAGAGTTCCTCTCAGCAGTTTCGTAGCGCAAGTTAAACCATCAATTTCTCCCACCTCATACTGAATTTGAATAAAATGAAAGAGGTTTTTGTATTTCCGTATGTTAGGAATAAAAACCTCTTTCGGTTTTCCAAAATGATCTTTCAGCTACTCAAGAAAACCCTTAGAAGTTGACTATTTAAAACCGAAAACAGAGTTTTCTCTGCTGAAAAAAGGCCGCTTTAGTCATTTCGTAGCGCAAAACAGGTTTTTTACATATCTCCTTTATTCTTTGAGTTTTTTTCCTTACTTGAGCTTTAAACATTCAAAAATGACCTCCTCACATTCCCCAGTAGCATCCTTCTCCAAAAATAGTTCCCTCTTTCCTTTGAAGATTGATAAAAAAAAAAAAAACAAAACTGTGCCTATAGCAGTTTCGTAGCACGCTACGAAACTACTGTGTGAATCAATTTACACAATTTTTTTCCAAAAACTTTCCTTCTAAGGATTATTCATAGTTGTTTCATTATGTAAATATGCCACATAACTGGAAATCACCCAACCTTGAGACATCTTCAAAAAGTAGTGTCTTTGTTTCAACCAAAACTGTATTAGGGTTTCATCACTTCCTTATTCATTTGTGTTGAGGCTGACCTCTAGATTTGCTTAGCTGAATTTCCAGGTCCTCAATTTTTCTTTTCATCCTTTTGATATTAGTTCTAAGTCTGCCATTGATCCATCTGACATACCTTGATTTTTGGCCTTCAGTTTAATAAACCTGCTTGACCTTGTTTCTGCATGGTGACTTGTCACTGGGGATGATATTTCCTTAGCCCTAGGGCTAAGTCCTGTTTCAGCTCTAAAACCAGACATAAAGAGAAATGAAGACCATTCTCTATATACCTTCTAAAGTTCATGCAAGATCATTAATTTAACTAAGCCATGATGGAACAATGATGTTTCACATGCCTCTTTCTTCAACTATATTTTATCAGACATCTTGCCTAAACTCCGAAACAGAAAGAAATATAGATCTAGAGAGATTATCCCAGTGAAATGCAATAGGAGTTTGAAATGATAAGAATACACCTTGTGATATCTTCCTTCATAGGTGAAGTACCTTTGTATACATGAGAGTAGGTTGGCGTATGAATCTTTGACATAATGCCTTGGCACTGCTTTAGTTAAATCTGTGTCTACAAACTTTGGCTTCAAGAATATCTTGCAGGGTGCCATTTCAAACTTGAAATTCTTAAACAAATTTTCCTGACCTCTAGGAATTTATGTGACTAAAGATATAACTTCAGGAGAAATTGGCAATTCTAACACTCCGATCTTTGTATGTAAACATGTGAAATTTAGATCAAATTCCTCAGTCACTTGGTTATGTCCTCCCTGTAGTTTCTCATAGAACCACCAACAACCTACTTTTTTGAAGGCTTCTTCAACTATTTTATCCTTCGCGAGAGCATCTAAGCCTTCAGGTTCAGTTCTCAGACATCGGCCTGACCTGTGACTCTTTCTTTCTTCCGACATTTCTCCTTTGAAATCCTTGTAAATAGAAGACTTGGAAGAAACTGCGTTATTTAATTGAGGATCTTCCTCGCTTGAATTTGATGAAGAGCTGCCTCGCTTGAAGCCTGCAGAAGAATTCTAGTCTCTGCTCACCTTGGGCTTGTTTACTTCGAACTTAAGAATAGCAGCTAGTGTCTCTTGCATGAATATGACCAAGATCAACACAGATATGACTAGGATCAACTAACTCTTTCCTTTTTTTTGAAATTTGAAATGACTACGGACAAATGACCCCTAACGAATCTAATGATGGATATGAATGGTTGCATGTGAGAGGTGAGTTTCATGGACTAACACCTGATGATGAAAATCTAACGGATTCTGGTGGATTTGACAGTTAGACATGATTGAACACGAATCCCCGATTTCGTAGCGGAGGTAGTGTAATTTCAAGACTTTTCGCTTCGAAAACTCCTAGAGAGTTTCGTAGCACGTTCAAATTTTTGAAATGACCAGACACATGAAAATTTAAACATGATATGGGATCCATAAGGGGAAAAACACGGTTGTTTAACTTTATTTGATTATGGAAATGAGACTCTAACCCTACGAATTAGACTCTAGAAACATAAAAATGACTTAACCACTATCTAACATTATGACTTAGGAACAAATGTAAACTGTCCAAGTTTTAGAGAATTTTTGGGTGATAACAGTGGCTAGGGATAGTGTGCCCCAATGGTACACTAAGAATTGGTAGCTCCAGTGCTGCTATCCATCCTTCAGAATAAAACTCTGAAATTTCTACCCAATCTGCTCCCCAAGCTTTAATGATTTATGAAAGAAGGACTCAAACTGCACCTACTAAGAATGCTCAGTCAACCTACCCTGAGCTTATTCGCACATTCCTACCTACCTACCCTATCAATTGTAAAATTCTTTCAACTAAATCAATGTGAAATTTCCAATGTAGCCAATCATTTGTTTTATCTGATATTTGAGTTTTTCGACTGCATTGGAATTCAAAGCAGCTATGATATTGTGATGACCATTGCCACTGAAATTGCCTCTGATCTTCATAGAAAAACTAAAACACTGGAGAGTAAAAATCTTCCATGTATTTAGCTATAGGATCCCAGAATACATGATCAGCTTGATGATCCTCATAACATCCTGTTACTTCTAACAACTGATCTTTATTCACACAACATTTATTTGATAAGTTATCCAACTGCTTTTCTGCATGATTCCCATAGACAATGTAATTTTCCTCACTATTATGATCATTCTTTGAAGTAATCTGCTGCAAGGAATTACAGAAATGATCAACCTTTTCCTCTGCCTGAGGGTTATAAAAAAATTCTTCAAGTATTTCTTCTTGGTGTTCGTAATCATTTTCATACTCTTTATGATCAAAAGATTGGCAAGTTTGTTGCATCTTCACATTAATCTCAGAGGATGTAACATGGTTTTCATAAGTAAACCCCTGCTGATTTTCATGTTGCATTTCATGGGATGTTATCCTTTCTTCTTGGTGTTGAAATGTATTGTTATGAAGAGCCTCTAAAATTTCTTCATAATGAATTCATCATCATCATAACAATCCTCCAAATATTGAATAAAACTCGCAGAATGTTTACAACAATATTTGAATAGCAATAAGGAGGGATGACACTCTTTAAACATGTCATAGAATACATCATGGAAATCAGCAAGATAATATAATGAACCATTTTCCAAGCTTTTATACCAAGACCATGCTTTTCCTTCTAAAGTGGTCATAAACATCTTCATGAGACAATCTTCAGGGAACAGAACCTTAAGACTGCATACATGCATATGGAACGTAACCAAATGAAGAGCAACATTGTCTTTCTTTTCATCTTTGAATATTGGAAGATCATCTAACCATTCGACCTTTGGCATAGGATTTGGAAAACCAGGGATATGAGACCGATTCATAGGGGCATACCTGGCATTCATTCTTGCAATGGCACTCACCTTGAAACTTCATCAAGCTACTGATCTTCTAGCAGTGGAGTCACCTTCCAATTTGTTATTTGATGTGTGGAGTCACCAAGGTAGATGCAGCCTCAAACAGCGTCCTGAGCTCCTACTACCTTCAGAAGTTCAGCTTCTTGATTTTGGGAACGAGTAATCTTCAGACTCCCGGCAAACGCACCAAAATGTTATCACCAAAATAGGACCCTGATAGGCTGCTGATCAAACTATCTCAGTGTAACTATTTCAAACCAATCTTTTGGATGAGGCTTAGCCTCCTCAACCTGAGAGGTTTCTCTCACTGGGTTAAAGATTTTAATTTAAGATTAGATGGCTAACTCTATGGGAAATTCAAGTGAAAAAGTATAAATGGTTGAACACAATCATTAAACATCTATTGGGCTTATGGAGTCAAAATATGTTTCGGTATCACAGCAAGATCAACTTAACATGGAAGTCAGGGCATAAGGAGTCTTAATATATCGGCAAAACAGAGAAATAATGCAAGGAACACAGTTTATAAACACATGAAGGAAGTTAGAGCATTATCAACAAATTCTTAGTAACATGTGTTCATACCATTGCAAGTGAGTAAAAGAAGAAAACAATGAGAAAATCAAACATTAAAACCCTCTCTGAATCCTGAGTAGTGAAGCCAAAATCTCTGTATTAACATAAAAACACACAGTCTCCCACAATACACAGTATGATTGTTTCTTTTGAAAATTGCCAACCATGAGGCATTCCACCTCTTGTCTTTTATAGAGTTATCATGACAATCTTGGATTCCCTGATCCAACATGAGGGGAATTCGAATTTCCCAGCTTGACACCTACTCATACCTAAAACGGACTATTAATTACAAGAGACAGTTAACTAACAGTCCTAGAGTCCTAATACAATTAGGAGTACAACTCCTTTTATGATAGTAACAACCTAAACTATGAATTAAATTTGATATTTTAAAGCTTCTCCTCCTTAACTTCGACCTTGGTGATGTCCATAACCCTCCTGCTGGCCTTTAATAACTTCTCCTTTATCTGTCCTGAAAACTAGGAACATGTTTCCTGCAATTATGACTTTAAAGAAAGCCTCGTATCCCCCAACTGGTGACACTTATAAAAAAAATGAGATAGGTTATTGTAGCTGGAGATTTTATGAAAAGAAACCTCCTTCATAATTCCAAGACACTTTTGCATGTGGCCATAACTGATCTTTAAAAAAAATGCTACAACCAGAAAACAGAGTTCCTCTCAGTAGTTTCGTAGCGCAAGTTAAATCATCAATTTATCCCACCTCATACTGAATTTTATGAAATTGAAAGACTTTTTTGTAGTTCAGTATGTTAGGAATAAAAACCTCGTTCAGTTTTCCAAAATATGCTTTCAGCTGCTCAAGAAACCCCTTAGAAGTTGACTATTTAAAACAGAAAACAAAGTTTTCTCTGCTGAAAAAGGCTGCTTCACTCATTTCATAGCGCAAAAAAAGTTTTTTACATATCTCATTTATTCTTTGAGTTTTTTCCTTACTTGAGCTTTAAAAATTCACAAATTATTTCGTCACATTCCCCAGCAGCATCCTTCTCCAAAAATAGTCCCCAATTTCCTTTGAAGATTGATAAAAAAAACAAAGTTGTGCTTACAGCAGTTTCGTAGCGTGCTACAAAACTGCTATGTGAATCAATTTACACAATTTTTTTCCAAAAAAATTCCTTCTAAGGATTCTTCACATCTGTTTCATTATGTAAATATGCCACATAACTTGAAATCACCCAAAGTTGAGACATCTTCAAAAAGTAGTGTCTTTGTTTCAACCAAAACTGTATTACGGTTTCATCACTTACTTCCTTGTTCATTTGTGTTGAGGCTGACCTCCAGATTTTCTCAGCTGAATTTCCAAGTCCTCAATTTGTCTTTTCATCCTTCCAGTATTAGTTCTAAGTTTTCCATTGATCCATCTGACATACCTTGCTTTCTGGAATTCAGTTTAATAAACCTGCTTGACCTTGTTTCTGCATGGTGACTTGTCACTGGTGATGATATTTCCTTAGCCCTAGGGCTAAGTCCTGTTTCAGCTCTAAAACTAGACATAAAGAGAAATGAAGACCATTCTCTACATACCTTTTGAAGTTCATGCAAGAACATTAATTTAAATAAGCCATGATGGAAAAATGATGTTTCACATGCCTCTTTCTTCAACTGTGTTTTATCAGACATTTTTCCTAAACTCCGAAACAGAAAGAAAGGTAGATCTAGAGAGATTATCCCAGCGAAATGCAATAGGAGTTTAAAATGATAAGAATACACCTTGTGATATCTTCCTTTGCAGGTGAAGTACCTTTGTATGCATGAGAGTAGGTTGGCGTATGAATCTTTGACATAACCCCTTGGCACTGCTTTAGTTAAATCTATGTCTACAAACTCTGGCTTCAAGAATATCTTGCAGGGTGCCATTTCAAACTTGAAATTCTTAAACCACTTTTCTTGACCTCTAGGAATTTCTATGGCTAAGGATATAACTTCAGGAGAAATTGGCAATTCTAACACTCCGACCTTTGTATGTAAACCTGTGAAATTTAGAGCAAATTCCTCGGTCACTTGGTTATGTCCTCCTTGTAGTTTCTCACAGAACCACCAACAACCTACTTTTTTGAAGGTTTCTTCAATTGTTTTATCCTTCGTGAGAGCATCTAAGCCTTCAAGTTCAGTTCTCAGACATCGGCCTGACCTGTGACTATTTCTTTCTTCCGACATTTCTCCTTTGAAATCCTTGTAAATAGAAGACCTGGAAGGATCTGCCTTGTTTAATTGAGGATCTGCCTCGCTTGAATTTGATGAAGAGCTGCCTCGCTTGAAGCCTGTAGAAAAATTTTGGTCTCTGCTCACCTTGAGCTTGTTCACTTCGAACTTAAGAACAGCAGCAAGTGTCTCTTGCATGAATATGACCAAGATCAACACGGATATGACTAGGATCAACTAACCCTTTCCTTTTTTTTGAAATTTGAAATGACTACGGACAAATGACCCCTAACGAATCTAATGATGGATATGAATGGTTGCATGTGAGAGGTAAGTTTCATGGACTAACATCTGATGATGAAAATCTAATAGATTCTGGTGGATTTGACAGCTAGACATGATTGAACACGAATCCCCGATTTCATAGCGCAAGTAGTGTAATTTCAGGACTTTTCGCTACAAAAACTCCTAGACAATTTTGTAGTGCGTTCAAATTTTTGAAATGACCAGACACATGAAACTTTAAACATGATATGGGATCCATAAGGGGTAAAACATGGTTGTTGAACTTTATTTGATGATGGAAATGAGACTCTAACCCTATGACTTAGACTCTAGAAACATAAAAATGACTTAACCACTATCTAACATTATGACTTAGGAACAAATGTAAACTGTCCAAGTTTTAGAGAACTTTTGGGTGATAACAAGACCTATGTCAACAACATGGTGGTTTTGCCTATAGATCCAGATCCGGTGAAGAAGTACCAGGAAGAAATGGCGAAGACCAAGAGGATGACTTGATGGACTAAAGGATCACGTGGTATGTCACATCGCTAGCAGAGGGACAACTAAGGAGATGTGGGATGCCTTGGCAACGCTATATCAAGGATCTTTCGAGCAACGGAAGATGTACTTAGAGCATAAATTGAGATTTGAATAGATTCAGAAGGGGGAGTTCATAGATTCATTCCTCATGAAGCTTCAGGAGATCGGGGATGAGTTAGCAGTTGTGGGGTCTACACCTCAAGGTTCCTAGATGGTGATATTAGCCCTAAACTTAGTTTGAGAAGAATGGAAAGTCTTTGTGTAGAGCATCCTGGGCAAGGTAGCTTTTCTAGATTGGGATAGTATGTGGGCAGCTCTCAAGCATGAAGAGTTTAGGAGAGATCTAGTCAAGTGCAAGCTTGACAGAAGCAGTAGCAGTGGGTCGAAGCCCAAGAAGGAGGATGAGAATATATCCCTTGCATCCAAATGGCAGCAGGAGGAGCAGAGACGGAAGAAGGATGTCTCAAAGATCAAATGCTCCAGGTGTGGTTAGATGGGTCACTATAGAACACAGTTTCCTCTCAAGAAGAAGGACAAAGATGAAAACCATAATCTGAAGGCTGCACCCATGAAGGTCAAGGAGGAGGATTTCGCCATGACATCCTAGATACCTCTAAGAGGGAGGTGGGCTGATTTGGAGTTGTATTTAGAAAGAGCTAAAGATGGGCAGGATCCTTGAGGAGTCCACCTCTCGGATCAATACCTTGCTACAAGATACGAGATCAGTAGTATTAGGATGGACTAAGTGTCAGATGGTGTAGAGGAGTGTTGAAGCGATAGATGCAGTGGCTAGAATGACAAGTCTAAGCAACATAGTGCAGAGTTGCAGAAGTGCAGGGAGGCACAGTCTAGTAGCAGTAGCAGTGCAATGGCTTCAGAGGGATAATGTGGGACTAGCAGCAGTCAGATCTTCAGCATCGAGATGCATCCATGATGAACACTTGTTCATTAATTTGGGATTTTTTTTTTCCATTGTTGATGTAGTAGCAACAACAGTTGGCAGTGGCAATGTTAACAACAACACGGATGCAGAAATTCAAAGGGAGTTGTAGTACAGATGTAGTGTTGACAGTGGCAGGATCAAAAGCAATACAGTTGTAGCACCAATGCAGAGGTTGCTGGACAACATGTTAGACATTAACAGTGTAGAGGACAATGTTATGAAGTCAGGGTGATTCTTTAGTGGGAGGCATTGCTAGAGCACATTGCTCACTAAGAGGGAGTGTTGATTTCTAGTAGCATTGGAAGTGCTCTAAGTCTAAAATTTTGCAGGGAGGCTTGGGCACATTTATTCCAAAAAACCCAGAAAGCATTTTGGGAAATTCCACCCGGAGACAATTTTATTAAAATTATTAATTATTTTTAATGGATCCCTAAGTATAAACTTTGAAAATTAAAATAATTAATGGGTATTAATCTAACTGTGGGTGTAACTTCTAGAAGAAGACGAGGATCAATCATAAATGATCTTAGCCATTGATTAGCTTCTAATATGGTTCGTTGAATGTTAACGAGAAGATTATTTAAGGAGGCTTGAGGGTCATTTAGAAGACACAACAAGAAAGTTCAGAAGATCAAATTTCTGAAGCAGAGAAGCTACTAGAGAGAAATTCGAAGTGAGCTTTTGTAGTGAGGGGAAAGGATAGTATCTGAAGGGAAATCTTTCCCAATCAGAGAATACTCAACAGATAAGGCAGAGGGAGATCCAACAGTGGCAGTGCAAAGACAGAGGGGCTAATGTAGAGCAATGTAAGCCCATGCAGAGGTAGTGTAGGCTGCCGTAGAGGCAGTGCAAAAGCATAAAGGAAGTCTGAAAATTTGTTAGGGAGATTGATTTCTGAGTTGGAAGCTGGGGTGTGAGACCAGGAGGCAAAAATCAAAGTTCCTGGGCGGCAAATTTATCAGATGGAGGAGTGACGTTGTTCCCAGAAGGGGTGACGTTGGGCTGACACAGACACTGCACAGAGGCAGCTAGAGGTAGCCAGGGGAAGTCATTCAGGAGTTGGATCATCTAGGATTTCAAGTGATAGTGTGAGGTAATCTCACATATCTCTATCTCAGTGATATTCTCTATAACTTGATTGTTGGGAAGGCATCCAATGATTGTATTCAGATTTATTATTTCATAATAATAAAACCCTCAGATTTTTTGCATTGGTCTCCCACATTAGGTTTTTCTGAGCACATTTGTCCAAAAATAATGGTGTCATTGTGTTTTATTTTCTTTATTTCTCAGTTTCGTGTTTTCGCATATAAATTAATTAAGTGAAGGCTACAGTGTATGTATTTCAATATTTTCCGTAGAAGACTACAAGTAATTTGTTTAAAGGAATTTAACAAATCAGAGAAATAACATCAGTTGCTACAGTAGGGATTCTGGTTTAGGAATTTTCACAATAGTGATAGTTGTCTCATGTTCACCCTGGCGAGCTTGTGAATTTGGGTAAATGTGGGAGGAGGTGTTATAGGGTGGTATCAGAGTGGGTTCCATTCTCTTTGGGTAATATCAGATAACACAGGGTGGTATCATAGCTTCCAGGTTCAAACACTTGGACTGGATGGGCTTAGTGTGATTGTTATGTATGCATGCTAGTCGTCAATGTGTTTGTTGTGCATGCATTGTGATGGTTATGGTTATGCATGCATAGTAGGTTAGACATGCATTGTGAAGGTTATTATTGTAGTTTGTGTCATCATGATGATTTTGATGTTGTTGATGTTGATATGTTAATGTCTATATATCTATATCTATATCTATATATATATATATATCTATATATATATATATATATATATATATATATATATATATATAGTACTCATCTGGATCAATTGTGTAGACGAGATAACCTCCCCTAAAACATACTGAGGTACGATTTTGATTAATATTCTATTTAGTTTATCTAACATGACATGTTTACAGGAGATAGAAGATCAATGATGACGAGAATAATGGTGGACTATAGCTCATGCAAATCTCCTTACTGATCAGGTCAGCAACAAGGAGATGAGTACACTCCTGATTTAGTAGACATGCTCATAATTCTAAAGGAAAAGATCAGAAGTTGCAAAGCAGATATTAGTAGGTTGGTTGATGCATAGGAAATATTGGCTAGAGCTCAGGAAAAGAAAGCAGATGTCAATGCATTGATCCTTTAAATCTTATCATAATCGCAGAGATAGGGACATCCAAGGATCAGTCATGGACTGGAGGAAAGGACTAATGGGGCATATGGTAGCAATTCTCATGGAGGACATAGGTTTAATAGGGAGGACACAGTCGGAGGTGGAAGATGGTTAGATACACTTGACAGGAGAGGTAGTGCTTATGGGTTCTATTCTAGTTTTGGTTCAAAGAGACATCATGGTCATCACCACTATCATCCTTATAGGAGGAGTGAGAAGCAATACTTTCTAGATGATTTCAAGAAATCCAAGCCTCATACATTCGATGGAGAATGAAGAAACCGGAAGATATAGAACCATGGATACTAGGATAGTTATTTTCAGTCTCAAGGGAAAAGAATATATCTAGTGGGAAGATGTGAAGCATGTCAGAGGCATCACGATAGAGGAGTTGAGTTGGAATGAGTTTAAAAGACTTTTCAAGAAGAAGTACTTGTTCGAAAGATATTACGATGGAAATGCTAAGGAGTTTTATGAACTTAAGATGGGTTCTATGACAGATGAAGAGTATATGACTAAGTTTTTGGGGTTGTTGAGGTATGTTACATATCTTAAGGATAAGAAGACAAAGGTCAAAAAATTCATTCAAATGGATTTCCTTTAGAATTTAAAGATCAAATTTAGTATGATGAGCCTCGTTCATTGGATGAAGTTAGTGGGAAGTTGAAGTATTTTTATGAGTAGACTAAGCATAAGTTTGAGCCTAAGCAAGATTGGAAAGGTAATGAAAAGACTAAACGAAAATGGGCTAAGAAGCAAGGAAGGCCTCAAGATGCATGCGATAAGGAGAATGTGGAACCTCATAAGAGATTCAATGCAGTTGATAGAGCACATGGGTCTTAGCCTAAGGATCAAAACAAAGGTGATGGCAGGAAGCCTTTGCAGTGTTGGACTTGTGGTGGAGAGCATTGCCTGAGATATTTTCCATCGTATCAAGTTGGCAAACCTCAAATTTATAGTGCTCAGGAGTTATAGACAATTGAAGATGTTGGGTAGAGTATTCCTCTGATTTATGTAGTGGTGGATAGTAGGCTGATGATCATCAGGAATCTATTATCGAGATGGCAGATAATATTTGTGATCAAGTTGTTTCTATTTTTATTGAACCTGGATCTAATTATAGTTATATCATTCCTGACCTGGTGGATAAGTGTTGCTTGAATAAAGAAGTGCATGAAAAATATTAGTTGGTGCAGTTGGCTACAAGCACTAAGAGAATAGTTCATCACTGGGAGAGATCTTATTCATTTGAGTTGAATGGCGTGCCTACATTAACACATCTAAATGTTATTCCTTTGTGTTCATATAGTATGCTTTTGGGCATGGACTGGTTGTTCATTCACAAGACTAAAGTATATTTCTATGACAAGGCTATTGAGTGCCTAGATGATGACGGAAAAAGAAGATTCTTGTGGGGAAAGAAGAAGCATGTGTCAGTGAGAATGGTTACAGCTATGCAGACTAAGTGCAATTGCATAAAGGGATTTGTATTTTGAAATTCATATTTCCAGTGACAAAGGGAAAGATATTGAGGATGATGAAGTCTTGAAGAAGTATCTGGTTTTGTAGCAATTTCAGGATGTATTTCCTGTAGATATTTCAAAGTTTCCTCCCCATAAGGAAGTGGATTTCTCTATTGAGTTGTACTAGGAGTAGCACTAGCATCTAAGGCATTGTATAGGATGAGTACTCTAGAGTTGGTGTAATTGAAGTTCTAGCTTAAGGAAATGCTTGATAAATGATACCTAAGGCCTAGTGTGTCACCTTGGGGTGCACCAGTATTGTTTGTAAAGAAGAAGGACATTACTCTCATATTGTGCATTGATTACAGACGGTTGAACAAGGTGACTATCAAGAATAGATATCCTTTACCATGGACTGATGATTTTTTTGATCAGTTGAAGGGAGCAACAGTGTTAACGAATATTGACTTGAGATAAGGGTATCATCAGTTGTGCATCAAAGAAGAAGATATTTAAAAGACCGCATTTTGTACCAGGTATGGGCATTATGATTTTTTGGTGGTTCCTTTTGGTCTTACTAATGCTCCAAAAACTTTCATGTGTTTGATGAACAATGCGTTGCATCCTTATTTGGACAAGTTTGTGATATTATTCATTGATTATATATTGATATATTCTAGAACACATATTTCATTAAATTTGGAAATATTTATTACAAGGACATCACTAGAATTGAACTTTTTGGTTATTTTGAAATTCTAGAGCCACTATTTACTTTCAAATTTAGTGAAATATGAGTTCTAGGAATGAGGAAGAGTATGTAGAACACCTAGTATTAGTGTTGATATTGTTGAGAAAGCATTAGTTGGATGCCAAGCTTAGCAAGTGTGGTTTCTTTTAGTCTCAGATTCGCTTTGGGACATGTTATTTTATATCAGTGGACCTAAAAAATATTAAGGCTATCATGGAGTGGCCATCTCCTATGAATGTGGATGAGGTCAGATCATTCATGGGACTAGCATGTTATTATGGGCCATTCATCAGGAACTTCTCATGGATTGTTTATCCTATTACATATTTACATAGAAAAGGAAAGAAGTTTGAATGGACTGAGGAGTGTGCAGCTAGTTTTGAGCAGTTGAAGCATGTTCTTACAAATGCTCCAACCTTGAATATTACAGATCCTGATAAGGAGTTTATGGTTTGTATATATGCTTGCAAGGAAGGACTTGGTGGAGTCCTCTTGCAAGAAGGGCAGGTGGTATGCTATGAGTCAAGGAAGTTGAATGAGAATGAGAAGAACTATGTGGCTCATGATCTTGAATTGGAATCTATCATTCATGCATTGAATATGTGGATACATTATCTTCTTGGCAGGAGGTTCACCTTGATGAGTGATCATAATTAGCTGAGGTGCTTATTTGACCAACCCAATCTGAATGTCAGGAAAGCTAGATGGTTGGCTACTCTCAGTATTTTTATTTCAATATTAGATACATCAAGGGCAAGGAGAACAGGGTTGTAGATGCTCTTAGTAGAAGAGTGCAGGAAAATCATATTTCATCTATGAGTTCTTATGGGACCGATTTGCAGGAGCGGATCTTGAAAGATTCAGGAACATGATTTATGTGTTGAATGACAGTGAGCTCAGGAAGATTATCTTGAGGGAGTTTCATGTCAAGTCATATTTAGGAAACCTATCATTAGCCGAATTTGAAGAAAGAGGTGGTTGAGTTTTTTGTGATATTTTTGGACTATCAGCAGGTGAAAGCAGAGTGTAAGCATCCAGCTAGTTTATTGCAGCCTATTTTGATTCTAGAAAGGAAATGGGAGGTCATTTCCATGGACTTCATTACAGGTTTTCCGAGGACATCAAAGTAGCATGATTTCATTATGGTTGTGGTTAACATGTTAATAAAGGTAGCTCACTTCATTGTAGTAAAGTATACTAATTCATCTAGTGAGGTAGCTCAAATCTTCACCAGGGAGATAATGAGGTTGCATGGTGTTCCCAAGAAGATCATATCAGACAGAGATGCCAAGTTCACTTCCAAGTTTTGGAAGGAGTTGTTTGCAAGTTTGGGGATAGAGTTAGCTTTCAATACAACTTATCATCCATAGACATATGGATAGACAAAGAGGGTTAACATGATTCTTGAGGACATGTTGAGGATGTATGTCATGCATCTGCAGAGAAAGTGGGAGGAGTATTTTCCCCTAGTAGAGTTTTCATATCACAATTGCTATCATTAATCCTTGAGGATGAGTCCCTTTGAGGCTCTTTATGGGTGGATTTGTTGTAATACTCCTATCATCTAGAGTGATCTAGTGAAAAGGGTGTTGATTGGACCGGATATGTTGGGTGACATGGAGCAAGAGATGTAGGTTATCAAAGGAATTTAAAGGAAGCACAGGACATGAAAAAGAGTTATGCATATCATCATAGAGAACTCAAGGAGTTTTAGGTTGGGGAGCATGTGTACTTGTGCACCAAGCCCAATAAGATCTCCTTGAGGATTGGATCATGTGACAAGTTTGCACCTTGGTATTGTCACCCTTTACAGCTCCTTGAGAGGATTGGATCAGTGGCCTTCAGACTTGCACTGCTGCCAACAACAAAAGTTCATGATGTTTTCCATGTTTCATTACTTAAAAGATATGTCCCAGATGTTGATCATGTGATTGATTGGTTTGTATTGCAAGTGGAACCAAAGGGAGAATTCTAGCCAAAACCTCTGTGCATTTTGCAGTGGAAAAAAATTCATGCTCCAAAATCGAGAAATTGAGCACGTTAAAGTACAGTGGAATCACTTTGGGCCTGATGAAGCTACATGGGAGATGGTTGATCAAATGTGGGCATTGTACCCTTCCTTATTTGTTGGTTGAGTAGATGTGTTTGATTTATGTGTTTTGGTTTATGTATATGCATATGTGTATTGTAAACATACTACAATGAGTTGTGTTATAAATCTCCAATAAGCAGTATGATGTTCATGCTTTCAACAGTTTGGTATGATGTAAATGTTGCATCAAGTTGTGTTATAAAGCTCCATGGTGTTTTCGAGAAAACTAGTGTCTTTTCGATCTGCTAGTCCCACTAGGATTGGTAGCTATCCAAGAAACAAACAATCAAAGCAATTTACGATTTCCTTTATGTATGACAGATAAGAGAGAAGCAAAGGGACCAACCTGGATCTTCCACTTGACTCCTTGCTTGATTTCTTTCTCCCTTGATAGAGCTTGCACCTCTTCTCCTACTTATCCCGCTCAGTGAACACCTGTAGAGACAAAGTAACAAAACACCATCAAAGCATCTCGATCTATTATATCATAAACAATGCAGAATCAGAAATACATTGAACATACAATAGCATTCACAAATAATAACATTCACGAATACATGATTGTATGGAGGAAAACTCAAAGAAATTTATTAATAATAGAAGAGAAAAATAAAACCCAGCTGTCTGATCCAGCATCATCCTCCCATCATCAAAGCCCTCTTCACCTCATGAAAAGCAAGATCACCCAACAATACAATGCCCTTTCTCAGATACAAACTATCAGCACTTTCTTGCACATTACAAAATTCCAGCTTCAAGATCTCTTAGATGAGGGATCCATTTATAGATGTCTGCAAGGGTGTGAGTCATCTCTGGGTTTTTGATTAGTGTCATTCCACTTATTGTTCTTGGTTCCACTTGGAGATATCTTGGATCTCTTACTCATCCCTGGGCGACTACAGAGAGGCAAGTGTCATAGGAGTAGTTTCTGGAAGATTCCATGAGCATCCACTTAGCAAACTGTCTCTGACATTTGTCCATTCTCACTCATCGCACCCCACAGAAGGCCTCTTCAGTATGCATCGCACCTGGCTAGTGTAGGAGTCAGTATGCATCGCACCTTGACAGTGGAGCAGTCAGTATGGTCCAGTTTTGGCCAGTTCTGAGTGGTTTTTTAGGTGGAACTTTTGGGGAATGATGTAATCAGTTGACCATGATCCTTTAGGGTATGAAACAACACTTTTATGGGTTAAATATCCCTTGGTTTATCGACATATAAGATTGGGGTCACAGTGCCCAAATATGTCTATAACAGTTGCCCCCTAAAGCATGAAGTTGTTGTTAAAATTGGCAACCAGGGCAAAACTTCATGTGGGTCATCTTATTCATGGCTAATAATATTTTTATTAGATTCCTCTCATCGAGAGGTGTAGGATTGATATAAAGATCATCCAATTCCGATAAGTATTCATGGAGATATGAATTTATTTTGATTATGGAATTATTATCAAGCCGACCTACAACTCATGTAGGCTCAGAAGCCCAACAGTCACATCTATTCACCCACCAACGTTGTGTATAAATATAAGAGGACCTTTACTGATTTGGACTCACTCATCTCATCACATCTCTCTCTCTACTGCGCAGATATGAGTCTCTTCTCTACTGCACTGAAATGGGTCTCTCTCTCTCTCTCACACATGTGAAGCCGGAAACTGCTGAAACTGAAGCTGCAACTGCAGAAGTAAAGATTGACTTGCGTGGCCTAGAAGATCTCCTCTTTGGAACTGCGCTTTAGGTCCATCTGAACCTCCTTTGAAAGCTGCAACTTTTGGTGGTGGAATGAAGTAAATCCGATGAACGGTTTGCAAGATATCGACTGCCCTAGTTTGAAGCCGGAAACTGCTGCAAATGCAGAAGTAAATATTGACTTGCGTGGCCTAGAATATATCCTCATCTAAACTGCGATGTAGGTTCATCTGAACCTCCTTTGAAAGCTGCAACTTTTGGTGGTGGAATGAAGTCAATCCGACGAACGGTTTGCAAGATATCGACTGCCCTATTTTGAAGCCGGAAACTGCTGAAACTGAAGCTGCAACTGCAAAAGTAAAGATTGACTTGCGTGGCCTAGAATATCTCCTCATCTGAACTACGCTGTAGGTTCATCTGAACCTCCTCTGGAAGCCGAAACTTTTGGTGGTGGAATGAAGTCAATCCGACTGTTGGTTTGTGAGATATGATCTGCCCTAGTTTGATAATGAAGCCGCTAATGCTGATGTTGCTGATCTAGGGTTTGCTACTGCTGATATGAATCAGATTTATTGTACTATTTCTCTCTGCTGAATTATTGAAGATAAAAGAAGATTTGATCAAAGGGTTTCCCCACACATTGTGGGGTTTGTCCCTGGCTAGCCGCCACATCTTGTGTCTCTTGTCTTGGCTTGTTTTCTGTCGATCCTTTAATGTTCTATCTGCACTTTACTTTATGTACATGTGATTGCTAATCGGTGAAATATAATAAGAAAAAGAAGTAAACTGTTATAAGCATAGAACATACCATAACTTAACATGGTATCAGAGCTGAGGTGAAGACAAAGCCCTAGCAAGAGCAAGAGCAATCATTGAAGAGAAGATTGGCAAGTCTATCCTAAAAGAACTATGGGGTCCTCAACACTCTTTCCTACTGAAGACAAGCTCTGTGAGAAAGCTGACTATCACAGATGGAAGATGTCTATCGATCTAACCCTTGAAGATCAAGGAGTGCTGGACCATGTGAGAGGCAATATTGTTGAGCCTCCATCAAATGCATCCGCTGCTGCTTGGAACAAATGAAAAAATGGAGAAGTCAAAATCAAAGAAGATCATCCGGGACTCTATCGACAAGCGCTTGGTGGCCTACATCTCTGATCTAGACACCTCCAAGGAAATTTACGATAGACTGGTGAGTTTATTTAAAGTTAATGATGCAAATCAAGTTTTGTTTCTTAGAAATAAGCTGAGGGAAATCAAGAAGGGTAAAGATGAAAGTATGCAAGCATACTTCTTAAGAATCACCGAGATCAAGAACGATCTCCTATCTATTGGGGAAACTATTACTGACAAAGAAATGGCACTCACAACTCTTGGAGGATTGCCATTTGAATGGTATGTGTTCAGGACTACTATTTAATTCCTGGTTTCGAGGAATTAATGGCTAGATGCATTCAAGAAGAAACAAGGGAAGAAGTGCAAGAAATGCCCATGCCTAAAGGTCCTCCTGCTGCCTTTTCTTCTCATGCAAAGAGAAGAAAGGACTCACACCGAGATGATGATCAAAATCCCTCTGATGGCAAATCAAAGGAATGACAAATTCAACAGTAAAGGTAAGAGGAGATCTGGGAATCAAGGAAGAGGACAAGCATTCAAGAAGGTTAGAAATTCTAGGATGTATTAAATGCACCTGACCTCAAAAAGAACCTGGTATCCATCTCGGCAATGGAAGACAAAGGCTATAAGGTAACCTTCAGTGATGGCAAGGTATGTATATGGAAAAATAATGTTAAAGATTCCTTTACTCTTGGGTTTAGTGTTGATTCATTATATCAGGTCGATGGAAGTCCGCTAGGTGTCATGTCTTGTGACACAACTCTTTAGTCCGAACTTTGGCATCAGAGGTTTGCTCACCTTCATTACAAAGCTCTACCCGATGTAAGACAGATGGTAACAGGGATGCCCGAATTCCAAGTAGAGAAAGAAGGTGTATGTCCGGGATGTGCCAAAGGAAAGCTCAAAAGGGGACCATTCCCCTCAAGCCAAAGCAAGACCTCTGATATATTACAATTGGTTTACTCAGGCATACCTGAGGTTGGCATCAAGAGGGAGACTACTACAAAATGGTGTGGCAGAAAGGAAGAACCGCACAATTATGGAAGCTGTCCGGGCCATGCTACATGATCAAAGTCTTCCTAAGTTTCTATGGGCTGAAGCTGCAAACACTGCCGTATATATACAAAATCAATGCCCTCATCAAGCATTGGGTTCTAAGACTCCTGAAGAAAAATTCACCGGTAAGAAACCTAATGTTTCTCATTTTAAAATTTTTGGAAGCCCTGTATACTTTCATGTGCCGAAAGAGAAAAGAAATAAATTGGGAGCATCTGGAAAGAAGGGAATTTTCATGGGCTATGGTGAAAATACTAAAGGCTATAGAATCTATGTAGCCGGTCAAAGGGAAGTCATAATTAGTCATGATGTCACCTTTGACGAAGATATGGCTCTCAGCAAGGTGATCAATCTTCTGACTTTGAGGAGCTCTCAAGAAGCCAACACCAAGGAACCGAAAGAAAAGGATGATGAATCAATGCCTGATGTAGAAGAACCCATGGATCCGATTGATCCTCCTCCATATGAGCCTTCCTCTTCTAGGAAGAGGCCTTCATGGCTTAAGGGGTTACTTGATGATGCTAAAGGACATGCTGCACCCTGAGGAACCTTTCGTGAAAGTAAGAAACTTAACAGGTATCAGGGATACCTGACCATCATGAGAACGATCATACAAAATGAGCCTTCGTCATTCTCAGATGTCGTCAAGCATCAAGTATGGAAGGATGCTATGACCGAAGAATATGAGTCTATCATAAAGAATGATGTTTGGGAAGTAGTTCCCAGACCCCAGGACAAGACTGTTGTTACTTCCAAATGGCTTTACAAGATAAAGCATGCAGCAGATGGAAGCACGGAAAAGTATAAGGCTCGTTTTGTTGCTCGAGGTTTCTCCCAAAAGGAAGGTATAGACTATGATGAGATATTTGCACCTGTTGCCAGATATACGACCATCCGCTCGATCATAGCCCTTGTCGCTTCAGAAGGATGGAACCTACATCAGATGGATGTCAAGACTGTGTTCTTGCATTGCTCGATCAAAGAAGAGGTCTACGTGGAGCAACCCGAAGGATTTGAGATTTATGATCGAAAATCTCATGTATGCAGGTTGAAGAAAGCTCTCTATGGGCTGAAGCAAGCGCCCCGAGCATGGTATGAGAGGATCGATAGCTACTTGATGAAGCTGGGATTCACTAGGAGTGAAGCCGATCCTAACCTTTACTTTAAGGTTGAAGATGACAAACCTCTCATACTGGTGTTGTATGTGGATGACCTCTTTCTAACAGGTGCAGACCCTCTCATTCACAAATGTAAGAGGGAGCTGGCCTCTGAATTTGAAATGAAAGACCTAGGACTGATGCACTACTTCCTAGGACTTGAAGTGTGGCAAAAGCCAGGGGAAATTTTCCCATCTCAAGGAAAATATGTGGTAAATATATTGGAAAGATTCGGTATGATGGACTGCAAGCCTGTGACTACCTCAAGGATCTTAACTTTTAGAAGTTATATGGTAGTGATGTCGGACTAGACTTGGGAAATGCCTCTGAGTTTCAAAAACTCATTCGCATTGATGTTCTTGGTGAACCTCCGTCTGAACATATGTTTTGTAGTTAGAATTGTGAGCTCATATTTGGTTGAGCCTCACTGGATTGATGCCAGGAATCTTCTGAGATGTCTTCAGGACACAATCTCTCATGGACTAAGATACACTGCCGGAGATGTGAGACTACTTGGATATACTGATGTTGATTGGGCAGGCAGTGTGGTGGACCGTAAGAGCGCTTCCGGGTACTGTTTCACCTTGGGATCTGCTTCGATATTCTGGATGAGCAGGAAGTAGAAGTCGGTGGCTTTGAGCACCGCCGAAGCAGGATATATTGTTGCTAGCATAACCTCGTGTGAGGCAGTCTGGTTGCGAAAGCTCTTCAGTGAGCTGTTTGGATTTACATTGGATACCACTATGATTCTCTGTAACAACCAGAGGTGGGATTCGATTATTGAGGAATCCCATATTCGTCAATTGCTCCAGCAGATAGACATCATCTGGGATATGGTAAGTCGATGAGCAAGGAAGCTCCATCACATTAAGCTAATGTACAGGTTGATACACCTTGTCAAAGCCCCGAGGAAAGATCTAATCTGTGATTTTCCCAAATGACTTGGAGTTGACAAGAAACCTTTGTACAAGGGTCCTGCATGTTGCATACATTGAGCTTTGGGAGCTCTGAGGGCTTGCAGTTCCTACTGGAGCAACATATGACCACAGGGTGACTCACCCTCCCCTCGTGGTGCACACTGGAACAAGATGATTCTCTCTCTTGTGGGACAAGATGATTCGCTCTCTTGTGGAACAGGATGATTCGCTCTCCTGTGTATCAGGATGATTAGTTCTCCTGTGAGGCCTGGATTGATGTGTTCTCCATGGCAGCCTGGATTGATGTGTTCTCCATGGAAATTGTAGCAGGATTGATGTGTTCTCCTGTGAGGACAGGATTGATTAGTTCTCCTATCGAGGCATCCTACCCATGCAGTCTGGGACTCATGGGAAGTACCTCTCATCTGATTAATGAGCAGGGAAATGAAGTTAGGGTCCATAGTAGTACCGATGGACGCATCGTTGTAACTACCGTACTCCCTACACTAGGATGACCTCCATTGATCTGGGATCAATGATACTGGTCTGGGACCAGTGGTAGGAGTTGTACCATACTATGACGCTGACTTCGGGTCAGTTGAGACTGGTTTGGGATCAGTGGTACATACTCTGAGACTGACTTTGAGTCAGTATGATACATCCTCGATCATTTCTTCTTCTTCATAATTTGGACAAAAGCAGAGTAGAACAGAACAATGCAAGAGCAGAGTAGAACAGAGAAAAACAGTACAGATCAGTGCAGGGCAGAACAAGACAAAGCAGAATAGGAAAAATAGAGCAGAGCAGGGCAAGGGTCAGGCTGTACAGGGTAGTGCATTTGATGGATGAATAGTAACGACTGATAGACAGATTGCAGATGAAGTTCTCCATGGTTGAGAGGGAGTGTTAAAATTGGCAACCAGGGAAAAACTTCATGTCGGTCATCTTATTCATGGCTAATAATATTTTTATTAGATTCCTCTCGTCGAGAGGTGTAGGATTGATATAAAGATCATCCAATTCCGATAAGTATTCATGGAGATATGAATTTATTTTGATTATGGAATTATTATCAAGGCGACCTACAACTCATGTAGGCTCAGAAGCCCAACAGTCGCATCTATTCAACCACCAACGTTGTGTATAAATATAAGAGGACTTTTCCTCATTTGGACTCACTCATCTCATCACATCTCTCTCTCTCTACTACGCAGATATGAGTCTCTTCTCTACTGCGCTGAAATGGGTCTCTCTCTCTCACACATGTGAAGATGGAAACTGCTGAAATTGAAGCTGCAACTGCAGAATTAAAGATTGACTTGCGTGGCCTAGAAGATATCCTCTTTGGAAGTGCGCTGTAGGTTCATCTAAACCTCCTTTGAAAGCCGCAACTTTTGGTGGTGGAATGAAGTCAATCCGACGAACGGTTTGCAAGATATCGACTGCCCTATTTTGAAGCCGGAAATTGCTGCAACTGCAGAAGTAAAGATTGACTTGCGTGGCCTAGAAGATATCCTTATCTGAACTGCGTTGTAGGTTCATCTGAACCTCCTTTGAAAGCCGCAACTTTTGGTGGTGGAATGAAGTCAATCTGACAAACGGTTTGCAAGATATCGACTGCCCTAGTTTGAAGCCGGAAACTGCTGAAACTGAAGCTGCAACTGCAGAAGTAAAGATTGACTTGCGTGGCCTAGAAGATCTCCTCATCTAAACTACACTATAGGTTCATCTGAACCTCCTCTGGAAGCCGAAACTTTTGGTGGTGGAATGAAGTCAATCCGACTGTCGGTTTGTGAGATATGATCTGCCCTAGTTTGATAATGAAGCCGCTAATGCTGATGCTGCTGATCTAGGGTTTGCTACTGCTGATATGAATCAGATTTATTGTACTATTTCTCTCTGCTGAATTATTGAAGATAAAAGAAGATTTGATCAAAGGGTTTCCCCACACATTGTGGGGTTTGTCCCTGGCTAGCCGCCACATCTTGTGTCTCTTGTCTTGGCTTGTTTTCTGTCGATCCTTTAATGTTCTATCTGCACTTTACTTTATGTACATGTGATTGCTAATTGGTGAAATATAATAAGAAAAAGAAGTAAACTGTTATAAGCATAGAACATACCATAACTTAACAGTTGTAAATCTTTTGATGTCAGGTGAAATGTTTTAACATGAGGATCCGAGGTGTTGAAACTGGAAGGTGACCTGTATAAGATACAATACAATACATCATCATCATTTTATTTTCATGATCTAGCTGAGGTGGGCATTCCCATGCTCAACTTTATAAATTCATTTTCATGTACATAGGACAGATAATTGTCTGTAGTTGCAGACTAGTTCTTCTTATGAAGAGTCATCTTCCCTGGCTTAGATGACTATCTGTGCAGCTTCTGTGTACATTTGATGTCTTTATATCCCTGAATATATCGTAGCCTAGATGGATGAAACTAGATCCTGGGTCTTCAAACTCGTTGAATCTTTGCTCGATGTACAAGTCGATCCATGTGAAAATATGTCCTGAAGTCGAACATGGAAAGACATCGCCTGATTACCAGCCAATAATGTAAGTTGTTAACAGGCGCAAGAGGAATCACCGATAACGATAATGACCCTCAAGGTACTACATCACAATTCACATGGTGTGAATATATAATCTGATGTCAAACACCATGCAAAATATTTCAGTCGAAGGCCATTAATGTAAACCTGTCGCCGGAAGTGAGAAACTTTCCATTAAGGCATGCAAGATTCAAAGTACTAAAAGGGTTGTTTCTAAGTCAACTTCTTGGATAATGAGCTGATGTTGACAAGAAGTGACCCGTCGTAGGAGGGCCTTGATGAATCCCACATCTATGACACGAAATGAAACAAATGATTTTCTGGAGGTGAAAAACGGTCTGACGATACAAGGTTCAAGAATGGCGGTCATGAAAAATGGAGGGTGAAGGTATTGTAGTGGATGAGACATTAACTGGATGGTGAATTCTCTGAATGAATTCTCTTGAACATATCGGCGACACTGAGATGGATTGGTAGTGTTAACCCCAAAAATGTATGGTGTGGAGGACCAATCGTGATATGACCGGTGAACGGAATAACCCAACCCGACTCAATCATGGTGATGGAGTGAAAGTGTCATGTTCAAGAGCGACCTGCTACCATAAAATTCTTCAAGTTTTCTTCCCTTTTTCCCCAGTCATTACTGACCAGTACCTCTTTATTTTTGTCAAGCTTGAGGAGGATAACATTTGCTTTTTCTATAATTTTCCCTTGGGGCAAACCTATCGCTATGTTTTAGCGAGTCTAGCGACAGTGAAACTTGTTCTTGTCTGGGTGGACAAGTTTGTCACTATTGTTTTAACGAGTTTAACGACAAATACAACTCGGTCCTTTTCATGTTTAGAGAGTTTGAAAAGGGACGAAAAGAAAACTCCAGTAGTTCTTTTTCGTAGCATAATCCCTTAAGTCCAAAAAATATTAAAATAATACAAAAGGGATGACTTTTCCGATCACTTTAGCGAGCCGAAAAAGACAAGCGCTCGAAGTTTTTCATGAGATAATCCCTCAGGTCTGAAAAGTTTGAAATATAAAGGAGGGCTGGTGCTTCCAATCACTCTATCGAGCTGGAGAGGCCAATTGCTTGACAATCTTTTCATATTTAGCGAGTCTGAAAAGGGTTTAAAGTGGACTCGTTTTTTGAGGAACGAGTGGCATTCAGGGTAGCAACTGGTTCCGGGTGAGCTTGGAACTTCTCAAAACATGGTGATGCGAAGAGGGTGGCTAACAAGACCACTCATCGCAGCTGTTCATCAAAATGGTAAACAATCAAGTGGAAGCGTATCACCAGCCAAAAGAATGGAGGTGATGGCAGGAACACAACCAGGGCTAAAAAGTTGATATAATTGCGATCACAAGGGTTAGTTACTAAAGGTGGGTTCATTTTTTAACAAGCTTGAACTCTGGGGGAACATATGCTCAGTGGTAGGTTTATTTCTTAATGAGGTTGAACCATACGATAACATTGCTCATTTTAGTTGTCAAAAATTTTCAATTCACCGTCTAGCACATTAGATTCTTTCATAGGTCGTTCAACCTCCTCAATCACTCCATCAAATTGATTAGAAATACATATATATGCATGATAAATGAATGAAAACTAACATTTTACTTGAAGTACGTGAATAGTAAACATAAAAAGTAGCTTTACCTTTCATTTCCATTATTTCATTTTGAATTTGGGATTTTGGAGCTCTAGAGTGGTTTTCCCCCTCAAATTTCACCAGCTGATTTCGAGAGATCCAGTGGACTATTCTCCGTGCCGTGAGGACCAAGTAGGAGCTAATCCTAAGCTCTTCATTTTCATTCCATCCTTTCTTGATTTTGAGCAAGTTTTCCCATTCTTCTGGGCCCCTAGGGTTTGAAGAATTCATTCTCTATCCATCGCACCTAGCCTATATCGAAAGGAGCGATGCATACTGAGCTGTACACTGGCCAGTCAGTATGCATCTCACCTTGCTCAAAGGTAGGGTGCGATGGGTGTAGAAGGGAAACTTTATACAGTGATTTTTCATGTAATTTTTTCCTGTTTTTGCTCAAATTTGGATCCTAACTCATCTTGTGTTTGCATTTCATATTTTTGTTGGATCAAGATGGTTGTCATGTGGCGCAAACACGAACATGAAGAGGAGGACATGATTGCCTTACATGATCAGGGCACATTTACTGCATTACGAAACTATGGTTTGCTCAAATTCTTCCGCATATCCAGCATGAGGCAACAAATCAATTTGTTTTAGTATTTTCGCGATGCTTTAGATCGAATCAACCAGGTATTTAAGATTAGAGGCAAATCCATTCCATTGACAGTTGAGGATATCTATTTTATGACAGGGTTATCTAGGTGTGGTACCCCTCTCTCAATATCAGGATCCGCCCGTGGGGGTGAATCTGTGAGAGATTATATTCGCCAGTTTTGTAGAGATGGATCTCAGCCCAGCAAGGATGGCAAGATCAATATCTAGGATGTCACTGATTGACCCTTGAGGACCATTTTATTTACCTTTGCTAGATTGGCTAGCAGCGCGGCTCTTCATTTGGCCAACAGATCTTACATGCAGTACGCCCTGGAATGCCTGGAACCAAAGGTGTTCAACTGGTGTGAGGCGGTACTTCCTGTTATAAAAGAACAAATCTCCAAGGTTAAGAATGGAAGATCTAAGAATTTTGGCTATGGTTCCATATTGACTGGTTTTTCCTTGGAGAGGATTCCACTAATGCAGCCTCAGTACATTTCATTAGGATTACTAGCACCGAGGGAACCACGGATGTAGAGATGGGTTGATCTTATGGCCAGACATGCTGATCAGTCACAGATTTCTTTCTCTGATGCCTTCTTTGAGTGGTTCGACTGTCAGGAGATGGTCTTTGCGGAGTATCCATATGTCGGTATGGATTTCCGAGGCGACCCAGATTTGGCGCTACCAGCTAGCGAGCAGTGGTGTGCTCTAGGTAAAGTGATTCGACCACATCTTTGTTTATCAATTTTCTAATGTTTTTGTGTTTTTAAATGTTATCAAGACTAATCAAACTCATATGTGTGCGCAGATATTGGGTCAGTGCGACCAGTGGCACGCCCACGGGTGGCAGTTGACACTCTAGTAGGAGAGGTTGTAGGGAGGGCCATCCTTCGAGATCTAGACATATCGGAGACCCTGGCAGTGTTGTAGGATCAGATCGAGGGTCTCACTCTCAGTATTCAGGATGTGAGGACTAAAGAGTTACCTCTGAGGTCACAACGCCATACTACTGGTGTGCCGAGTTGATGGACCAGGCTCTTGCGTATGATTGCACAGGCTGTGACATGTTATCACCAGCATCATTAGTCTAGGATGCTTTTATGCATTCATTTTTGAGTTTCTTGGTCATATGACCGATTTTGTATTGGACACAAAACATTTTGTAAAAAACTATAAACAGTTATATATTTTTTATTTTCAGAGTTTTAGTCTAGTTAAGTTATGTAATCCTGATGCAAATATTAATATAAAATGCTTTCTTTACAAATGCTGCAAATGTCTATCTAACACATTGTTTGCTAACGGATCAGTTAATGTGTTTAAGTTTCTAGAAATATGTTGATATTGAATGGAATCAAACCGTCGTTCCAAAATCTTGACTCTTAGGAACATGCGATAAATAGCTAGGTTTCAAAGAGAATAAATGCGAGTCAGCTGTAGAATGACGAGTTGTGAATCTAGCCTGACAACGAGTCGGCATATACCATGTGAAATGGTATCAGAGATAAGTTCAATCAATGTGCTATATTCAGCGATTTTTTTCATCGACCGACCAATACATATCCCCCTGAAACTCACTAACTCACCGCTTGGAGTGAAAATGGCCCAGGTTGCAGAAGATAGATTCCACGTACTACGACTAGCTCCATCGGCATACCCAACAAATGGTTCCAAAAAGTTTGACATCTGCAATCAAATGTAAAGTGGATTACCTAACCAAAATGATAACTCTAAAAGAAAACAAAAATGTAACAAAAGTATATATACAAAGAGTGTACTACACTTAATCAAGCATAGTAATGCTTAAGATACAACCTGTTTCAGGGTTGCGACAGTGGAATTCCATCATAATCGACCAGCTCATAGGCTCCTTTTGTCAATACTCGTTTAACAATGTAGGGGCCCATCCATAATGATTTGAATTTGCCTGCTCCCAATTTGTTAGAGTCTTGATCGTACAGCAAGACCAAGTCACTTCTGAGAAGACACGACGCTTGACATTTTTGTCAAATTATGCCTTGACACATTTCTTATGTGCTTCATTAACCAGCGCGGTGTCACGAAGGGTTTCATCCAAGAAGATTAGTTCCAAGAAACGAGCCTCTTCTTCCGAAGTTTCGGGAAGCAAATCAATTGTGAGCTTGAGAGACGAAATTTCACACTGAATTGGTAAGATAGCTTCCAGACCATACACCAACTGAAAAGGTGTAAATCCAGTCACATTTCTCACCGAAGTCCTATATGCCCACAGAGTTGAGTATAGGATTAAATGCCAATTCTATTTGTGGACTCCAATCATTCTCTGCAGCATGCGCTTAAGGACTTTGTTGATCACCTCAACCTGTCCGTTAGCCTGCGGATAATATGGAGTAGAACTATCGTGGGATAGTCCTAATTTGGCAGTCAATTCAACCATCATGTGATTGCGAAAATGTGATCCATGATCTGCGACTATAGCTTGTGGAACACCGAATCTAGAGACTACATGATTAAAAAAGAAAAGAGCAATTGTTTCTCCGCTTTTGTTTAATGTGGGCATCGCCTTGGCCCATTTTGTAAAATAGTCGACAGCGACTATAATCTACCCATGCCCCCTGGTTGAGGTGGGGTTACATGTCATGAAATCTATGCCCCATTTAGCGAATGACCCAACAACAACTACTGGATGCAGAGGTGCAAGTGATAATCTAGTTTTGCGATAAAAAATCTGAAAAGCATGGAAACTTCTGACTACAATTACGCAATCTTTGAATATAGTGGGCCAGAAGTAACTAGCTTGTAAGATCTTTTGTGCCGTAGTGTAACTAGATAGATGCCCCCCACACGCACTTGAATGACAGTCATTTAGGGCTTTTTCGGCCTCCTCATGCATGAGGCACCTTCGCAGAACTGTATCGACACCGCGAAGGTAAATTGTATCACCGACGATCATGTAGTCTTTGGCTTGGTATCGAATATGCCACTGTTCAAAGTGAGAGGTGTTAGGCCTAAAGGTTTGGGTTTGGAGATAGATCAGTATATCTCTGTACCATGGATCGCTTGATGATATTAGAAACAGAGTCTCATCCATGATTGATGCTTTAGATGTTAAATCGTTGGATGATGATGGAAGGTCACAAAGTAACTTTGCAAAGACGAGAGACTTATTTGATTTGGATTTGGTGAATTCCAGATCAAACTTTTTCAAAATGGCTATCCATTTGGAATATTTGCCCCCCGGTAATTAACATGATAGAATGTAGGTCATAGGATTGGAATTTGACACAATGGTAGTTTTGCGAAAGAGTATATAATGTCGAAATCTCTATATTACTTGAACAGCTGCTAAAGCTAGCTTTTCAACATAGGAGTATTTTCTTTCTGTACCATTTAAGTTTTGACTTAAATAATATATAGGATGTTCTATTCCATCATTTTCTTGCACTAAAACCATAGCGATGGTTGTATCTGCAGCGGCGAGATACAGGTTAAAGTCTTTTTGATAGTTAGGAGCATACATTAATGATTCTTTTATCAAGGAATCTTTTAAAGCATCAAAGGAAGGTTGTGCAACCTAATCCCAGTTGAAGGGTACTTCTCTTTTCAAAAGACACGTATAACCTTTAGCAAGTTTGGTGTAATGTGGAATGAACCTCCTCAGAAAGTTTGCTTTCCCTTGGAGTTTCTGAATCTGAAGCAAATTTGAAGGTGGAGGCATGTCAAGGATTGCCTGAACCTTACATGGGTCGAGTCGAATTCTGTCCTTAGAAACTACAAAACCAAGTAATCGATCGGAACCAACACAAAACACACACTTGTGTGGATTGAGTCGTATCTTGTAGTGTTGGCAACGTAGAAATATGGCTCTCAAATTCTGCAGATGATCAGTCCGTTTTTGTGAATGAGCAGGTAAATCGTCGAGATACGGTTGAATGATGTGTTTGATGTCATGGAAAGCATAGTTCATTGCCCTCTGAAAAGTTGCCCCTGCGTTCTTCAAACCAAAAGGTAATTTTCGATATGCGAATGTGCCCCACGGACATATAAATGCAGTCTTTGAATGGGCCTGTGGGCAGATATTGATTTGATTGTATCCAGAAAATCCATCCATAAATGAAAAGATTTCGCATCCGGCACATTCATCAATTATCTGGTCGATGAAGGGTGTAGGATAATTGTCCTTTGGACAAGCTTGATTTACATCCCTATAATCGACGCACACTCTAATTTTTCCTTGTTTTTTCATTACAGGAACAATGTTTGATACCCAATCGGTGAGTGGAACGGGTAAATTAAACCAGCATGCAAAAGTTTTTCAACTTCTGACTTAATCGTAGTGGCTTTCTTCGGGTGAACCAGTCGAAGCCGTTGTCGTACTGGTTTGACATCTGGATACATCTTGATCTCATGTTCAACGATGCTCAATTCAATGCCTGGAATTTCTTCGTATGACCATGTAAAGACATCTCTGAATTTGTGAAAGAGAGCGCAGTAAATTTCTAGTTTTGATGAAGAACATGATTTGCCAACATGAATATTCTCTACAACATTAGGTTTGGTCAAGATATTAATGGCTATAGTTTCTTCAATATTAGACAAATTTCGCTCAGAATCCACTGTATTTACAGTATTTGATAGAAGATCAAAGACAGAAGGATTATTAAGTTCACTTGAATAATCTTCATTGTTATCTTGAAGGTGGGAATGGTGGTGGTAATATTCCCATGGTGTTTCTCCTATCATCATAGACTGAATGATTCCTTCGTCTGTAGAATTTATACGAGACCAAGGATCGAAAGAGGTACTATAATCTAGAGACCTATCTATCCAAACACTCGCTGAGTGTTGATTTGGGTTTGCCGCCCAGGCCCTGAAAATTGATTGCTACAAAGATTCTATGGGGCTTGGGGGCAAGACCTGCCGATGATCCACACTATCAAGATGGTCAGAGTTCTTCTTAATATTTAATGATGTAGAAGATATCATATGACAGGTTTCCACTATGGCCACTTCCGCCAGATTAGTTGGAGGCGGGAGGGCAAAAGTACCCATTAAGGAAGGGTATTTTAGGAGACCTACTCCGACATGTTGAAGTGATTGAGAACTTCCATGGATTAATGGAATGCTTCTAGTAGCTTGTGAAATGTTGGGGAAAAAGGTTAGTTGGTCAACGATTGTAATTCAACCTTGGAAGGGAAATGCAATCTTTCTAAAATATGTTGACACAACAACGACCATAGCATAAATCTAGGGCCTTCCTAGCAAGATATTGTAGTCAAGGTTTCCATCAATGACCTCGACTTCAATTTCTACTATCTTGCCCCCAGTTCAACTTGCAAGTTACTTAATATCCCATACATCGTGTATGTTCTTCCATCGAATGCTTTTAATGTCATTGATGATCGTGACAAGGGTGGTGAGCCTAAAGTTTTCCAGCAACTCATTGACAAGTTTTCGGCTCGCTAAAGTGAAACTTGTTCTTGTCTGGGTGGACAAGTTTGTCACTATTGTTTTCATGAGTTTAACGACAAATACAACTCGGTCCTTTTCATGTTTAGATAGTTTGAAAAGGGATGAAAAGAAAACTCCAGTAGTTCTTCTTCGTAGCATAATCCCTTAAGTCCGAAAAAGATTAAAATAATACAAAAGGGATGACTTTTCCGATCACTTTAGTGAGCCGAAAAAGACAAGCGCTTGAACTTTTTCATCAGATAATCCCTCAGGTCTGAAAAGTTTAAAATATAAAGGAGGGATGGCACTTCCAATCACTCTATCGAGCTGGAGAGGCCAATTGCTCGACAATATTTTCATATTTAGTGAGTCTGAAAAGGGTTTAAAGTGGACTCGTTTTTTGAGGAACGAGTGGCATTTCAGGGTAGCAACTGGTTTCGGGTGAGCTTGGAACTTCTCAAAACATGGTGATGCAAAGAGGGTTGCTAACAAGACCACTCGTCGCAACTGTTCATCAAAATGGTAAACAATCAAGTGGAAGCGTATGATCAGCCAAAAGAATGGAAGTGATGGCAGGAACACAACCAAGGTTAAAAAGTTGATATAATTGTGATCACAAGGGTTATTTACTGAAGGTGGGTTCATTTTTTAACAAGCTTGAACTCTAAGGGAACATATGCTCAGTGGTAGTTTTATTTCTTAATGAGGTTGAACCATATGATAACATTGCTCATTTTAGTTGTCAAAAATGTTCAATTCACCGTCTAGCACATTAGATTTTTTCATAGGTCGTTCAACCTACTCAATCACTCCATCAAATTGATTAGAAATACATATATATGCATGATAAATGAATGAAAACTAACATTTTACTTGAAGTACGTGAATAGTAAACATAAAAAGTAGCTTTACCTTTCATTTCCATTATTTCATTTTGAATTTGGGATTTTGGAGCTCTAGAGTGGTTTTCCCCCTCAAATTTCACCAGCTGATTTTGGGAGATCCAGTGGACTATTCTCCGTGCCATCAGGACCAAGTAGGAGCTAATCCTCAACTCTTCATTTTCATTCCATCCTTTCTTGATTTTGAGCAAGTTTTCCTATTCTTCTGGGCCCTTGGGGTTTGAAGAATTCATTCTCTATCCATCGCACCTAGCCTATATCGAAAGGAGTGATGCATACTAAGCTGTATACTGGCGAGTCAGTATGCATCTCACCTTGCTCAAAGGCAGGGTGCGATGGGCGCAGAAGGGAAAATTTATACAGTGATTTTTCATGTAATTTTTGCCTGTTTTTGCTCAAATTTGGATCCTAACTCATCTTGTGTTTGCATTTCATATTTTTGTTGGATCAAGATGGTTGTCATGTGGCACAAACGCAAACATGAAGAGGAGGACATGATTTCCTTACATGATCAGGGCACATTTACTGCATTACGAAACTATGGTTTGCTCAAATTCTTCCGCATATCCAGCATGAGGCAACAAATCAATTTGTTTTAGTATTTTCTCGATCCTTTGGATCCAATCAACCAGGTATTCTAGATTAGAGGCAAATCCATTCCATTGACAGTTGAGGATATCTATTTTCTGACAGGGTTATCTAGGCGTGGTGCCCCTCTCTCACTATCAGGATCCGCCCGTGGGGGTGAATCTGTGAGAGATTATATTCGCCAGTTTTGTAGAGATGGATCTCAGCCCAGCAGGGATGGCAAGATCAATATCTAGGATGTCACTGATCGACCCTTGAGGACCATTTTATTTACCTTTGCTAGATTGGCTAGCAGCGCGACTCTTCATTTGGCCAACAGATCTTACATGCAGTATGCCCTGGAATGCCTGGAACCAAAGGTGTTCAACTGGTGTGAGGCGGTACTTCCTGTTATAAAAGAACAACTCTCCAAGGTTAAGAATGGAAGATCCAAGAATTTTGGCTATGGTTCCATATTGACCGCTTTTTCCTTGGAGAGGATTCCACTGATGCAGCCTCAGTACATTTCATTAGGATTACTAGCACTGGGGGAACCACGGATGTAGAGATGGGTTGATCTTATGGCCAGACATGCTGGTCAGTCACAGATTTCTTTCTCTAATGCCTTCTTTGAGTGGTTCGACTGTCAGGAGATGGTCTTTGCGGAGTATCCATATGTCGGGATGGATTTCCGAGGCGACCCAGATTTGGCGCTACCAGCTAGCGAGCAGTGGAGTGCTCTAGGTAAAGTGATTCGACCACATCTTTGTTTATCAATTTTCTAATGTTTTTGTGTTTTTAAATGTTATCAAGACTAATCAAACTCATATGTGTGTGCAGATATTGGGCCAGTGTGACTAGTGGCACGCCCACAGGTGGCAGTTGACACTCCAGTAGGAGAGGTTGTAGGGAGGGCCGTCCTTCGAGATCTAGACATATTGGAGACCCTGGCAGTGTTGTAGGATTAGATCGAGGGTCTCACTCTCGGTATTCAGGATGTGAGGACCGACGAGTTACCTCTGAGGTCACAACGCCATACTACTGGTGTGTCGAGTTGATGGACCAAGCTCTTGCGTATGATTGCACAGGCTGTGACATGTTATCACCAGCATCATTAGTCTAGGATGATTTTATGCATTCATTTTTGAGTTTCTTGGTCATATGACTGATTTTGTCTTGGACACAAAACATTTTGTAAAAACCTATAAACAGTTATATATTTTTTATTTTCAGAGTTTTATTCTAGTTAAGTTATGTAATCTTGATGCAAATATTAATATAAAATGCTTTCTTTACAAATGCTACAAATGTATATCTAACACATTGTTTTCTAACGGATCAGTTAATGTGTTTAAGTTTCTAGAAATATGTTGATATTGAATGGAATCAAACTGTTGTTCCAAAATCTTGACTCTTAGGAACATGCGATAAATAGCTAGGTTTCGAACAGAATAAATGCCAGTTAGCTGTAGAATGATGAGTTGTGAATCTAGCCTGACAATGAGTCGACGTATACCATGTGAAATGGTATCAGAGATAAGTTCAATCAACACGCTATATTCAGCAATTTTGTTCATCGACCGACCAATACATATCCCCCTAAAACTCACTAACTCACCGCTTGGAGTGAAAATGACCCAGGTTGCAGAAGATAGATTCCACCTACTACGACTAGCTCCATCGGCATACCCAACAAATGGTTCCAAAAAGTTTGACATCTACAATCAAATGTAAAGTGGATTACCTAACCAAAATGATAACTCTAAAAGAAAACAAAAATGTAACAAAAGTATATATACAAAGAGTGTACTACACTTAATCAAGCATTGTAATGCTTAAGATACAACCCGTTTTAGTGTTGCGATAGTGAAATTCCATCATAATTGACTAGCTCGTAGGCTCCTTTCGTCAATACTCATTTAACAATGTAGGGGCCCATCCATAATGATTTGAATTTTCTTGCTCCCAATTTGTCAGAGTCTTGATCGTATAGCAAGACCAGGTCACTTCTGAGAAGACACGACGCTTGACATTTTTGTCGAATTATGCCTTGACACATTTCTTATGTGCTTCGTTAACCAGCGCGGTGTCACGAAGGGTTTCATCCAGGCAGATTAGCTCCAAGAAACGAGCCTCTTCTTCCGAAGTTTCGGGAAGCAAATCAATTGCGAGCTTGAGAGATGAAGTTTCGCACTGAATTGGTAAGATAGCTTCCAGACCATACACCAACTGAAAAGGTGTAAATCCAGTCACATTTTTCACCAAAGTCCTATATGCCCACAGAGCTGAGTATAGGATTAAATGCCAATTCTATTTGTGGACTCCAACCATTCTTTGCAGCATGCGCTTAAGGACTTTGTTGAGCACCTCAACCTGTCCGTTAGCCTGCAGATAATATGGAGTAGAACTATCGTGGGATAGTCCTAATTTGGCAGTCAATTCAACCATCATGTGATTGCGAAAATGTGATCCATGATCTGCGACTATAGCTTGTGGAACACCGAATCTAGAGACTAAATGATTAAAAAAGAAAAGAGCAATCGTTTTGCCACTTTTGTTTAATGTAGGCATCGCCTTGGCCCATTTTGTAAAATAGTCGACATCGACTATAATATACCCATGCCCCCCGGTTGAGGTGGGGTTACATGTCATGAAATCTATGCCCCTTTTAGCGAATGGCCCAACAATAACTACTGGATGCAGAGGTGCAAGTGGTTATCTGGTTTTGCGATAAAAAATATGAAAAGCATGGAAACTTCTGACTACAATTATGCAATCTTTGAATATAGTGGGCCAGAAGTAACTAGCTCGTAAGATCTTTTGTGCCGTAGCGTAACTAGATAGATGCCCCCCACACGCACCTGAATGACAGTCTTTCAGGGTTTTTTCGGCCTCCTCATGCATGAGGCACCTTCGCGGAACTCTATCGACACCGTGAAGATAAAGTGTATCACCGACGATCATGTAGTCTTTGGCTTGGTATCGAATATGCCACTGTTCAAAGCGAGAGGTGTTAGGCCTAAAGGTTTAGGTTTGGAGATAGATCAGTATATCTCTGTACCATGGATCGCTTAACGATATCAGAAACATAGTCTCATCCACGATTGATGCTTTAGATGTTAAATCATTGGATGATGATGGAAGGTCATAAAGTAACTCCGCAAAGACGAGAGACTTCTTTGATTTGGATTTGGTGAATTCCAGATCAAACTCTTTCAAAATGGCTATCCATTTGGAATATTTCCCCCCCAGTAATTAACACGACAGAATGTAGGTCATGGGATTGCAATTTGACACAATGGTAGTTTGCAAAAGAGTATATAGTGTCGAAATCTCTATATTGCTTGAACAGCTGCTAAAGCTAGCTTTTCAACATAGGAGTATTTTCTTTCTGTACCATTTAAGTTTCGACTTAAATAATATATAGGATGTTCTATTCCATCATTTTCTTGCACTAAAACCATAGCGATGGTTGTATCTGCAGTGGCGAGATACAGGTTAAAGTCTTTTTGATAGTTAGGAGCATACATTAATGATGCTTTTATCAGGGAATCTTTTAAAGCATCAAAGGAAGGTTGCGCAACCTAATCCCAGTTGAAGGGTACTTCTCTTTTCAAAAGACACGTATAACCTTTAGCAAGTTTGGTGTAATGTGGAATGAACCTCCTCAGAAAGTTTGCTTTCCCTTGGAGTTTCTAAATCTGAAGCAAATTTGAAGGTGGAGGCATGTCAAGGATTGCCTGAACCTTACATGGGTCGAGTCGAATTCTATCCTTAGAAACTACAAAACCAAGTAATGGATCGGAACCAACACAAAACACACACTTGTGTGGATTAAGTCATATCTTCTAGTGTTGGCAACGTAGAAATATGGCTCTCAAATGCTGCAGATGATCAGTCCGTTTTTGCGAATGAGCAGGTAAATCATCGAGATACAGTTGAACGATGTGTTTGATGTCATGAAAGCGTAGTTCATTGCCCTCTGAAAAGTTTCCCCTACGTTCTTCAAACCAAAAGGTAATTTTCGATATGCAAATGTGCCCCACGGACATATAAATGCAGTCTTTGAATGGTCCTGTGGGCGGATATTGATTTGATTGTATTCAGAAAATCCATCCATAAATGAAAAGATTTCGCATCCGGCACATTCATCAATTATCTGGTCGATGGAGGGTGTAGGATAATTGTCCTTTGGACAAGCTTGATTTACATCCCTATAATTGATGCACACTCTAATTGTTCCTTGTTTTTTCATTATAGGAACAATGTTTGATACCCAATCGGTGAGTGGAACAGGGTAAATTAAACCAGCATGCAAAATTTTTTCAACTTCTGACTTAATCGCAGTGGCTTTCTTCGGGTGAACCGGTCGAAGCCGTTGTCATACTGGTTTGACATCTGGATACATCTTGATCTCATGTTCAATGATGCTCAAGTCAATGCCTGGCATTTCTTTGTATGACCATGCAAAGACATCTCTGAATTCGTGAAAGAGAGCGCAGTAAATTTCTAGTTCTGATGAAGAACATGATTTGCCAACATGAATATTCTCTACAACATTAGGTTTGGTCGAGATATTAATGGCTATAGTTTCTTCAATATTGGACAGATTTCACTCAGAATCCACTGTATTTACAGTATTTGATAGAAGATCAAAGACTGAAGGATTATTAAGGTTGCTTGAATAATCTTCATTGTTATCTTGAAGGTGGGAATGATGGTGGTAATATTCCCATAGTGTTTCTCCTATCATCATAGATTGAATGATACCTTCGTCTGTAGAATTTATACAAGACCAAGGATCAGAAGAGGTACTATACTCTAGAGACCTATCTATCCAAACACTGGCTGAGTGTTGATTTGGGTTTACAGCCTGAGGGCAAAAGTACCCATTAAGGAAGGGTATTTTAGGAGACCTACTCCGACATGTTGAAGTGATTGAGAACTTCCATGGATCAATGGAATGCTTCTAGTAGCTTGTGAACTGTTGGGGAAAAAGGTTAGTTGGTCAATGATTGTAATTCAACCTTGGAAGGGAAATGCAATCTTTCTAAAATATGTTGACACAACAACGACCATAGCGTAAATCCAGGGCCTTCCTAGCAAGATATTGTAGTCAAGGTTTCCATCAATGACCTCGACTTCAATTTCTACTATCTTGCACCCCAGTTCAACTTGCAAGTTACTTGATATCCCATACGGCGTGTATGTTCTTCCATCGAATGTTTTTAATGTCATTGATGATCGTGACAAGGGTGGTGAGCCTAAAGGTTTCCAGCAACTCATTGACATAATATAGGTAGATGCCCCCTCATCAATGATTGTTCGATGAACATTTTTATTGAGGGCTTTTACTTGTATAAGGAAAGCGAGTTGGGCCGGTAACTAAGGTTCATATCCTTTATGGTTAAAGGCCACAAGATTGGAATCTGTTGGGTCAATCCCACCTATTGCTGATAACAAAGCCTGCTTTTGGGAGGGGCAATTTTGCAGTACTTCAAGTGTTGACATAGCGGATGGCGATTGCGCCAGATCTTCCACTATATTATAATTTTGTGCTGCTCGAGCACGAGGATTAAATGTCGATTTATGTACTACTCCCTTTGGCGGCTTTATAGTTAGTTCAAGAATGATGGGCAGAACAACTTCTGGCAAAGTTGTTGTCGAACTACTGGGTTGATTTGTAGCCTTGTTGTTCGATGATGGTGGATTCCCGTAATCTTTATTTCTTGTTGATATCAAAGCATCATTTTGCTGTTTCGAGATGGATAGAATAAGCATGTGGGATGGGGAAGCTTGATCGATAGCAACCAGATTGGTTTCTGGGCTAGGAAATGGATTAGTCAACACTGCTGAGGTATTTGAAGTTCTTAAAATTTTCGCAATCTCAGCTTGATGTGGACAATCTTATTTCCAATGCTCATCGTCGCATATGAAACATGGTTGACGAGGTTTCTTTTTCCCAGTAGGGTTTTCAGAATATTTTTCAGGAGGTGAATTTTCCTGTTTCTTCTTATTATTTTTCCCTTTCTTCTTGCCCCCTGGTTGCTTTGGATTTTTGTCCTTGTCAGATGACAAAGCATTAATCTCCGAGGCAAGAGGGTCTTCATTTGCTTTTTGACTAGAAACTGTAAGGGCTTTTTTAGATGGAGCCTTCGCGGTTTTTGTGCTTGTGGTACCGATCACACCATCACCAGCGTGAGATTCCCTGTTTGATTTAGGAGGGGGAGCGTTGTTGGGAAAAGTATCCAATACGGAATGACCCTATCCCACTCTAAGGGTGATAGTACCTCAGCAACAACTGAATGCAAAGCTATTCGAGATTACTTCTTTATGAGATGTAAGAGAGGGGAGAAAGAGATCCACTAACCGTTGTCTTCCGCTAATGATTGATCCAATCTTCTCTCTTTGCTGCCTGCTCCCAGCTCCTTGCTCTTTCACTGGCCCAGCTACACAAAGATCCTGCAAAAGGGCAAGAGAAGGAAACTACAAGAAGCATACATTCATAATTGATTCAAGGATTAGAATAAATCAAATACACAAGTATAACAATTCACCATTGAGACACATGCATATAGAAGAACCTCAAATGCTTTATTAATGGAAGAAGTAAAGTTCTGAGAGTGTTACAACCATAAGAGGCCCAATCCAGCAACACCTCCCAGCAGAAAGAAATCTCCTCTTCACCTCCTTCAAGCAAATCACCCAATAGTTCTATACTCAAACCAACAGCACTTCCTTACATTCACAAGATTCCAGCCCCTCTAGACCTCATGAGAGAGCTCTATATATAGGAGTTTTGGAGAAATGATGAGTCAGCTTGAGGCTGGCATGAAGCTGACTAGTGTCCTCTCCCACTTCAGTTATTCTTCAATTCTTGAGTCCACTTGGAGGTTCTTGCTTCCACTTGGAGATCTAGATCCTCTTACTCATCACAAGGCAAATTCCCTGATCCAAGTGTCATTTTGGAAGCTTCCTGGGCATTGACACATTGAGGAATGACTGTGCCACTTGGCCAATCTCGCCCAGCGCAGGTAGCCTTCATTAGAGTTGACATTCAGCGCAGGTACAGAGTGGAGCAGTTGACATTCAGCGCAGATGCTCAGTGGAGCAGTTGACATGATCCAGAATTAGCTTGTTTTTGAGTGTTTTCAGGTGGAGAACTGATATTTAGTGCTGTGGTTTGCTGACCTTGTTCCTCTAGGGGTAGGAACAACATGTTTAGGGACTTTGGATCCCTTGGATTATTGACATTTCATGCTTCATGCTGTAAGGCACAAAAATGTCTATAACAGTTGCCCCCTAAAGTATGAGGTCGTTTATCGGGTGAAATGCTTTATCAGGAGGATCCGAAGTTCATTCAATCGCTGAGAGGTGACCTGTAATAAATACAATACAATACATTATTTTTCATTCTGCTTTCATGATCTAGTTGAGCCGGGCATTCCCATGCTCAGCTTTATAAATTCATTTTGGTACATAGAACAGACGATCGTCTGATGGTAGACTGATAATTCTCTGCTGAAATTATCATCCTTTGAGTAGGATGATCATCTACTGTAATAATGTACATATCAAATGTCTTTATATTTCCTGAATATATATCGCAGCCCGGATGGATGAAACTAGATCCGGGGTCTTCAAACTCGTTCGATCTTCACTCTAAGTACAAGTCGATCCATGTGAGAATTGCGCTGAAGTCGAACATGGAAAGACATCGCTTGATTATCGGTCAATAATGTAAACCGTTAACAAGCGCGAGAGGAATCACCGATAATGATAATGACCCTCAAGGTACTGCAGTACAATTCACGTGGTGTGAATAGAGGACTTGGCGTCGAACACCACGCAAAATATTCTGGTCGAAGGTCATTGATGTATACCTGTCGCCGGAAGTGAGAAACTTACCATTGAGGCATGCAAGCTTCAAAGTACTGAGGGGGGTGTTCCTAGATCAACTTCTTGGATAATGAGCTGAAGTCGACAAGAAGCGATCCGTCAAAGGAGGGCCTTAATGAATCCCACATCAGTGACACAGAACGGAGCTAATGATTTTAGTGGAGGTGAAAACAATCTGTGAGATATGATTCAGGGTGGCGATCATGGGTGGATGAAGGATAATGTATGGCAGTGGATGGGACACGGTTGACTCTTTCTGAACAACATCTCTTGAACATATAACGACACTAATGCGATGGATCGGTAGCATTACCCCAAATGTGGATGGTTTGGCGAAGACCATGGTGATGAGACCGGTGAATGAAACAACCCAACCCGATGTGATACGGAGGAAAAGTGTCATGTTCAAGAGCGACTTGCTACCATTAAAGCTTTGAGGTTCTCCCAATTTTTCCCCAGTCATTTCTGACCAGTACCTCTTTATTTTTGTCAAGATTGAGGAGGATAACATATGCTTGTTCTATAACCTGCCCTTCGGGCAAGCCCATCGCTATGTTTTAACGAGCCTAGCGATAGGGAAACTCGTTCTCGTCTAAAGACAAGTTTGTCGCTATTTAATCATTTTAACGAGTCTAACGACAAAGAAAACTCGGTCCTTTTCATTTTTAGAGAGTCTGAAAAGGTACAGAAAGTTAACTCCAAAATTCCTTTTTCGTTATCTAATCCCTTAAGTCCGAAAAAGTATAAAACAATACAGAAGGGATGAGTTTTCGATAACTTTAACGAGCCAAATAAAACAAGCGCTCGACCTTTTTGTGTAATAATCCCTCAGGTCCAAAAAGATTAAAATCTAGAGGAGGGATAGCTCTTCCGGTCACTTTAACGAGCTGGAAGGCCAAAACTCGGCAAACTTTTCATATTTTACGAGTCAGGAGAAAAGAGCTCAAAGAAGACTCGTATTTTGAGGAACGAGTGATAAACAGGTATAGCAGCAGATTCTAGGTACAGGTTGGAACTTTCCAATCACGGCAGTGTCACAAGGATGGCTAAGTGAAATCACTCTTCGCCGCTGTTCCTCAAAATGGGTAAACAATCATATGGGGGTGAACGATCGGCCAAATGGAATGGGGGTGGCAGGTGCAAACACGACCAAGGCTTTTTATGGCTAATAAATTTACGATCACAATGGTTATTTACCGGAATAGGTTCACTTTTTAATGAGCTTAAACTCTGGAGGAAACTCTTGCTCAATCTTATGTTTATTTTTTAACGAGCATGAACTATGTTCTAAAACTGCTCGGATCTTCGCTTTTCTATTTTTTAACGAGCATAAATTCCTCGGTAAAACTGCTCGATAATACCAGTCATAAGATAAGAATGTCTCTTGTGAGATCTCTATTTTTTATAGAGCTTCATCTTCACTAAGCTTTGCTCCCTCTCATCCTTTCTTTATGCAAGTTCGGACACGGCTAATCCCAAAAGCAGATAAATAACCGCTCCTAGCTTGCACTCCAAAAGGTTTGCATGCCCCCAGGTATAAAATACAATTTCAAGGCTGCCCCTACTTATCCGATAAAACATTTGTTTTAAAGGGTGAGGCTTGCCTCTTTCTGGTTACCCAAAGATTGTTTTGTTAACACCATCAAACGAAAACACTTCCTCGGCACCGTCTACCGAAGTAGACAATGGTGGATGACCTTTGCCAAACAAGTAACCTTATCAAAAGAATCCTGTTCTAGAACAACCCCTCTTCCATCCACGGACGGGGTACGGACTAGTCATATTCTTTCGCGGAAATTCTACCTTATACCCAAGGTTTCCTCTGCCCGAAGCAGACCAGGATGCATGCCCCCTGGGTTCCAGTCCCATCTTTCTGAATCACTCGCACTCATCGGGAAGGAGGACTGGGGGTGGAGACATTTCTTGGGTGAATAGACCATTGAGGGTTGGTATGTGACTATTTGCGATGCGTGATCCCGGAAATGAAAGTTGGTCTACGAGCTTGACCATTCTTCCTTCGTGTGGAAAACACATTACTCTAAAGAGTGAGGAGACTATAGCTCCCATGCAATATATATAGTCTCGTCCAAGGAGTAGGTTATAATCCAAGGGTCCTTGAACAACCATCATGTTCATTTGAATGGTCTTCCCTTTCAATGTAACAGGCACATTGGGGAGGATCCCTAATGGTCGACTGGTTCCTTTATCAAAACCCGAGAGATTTCTTATCTCAGGCAAAAGCTCCGGGGAACCCAGTGCTTTCCAAGCAATAGAGGAAAGGATACTCACAGATGCCCCTTCATCAATGATAGTGCCAGCCATTACCATTCTATAAATTTGGACTATGATTCTGAATGGTATACTGGCTGGCAACCGGGGTCTGCCTAGTTGGTTCCACTCAAAGGACACAACCAGGTTGCTTGGCGGTGGGACCGAATATACGGCCGGATATGACCCTGACGATGTTCCTTCCTGCGATAAAGGAATGGGCGCATTGCCCTGATGCTCATCAGAGTCTGTGTTGATGAAAAGAATCTGGATGGTGTCATCCTTATTCTCTTCAGTGAGGGTGTCATTTGAAGATGAATCTTCAGTGACGGTGTCATTTGAGGATGAAACCTCTGAAGGAAGAACCGGGTCAACTGCCGTATCGACCTTTAGACTTTCGTCTGGTCTGGATTCAGTAGGTTCATTTTCAATGACTGACGCTTCAGCTGACCACTTGAGCGGGCCAGCTGTATTTTCAACCAACGAAGGACTTGGCACGAGTTTTTTGTATCCAGGTGGAAACCTCAACGGTGAAACCGGGCGATCTTCCAAAACTCTCTTCGTTTCGTCTAAGAAGGGACAACGGTGGATGGCGTGATCGCCTTCACACAGTCTGCAAGGGGATCTTGCTCCCCTTCTTTGTCTTGAACCTTCACTTTCGCTGGTTGACAGTAGGCATTCAACATGGCTATCAGAGGTTGATGCTCCCGAATTGTGCAAACGAGGTGACCAGTCCCTTAGTATCCGGGGAATACAGGGACAATCTCTATGGAAGTGGTCTCCTCTACATATGACACATGGCGATTTAGGCCCGGTCTGTGCTGTGTGTGGATTTTTGTCAGATGTCTTTTGCTTGCCCCCAGTCGCCTTAGGCTCCTTCTTCTTCCTCTCTTTCTTCTTCTTCTCCTTCTTCTCCATGGGAGCTTGGCTTTTACCGGCTCTACCTTGCGAAGATGAAGGATTGGAGGAAGAGTTATAGGAAGTAGAAGGCTGGTGGGCAGCTCTAGACTCATCTAACTGTTGACTCGACTGTTCAGGAACCATGGTGTTCTGAACTACATTGGTTGAGAAAAGCCAAATAGGTAGACCAATTGTCAGTCCTGGAAGCGACAATGTGGCCATGTGGGGCGCACCAACTTCTCCCCAAGAGGAGAAAGGACTAGGATTTCCATCATGTGGAATTCCTTGGTTGGGGCGTTCCATGTTATCAACCTACAGATCAACGCGGGAATAGGAGGTGATTATGTTCCGTTTAAAATAAATTTTATAACGACGCTTTAGACACAACTTGCTTTTTCACTTTTTAAGAGTCGAGAAAAAGCTAAAGATGACTCTAGTCTCCTTCGATGTTTTAACGAGCCCGAAGTGACAAATGCTCGGATGGACTTTTTCAGTTATAGAGTTTGAAAAAGGCCAAAAGAAACTGCTCTGGAGTTCTAGGCAGAGGGTGTGCCAAACTTTTCGCAAAACCACAGAATACGTTTTACGGTACGAGTGGTCGATCTTCGTGAATGCTGTGTTCACTGCATTGCGATCAGTAGGGTGGCCGACACGGTTTCCTATGGATAAAGGCTTTGTTCCTATAGGGGTCTCCCAATATATACGCGACGGTACGTGGGAGCACAAGTCCGTATTGATACTTATCGCTTCACCGTGGAGGAATCACCCAACCACTCAACGCTAAGATATCACGTTTAACGACGCCGGAACACGTCTCTAGCTTAGACCTCTATGTGTTTGCGTTATTTTTCAATGCGTTGTTATGTAAATTCAATTTATTTTAAGGTTGATATTGTTTAGCAGTTTGCCTTTATGGATCACCATGAGATGTATAGTAACACTCCTAAATGCAGTCTAAGATGATAAGCAAGCTTTTCAATCTTTCAACTTTGAAAATCTTAACTACTGAGGGAAAAGAAAGACAACATCTTTTCACACAGATCAAAGAGCACACACTAATGCACTTTTTCCTAAATCAACATGCAAACTGTCATAATGCACATGCACAATGCAAGTATTTCTTTTCTCTTTCTTAATGTTGGTGTGATACAAAAAGAAAGCTGTTGTATAACTTTGAATTCAATTTCAAGCGAGAGCAAACAAGCTTGTCCAAAATCAAAAGACACCTTAAGATTTACTTGTTTCGACACTAGAAATATATAAATTCAAACCATATGACGAAAGCAAAAGCTCAATCAGCTATGAACAACAAATAAACTAACTCTTAAGATCAAAACGACACTTAATCACAGGTCTAGATCTAAGAGGCCACAGCAAGACTAGTTCACTTTCGGTATGGGAAACTGCAAATGATACAAGAAATACACAAAGAACAAACACAGTTTCTTTATACAACCGAGGCAAAATAGTGGCAAGGAAAGTTGGTTTCAGATAGGTACATTGACTGGTAACAGGCTGCAAAAACAAAGGTGAAAACAGGGCAATAAACAGGAGGGAACCCCAGTAGCACTAGGCAAAACTGGTCCAGCGCAGGTAGTACACTGGCAGTTTGACCTTTAGCGCAGGTAGCCCCTTCGGGAACTGCGCTGAAATGCAGACTGCCTTCACAGCACCTGCACTGAAGAACGAAACTTTCGTTTCTCTTGGTTTCCGGGTCACAGATTGCTCAAAAATTCACAGTTTTTGGCCAAATCAGAAGCTATCAGTCAAGCACACACTAAGGGATGAAAAGGAGGATGAAAAGCTATCACTAAGAGCCATTTAGAGTCCTTGTGGATCAGCTCCTCAAATCATAAACTTGCCCAGAAACTGAGCTAGAGTAGCTGCCCTCTACTTTGCATTTGAAAGATCCAAATGCAGTTCGATTCGGTACTCCCTTTGTTTATGAAATGAATAGCAAAAAACACAAACAACCAACAAGATACGTTCCCTAGCGGAGTCGCCAATTTGTTGTTGGGAAAAGTATCCAATACGGAATGACCCTATCCCACTCTAAGGGTGATAGTACCTCAGCAACAACCGAATGCAAAGCTATTCGAGATTACTTCTTTATGAGATGTAAGAGGGGAGAAAGAGATCCACTAACCGTTGTCTTCCGCTAATGATTGATCCAATCTTCTCTCTTTGCTGCCTGCTCCCAGCTCCTTGCTCTTTCACTGGCCCAGCTACACAAAGATCCTGCAAAAGGGCAAGAGAAGGAAACTACAAGAAGCATACATTCATAATTGATTCAAGGATTAGAATAAATCAAATACACAAGTATAACAATTCACCATTGAGACACATGCATATAGAAGAACCTCAAATGCTTTATTAATGGAAGAAGTAAAGTTCTGAGAGTGTTACAACCATAAGAGGCCTAATCCAGCAACACCTCCCAGCAGAAAGAAATCTCCTCTTCACCTCCTTCAAGAAAATCACCCAATAGTTCTATACTCAAACCAACAGCACTTCCTTACATTCACAAGATTCCAGCCCCTCTAGACCTCATGAGAGAGCTCTATATATAGGAGTTTTGGAGAAAGGATGAGTCAGCTTGAGGCTGGCATGAAGCTGACTAGTGTCCTCTCCCACTTCAGTTATTCTTCAGTTCTTGAGTCCACTTGGAGGTTCTTGCTTCCACTTGGAGATCTAGATCCTCTTACTCATCACAAGGCGAATTCCCTGATCCAAGTGTCATTTTGGAAGCTTCCTGGGCATTGACACATTGAGGAATGACTGTGCCACTTGGCCAATCTCGCCCAGCGCAGGTAGCCTTCATTAGAGTTGACATTCAGCGTAGGTACAGAGTGGAGCAGTTGACATTCAGCGTAGATGCTCAGTGGAGCAGTTGACATGATCCAGAATTAGCTTGTTTTTGAGTGTTTTCAGGTGGAGAACTGATATTTAGTGCTGTGGTTTGCTGACCTTGTTCCTCTAGGGGTAGGAACAACATGTTTAGGGACTTTGGATCCCTTGGATTATTGACATTTCATGCTTCATGCTGTAAGGCACAAAAATGTCTATAACAGGGAGGAACGGAAAATTATGGTCTAGGAGCGTCAGGAATTTTGTCGTAGAGCGTGCTAGACTAAGTATAGATCAAGTCTAAATATTGTGCATGATTAATGACTTGCTCTTCAGTGACAACTCCTCCCTTAGCCACATCCTTAGTAATAGAAAGCAATAATGACTTAATAAACCATTCAGCTAGAATTTGATCAGGAACATACGTCTTTACCATTCGACGACGACATCACCACTCATGAATATGATCGGATATGTGAGTCGTTGTGGTCTGTTTAAAGTTGGTAAGGAGTTCTGTCCCTGTTTCGTACCTTACGGGTAACTGAAAATGGGTTAAAAAGGTAGTGGCAAGGGTGCTGAAGTTATCGAACGAAGCTCTAGGCAATTCGATATACCATTTTGCTACCAGACCAGTGAGCGTTCTTTGAAAAAGGTGAAGCCTAATTGAATCATCATTTAGGGTGTTAGATGAGCACCACAAATGAAAAGCCATTACGTGATTCGACAGATCTTCACCTGGATTTCCATTGAATTTAGGAATATCGAAGGGAAGTTTATGAGGAATCGTTGGCCACCAAGGGGCATAAGCAATTGGATCATTAGTCAGCCGGTTCAAATCTGGTAATTCTAAAGTCGCCACAAAAGGAAGATGTTGATTCAGGTTAGGTGAAGCATACCAAGGATAAGATGGAATTGCCTAAGCAGTAGGTCTTTGCATACCAGTGTAATGTACCTGATGCTGGTAACTTTGATAAGGTTGTTGGAAATAACCACTACAGTATGGTTGTTGATAACCGCTTTGAAAATGCGGTTTTCCTACAAAGCTTTGCTGCTCAGGCCCTCGGTAGATTTGTTGGAATTGCGGTTGTTGGTATTGTAGCAGCCATGGTTGTTGGACCATTTTCTATTGCCCAATACTGGAAGATTGACCAAGATGCGGAGTAACCATACCCGTTTGAGCCTGAGTCGTTCCAAGTAAGGAAGCACTAACCTGAGGTTGTGATTGAGCCGTAGAGACAAGAGGATATTCTATTGCAACCTGAAAGACTTGAGGTTGACACACAACAGGTAGTGCTTGTACTTGTGACACAGTCACAATAGCAGGTGTAGTGGGAATATTCAACATAGGTTGGGTTGGTTGAATTGAATATACAACCCTTGGTTGTTGAGGTAGTATTGGTACCCAACCGCTGGATGTAATTCCAGTTTGACCTTAATTTTGTTGGATACTCTCATATGGTTGTTCCCCAGGAGGGAACAATGAAAAAGCATACTGCCCTCCATATGGCGGCAGTCCAGTGTTCAAAGGATATATCGGTCTTTGAAGACTAGAATGCCAAAATTGATATTGGCATGTAGGATCAATTTGCTGAGTTTCAACATAAGAAATACCAGATGGGATTCCGGATGAACAAATAGGAATAGACCATGTCATCGAAACAGTCCCTGAATGGACTCCAGCTAGTGATTGGTAACTAGCCGGGACAAATGGTATACCAGCAAACATCGTAGGAATGGTAGCAGGAAGCTCTGTTGTAGCTATATCAGATGATATAGTCCTAGATGTTGATGGTTGTTCAGACATATTTAGTCTATCCAAAATATTTTCTAGCGATTCGACAGGAACTTGCGATGAAGGATGATTAAAAGAACTAACTTCAGGATTAGAAGGATATAAGTGAATCCCAGTTCCAAAATGCAATGGGGTACTAGATGGAAGATCCTCTACTATCTCTTCTATTACAATCAGTCCAGGTGGAAGAGGTAGACTGTCAGGTCCGTAAAATAATTCTAGAGTCGAAGAAGGTATTGCTTTTGCAGTGACAGATACCGGAGGGGTGACACCTTCTGAATTCTGGAACTCAACTTCTAGATGTTCAGGTAAGTGAACTTCAGTCTCTGGATCAGCTCTATCGGGAGTTGTTTCAGGTATAGAAGTGTCTACTATTACACTAGGATCAGTTCTAATGTCCTCTTGTAACTACAGAATTCCTTCTCCAAAGGCAGATGTACTAGAAATGATTGGAGTAACTATAGTCTTTGATGACGTTGGAATACAAGTTTCAAATAAATCAGGTGAATTGGACTCAGTTAAATGAGACCGTTTTGCCTGGAATGTTTTCATTTCTAGAGTCAAAGACAGTTGACTCGCTAGTCTCCGCGAACAACGGGGTTTTGATTGAATTTCTTCCACGATTGCGGATTACTTGACCAAATCAAAATTAAGGGAAAAAATGTTATTCCGAATTTAAATAAATTTTAATGATGCTTTAACACAACTTTGATTTTTCAATTTTTAAGAGTCGAGAAAAAGCTAAATATGACTCTAGTCCCCTTCAATTTTTAATGAGCCTGAAGTGACAAGTGCTCAGATGGACCTTTTCTTTTAAGGAGTCGAAAAGGAACGAAAGTGACTATACTGGAGATCTATACAGAGGGATTACCAAACCAATCACAAAACTGCAAAATACACCTTGGTGATAAATTAAAAACAAATTACCAAGGACTTATGTACGACAGTCAATCTTTCCAAATGTTGTGTTCGGTGCATTGCGATCAATAGGACGGTAGACACGACTTCCTATGGATAAAGGATATAAGCCTATTGTGGAGGAGGAATCACCCAACCTTCGATGAAAATGATAGTTACTAGATTTTACGACGCCAGAACACGTCTCTAGCCTAGACCTCTAGATGTGTTGTGTTAGGTTCCAAAGTGTTGTTAAGTTCATTGAAATTTATTTTAGAGTTGATCTTGCTTAGAAGTTTGTCTTTCAAGGTTCACCGTGTGATGTAGATGTAAAATTCATAAATATGCAATATAAAATGATAAACAATCGTTGTTTATTAAGGAATTTAGACTTCTGTGATCCATAACATTGTTTAGATATCTTCGGCAAAATCACATAACCAATCTTTTGTCGACGCGTTTCGAACCAACCAGTGTGGTTAATCATCAGGACAAGTTGAAGAACCAATCCGGCTTATGCTTGATTAAATAGAGTGTGCAGAGACTCCAACAACTATAATGCTAACGGCTACTTTTGACCTAATGATCCTGGTCAACACAAAATTAGTTAATTAATATTTCTATAAATAGCTAAAATAGGTAAATAAAGGAATTCATATGTTAAAAATAGATATCTCAAATATTAAGAGAATCCAAAATATTATTATTTAAATTATAATGGTCATTATATAATAAATAATCTATATTTAATATTATTCCAATATTATTTAAATACAAGGAATGATAATAAATCACTATTATTTTATAATTTAGTTCTTTAAAATATATCATATTTCTTATTAAATATAAAGGTTCATTAAAATAATAAGTTATATAAAATAATATATGTTTATTAAAAAATCTATATCTACTTAATAATTTATAATTTCAAACAAAGTATTAAAACATTATTATTCCTAGAATTAAGATATATTAGGTAAAGTCTAATAGCATAACTAATCATAATTTATCCATGATTTTTTACTAATAGTATAACTAATTTTATCCTTTAAACCTAATGGTCAAATATCTATTAATAAACATTATTTATTCAATATTTATTTATTTCAAAAAATATTAAAGTTCATTACGTCATTAATATATTATTATTTTAATTATAATGTTCATTATATCTCATAATATATAATAAATAATCTCTATTCGATATTATTCCAATATTATTTAAATACAAGGAATGATAATAAATCACTATTATTTTATAATTTAGTTACATTAGGTAATTGTGTAATAATTATATAATGGTCCATTGGTAAAATATATCATATTTCTTATTAAATATAAAGGTTCATTAAATTAATAAGTTATATAAAATAATATATGTTTATTAAAAATCTATATCTACTTAATAATTTATAATTTCAAGCAAAACATTATTATTCTTAGAATTTAGATATATTAGGTAAAGTCCAATAGTATAACAATATTGTTGGTACAATATTTATTTATGTCATTCGGTAAATATATTATTCTTTATAAGGTCTAAAAAGGGGTTTTTTTAGACAAAAGATAAAGGGAAGACTCAATTCTAAGGTTATACTAGAAATAATTATAAATGTATAAATAATGAAATTATGGAAGAAATCGAATCTAATGTAAACGGGTTAAGGATAATACACTAATTCGCCCAAAACTAATTCCTAACTTATTAAAGACTTAAACACTCCATAATAATTGGACAAATCTGCCAAAAGAAAGATTAAAGGAGGGGGAAGATAGAAACCCTAAGACAAAGCAAAAAGGCTAGGAAGATAGGGCTGGGACCCAGCAACTGCTAATCTTCCTGCCATCATCCCTATTAAGATTGTTCGGCCTTTTCTCGATCTCCAGGGCCTCTCTAAATTTGCGATGGTGAAACTGCGCAACTTTGGCAATGACTTGAGCCTCCTCTATACATACATGATGTATAGTCTTCCCCGAAAATCCTAGCTACTAAGGAAAGAAGATTACGATTCTTTCAAACAAAGAGCAAAGAGCACACACTAAATGCACTTTTCCTAGATCATTTTTTGCACATAGTCTAAATGCAAATGAAAATTCATGTATTTGTTTTTCGTTCCCTTTAATGTGAAGAATACCAAAAAGGAAAACTAAGTATAGATCTGAAATATTTTCTTCAAAGAAACACTTCGGCAATTTCTCTTCAAAATGAAAGGAATAATAAATGACACTTTTTGATTTGGAATAGAGAATGCTTTCGACACTTCAAGATATCAACAAATGAAATCAAATACATGACAAAAATTTCAATCAACTATCCAAGGAAGGAAGACTTAACGACACTTCACTTTTTGATACAAAACGACAGTTACGACACTTTTTTGCACCAAAACGACAGTTCGATTTAAGCAACTTTTCTACAATGGATTGCAAATGATGGACAAATACATAAAAAAAAATTCTAATCCTAATCAACGGAGGCTGAACTATGTAAAGCAAGGAGGCTTCAACAATGAGATACTGTTCATAAGAAGCAAAACAATTGAACAGAGCTGAAAACAAGGACAAAAAACCAAAATTTCAAGGAGAGAAATAGGACTACTCAGTCATCGAACCTGTGCTTCACAGAAACAGGGATGCATCTCACCTACTACACTTGGGAATTGCGATGCATACTGGCTTCCAGTGACAGACAATGCGATGAGCCAGGGAGCGCAACTGAGGTGGTTTTTGGCTCAAATTTGTAGTTGAATTTAGTGAGTTAAGCTGAGCTCTTATGGACAATAAAGAAAAAATTATAGGGGTATGATCTTGGAAGGTTATTGAGCTACCAACAGGGCATCTAGAATGCTTGTAAGTCAGATGTTCAAATCATAAAATAAACCAGAGAATGACTGAAGCAACATTCATCCACTTTGCAATTGTAGAGCAAAAGCAGTTCAAAGGCTATCTAGCTATCTTCATGCTCTGTCTATAGTTTATAAAAAAAACAAACAAACTATTCGACCCTAGTGGAGTCACCATTTTGTTTCTGGGAAAACTAGTGTCTTTTTGATCTGCTAGTCCCACTATGATTGGTGGCTATCCTAGAAACAATCAATCAAAGCAATTTGCAATTTCCTTTATGTATGATAGATAAGAGAGAAGCAAAGGGACCAACCTGGATCTTCCGCTTGACTCCTTGCTTGATTTCTCTCTCCCTTGATAGAGCTTTCACCTCTTCTCCTACTTATCTCGCTCAGTGAACACCTGTAGAGACAAAGTAACAAAACACCATCAAAGCATCTCGATCTATTATATCATAAACAATGCAAAATCAGAAATACATTGAACATACAATAGCATTCACAAATAATAACATTCACGAATACATGATTGTATGGAGGAAAACTCAAAGAACTTTATTAATAATAGAAGGGAGAATTACAACCCAGCTGTCTGATCCAGCATCATCCTCCCAACATCAAAGCCCTCTTCACCTCATGAAAAGCAAGATTACCCAACAATACAATGCCCTTTCTCAGATACAAACTATCAGCACTTTCTTGCAAATTACAAAATTCCATCCTCAAGATATCTCAGATGAGGGATCCATTTATAGATGTCTGCAAGGGTGTGAGTCATCTCTGGGTTTTTTATTAGTGTCATTCCACTTGTTGTTCTTGGTTCCACTTGGAGATTTCTTGGATCTCTTACTCATCTCTGGGTGAATTCAGAGAGGCAAGTGTCATAGGAGAAGTTTCTGGAAGATTCCATGAGCATCCACTTAGCAAATTGTCTCTGACATTTGTCCATTCTCTCTCATCACACCCCACAGAAGGCCTCTTCAGTATGCATCACACCTGGCTAGTGTAGGAGTCAGCATGCATCGCACCTTGACAATGGAGCAGTCAGTATGGTCCAGTTTTGGCCAGTTGTGAGTGGTTTTTCAGGTGGAACTTTTGGGGAATGATGTAATCAGTTGACCATGATCCTTTAGGGTATGAAACAATACTTTTACGGGTTAAAGAGCCCTTGGTTTATCGACATATAAGATTGGGGTTGCAGTGCCCAAATATGTCTATAACACATGGGAAACATGTTTTGTTGGTTATAAGCATCATTTAACACCAAGGACGATGTTCCCCCAAGGGGGAGGGGTTTGTAATAGTCCCCGGTTGATTTTCCATGTAAATAAAAATAAGACCAAGGTCATGGGACACATATTCCAAGTTGAATGGTGGGAAAAACATTGTACTCGGCATCACTTGTGGATTAATTATTGGACCGAGAGGCGCTCTATAGGCCAATATGGGGTAGATGTCAAGCGTAAATGTTTAACATTTAACATTTAAAAAATTTACTCTAATGTCAATGTCATCTCAGTGTAGGGGTAGATGTGTAAGCATAAATATCTAACATTTTACATAAATATTTCACATTTATATGTTAGATCAAGTTTAAAAAAATAAAACATTAAGAGTAAAAAACAAAATGTTAAAAGTAATAAATACAAAATTAAAATGATATAAAGCACAAACATTTAAATGTTGGCTCATTTAATAATAAAAATTTAAAATTAATTTGTTATATTTTGATTTTGTTATTAACTTGTGAATAGGCTTTTGTTACAATATCATGGGCTAATACCATGATTTATCAATACCACATGCCCAAAAACCATAATTTATTTCACAATCAAAATATTTTATAACAATATGACATGATTCTTAACCATGGATATTCACTCCCACTTTACTGTGGATATTATTATTATGTAAAGGGGCTTTGTTACAATACCATGGGCCAATACCATTGCTAATCAATACCACATGCCCAAAAAACATAACTTATTTCACAATCAAAATATTTTATAAATATTTTAATTTATAACATTTTTTAATTAAATCTAAAAGGAAAAAGTTTATAATTACTTTTGAGATATATATAAACCCTCTATCCTCAAGACTACTAAAAAGGTTTACACATAAATTAAATCAAGGTTATAATAAAAATAAAAGATAGAATACTTTTATATATAAAGTTGTGAAATTTATATAATATAAATAATATTATCAAGAACCATCATAGATCCATCTTAACGAAGGATCCAAGCAATGAGACCATCATAGATCCATCTTAACAAGGGATCCAAGCGATGAGAGAAAGCAAACTGACTAACAATAATAAAGGAAAGATAGTGCATGATTCTTTTAAGTTTTTCATTATTGTATTTTTTTTACGTGATTGATCTAAAACATAGGTTTAATATTTTATAACCAATTGAGTTTTTTAAATTTATATACTTTCTTAAACACAATACCATGGAACCAAATTTAAGAGAGGTGGGGAGAGGGAGGAAGGGAGAGAGGGAGGGAGATAGTGACAAATATGGAGGGTGGAGAGAGATAGAGAAAGAGAGAGAGAGTGATGGGGGGAGAGAGAGAGGGAGGTGGGAGAGAGATGGAGAGAGAGGAAGGAAGAGAGAGGAGGGGAGAGAGATAGGGAGTGACATGGGAGAGATGGGAAGAGAGTAGCGAAGAGAGGAGAGGAGGGAAGATAGAGAAGATGAGAGGAGAGAGATAGGGAGAGAAGGGGAAGAGAGGGAGTGGAACACATAGATAGAGGGGAGAGAGAGAAGGAGAGATGGAGGGAGATAGTGATAGAGTTAGATGGAAGAGAGAGAGAAAGAGTGATGGGGGGGAGACAGAGGGATGTGGAAGAGAATCACAGAGAGAGGAAGGAAGACAGAGAGGACTCAAGAGAGAGGAAAGAGAGAGAGGGAGAGAGGGAGGGAAGAAGAAAGACATAGAGGGAGAAAGGTGGATAGAGAGGGGGAGTGAAAAGGGAGAGATGGAGAGAGAGTGAGGGAGAGAGGAAAGTGAGAGGGCAGAGAGGGAGAGAAGGGAAAGAGAGAGAGAGAGAAGTGGAGGAGAGGGAGAGGAATAGGGAGGGAGAGAGAGAGAGAGAGATAGATAGATATGGAGAGAGAGTGTTTATGTTTGGGGGGTGAGATAGAGAGAAGTAATAAGAAAGAGACACATAGATATAAATATGGATATTATATAACTATCCTAGATCCATCTTAACCCCGAATCTATCAAGCACCAAGAGGGATCGAATCTCTCGAGGTACAATCCTCTTTTTTTATTGCAAAACTTGAGGAAAGGTTTGCACCTCATGAGATTTTATCCCTCTCGACACTTGATAGATCTGGGGTTAAGATGGATTTAGGCGGCTATGGAAATTGGAAAAGGCATTGCCAAGGCAAAGAGGCAATAATTGACATTTATTTATGAAAATAAAGGAAAATAGGAGAAAAGGAAGGTGGAGAGACATAGATTTGCATGCAAGGGAAATTAGAGGAAAAATGAAGGGAAATGAAGAAAATAGAGGCATCAATAATAAAAAGGCATCGGAGAATCAGTTCAATGCTTTTGTCAGTTCAACTTTTGGCTCTCTCATTTCATTCTCTCATTCTCTCATACTCTTACACACTTATAGCATTCATGGAGCATGCTTGGAGCACTCTAGTATTCACTTGGATTGGAGAAAGAAAGAAAAGGAAATGAAGGGAGCGCTAGGGAATAGTTGGATCAGTAGTTACAACAGGGATACTTTGTAGGTAATAGGTTACATGTGTGATTTCCTTAGTAATTTCTAGATGCATGGCATATGCATGTGATTCCTTGGTTATGTGATGTCATTTGCATGAAGATTTTCTTGGCTTGATAGTGATTTTAGCCTTTCCTTTCCATTTGCTGGATATCCATGGTGTTATGGGTTTCCCACTTGTTTTTATGATTGGTGCTCAAGTTCCCTATGGCTATGAGTTGGGACAAATGATATGGAATCTTTGGAACAATTTGGGTTGAGTTACTATTTCCTGGAGTCATAGGTTGGCACAAATGATCTAGAGACTTTAGGGGGTTGAGTTATTAGTTCTTGGAGCAATGGTTGGAACAAGTGCTCTAGAGACCTAGAAGGTTGTGGGTTGAGTTACTAGTTCCTAAAGCCTTGGATAGCTTTGGTAGAGACCGATCAGGTTGATGTTAGTGATTTTTGGACTATATAGGTGAGATCACATTGGTTAACGATTGAGGTGGTTTGGCCTCTAGAAGCCCTGGTTTGGTTTTGTTTTGGTTTAACCCATGAGATACCACATTCATGCTTGGAATATGGTGCAAGGGTGATTGGATGAAAGAGATATTTGTTTCATCCCAATCTATGGTTGGTTGGTACATGGAAGTCCCTGACTTGGTTGGCATTTTCATATGTTAATATGAGATATTTTCCTATTGTGATTTATGAGCATTTGTAGTGATTACGTTGATGATGTTATGGCTGATTTTTTATGATTTCCATTTTGTTTATAGTTTGATTATATGATGTATTCTATCTATAGCTCTTGGCAAGTTTTGATAAGTTATCAAATGGTTGATGATGCATGGTCTAACAAGTGTTATTGCAGTTAGCTAGAGAGGGCTTGGAGCCTTCTTGGTGATTCTTATACGAACTTCATAAGTTTATAATTAGATATGCATTCATGACCTATAGCTCACTAATTTACCATATATTTGGTGAAATTTATATCATGGATTAAGCCTATCTAGGTCAGGTTCTTGCTTGATTTCGAAATGGTTAGCATTGTTAGCATCTTTTCTATGTTTCTAGAAAGTTACAATGAGTTTTGGGCAATGGTCCAGAGGTTAGCCTGGAAAAGTGGCTCAGATTCTGGAACCACATGTAAAGAACTAGAGGATTTAGGTCATAATTGCATGGAATTGGGCTTGTGCATGTGGTTGGATCCTCATAACCACACTCTTGCGTTGTTGTATGTGTGGTTAGGGGTTAAGCTTGTGAAAAAATAGTTCCATCTCATGATCTAACCATCAGAGGTTGTGGACTGACTTTTGGGTGATCTAATGTTCCTGAGGGATGTTAGTAAGTTGTTGGTGTGTTGGACCTACTTCCATAACTCGAATTTGGAGGTTGGGTCATATCATAGTGACACTCGTCTCATGTTTACCCTAGCAAGCTTGTGAATTTGGGTAAATGTGGGAGGAGGCATTACACCACTTTACCCTTATCATCCACCAAAAGGTTTTATATGCTTGATGTGCTTTATAACTTCTTCCATTTCCCATGGTACAAACTTGATAAATTTCTTCAACAAAAGCCTCAATATATCATCAATCCAATCATCGCACAATGAGTGAAATTTAGTCAAGTACACCTTCTAATAGTTGATTTTCACTTCTTCTTTCAATTTGTGTGTAGTCCTTCTCAAAGTTTCATTATAGAATTCCCAATAATACTTCTTTCTAGGCTTCATTTTCAGTGTTTTCTCATTAGTCTACATAGTTTATATCCTTTTCCAATAGTTTAAAAATTTTTGTCCTTAAAACATTTTCCAGGTTATCACTTGTCATTTGTCACCAATTACAAGTATTCCCAACTTCCAATATAGACACTTTTAAATTTTATAGGTCATCACTATGAACCTTACCAATCATGTCGTTCAATCCACTCATCAATATCCTTAAGATAACTTGCCACTTGATATAGACCCCATAATTTACCCCTAGACATTATTGCATTTTCACAGTTCCCTTCACACTTTAATGTTATACACCTTAAAGAATTATATGAACCTAATTAGCTACTTAAATCCTAAAATGTCATAAGGTTGTTATTCACATTAGCATCATGATTGAATATTACTAATGTTGGACTTATCATAAAAAAATACATTAATTCCAAGGCATTTTCCTTTCTTTTGTTCAAAAAATATTCCAATTCCCATTATACAAACATTCATGGATTTATTGCTTCCATAACCTAATGTTACCATAATTCCTACAATTCAAAATGACCCTCATTCATAGGTAGATATAAGTCATAAAACAATGAAATGAGCACACCAAGCTCTCTTTTCTTGGTGTAAGCAACCTCTTCCTATTAATTATACATCTCGGTATGTCAAATATTAAGCCAAATCTCACATTATGTCATGCTAAGAAAAATGTAGCTCAAAGGCACTTCAATAATTGGTTGCTTGATTCATGAGATTGCTTGTTAAATCCAAAAGATTTTTCCTTGCAATTTAAAATAGAATAACAAAGCAATATCCTTTCACTCCATCCTTCACACATAAACAAAAATGTCTAATAATTCATCTATGGAAATTTTTAATCCTCCAAAAATGACTACAGGTCTAAGAAGCCTCACATGCTTATTCATTTCAGCCATTAATACTAGTCTCCAAACAACTGAAGCCTTTTTAGTATTTAGTGCTCTCTCACCACATCCATACATGGCATAGCTACCAATCATATCACCCCATAAGGCCACATTTGATTCTATAATTTTGTCAAACACTTGGTGAGCTTCCTCCAAATTCCCACACTTATAATATAGTCCCAAAATCTTGACTGCTAAAACTATATCTACATTGAATTTAGTCAAATCGTGTGACCATGAATAAATCTGGTTCTTCACATGCTTTCTACATAACACACTCCTCCAACACCTAGTTGATTTTCTATAGTTTCTAAGGATTTTCTTCAAATCCAACATGTATTACCCATCTAATCTTAGTTTATGGAGCTAATAAGAGGCATATTTCTCTTCCCTAAAATTGATGAACCTAAATCCAAAGCTATCCCACTGTGTTATTTCATTTAAGCATCTTCTCCCTCAAATCATGCACTTTATTATGCCAACCAGATTTGCTTACAAGCTCTAGATAAATGAGATCTTACTTGAACCTATGGCAACAAGGAAAGATGAGATTCAACTTTCTTTTACTTTCAGCAATCCCATTATCTGAGTTAACATCAGATGTTAAGAAATCCATGACTTGCAAGCAAGAGACACATCCATAAATGCATATCCCACGACTCCAAGAAAGATTGTATATGTATATATAGCACTAAATTTATCACTCAACAACACAATAAATATCAATCAAACTTAAATGATGCATCAACAGTGAACTGGGTTGGTCCTTGAAACCCTACAAAATTTAGAATGACGGTATCCTATATCACATGGTTTCATTTTGTAGGCTATTACACATTCAATTTGACAAGTTTGGAGCGTATTTAAATGTGATATCTGTAGCGTGTGGAGTGAAAAGACATATGTTATCATCAAGGCATAGATATTGTGAGAGAAAAGAGGTATTACCATGTTGCTCGGTATCCCATCAATCAAGGCAATATCTCAAGCATCAAAATACAATCAATGATAAAAGATCGAGTGCCAAAGAAATAAGTTATGATATTCAATAGTGATAAATTTTAGGTATTAGCTACACTTGGAACAAAAATAAAGTCCATCATGAGACTAATACACCTCAACAAATTAGATCAGATAAATTCAATAACACTCAAACATTCAAGGTGAGATGAAAATCTTGTAAACTTAAAAAATGGATAGTATAGATTCAACGTCAAAGACAATACTATCATCACATAGTCTTGAAAGTCATTTCAATCACTTGTAGAGGGTTTCTAGAGGGTTTGGATACCTTGTCCTAATACCCTGGTCACATGGCCATCCTAAAGAGTTATAACCAAGAGACTAGTTAGAGGGGGGCTTAAGCCCTAGGAAGGTAGAGTTATTGGAGTCATGGGCTATGGGGTATCAGGAATCGAGAGCTAAGTAGTGAACACTCCATTAGGAATTCCCGACGATGACAAAACTTGCAATATCTATCAGATTGATGATTCCATTACTAGGTTATCAACTTGAGAGTGTCGAGCTATAGGGCCCTAGGGTGTTAGGATTTCCACATGCAATAATTATAACTTTCCCTTACATGGATGCCCCAATCTATTAACAAGTTAAGAAACCTTACCATTATCAGACATAGTATTCACTGTTAAAGTCATAGTAGATTAGATGTTGAAATTTAAGGTTTCCCCCTTTTCCTTTAGATCTATTTAGTGGCAGTTATGTTCTCGAGAGCGTGGATACTAGAGTATTTGGATACTAGCTATTGATAAATTCTCAAGGTGCATGCCAATTAGGGGAATTTTGAGGTCTAAAATGGGCGTCCTAAGAAAAATGTAAAACCAAAATAAACTTTATAAGAACCAATAGGATTCAAGATTATGATGGCAACCATGGGGGATGATTCACCATTTTTAGAGTAAAAAAGTAAAAAGATTAAAAATAATAAAATAATAAAACTACTTTTTCAACTCGTATTTTCAACTTATCTCCCTAAGGTTTTACTCAAATTTCAAGTGTAAGTACTTGTTGGATGAAAAATTTAATTCCTCATCCAAGGAGTACCCATGTTGCATAATTTTGATGGACCCTGCTACACGAAAAATGAGAAATACATGAAAAAATGTGATTGCAACATGTTTTTCATGTATTTCTCATTTTGTGTGTAGTATGGTCCATCAAAAGTATGTGGCATGGGTACTCCATAGATGAGGAATACAATTATGCATCCAATGAGTGTTGTCGTTTGAAATTTGAGTAAACCCATAGGGAGATAAGTTGAAAACACGAGTTGAAAAAATAGTTTTTTCTTTTTTCCCTCTAAAATTTGATGATGTAATCTAATATTATTTTATTAAATCCACTATTATTTTATAATTTCCTTAGGAGACTCATTTTAGACCTCAAAATTCCCATAATTCAAGTTAACTCTCAGTATTTATTTACATAAAAACTCCATCGAATGATAGGATTATCCCCATCGGTTGATGTCTATAGCGAATTAGGGAAGGATTTGAGTGAAAGTGAGTGTTGGTGTATACCTTTTAGTGGGTTATGACTTAAAAACATGATGTATTTTCCCTTGACCATAGTAGAGGTGTTTCAAATCCCACAATATTTGTTATTAGAAAAATAGGCATCAAAGTGTCAAGAAATTTATGGAGAGCTTACTCGCACAAACCCTTGATATGGAAAAAACCCTTTGAGTTTGTCATATGTTGGAGAGGTGGTCACTCGTCAACTAGTGAAGTGTACAAGGTTATCAGTTTCCAGGGTGTCAAATTTTGGGTATCATAAGTTTGGAAAACTCTACTATCAAATTATTCTCTCGACACTACAAGGCCCAATAAGGACCCTAATGTGGAGAAGACGTGGTGTGGATGTGGAGATGACATGGGGCTAATGTAGCACTGATATGGAGATGATGTAGAGTTGACATGGTGTTGACATGGCATGCCTATGTGGGCAAATATTGTGACAGGATGGCAAGGATCAAATTGTGGAATGATGCTGAGGTGGTAGCCAAGTGGCATCCAAGCTATAGTGAGGTGGATGTCAAGGTGTCGGTATGTCAAGCTATAAAACTATCGGCATGTCAATCTATCGACCTATTGGCATGTCGGGCTACCAACCTATCATCATGTCGAGTTATTAGCCTATCCACATGTTGGGTGTTGAGTGTTACTTAATTCTATAATTGTACCAATGAGGTATGTCCTAATGGTTGGGGGGGCAAGGAATCAATAGACGAAATGACATATGATGAACACTAACCCTTATTAAGGCACACTATATTATTAGGTCAGGCTAAGCATTGGATGAGTTTGGTCCAAGGGGATAATAAATGGAATGATAGTTTATGAGAGTTAAAATCCATTAGTTGATGCCCTAATGTCAGGTGGAGTGGAGATGATATTGGTGAATTTTAACCACTTAAGACCTGGCCCTGAGGATGATGCCTGATACATCTAAACTGGCTAAAATGGCCACATCATCCATTGAAATGGTGCATGTGGTAGTACGGAAGATGAGGTGTCCTTGAAGGGAAAACCTTTAAAAAGGAAGAAATTTTGGTTTGGATCTCACTGTTGGAAAACATTTATATCATTAGAAAGCTCTCAACAAGTAGAAGATAATGGTGATCATGGAAATTAGTTTCAAGGTAATTCTAGGAAGAAGAATTTTGATAGCCACATTTCCTTAAGGTGACTAAGGAGGTCAAGTCTAGATACCCCATAACCTTAATCAGAGGTAAGGGGTTGAGTGTGTTACATGTTGATAATGTACCATTGTTATGAACAATGACATATTTTGTGTTTGCATGTGCTAGCTAACTCACTTGTCCTCTGCTTGACTAATATTCATATTTTTCCCAAAATTTTTCAATACTACTTATAATTGGTGCAACTTTGAGAAGAATAAGAGTTGTTTTGAGTGATGTTCATGTATTTTTATTTTGTTGATGTCTTGGTGTTGATACTAAAATCTCATAGACACTTCTAATGTTGGGATGCTTGTTGATGTTTTATTGTTGACACTAGAATCATACACACACTTTAGTTAAATAAAATTATTCTCTAATTTTCTTTATTCTTTTTATTTTTATTTTTATTACTGTAAAGAAATGATGTCATTTCTAGTTTTCACCATTACTTTGCCCCATCAAGCCTACTAGGGTTTTCTTAATGTAGTATTATTTTTATTATAGACCCAGGGATGCCTCCGAAGAGGTTTTTAATGAAAGGTTTTTCTTTTTCTTTTTCACTTTTTCCTTTTTTTTGCTTTTAGTATTTTTATTTAGTTGGGTAGGGTAGGATAAATTTTGCACTCAACCACATCCAAAATTTGTGTTTTGACAATAGTAGTGAATTGTTCCTTTTCCACAGGCTTGTTGTATCCCTTGAGCCTAAAGCCATTTAATAACAATGGAATGCTTTCTTCATATAATGTTCTTATCCTTAATATGCCATTTTCATAGCACCTCTCAATCACATACAGGCCTAGCCATGTTGTCATCATTTTTCTTTTAAAATCTTTGAACCTTGAGTCATATAGGAGTGCCCATTACCATTTTTTCAAGCTCTTAGGATTAACGCTCTTTTCATGCCATTTTTTCCTCTATAATTAAAATACATTAGCATGGAATAATTCTTAAATTTGTATTCATCTAAGACATTCAAGAATTGTAATATCCCCTTTTAAACTGATGACGGGTCTAGATTAAGGTTAGAGGATGTTCTCAAGGTGGTAAATTCAAATTCAATAGGAATCATTGCCTTATTTCAATAGATTAGCTCATGGGGTGTTGATCTAGATTTTATCATTATATTATTTTTCATCCATATTTATGCTCTCAAAGTGAAAAAAGTGGAGGAATCAACTCACATTTATCGATGGGCCCCATTTTGGAAAATTGCAGTTTGAAACCTTTTGGAAGCAATTTGAGGCATCAAATGACATTTTTTGGGGGTAAAACTTTGTTTCTTAAGTTTCATACCTTGCTATTCTGCACAAATATACCTTTCCAATAGTGTAATATTCACCTCAATTAGAGTCTATATGCAAAAAATTATGCCACTTGGAAGTTGACCTTCCTGTTTTGACCACCATGATTTGATAGGATGCCATAGCAACCCCCATTATTCATAGAAAATGGGCTAGCCACATGATTATGGTCAATAAGACTATATAAGTCAATATTGTAACTCTAGTTAAGAGTTGAAGGAGTTAAACTTAACCACTAGTAGGCTATCAGGTTGTGTTATAACCAAACCACTAGGAGGAAAGTGGGTTCCATTCTATTCAAGTGAATTGTGTTCCATAGATGAGTAGAACAACCGAGAGTGGATATGGAGAGAGAAAAGAGAGATGATTTGTGCACTATAGTATCCCACGGGCCATAGGTCTCACTTATTTGTACATGCATCCATTTCCACTTAGAGAAAGAGAGAGCAAAGTAGCCTCACCTTCTAGTTGGGTTTTCTCCTTAAAGTGTTTCCACTTCATATCTTATGTTATTATGGTTGTGAGTGAATTTTTTTGTATGTTATTTACTTTCTACATTTTCTATATTACATGCATAAAAAATTTAACTTAATAAGTCCAAAAATATAAGGAAAATAACCCTCATAGTATAGATCTTATACTTTTAGTATAAATTTATTAGATTTGTTGTAAAAATTTGTTCGTGGAATATCCATGGTAGCGTACGAATCATATTGGTACTAGAGTATGCTTCTTTGCATATATTATCGGGATTTGCAATGGATCCAAATAGACTAAAATGAAATTCATAAAACCCCAACCATGGTTGATGAATCTGTCAATAACCTTCAATATCCCATAGAGGAGAGGTTATGCAGCTAGAAGCACAAATTGTAGATATAAATTGTAATGTGAGCCTCCTCATGGAAACCTTGACCTCTAATGCAGAGTTCATATAAGAGGGGAAATCGGTAGATTGGGGAGAACCAGAGAGGGAATCTAAGAAAGAACCCGAAAAGGAACAACCTAGTTCGAATGCAATGAACCATTCATAGTCCCTATTCAAATGGGAGCAAAGGGTGGCATCAACCCATATCAAGGTGAGATTGAAACTTAAAGTTAAATCCTTGGTTGCAATAAATAGAAGTTTATTTTAGTGTTCATCATATAGAGGAAGAATAGAAGATACAATTTTGTTGGTTGATGTTAGAGGTTCATGCCCTGACATGGTGGGAAAGCCACATGAAGGCCCTGAGCTTGGAGGGAGATACTTTAGTGACTAACTGGGAAGATTTTAAAACTCTCATAAAGTCATAATTTTACCCTATTGGGTATGTAGAATACCAGTGGATCCAATGACATTACTTCAAGCAGAAGCAAGAGAAAATTGTATGGGAGTAAAAAAAAAAATTTAGAAATATGGGCATAATGTTGGATATCTCTCCAAAGAACCCAAATGTACTTCTCAAGTATGTAGGGGGTCTACATAACTATTTGTAGAAGTAAGTGGTGTTATTCAAATTGAAATTGTTGGATGAGGCTTGTGTACAGGCACAATATCTGGATGACATAAGCTAGAAGGAAATGTAGTCAAGCGGTTTAAGGAAGATGGAACATGAAGAAGTTCCATGGAGGCAAAGAAGTGGAAAGGGGGAAGACAAAAAAACAACAACCACAAACCACAAGTGCAAAGATCCCATAAACCACTGCAACCACTATAACATTGATTTTCATATTGAGGAGAAGTTTTTAAAGTTGTATCTAGGGACCAACCTGAAGAACAAAAGAAAGATGCTAAGAAAAAAATATCATGACCACTGATTCTAGTAACCAGGTGGAAAGTAGCTCGGATGTGGATAAGAAGATTGACTATACATTAGTGTAGAAGGAGGTGATTTTGAGTATCCTTCAACAAGAAGAAGAGAAGGAAATTACCAAACCATTCTATATAAAGATACATTTAAAGAATAAGAAATTGATGTTTTGTTTGATTCAGGATCACAGGTGAATTTCATTGCAACAAGTCAATCAAAAAATTGGGATTGGAAGTTCGTGATCATCCAAGTGCATATCCATTAGGATGGGTGAATAAGGATGCCAAAATAAAGGTAACCAAACAATGCAAAATCATATTTTATTTTGATTTTGATTTTATTGAAGAAGTAGAACTAGATGTAGTTCCCCTTGATGTATGTGGAGCGATGTTTGGAACTCCATATATGCACATGTCAGATGTAATATTCATGCGGAGAGCTAAGAAATACTACCTCATTAAGGATGGAAAATCATTCACCATCAATTCACACAAGGGCAAGTCCAAAATTTTGTTGGTAAGTACCAACCAAGCAAAGACATTGATCAATTCTAGAAAGAAGTATGTTTTACTATTTTTAAGTGAATCAATCTAGAGAAGAGTTAGTGAGAGAAAATTCATCCCTAGGGGGTGTACTAATGAAAAAAAATAGTTACTGGAAGATTGTATACATGCATATAGTGATGTGTTCCAGGAGCCTAAAGGGTTATGGCCTAAGAGGGAAGTGGAGCATAAGATTCAACTATTATTCGAATCCCCATTTCCAAACATTGGGATATATATGGAATATGTTATAGAAGAAAATGAAGTGAAGAAGAAATTGCAACAACTATTGGAATAGGGTGTCATTCAACCTAGTACCTCACCATGTGGGTTTCCCATCATCATTGTGCAAAAGAAGCATGGTATTTGGTGGATGTGTATTCATTACAGGGTGTTAAACAAAATTACGCTCAAGAACAAAACTCCTTGTCCAAGATAGATGATTTGTTGAATGAGTTGTAGTAAGCCAAATACTTCACCAAGCTAGACTTAAAGTCAAGATATCACCAGGTTCAAGTCAAAGAAGAATATACCTAGAAGATCGCCTTTAAAGTAGGCAAAATTTGTATGAGTAGTTAGTCATGTTGTTTGGCATATGAAACACACCAACTATATTTATGAGGTTAATGAATGCTATACTACACTCTTTTATAGATTCATTTTTTATTCATTATTTAGATGATATATTAGTATATAGAGCAACCTGAGAGGAACACATATCACATTTGATGTAGGTGCTAGAGACATTAAAGAAGAACCAACTACTGGAAAATCTTAAGTGTGAGTTTTCACAACAATCTTTTGTTGATATAGATTGGATCATCATATTTTTTTTCATCCATATTGATGCTTTTAGAGTGGAAAAGTGGAGGAATTTTCTCTTAGGACCATTTTTATCGTGGGACCTAGTTTGGGAAATTGAGGTCCGAAACCTTCCAGGAGAATTTTGAGGCATTAAATGATTTTTTTGGGTGTTAAGACTATGGATATTTAGAATTACAACATATTTTATTATTCTACACTTATATACCTTTCCAATTGTGCAAGAATCGTGTCAACCGGAGTCTATATGGGAAAGTTATGCCACTCAGAAGTTGACGTTCCTGCTTTCACCACCATAATTCGAGAGGATCCCATGTCAAACCCCATAATTCATGGAAAAGAGGCTAGCCATGTGATTACAATGAATAAGACTCTATAAGAGTTTATATTGTAACTCTAGTTATTATTAGAGGTAGTTAAACTTAACCACTAGTAGGCTTTTAGGATGTGTTATAATGCTATGATTGGATTAATATATTGATAGAGTTACTTTAAGTCCTGAAGATGGAGTCTAGGGTTTGTGAAAAAACCATAGAAAGTTGTTGAAGTCTAGAATATATAAAATATGTGACCCTTATGAACCTAACTAGGTTTAGGTATTTTATGTCTAAATCTTGAATATTTTGATGCCTCTATATATTTGTTCCTCTACAACCAAATATATAGAAGCATGAAGTTAACTATATCAAAATCAAGTTATTATTCTTTCAAGTTCATTTGTTCCATAAATGAACAAAAATCAACTAAGAGGGATAGTATATAGAGAACACAAAGAGTATTTTTTCACTATAGTAGCCCATAGGCCATAGGCCATACTTCTTTGTACTCCCAACTGTTGGGACAGGGTCCCATGGGGATAAATTTTGTAAAAGTTTTGATAATATTGTAAAGTATCTGCATTTGAGGAGTAGAGCGCGCAGGTCGATAGGAGTCAAAGGGGATTTAGAAAGGTCAAAGCCCCTTATTTTGTTAAGAATAAGTTGTTTTGTGACCCGCCCATTGTTCGAGGACCATGGTATTATAATAGAGCATGGTATAAAAAGAAGTCATAAAGAGTCATGAGATTAATCAATCTATGATGGAATGATCTAAGTAAGAGATAGAAGTTTGTTTTCTGTACGTAGGTGAAGGGGAAGGCTCTGACAGCTGTGTGTGTGGAGACCTTGGTAAGTCTGCAACTGAGTGTGCGGGCCCCTGCAGCTATGTGCGTAAGGTTGGAAGAGTCTGTAATTGAAGATCTAATCATAATAAAGGCAGTTTTGGAGCATTATCTATGTATCTGTGTGTTATTGTTTACTTCTGAAATTATTGTATGTTCGCTTTGTTTACTACAAGTTATCATGAAAAGTACTTAATAGATGCACGAAAGAGGTAGATCTATTATTTTACATGATGTTATGAATGTTTAGTGCAATCAGTGTAGGGTTTAAATTTGTTAACTGTTAGTTATTGTAATTTCCGGGTTTTAAGGGTTAAGGTTCATGAAGTTCAGAAAAAAGCCCTAAATCTAACAAAAAAACATCACATAGTCCTTTGGATGCAAAAGCCTGGTTCTAGCATCCCCCAATACTGCCTCAGGTGAGACTATAGCCTGCGCTACGAGGGCTGTTGCTGAAAGGGCCAGTAGTGTAGGGTTTTGCTGGTTAGCACAGCTAACTCTGAACTTGGGTCCAAGCCCCCTCAAGCCAAAAAATGGTTCCATTGTCTGGACCGATATCTATCTAAGGAATGTGTGATGTGGCATAAGTGGATATCAACTAAGAAGGAGATAAAAAAAAAGTGGATAGATCGGAAGTTACATGAGTTTGCATCCCAGGAAAATGGGAATTCGCTCCTATCGAAAGAAGAGTGGTTTAATAGATACTTGTATACAAAAGAAAAAAAAAATATTATGCTCTTTTCCGTGCAAATTGTACAAACAATTGTCTAAATTGGCAGATAGTTAAGGTACTTGGAAGTTGGATAACCCTATCGTGTGGACTCCAGAGTTAGTAAGGTGCCTGGAAGGTTCAGAAAACAAGATCGTGAGGGTTGTTGATTATTGGATCAATAGTATTTTGGGTGGATTCATTACTGAGTTTGCGATTGACACATTTGTTAGTTATAGCGAAGCTGAACACTGGTTTTTCAAAGGACCAAGAGATAAGTATTTGAAGTCCCTAAAAAATTGGATTAAAATGATATTGTGTGAAAAATGGGTTATGCCTATGAATTGATGTTTAGAAGAGACGTGACGAGAGCTACGTGAAGTGGGAAAGCATTCAGAAGAGATCGAGATTCAAGTGTTGAGTACAGTCCTTTATTGGGAGCATCTGATAGTGATGATGAAAGTAGTAGTATGAAGACTTCTCAAGGTGCACCGCAAATGGTAAATCAGGGTATTGTGGGAATACCATATCCATCCACTCCACCTCCACCATCATCCCCACCTCACACATCTATGCCTACACCTCCACCTCCACTTCCACCTCCACTATTCAGTATGGTGAATGATATGAAGATGCCAATATTCAAGGGCCTAGGGATAGAATACCCTGAATAATTTTGGTTTGTAGCAGATGCTGTGTGGAAGTCACAACCAATAACACATGATGACCTAAAGAAAGCGCAACTGGTCACATCATTGCAAGATAGGGTGGTGAGCTAGTATATTAAGTATAGTACTACTCATCCAGCTGCGATGTTGAAAGATATGAAAGATGCATTGAATAATGAATTCAGGAAGCCTAAGTCACAAGCCTGGTCTGTAACGGAGGTCAAAGAAATCAAGTAGAGGGTAAATGAATCTCCATGGTGTTAGCCTCCTATTGCAATAGGTGTTCATATTTCATGATTGACAGTTGAAAGTGCCAAATATGTCATCTTTTAGTGCTGCAAGGTTCCATATTTCCAGAAAGAGGCCAAAGAAGAGGCCATGAAAGTGTGCCAGTCTAAATTCCACTGTTGTATTCCAATTTTGATAAAGTTATTCCATTTTTGAAGAATTTTTCAGTTAAAGGAAAGCCAAACAGCTTAATCATGGCTTCCCTAGATTTCAATTGATTTTTTTATAATATAGAGAATGAATATCTGTCCAAACTGTTTAATCTTGGCAGATCAGTAGCTAGGTAGAGAAATGAAGGAGCCCAACTGCTTAATCTGGGCCCTTGGAAGATATAAGGGCACGTTTAGATAGGATGGCAGTCAAAAGAAAAAAGGATAATCAGGGTCTGCAAGTCCAAGTGCACCCATGCAAAGAGAAGAAAAAATGCTAGGTAAGTACGCTGGGTAAGTAGTTTTGTGGTTGCAAAATCAAGCTGTGTGATCCATTTCATGTTTTCAAGTGTTATATCTATTCAGATCACAAGTCCAAGGCAATTTCCCTTTGGAGGAGCTCAAGTGAGGCATGTCTAATTCCCCCTTCTTCTAAATCTCCAAATCACTCACTAACATCCCCTTGAGGACCTTGGGATCTGCCCAACCAGTCCTGTTATCACTTCATTTTTGTAAAATACTAAGTCAAGCTTTGACTTTCTTCAGTGAAAAGAAGCCAAATTTCTTGTGTAAAAATCATGTCTCCACAATCCATTCACTTCCGATGTCTAAGTTTCAACTCACAAACTTAGCCTCTCCCCTACACTTCACCTCACAAATTCATATTAACTCCTAACTCTACTATCTAGCTCCCTAGATCATTTCCTTATCCCCTATTATACAAAAAACTATATAAAATTCCAAAAAATAATACATATCCCACCTTATAGCATTATAGCTATGTATATATGGTTTTGGGAAATGATAGTCCACCTGGGGCTACTATTAACCCATCCGCATCTTAGCCAGGAGTTAGCTTAAGCTCTGGTTAAACTAATAACCATTCCCTTCCCTTATCTTACCCATAAACCTTAATGTTTTACCCTACGCACTCACATTTTTGGGTTTTGTTTAAATATTTTGATTAAACTTTACCCCCGGTGCACAAACAATGTATAAAACCCACAAACCCAAAGTCTAAACCCCCGCAGAATTGTATAAATATTCAAATATTCAAGCGGACCCCGCGCACAAAACTGTCGCCAGCTCTGCGCTCCGTCAGCCCTCCGATCCACCCTCCCAAATCTGACGGCTCTCGGTGATTTTGGAGCTGCCCCGTCGCTCGACAGTTAGCGTCTGATGGCACGGCGGTTTTGCCATCGTACAAAAGGACGTGTGTCTGCCTTTTATTGCATCAGGCGGGCTCTGACAATTATTGCTCTCGTACAGAAGGCGGTCCGATGAAACCACAAACTGCCTTCTGTCTCTCCTCCCCTGACGACAGCACTAGGTCAGCGCCACGTCACCTCTGCGTCGCCCCCCCCCCACTGTTACGTGTCACTGCCACCACATCACCCTGCCACGTCACCATGTCGTACCGGGACCCACCACTGATGTCATCACCGAAAAGACGCGAAAGGCGAAAATCGCAGCAAAGGATGCCCAGAATGAAAAATTGAGGCAGTTTTCGATGCGCGATTATCTAATCGTGCATCGCTAAGAAAAATTGGTCAAAATGGAGGGCCTCTCATGGCTCGACTACCTGCAAAACCCAAAAATTCACAATTTAACAGGATTTCTTCATTTATATTCATATTCAAATCGGCCAGCGCCGATATCATTCCAAAGGCCACGAAAAGCATTTGCAGCAGCCATTTTTGCCTTGAAAGGGCAGAAAGGGGCGATTTGACAGTTTCAAACACATCAAGGGAGAGAAAGCGGCCCAATTCAATTGTGAAAGAGTATCAGAGGAAAGATGAAGCCTTGATTAAATCAAAGAGTATCAGTGAAGCGACAAAGAGTATCAGATCAGCAATACCAAAGCAGGTGAACATTAAAGGCCCCCAAGCAAAGTCAAAGAAAGCGGTGAAGCCATTTAAGGCTCTCAAATCACAGTTAATGCACATCAAAGCCACTCAAGAGCAGGGGATCAAAACCCAAAGCACAGTTATGGCTGAATGAACAGCACATAGCCATAAGGACACCATATTAACTCATTTTGATACAGCTGCCTCCAGCGTAGCTCAAAGATATTTTCTTGCATTAATTTCAGGACAAGATTAAGTTAAAAAACTCGTTTCCCTCAAACCTATTTAAGGTCTGCTGTAATAGATATTTTTTGATATTTTCTCTATATAAACCACCCTAATTCACTGTTTGGAGGGTTGGTTGGTTGATTCACTCCACTAGAGACTCGCTCTGTATGTTTGATGATTTCTTTAATCAAAGACTGCTGAAAGTTTGGAAGATGGACTGTCTGTTGTGTTATTAATGTTTTGAAGAGTGAATTATGGAATTCTTGTGCTGCAACATGACTCAATAAGTATTTTCTACCTCTGTTTTCCATTGATATATGATCATATCATACATATGTCACCATCTAAAATAGCAGGAAAGATGAATAGCTTAGACTTTGTTTAACCACACTCTATGCTCAATTTCTGTTGTTTCTTTATGTTTTCATTTGAATTGGTAATGAATATGAATTCCCTTTGGCTCATATTTCCCATAATTCACCCATGTTTGACAGTTATCTAGGGATTCTTTACTGCTCCTAGATAGAGCTCATTCACCTACCCTCTATTAAGCTGAACGAGAGATTCTTAATTGCCTTTCATTCCTTAGCCTTCAATCCATCTCCATTTAGCTTGAATATTGTTTCATGTGTAGCTATCTTGCTCCATATTCCTCTTGTGACCAAGAAAACGCACCAGCAGTCCTACTCCTTGACTCCATGCCCAATGGTTTGAAACTCTCATACTATACCTACCTCTCTACTTGGAAGCATCATCCTTCCCACCAAAACTTAAACAAAACCCCTTGAATCAATAACTAGCCTAAAATCATCATCAACAAAGCTAAATCATTAAGAGAGAGCCCTCTCTGATTGCAGGCGGGCTAGCACCTGCAATCCAAAGATTGGTTTGTGGTTACGTCGGCTGTATCCCTTAAGGAACTTAGGGACAACCTGAGTGTTAACATAATGGTGACTCCACTAGGGAAAATCTTCAGATAATTTCACAAATCAAGTTGGAAAGCTCCACTGGGGAAGAATTTGACCTTCAAAAGTTTCTTTCTAACCCATTTTCCTTAGAAAAATCCCCAAAAAAACAAGTTAGAAGCTGGCTCCCAAAAGGAATTCACGTTATACAAGGTCAAATCCAGACCCAAATTCCCTAGCTGCTTTTGAAAATCCCAATATAATCCCAAGGAACCTCAGGAAGCTAGAGCGAAGAGAAGATTTTGCTGATTCTAGTCCTGAAACAGTCCAGCCAAGCTGTGTTCCAACCCCTGTCAAAGTTTTATTTCGTTCAACCCCTACTTCCCCTAGTTCATCTTCCACCTCTCAAAGCACTCCTTCCACACCTCCATTCACTACACATACTCCCATTACCACTATTATTACTGCTGTTCCAGTCGTTCCATTTATCCCTTCTGTTCCACTTATCCCTGTAAATATGGCTAATAGATATGCACCATTACACTTGCCAGCAAATCCAGGGGCTATGCCTAAGGATTATCAAACTAAAATCACATATTTTGATGGTACTGGTTCTTGCACAGCCCTGCAACATACCAAGGAGATGCAAGACTATTTTAAGAACTACGAGATAGATGATGACAGTGTAAGAATGAAGATTTTTGTCCAAAGTTTAACAGGAGATGTAAGGCCCTGGTTTAGAAGCATTGCTGCAAATTCCATAGCTAACCCAGAGGCCCTTTTCCAAACATTTCTTAACAGATGGGAGAAAAAGAAAGATCCCTTGCACATATTATATGAATATGAAACCATCAAAAGAGGCCCTCAAGAGGCTGTCTTAGACTATTGTGCAAGATTTAACAATGTTTATAATGCAATACAACAGAACCTCAGACCTCCACCTGATATTGCTTTGTATAAATTCCCTGATGGTTTTGATGCTGACATTGCTTATCAGTTAAGGGAAAGAGCCCCTCAAAGCCTAGCATACATGCAAAATGTTGTTGTTAGCGTAGAGGCAAATCTAATTGCCAAAAGAAATAGAGCTATAACTGAGAGAAGAACCACCTTTAAGGAAGAACCCTCAGCCTTAGACCAAAAGTTGGATGCTATTATCAGTGGCATGCACAGGATGGGAGATAGAGTGGAAAGCGTTGAAAGGAAATCTACATGGGAAGGAAAATAGCCCAATACCATAAGGAACCCAAATTTCAGGAAAACTCAGAACACAAACGCTGGTAGGTCTAGCCCAGACCAGGATATAAGGCCTCCTTTCCAAGAAAACTATACAGAAGCATCCACATCTAGTGAGCGGACAGAAGACACTCATATGAACTTGATGGATTTGAAGGGTGAGCAACAAGTGTTTCTAACCCAACAGGACCAAGATGAGCATGACTTTAATCAATTTCAGACTCAGTTTGGTGAGTCTTTTGACTTTAAACAAGGTTATGATTCACCTGTTTATGAGGTCCACAAACAGTATAAACTGAGAACTAGAACAATTGATGTGCCCGTGGCCATCAAACAGAAGGAATCAAAGCAGCCTAAGAAGATCAAAGAAAAGGCTGACCTCATAGAAACTGCTGATAAAACAGTCCCAAATCCAAAAGAAGTGACCATAGAGGATATCACAAATGTTCAGCCCTCTGAAAATCAACCTTTTGTATCTTTTCCCTCAAAGGAAAACATAAACAACACTCCTGAAATCCTTTCCAAATCAGAAATAGTTCAAGAAATCAATGAAGAACAAGAGAAAATCGCTGATACTCCCATGGAAAAAGGGAAGCCTGTATATCACAACACTAAAACCCAATCAGAGAAAACATTTGATTTAGAGGCAGAAATAGGTAAACTTAATATATCCATCCCTCTATATGAACTTGCTAAGCATGATGTATATAGACAGCAAATCAAAAGATCACTGCAAATCCCAGAGAACAAGGATGATGTGAATGTTCTTGATGATCAACCTGAGCTGCTGTTCGGTCCAGAAGTTAATGGAAAATCAACATATGGATCTGTTCTACCCTTTTATGTAAACCTGCACATACATGATAAAGTCTTGCACAATGCTATGTACTCAGGTGCTTCACACAATCTAATGCCCAAAGCTGTAATGGAGAAGCTAAACCTTGATGTTACAAGACCCTACAAAGACTTATTCTCCTTTGACTCAAGTCAGGTCAAGTGTTTAGGCTTAACCAAAGACCTTTGTGTGTCTTTAGTCCAATTTCCCAACAAGACAATCCTAATGGACGTGGTGGTTGCTGACATTCCACCAAAGTATGGCATGCTCTTATCAAGATCTTGGGGAGAAAAACTCCAAGGATCTCTCCAATTAGACCTCTCTTATGCCACTATTTCAGTCTTTGCGCAACCAAAGAGACTGTATAGAGAAACACTGATGAAGTATGTGGTAAGTAGTGAGGAAAAGCCACAAAACTTCCCTATCTATTCAATCCATTCTGATATGGATTCATTTATTTTGTTTAATGATGATATGTCTCCTCCCACTGATGATAAGCTGTTGGATTTAGAACTGGACACACACATCAGTGAAGAATCGGTTGCCCATAATGATGAAACTATCAAAACAACCAATGCAACCAGCATACTAGAAGAACCTCCCCAAACAGAAATTTCAAATCTGCCCAATCCTAAAATGGCTGAAACTCTTAATACTAACCACAAGCAAGAAATCACATGGTATTTAGAGTTTGATGGCTCTGTTAACAAGTTAGGAGCAGGGGCAGGTGTATGGATTCACAATACACATAACAATCATGCAGAGGGCCATGCTTACTGATTGAATTTTAAATGCACCAACAACATGGTAGAGTATGAGGCTCTCCTTTTAGGCCTTAAACTGCTCAAAGCTATAGGAGCTGCAAAAGTGTCCATTCTAGGTGACTCCGATTTGATCATTCAACAAATAAAGGGCAACTTTGTTACCAATGATGGAAGGCTAAGAGCTTATAGGTCTGCTTCCACAGAAATACTCAATTCCTTCCCCGAATCCAAGCTTGCCAAGATTTCTAGAAGCCATAACATACATGCTCATAGTCTAGCTACTTTTGCTAGCACTTGCAAGCTTCCTTTTGAGCCCAATCGCCACTTTATAGCTGAGATAAAGCACAGGCCTGCTATCCCTAACAATATCAAATATTGGCAAGTGTTTGAGGACGATGCTCAAATCAACAATTTTCTTACCTTACAGCATGAGTTTTCAGGACTAAACATTGACATGGATGCCATGGATGATTCCTTACAGCAAACAAATGAAAATCAGCAGGCTGTAACAGCTGTAACAACCAAACAAATGCTAAACCCAACTGTTTTTAACAAAGCAAACATGGAAGAGCTGAAACAGATGCCTTTGGAGGAAATAGCCAAAGCAAAGGCTGAAATCATTGATTTAAAGGACAACTTTTTGCCTGCTAGCCTCACTCCATTAGAAGACATGTTTGATGCTAATGATGTCCCAAAAAGCCTAAGATGCAGCCCTTAAACGCTGCCATAGAAGAATACAACATTGGGACAGCAAAGAAGCCCAAAATGATTAAATTGTCCAAAAATCTGCCACCTGATCAAAAACCAAAGTATGTGGACCTGTTCAAAGAGTTCCAAGATGTATTGGCATGGAGTTATGAGGACTTGAAGTCCTATGACACCTTAGTTATTCAACATACCATCCCTATAAAACCAAATCAAAAGCCCTTCAAACAGAAACTAAGGAGAATCAATCCTGTGCTTCTCCCTTTGATTGAAAAGGAAGTGAAAAGAATGTTTGAAGTAGGTATCATAGCACCCATTAGATTTTTAGAATGGGTATCAAATCTTGTTCCCACAAGAAAGAAAACAGGTGAGATTAGACTTTGTGTAGATTTGAGAAACTTAAATCAAGTCTTCCTTAAAGACCAGTACCCATTGCCAAAGATGGACCACATCCTACAAAGAGTAGTGGGGTCATCTAGAATCTCTTTGCTAGATGGCTTTTTAGGTTTTAATCAAATACTGGTTCACCCGGATGACCAAGACAGGACAACCTTTACAACACCGTGGGGAACATTTAAATATGTGAAGATGCCTTTCGGACTTAAAAATGTTGGTGCTACCTTTCAAAGGGCCATGGACATTGCATTTTCCAAGGAAATCCATGATTTATTGGTTATCTATCTTGATGACCTTACCCCTTTCTCCAAATCTGATCAAGAGCACCTAAAACACCTAAGACAAGTGTTCCTAACATGTAGGAAATATGGCATTTCCCTAAACCCTAAGAAGTCTCTCTTCGGCCTAGAAGAAGGCAAATTACTGGGCCATATCATCTCAAAAGATGGGATTAGAATTGATCCTGAAAGAATTCAAGCCATCCTTCAAATCCCATTTCCAAGAAACATAAAAGAGTTGCAAGCATTCCTTGGAAAGATCAATTTCCTAAGGAGATTTATCCCAAATCTAGCCGAGCTAATAAGACTGTTAAGCAACATGTTAAAAAAGGATGCCAAGGTAAAATGGTCTCTTGAAACCAAGCAAGCCTTTGAGAGTATCAAAGCTACCTAAACCCAAGCCCCAGTCCTCACAAGTCCTCAATTTGATAAGGATTTCATCATTTTTTCATTTGCATCTGAACACACCATAGCTGTTGTCCTTTTGCAAAAGGATGATCAAGGAAATGAAAAGCCAATTTCATTTTTCAGCCGAGCCTTAAGAGATGCCCCTTTGAAGTACCAAATCATGGAGAAGTAGGCCTATGCCCTTGTTAAAGCAATCAAAGACTTCAGAGTTTATATTTTATATTCACATGTGATTTCCTATGTCCCAAATGCTGTTGTAAAAGACATATTAACTCAAGAGGGATTAGAAGGCAAAAGAGGCAAGTGGATTGCTAACATCCTTGAGTATGACATAGAAATAAAACCAACCAAGCTCATAAAGGGACAAGGTTTAGCCAAACTGATGTCCGAAACAAATTTTCAAGCCTTAGACATTAACCAACTGGACAATGAACAGGAGTTGGCGACTCCACAGATCAGTGAAACCTTCTTGCAATCTCCATGGTATGCTGATATTTGTTATGTTTTTTTAAACCTGTTTGCTCCCCCAGGATTGTCCAGGACCAAAAAAATATTTTTAAAAATGAAGGCTTCAAAGTTTTGTGTTGTAGATGGTGCATTATTTTGGAAAAATCATGAAGGCGTATTGCTTAATTTTTTAACCATGAATGAAACTAACAATGTCATGAAAGAATTCCATGCAGGGGACTGTGGAGGACATCTATATTGGAAGTCCACTGCTGGTAAAATTTTAAGGGCTGGTTTCTATTGGCCCTCTTTGTTTGTATATGTAAAGAAGTTTGCTATCTCATGTCACAAATGCCAAATCTTTGAGGGCAAAAGAAAGTTGTTACCTTTGGCTCTTAAGCCCATCTCAACCGCGAAGCCTTTTCAACAATGGGGTCTTGACTTCATTGGAGAAATCCATCCCTCTTCCTCAAGCCAGCACAAATGGATTCTAACAGCCACAGACTATTTCACCAAGTGGATTGAGGCCATCCCATGTAGGAAAGCTAATGACACCACCATTATCCAATTCCTCGAATGCAACATCCTTTCTAGATTTGGCTGCCCTGAGAAGATCATCACAGGCAATGCTGCTGCCTTCAAATCCAAAAATATGATCAATTTTTGCCATAAATTTCATATCACCTTAGGCCACTCCACAGCCTATTACCCTCAAGGTAATGGCTTGGCCGAATCATCCAACAAAAGCCTGATTAACATCATTAAGAAAGTGCTGGAGGAAAACAAGAAGAACTGGCACAAAAAGCTGGTAAATGTCCTATGGGTAGATAGACTCTCAACCAAGAGATCCATTGGGATGAGCCCTTATGAGCTAGTATATGGTATGGAGGTCAGATTTCCTTCATACTTGGGCATCCCTATTATCAAGCTGTTACAGGAAATTCAAGCTGAGCCAAATGATATACAAAGGAGGATAAATCAAACAATTCATTTGCAGCAAACAAGAGAGCAGGTCTATGACAGAGCTCAAATTTTGCAAGAGAAGCTCAAAAGGATGTTTGATGAAAGAACAAAGGCTAAATATTTCTGTGTTGGCAACAAAGTTCTAAGGTGGGACTCACGAAGGGAAGACAAGGGAAAGCATGCAAAATTCGATTTCCTTTGGAAAGGGCCATTTGTTATCTCTGTTGTTCAGGGAAATAACACATATTTCCTCAAATCTACAGATGGCAGCATAGCTGAAGAAGGCCCTGTTAATGGACGAATGTTAAAACATTATCATGATCCCTTTTGTTGAATATAACGCAGCTCTGTATATATCCCTTTGTATATTGATATTTGTATATTATCAGCACTTTTATTTTTTGTACAGCAGGCAGAATATTAGAACAGTGCAGCAAAGTTCTTTAAAGGCAGGTTCTCAGGCAGAGGTGCATGTAATGATAGAGCATGCAGAAGAAAGCAGGCGGTGCTGCTATTATATAAAAATTTAGTTTATGAGAATGTTGTGTTCAGGTTTCAAAGTTTCAATCATTTGACAGCCAGCATAAGGGAAGTTTCAGTCTACAGCAACAATAGAAGATCAAGGCTGTCTGACCTACTGTTCTTGGCTTTTCACAAGGAAAAGCCATCCCCAAGTGGAGCCACTGTTAGCCTCCTATTGCAATAGGTGTTCATATTTCATGATTGATAGTTGAAAGTGCCAAATATGTCATCTTTTCATGCTACAAGGTTCCATATTTCCAGAAAGAGGCCAAAGAAGAGGCCATGAAAGTGTGCCAGTCTTAATGCCACTGCTGTATTCCAATTTTGATAAAGTTATTCCATTTTTGAAGAATTTTTCAGTTAAAGGAAAGCAAAACAACTTAATCATGGCTTCCCTAGGTTTCAATTGCTTGTTTTAGAATATAGAGAATGAATATCTGTCCAAACTGTTTAATCTTGGCAGATCAGTAGCTAGGTAGAGAAATGAAGGAGCCCAACTGCTTAATCTGGGCCCTTGGAAGATATAAGGGTACGTTTAGATAGGAGGGCAGTCAAAAGAAAAAAGGATAATCAGGGTCTGCAAGTCCAAGTGCACCCATGCAAAGAGAAGAAAAAATGCTAGGTAAGTAGGCTGGGTAAGTAGTTTTGTGGTTGCAGAATCAAGCTGTGTGATCCATTTCATGTTTTCAAGTGTTATATCTATTCAGATCACAAGTACAAGGCAATTTCCCTTTGTATGAGCTCAAGCGAGGCATGTCTAATTCCCCCTTCTTCTAAATCTCCAAATCACTCACTAACATCCCCTTGAGGACCTTGGGATCTGCCCAACCAGTCCTGTTATCACTTCATTTTTGTAAAATACTAAGTCAAGGTTTGACTTTCTTCAGTGAAAAGAAGCCACATTTCTTGTGTAAAAATCATGTCTCCATAGTCCATTCACTTCCTATGTCTATGTTTCAGCTCATAAACTTAGCCTCTCCCCTACACTTCACCTCACAAATTCATATTAACTCCTAACTCTACTATCTAGCTCCCTAGATCATTTCCTTATCCCCTATTATACAAAAAACTATATAAAATTCCAAAAAATAATACATATCCCACCTTATAGAATTATAGCTATGTATATATGGTTTTGGGAAATGATAGTCCACTTGTGGCTACTATTAACCCATCCGCGTCTTAGCCAGGAGTTAGCTTAACCTCTGGTTAAACTAATAACCATTCCCTTCCCTTCTCTTACCCATAAACCTTAATGTTTTACCCTGCGCACTCACATTTTTGGGTTTTGTTTAAATATTTTGATTAAACTTTACCCCCGGTGCACAAGCCATGTATAAAACCCACAAACCCAAAGTCTAAACCCCCGCAGCATTGTATAAATATTCGAATATTCCAGCGGGCCCCGTGCACAAACCTCCCACCAGCTCCGCGCTCTGTCAGCCCTCCGATCCTTCCTCCCAGATCTGACGGCTCTCGGCGATTTCGGAGCCACCCCGTCACTTGACAGTTAGCGTCCAATGGCACGACGGTTTTGTCGTCGTACAAAAGGATGCGTGTCCGCCTTTTATTACATCGGGCGGGCTCTGACAATTACCATTCTCGTACAGAAGGCGGTCCGATGAAACCACAAACCGCCTTCTGTCTCTCCTCCCCTGACGACAGAACTAGGTTAGCACCACGTCACCTATGCGTCGCCCTCCCCCAATGTTACGTGTCACTGCCACCACGTCACCCTGCCACGTCACCATGCCATACCGGGAGCCACCACTGACGTCATCACCAAAAAGGCGCGAAAGGCGAAAATCGCAGCAAAGGATGCCCGGAATGAAAAACTGAGGCAGTTTTCGATGCGCGATTAGCTAATCGCGCATCGCTAAGAAAAATTGGTCAAAATGGAGGGCCTCTCATGGCTCGGCTACCTGCAAAACCCAAAAATTTGCAATTTGACCGGATTTCTTCATTTATATTCATATTCAAATCAGCCAACGCCGATATCATTCCAGAGGCCATGAAAAGCATTTGCATCAGCCATTTTTGCCTTGAAAGGGCAGAAAGGGGCGATTTGACAGTTTCAAACACATCAAGGGAGAGAAAGCGGCCCGATTCAATTGTGAAAGAGTATCAGAGGAAAGATGAAGCCCTGATTAAATCAAAGTGTATCAGTGAAGCGGCAAAGAGTATCAGATCGGCAATACCAAAGCAGGTGAACATTAAAGGCCCCCAATCAAAGTCAAAGAAAGCGGTGAATCCATTTAAGGCTCTCAAATCAAAGCCACTCAAGAGCAGGGGATCAAAACCCAAAGCACAGTTATGGCTAAATGAACAGCATAGAGCCATAAGGACACCATATTAACTCATTTTGATGCAGCTGCCTCCAGCGCAGCTCAAAGATATTTTCTTGCATTAATTTCAAGACAAGATTAGGTTAAAAAACTCGTTTCCCTCAGACCTATATAAGGTGTGCTGTAATAGATATTTTTGGATATTTTATCTATATAAACCACCCTAATTCACTGTTTAGAGGGTTGGTTTGTTGATTCGCTCCACTAGAGACTCACTCTGTATGTTTGATGATTTCTTTAATCAAAGACTGCTAAAAGTTTGGAAGATGGACTGTCTGCTGTGTTATTAATATTTTGAAGAGTGAATTATGGAATTCTTGCGCTGCAACATGACTCAATAAGTATTTTCTACCTCTGTTTTCCATTGATATATGCTCATATCATACATATGTCACCATCTAAAATAGTAGGAAAGATGAATAGCTTAGACTTTTTTTAACCGTACTCTATGCTCAATTTCTGTTGTTTCTTTATGTTTTCATTTGAATTGGTAATGAATATGAATTCCCTTTGGCTCATATTTCCCCTAATTCACCCATGTTTGACAGTTATCTAGGGATTCTTTACTGCTCCTAGATAGAGCTCATTCACCTACCCTCTGTTAAGCTGAACAAGAGATTCTTAATTGCCTCTCATTCCTTAGCCTTCAATCCATCTCCATTTAGCTTGAATGTTGTTTCATGTGTAGCTATCTTGCTCCATATTCCTCTTGTGACCAAGAAAACGCACCAGCAGTCCTACTCCTTGACTCCATGCCCAATGGTTTGAAACTCTCATACTATACCTACCTCTCTACTTGGAAGCATCATCCTTCCCACCAAAACTTAAACAAAACCCCTTGAACTCAATAACTAGCCTAAAATCATCATCAACAAAGCTAAATCATTAAGAGAGAGCCCTCTCTGATTGCAGGCGGGCTAGCACCTGCAATCCAAAGATTGGTTTGTGGTTACCTTGGCCGTATCCCTTAAGGAGCTTAGGGACAACCTCAGTGTTAACACATGGGATTTTGATCAAAGATTGAAATTTTTGTTGCAATAGGCTAGTCTGCAGATCACGGATGAACAACAGAAGGATTGGTATATTGCTTCGTTGCAACAGAATATTGGAACGTAGGCTGAGGTACTGGAGATGAAGTTGGAAGCCTCACCTATTTAGGATACGAATCTAGGAGTGCAATAGATTCAGTCACAGTTGGCTAGCCTGCATTTTGAGTTGCAGAGTCTCAAAAAGGGAAAATAAGTTCAGAATGAGATCCATGCAGAAGTATGGTGTTTAAAATGAAAAGGCCAGGGTCACGACAAAGATCATTTCCCAGTGTATCATAATTATCTAGTTGGGGGGAGGTCCAGTCCCCCTTAAGCTAGAAAATACCACTAGGACGAGCACCATTGTAGTTCCATGGTGTGTTATCTACCAGATCACAAGAAAACATACGACAGACAATTGCCACTTTTTACAGAAGTTTGTGTAGACTCCTCAACAATTGTTTTGCAATTTTTGTAAATTTGTAGGTCATGATGAGTGCAATTGTCGAAGTTATGAATTAATGATGGATATAACACCAACATATAGAGTACAAACAGAGGAATGTCCTCAACAAGATCAAGGTGCAACTGCAACGCGTTGAGGATTACAGGGAAGAGGAAGGGGATGAGGGGGAGGAGCTGGAAGAGGGCATGGCCAGATCATTTGTTACAATTATGGAGAACCAGGTCACTTTGCGTGAGATTGTCAGAATCCAACACACCCCTCTTGTCAATATTTTCGACATTTTGATCATGTAATAGAATATTGTCCCATGCTCATCAAAAAAATGAAAGAAAATAAGACCCAGACCTAGTAGCCTACTCAGTACATCTAGATGATGAGATCAGAACCGCGCGAAGATGGGCCCAGTGTTAATATCGTTACGCAGAGCAGTATAGCTACCAGGGAGGATAAAGGGAAACAACTAGAGGAAATGTATGGGTACGTAAGGCTGTTGAAAAAGATGTTGGATTCGACTTGAATAAGGAAAAGGAAACGTTTATGGAGGAAAAGAGGAGCTTTGTAGACGCTAGAGCTTCTACATCCAACTCTTAGAGTAGACGCACGGAGAACCCTGAGGAAGTCATTGCTGCATAGGAAACATATCCTTCATTGTTAACATCTTTCTTACAGAGCTGCATGAAGCTCCTAAGGGACCAAAAAGTAGTAGAGGGATTGCAAGAGCTGAAAGATAATTGCACTAGAAAGGGTAAGCCACTGCCTGAACAACATGCAGTGCACAAGGTGGACATGGGTAAGAAAAGGACTGGTCGGGAAATGAGATTGACTGCACTGATTGGGGAATATTGAAATGGACTAGGTGATCCTAGATTTAGGATCAAATGCAAATGTTTTTCCAAAACAAACTTGGGAAAGAATGGGAAATCCGGTGCTATTGTGGTCTTCGATCCAGCTGCAAATGGTGAACCAACAAAAGATTATTCTAATGGGGTGCTTGCATGGAGTGATTGTGGATATTGAAGGAGCAAGTGTTATAGTTGATTTTGAAGTGGTCGAGATAGTGGATAACAATAACCCGTACCCTATGTTGTTTAGAATTGATTGGGCATTTGATATGAATGCAGTCATCAACCTGAAGAAGCATAGCATGACATTTGAGAAGAAGGAACTAAGAGTGATTGTTCCATTGGATCCAGCTGAGGGTGCGTGGTGTACTGAACCAGTCTGAGATTACTATGAGGAGGATGATATTGAACAAATCTATAAGCTTACTACATGGGATGAGGATTGGATCAACCCTACGATGGATGGGTGAATTACGTGGGAAAAGGACAACTCTTGCAACTTAGATTCAGATGAGGAGCTCGAACATTGGCAAAATCAATTGCATGAAGTATCAACGATGTGATGTAATAGGCTTACTAAGTCACTCCAGTGTATATCTACCGAGGTTCGTAATTTACGATATTATGATGCCTTAGATTATGTAAATTTATTTCTGGATAAATTTGAAAGTGATGTACCATAGGAATATCGATTTCAGGCATTAGACATCGCACTAAGAGCTATGCCTGCCAGATGGTAGGGTACACATCAGAACAAATTTGCAGACTAGAAGTAATACTGTAGGATGATGAAGCTGTGGTTTGGGTATTCCAATACTCGCATGACTGAAATTATATATAGGGAAGGATGATCCTCACGAGAATCTGGCTTGTTGGACGAGAGCATGGGGAGAGGAACCACAACCTGAATGGGTTCACATATTATGCCACATTTTTGATACTATTCCAATGAACTGGTATCTGGAAACAGAGTTGTGACATGGAACCGTGAAGTGGGATGTTTTGAAGGAAATTTTTTTGTTAAATTTTAGTTTTGAGGATGGTTTTGAATGTATCGACGAAGCCTGATAGGAAATTAAAGCTGAAATATTCAGGATGCCGAAAGAACCTGTCACATGGGTACAACTAGACTGGAGTACGAAATTGTGCCATGCCCTAGAATACTACATTGTGACCAATGAAGAAGGCAAGGAAGATCCTAGAAATATCAGTAAACCTGAGTCAAAGGGATAGCGCGAAGTCATGGGGCCTAAAGCAGAAATTCCTGACATCTCAAAACCATTAAAAACCAAGTAAGTGAACATTGGATTGGAAATGCAGCCGAAGATCGCAAATATAGGTTATTATTGGGATGAAGACAGTTGATAAAGTTGTTGGAGGGAATTATGTTGGAAGAGAAATTGCACAAAAGAACCTACGAGTGCGGCTATGGTGGCCAACTATGCACAAGGATTCCAAGGAATATTGTAGGGCATGTGATGTCTCTCAGAGGATAGGGAGGCCATCGTGAAATGATGAATTGCCTCTCAACCCGTGAGTGTCATTACAAACATTCAATAAGTGAGCAATAGACTATGTGGGACCGACTCAGCCACCAAGAAAGAAGACAGGAGCGCAATACATCATCATAGCAACCGAATACCTAACCAAGTGGGCTGAGGCACAACCCATGAAGGATTGTAGTGCGACCATGTTGAAACCCCGAAAATCGGGTCGACAACAAGGGGGATACCCACCCGGTCCGGACCTTGGTTGGCAGCTCCTTATCCTTTTGGTATAGCGGGTCCGACTGGGGATAATGGGACCAGTTTCCCAATCTAAGGGGCGTGTGTGTGCAGAGTTGGATGATGTTGATCTAGGAGTGTTTTAATCTAATTTAATTCAAACTTCTAAACTAACTCTATGCTATTGTAATCTAATAAAAACAACACATCTAATCTATGCTAACCCGGGGTGTATTTCTTCTATTATGCGATCTAAAGAGATTTCGAACAATAACTGGTAATAAAGATCATTCAGCTATCATAAGAATAGAAATCAGTTAAGATAAACCATTCTGCATAAGAAGTTAAGCAAAACAGTTGTGAACAGCATATTGCATAATAAGTTATTCATATATCAAGCACAAATAAATGACTCCACCATACAGAAGTGCCAAATGGTAACCCACACATTCATGCATTAACATATAAACAACTGAAAGCTGCATATCACTTTAAGAATATAAGCAGAAAATGGTCAAGAGATAAAAGTACCATTTATGACTGGTTGCACTCATAAGCTTCAAGTAATAATGATTTATCTCTACTTGTTCTAACATCTACTAAGAGTACAAAAGTGCAACATCAGTAGCAGACATTAAATGCAAACATTGATAAATCTCGATCCATCCATTCACCAAAAACCCCCTCCGAGGGTGCAAAAGTGCATGTTCTGAGGACAAGTTTTTTCACAAATTTCCGGACCCTTCTCCAAATTCCTGAGAAGGGTTTAAATACTGCTAACTAATTAATATTAATTACATAAATTTAGGACACGGTTTCAAATGACCGCCCTTCTACTAAAGCAAATTTATTTCTAAAAATTGAATCTAATTTCTAACCGTTTCTGTATTTGCTCCTTAGTGCTGTAAGCAATGCAACATTCGCCTGGGAAGAGTCGGCTGTTTGTCTTCTCCTTTCGTTTGAGTTACGAAAATAGAAATAACAAGCGCTGTCACCGCTTCCTGACAAACTGGAAGATATTTTCCTCTGGCTTGGTGTATTTGCTGTGTGTATACTTGGTAATAACCCAAATTTCTCTCAAACTGATTGTGCTGTTGCTATTTCGGTTTCCGGCCTTGCGAATGACTGAACAAGTTAGGGACTTTGCTCTCTGAACAATTTTCTGTATTGAAAACTGTTTCCGTTCTTTGTTCCAGGCTTTTCTGGTGTGTTTTCCCTCTTTAGCGTTTTTCTTTTTGCTTTACCCAGTCTAAGCTTCAGGATCTTTTGTAAACATGCTACTTTTGTGCGCCTTTGACTCTGAGTCTTGGATAGTCTATTTCCATCAGTATCTACTGAGTGATACTCTGGAATCCGCGGTCCTGCTGCATGCGGCATCCGTTTGCGAAGGCATCTCTTCTCTGTTCTCCGAGTATTGACGCTTTCCCCTTTTCCTTAGATGTTTCCTGCACATTGATTTATATTAGTTGTTGTCTTACAGTTTACGCAAAGGAAAAGAGTAATGACGAAAAGATTGACATGAAAGCTTTAAGCTCTAATGAATGCATAATCATGATACTCATAATGAACTGACTCTTCGAAAAACACAACACAATCCTTCTCATATACTTTGGCGTACAATCATTAATTTCTTTTTAAGGCGCGCGCCCAATTTTGGTCTGCAGACAGCTTTCCTTGAACGCTGCGTCGAGGAAATTTTGCGATGAGTGATTTCTGCGACTCGCATCGCAGTGTCGAGGATTGCGTCGTTTAAGATGTGTCATCGCAGGAATTGATGATCGCAGATCGCAATATCGCAGATCGCACTTAATCCTCCAATCATTGTGTGCTGCTTATGTGATGTTGCGATATGCGACGTCGCATATCGGCCGTTGGCGATTCCTTAAGATTTTCATTTAAGAGCACTTCACAATATAAGCGATGCGATGAATCTCGCGTCGCTTCTTCGCAGCTTATTATGCGCATAGGAAAACGTCTCACTCTCTTCTCGCGATGCGATATAGCTTTAGGGAGTTAAAATACAAAAATTTTGATAAAATGTTTTTTTTTGAATTTTTTGTTAAGGGTCCCCATTTGCTTGGTGTTATTGCTAATACCAATCAAAGAGGGGGGGTTGTTGGTGACCACAACAATGGCGATTCACTGTGAAGAACCAGTTATCTCTGTTTTTCTATTGAATTCTAACTTCCAAAGCAAAAAAAAATTCATATATCTAAATTTTGTTATGGACAGATAGAGTATATTACGCCTTATCCTAGCACTGATACTTCGTCTCAACCTTTTCATATTCCAATCATTTGTTTCCTCAGGCTTAGTTCTTGTATTCACACCAGACATTACTTGGTCTTTTAAAGATAAAATAAGGTCTTCTCTGCGTGCCGGCTTTTAAAATATGCTCATTTGTCGTAGGTAGAGCCTCTGCTGCCCGCAAGCGTCCATAGCCTCGACAGGGTTACCTATTACCCAGCAATGATCCTTTATCCTGCTTGAGGTTATTTATAGCTTTTCAGAGAAAAAACCCTTTTTGGCACTTTTTCCCTTTTTATTCTTTTTTTATTCTCTAAAGAACAATGTCTTGGTTTGGTGGCCAAATTATGACACAATGATTCACTTGATTTACACTTTTGCTGAACAAGCTGTCTCGTGATGAGACCCCTTGTCTTTTGATTGCAACAATCTTGAGTCGTTGCCCTATTTTGGTAGACAGTATTGGCAAAGTCAACAAGTTATAATATCTGTGATCATGATAAGCCAGCTCGTGATGAGACCTCTTATTCTTTGAGATATAGTGTTTTCTCGGATTGTTCCTCTGAACGCTGTGATTTCCTTTAGCAGGGAGGAAGTCATTGTTTTTCCTTAAGAAAGCTCTGGACGACAATAATAGAGTTTGAAAACAGCAGCTTTACAGAGAATATTTATTTTTATTATTGATACCTTTCATTGTGCTGATATAAAACAATTTTTTACCAAAGGTTGCTTTCATCAAATTTTTGAAGTTGAAACTAGTATCATGTCTAGGCTAAAGTTAACTCTACCTGTCAATAATAAAAATCAGATTTTTCGAAAAAAATTTCTACTTGTACAAGCGAAAAGCTCAAAATCTGCTAGAGAACTGGTGTCTTTTTCATGAACCCTTTTAGTGACCATCTACAACTGGTTTTATTTATAAGAAAGAGAAAAGAAAATAAAAACTAAAACTATCCTACAAAAATAGAAGAGTGATCTTCTATGGAAAATACATTTTAAGAATCTGTCCATTCACAGGCAAAGAATCTCTTCTACCTGCTAAATCCTGCAACACAAACGTCGATGGGCCTATGACTTCTACAATCTGAAAAGGACCAAGCCACAGTTTCTGAAATTTTGTATGTTTGCCCTTTTCTTCATGAGCCTTATCCCATTTCAAAACTAAATCTCCCATCTGAAAATTCTTTCTGGTCATTATGCTTGAGTCAAAAGAGGATTTTATCAGCTCTTGGTGATGGGCATGGGTTTTCTTAGCTTGTTCTCGTTGTTCTTCTAATTTTATTATTTCCATTTGTCTTAGTTGTATGGAGGAGGTAGCTACCTCATCGATGTGTTGTACTAAAGACAAAGAGGGGATGACTAAGTGAGTTGGAAGAACCACTTCTTTCCCGTAAACTAAATTAAAGGGAGAAGTGTCGATTGAAGCTTTCTTCGTTATTCTATCTGCCCATAAAGCATTTACCAACGCTTTGTGCCAATTCTTTTGGTTTTGGTCGACTGTTCTTTTAATAATCCTGATCAGGTTTTTGTTTGTTGATTCAGCCAATCCATTACCTTGCGGATAGTAGTTGGCCGAATATTTCAGTTTGAACCCTCTTTTAAGTGCAAACTCAGTCATTGTGTTTCCAGAAAAGTATGAAGCATTATCAAACATTAAGGCCGTTGGCAATCCAAACCTAGTGATTATAAATTGATCTATGAATTCAATAATTTTTTCAGAATTAACTGTCTTGAGAGGAACTGCTTCTACCCATTTGGTAAAATAATCTGTTGTCGTGAGGATGTACCTATGCTGCTTAGAAGAGTGAGGAACGATCTCACCTATTATGTCCAAGCCCCACTGACTGAATGGTTGCTCGATGTTGATCGGCTGTAGTGGCATGGACGGTTTCTTTTGTTTCCCGGCAGCAGTCTGGCAGACTTGGCATTTCCTCACGTAACTGTGTGAGTCTTTGAACAACGTGGGCCAATAATATCCAGCACGTAAGATTTTATGTGCAGTAGCATCTCCAACATAGTGTCCACCTGCTGGTCCATCGTGGAGTTCCTGCAAAACCTTTTCAGCTTCAGTTTTCTCAAGACACCTAAGAAGCACAAAATCGTAATTTATTTTAAACAGAACATCATTTATGAGCTGGTATTGTTTAGCTTTCAATCTCAGAGCTCTTTTCTTGGTGTGATCCAGGTGTGATGGAGCATACCCGTTCTTAAGATAATAAATGGTGTCAGAATATAATGATTCTGCGTCGTTTAGGCTTACCTCATACGTATGTACCTCTTCAGATGAGTTCTCAGGAATTTGCGATGCTCCAACCAACATTTTGCAGAAGCCTTGACCTCTTACAATGTTTGCTGGTTTGATCTCAAGATCGTATTCTTGTAAAGCGGTGATCCAATTTGCTCTTTTTTCGCCCACATCCTTCTGTATCAGAAGGTTTCTTACCGCTGGAAACAGTACTATGACCTTAGTATGGGCTTTAAGTAAGAAAGGTCTGAAATATTTGATCGCTTTGAAAAAAGCATATGCCTATTTCTCCACGTCTGAATAGTTGAGTTCAGCACCTTGTAAATTCGAGCTAAAAAATGCGATTGGAGCTTCCGCTTTCTCTTGATTTGCTTGAGTTAGAATCGTGGCATAAGATTTCTCTGAGGCAAATGTGTATAAGATAAAAGATTCTGAAAATTTTGGGGTCGCTAAAGATGGAGTGTTAATGATAGCTTGTTTGATCAAGTTGAATGCTTCATCCTCATCTTGACCCCATTTAAAATTTGAATTCTTTTTAATCATATTTTGCAAAGGAGAAACAATACGTGAGAAGTCTGGGACAAATCTCTTCACAAAATTGATTTGACCAAGGAAAGATTGCATGGCTTTTTTGTTATGAGGCATGGATATTTCAGAAATTTCTTTGATTCTGTCAGGTTCAATGTGAATACCAGATTTTGACACTATGAATCCTAGAAGTTTTCCTTCACTTAATGCGAAAAAAGATTTATTCGGGTTAAGTGAAATCCCATACCTTAAACATCGTTGAAAGATTTGTTTCAAGTCTTTGAGATGGTCGCTTCGCTTCTTGGAGTACACTATTATATCATCCAGGTAAATCACTACAGATTTATTGACTAAACCTTTGAATGCGATGTCCATGGCTCTCTGAAATGTAGCGCCGACATTGATCAAACCAAATGGCATCTTCTGATATGCGTATGTGCCCCATTTAGTTCGGAATGTGGTTTTTAACTGATCATCGGGATGTACCAGCACTTGATTGTATCCTGAAAATCCATCCAAAAAAGACATTAATTCTGGGCCTGCTACTGCCTGTAATATCTTCTCCATAGGTGGGAGGGGAAAATTGTCTTTTTGACAGGCTTTGTTGAGATTCCGAAAATCGATACAAATTCTAATATCTCCGTTTTTCTTTCTAACGGGTACCATATTGGAGACCCATTTGGAATGTCTGACGGGGAAGATTATTCTGGCTCTCAATAACTTATTTAGCTCAGTTTTTATCTGATTTTCTAAATTGGGGTGGATTTTTCTGAGCTTCTGTTGGACAGGTTTTTCATTGTCAATCATAGGGATAGTGTGTTGAATGATAGAAGTGTCGTATGTATTCAGCTCATCGTAGTTCCAGGCAAAAACATGTCTGTATTGTCTCAAAAGACGGATATATGCTAATTTTTCTTCAGGGGCTAGGCCGTGGCCTAGATTAACGTTTTGTGGTTTCTCATCGGTTCCTAGGTTTACTAAATCGTAGTTCAGAGTCAAACTATAAAGTTTAGAATTGGTAGACCTTTTAAACCGACTTTTCAAATCATATAAGTCTTCTAACTTAACCACGGACTTAGGTATAGCATTATCAGTGCTATTTTGTTCTATTTAGTGATCATGATGGTCTTCGTCAATTATTTGATTTGAGTAGGATCCTTCAGAAGTGAGGAAATTTACAATGTCTGGATCGTCATTGAATACTCTCCAGTTTGTAATGTTGTCAGGGATGGACGGTCTAAAAATTAATTCTATTGAGAATCTATCTGGACTAAAATCTTTGGAGGGAATAAGTCTAGAGGCTACGTTAGCTAACAGGTCTGCGCTCGCATTTTGGAGTCTTGGGATTGACGAAATATTGAATGCTATGAAATGTGCAGTCAGATCTTGTACTAAATATTGGTAGTGCTTCAAATGACCTGATAGGCAATGTATGGTGTTACGTACCTGTTTGACGACAATCTCAGAGTCTCCGAAGACTTGAAGGTACTTAATGTTCAACCCGATTGCTTTGTATAGGCCTTGCACCAAGGCCTCGTATTCCGCTGTATTATTTGTGCAATCGAATTCAAGTCTGCACGTAAGCATGGTCTTATTTCCGTCTGGGCTAATCAGAACACATCCCGCTCCTGCTCCCTTGTTAGATTTAGAGCCATCAAAATATAATTTCCAAAACAAAGATGTATTTACAGGGTTATCTAAAAAATTAACACATTTTGAATTATGAGTTTGGGAAAAATTTTCGATTTGGGACAAAACTAAATTTTCTAAGTAAGGTGAGGTATGAGCATTGAAATTGCCGAGGAAAGAATCTACCGAGTAATTGCCTATGATACTGCTGTTGTATGCTATTGCTTCATTTTCTCCCTCCAATTCCGTCACTATGTACTTCTGGTGTAACTCTCGTTCAACCTTTATTTGATTCGGTTTACCATTGTAGGGTAACCACATGTGCGACCAGTCGGTTGAGAAGTATCCATGGAGTTTTTCAGACCAATCCCTGCTAAGAATTAAACCATAGAATTCAGGGATATCAGCTACTAGAATGTCAATAACCTGACATACCTTCGGGTTAGACGACAATCTTATGGTCACTTGATTAAGTTCACCAATCACTTCGACTTGAGATCGATCAAGTTGAACTATGTGCACCGAGGATTTTTGTGGTTGAACATTCAACTTGGCACATATTGATCTAGGTAAAATATTTGTTGAAGCACCATAATCTACCAAACAATTGTGCACGTTTTTGTTGAAAATTTCATAAGTGAGAAGAAAAGGGGGAGTGTGAGACCTTGATCTTCCTCCAATCAAGGCGATGTCATTTGGGTCAACCTTATTGATCGTGTTGGTTGGAGGTCTTCCCGTGTTGTGGGAAGCTACAGCTGTAGGCAAAGATGTAGTAGGCACGGCATGTAATTCTTTCATCATTATCTTCTGTTGATGCTTCAATTTGCTCAACTCATAAAGAGTGATATTAGCCCTAGTCTTTTTCATGTCATCAATAATGTTGTACTCCATTTCATCCGACACAATCAGTGTTCTTGATGGAGGTGTTTGATATGATTGGACTGGGCTAGATTGAGTCGCTTTAGCGGTTGTTTTCTTTGTTGCGACTTTATCTTTTGCTGCAGGGCTTGCGCCCTTCTGCTTAGGGGTAGTTTGGGGAGGATCAAGTTGATATTTGCTTCGTGTGCTAACTGGAAATACTTCTTGATCTTCTTCTTGTGGGAGGATGAAATCCCACATTCCTTGTAGTTCCACAACTTCTTCGTCATCAGTCTGCCCTTTAGTGGTATTCTCTTCTTCCTCTTCTTCTTCGGATTCGACGTTTGAGATAGCGTTGGGCGGTTTCACCTCCATTGAAGGATTTCTTTTAAAAGCTCTGTAGGGCTTTCTCGAAGAAGTTTCTGCTACTTGTTTTTTTATGTCAATCATCTCATTGGACATGGTTTTTAACACTTTTTGTAATCCTTCCAAATCGAAAGGATCTTTCGATTGTTTCTTCTTGGGGTCTTCCTTGTAGGAGATTTTCTTAGATTTGCGTTCCTCTATCGCAGATCTTTTTTCCAGGGCTACTACGCGTTTCTCTACTGCTATCGCCTCTGTCAAGTTTTCAACTAAGGTTGTCTTATTTTCCCTATCCACGAAGATTGCCAAGTTCGATGGTAAGGCCGTAATATACCATTCACATCTCACTTCTTCGCTGGGCTGGGAAGCAGTAGGAATTTTGTTGACGATTTTATTGAACCGTAAATTAAAATCTTTGATGGGTTCTCTAGCCTCGGCTTTAAGATTGGATAGGTCATTGATCAACGTCGTCGTTGATCTGTCATCACCAAACTTGGTAAGGAATTGACTTTGAAAAATGTCCCAACTTGTGATAGACCCGGAAGGTAATGAAAAGTACCATGACCTGGCTGTTCCTTGCATTGTGTAGGGAAAAAGCCGGACAACAACATCCTCATTGGTAACTCCGTTGAGATTAACAGAAAGCATGAAATTATTAATATGCTCTTCAGCTAACATGCCTGCTTCTGGATTGAACTTGGGTAGCCATTTCTTAGGATGGGCCGGTATTGGGCTCAGGGGTGGAGGCATTAAAACCGCCCCAGGATTGTTCCATGGAGACTGGGCCATCGTTGAGGTGCTAGCAAATGAAAGTGCAGAGGATGATCCCTGATTCTGGGAAGATAAAGATATTATGATCTTTGATGATTGAAGAGGAGGGGTTGTGGAAGATGGATGAGTGGTTTGGAATGAAGACGTGGGTGGCTTACTTCGCGGTGAGGGAGTTGAAATGGACGACGTAGATGAAAGAGTCTCACTGTCAGACTCTGGTGGTGTTTTCCTCGCTCTTTTCTTGGTGGGAAGAGGGAATTCAGTTGGCTGGATGCCAAATTTTTCACTCTTTAATCTGGTCAGGGGATGAGCAGGATTGTACTGCGAAGTCACGCTGCTTTGAGATTTATCAGACCTCTGAGTAAAAATAGAAAATCCCTGGAGTTTACGAATCAGAGTTTGAACTTCAGGGGGTTCAATGATAAATTGGTCTGAAATATTAGGGTATGTAGCAGCGGTTGATACTCGAGCGACTTCTGACTCTGGATTTAAACGTACTGGGGAAGTCGGGGGAGTTGATGAGGGCAATTTACTCTCAGAATGGTATTTAGATTTTGATTTAGGTGCCATTCATAGTTCGGGCCCTCCTTCTAGCGCCAAATATGTTGAAGCCCCGAAAAGCGGGTCGACAACAAGCGGGATACCCACCCGGTTCGGACCTTGGTTGGCAGCTCCTTATCCGTTTGGTATAGCAGGTCCGACTGGGGATAATGGGACCAGTTTCCCAATCTAAGGGGTGTGTGTGTGTGTAGAGTTGGATGATGTTGATCTAGGAGTGTTTTAATCTAATTTAATTCAAACTTCTAAACTAACTCTATGATATTGTAATCTAATAAAAACAACACATCTAATCTACGCTAACCCGGGGTGTATTTCTTCTATTATGCAATCTAAAGAGATTTCGAACAATAACTGGTAATAAAGATCATTCAGATATCATAAGAATAGAAATCAGTTAAGATAAACCATTCTGCATAAGAGGTTAAGCAAAACAGCTGTGAACAACATATCGCATAATAAGTTATTCATATATCAAGCACAAATAAATGACTCCACCGTACAAAAGTGCCAAATGGTAACCCACACATTCATGCATTAACATATAAACAACTGAAAACTGCATATCACTTTAAGAATATAAGTAGAAAATGGTCAAGAGATAAAAGTACCATTTATGATTGGTTCCACTCATAAGCTTCAAGTAATAACGATTTATCTCTACTTGTTCTAACATCTACTAAGAGTACAAAAGTGCAACATCAGTAACAGACATTAAATGCAAACATTGATAAATCTCGATCCATCCATTCACCAAAAACCCCCTTCGAGGGTGCAAAAGTGCATGTTCTGAGGACAAGTTTTTTGACAAATTTCCGGACCCTTCTCCAAATGCCTGAGAAGGGTTTAAATACTACTAACTAATTAATCTTAATTACATAAATTTAGGACACGGTTTCAAATGACCGCCCTTCTACTAAAGCAAATTTATTTCTAAAAATTGAATCTAATTTCTAACCGTTTCTGTATTTGCTCCTTAGTGCTGTAAGCAATGCAACATTCGCCTGGGAAGAGTCAGCTGTTTGCCTTCTCCTTTCGTTTGAGTTACGAAAATAGAAATAACAAGCGCTGGCACCGCTTCCTGACAAACTGGAAGATATTTTCCTCTGGCTTGGTGTATTCGCTGTGTATATACTTGGTAATAACCCAAATTTCTCTCAAACTGATTGTGCTATTGCTATTTCGGTTTCCGGCCTTGTGAATGACTGAACAAGTTAGGGACTTTGCTCTCTAAACAATTTTCTGTATTGAAAACTGCTTCCGTTCTTTGTTCCAGGCTTTTCTGGTGCGTTTTCCCTCTTTAGCGTTTTTCTTTTTGCTTTACCCAGTCTAAGCTTCAGGATCTTTTGTAAACATGCTGCTTTTGTGCGCCTTTGACTCTGAGTCTTGGATAGTCTATTTCCATCAGTATCTACTGAGTGATACTCTGGAATCCGCGGTCCTGCTGCATGCGGCATCCGTTTGCGAAGGCATCTCTTCTCTGTTCTCCGAGTATTGACGCTTTCCCCTTTTCCTTAGATGTTTCCAACACATTGATTTATATTAGTTGTTGTCTTACAGTTTACGCAAAGGAAAAGAGTAATGACGAAAAGATTGACATGAAAGCTTTAAGCTCTAATGAATGCATAATCATGATACTCATAATGAATTGACTCTTCGAAAAACACAACACAATCCTTCTCATATACTTTGGTGTACAATCATTAATTTCTTTTTAAGGCGCGCGCCAAATTTTGGTCTGCAGACAGCTTTCCTTGAATGCTGTGTCGAGGAAATTTTGCGATGAGTGATTTCTGCGACTCGCATCGCAGTGTTGAGGATTGCGTCGTTTAAGATGTGTCATCGTAGGAATTGATGATCGCATTCATCGTAGATCGCAAATCGCAGATCGCAATATCGCAGATCGCACTTAATCCTCCAATCATTGTGTGTTGCTTATGCGATGTTGCGATATGCGACGTCGCATATCGGCCGTCGGCGATTACTTAAGATTTTCATTTAAGAGCGCTTCACAATATAAGTGATGCAATGAATCTCGCATCGCTTCTTCGTAGCTTATTATGCGCATAGGAAAACGTCTCACTCTCTTCTCGCGATGCGATATAGCTTTAGGGAGTTAAAATACAAAAATTTTGATAAAATGTTTTTTTTTGGATTTTTTGTTAAGGGTCCCCATTTGCTTGGTGTTATTGCTAATACCAATCAAATAGGGGGGGTTGTTGGTGACCACAACAGACCACAACTACGAAGTTCATTTTTTAATACATTTTGTCTCGGTTTGGTTGTCTGAATATTTTGATGAGTGATAGGGGTTCGCACTTCTCGAATGAAACAATTTCTACCCTGCTTGAAGAATTCCAGATGTATCATCAGAAAATTATATCGTATCATCCACAAGCGAATGGTACAGGGGGAGCCTTTAATAAAATCTCAGAATGTGATTTGATAAATATTTTCAATGCAAATAGGAATGATTGGGATGTACGCATACTAACTATTCTTTGGGCATATAAAACTACCTGTAAGAAGTTGATTGGACAAACACCATTTAGGCTAGTTTATCGACAAGAGGAAGTAATGTCGATCGAGTATATTATGCCCAATTTGCAAATTTTTGCAGTAAAAAAGATGGCATATCGGGATACTATGGAAGAACGCCTCGCGCAGATAGTTGAACTAGAAGAAGATCACTTCCTGACAAGTTTTCATTAGAAGGTGCAGAAGGCTCGTGAAAAGTCATGGCATGATCGCTACATTCAACAACACACCTTTAAAAGTGGAGATTTAGTATTGTTGTATGATAGTAAGTTTATGTAGTTTCTCGTAAAATTTCAGATGCATTGTTTGGGACCATATATCGTCAAGGAGACTACGGATGGAGGCACAGTTCAACACGCGACGCTGAATGGTGAGCTATTTCTAGAGAAAATCAATGGGAGATGGTTGATTTGTATAGGGGCGATCCCACCCCTACGTAATGACTATATGAATGTAGGATAGCCTTAGTACTCCAGGAAGCTGCAAGGAAGTACGAGACTATAAACTACGCTGCCAGAAGAACAGTTTGGCGAAGAAAAGGGGTTGCACGACGATTGGAAGAAAGGCGCAGAGGAGAGTTATGTCGAAGGAGCTACACTAGCATGGTGGGTCTTGCACAGTCTGGCCAAAAAGTGACAGTTGGAAGCACTGTAGATGATTTTATGGCGAAATTTTTGTTAAAGGGGGTGGGGGAAGAGAATTTAAGGCATATATCTTTGGAAATCTACCGCCAAAAGCACATTAATGATGGAGATATGGACGGAATAGATGGATTTGAATTAAAAATTCACTATAAATACAACATCTCGCTCCACATTCGAACACTTTTCTTCCTGAGAAATTGCCTTGAGCCTTTGTTCTTTAGTTTTGCGCCAAGATAATTGTTACATGTCTGGAGGGGATTGTAAATAAATTCGAGAAAAGTTTTCTCAACAAGGATTTGGGTGGGAGGCAACTTTACCTAAGTGGCAACATGAAATATTATGGGAGAGAATGACTGTAACTTGACCTAACCCAATCCAATCTGTACCTACCACAGTGCCTAAGTCATTAAGGCCTAAACCTAATGCCTCCATGGAAAGAGAAAAGAAGCAAAAGAAGCCCTAGCAAGCACTCGTGCGGCAATTGTTGCGCAAGATTCCAACAGAGTTCCAACAAAAGGGTAAGATGGATAAAGCAAGTAGTCGATGGAACCCTTGGACTTAGATGAGGAGGAGTTAACTATGGGGATCGAAGAGATTAATGAAGATGAAGCAGTGTTGATTACTTGGCTACCACCTTATGTACCTCCTAGGGAATCCACGGCCAAGGTAACTAAAGACCCATTTTCGGAAAAATTCCAGGTCTCCACAACATTGTTGCTGAAGAATATACCTTTTGAGGGCAATCTGCTGGCCTGAATACCATTTTTGAACATGGAGGACTGGGACATGAGGGATCATGCGAAGTTGGAACCAAGAAAATATCAGAAGAAATTTTACTATGAGGAGTCATATGTTATACAGCTCAAACTGATGAAGTGGGTGACCGAAGTTGACTGCACAGGGCTACTCAATATGTTGTGGGTGCTGCATTTTAACCATAGAACCATTAACACTATTTGTGTGCATAAATTATTGACGTTGGTTCATGATGGGTACCTTTGGTTGGGAGGGCCCATTCCAATCACTGATATGTTGATTCACCGGATAACATTGTTGTCATATCAAGGAGTAGACCCTACGGATGCTTTCATGGGGAAATCACAAGAGAAGAAGTTGCAGACGAGATGGAGAGCGACTTTGGGTTGGTGAAGAAGTTGCACAGCTATTGGATTAGCTCAATATCTTATGGAGATGTGCAGTTTGTTGCACAAATATTGGCTAGGAAGATCATGAGGAAGTGTCGCGCTGATGAAGTGTCAGAACCAGTAGTATATCTAGCTGTACAGTGTGCCAAAGGAGTCCAATATAATTGGGCTAAGTATTTATGTCATGCATTTTTGGAATATTATCGTGAAGCCCAGGATGATGACAAGGTGTTCCACTACGCGTGGTTGCTTCTATTGATCGCACTAGTGGCATGGAGGACACTCGAGGAAAGCCAGTTCCCACAGCATAGTCCTGACTTATGTGAGGCCGCAAAATTTGCCTTGCTGTCGGAAACGAAGGACCCTAAGCGCGTCATGGAGACAAATATATTTTGGGTCATATTAAAATATGATTTGAGGATGGTGATTAACAAATGACCATGGTAATCACCAAGCTTGCATGCATAGTATGCTAACATTGTTGATTTCAAGGCATATTTTCATAATCTATTATCTACACGAAGAAAGATGCCACGGGCACATGGCATAAGTTGCCATACTTGGTCGTTGAAGATGACATTATGAGGGTCATCAGTAAATGGTCGAGCTACTGGCTTACCCCATCTAACACATGTGCAGGAACCAATAATGTTTTCGAAGGCCAAAAAAGGTTGTGCAGCAGAAAGAGGCTTCTAAAAAGGAGAGAGAAGCACCAAAAGAAAATGTCTCTACCAAAGAGACAGAAGTGCCAAAGGATAATATTGCCACCATGTCACAGGCCACTATTGACTTTAGCGAATCTGAAATAGATCACACCAATATAGAGGTAGCAAAAGAGGGTGAAGAGGAAGGAGGCACAGACATGGAGTCCCCCTTCATTGTCAGAAAGAGGCAGAAGTAGAGTTCCATGGGACCACGCAAGAAGCAGAAGTCTAACAACTCTGCAAGCACAACACCATTGGTCCTCACGGAGGGGGACCTGAATGAGATCGGTGATATCATTCGCAATAGAACGGATACTATTTGGAACCACATTGATGACCAGTACAAGTAGACACTGGACAAGGTGCAGCAGCGCCTGAAGGAATTGTAGGTCCAAACAGGGGTTATTCAAGCGAGTGTACGACAATCAAGCCTGAAGCAAGTGAGCGTGACAACAGAGACCACCACAGACATCTGTGCAGTATAGTTACCAAAGGGATCTTTGCACGTTGAGACTACAGAGGACAAGACACACCTATTGCATCTGAAGAATTTGATCCTTAACCTTGCGGCACTCCCTATTCAAAGATTGCATGAGTTGTATCAAGGCAGCTTAGATGAGCTCATAGTTCGGGAACAATGGGAATTTATAGTTATTAGAAAAGACAAAGCCAACAACTAGTAAATGTTCGAGGAAAAGGCACAGGCATTCAAAGAATGGTAAGAATTCATTGTGTGTAGTCCGCAGCTGGAAGAAGCAATAGTGCAGGCCTGTAGTGAGCTTCTCGAACTACATATTTCAATAGAAGCAGCCTGAGCAGAGAAGATCGAGAAGCTAGCTACCGCTGTGAAGGAATCAAAGGAGGAAATCGGTAAGGTCCGTTTTGAGCTGCAACTGCAGATATCGGAGCTTCAACTTAAGCTGCAGCCAACTACTCCTCCGGAAGTCAGAGAGCAGCATGAGGTTGCCATTAAAGAAGACATGACTACTTTGGAAGTTGCAGTCAAGGGTTGCTGTTGGGCGTGAGATCCCCCAAGGGAAGTTTTGGGGCTTAGAGCCTAGATTTTGGCCAGTTTTGTAATTCCAATGTAAAAACTTTGCATTTTGTGGGCATGGAGTGTATAGTTTGTTAAATAGTCATAGGGTTGTCCGCCCTTAATTTTGATAATGTAATGTCAGCTGTAGAAGATCTACCCATGGTCCGTGGACCATGGGATTGTATAAATAGATCGAAGCTCTAAGTATTTAAGGCAGCTAAGCAAATCACAATATGGAAAATATATGATGTATGCGAGATAGTTCTGAAGTGTAAAGTCTAGTTTTGGGTCGTAGCATAGGAAGAGGCTCTGCAACTGAGTACGTAGAGGCCTAGTAGTCTACAGTTGAGTGCGCAGACCCCTGCAGATGAGTGTGCAGGGTGAGTCAACTTTGTAAACAGTGGAAGTATTAATAAAGAGAAATTTCTATCAATTTTGCGTCTTTATTCCCTGTTTTATGCATCTCTTATATTGGGTATGAATTTCACTTTTAATGCTTATATGATGCGTGAATGTGTATAATTGTATTGGATAAATGAACGCAAGATATAATATTTGTTTACGTGAGGATAATCAAGACCTGTTAATAAGATAATTAAGATACTTGGCGTAGTTTAAGAGATATCACAGTTCACTACCTTAGCAATGCGAAAGGACTTTAGCCCTTGGTGAGTGTTGTGCGAAAGTTGATTATAACAAATCGCGAAGGTATTGAAGGGTAGAACATTGTGTGAAGTGACTTGCGCGAAGGCAAGTTTAGTTGGACTAAATCAACATCACATCCATCTCAAGGGTGCGGAAACTTGGTTCCAGCATCGCCCATACTACTTCGAGTGAGACTTCAGCCTGCGCTCCATGGGCTGATGCCGAAAGGACCAATAGTGTAGGGATTTGTTTGGCTAAATAACTCTAAACCTGGGCCAGGCCCCCATAAGCCAACAAATGGTTCCATTGCTGGGACCAGAATCTTCATGAGAGATGTGTGATGTCATATCATTAGAATCCAACTAAGAAAGAAATTGAAGGTTGGTTGGACAAAAGAATTCATGAGTTCACGGCGCAGGAGAATAGAAACCTACAACTATCAAAAGAAAAGTGGCTAGACAACTACCTGTATACAGAGATCCACGAAATATTTTTCACGTCCTTCCCTACTAAGTTATATGAGTGGATCGCGAAGCTAGCAGATAGCCAAGGAAGGTGGAAACTTGATGGTCCTATTGTGTGGACCCCAGAGCTGGTGCGAATATTGGAAGCATTAGAGGATAAGATCGAGCGTGTCGTCGATCATTGGCTTGATCATATTATAGGAGGATTTGTTACTAAGTTCACGGTTGACACCTCAGTCAGCTACAGTGAGGCAGAGCGACGCTTTCTCAAAGGACTGCAAGGTAAGTACGTAAAGTATTTGAATACTTGGATTAAAATGATGTTGTGTGAAAAACAGGTTATGTAGTTACCTTGATGTTTGGGGCTATGTGAAGTAGAAAGGTTTATAGGAACGAAGGAAATAAGGGTCCATAAAATAACCCCTTGATTTCACCTCTGTGAGGAGACGAGGAAGAGCTTGTGAAGGTCTCTCCATGAAGTGCTATTCATAAGATAAGAAAAAGAATCCCACGAATACCACCTCCACCCACACACCCACCGGCTTCACCTCCATCACCTCCATCTTCACCCATACCAACTCCATGACCACCGCGATTCAATATGGCAAGCACAGTGAAGTTGCCTGTGTTCAAAGGTTTGGGAAATTAGGATCTAGACCAATTCTGGTTCATTGTAAGGGTTGTATGGGAAGCACAAGGTGTTACATATGACCATATAAATAAGGTGACTCTAGTTAGTGCCCTATAGGATCACACGCTGACCTGGTATATTAAGTACTCCAATGATAACCTGAATGCGAGAGTCGCAGATATCCAAGCAGCGCTAAAGAGAGAATTTAGCAGGCCTAAATTTTAAGTGTAGTTGATCATTAGATTTAAAGAGATTACGATGCTACCAAGCAAGACTCCTTGGGAGCTGGATCAAAGGATGAAATGTACAATTCATGAAGCAAATATGAATCTGATAGATGGACAACATCGCGAGTGGTTTGTAGCTTCGCTGCTACCACATTTAAGAAGTGCGCTATTGCAGCAGAAGATAACAACTTAGGGAGAGGCTTGAGAGATCGCTATGAGGCTACATGAGACCCCAATGCAGGATCCTAATTTGGGAGTTCAGCAGATCCACACGTAGCTGAAGAATCTGTGCCTTGAGATGCAGAGTTTGAAATAGGACAGGACGGTTCGACCAGAAGTGCACGAAGAACTTTGGTGCGTAAAATGCAAGAGCTAGGGTCATGACAAAGACCACTGCCTGATTTTTAAAAATTACCTTGCAAGAGGAGGACCGATGCCTTTAAGGCAAGAATATCAAGCATGACCTAGTGCGGCACCTACTATGTGGTGCGCAATTTGTCAAATAGCTGGAAAACATGCCACGGACAATTGTCACTTGTTATAGAAGTATACGCAAAATTTGTAACAATTGTTATGTAACTTTTGCAGGTCGGTGGGACATGACAAGTGTACCTATAGAAGTTACGAGTTGATGATGGATAGAACCCCCACCTACAGGGTTCAAGCTGAAACATGGCCCCTTGACCAAAATGCAAGAATGGCGCGAACAGGATTTCAGGGGCACAAACGAGGCCGAGGTGGAGGAGAACCTGAACGCACCCGTCGTGCAAGTATTGCACATTGTTCGATCATGAGACAAGATATTGTCCTACGCTGATAGCTAGGATACACGACAAAGGAGCACTACCACCTCCCTCGACTCAGAACCTACAGAGGATGAGGTATGAGTCGCGCGAGGAAAACCCGAATGTAAACATTGTGCTCTGTAGTGGAATTGTGACGAGAGATGACAAAGACAAACAACCAAAAGATAGTAATTTGGTTCACAAATCTTTGGCGAAAGAAGAAGAGTTTGATTTGGAGCGCGCTTGGGAAACCTTCATGGAAGCCAAGAAGAGCTTCACTGATGCCTCCACTTCAGGAAGCAAAGATAAACTGGAGCTGGAAATGGACCCATCCATGCTGACAACTTTCCTTGAAACATGTATGAAGTTACTACGTGACAGTAAGGCTGTGAAAGGGTTACAGGAACTCATCAACAGATGCGCTGGGACCGTGCTAGGAGAACCGTGCGTAGTCTGGAAGATCGGAAAGCATAAGACAAGGATAGGCCATGAAATGAGACTCACAACGCAGATCAGAGAATATGAGATGGATTAAGTCATTCTTGATTTGGGATCAGATGTGAATGTTATACAGAAGCAGACATAGGAGCAAATGGGAAAACCTGCGCTGCAATGGTCTCTAATTTAGCTGAGAATGGCAAATCAGTAGAGATAATACCCATGGGGCAATTGTAGGGAATAATTGTGGATATTTAGGGAGCGAGCGTGCTAGAATATTTCGAAGTAATAGAGATTGTTGATGACATCAATACCTACCCTGCGCTCCTAGGAATTGATTGGGCCACTGATATGAACGGGGTAATTAATTTGAAAAAGTGAAAAATGATCTTTGAAAAGAAGTCACTGCGTGTAATTATACCCTTGGACCCTGCTGAAGGATCGTGCTATATGGAGCAGGTTTGTGACTATGAAAGTGATGATGATCTGCACTGCATCTACAAGATAACAGTGCGAGACCAAGACTAGCTAAATGCCACCGTGGATGGGCAGATTTCATGGGAGTGCGAGAGTTCCTGCACTTCGGATTCCAATGAAGAAGTAGAATGATGGAAAAATCGGTTACATGAAGTAACTACACTAAACTGCAATATGATGACAAGGTTGCTACGCTGCATGTCGACAGAAGTAAGATATCTTCCTACTTATAATGGTCTAAATGAGGTAAATACCTTCTTGGATGCATTTGAAAGGAAGGTGTCGGAAAAGCAAAACTTCGAGGCCTTGGAATGGGTACTGCGCGCTATGCTCCCGAGATGGTTGGGTATGCACAAAAGAAGCTTTGATGATTGGCACGAATGTAGGAGAATGATGCGCACACCATTTGGGAAGCCTGAGATGCGAGTGACAGACAAGCATGATGGGCAAGATGATCCATGCACGCATCTGGCCAAGTGGACGCAGGCCTATGGAGAATAGCCACAACCTGAGTGGGTGCACCTGTTCTGTCATACCCTAGATTTTATACCAATGAACTGGTATATAGAAACAGAGCTTCACCATGGGGTAGGTGAATGGCATATCCTACGCGAAGGGCTCATGATGACCTTCAGTTTTGAGGATGGGTGGGACAGTATTGATGAAGCACTACAAGAGGTAAAAGCAGCCATCTTTAGGATACCACAGGAGCTGGTAGAATTGATTCAGCCTAAATGGGCTACTCAGCTGAGTCGTGCGCTGGAATTTTATAATGTAATTGCTAAAGAGGAGGATGAGGATCCACGAAATATTAACATTCCATAAACAAAATGCCACTGAGAGGTTCACAGACCACAGATTGAGAACCCTGATATAACCGCGCCAGTGAAAACTAAGCAGGTAAACATTGGTATGGAGGCAGAACCTAAATTTCTGAAGATCGGAGACTACTGGGACGAAGCGATGGTGGATAAGATCACTGAATTACTCCGTGAATATCATGACGTATTCCCGACCAAGTTTACAGATTTGAAAGGAATAATCAGAGATTTAGGAGTAATGAATATCATGTTAAAGTCTGACGCGAAGCCAATTAAGCATAGGCCTTACCACTTAAATCCGAAATACAAGGAGAAGGTTTGCGTAGAATTAGACAAAATGCTCACAGCAGGCATCATTGAGCCTGTGGAAGAATCCAATTGGGTAATCCCAATCTTGGTACAAGAGAAGAAGCAGAAGGATGAGATAAGGATATGCGTGGATCTCCGAAAATTGAATGATGCTTGTGTGTATGATCCATTCCCAACTCCGTTCACGGATGCAGTGTTGGACGATGTAGGAGGTCAGGAAGCATATTCTTTCACTAATGGGTTCTCAGGGTACCACTAGATCAAAATCGTGCTGAAGGATAGGAGCAAGACAACCTTCGCGACTGAGTGGGGTTGCTTATAATATACTGTCATGCCGTTTGGATTGAATAATTCCCCTGCTATCTTTTTGTGCGTGGTTGTTGTGACATTTAGGGAATATATTCATAAGTTCTTTGAGGTCTATTTTGATGACTGGATTGTATTTGGGCTGGTTAGGTGCCATGTAGTGAAGTTGCACTTGATGTTGGGTACCTGCTGAAGATACCAAATCACGCTCAACCTTAAGAAGTGTCTGTTCCTTGTTCCTTTTGGGAACCTGTTGGGGAATGTGGTTTGTAAACAAGGGCTGATGGTAGACCCCACAAAGATCCCAGTGATTTTGAACTTGGAAGCACCGAGAAGTGTGAAACAATTGTGTGCCACTCTGGGACATACAGGATATTACAAAAAAGTTTATCAAAGGCTATGCCAAGATCACCGCGCCGACGAAAAAATTGTTGAAGAAGGATGCCACGTTCTGCTGGAACGATGACTGTAAGAAAAGCCTAGATATATTGAAAGAAAATATGGTTACTGTGCCAAACTGGAAGAAAGAGTTCCATGTACATGTCGATGCGTCGTGTATAGTGCAGGGGGTAGTACTGACACAGGATGGTGGAGAAGGCTTGGATCACCCTATCGCATTCGCAAGTTGCAGATTATCCAAAGCTGAGAAGAACTATTCCACCACTGAGCGCAAGGGACTAGCTATGGTATATGTGCTCCAGAAGTATCAACACTACTTGCTAGGAGGCCACTTTAAGATGTATACAGATCACTCCGCACTAAAGTACCTGGTCAATAAGCCTGTGTTGGGGGGGTGCATTTGCAGATGGATTTTATTATTCCAAGAATATGATTTCGAAGTTGTTGTGAAGCTTGGACAATTGAACGTGAGACTAGATCACCTATTGTGCATTGAGACTGGGGAGGAACCTACTAATTTGAGGAAGGATTACCCGACGTGCAACTCTTTGCTATGCGCGTAGTGGATGGACATTTTGAAGATATAATTCACTTTCTAACAACTGGAACTACGCCGAAAAAATACTCTGTCCAACAGAAGAAGGAATTAGTGGTGCGTGCAGTAGATTTATCTGTCATTGTTGGGCATCTATACAAGATGGGGAATGACGAAATACTGCGAAGGTATGTACTTTAATTTGAACGAAGAATCATCCTCACGGATGATCATGGGGGTGTTTTGGGAGGACATTATGCAGGAAGAGCAACTGCGTAGAATATTCTACATGTCGGGTTGTGGTGGCCAACCCTTCATCAGGATTCAAAATCTTATTGCAAGGCATGTGATGTATGTCAGCGAATAGGAAGGCCATCACAGAGGGATGAAATGCTTTTGAATCCAAAAATGACGTTGCAACCTTTCGAAAAGTCGGCAATAGATTTTGTAGGACCTATTAAACCTCAAGGAAAGACAGGTGCAAGGTATATTATCACTGCGACAGAGTATCTGACTCGTTGGGTAGAAGCGCAGCCAATGAAGGATTGCATAAGCATGACTGCCACAAAGTTTTTATTTGAACACGTACTGATGCGATTTGGATGTCCGAAGATCTTGATGAGCAATCATGTTATGCACTTCCTTAATGAAACAATCAATGTGCTGACGGAGGAGTTTCAGGTGTATCATCAGAAGAGCACACCGTATCACCCATAGGCTAATGAGACAATAGAAGAATTCAACAAAGAACTAGAAAACGCACTGACCAAGGTATGAAATGCACAGTGAAGTGACTGTGACCTATGCATACCTGCAGTGTTATGGGCTTATTGGATGACATGCAAGAAACTAACGGGATAGACACCTTTTAGGCTTGTCTATGGAGTGGAAGTCATAATGCCTATGGAATACATCATACCTAGCCTGTGCATAGCAGCGCTCACAAGTATGATGGATCGTGGAGCCCTGGAGGAGAGGCTTGCGCAGCTGGAAGAGCTCGAAGAAGAACGATTTTTGGCTTGATTCCACCAGCAGGTCCAAAATCAGCGCGAAAATACTTGGCATGATCGACATATTAAGTTGCACACATTCAAGGTAAATGATCTAGTGTTGTTGTATGATAGTAAGTTTGATAAATTCCCAGGGAAATTTAGAATTCATTGGTTAGGGTCATATGTTATTAAGGAGATTACAAATGGAGGCATGGTACAATTGGTAAAGTTAAATGGAGAGCCCTTCCCAGGAAAAGTAAATGGCAGTCGTTTGAAACCATATACAGGTGGCCCGACCACCTGACTAGCTGACCGAAGCACAGTCTTAGTGCTCCAAGTAGATAAAAGGAGGCGTGGGACTATAAACTACTCTGCCCAAGGACTACATGATGTCAGGACTGCGCACAGTAGTGAAGTGTCACAGGGTCCGCGACAGTGCGGGGGTAGCAGTGGTTCAAGTTCATCACCACCTTGCAGGAGGACCCAAACATAAAGTTCCTGGAGATAGAGGCGCATGAGCTGCAACAAAGATACAATGAGGTAAAAGGGACCGCGTAGATGGTTTCCCTTACACAAAGGCTTGCAAGGATGCAACAAGTAAAGGCGCTCAAGGAGCAGGTGGATGCTGCTCGGCATAAGGAAGCAGTTTTGAAAGTGCGCCTATAGCCATGGATTGATGAGGCATATACCATTACAACCTCCATTAAAGAGAAGCTCACGCAACTGTAAGAAAATTAGGAAAGGATTCAGGGTAGTAGTTCGACGACAACGGTCACCGAACAATGCGTAAAGGAAGTTCAGGAGGCAGCTGCTTAGTGTGCTGCCGAACTTGCAGTGATCTAATAAGAGTTGGGACGTCTTCACGCAAAGATATCTGCACCTAAAAAGTGACTCGAGGGTGAGTCACGATGTTTGTGTTGGGGGGCTGGTGGGCGTGGGATCCCCCAAGAGAAGTTTTGGGGCTTAGAGCCCAGATTTTGGTCAATTTTGTAATTCCAATGTAAAGACTCCACATTTTGTGGGCGTGAGTACGTAGTTTGTTAAAGATTCATAGGGTTGTCTGCCCTTAATTTTGATAATGTAATGTCGGCAATAGAAGATATACCCATGGTTCGTGGACCATGGGATTGTATAAATAGAGCAAAGCTCTAAGTAGTTAAGGCAACTAAGCATATCACAATATGGAAAAGGTATGATGTATGTGAGATAGTTCTGAAGTGTAAAGTCTAGTTTTGGGTCGTAGCGTAGGAAGAGGCTCTGCAGCTAAGTGCGTAGAGGCCTAGTAGTCCACAGCTGAGTGCATGGACCCCTGCAGTTGAATGCGCAGGGCGAGTCGAGTCTGTAAATAGTGGAAGTTTTAGTAAAGGGAAGTTTCTATCAATTTTGCGTCTTTATTTCCTGTTTTATTCATTTGTTATATTGGGTATGAATTTCACTTTTAATGCTTATGTGATGTGTGAATGTGTATAACTAAGATACTTGGCGTAGTTTAGGAGATATCGCAATTCGCTGCCTTAGCAGCGTGAAAGGACTTCAACCCCTGGTGAGGGCTGCGTGAAAGTCGATTATAACAAATCGTGAAGGTATTGAAGGGTAGAACAGTGTGCGAAGTGACCTGCATGAAGGTAGGTTTAGTTGGACTAAACTGACATCACATCCATCTCAAGGGTGCAGAAACTTGGTTCCAGCATCCCCCCATACTGCTTCAGGTGAGACTTCAGTCTGCACTCGGCGGGCTGATGCCGAAAGTGCCAGTAGTGTAGGGATTTGTTTTGATAAATAACTCTAAACCTGGGTCAAGACCTCATAAGCCAACAGTTGCAGCCAGTTATTTTAACATACCATGGAGATGTGGACCTCACTACAGAAGGATCCACACTTGCAGAAAGTCGAAGCTAATATATGAGAAAAGCATGTGCAATTCGATGAGATCAAGGCTACAGTGCAAACCTTAACCCAATGCAAAGTTTCACTAGACTGCAAGAGGGAAAGTTCATCTAGACCCATATTGATGAGCTACGTTGGAAGGCATCCATCATATCCTCAAGGACGCAGCCCTGGGCTGATGAGGCAAGCCAGTTGACAAATATGGTTTTTCAAAGAGCATAGCAGCTTCACTTTCCATATGGGTTTTTCTTTAGAAATGGTTTCCTAGGTCATATCTTGAATCAAATGTGTTTGTGATATTTTATTTCATTTTTCTCTATTTTCTACATAATTTTAATTCATATGCATACGCTATTAACAATAATCTACATATCCGGGATTCTAGAGGGAAATAAAATTGTAATAGTGTAGATTTAAGATTATTAAATATAATTTTATCATATATGTTGTGATGAACTGTCTGGTGGAATATCCATGGTAATTTACGAAGAATAATATTGGTATCTGAGTTTTATTTGGGTATATTGTGCAGATTTGTAGGGGACCAAGATTGGCAGGGCCAAAAGTTGTAAAACTCTAATCATGGCCAAAGAATCTATGAATAACCCTTGTGATCTTACAAAGGAGAAGTTTTCGTGGCTAGAACAACAAGTCGTGGATATAAATTTCAATGCAAATCTCCTCATGACATCCCTAAGAAAAATCTTGGGATATTCAGAGAGGATGGGGGTTCTAACACAAAGAACGGATTAGAGGGGATATTAGGAGATCGGGAAGAAACATAGAACTAACTGAAGAAAGGACATGTTGTACCTTAAGAAACCAATTTATTGGCTGTGTAGAAATTGTGCGTAAGACATTAATGATTGTAATTACTGTCACTTGATTATATGTTGTGTTCTCAAATGAAGGACCTGGAAAACTTGGTTTTTAACTATTAATACATATGTGACTTTAAAATCTCAGAATGCCATTTACTTGTTGAATATAAATGATAAATGAAGAAGGAAGAAGTCAGAGACAATATGCTACTTTACAAAAAATCTATTATTTGTGATACTTGGAAAAGTTAAAGATAATATGCTGGTCTTTCATAGAAACTACTATCTATAACTTAGAAAAATTATGAAAATGAGAACTGAATCATAGATAATATGCTGCTTAGCACAAAAACTACTATCTGTGACCCTTGGAGAAGTTAAAGATAATATGTTGCCTTACACATAAACTATTATCTATAACTTAGAAAGGAAGGTGAAAACTTCAAGTATAGGAGTGCTCTTTTAAGGAATTTTAACTTTATCTGCATAAGCATATAAAGACCTGTAGCTTCATTACTATACTTGAAAGAAGAAAACATAAGATGACACATGACAGAGAAGTTACAAAATTATACCCAACAATTCATGGAAACTTCTGATTCTTTCATAAATCAACAGTTATATCAGGAATACAGTGGCCTAGTCTCCAGGTTCTCCAAAATTCCAACAACAACCCTTTTTCTTTGTAGTTTTTCCTCTTTTATACATTGGGAATAATTACTGAACTCTGAAACTATCAAACTACTTAACTGTTTCTCTAACTATCTGAAGTAAAAATTATTACAGAATTTTACAAAGGGTAAAAGACACCTCAAAGAACATACAATAACAAGAAATAATTGAACTAGAAGATGAGGATAAATGCTGGCTTTTCGGCTCTGTTAATCAGCTCTTGAGTTCATCTTTGGATGCTTTAATAATTCTTAATCCGCTTTAACCATAATTAACCGCATTAGACTTTGACTTGTGCAAAAACTAGGCTTATGTATATATTGGGCGTTTTGATTGGCCAAAATACAAAGAAAACATGCCCAACTGCCTTTTCTTTGGATTTGGTTTTAACACTAATTTTCCCTTTATACAACGAAATTAATGCTAATCTTTGGTTTACCGTGGAACTCAAAAAGAATTAAATTAGCTGCATAAATCCATCGGATTTGCCCATTCAATGCTCCATTGACTTCGTATCACAAATTGCAATCGGCCCTTTCAAATGATATATCAATACAAAACTTAACGATATGCGATATAACGGACACGCCGAGAGTTTAAAACCTAATGCATATATTTTCGGGTTCGGCTAGTGGTGATTTCATATAAGTGCCGTTGCATTTTGCAATTGAGATTTAATCGCATCGCTAACACATATATATATCAGGTCCATTCTCCACCATAGATTTCAACCCTAGGATCTGACAACTGCTATCAATTTTGGGTGGACTGCTTGCATGAGAGTTACCCGCCCGAAATGAACGGTTTTTCTCTCTCCTCTAGTTGCTGTGTGTCAACCATTGAATGGAATCAGATGCTTTCCTCTAAATACCATTTACCCTTTTGCATCCGCCCGAAATCCCGCTTAGAGATTTAAATCCGCCCTTCATCTTGGTTAACACTTGGACTTGTTCACGCCCGATGAACATAGATCTTTGACCATCGATGGCGGCGATGCTCCTTCGGATTTCTCTTTCACCAACGCTTCTGTTTAATCTCCACCATTCATTCCTTGATTCCAATTTACATGATTTAGTCTAGATCATTCATTTCCTTCGACCTCATCTGTTGATCTCCAAGATCCAATGGTTCTTGTGTGTTCATTCTTCATATGTCCCCTCGCTTTGACTTTGCACCATTTCTTCAGTATTTTGTGGTTCTGGGGTTTTCTTTAGGGTTTTGGCCTTTCATTTTCCCACTTCTCAACTCTCTCTGAGCTTGACTTCTGTGAATTCTCACTTCGCTGTTATTCTTGGGCTTTACAACATAGTATCTATATATATATATATATATATATATATATATATATATATATATATTTCGATTATGGCTCTGTATAACCATTTAATATTATGATTTAACTTGATCACATGGGTATACTGGGACCGATTATTTTATACTTGTTCCTTTAGCAATTCCGTTATGTCATTATCACTTGTTCCTCTTGATTTTATCTTTTTTGAAATATTTTCAAGTTCTTGAATGAAAAATGAATACTACAAGCAACAAAAATGCATGTTACAACAGGACCTGAAAAAGATCAACCCAATTCGAGTTTCGTGAATCATTCACAATACCTATTTAAAATGGAAGTGAAGCTCGATATTAATTTGTGCCAAGGTGAGATTGATGCTATAAAGCTAAATCACTAGCTGCAGCAAGTAGAAGTGTATTTTAGTTTCCATCAAATTGAGGAAGAACAAAAGATTTAATTTTTGTAGCTAAAATTAGAGGGGCATTCCCTAACTTGGTTGGAAATCCACACAGACACCTTCAGGTTAGAGAGATATCCTCCAGTGACTAAGTGGGAGGACTTAAGAACCCTCATAAAGCCACGGTTTTACCCTATTGTGTATGTAGAGGACCAAAGATCTAGTGGTACTACATCAAGAAAATGCAGGGGAAAAGCATGTAGGAGTACACCATAGAGTTCAGAATGATGGCCATAATGTTGGGAAACTCCCGAAAGAACCCAGATGTACTCCTCAAGTATTTTTGGGGTCTACAAAACCATATGTGGAAGTAAGTGACATTGTTAAATCTCATATCGACGGAGGAGGCTTGCGTAAGGGCATAGTACCTAGAGAACATAGGCCTGAAGAAAGGGAAATCAAGTAGATTGAAGAAGACACATCATGATGCTTCTAAGGAGGGGAAGAAGAAGCATAAAGGGGGGAAATATAAAAATACGGTAGCCACAACACATTAATGCAAAGATTCCAACAACCACTAAACCATTGATGACCATACAGAGGAGAAGTGTTGGAAGTTGCATCCAGAGCTTAACCTGAAGAACAAAAAGAATGATAATAATAAGAAGAATATCATGGCCACTGATTTTAGAAACCACGTTGAAAGTAGCTTCGATGTGCATGAGAAGATCGTTTGTACATCAGTGCAAAAGGAGGTGAATTTGAGTATCCTTTAGCAAAAAGAACAGAAAGATATGACAAAATTTTTCCATATAAATATATAGGTCAAGAAGGAAAAAATTGATGCTCTATTTGAATCATGATCACAAAAATCTCATCACAGTACAGTTGGTCAAGAAGTTGGTGTTTGAAATTCATGATCATCCAAGCCCATATCCATTGGGGTGGGTAAATAAGGATGCAAAGTTGAAGGTAAAAAAATAGTGCAAAATTAGATTTGTTATTAGTGTTGATTTTATTGATGAAGTAGAACTAGATGTGGTTCCCCTTGATGTATGTGGAGTCAATTTTGGGAGTCCCTACACATACATGTGAGATTCAATATTCATGCGGAAATCCAACCAATATCGGCTCATCAAGTATGGAAATTTTTTCACCATAAACACACACAAATGCAAGTCAATAAATTCGTTGATAAGTGCCTACCAAGCCAAGAAATTGATTAGTTACAACTTCCAACAAGATGTTTTATTGTTTTTAAGAGAAAATTAATTTGTAGAAGATTCAGTAAGAGGAAAGGAATCCCTGGATGGGTGTATTAGGAAATAGAAACAACAACTCACAGACTTGTTATAGGCATACAGGGATGTGCTTTAGGATCCTAAAGGGTTACCACCTAAGAGGGAAGTGGAGCATGAGATCCAGTTATTCCTGGGCTCCCTATTGCCAAACATTGGGTTGTACAAGCAATATGTTATAGAAGCAAGTGAGGTGAAGAAATAGTTCTAATAAATACTAGAACAGAGTTTCATTCAACTAAATACATCACCATGTGGGTCACCCAACGTCATTGTGCCAATTAAGGATGGGACTTGGTGGATGCCTAGAGATTACAGGGAATTGAACAAGATCATGCTCAAGAATAGCTACCGTCTACCTAGGATAGATGAATTATTGGATCAGTTACAACAAGAAAAATTCTTCACCAAGATGGACTTAAAGTTTGGATATCACCAAGTTCGAATAAGAGAAGAAGATACCTGGAAGACCACCTTCAAAAATAGGCAAGGTTTGTCTAAGTTTTTAGTCATGCCATTTTTCCTATGCAATGCACTCACTACATTTATGAGATTAATGAATGATGTATTGCGCCCTTTTATAGATTCATTTGTTATTATCTATTTGGATGATATAATGGTATATAGTGCTACCTAGGAGAAGCAAATTTCACATTTGACGCAGGTGCTAGAGACATTAAAGAAGCACCAACTTCTAGCAAATCTCAAGAAGTGTGAGTTTGCACAACAATATTTGGTGTATTTAGGGTATGTGACAGCTGGAGGAGAGTTGATGGATCCATGTTGGCTTTTGGGAGCCTGACCTAGGTTTAGAGTTAGTTAGCCAAACAAATCCCTACACTACTAGCCCTTTCGACATCAGCTCGTGGAGTGTGGACCGAAGTCTCACCCGAAGCAGTATGGGGGGATGCTGGAACCAAGTTTCCGCACCCTTGAGATGGTTGTGATGTACGTTTATTCCAACTATACTGGCCTTCATGCAAGTTGCTTTGTTCTCTATTCCACCCTTCAATACCCTCGCGAAGTGTTTCAATCGGCCTTCATGGAGCCCTAACTAGGGGCTGAAGTCCTTCCGCACTGCTAAGGTAGCAAACAACGCTATTTTCCCAACTAGGCTAAGTATCTTACTTATCTTATTGACAGATCTTAATTATCTTCATGTAAACAGATATTCTAACCTACGTTCACTTAACCAATACAGTTATACGCATTCGCACATCATATAAGCATTAGGAGTGAAATTCATACCCAATATAACAGAAGCATAAATAGGAAATAAAGATGAAGAAATGATAGAAACTTCTCTTTATTAAAACTTCCAAATGATTATAGACTCAACCTGCCCTGTGCACTCAGCTACAGGGGTCTGCGCACTTAGCTGCAGACTACTAGGCCTCTATGCACTCAGCTGCAGAGTCTCTACCTAAGCTATGACCCAAAAATTAGGCTTACACTTCAAATTTATCTCACATACATCTTCATTATTTGATCTATGTATTATGCTCTAACTACTTAGAGCTTACCTCTATTTATACAATCCCATGGTCCATGGATCACGGGTATATTTTCTATAGCCGACATTACATTATCAAAATAAGGGCGGACAACCCTATGACTCTTTAACAATTACGCACTCCGCGCCCACAAAATGTGGAGTCTTTACATTGGAATTACAAAATTGGACGAAAATCTGGGCTCTAAGCCCCAAAACTATCCTTGGGGGATCCCGCGCCCAACAAGCCCCCAACACAAACATCGTGACTCGCCCTCGAGTCACTCTGCAGGCGCAGAGATCTTACTGCAAAGACCTCCCAGCTCTGTTTGGATTGCTGCAAGTTTGGCAACGCACTAAGCGGTAGCTTGCTGAACTTCCTCTACGTGTTGTTTGTTGACTGTTGTTGTTGAACTAGTGCCCTGAATCCTCTCCTGAGTTGCTTGCAGTTGCACGAGATTTACTTCAATGGAGGCTGTAATTGTATAAGCCTCGTTGATCCACAATTGTAGGCGCGCTTTCAAAACCACCTCTTTATGACGAGCGACATCCACCTGTTCCTTGAGTGCCTTTGCCTAATGCATCCTTGCAAGACTTTGTGTAAGGGAAACTGTCTACCCGGTCCCTTTTACCTCATCGTATTTCTGTTGCATCTCAAGCACCTCTGTCTCTAGGCGCTCTATGTTCGGGTCCTCTTTAGGACCTCGAACGACTGTTCGAACAGCTTCATGCAGTTTGTCACTGCACTGTCAACCACCATAATTGCTGTTGTGACCGCGGTGGTACGTTGTTCTCTGACCTCTAATGGTGTTGAAGGCTGAGCCTTCAACTGTAGTTCTGCTATCTGAAGGTTCAGCTCCAGATGAACCCTGGCCATTTTTGCTCTTGCGTTGCGCATCCCTGTGGCTATCTTTCGGATACGCACCTCCATCGGTTCCTCTGCTTGAATGGTCAACTCCTGGACCATTTGGTAAGCTTCCTCCATAACCTACATTATCTATTTGTTCTGCTCCACTGCCTCATTACACTACATGTTGCGCTGCTCACTCATTACCTGTATAGCACTACTCTCCCTAGCCCGAAGTTCTGTAGTGACTCCATCCTACAAGAGATAGAGTGTCTCCTGAAGGAGAACATCCACGTTTAATCCGACCCCTTTCAAACTGCTGACCATAAGCTTGTTAGCCTCATTCTCTGTAATGATTGCTCCATTTGGTAGCACTATCGTATTGGTCACACTGGTGCACAACATTTCCTCGGCAGCTGAGGTTCCTACTGGGAGGCTGGTGGACACTGTGCCAGCCTATGGAGTGCACACCTAAAACTCTTGTATTTGTGTCTGGAGAGCCCCCAATACCAACTGGTGTTGTTCCTCAAACTACTGGAGGGCCTCCACGGTGACATCCCTCACCGTTTCGCTGATATCATGCAAGTCCCCTTTAGTGAGGGTGATAGGGTTGAAAGATGTCTTCGAGGCCTTTGTTTTCTTTCACAGCCCTACCTGCTCTCATGGTCATAGATGTTTTAGCTGGGTGGATGTCATCTGTGGGTCCACGCCACCTCGTTCTGTGTCTGTTTCTAGTTCGGGCGAAGGTGACTTCTGTCCTTTGCGCTCCTCGTCGCGCGCTGCCTGGGCCTTAGTTGCTGCTTCTTCTTTCCTATGCTTTTCCGCTAGCTATGCCATCCAAATTTTTGTTTCTTCCTTCTTCTGCTTTGCGGCGGACTTCTCTGATTCCATCGCGAAATGAGCTGGAGCACGCCACTTTGGTGACCAAGACTCAAGGACTATGAATATTACATCAATAGTCGCAAAGTACAGTAAATCATGTCGCGTCTTCGTAGGGTCCTTCATGCCCTGATGAAGAAATGGTGGAAGTCGGCTTTAAACTTTGCAAAGCTCTACAAACTGTTGTAGACTGTGGGTGATAACTGCAGCTTGCAATTGATCCCCATTTGGATGTTCATTTCCATTAGCACCCAAAATATCTTTCTTTCTCTAATCCGTTGTGTGTCCTTGGTCGCCCACAACGAAGCATACTTCACTACCTCTGGAAGGTCCAGAACGACCATAGGGAACTAGCTATATTTTGGCAGCTCCCATGCCACCAATACTATCAACAACAGGAGCCATACGTAATGAAATGTTTTGCCTTGCTCCTGTGCCTCGCGGCAGTTCGCAAGGAACTCACCACATAAATAGTTCGCTGAGTTGAACTGGACCCCTTCTGCACATTGTGCTGCTAGTGCAACCACTGGCGCGGGTACCTCATCCACGTGGGACTTCCGCATCACCTTCCCTACCAATATCTGTGTCGTGACCTTAACTGCAGGGTTGTTGATGTTGGAGATGGCATACCCTCGCTTCTTCTTCTCCAACTTAAATTTCTTTTTCATTACCTCTGCAAGGGCCAACTCACCACCTTTTCCCTCTGAAATGTTTGTTGCATCCTCCCTAAGCAAGGGAGCCATGTAATCTGGTGAATCAGATGGTCTATGATGAGGATGGGCTCCTCCAGCCATAAGAACCCATCATGCACCAATCAAAGCAGCTTCTTGACGACAAAAACGGTCACTGGGGCATGGTGGTAGTGCAACACCCAGAGTAGGTTTAACAACCTTGCTTTCTCGACACCTCTTAGCCATTTGTGCAGCTTCAATTCAATCATTCTATCCAACGCGTCTATCTTCTGGCGTATTAGCTTTGCAGTCGCTAAATGCAGGAACTTGTCATGGTCTGCAAGGTCCCAATCTTCAAATTTTAGCACGGGAACCCGTCCCAAGTGCGCTTCTTCAAAAATAATATCATCTGGGAGTAGTAGGGTTTTTAGAGAGTTCTTTCTCTCATCTATATCCTTTGGAACCTTGGCTTTACCCTTTCACAGAAGAACATATGTAGGTAACTGTGTGATAGGGTCTGCACCCTAGGTTTCGACTTCCATCTCTACATCCTCCTCCACCAGGATTTCTTCAAACTCTTCCTCCTCATTGACCTCCAGATTAATGGCCTTCCCTTTTTCCTCCAGTGTGAGCTTGGTCTTAAGTGTATTTCTAGGTGAGACACACACCGGGATCATGGCCTGCTCATCATTCTTAGGTCTTGGCGTGCGCGGTGATTTAGGGACCTCAACGATTATTCCAACACTATTTAGGGCTTCTACTTCTGCAATTTCCTACGCAGCTTCCTCAGTTGTCGCTACTGCTGTGTCCATGGCTTCTTCGGGTGCTGACATAGTGCTATTCCATACTTCTTTCAGTGTCTCTAGTAATTTCTCAAACAACTAATTCGCTTTCAGAGTCTTGAATATGTCTCGGTTCATGAATACTTGAGCTCGCAACAACTCAGTGCTCAAATTGCCAAGTGTTGTTTGTTGGACAACCACTTGTAATTTATAGCACCTTTTGAATTTGAATTTGACCATTCCCCCCACATTCGGTCCATTAATTCTAGATTGGCGACATATTTTCAAGAATCTAACCCATAAAGTGTGCCTTAAATGCATGTCACCTGCTCCATTTGGCTTGAAACCAAGCATCAAATTGTGAATAGTGACTGTAACGGTCACTTTTCGGAAAACCTGTGCACTAGCGCAACTTCCTTTGCATTGTTGCGGAACCGGTGAGACTTCACTACTTTGCTCAGACCTGACATTGCACAGTTCCTAGGCAGAGTAGTTTATAGTCATGCACCTCCTTTCAGCTGCCTGGAGGATTAAGACTTTCCTTCTGTCGGTTAGTCAGATGGTCAAGCCACCTATGTATGGCTTCAAATGGCTGCCATTCACTTTTCCTGGGAAGGGATATCCATTTAACTTAACCAGCTAGACCGCGCCTCTGTCGGTAATCTCGTTAATAATATACGGCCCCAGCCAATGCATTCTGAGTTTCCCTAGAAATTTATCAAACTTACTGTCATACAATAGCACCAAATCATTCACCTTAAAGGTGTGCAGCTTAATATGTTGGTCGTGTCATGCCTTTTCACACTGCTTTTGGACCTAATGGTGAAATCCAGCCAAAAATCGTTTTTCTTCGAGCTCATCCAGCTGCACGAGCCTCTCCTCCAGGACTCCGTGATCCGTCATACCTATGAGTGCTACTATGCTTAGATTAGGCACAATGTATTCCATAGGAATTATGGCTTCCACTCAATAGACAAGTCTAAAAGGTGTTTGTCCTGTCAGCTTCTTGCATGTCGTTTGATAAGCCCATAACACTACAGGTATGCGTAGATCCCAATCAATTCACTAGACATTGCATACCTTGGTCAGCGTGGTTTCCATTACTTTGTTGAATGCTTCTACCATCCCGTTAGCCTGTGGTTGATACGGTGTGCTCTTCTAGTGATACACCTGAAATTCTTCATTTAATGCGTTGATCGTTTCGTTCAGGAAGTGTGTACCGTGATCACTCATCAAGATCTTCAGACATCCAAATTGCATTAATAAATGTTCAAATAGAAACTTTGCGGGAGTCGTGCCTGTGCAATCCTTCACCAGCTACGCTTCTACCCAACGAGTCAAATACTTCGTCGTAGTGATAATATACCTCCCAAATGTCTTCCCTTGAGGCTGAATAGGTCCTACAAAATCTATTGCCCACTTCTCGAAATGCTGCAACATCATTTGTGGATTCAAAGGCATCTTGTCCCTCTGTGATGGCCTACCTGTCTCTGACATACGTCGCACGCTTTGCAATATGCTTTTGAATCCTGATAAAGGTTTGGCCACCACAACCCTACATGTAGAATCTTCTGTGCGGTTTCTCTTCCTACATAATGTCTTCCCAACATTAAGAGCCATCTGTAAATTCTCCCCCCCAACACATGCTTATTGACCATGTATTTTAGCATAGAGTACATGTGCCTCTGCGAAGGTTGGGGCTCTTCTCCATAGGCCTGCTTCCACTTGGCCAGATGTGCGCGAGGGTCATCCTGTCTGTCATACTTGTCTGCCAGTCGCATCTTAGGCTTCCCAAATCGTGTTCGCATCATTTTCCTACATTCGAACCAATCATCAAAACTCCCTTTATGCGTACCCCACCATCTCGCGGGCATAGCGCGCAATACCCAAACCAAGGCCTGGAAGTGTTGCTTTTCCAGAACCTCCCTTTCAAATGCATCCAAGAAGGTATCTACCTCATTCAGACCATCATAATTAGTCAAATCTCTTACTTCTATCGACACGCAACGCAGCGACCTAGTTATCATATTGTAATTCAGCGTAGTTACCTTATGTAACCGATTCTTCCATCATTCTATTTCTTCGTTAGAGTCCGAAGTGTAGGAAGTCTTGCGTTCCCATGTGATCCGTCCATCCACGATGTGATTCACCCAATCTTGGTCTCGCACTATTATCTTATAGATATAGTCCAGATCATCATCACTTTTATAGTTGTGGACCAGCTCTGTATAGCGCTATCCTTCAGCAGGGTCTTGGGGTATTATTAGGCACAATGATTTCTTCTCAAAGATCATTTTTCACTTCTTCAGATTAACTACCCCATTCATATCAGTAGCCTAGTTAATTCCCAGGAGCGCGGGGTAGGGATTGTTGTCATCAACAATCTTTATCACTTCGAAATATACCAGTGTGCCCGCTTTCTCAATATCCACATTTATTCTCGGCAATCACCGCACGGGTATGATTTTCTACTGGTTCGCCATCCTTAGCTGAATTGGAGACCATTGCAGCGCAGGTCTCCCCATTCGTTCCCATGTTTGTTTCAGTAAAACTTTCGCATTTGATCCCAAATCCAGAATTACTTGATCCATTTCGTATTCTCCGATCTACGCGATGAGTCTCATTTCATACCCTGTCCTTGTCCTATGCTTTCTAATCTTGTGGACTACGCGCAGTTCACCTCGCACAGTCTCGACACACCTATTGATAAGTTCCTGTAACCCTTTCACAACCTTACTATCGCGGAGTAACTTCATATAGGTTTCCAAGAAAGTCTTAAGCATGGATGGGTCCATCTCCGGCTCCGGTGTATCCTTGCTTCCTAAAGTCGAGGCTTAGTGAAGCTCTTCTTAGCTTTCATGAAGGTTTCTCGAGCGCACTCCAAATCAAACTCATCTTCTTTCGTTGGGGCTTTGCAAACCCAAGTACTGTCTTCTAGTTGTTTCCCTTTGTCATCTCCCGTCGTGATTCCACTACAGAGCACAATGTTTACGTTCGGATATTCCTTGCACGGCTCAAACGTCATCATCTGCAGGTTCTTAGTCAGGGGAGGCAGTAACTCTCCTCTATTGCATATCCTATCTATCACTGTAGGACAATATTCCATCTCATGATCAAATGGCGTGTGATACATTCACAATGGGTGCATTGGATTAGCGCAATCACGGGCATAGTGTCCTAGCCCTCTGTAATTGTAGCAAATCAACTGTCCGTGACCTCTACTAGGTCCTCCTCCGCCTCAGCCTCGTCCGCGCCCCTAAAATCCTGTTCGCGCCATTCCTGCATTCTAGTCAAGGGGCCATGCTTCGGCTTGAACTTTGTAGGCGTGCATTTTATCCATCATCAATTCATAGCTCCTGCAAGTACACTCGTCATGTCCCACTGACCTACAAATGTTGCAGAACAACTGTTGCGAAGTTTGCGTATACTTCTATTAGAAGTGGCAGTTATCCATGGCATGTTTTCTAACTATTTGATAGATAACTTACCACAAAGTAGGCACCATGCTAGGTCCTGCTTGAGCTTCCAGCCTTAAAGGCATTGGTCCTCCTCCTACAAGGTAATTTGTAAAAATCGGGAAATGGTCTTTGTCATGACGCTGGCTCTTGCATTTCACACACCATACTTCTTCACACACTTATGGTCGAACCGTCCTGTCCTGTTTCAAACTCTGCATCTCAAGGCACAGATTCTTCAGCTGCGCATGGATCTACTGAACTCCTATGTTAGGATCTTGCATCGGGGTCTCATGTAGTCTCATGGCAGTCTCCAGTGCCTCTGCCTGAGTCATTATCTTCTACTGCGATAGCGCACTCCTTAAGTGTGGTAGTAGTGAAGCTACAAACCACTCGCGATGTTGTCCATCTATCAGATTCATATTGGCTTCACGAATCATACATTTCAAACTCTGATCTAGTTCCCAAGGAGTCTTGCCTAGTAGCATCGTGATCTCTTTGAATCCCACAATCGACTACACTTCAAATTTAGGCCTGCTAAATTCTCTATTTAGCATTGTTTGGATATCCGCGACTTTCACATTCAAGTTATCGTTGGGGTACTTAATATAAGGTAAGTTAAAATAAATTAGTCCAAAAAATGAAAATATTTTTCAAAAATTGTTAAGCTAGGATATGGACAAAAAGAATACTGAATAAAAATGTTAGGAAATATTTTGATTAATATGTCCATATCAAAGAAAATGTTAGAATAGATGCCCTAAAAAATGAAGACAAAAATAAAATTCTAGGTTAGAGAGAAAAGAAAAAATCAATAAGCTCTGAAAGTGTTGCAAATCTAAATGCCACTACTTTTACTCTAATTCACTTTTGAAAATAATAGTTGTGTGCAGTTTGTTTAGATGCCACACTAGTTTATTTAATCTAATTATATAGTTTAATCATAATTGGATTTGTTTTAAATTGATTGTCATAGGTAGAAAATAAAATTGCCTCAACAGTTTAATCTGAGCCAATGGAGGGAATAAAGTATAGAGGTATATTATTCGAGAAAAGAAATATTGGGTTGCTAGCTTAAATTCACCCAACTAAGTGAAGAAAAAATGTTAGGGTAAGTAAAGGGTAGGTAGAAGAAAGGTTGTAGAAGTACAAGGTTGGTGAAGCATAAGCACATTCATCATGCTTAATCCAATGTTTCAATGTGCAGGAGTAGTTATGAAAGTGAAAGGATGTTCACAAGCTCATTTAATTAACTTTCCTTCATTTCATTTCATCCCCCATTACATATTTACTAATTTCCCCTTTTCCCTTCATTTTCACCTTTGCCCCTTGGTTTCACACATTTTCCTAGCAAATTACCCTCCAAAGGTCATTCCCCTACCCACAACCCCTTTTCCCTAGTGCGAAAACCATTCCCCTTTGAAAAATAACTTTCCCCTTATTAATTTCCCTATTTCACCCAAAAAACCCATAAAACCCCTTTATTCTAAGTTTAAATCCCCCCCCCGCACATTATTTAACTTTAACTCCGCCATTCATAATTTTCCCGGAAAAACCCTTTAACCTATAAAGATCCGCTTTATCCTAAGTTTTGTCTCCACCCCACTTTATCTCAATTAACTATGCAAATTCACTTTTTCCAGATATAAATCCTTTTAACCCACCACCCTTGGTGCAGTTAATAAACCTTCGCTATATTTTAACATCGGTCCCACCGTATTGAACCCGCTTATTATATTTTCAACCCACACTTTATTCATTAAATTAATTACAAATCACTTGTAATTAACCCTCGAGCCTCGCTAATCTCTGCCGATTTTCCTCCGCGCATCTCAACCGCGCGACAGTCCTTCAATCACCCATTTCAAAATCCAATGACCCACATCCATATCGCGCAGTCCCGATGTCCAACAATTAAAATCCCTAGAGCACACGAGATTCGTGGTTTTGCTTGGGCCCCTTTAGGTTACATGGCAACTTTAGGTTAACTCGCATGCTCTCATAAAAAAAACCCGAGTGCCAAAAGCGGTGCGATGAACCTTAATACCACCTCCCCGCATAGGCCAAAACCATCCACTGTTCACTTATCAAATTCTACGCCAAATTTTAAACGTTACCCATTAAAAAGCCAAAGACCCTCATTTTCTCTCTTTTCGCCCGTTTACACAGTGAAACTTGCCTAAGCTTTCTTGCACCACCCTAAGCATCTGCAACCCAATTTAACCATTGTTTACCTCCCGAACATGCTCCGAACTCCGTCCACAGACTTTGTTGTTCCCTAAAACCATTATCACCTCCCTACCAACCTGTGTTTTAATTAATAAATTGTTTTATTTTGCAGGTGATTACAAGGCCAGAAGCTTGGATAAACAATTTTGATACTAGTTCCAAAACCTATTTACTCCAAGATTTGCAAAGAAATCTACTCAAAAAGGATTTATTCAAAAGGAAAAGACAATTATACACAGAGGTAGTAATTGTTAAAACAAAGATAAATCAACAACAATATATCACATTTTCACATAAGTCAGACAGGTCTTTAGTGAAATTCACTTTTAATAAAGACATAAATGTAGGATAAGAGTAAAAGATAGCAGATGATGTGATTTACAATGACTGGTAAAAGTAAAAGTAGGTGACAGAGCATTCATGGTAACAGACTAAACAGAGGAGACAGATAAAGAAATATAAGTCAAAGTGTATAAGATTGAAGGTCATAATTAAATATGACATCCATCGTGAAAATTGAACAACATTCAGCTTTTGGAGGAACAATTAGCCAGCTTCAACAATTTTTAGTTTTTTCAACGATAGTCACCAAAAGAATGATAATAATAAGAAGAATATCATGGCCACTGATTTGGGAAACCACATTAAAAGTAGCTTGGACGTGCATGAGAAGATCGTTTGTACATCAATGCAAAAGGAGGTGAATTTGAGTATCCTTTAGCAACAAGAATCAGGATCACAAAAATATCATCACAATAGAGTTGGTCAAGAAGTTGGTGTTTGAAGTTCATGATCATCCAAGCCCATATCCATTGGGGTGGGTAAATAAGGATGCAAATTTGAAGGTAAAAAAATAGTGCAAAATTAGATTTGTTATTAGTGTTGATTTTATTGATGAAGTAGAACTAGATGTTGTTCCCCTTGATGTATGTGGAGTCAAGTTTGGGAGTCCCTACATATACATGTGAGATTCAATATTCATGCAGATATCCAACCAATATCGGCTCATCAAGTATGGAAATTTTTTCACCATAAACACGCACAAATGCAAGTCAATAAATTCATTGATAAGTGCCTACCAAGCCAAGAAATTGATTAGTTACAACTTCCAGCAAGATGTTTTATTGTTTTTAAGAGAAAATTAATTTGTAGAAGATTCATTAAGAGGAAAGGAATCCCTGGATGGGTGTATTAGGAAATAGAAAGAAAAAATCGTAGAGTTGTTATAGACATACAGGGATGTGTTTCAGGATCCTAAAGGTTTACCACCTAAGAGGGAAGTGGAGCACGATATCCAATTATTCCTAGGCTCCCTATTGCCAAACATTAGGTTGTACAAGCAATATGTTATAGAAGCAAGTGAGGTGAAGAAATAGTTGTAATAAATACTAGAACAAAGTGTCATTCAACTGAATACATCACCATGTAGGTCACCCAACGTCATTGTGCCAATGAAGGATGGGACTTGGTGGACACCTATAGATTACAGGGAATTGAACAAGATCATGCTCAAGAATAGCTACCCCCTACCTAGGATAGATGAATTATTGGATCAGTTACAGCAAGAAAAATTCTCCACCAGGATGGACTTAAAGTTTGGATATCACCAAGTTCGAATAAGAGAAGAAGATACCTGGAAGACCACCTTCAAAAATAGGCAAGGTTTGTCTGAGTGTTTAGTCATGCCATTTTTCCTATGCAATGCACCGACTACATTTATGAGATTAATGAATGATGTATTGCGCCCTTTTATAGATTCATTTTTTATTATCTATTTGGATGATATACTAGTATATAGTGCTACCTAGGAGGAGAAAATTTCACATCTGACGCAGGTTCTGGAGACATTAAAGAAGCACCGACTGTTAGCAAATCTCAAGAAGTGTGATTTTGCACAACAATATTTGGTGTATTTAGGGTATGTCACAGCTGGAGGAGAGTTGATGGATCCATGTTGGCTTATGGGGGCCTAACCCAGGTTCAGAGTTAGTTAGCCAAACAAATCCCTACACTACTAGCCCTTTCGGCATCAGCCCATGGAGTGTGGACTGAAGTCTCATCCAAAGTAGTATGGGGGGATGCTGGAACCAAGTTTCTGCACCCTTGAGATGGTTGTGATGTCCGTTTATTCCAACTATACTAACCTTCATGCAGGTTGCTTCACGCTCTGTTCCACACTTCATTACCCTCGCGAGGTGTTGCAATCGGCCTTTGCATAGCCCTAACGAGGGGCTGAAGTCCTTCCGCGCTACTAGGGAAGCGAACTGCGTTTTTTTCCCAACTAGACTAAGTATCTTACTTACCTTATTGACAGATCTTAATTATCTTCACGTAAACAGATATTCTAACTTGTGTTCACTTAACCAATACAGTTATACACATTCGCGCATCATATAAGCATTAGGAGTGAAATTCATACGCAATATAACAGAAGCATAAATAGGAAATAAAGATGTAGAAATGATAGAAACTTCTCTTTACTAAAACTTCCAAATTATTATAGACTCGACTTTCCCTGCACACTCAGCTACAGGGGTCCACGCACTCAGCTACAGAGCCTCTACCTACACTACGACCCAAATGTTAGGCTTACACTTTAGATCTATCTCACATACATCTTTATTATTCAATCTATGTATTATGCTCTAACTACTTAGAGCTTAGCTCTATTTATACAATCCCATGGTCCACGAACCATGGGTATATTTTCTACAGCCGACATTACATTATCAAAATAGGGCGGACAACCCTATGACTCTTTAACAACTACGCGCTCCGTGCCCACAAAATGCAGAGTCTTTACATTGGAATTACAAAATTGGACCAAAATCTGGGCTCTAAGCCCTAAAACTATCCTTGGGGGATCTCACACCCAACAGGCCCCCAACACAAACATCGTGACTCGTCCTCAAGTCACTCTACATGTGCGGAGATCTTACCGTGAAGACCTCCCAACTCTGTTTGGATTACTGCAAGTTCAACAACGCACTAAGTGGCTGCCTTCTAAACTTCCTCTACGTATTGTTCAGTGACTGTTGTTGCTAAACTTCTGCCCGTAATCCTCTCCTGAGTTGCTTGCAGTTGTGCGACTTTTGCTTCAATGGAGGTTGTAATTGTATAAGCCTCATCGATCCACGACTGTAGGCGCGCTTTCAAAAATACCTCTTTATGCCGAGCGACATCAACCTGTTCCTTGATCGCCTTTGCCTGTTGCATCCTTGCAAGCAATTTTGTAAGGGAAACCATCTGCCCGGTCCCTTTTACCTCATCGTATTTATGTTGTAGCTCATGCGCCTATGTCTCTAGGTGCTCTATGTTTGGGTCCTCTTGTAGGGTGGTTAGGACCTTGAACGACTGTTCGAACAACTTCATGAAGTCTATCACTGCACTGTCAACCGCCACAATTGCTATTGTGACCACGGTGGTATGCTATTCTCTGACCTCTAACAGAGTTGAAGGCTGAGCCTTCAACTGTAGTTCTGTAATCTGAAGGTTCGGATCCAGCTGAACCTTGGCCATTTCTTCTCTTGCATCGCGCACCCCTATGGCTAAATTTCTGATGCCCGCCTCCATCGGTTCCTCTACTTGAATGGCCAACTCCTAGGGACCATTTTACAGGCTTCCTCCATAACCTGCATTATTTGTTTGTTTTGCTCCACTGCCTCATTGCACTACATGCTCAACTGCTTAATGTTGATGCGCTGCTCGCTCATTACCTGTAGAGCGTGACTCTCCCTAGCCTGAAGTTCTGTGATGACTCCATCCTACAAGAGATAGAGCATCTCCTGATGGAACACATCCATGTTTAATCTGACCCGTTTCAAGCTGCTGACCATAAAACTGTCAGCCTCATTCTCTGTAATGAGTGCTCCATTTGGTAGCACTATCGTATTGGTCACCCTGGTGCGCAACATTTCCTCGGCAGCTGAAGTGCCGACTGCAAGGCTGGTGGACACTATGCCAGCCTATGGAGTGCACACCTACAACTCCTTTATTTGTGTCTGGAAAGCCCCGAATACCAACTGGTGTTGTTTCTCAAACTGCTGGAGGGCCTCCGCAGTGATATCCCTCACCATTTCGTCGATATCATGCAAGTCCCCTTCAGTGACGGTGATAGGGTTGAAAGATGTCTTCGAGGCCTTTGTTTTCTTTCGTAGCCCTACATAATCTTGTGGTCGCAGACATTTTAGCTGGGTGGATGTAATCTGCGGATCTGTGCCACCTCATTCTGTGTCTGTTTCTGGTTCGGGTGAAGGTGACTTCTATCCTTTGCACTCCTCGTCGCGCGCTGCCTGGGCCTTAGCCATTGCCTCTTCTTTCCTGTGCTTTTCCGCCAGCTGTGCCATCCGAATTTTTGTTTCTTCCTTCTTCCACTTCATGGCGTACTTCTCTGCTTCCATCACGAAGTCAACTAGAGCGAGCCACTTCAGCGGCCAAGACTCAAGGACTGCAAATATTACATCATTAGTCGCCAAGTATGATAAATCATGCCACATCCTCGTAGGGTCCTTCTGCGCCCTGATGAAGACATGGTGGAAGTCGACTTTAAACACCGCAAAGCTCTGCAAACTATTGTAGACTGTGGGCGATGACTATAGCTTGCGATTGATCCCCATTTGGATGTTCATTTCCATTAGCACCCGAAATATCTTTCTTTCTCTGATCCGCTATGCATCCTTGGTCATCCACAGTGAAGCGTACTTCACTACCTCTGGAAGGTCCAACACGACTGTAGGGAACTGGCTATCTTTGGGTAGCTCCCATGCCACCAGTACTATCAACAACATGGGCCATGCATAATGAATCATTTTTCCCTGCTCCTATGCCTCACAACAGTTTGCAAGGAACTCACCGCATAGATAGTTCGCTGAGTTGAACTGGACCCCTTCTGCACATTGCGCTGCTAGTGCAACCACTGGTGCGGGCACCTCATTTGCGTGGCACTTCCACATCACCTTCCCTAGCAATATCTGTGTCGTGACCTTGACTTCAGGGTTGTTGATGCTGGAGATGGCATACCCTCGCTTCTTCTTCTCCAAATTAAATTTATTTTTCATTACCTCTGTGAGGGCCAACTCGCCACCTTTTCCCTCTGAAATGTTTGTTGGGTCCTCCCATGAGCAAGGGAGCCATGTAATCTAGTGAATCATATGGTATGTGATGGGGATGGGCTCCTCCAGCCATAACAACCCATCATGCACCAATCAGAGCAGCTGCCTGATGACAAAAACAGTCACTGGGGCACAGTGGTAATGTGCCACCCAGAGCAGGTTTAGCAACCCTGCTTTCTTGACACCTCTGAGCCATTTGCGCAGCTCCAATTCAATCATTCCAGTCGACGCGTCTATCTTCTGGCGCATTAGCTCCATAGTCGCTAAATGCGGGAACTTCTCGTGGTCTACGAGGTCCCAATCTTCAAATTTTATCACGAGAACCCATCCCAAGTGTGCTCCTTCAAAAATAATATCATCTGGGAGATGTGGAGCTTGTAGAGAGCTCTTGCTCTCATCTAAATCCTTTGGAACCATGGCTTTACCCTTTCACAAAGGAACATATGTAGGTAACCGTGTGATAGGGTGCGCACCTTGGGTTTCGACTTCCATCTCTACATCCTCCTCCTCCACCAGGATTTATTCAAACTCTTCGTCCTCATCGACCTCCAGATTATTGTCCTTCCCTTTTTCCTCCAGTGTGATCTTGGTCCTAAGTGGATTTATGGGCAGGATGCACACCGGGATCATGGCCTACTTATCATTCTTAGGTCTCGGGGTGTGTGGTGATTTAGGGACCTCAGCGATTATTCCAACGCTCTCTGGGGCTTCTACTTCTGCAATTTCCTACGCGGCTTCCTCGGTTGTTGCTACTACCGTGTCCATGGCTTCTTCAGGTGCTGTCATAGTGCTATTCCACAGTTCTTTCAGTGTCTCTGGTAATTTCTCAAACAACTAATTCGCTTTTAGAGTCTCGAATAAGTCTCGGTTCAAGAATACTTGAGCTCGCAACAACTCAGTGCTCAAATTGCCAAGCATTGTTTGTTGGATAGCCACTTGTAATTTATAGCACCTTTTTAATTTGAATTCGACCATTCCCCCCACATTCGGTCCATTAATGCTAGATTGGCGGCAAATTTTCAAGAATCTAGCCCATAAACTGTGCCTTAAATGCCTGTCACCTACTCCATTTGGCTTGAAACCAAGCATCAAATCAAGAATAGTGACTATAACGTTCACTTTCTGGTAAACCTGCACACCAGCGTGGCTGCCTTCACATTGTCGCAGACCCTGTGACACTTCGCTACTCCACGCAGTCCTGACATTGAGCAGTTCCCAGGTAGAATATTTTATAGTCACACGCCTCCTTTTAGCTACCTGGAGCGCTAAGACTGTGCTTTTGTTAGTTAGTTAGATGGTCGAGCCACCTGTGTATGGCTTCAAATGACTACCATTCACTTTTCCTGGGAAGGGATCTCCATTTAACTTAACCAGTTGGACCGCGCCTCTGTCGGTAATCTCGTTAATAATATACGGCCCCAACCAATGCATAATGAGTTTCCCTGGAAATTTATCAAACTTACTGTCATACAACAACACCAAATCATTCACCTTAAAGGTGCGCAACTTAATATGTCGGTCATGCCATGCCTTTTCACACTACTTTTGGACCTACTAGTGAAATCCAGCCAAAAATCGTTCATCTTCGAGCTCATCCAGCTGCGCGAGCCTCTCTTCTAGGGCTTCATGATCCATCATACCTGTGAGCGCTGCTATGCGCAGACTAGGCACAATGTATTCCATAGGAATTACGGCTTCCACTCCATAGACAAGTCTAAAAGGTGTCTGTCCCATCAGCTTCTAGCATGTTGTTCGATAAGCCCATAACACTGCAGGTATGTATAGATCCCAATCACTTCATTGTGCATTGCATACCTTGGTCAGCATGGTTTCCAGTACTTTGTTGAATGCTTCTACCATCCTGTTAGCATGTTGGTGATATGGTGTGCTCTTCTGGTGATACACCTGAAATTCTTCGATTAGTGCATTGATCATTTCATTCAGGAAGTGTGTACCACGATCACTCATCAAGATCTTTGGACATCCAAATCGCGTCAGTACATGTTCAAATAGAAACTTCGTGGCAGTCATGCCTGTGCAATCCTTCACCGGCTGCACTTTTTCCCAACGAGTCAAATACTTCGTCGTAATGATAATATACCTCATATATGTCTTCCCTTGAGGCTAAATAGGTCCGAAAAAATCTATTGCCCACTTTTCGAAAGGCTGCAACGTTGCTTGTGGATTCAAAGGCATCTCGTCCCTCTGTGATGGCCTACCTGTTCTTTGACATACATCGCATGCTTTACAATATGATTTTGAATCCCGATGAAGGGTTGGCCACCACAACCCTGCACGTAGAATCTTCTGCACGGTTTCTCTTCCTACATAATGTCTTCCCAACATTAAGAGCCATTTTCAAATTCATCCCCCCAACACATGCTTATTGACCATGTATTTTAGCGTAGAGTACATGTGCCTCTGTGAAGGTTGGGGCTCTTCTCCATAGGCCTGCATCCACTTGGCCATATGTGCGCGAGGGTCATCTTGTCCATCATATTTGTCTGCCAGTCGCATCTTAGGCTTCCCAAATCATGTTTGCATCATTTTCCTACATTCATGCCAATTATCAAAACTCCCTTTATGCATACCCCACCATCTCGCGGGCGTAGCACGTAGTACCCAGTCCAAGGCCTAGAAGTGTTGCTTTTCCAGAATATCCCTTTCAAATGCATCCAAGAAGGTATCTACCTCATTCAAACCATCATAAGTAGTCAAATCTCTTACTTATGTCGACACGCAGCGCAGCGACCTAGTCATCATATTGCAATTCAGCGTAGTTACCTCATGTAACCGATTCTTCCATCGTTCTATTTCTTCATCAGAGTCTGAAGTGAAGGAACTCTCATGTTCCCATGTGATCCGTCCATCCATGGTGGGATTCACCTAGTCTTGGTCCCGCACTGTTATCTTATAGATACAGTCCAGATCATCATCACTTTCATAGTCGCGGACCAACTCCATATATCGCGATCCTTCAGTAGGTTCTAGGGGTATTATTACGCGTAATAATTTCTTCTCAAAGATCATTTTTCGCTTCTTCAGATTAATTACCCCATTCATATCAGTGGCCCAGTCAATTCCCAGAAGTGCGGGGTAGGGATTTCTGTCATCAACAATCTCTATCACTTCGAAATCTGCCAGCGTGCTCACTCCCTCAATATCCACAGTTATTCCCGGCAATCGCCCCACGGGTATGATTTTCTGCTAGTTCGCCATCCTTAGCTAAATTGGGGACCATTGCAATGGAGGTCTCCCCATTCGTTCACATGTCTGTTTTGGTGAAACATTTGCATATGATCCCAAATCCAAAATGACTTGATTAATTTCATATTCTTTGATCTGCGCGGTGAGTCTCATTTCACGCCCTATCCTTGTCTTATGCTTTCAGATCTTGCGGACTACGCGTGGTTCACCTAGCGCGGTCTCGACACACCTATTGATAAGTTCCTGTAACCCTTTCATAGCCTTACTGTCGCGTAGTAACTTCATACAGGTTTCCAAGAAAGTTGTGAGCATGGATACGTCCATCTCCGGCTCTGGTTTATCCTTGCTTCCTGAAGTGGAGGCCTTAGTGAAGCTCTTCTTAGCTTCCATGAAGGTTTCCCAAGCGCGCTCCAAATCAAACTCAACTTCTTTTGCCAGGGCTTTGCAAACCCAAGTACTGTCTTCTGGTTGTTTCCCTTTGTCATCTTCCATCGCTATTCTACTTCAGAGCACAATGTTTATGTTCGGATCTTCCTCGAATGACTCAGACCTCATCATCTGCAGGTTCTGAGTCGGGGGAGGCGGTAGCACTCCTCTGTCGCATATCTTATCTATCAGTGTAGGAAAATCTTCCATCTCTTGATCAAACAACATGCAATATTTTCACGATGGGTGCGCTGGATTAGTTCAATCATGAGCATAGTGTCCTGGCCCTCCGCAATTGTAGCAAATCTGTTGTCTGCGACCTCTACCAGGTCCTCCTCTGCCTTGGCCTCGTCTGCGCCCCTGAAATCCTGTCTACGCCATTCCTACATTCTGGTCAAGGGGATGCATTTCAGCTTGAACCCTATAGGTGGGTGTTCTATCCATCATCAATTCATAGCTCCTGCAAGTACGCTTGTCATGTCCCACCGACCTACAAAAGTTACAAAACAACCGTTGCGAAGTTTGTGTATACTTCTGTAACAAGTGGCAGTTATCCGTGGCATGTTTTCCGGCTATTTGACAGATAGCTTACCACAAAGAAGGCGTCATGCTAGGTCCTACTTGAGCTTCCAGACTTAAAGGCATCGGTTCTCCTCCTATGAGGTAATTTGTAAAAACTGGGTAATGGTCTTTGTCATGACCCTGACTCTTGCATTTCATGCACCATACTTATTCGCGCACTTTTGGTTGAACCGTCTTGTCCTGTTTCAAACTCTGCATCTCAAGGCACATATTTTTTAGCTGCACGTGGATCTACTGAACTCCTATGTTAGGATCTTGCATCGGGGTCTCATGTAGTCTCATGGAAATCTCCAGGGCCTCTGCCTGAGTCATTATCTTCTGCTGTGACAACGCACTCCTTAAGTGTGGTAGTAGCGAAGCTACAAACCACTTGCGATGTTGTCCATCTGTCATATTCATGTTGGCTTTGCGAATCATACATTTCAGCCTCGGATCTAGTTCCCAAGGAGTCTCGCCTAGTAGCATCGTGATCTCTATGAATCCCACAATCGACTGCGCTTCAGATTTAGGCCTACTAAATTCTCTATTTAAAGTTGTTTGGATATCGTGACTCTCGCGTTCAGGTTATCATTGGAGTACTTAATATACCAGGTAAACGTGTGATCCTACAGGGTGCTAACTAGTGTCACTTTCTTTATATGGTCATCTGTAATGTTGTAGCTTTTTTTGGTTTTGGTAAGTTTAAATAAATTAGTCCAAAAAATGAAAATATTTTTCAAAAATTGTTAAGCTAGGATATGGACAAAAAGAATACTGAATAAAAATGTTAGGAAATATTTTTATTAATATGTCCATATCAAAGAAAATGTTAGAATAGATGCCCTAAAAAATGAAGGAAAAAATAAAATGTTAGGTTAGAGAGAAAAGCAAAAAGCAATAAACTCTGAATGTGTTGCAAATGTAAATGCCACTAATTTTACTCTAATTCACTTTTGAAAATAATAGTTGTGTGTAGTTTGTTTAGATGCCACACTAGTTTATTTAATCCAATTATAAAGTTTAATCATAATTGGATTTGTTTTAAATTGATTGTCATAGGTAGAAAATAAAATTGGCTCAACAGTTTAATCTGAGCCAATGGAGAGAATAAGATATAGAGGTAGATTATTCATGAAAAGAAATATTGGGTTTCTAGCTTAAATGCACCAAACTAACTGAAGAAAAAATGTTAGGGTAAGTAAAGGGTAGGTAGATGAAAGGTTGTAGAAGTACAAGGTTGGTGAAGCATAAGCACATTCATCATGCTTAATCCAATGTTTCAATGTGTAGGAGTAGTTATGAAAGTGAAAGGATGTTCACAAGATGATTTAATTAACTTCCCCTCATTTCGTTTGATCCCCCATTACATACTTACTAATTTCCCTTTTCCCTTCATTTTCACCTTTGCCCCTTAGTTTCACACATTTTCCTAGCAAATTACCTTCCAAAGGTCATTACCCTACCCAAAACCCATTTTCCTTAGTGTGAAAACCATTCCCCTTTGAAAAAATCACTTTCCCCCTATTAATTTCCCTATTTCACCCAAAAAACCCCTTTATTCTAAGTTTAAATTCTCCCCCCCCCCGCATTATTTAACTGTAACTCTGCCATTCATATTTTTCCCAACAAAATCCTTTAACCTATAAAGACCCTTTATCCTAAGTTTTGTCTCCCCCTCGCTTTATCTTAATTAACTCCGCAAATTCACTTTTTCCCGATATAAATCCTTTTAACCCACCACCCTTGGTGCGGTTAATAAACCTCCGCTATATTTTAACCCTGGTCCCACTGTATTAAACCCACTTATTATATTTTCAACCCACACTTTATTCATTAAATTAATTACAAATCACTTGTAATTAACCCCCGGGCCCCACTAATCTCCGTCGATTTCCCTCCGTGCATCTCGACCGTGCGACAGCCCTCCGATCACCCGCTTCAAAATCCAATGACCCACATCCATATCACGCGATCCAGATGTCCGATAGTTAAAATACCGAGAGCATGCGAGATTCGTGGTTTTGCTTGGGCCCCTTTCGGTTACATGGCAGCTTTAGGTTAACTCGTGTACTCTCATAAAAAACCGCCCGAGTGCCAAAAGCGGTGTGATGAACCTTAATACCGCCTCCTCGCCTAGGCTGAAACCATTCACTATTCACTTATCAAATTTCGCGCCAAATTTTAAATGTTACCCATTAGAAAGCCAAAGACCCTCATTTTCGCTCTTTTTTCCTGTTTACACAGTGAAACCTACCTAAGCTTTCCTGCACCACCCTGAGCATCTACAACCCAATTTAACCACTGCTTACCTCCCGAACATGCTACAAACTCCATCCATGGATTTTCCTGTTCCCTAAAACCATTATCACCTCCATACCAACCTGTGTTTTTATTAATAAATTGTGTTATTTTGCAGGTGATTAGAAGGCCAGAAGCTTGGATAAATAGTTTTGATAATAGTTACAAAACCTGTTTACTCCAAGGTTCGCAAAGAAATCTACTCAAAAAGGCTTTATTCAGAAGGAAAAGACAATTATAAACAGAGGCAGTAACTGCTAAAATAGAGATAAATCAGCAACAACATATCACATTTTCACATGAAGTCAAATAAGTCTTTAGTGAAATTCACTTTTACTAAAGACATAAATGCAGGATAAGAGTAAAAGATACCAGATGATGTGATTTATAGTGACTGGTAAAAGTAAAAGCAGGTGATAGAGCATTCATGGTAACAGACTAAATAGAGGAGACGGATAAAGAAATATAAGTCAAAGTGTATCAGATGAAAGGTCATAAGTAAATATGACATCCAACGTGAAAATCGAACAACATTCAACTTTTGGAGGAACAGTGAGCTAGCTTCAACAATTTTCAGGTTTTTCAGTGATAGTCACCAATAGTGCAACATCAAAGTAGTGTCAGATCAACTAGCAGTCTTTATTTTGATTTTATAATAATCTATTTTTGTAAAAACAGTTTAGGATATTTTCTTAGTTCTACTGTTGTATAAATAAATCTCTTCACAAGTTATTAAGGGTTGCACCCTTGAAGAAGAATTTCTAAATATTTGATGTACTTGACCTTTCTGGATCATTAATACAAAGCAAAGGATTTTGAATTCTGTTTTACACAGTTTTTGTTTCCTGTAAGTTTTTCCAGTATTACTCGTTATGTTTTTCTTCATATTCTTATGACTTACAGAGATAATTAGGTAGGAATAATTGGGTTTCAATCTATTCCTATAAGCTCCTGAAGTGATAATCTATAAAGAGAATGAATTAATGGATTGTTTATTTAATTAATTCCCTCTGAATCAATAAATCATCAACATATTTTGTAAGCTTGAGAATATTATCTTAAACCTTTTGAACATAGTTTAAAGGTTTTCATACTTATGATTATTTAATTTTCAATTTGAAAACTGTGATAATCATATTATTTCTTTGTTTTTGCTCGCCACCATACAAGCTATATCACTGTGTGAAATTTTATAGCAACCCTCTTCTTTGATATTAATATTATTCACAAGGTTATGCATTACAGTGTTACATCTGTTTCATACATTGGTCCTCCAAATTAAAACAAAACCCCCAAAACAATTATCTTAGATGCTCTGGCATGATAGCTAACCATTATCATCTCAAAGATACAACATCAATTTGGTGTTGTTGCCAGGGATTCAAATTTCATTAAGTTTTCCTAGGGCAATGATATTCATTCGATTCCTTTAAGATGATTAAAGGCCTAGAAAGGTTAAAATCCTTCACCTGACAACTCCACTAGCCCAAACTGGCACCTTTTAAGCACACCAGATCCCATTCGCAATCTGACTTAGTTAATCCTCTGTTAGATCCTGAAAAAATTATGAGAAAAGCTAATCCTAAAAGGAGACATCAAACATCTTCTTCTTCCTCTTCAGCCTTGCAGTCTAAAAATTTAGTATCATTTGATCCTTTTAGTAATATTCATCTGATCCTAATTGAACACAAATACCTCCTAGGGTTTCTCAACTATTAGATAGGGGAGTTGATTTAGATTCATCTTTCCTCGTTCATTCTTTTGAAACGCATCAAGAACCCCCAATACCACTAGGATCACCTAAACCTGAGTCTGAATTGGGTGTTCATTTACCTAATTACAAACCCACATATTTCATATCCCCTACCACTTATTCATTTGCTTCCACTTCTGAACGACCTGAAGCTTCTACTTTTGAACAACCAGAAGAGACCCTCTCTGTATATTCAAATCCACTCTTTGAAATAAAAGAGGGTATTCATTCACAGGTCCAAAAGTTAGTTCTGAAGACTCCTTTAAAGTTATTCAGGAGATCCCCTCCTTCTTCACCTCAACATAGTCACACACCCCCTAAATTACCTTCTTCTACCTCTTCTTCATCTTCTTCTTCTTCATCCACACAAACACCTCATACACCACCTTCTACTATGGCATTCTAACCTATTGTACAGGCTAGATATGCAGCTTTAATCTTACCTGCTAACCTCAATGCATTCCCAGTTGGGTACTTGAAATACCTTCCCAGGTATAATGGAGAAATTGGTCCCTCAGCTGAGGACCATCTTCAAGCTTTTCTAGACTTTGCAGACAACATGAATATCGAACAAGAAAATGTTTACATGAGATTGTTTGTACAGTCACTTGAAGGAAATGTAAGAATCTAGTTTAGGCAGTTACCTGTAAATTCCATTAGAAATTGGGAAGAGCTTACAAACATATTTAAAAATCAATGGGGTGTAAAGAAAGATCCTCTTTACTTTCTGACTGAGTTTGAAGAACTTAAAAGAAACTTTGGTGAACCTGTATCAGATTTTATCAAAATGTTCAATAAACTTTATCATAATATGCCCCCTGATTGTAAACCCCCTGTAGTAGCTGCTAAGTCTAGGTTTTCTAAAGCCTTTGATGATGATTTTTTTGTAATGATAAGAGAGAGAAATTCAAGAACTCTTGAAGATATGCAAACAAATTCTATATAGGTGGAAGCAAATAGGGCTACTTCGACTTCCTTGAAAGCTAAAGAGGAAAAGGCCCTAAGAAAACTCAAATATATTCAAGAGGCCTCTAGTTCCTCTAGTTCTTCTAAGACTAAAACAGAGGATTCTAAAATAGATTAAATAACTTCACTTCTTAGAAATCTATCTAATAGAATTTCCAATATTGAGACTCAACCTAGGACAGTTCAACAAACAGTGATTAGACCCCAAAATCAAAATCAAGGTCAGTATAAAAGGAATCCACAATTACAAATTCTTCAGAGACCTAGTAATGATCAGCAGGTTCCCACTCCTTTACTGATAGATGACAAGAAACCTAATGAAAATTCTATGACTAGTACTAAAGATATCAATAACATGGATACTTCTTCTAATCAAATAGTTATTATTCCTTTCTCACAAAAAAATCAGGTTCAAGAAGATTAAGAATCCTCGCAGGTTTCTAAATACCATGCCTTCTCTGAATTTTTAATTGTAGAGTTGAATAAGAGATATGATCTTAGGCCTAGACCCAGCCCTAGAAGACCTCCTAAGGAGACTCCAATAATTGAACCTCGTACCAAAGCTGCTGAAACTAAAACAACTATTATTCGACCATTAAATCAGTCAACTGATACTGCTCAAAATGATAAAAATGCTTTGACTACATTTAATGTTGAAAAATAGTTAGAAAGAGTTAAAATCCCAATTCCACTATTAGAACTTTCCAAAAACCCTGGTGTTGTGGTCACCAAAAACCCCCCTCTTTGTTTGATATTAGCAATAACACCAAGCAAAGGGGGACCCTTAACAAAAAATCCAAAAAATATTTTTATTAAAATTTTCGTATTTTAAACTCCCTAAAGCTAGATCGCATTGCGAAGAGAGAGTGAAGCGTTTCCTATGCGCATAAATAAGCTGCGAAGAAGCGACGCGAAATTCATCGCATCGCATATATTGAAAGCGCTCTTAAATGAAAAATCTTAAGGAATCACCGACGGCCGATATGCGACGTCGCATATCGCAACATCACATAAGCAGCACAAAGTGATTGAATGAAAAACGCGATCTGCGATCTTACAATCTGCGATCTGCGATGAATGAGACTATCAATTCCTGCGATGACACTTCTTGACATCGTAATCCTTGATACTGCGATGCGAATCGCAAAAACCACTCATCGCAAGATTTCCTCGACATAGTCTGTAAACCCAAAATTGAGCGCGCACCCTAAGGGAAATTAATGATTGTACGCTTGAGTATCCAAGAATGATTGTGTCACGTTTTTCGAAGATTCAAGTCATTATGAGTGTCATGATTATGCATTCATTAGAACTTAAAGCTTTCATGTCAATCTTTTCGTCATTTCTCTTTTCCTTTGCGTAAACTATAAGGCAGCAACTAATATAAATCAATATGCAGGAAACATCTAAGGAAAAGGGGAAAGCGCCAAGACTAGGAGAACAGAGAGGAGATGCCTTCGCAAATGATTGCTGCATGCAGCAGGACCGCGGATTCCAGAGTATCACTCAACAGATATTGATGGAAATAGACTATCCAAGACTCAGAGTCAAAGGCGCACAAAAGCAGCATGTTTACAAAAGATCCTTAAGCTCAGACTGGGTAAAGCAAAAAGAAAAACGCTAAGGAGGGAGGATGCTCCAGAAAAGCCTGGAACAAAGAACGGAAGCAATTTTCAATACAGAAGATTGTTCAAGCAACAAAATCCCTAACTCATTGAGTCATTCGCACGGCCGGAAACCGAAATAGCAACAGCACAATCAGTTTGAAAGAAATCTGGGTTATACTAAGTATACACACAGCGAATACACCCAGCCAGAGGAAGATTTTCGAAAATATCTTCTAGTTTGTCAGAAAGAGGTGCCAGCTCTTGTTATTTCTAATTTATCGCTCGAACGAAAGGAAAAGACAACCAGCCGACTCTTTCCAGGCGAACGTTGCATTGCTTACAACACTAAGGAGCAGATACAGAAACGGTTAGAAATTAGATTCAATTTTTAGAAATAAATTTGTTTTAGTAAAAGGGCGGTCATTTGAAGCCGTTTCCTAAATTTGTGTAATTAAGATTAATTAGTTAGTAGTATTTAACCCTTCTCATGGCATTTGGAGAAGGGTCCGGAAATTCGTCAAAAAACTTGTCCTCAGAACATGCACTTTTGCACCCTCGGAGGGGGTTTTTGATGAATGGATGGATCGAGATTTATTTATGTTTGCATTTTAATGTCTGCTACTGATGTTGCACTTCTGTACTCTTAGTAGATATTAGAACAAGTAGAGATAAATCGTTATTGCTTGAAGTTTGTGAGTGAAATCAGTCATAAATGGTACTTTTATCTCTTGACCAATTTCTGCTTATATTCTTAGAGTGATATGCAGTTGAGTTGTTTATATGTTAATGTATGAATGTGTGGGTTACCATTTGGCACTTCTGTACGGTGGAGTCATTTATTTGTGCTTGACATATGAATAACTTATTATGCGATATGCTGTTCACAACTGTTTTGCCTAAATTTTTATGCAGAATGGTTTATCTTAATTGATTTCTATTCTTATGATAGCTTAATGATCTTTATTACCAGTTATTGTTTGAAATCTTTTTAGATCGCATAATAGAAGAAATCTACCCCGGGTTAGCGTAGATTAGATGTGTTGTTTTTGTTAGATTACAATAGCATAGAGTTAGTTTAGAAGTTAGAATTAAATTAGCTTAAAATACTTCTAGATCAGCATCATCAAACTCTACACACACACACACCCCTTACATTGGGAAACTGGTCCCATTATCCCCAGTCGGACCCGCTATACCAAACGGACAAGGAGCTGCCAACCAAGTTCCGAACCGGGTGGGTATCCCCCTTGTTGTTGACCCGATTTTAGGGCCCTCAAGATATTTGGCGCTAGAAGGAGGGCACGAACTATGAATGGCACCTAAATCAAAATCTAAATACCATTCTGAGAGTAAATCACCCTCATCAACTCCCCCGACTTCTCCAGTACGGTTAAACCCGGAGTTAGAAGTCGCTCGAGTATCCACCGCTGCTACATACCCTAATATATCAAACCAACTTATCATTGAACTCCCTGAAATTCAAACTTTGATTCGTAAACTCCAAGGATTCTCTATTTTCACTCAGAGGTCTGATAAATCTAAAAGCAGCGTGACTTCGCAGTACAACCCTGCTCATCCCCTGACCAGATTGAAGAGTTAAAAATTTGGCATCCAACCAAGTGAAATCCCTCTCCCCACTAGGAAAAGAGCAAGGAAAACACCACCAGAGTCTGACAGTGAGACTCTTTCATCTACTTCGTCCATTTCAACTCCCTCACCGCGAAGTCAGCCACCCACATCTTCATCCCAAATCACTCATCCATCTTCCACAACCCTTCCTCTTCAATCATCAAAGATCATAATATCTTCATCTTCTCAGCATCAGGGATCATCCTCTACACTTTCATTAACTAGCAGCTCAACGATGGCCCAGTCTCCATGGAACAATCCTGGGGCGGTTTTAATGCCTCCACCCCTAATCCCAATACCGGCCCATCCTGAGAAATGGCTACCTAAATTCAATCCAGAAACAGGCATGCTAGCTGAAGAGCATATCAATAATTTCATGCTTTCTGTTAATATCAATGGAGTTACCAACGAAGATGCTGTCGTCCGACTTTTTCCCTATACAATGCAAGGAACAGCCGGGTCATGGTACTTTTCATTACCTTCCGGGTCTATCACAAGTTGGGACATTTTTCAAAGTCAATTCCTTACCAAGTTCGGTGATGACAGATCAACAGCGACATTGATCAATGACCTATCCAATCTTAAAGCTGAGGCTAGAGAACCCATTAAAGATTTCAATTTACGGTTCAATAAGATCCTCAACAAAATTCCCGCTGCTTCTCAACCCAGCGAGGAAGTAAGATGTGAATGGTATATCACAGCCTTACCATCAAACTTGGCTATCTTCGTAGATAGGGCAAACAAGACGACCTTAGTTGAAAACTTGACAGAGGTGTTAGCAGTAGAAAAGCGCGTAGTAGCCCTAGAAAAGAGATCTGCAATAGAGGAATGCAAATCTAAGAAAATCTCTTTCAAAGAAGACACCAAGAAGAAACAAACGAAAGATCCTTTCGATTTGGAAGGATTACAAAAAGTGTTAAAGGCCATGTCCAATGAGATGATTGACATAAGAAAACAAGTAGTAGAAACTTCTTCAAAAAAGCCCTACAGAGCTTTTAAAAGAAATCCTCCCATGGATGTGAAACCACCCAATGCTGTCTCAAACGTCGAATCTAAAGAAGAAGAAGAAGAAGAAGAGAATACCACTGAAGGGCAGACCGATGATGAGGAAGTTGTGGAACTACAAGGAATGTGGGATTTCATCCTCCCACAAGAAGAAGATCAAGAAGCATTTCCGGTTAGCACACGAAGCGAAAATCAACTTGATCCTCCCCAAACTACCCCTAAACAGAAGGGTGCAAGCCCTGCAACAAAAGATAAGGTCGCAACAAAGAAAACAACCGCTAGAGCGACCCAATTTAGCCCAGTCCAATCAGATCAAGCACCTCCATCAAGAACACTGATAGTGTCGGATGAAATGGAGTATAACATTATCGATGACATGAAAAAGACTAGGGCTAATATCATTCTTTACGAGTTGAGCAAATTGAAACATCAACAGAAAATAATGATGAAAGAATTACATTCCGTGCCTACTACATCTTTACCAACATCTGTAGCTTCCCACAACATGGGAAGACCTCCAACCAACACGATCAATAAGATTGATCCAAATGACATCGCCTTGATTGGAGGAAGATCAAGATCTCATACTCCTCCTTTTCTTCTCACTTATGAAATTTTCAATAAAAACGTGCACAATTTCTTGGTTGATTCTGGTGCTTCAACGAATATTTTACCCAGATCAATATGTGCCAAATTGAATGTTCAACCACAAAAATCCGCAGTGCGCATAGTTCAACTTGATCGATCTCAAGTCGAAGTGATTGGTGAACTTAATCAAGTGACCATAAGATTGTCGTCTAACCCGAAGGTATGCCAGGTTATCGACATTCTAGTAGCTGATATCCCTGAATTCTATGGTTTGATTCTTAGCAGGGATTGGTCCAAAAAACTCCACGGATACTTCTCAACCGACTAGTCGCACATGTGGTTACCCCACAACGGTAAACCGAATCAAATAAAGGTTGAACAAGAGTTGCACCAAAAGTACATAGTGACGGAATTGGAAGGAGAGAATGAAGCAATAGCATACAACAGCAGTATCATAGGAAATTACTCGGTAGATTCCTTCCTCGGCAATTTCAATGCTCATACCTCACCTTACTTAGAAAATTCAGTTTTGTCCCAAGTTGAAAATTTTTCCCAAACTGATAATTCAAAGTGTGTTAATTTCTTAGATAACCCTGTAAATACATCTTTGTTTTGGAAATTATATTTTGATGGCTCTAAATCTAATGAGGGAGCAGGAGCAGGATGTGTTCTGATTAGCCCAGACGGAAATAAGACCATGCTTACGTGCAGACTTGAGTTCGATTTCACAAACAATACAGCGGAATACGAGCCCTTGGTGCAAGGCCTATACAAAGAAATCGGGTTGAACGTTAAGTATCTTCAAGTTTTTGGAGATTCTGAGATTGTCGTCAAACAGGTACGTAACACCATACATTGCCTATCAGGTCATTTGAGGCACTATCAATCTTTAGTACAAGATCTGACTGCACATTTCATAGCATTCAATATTTCATCAATCCCAAGACTCCAAAATGCGAGTGCAGACCTGTTAGCTAACGTAGCCTCTAGACTTATTCCCTCCGAAGATTTTAGTCCAGATAGATTCTCAATAGAATTAATCTTTATACCATCCATCCCTGACAACATCACCAACTGGAGAGTATTCAACGATGATCCTGACATTGTAAATTTCCTCACTTCTGAAGGATCCTACTCAAACCAAATAATTGACGAAGACAATCATGATCACCAAATACAACAAAATAGCACTGATAATGCTATACCTAAATCGGTGGTTAAGTTAGAAGACTTATATGATTTAAAAGTCGGTTTAAAAGGTCTGCCAATTCTAAACTCTACAGTTCGACTCTGAACTATGAATTAGTGAACCTAGGAACCGATGAGAAGCCACAAAACGTTAATCTAGGCCATGGCCTAGCCCCTGAAGAAAAATCAGCATATATCCATCTTCTGAGACAATACAAAAACGTTTTTTCCTGGAATTACGATGAGCTGAAGACATACGACACTTCTATCATTCAACACACTATCCCTATGATTGACAATGAAAAACCTGTCCAGCAGAAACTCAGAAAAATCCACCCCAACTTAGAAAATCAGATAAATACTGAGCTAAATAAGTTGTTGAGAGCTAGAATAATTTTCCCCATCAGACATTCCAAATGGGTATCCAATATGGTGCCCGTTAGAAAGAAAAATGGAGATATTAGGATATGTATCGATTTCCGGAATCTCAACAAAGCCTGTCAAAAAGACAATTTTCCCCTCCCACCTATGGAGCAAATATTACAGGCAGTAGCAGGCTCAGAATTAATGTCTTTTCTGGATGGATTTTCAGGATACAATCAAGTGCTGGTACACCCTGATGATCAGTTAAAAACCACATTCCGAACTAAGTGGGGCACATACGCATATCGGAAGATGCCATTTGGTCTGATCAATGCCGGCGCTACCTTTCAGAGAGCCATGGACATCGCGTTTAAAGGTTTAGTCAATAAATCTGTAGTGATTTACCTGGATGATATAACAGTGTACTCCAAGAAGCGAAGCGACCATCTCAAAGACTTGAAACAAATCTTTCAAAGATGTTTAAGGTATGGGATTTCACTTAACCCAAAGAAATCTTTTTTCGCATTAAGTGAAGGGAAATTGCTAGGATTCATAGTGTCAAAATCTGGTATTCACATTGAACCTGACAGAATCAAAGAAATTTCCAAAATATCCATGCCCCATAACAAAAAGGCCATGCAATCTTTCCTTGGTCAAATCAATTTTGTAAAAAGGTTTGTCCCGGATTTTTCACGTATTATTTCTCCTTTACAAAATATGATAAAAAAGAATTCAAATTTTAAATGGGGTCAAGATGAGCATGAAGCATTCAACTTGATCAAACAAGCTATCATCAACGCTCCATCTTTAGCGACCCCAAATTTTTCAGAATCTTTTATCTTATACACATTTGCCTCAGAGAAATCTTATGCCGTGATTTTAACTCAAGCAAATCAAGAGAAAGCGGAAGCTCCAATCGCATTTTTTAGCTCGAACTTACAAGGTGCTGAACTCAATTATTCAGACGTGGAGAAACAGGCATATGCTGTTTTCAAAGCAATCAAATATTTCAGACATTTCTTACTTAAAGCCCATACCAAAGTCGTAGTACCGTTTCCAGCGGTAAGAAACCTTCTGATACAGAAGGATGTGGGCGAAAAGAGAGAAAATTGGATTACCGCCTTACAAGAATATGATCTTGAGATCAAGCCAGCAAACATCGTAAGAGGTCAAGGCTTCTGCAAGATGTTAGCTGGAGCATCGCAAATTCCTGAGAACTCATATGAAGAGGTACATACATATGAGGTAAGCCTAAACGACGCAGAATCATTATATGCTGACACCATTTATTATCTTAAGAATGGGTAGGCTCCATCACACCTGGACCACACCAAGAAAAGAGCTCTGAGATTGAAAGCTAAACAATACCAGCTCATAAATGATGTTCTGTTTAAAAGGAATTACAATTCTGTACTTCTTAGGTGTCTTGAGAAAACTGAAGCCGAAAAGGTTTTGCAGGAACTCCACGATGGACCAGCAGGTGGACACTATGCTGGAGAAGCTACTGCACATAAAATCTTACGTGCAGGATATTATTGGCCCACGCTGTTCAAAGACTCATACAATTACGTAAGGAAATGCCAAGTCTGCCAGACTATTGCAGGGAAACAAAAGAAATCGTCCATGCCACTACAGCCGGTTAACATCGAGCAACCATTCAGCCAATGGGGCTTGGACATAATAGGTGAGATTGTTCCTCACTCTTCTAAGTAGCATAGGTATATCCTCACGGCAACAGATTATTTTACTAAATGGGTAGAAGCAGTTCCTCTCAAGACAGCTAATTCTGAAAACATTATTGAATTCATAGATCAATTTATCATCACTAGGTTTGGATTGCCAACGGCCTTAATGTTTGATAATGCCTCATACTTTTCTGGAAATACAATGACTGAGTTTTCACTTAAAAGAGGGTTCAAACTGAAGTATTCTACCAACTACTATCCGCAAGGTAATGGGTTGGCTGAATCAACAAACAAAAACCTAATCAGGATTATTAAAAGAACAGTCGACCAAAACCAAAAGAATTGGCACAAAGCACTGGTAAATACTTTATGGGCAGATAGAATTACGAATAAAGCTTCAATCGGCACTTCTCCCTTTAATTTAGTTTATGGGAAAGAAGTGGTTCTTCCAACTCACTTAGTCATTCCCTCTTTGTCTTTAGTACAATACATCAATGAAGTATCTACTTCCTCCTTACAATTGAGACAAATGGAAATAATCAAACTAGAAGAACGACGAGAACAAGCTAAGAAAACCCATGCTCACCACCAAGCGCTAATAAAATCCTCTTTTGACTCAAGCATAATGACCAGAAAAAACTTTCAGATGGGAGATTTAGTTTTGAAATGGGATAAGGCTCATGAATAAAAGGGAAAACATACGAAATTTCAGAAGCTGTGGCTTGGTCCTTTTCAGATTGTAGAAGTCATAGGCCCATCAACATTTGTGTTGCAGGATTTGGCAGGTAGAAGAGATTCTTTGCCTGTGAATGGACAGATTCTTAAAATGAATTTTCCATAGAAGATCATTCTTCTATTTTTGTAGGATAGTTTTAGTTTTTATTTTGTTTTTCTCTTTCTTATAAATAAAACCGGTTGTAAATGATCATCAAAAAGGATTCATGAAAGAGCACACCAATTCTCTATCAGATTTTGATTTCGCTTGTACAAGTAGCAAAACTTTTCGAAAAATCTGATTTTTATTATTGACAAATAGAGTTAACTTTAGCCTGAATATTATGTTAGTTTCAACCTCAAAAAAAAAAAAAAAAAAAAAAAACTTTGATGAAAGCAACCTTCGGTAAAAAATTGTTTTATGTCAGCACAATGAAAGGTATCATCAATAATAAAATAAATATTCTCTGTAAAGCTGCTGTTTTCAAAATCTATTATTGTCGTCCAGAGCTTTCTTAAGGAAAAACAATGACTTCCTCCCTGCTAAAGGAAATCGCAGCATTCAGAGAAACAATTCGAGAAAACACTATATCTCAAAGAATAAGAGGTCTCATCACGAGCCGGCTTATCATGATCACAGATATTATAACTTGCTGACTTTGCCAATACTGTCTATCAAAACAGGGCAACGACTCAAGATTGTTGCAATCAAAAGACAAGGGATCTCATCACGAGCCAGCTTGTTCAGCAAAAGTGTAAATCAAGTGAATGATTGTGTCATAATTTGGCCACCAAACCAAGACATTGTTCTTTAGAGAATAAAAAAGGAAAAAGTGTCAAAAAGGATTTTTCTCTGAAATGTTGTAAATAACCTCAAGCAGGAAAAAGGATCATTGCTGGATAACATGGTAACCCTATCGAGGCTATGGACGCCTGCGGGCAGCAGAGGCTCTACCTATGACAAATGAGCATATTTTAAAAATCCAGTACGCAGAGAATACCTTATTTTATCTTTAAAAAGACCGAGTAATGTCTGGTATGAATGCAAGAACTAAGCCTGAGGAAGCAGAACATTGGAATATGAAAAGGTTGTGACAAAGTATCATTAACAGGATAAAGAGTAATGTACTCTATCTGTCCATAACAAAATTTAGACATATGAAAAATTTTCTGTTTCGGAAGTGGAAATTCAATAGAAAAGCAGAGATAACTGGTTCTTCACAGTGAATCGCCATTGTTGTGGTCACCAACAACCCCCCTCTTTGTTTGATATTAGCAATAACACCAAGCAAAGGGGGACCCTTAACAAAAAATCCAAAAAATATTTTTATCAAAATTTTTGTATTTTAAACTCCCTAAAGCTAGATTGCATTGCGAAGAGAGAGTGAAGCGTTTCCTATGCGCATAAATAAGCTGCGAAGAAGCGACACAAAATTCATCGCATCGCATATATTGAAAGCGCTCTTAAATAAAAAATATTAAGGAATCGCCGACGGCCGATATGCGACGTCGCATATCGCAACATCGCATAAGCAGCACACAGTGATTGAATGAAAAACGCGATCTACGATCTTGCGATCTGCGATATGTGATCTTACAATCTGCGATCTTGCGATCTGCGATCTGCGATGAATGAGACTATCAATTCCTGTGATGACACTTCTTGACATCGCAATCCTCGATACCGCGATGCGAATCACAGAAACCACTCATCGCAAGATTTCCTCGACATCGTCTGTAAACCCAAAATTACGCGCGCACCCTAAGGGAAATTAATGATTGTATGCCTGAGTATCCAAGAATGATTGTGTCACGTTTTTCGAAGAGTCAAGTCATTATGAGTGTCATGATTATGCATTCATTAGAACTTAAAGCTTTCATGTCAATCATTTCGTCATTTCTCTTTTCCTTTGCGTAAACTGTAAGGCAACAACTAATATAAATCAATATGCAGGAAACATCTAAGGAAAAGGGGAAAGCGCCAATACTAGGAGAACAGAGGAGATGCCTTCACAAATGGTTGCCGCATGCAGCAGGACCGCGGATTCCAGAGTATCACTCAACAGATACTTATGGAAATAGACTATCCAAGACTCAGAGTCAAAGGCGCACAAAAGCAGCATGTTTACAAAAGATCCTGAAGCTCAGACTGGGTAAAGCAAAAAGAAAAACGCTAAAGAGGGAGGATGCTCCAGAAAAGCCTGGAACAAAGAACGGAAGCAATTTTCCATACAGAAGATTGTTTAGGCAACGAAATCCCTAACTCATTGAGTCATTCGCAGGGCTGGAAACCGAAATAGCAACAACACAATCAGTTTGAAAGAAATCTGGGTTATACTAAGTATACACACAGCGAATACACCCAGCCAGAGGAAGATTTTCGAAAATATCTTCTAGTTTGTCAGAAAGAGGTGCTAGCTCTTGTTATTTCTACTTTTATCGCTCGAACGAAAGGAAAAGAAAACCAGCCGACTCTTTCCAGGCGAACGTTGCATTGCTTACAGCACTAAGGAGCAGATACAGAAACGGTTAGAAATTAGATTCAATTTTTAGAAATAAATTTGTTTTAGTAAAAGGGCGGTCATTTGAAGCCGTTTCCTAAATTTGTGTAATTAAGATTAATTAGTTAGTAGTATTTAACCCTTCTCATGGCATTTGGAGAAGGGTCCGGAAATTTGTCAAAAAACTTGTCCTCAGAACATGCACTTTTGCACCCTCGGAGGGGGTTTTTGATGAATGGATGGATCGAGATTTATTTATGTTTGCATTTTAATGTCTGCTACTGATGTTTCACTTCTGTACTCTTAGTAGATATTAGAACAAGTAGAGATAAATCGTTATTGCTTGAAGTTTGTGAGTGAAATCAGTCATAAATGGTACTTTTATCTCTTGACCAATTTCTGCTTATATTCTTAGAGTGATATGCAGCTGAGTTGTTTATATGTTAATGTATGAATGTGTGGGTTAACATTTGGCACTTCTGTACAGTGGAGTCATTTATTTGTTCTTGACATATGAATAACTTATTATGCGATATGCTATTCACAACTGTTTTGCCTAACTTTTTATGCAGAATGGTTTATCTTAATTGATTTCTATTCTTATGATAGCTTAATGATCTTTATTACCAGTTATTGTTCGAAATCTTTTTAGATCGCATAATAGAAGAAATCTACCCTGGGTTAGCGTAGATTAGATGTGTTGTTTTTGTTAGATTACAATAGCATAGAGTCAGTTTAGAAGTTAGAATTAAATTAGCCTAAAATACTTCTAGATCAGCATCATCAAACTCTACACACACACACACCCCTTACATTGGGAAACTGGTCCCATTATCCCCAGTCGGACCCGCTATACCAAACGGACAAGGAGCTGCCAACCAAGTTCCGGACGGGGTGGGTATCCCCCTTGTTGTTGACCCGATTTTAGGGCCCTCAACACTTGGGTATAAAAATAAAGTCTCCAAATGGATACAAAACACCTAGGTTGATGCTGAAAGTGATATCATTAGTCTACAAGATGAAAAACCAGCAGTTGTCTTTGGTCCTAGATCAGATATAATAGATGAAATAGTGCCTCCTTTTTATGTAACTCTTAAGACAAATGATTCCATGTTATATAATTGTATGCTTAATTCTGGAGCATCACATAACCTCATGCTAAAAATTATCATGGACAATTTGAAACTTGACATAACTAAATCTTATCATGACTTGTACACCTTTGATTTTAAAAGGGTTCCCCACTTAGGATTGATTAAGGATTTAGTAGTCACCCTTACCCAAATTCCAGTGAAAAGTGTAGTGCTTGATATAGTTGTCACAGATATTCCTCCCAAATTTGGAATGCTCCTTTCTAGGTCTTACTGTGCCAAATTAGGGGGAACTCTTTAGATGGATATGTCTTATTCCACTATTCCAGTTTATGGGGGAGAACAACTAAGGTTATTTAGAGAGGTAAGATTTGGGCACACTATTTGCAAAACAGACCAGCCAAGGAACCATCCCATTTATGCAATTGATTAGGATTTTGGTTGCTTTCAACTCTCTTCAAACCAAATACATGAAACTCAAGTTAAAATAGAAGATGTAATTGAAAGTCCTGTACCAAATCAAACTGATGTATGGAAACTATTTTTTTATGGTTCTTGTACAAAAGATGGAGTAGGAGCTAGGGTAGTTTTAATTTCACCAGAAAAAGAAAATATCACCCAATCATGCAAACTCGACTTTGAAGTTACAAATAATGTGGTTGAATATGAAGCTTTCCTTTTGGGACTGCAATTAGCCAAAAGCTTAAAGGTTCAAAACTTAAGTGTTTTTACTGATTCAGAACTTATTGTCAAACAAGTGAGAAATATTTTCCAGACTAAGCATCCTAGACTTAGGTCTTATCGAAATGAAGTTTGGGATTCAGTCGAAAACTTCTTTGATGCTTTTAATTTGACTTATATTCCAAGAAATCAGAATATTCATGCATATGCCTTAGCTGTTTCTACTAGTTCATTTAAAATTCCTGATCAGACCAATGTACTCTATCAAATACATGTTAAGTACAAACCATCCATCCTAGATAATCTAAAACACTGGCAGATATTTGAAGATGATCAACATTTGAAATCTTTTCTACAGGTCATAGATGAATTTTCAGTTCTACAAATCGATGAAGATAGAACAAAAATAAATGAAAATACAAATGGAAATGATACTTCAAATTTAAATTCAAAAATTGTTGATCATGACATTATTCAATTGTCTAAAAAATTTATTCCCAAAGGCCTCATCCCTTTAGACAAAATATTTGATCAAAATGATGTCCTCTGGAACCCTCAGTCCATTTCTTCACAAGATGACATAGAAGAAATCAATATTGGAACAAATTATGATATTAAAAACATAAAAATCTATGCATCTCTAGATCCTGAGATCAAATCTCAATATCTTAAGTTACTTCAAAATTATAAGGATGTTTTTGCATGGACCTATGCTGATCTAAAAACCTATAATACTTCATTAATACAACATAAGATTCCTTTAAAGCCAGAAGCAATTCCATATCAACAGAAACTTAGGAGGATCAATCCAACTCTTCTACCAACTGTAGAAAAGGAAATTAAGAAAATTCTAGATGCCCAAATCATTCTCCCTCTTAGATATTCTAATTGGGTTGCAAATTTAGTTCCTGTTAGAAAGAAGAATGGATAAATCAGACTCTATGTGGACTTTAGAAATTTGAATAAAGGATCATTAAAGGATAACTATTCTTTGCCCAAAATGGATCAGTTACTTCAAATGGTTTCAGGAGCACAAAGACTTTCTATACTTGATGGTTTTTTAGGCTATAATCAGGTAAATGTTGATTAAGCAGACAGAGAGAAGACAACCTTTACTACACCCTAGGGTACATTCATGTATGCTATAATGCCATTTGGATTATCCAATGCTGGAGAAAAATTTCAGAGAGCTATGGACATAGCTTTTGTGGGTCAGGTAAATAAATTTGTGGTCATTTATCTTGATGACATAACTGTTTTTTGTAAATATGACCAGAAACATCTAAAGCACTTGATGAAGGTTTTTGACAAGTGTAGAAAATTCGAAATACCATTGAATCCTAAAAAGTATATGTTTGCTATCAAAGAAGGAAAACTATTGGGCCATATAATTTCAAGAAAAGGAGTGGTGATTGATCCCAAGCGTGTGTTTGCCATTAATACATTGACCTTACCTAGAAAAAAGAAGGAGATTCAATCTTTTCTAGGCAAGATTAATCTTTTAAGGAGATTCATTGCAAATTATGTTGAGATTGTAAAAGATATAACTGACCTGCTTTGAAAAGATCATGAAGTTAAATGGACTGTCTCTTCCAGGCATGCATTTGATCAGATCAAGAAAGCTATCTCTGAAGCTCCCACCTTGGCCAACCCTGATTACACGAAACCATTCAGTATCTTTTCCTTTGCCTCAAAAACAACCCTTGCTGCTATTCTACTACAAAAGAATGAAGATTCCCATGACCAACCCATAGCCTTTTTTAGTAATGTTATGAGAGATGTTGAGCTTAAGTATGACATGATTGAGAAGCAAGCCTATGCCCTTATTCAAGCCCTGAAATCATTCATGATGTATGTCCTACATTATTCTATTACAGCTTATGTTCCTAATAGTGTTGTGAAAATCATTTTAACTCAACTAGACACTGATGGAAAGAGAGGTAGATGGATCACTCAAATACTGTAGTTTGATCTAACTATCAAAACTACAAAGCTAGTAAAAGGCTAAGGATTAGCTAAGCTTATCACTGAATCCAACTGTAAAGTGCTCGGAATCAATTCTATTTTAGAGATACAAGGGAAGAATCCAAAAGAACCTTCTCAAACTTCAGATAAGAAGAATACACAAGAACCTTCTCAAACTTTAGATAAGAAGAATACAAAAGAACCTCTGTCCTTGCAGAAGGGTAGAATCGACAAGAACCTTCCCTTCATCCTAAAGATAAGAGTCCACAAGAACCTTTACCTTCATATCGGATCCCCCCTTTATACATTGATGACAAATTTCTGTTGTCAGATTGGTACCAAGACATTGTACATTTCTTGATCCATTTTGAATGTCTAGCATCATTCTCCAAAAGCCAATGTAAAAATCTCAAACTAAAAGCAGTCAAGTACTATATCATAAATGAAAATTTGTACTGGAAATACCCAGTAAATATTTTGTTATTATGTTTAACAGAATAAAAAATTGAAGGAATCATTGACAAGTTTCATACAGGATTTTGTGGAGGACATTATGCTTGGAGAGCAACAACATATAAGATATTAAGGGGAGGATTTTATTGGCCAACATTGTTCTTACAAGTAGGAGAAAAGGTCTGAGGTTGTGTTCCTTGTCAAATGTTTGCTGGTAAGCAAAAAATTAGCAGCTCTTCCACTGGTTCCATCAATAGTCTCAAAACCTTTTCTCCAATGGGGATTAGATTTTGTTGGACAGATTCATGCCACTTCAAGTAATCAGCATAGATGGATCCTCACTGCAATAGACTACTTCACTAAATTGGTGGAAGCAATTCCAATGAGAAATGCTACTGATTCAATAGTAATCAAATTTATTGAAGAGAACATCTTATCTAGATTTGGTTGTCCAACTCAAATTGTCATTGATAATGTAACATCTTTTTCTAGTGTTAAAATGATTGAGTTTTCCCATAAATATCATATTTTGTTACATCATTCAACTCCATATTACCCACAAGGTAATGGCCTTGCAGAATCCTCAAATAAAAGTTTGGTAAAGGTAATCAAAAAGACTATAGCATATCATAAAAAGAGCTTGGACTCTCATTTAATTTATGCAGTATGGGAAAATAGAATTACTCCAAAGAGATCTACTGGAAAATATCCTTTCCAGTTAGTTTATGGGAAAGGTGCAATATTCCTTACTAATTTGGCCTTCCTCGTTTTAAAATTCCTGCAGGATTCAATAGATGAACCTAATGATTTTTCAAGGAGAATAAATTAGATTATTGAACTAAATGAAAACAGAGATCAAGCTCAATACAAATTGAAAAAGTATTAGAATAAGATGAAGATCCTGTTTGACAGAAGAGCCAAGGAAAGGGACTTCAAGGAAGGTGATCTAGTTCTAATATGGGATTCCAAGAGAGAAGAAAATGGAAAACATGGCAAGTTTGACAACCTATGGTTTGGACCTTTAGCAATTGTTGAAGTGAAGGGAAACAACACTTTTGTGCTACAAAATCTTGAGGGGCTATATTCCACTTATCCTGTAAATGGAAGGTTTCTCAAACATTACATTTAGTACTGAGAAGTTGAAGTAGATTTCATTACTACCATTGTAAAAACTCTAGTTTCTTTTACTTTTCAAGCTGTCAGTGTGTTTTTTTACAGCAGAAGACTCCAAAACCCGAGGAGAAGGCATATGGATCTGCAGGTTCTTTGCATTCTACAGGATAAAGCAGTCCCCAGATGGAGCCGATTTTGTAGCATTTTTTGGTTTTGGTAAGTTAAAATAAATTAGTCCAAAAAATGAAAATAATTTTCAAAAATTGTTAAGTTAAGATACGGACAAAAAGAATACTTAATAAAAATGTTAGGAAATATTTTGATTAAAATGTCCATATCAAAGAAAATATTAGAATAGATGTCCCAAAAAATGAAGGCAAAAATAAAATGTTAGGTTAGAGAGAAAAGCAAAAAGCAATAAACTCTGAAAGTGTTCCAAATCTAAATGCCACTACTTTTACTCTAATTCACTTTTGAAAAGAATAGTAGTGTGTAGTTTGTTTAGATGCCACACTAGTTTATTTAATCCAATTATACAGTTTAATCATAATTGGATTTGTTTTAAATTGATTGTCATAGGTAGAAAATAAAATTGGCTCAACAGTTTAATCTGAGCCAATGGAGAGAATAAGGTATAGAGGTAGATTATTCATGAAAAGAAATATTGGGTTGCTAGCTTAAATGCACCCAACTAAGTGAAGAAAAAATGTTAGGGTAAGTAAAGGGTAGGTAGAAGAAAGGTTGCAGAAGTACAAGGTTGGCGAAGCATAAGCACATCCATCATGCTTAATCCAATGTTTCAATATGCAGGAGTAGTTATGAAAGTTAAAGGATGTTCACAAGCTGATTTAATTAACTTCCCCTCATTTCATTTCATCCCCCACTACATACTTACTAATTTCCCCTTTTCCCTTCATTTTCACCTTTACCCCTTGGTTTCACACATTTTCCTAGCAAATTACCCTCCAAGGGTCATTCCCCTACCCAAAACTCCTTTTCCCTAGTGTGAAAACCATTCCCCTTTGAAATAATAACTTTCCCCTTATTAATTTCCCTATTTCACCCATAAAACCCCTTTATTCTAAGTTTAAATCCCCCCCCCCCGACATTATTTAACTTTAACTCTGCCATTCATATATTTCCAAACAAAATCCTTTTAACTTATAAAGACCCTTTATCCTAAGTTTTGTCTCCCCCCCCCCCCCGCTTTATCTTAATTAACTCCGCAAATTCACTTTTTCCCAATATAAATCCTTTTAACCCACTACCCTTGGTGCGGTTAATAAACCTCCGCTATATTTTAACCTCAGTCCCACTGTATTAAACCCGCTTATTATATTTTCAACCCAAACTTTATTCATTAAATTAATTACAAATCACTTGTAATTAACCCCCGAGCCCCACTAATCTCTGTCGATTTCCCTCCGTGCATATCGACCGCACGACAGCCCTCTGATCACCCATTTCAAAATCCAATGATCCACATCCATATCACGTGCTCCCGATGTCCGATAGTTAAAATCCCGAGAGCACGCGAGATTCGTGGTTTTTCTCAGGCCCCTTTCAGTTAAGTCATAGCTTTAGGTTAACTGGCATGCTCTCATAAAAAAATCGCCCTAGTGCCAAAAGCGGTGCAATGAACCTTAATATCGCCTCCCCGCGTAGGCCGAAACCATCCACTATTCACTTATTGAATTCCACACCAAATTTTAAACATTACCCATTAAAAAGCCAAAGACCCTCATTTTCGCTCTTTTCACCCGTTTACATAGTGAAACCTGCCTAAGCTTTCCTGCGCCACCCTAAGCATCTGCAACCCAATTTAACCATTGTTTACCTTCGGAACATGCTTCAGATTCCGTCCATAGAATTTCCTATTCCCTGAAACCATTATCACCTCCCCGCCAACCTGTGTTTTTATTAATAAACTTTTTTATTTTGCAGGTGATTAGAAGACCAGAAGCATGAATAAACAATTTTGATACTAGTTCTAAAACTTGTTTACTCCAAGATTCGCAAAGAAATCTAATCAAAAAGGCTTTATTCAAAAGGAAAAGACATTTATACATAGAGGCAGTAACTGTTAAAACAGAGGTAAATCAGCAACAGCATATCACATTTTCACATGATGTCAAATAGGTCTTTAGTGAAATTCACTTTTACTAAAGACATAAATGCAGGATAAGAGTAAAAGATACCAGATGATGTGATTTACGATGACTGGTAAAAGTAAAAGCAGGTGACAAAGCATTCATGGTAAAAGACTAAACAAAGGAGACAGATAAAGAAATATAAGTAAAAGTGTATCAAATGAAAAGTCATAAGTAAATATGACATCCAGCGTGAAAATCGAACAACATTCAACTTTTCAAGGAACAATCAGCCAACTTCAACAATTTTTAGTTTTTTCAGCGATAATCACCAACAGCGAAGCATCAAAGTAGTGTCAGATCAACTAGAAGTCTTTATTTTAATTTTATAATAATCTATTTTTGTAAAAATAGTTTAGGATATTTTCTTAGTTCTATTGTTGTATAAATAACTCTCTTCACAAGTTATTAAGGGTTGCACCCTTGAAGAAGCATTTCTAAACATTTGATGTACTTGACTTTTCTGGATCATTAATACAAAGCAAAGGATTTTGAATTATGTTTTACACGGTTTGTGTTTCCTGTAAGTTTTTCCAGTATTACTCATTATGTTTTTCTTCATATTCTTATGTCTTACAGAGATAACTAGGTAGGAATAATTGGGTTTCAATCTATTCCTATAAGCTCCTAAAATGATAATCTATAAAGAGAATGAATTAATGGACTGTTTGTTTAATTAATTCCCTCTGAATCAATAAATCATCAGCCTCTTTTGTAAGCTTAAGCATATTCTCTTAAACCTTCTCAACATAGTTTAAAGGTTTTCATACTTATGATTATTTAATTTCAATTTGAAAACTGTGATAATCATATTATTTCTTTGTTTCTGCTCACCACCATACAGGCTATATCACTGTGTGAAAGTTTATAGAAGCCCTCTGCTTTGATATTAATATTATTCACAAGGTTAGGCATTACAGTGTTACATATATTTCATACATTGGTCCTCCAAATTAAAAAAAAACCCCAAAACAATTATCTTAGATGCTCTAGCATGATAGCTAACCATTATCATCTCAGAGATACAACATGTAACACCTTGCGCTTCCCATAAAACCCTTACAATGAACCAGAATTGGTCTAGATCCTCATTTCCCAAACCTTTGAACACAAGCAAATTCACTGTGTTTTCCATAATAAATTGTGGTGGTGGTGGAGTTAGTACGGGTGAAGATGGAGGTGATGGCAGTGAAGCTAGTGGTGTGGGCGGAGGTGGGATTCGTGGAATTCTTTGTCTTATCAGATGAATAGCACTTTGCAGAGAGACCTTCGCGAGCTCTTCCTCGTCCCCTCACGGAGGTGGAATCAAGGGGCTATTTTCTAGACCCTTATTTCCTTCATTCTTGTAAACCTTTCCGCTTCACGTAGCCCCGATCATCAAGGTAACTGCATAACCCGCTTTTCACACAACAACATTTTAATCCAAGTATTCAAATATTTTACATACATACCTTGTGGTCCTTTGAGAAAGCGCCGCTTTGCCTCGCTATAGCTGATTGAGGTGTCGACCGCGAACTCAGTAACAAATCCTCCTATAATACGATCGAGCCAATGATCAATGGTGTGCACTATCTTATCCTTCGATGCTTCCAACCTTCGCACCAGCTCTGTGGTGCACACAATAAGACTATCAAGCTTCCACCTTCCTTGGCTATCTGCTAGCTTCGCGATCCACTCGTATAGCTCAGTAGGGAAGGACGTGAAAAATATTTCATGGATCTCCGTATACAGGTAGCTGTCTAGCCACTCTTCTTTTGACAGTCGCAGGTTTCTGTTCTCCTATGCCGCGAACTCATGAATTCTTCTGTCAAACCAGCCTTCGATTTCTTTCTTAGTTGGATTCCAATGATACGACATCACACATACCTCATGCAGATTCTGGTCTCAGCAATGGAACCATTTTTTGGCTTATGGGGGCCTGACCCAGGTTCAGAGTTAGTTAGCCAAAAAAATACCTACACTATTGGCCCTTTCGGCATCAGCCCACGGAGTGCGGACTGAAGTCTCACCTGAAGCAGTATGGGGGGATGCTGGAACCAATTTTCCACACCCTTGAGATGGTTGTGATGTCCGTTTATTCCATCTATATTGGCCTTCGTGCAGGTTGCTTCATGCTCTGTTCCACCCTTCAATACCCTAGTGAAGTGTTGCAATCGGCCTTCACACGGTCCTAACTAGGGGCTAAAGTCCTTTCACGCTGCTAGGGCAATGAACTACACTATGTTCCCAACTAGACTAAGTATCTTACTTATCTTATTGATAGATCTTAATTATCTTTGCATAAATAGACATTCGAACTTACGTTCACTTAACCAATACAGTTATACACATTCGTGCATCATATAAGCATTAGGAGTGAAATTTATACCAAATATAACAGAAGCATAAATAGGAAATAAAGACGCAAAAATGATAGAAAATTCTCTTTATTAATACTTCCAAATGATTACAGACTTGACTCACCCTGCGCAGTCAGCTGCAGGGGTCCGTGCACTCAGTTGCGAATTACAAGGCCTCTGTGGACTCAGCTGCAAAGCCTCTACCTATGCTACGACCCAAAACTTAGGCTTACACTTCAAATCTATCTCACATACATCTTCATTATTCGATCTATGTTTATGCTCTAACTCCTTAGAGCTTAGTCCTATTTATACAATCCCATGGTCTGCGGACCATGGGTAGATTTTCTACAGCTTACATTACATTATCAAAATAAGGGTGAACAACCCTATAACTCTTTAACAACTATGCACTCCACACTCACAAAATGCAGAGTCTTTACATTGGAATTACAAAATTAGACCAAAATCTGGGCTCTAAGCCACAAAACTATCCTTGGGGGATCCTGCGCCCAACAATCCAGCCAAAATGGAGGCCACCATGATATGGCCAGTGCCTATTAATGTTTCTAAGGTTAAGAGTTTCGTTGGGGCAAGATATTACTTAAAGAAACTCATAGCCTCATTTTCAGCACTATCAACACCGCTCCATGCCATAACAACAAGTGGAAAGAGTTTCCAATGGGGAAAGGGTCAGCAGAGGGCCTTTGAGGAGCTAAAGAAGAAGATCAATTAAGCACCAATTTTAGCATTAATAAACTTGCAGTAACCATTTGAAGTTGAGATAGATGTGAGTGGGTATGTTATGGAAGCCACATGGGAGAAGTATTGATGCAGAGAGGAAGGCCCGTATATTATCATTTTGAAGTATTCCATGGGGCAGTTCTTAACTACCCTACCTATGATAAAGAGTTATATGCCCTAGTGTAAGCTATGAAGAAGTGTGAACATTATCTAATGGGAAAGGACTCAATAATCGACACAATTCACCAGACACTACAGTACCTGTAAGCCTAGAGTAAGATACAATAGACCGGGCATTACAAGTGGATGGGGTTTCTATAGCGGTTTCAATTAGTGACAAGGTACAATAAGCTAATCACAAACAAGTTCACTAACATGCTTTCAAGGCCACCCACGTCAAAGATAATAGCTTTGGGAACTCTAATGCACATGGATCCATTCACCCATGATGCATACATAGAGGCATATTCAGAGGATGAGGACTTCAAGGGGGTGTTTCAATAGTTACAGAGCCAGAGTCATGTGCATGATGGAAATAACACAAATGACTACCATCTTCAGGATGGGTTGTGCTACAGGCTGGATAAGCTTTTTGTTCCTAAAGGAGAGCAATTTCAACTGATTAGATATGCTCACACCTCAAAGGTTGCAAGGCACTTTGGTGTAGGGAAGACAGTGGCCAAATGGCAGAGGTATGTGTATTGGCCCATGATGTAAGAGAAGTTAGCTAGGTTCATAATAGGATACATGCTTTGTTATACCAACAAGCCTAGCAACTATGGTGAAGTAAAATTATAAGTGCGAACACAAATGAATTCCTCTAGCCCGATAATGGGTCTAGCCACAATAGATTCATTCTATGGAAGATTTCCTTAGGTTAGAATCAATCAAGAGGGCCTACCTCTTGTTCTGCTTATCCTACTTGATGATGTCCTCGCTTGCTTGCTCCAACTATCTCTCGCTTCCTTGTTCAAGCACCTAAAACAAGTAAACAACAACTGACAACAAATACGATAATAGACAAACTGAAATTCAACCTACTTAACAAGTCAAGAAAGATTAATCCATGAATATGTAATATTACAAAACATGTAGGAAATCAATCGATAGTTGCATATATTAATATCAAAGAGAGATTACAACCATTTATCTTGACGTTGCAGTCCTCCTCTGACAATACCAGGTTCCCACACACTTCTGCTAGCATTCCATGATGGCATCAAGAAACAATAGTTTTAAAGCTCTTCCCTTTAGGCTTCACTCCAAACCAAGTCACACTTCTCCCTCACACAACTAGATAGCTACAACTAGTAATATCTTTCTTGTCTACTCCTAACCAAAATAGCATAAGCACACTAACATCAACACTCTAACTAAAAACTAGCTTGTGCTTGGGAAGAAGGGAGGTTTGTATAGGATGGATGGATAGGAGATGGATCCTTTTCTCATGGGAGAAGGTATTATCCCTTGAGGAGTTCCATCATTATAGGGGAAAGGATCCCAAACTGACATCCTCGACCCCATCTGGCCAAACCATTTACCAGACTTCTGTTATGAAGCTTCTAGAGCTAGAAGCTTCGGCTCTAATTTTAAAAACTTTCCATAACAAGACCGGTGCAAAAGCTTAGCCGCTCTGGTTGGTGTGAGGAGTAGTGTTAATCTCTACACATAGGCATGGGTGAGACAAAGGCCATTAGCTCCAGTCTTGTAAACAGGGCAAAACAAAAGTTTCAAGGGAAATGGTGCAAAAGGGAATTTATCTACTCATGAAGAGGGACACAATGGGAGTTTCTTCATGAACGAAAAGCATGTGGGGTTCACTGTAGAGGTCCTCCAGGATCAAGGAACAGGGAGTACAGGGACAGTGACAAAATGTTGTGTAACAGATGCCCCCTAAAGCATGAAGGCCAAGCTAGAGTGAGGGATAAAATGCTTTATAAATCAATGCAAGGAACCAGTCTACCGTCGGAAAACCTGCAAGAAAGTATAGATACATATACATAAACTGAGATCTCTGTCAAATTATACATGAATCGTGGCATGGACACAACCATCCAGAGAATGATCATGTAAATGGATCCAAGTATGGGCGCAGCCATCCGTCAAGGAGGATCATAACGAAACCAAGGTATGGTCACAACCATCCAATAATGAGAAGGATCACATATGATGACTCATGGCCTGGTCACAACTAGCCATCTGAGAGAGACATTCATATCATCATAACCATGTCACATCACTTCACAACCTAGACTTTTGTGATCTGAGTCCATGATCTTGCACTCCAACATGACCCAATCAAAGTACATATTTTAGCATGTGAACAGATGTGTTGATGTCGAACATGCTAGAAAGTCACTTGATTACCAGTCAATGATGTAAACTATTAACAAGCGTGAGAGAAACCACCAATAATGACAATGGTCCTCAAGGTACTATCAACACAATTCACGGAATGTGAATACAGGAACTAAAGTTGAACATCCGCGAAATCACTCGATCAAAAGCCAATGTCCATTCCATTCCTTAAGTAGTCAGGGGTGAAGGAAAGAGTTAAGGGGCCTAAGGTTTGAAGGGGCTAAGGTGTTTCGTGACGTCCCTTTCCTTAAATAAAGTAAGTCATCCTTGCCCCCGGAGGGACAAGTGGCTTCGCACCTTTCTTTCTTCGCCAAATAAGGAAGGAGGTATAAAGCCTCAGTACCCTCCAAATAAGGGTTCCCTCCGGGGGCAAGGAGGGTACCTAACTGCCTCTTTTGCTCTTGTGCTTTCGGGGGATACACCTTGTTGATGCTCGATTCTCTTGGCCTATGGACGAGGAGGGAGACGCCTGCTCTCCGAGTTTCCGATTCAATGGTATTCATGTGACCCTCCCCTTTCAAGATTCTTCCTGGCGAATCCATAGTCCGGTGATGGAAAAGGGGTATGTGCCATTCGATTAATAGGGGAAGATACCACCAACCAAATTCTTGCTCAATTCATAAGGGTCACTGCATCCCGGAAAGAAACCTCTTATTGATGGTGAACTGCCGGAAACGGAGGAACGGAATGACCCACCCACTCCTTACTGATTATAGGGTTCGCAAGCTCTTACGTTCAGCCCTGGTACTGCTATTCACACCTTTGGAGTACTATACAGGACATAGCTAGTTAGAATCAATAGTTAGAATCGTCCACTGATAGCGAATTGAGAGAGAAAGAAGTTCCCCGACCTTACCCCATAGATAGACCAAAGGCCCGGAGGGGATCTCATGGATTCGTATTGAAGGTGATAACTAATTGACAGACCGTAATCAAATATCGGCAGTGATTTCTTTTATAAAGACTCTGAAGGTGGGAACACAGAATCACTCGTTAAGGTGGGAACACAGATTCGTAATGCCCCATTCGTATTGTCGTACCCCAATGGATTCGTATTGACAGACCGTTCCTTACCGTTCCGTTCCTTTTGACAGTTCAGACTTTCACTATCTAGTGCCATCCCGGGATCAAAGTGATTTACCATAAATACTGTACAACCCATAAGTAGCCCAAAGGCCCGACGAAGGAGGGGATCTCATAGATCAGCTATAGAGAGTGGTGGCATCCGTCCGTGGTGGTGGCAATAGAGGAGACCGTACGACAAAGGTGGTAATGAATGCCCCATAAGTAGACCAAAGGCCCGGAGGGGATCTCATGGACAGGAGGGCGACATTGTTGAATCATAACTAGTGAATGCACCGGCAATATTGGACCTATTGATCCCGAGCCAGCTAACCGAAATGACATATATAATAGAGTGACGCCATATCTCTCCCTTTCTCACTCACTCAACTCCTCACTCTGCATCACCGGTTCATGAAATTACCACATGGATGGGATGTCATAATGACATATATAATCTATTGAATTCATGACTGGAAGAAAAGAAGAGAGTGAAATCGATCTATCATTCATGGCATAATGACATATATAATATATGCATTATCTGCTAAAGCGTAATGACGCGCTATAATATCAAGCAGCATCGGCTGCTCGGCAGGGAAAATGCGTAATGACATATGCCCATAGAAAGTCTGCTAAACCGTAATGACAATAAATAAATAAGTTACGAAGGCTTTGGTTTTGGACGGATCGAGTGGCATCCTTCGTACATCCGAACTCCATCGGACCGTATGCATATCCTATTCCATTTGTAGAATAACGAGCAGCAGCGCTACCTGCAACAGTGTTAGTAGCAGTATCGGAGCCGGAAGCAGGGATGGAAGTTTGTGTCCCAAGTCATAGACATAGATTGACTAGTTACGGGTCAAAGTACGGAACGCGTTTACCGAAGTGTACAGAGAAAGTATCATAGGAGAGTGTATGTATAGTCGGCCAGCCGCTAAGAAATATGGATCAGGGTTAGGTGCTGCCTTTGAGACTATATCCATTGCGTCTGGTGGTCAAACCCTCTTTCCGTATCCGCCATTGGTGAAACTGCTTCTTCGGCTAGCCAGTTATTCAATCTTCATAGCACTGATAACATGGCATAATTACGACAACATAGCACATGTCTTTCCGGGAACATGCACATCTGGGGGAACTTTCACTAATGACCCAGCGAGTAGCACGCCTAGAGCTGTCCGAATTCATCAGTGGAATATTTACTTTCTAAGGCTGTCGCGGCTAAGCAAGCATTGGGCTTTTCGTACTAAATTGAAGCATAACAAAATGTTCTCCCGGTTTTCCTTCCCCCGTGCTACTCCTTTTTGAGGGGGGGATCGTTTCGTCGAGCCCTCTAAAGTGAACCTTTTTCGCTATCAAGGGCTTGTGTAGTATACGTAGCGAGGGCAAATTTGTCAATAGGAAGGCAAATAAAAAGCCTTTGCTGCTTGCGATCACCGAGTTCTGATGATTGGATAGCTCCACCGCTTACAGATTAGCTCCATAGCTCACTGAATGGTCGGACTTCTGAAAGGGAAGTCGGAAGTCCCGTTGAGTGCGAAGAACTTGCCATTAGGTCATGCATGCTTTAAGGTACCAGAAAGGAGTCTCTCAGTCAACTTCCCAGATAATGAGTTGAAGTCGACGGAAAGAGACTGTGTCGAAGGATGGCCATAATGATTCCTACATCATCGACGCGAGATGAGAGGATGCAAAATGATTTTGGATGATACAGAAAATCGGAGGTAAGTGTAACTGCAGAAGGACAACTCTTGAACATATCGGCGACACAACTGGAAGTTTGTCAGCTTTTGGATCCATAAGATCGGTGGTCATGATGACATGGCAGGGATCAAATGGAACACAAAAAATGAACGGCCCAAACCCAAGAGGTCAAGGATACAAAGGAGAATGTCCCAACCCGACACGAAGCATTAAAGAGTGTCATGTTCAAGAGTGAGTTGCTGACATGACTGATAGATTTCCAAATTTCCCCCCACCATTTCTGGCAGGTACCCCAATTATTTTTTAATTTCAAGCTTGAAGGGGATAGCATATGCTTGCACTGTAATTAAATCCTTCAGACGAATCCGACCTATTAAGTTTAATGATCCCTAGGAAGGAGAAGCTCATGTTCTCATGTTGACGAATCCGATGTCGTTTAATAGTTTAACGAGTTCGAAAAAGGTGTAACTCGGTATCTTTTTCACGTTTAGAGAGTTTGAAAAAGACACATAAAAGGAAACTCCACATGGTCCCTTTTCGTACATTTGTGTCTCTCGAGCCCGAAAAGGTAGAAAACAATACTTGAGAGAACTGCTTGACCATTTCAGTCAAGGAGTACCTTTTTCGTAAATAGTGCCTCCCAGCCTGAAAAAGGGGTAAACTTATACTAGGCACACAATGTTTCGCATCCGTTAACGAGTTCGAAATGATAAGGTCTCAACCCTCTTTTCACTTTTAAAGGGTCAGAAAAGAGTTGAAAGTAGACCCCCCATTTTTATTCTCTTTATCGAGTCAAAAAGGGAAAAAATACTCGGCAATCTTTTCATATGAGTTTAACGAGTCAAGAAAAGAGCTGAAACATGACTCATTATCATCATTGAACATCCAACACCTGTCACTGCACAAGTAAGGTAAAGTGTATTACCAAGTCCTTGAGGAAAAATAGGTCAAAATACTTACAAATCTTGATATTTTCATGAAAAAACAAATAGAAAAGGGGTCAAGTAAATATAGTTTTACCATTTACCATTTTACCTTTGTTGTGAAGACTTTTCACTCACTTTTTCCCTAATTGTTCCGGAGCATATTGCAAGAGATCCGGGAGGTCAATCGACAAGCCTCTAGTTCCAGGTAACAACCAAAACCCTGAGCTCCATTTTCATGCTCTTTATTTCTACTTTTAGCCACTTTTTTAGATTTTTAAGGAGGTTTTTGAAAATATTTTTCGCCCTCGATCAGCGAAATTTCCAAGCACAAAATTGCACCGGCCGAGGGTGATTAACAAATTCATCCACGCCAATTGGCTCAACTATTTTTAAAACAGACACGTTGGCGCAGTGGATAGGAAAAAACCCTATTATCTCAAAAACTGACATTTTAAACTTGAATTTTATGTGCCAAGCATGATTATTGACTCAAATTAATGGCTTTTGCAGGACAGAATCGCTGAAAATGGTGGATAGGAAAGAACGAGAACATGAATATGTTGACACCTAGGCAATGAATGATCCAAATTTCTTTGAGGCTTTGAGGGATTGCGGGCTACTCAAATTCTTTCTTACGCCAGGGATGCGGGCCCAGCCCGAGTTGCTTCGATACCTGAATAGTCTTTGGGACATTAATCAGGGTATTTTTGTCATTGGTGACCAGGAGCTGGAGTTGGAAACTTCAGATATATACTTCATCACTGGACTATCCCACAGAGGGGATCTCATGAACTTGTATGGGTCATGTCCGATTGGGGCAAGCATATCTTCCTTGCTTGCCAAACACTGCCCTGAGGCCCTAAAATCCAAGAGTGGGAAGATAGAGATTTCTAGTGTGCATGATCTGACACTTAGGGTGCTTCCATTGACTATCAACAGAGTGATGGGGTCCCAGGCGGAACATGAGACTAACACATCAAAGTTCCTTTATGCTATTGATTGCATAGCTCCTACAATCTTCAACTGGGCAAAGGCCATGAAGATGAACATCAAGCGCCAGTTGTCCAAAGCCAAGGCAGGGAATCAGAAGCAATTTTGCTACGGATCTGTACCTGTGACCTTCTTCCTAGAACAAGTACCACTATTCCAGTATCAGTTGACTGAGGTAGATCCCCCTATCCCACGTGATCCACGAATGGCCGCTGGAGCCGTTTGATGCCCAAGATCATTGGGGGTTAGCATATGTCATACCGACTTGCATTCTTTTCATGGCTACGCCGACAGAAGATCATCATGGAGGACTGGCCATACAGCGGCACTGATTTCCATGGAGATCCAGACATGCCCTTGCCATATGGAGAGGACTTCGATGATGAAGGTAAAAAATCAATTTTTATAATTTCGAGATTTTTTAATTGTTTTTGGTATATATGTGCTTATAACATTTCTCTTGTTAATTTAAACGTTGGACCAAAGAGGCCAGCTGGGATGTCCCTGATAGTTGGGCATGTCCCCCACCCTATCGATGTTGTCACCCCTTATTAGGAAGGAAGTGACAACGAGGAAGAGATCGTAAGGAACCTTGAGGGGTTAACTCATGGTATCCCAGAGTATACTCAGGTAGGAGACATTCCCCGTCAGTACCAGAGACACACGGTGGGAGTCTCAGATCAGATCCACTGATTGCTGACTCTTGTTGCATGAGCCATCTCGTGCTACCATGATCATCATGCTGATTAGTTTTTAAGTCCAGGATTTACATATTTTTTGAGGCCTACATGCCACGGATGTATGAGGCCTGCGATTCGCCGATGTTATTTTAGACACACGTATTATTTTTTGGGGTTCTGATGTATCAAACATTCTCACGATATATATATATATCTATATGTATATATATATATATATATATATATATATATATATATATATATATATATATATATATATATATATATATATATATATGTATTTTCCTATCTATTATGGTACAAATGGTTTGTTTTATCTTTTACATGTTTCGTAAATGTCTATCCAACACGTAATTAGCTAATGCATCTGTCAATGTATTCATGTGTCTAGGAATATGATGATATGTAATATAATCAAAATGCCTTTCCAATAGATGGATACGGAGATACATTCTCAATATTTGAGGGTTCCTGACGGAATATTTCCCGTTGAGTTGAAGGATGACAAGCTGTGAATCCAGGTTGACAACCAATTCTCTGATGCCTAGAGTGATGGCTTCTGACAACAGTTCGATGACCGCATTGTATTCAACAATGTTGTTGGTTGTGTGACCTAGACAGATACCTTGAAGGTCAATCAACTCACTATTAGGGTCATAAATAGCCCATGCCATAAATGATAAGTTCTGGGTACTATGGCAAGCACCATTAGCGAAACCAACGTGGGGAGTCGCAGACATCTACAAAGCAAGAAAAGCATAGTAAATGGGAAAGTTGTTTGAAAACTATCACACAAAACCATGTTGTACAAAAATGAATCACACACTAATGTACATAAGTAACCATGCAAGATGACCTAGGCATAGTAATTTTTGAGGTAAAGCCAGTTTCAGGGCTAATGGAGAGGGTTTCCTTCATAATCAATAAGCTCATAGGCTCCTTTCTAAAAAACACATTTCACGATATAGGGCCCATGACACATAGGTTCGAACTTTCCTACCCCCAGCTTATCATTAGCTTGGTCGTATAATAAGACCAAATCACCCTCAGAGAATGCACAAGAATCACTTGAGGTCCTCACAACTCTGCAGGAGGACCCCAACATCAAGCGCTTAGAGTCAGAGGCACGAGAACTCCAACAACAGTATGATAGTATCTGAGGAACTGCACAGACAGTGGTCCTCACCCAGAGGCTTGCATGGATGCAGCAGGCTAAAGCACTAAAGGAGCAGGTGAACGCGGCACGACATAAGGAAGCAGTCCTCAAAGTGTGCGTCTAGCCTTGGATTGACGAGGCCTTCACCATCACGGTAGACATCGAAGGCCAGCTTGCATAGATACAGGGGATGCACACATTGGTGCAGATAAGCACTCCCAACACAAAGGTCTTGGAACAGCGTATGCAACAAATCTAGAAAGAAGCAGCTCAGTGTGTTGTCGACCTCCGCATCGTTCAAGAATAGTTGGAGGGACTCTGCGCAAAGATCGCCGCACCGATAGAGTGACTCGAGGGCGAGTCATGATGTTTGTGTTGGGGGCATGTTGGGAAGGGAATCCCCCCAAGGCATGTTTTGGGGCTTAAATCCCAAGTTTTGACCGAATCTTGTTGTAAAGTTCTGTGAATTGTGAGTGCGGGGTGCAAAAGTATGATAGAGTCACAAGGTTGTCCGCCCTAGTGTTGTAATGTAATGTCGGCTGGATAGACCTACCCATGGTCCGCGGACCATGGGATTGTATAAATAGAGTGAGGCTCTATGTAGAGATAATAATAGGGAGTAACAAGTCTAAGTGATTGAGTCACAAGTGTAAAGTGTGTCTTTGGGTCATAGAGTAGGAGAAGGCTCTGCAGCTGAGTGCGTAGAGGCCTAGTAGTCCGCAGCTGAGTGCATGGACCCCTGCAGCTGAGTGCGCAGGGCAGATTCGAGTTTGTAACCAAGGAAGGAACTAATAAAGAGAAGTTTTATCATAATTATGTGTATCTATTCTTGGGTTAATGCATGGTTGATATAAATTGCAAATATATTGTTTATTTACTGCATGCACATGTATGAATGGTTTATGTTATTAAGTATAACTTAAAGCACGCAAGTAGGCTAAAATAATCAACTGACATTGGAATACCAGTAAGGGCTTGGGTAATAACGTAGAAGCGCAACGTTCAACCCCTGAGTAGGGCTGCACGAAGGCAGTATATCAAGCTGTGAGGTACGGGAAAGCGACTTGCGCGCGGGGTCAAACTACGTACCACTTGAACTCATCAGACATCTCCAGGGTGTGGAAACCTAGTTCTAGCACCCTCCCATACTACTTCGGGTGAGATCTCAGTCCATGCTCCATGGACTGTTGCCGAAAGGGCCAGTAGTACCAGGATTTTTTTTGCTAACTTAACTTTGAACTTGGGTCAGGTTCCACTAAGCCAACATCTTGAAATGCCAAGTGTTTTTCGCTAGATAGCCACCTGTAATTTATAGGGAATTTTGAATTAAAATCCGACCATTCCCCCCAAACTCGGTTCATTAATACCGGATTGGCAACATATTTTCAAGGATCTGACCCATAAATTTTGTCTTAAATGTCGGTCGCTCGCTCCATTTGGCCGCATTTCTATCGTCAAATCATGAACAGTGACTTTAACGATGACCTTCCGACCGACCTGCGCGATTTCTCCCTTAGTAGCGTAGCTCCCTTCACGCTATCGCAAAACCTGTGACACTTCTTTGCTTCACACAATCCTCCAATCGTGCAGATCCCCAACCTGGGAGTGTAGTTTATAGTCCCACGCCTCCTTTCAGCTGCCTGGAGTGCTAAGACTGTTCTACCTTTATGTAGTCACATGGACGGACCACTGGTGCATGGCTTCAAGCGACTTCCATTCACCTTTCCTAGGAAGGGATCTCCATTCAACTTGATTATTTGTACCACTCCTCCATCAGTAATCTCTTTAATGATATAGGGCCCTAACCAGTGCATTCTGAATTTACTTGGAAATTTATCAAACTTGTTGTCATATAACAAAACCAGGTCATTTACCTTAAAGGTGCGCTACTTAATGTGTCGATCATGCCATGATTTTTTGCGCTGCTTTTGGACTTGTTGGTGAAATCCAGCTAGAAATCTCTCTTCCTCAAGCTCAGCTAGTTATGTGAGCCTCTCTTCCAGGGCTCCATGATCCGTCATCCCTGTGAGTGCCGCTATGCATAGACTAGGCACAATGTATTCCATGGGCATCACTGCTTCAATACCATATACAAGCCTAAAGGGTGTTTGTCCAGTTAACTTCTTGCATGTCATCAAATAGGCCCATAGTATTGCGGGTATGCGCAAGTCCCAATCACTTCATTGAGCATTGCAAACCTTGGTCAGCGCGTTCTCTAGCACTTTATTGAATGCTTCCACCGTCCTATTAGCCTGCGAGTGATAAGGCATGCTCTTCTAGTGATATACCTGAAATTCCTCTGTCAGCGTGTTGATCGTCTCATTAAGAAAGTGAATATCCTGATCACTCATCGAAATCTTAGGACACCAAAATCACGTCAGTACATACTCAAAGAGGAACTCCATAGCAGTCATGTCTATACAATCCTTTACAGGTTGTGCCTCCGCCCATCAAGTCAGATATTCTATCGCAGTGATAATGTACCTTGCTCCTCTCTTTCCTTGGGGCTGAATGGGTCCCACAAATCTATCGCCCATTTCTCAAATGGTTGTAACATCATCTATGGATTCAGAGGCATCTCATCCCTCTGCGATGTCCAACCAGTCCTTTGATACACATCACATGCTTCGCAATAAGCTTTTGAATCCTGATGGAGGGTTGGCCACCACAACCCTACGCGTAGAATATTTTGCACGATCACTCTCCCTACATAATTTCCTTCTGCGACGCCCCCATGAGCGTTCGCGAGGATACTTCTCCTTTCAAACTATGGTACATACCATCACAATATCTCATTGGACCCTATTTTATATAGATGCCCGGCAATGAAAGAAAAATCTGTCGCGCGCACCACTAACTCCTTCTTCGGCTAGATGGTGTATCCTTCCAAGGTAGTTCATATCATTAGGAAGTGTATGATATCTTCAAAATGACCATCCATGACATGCATTGCAAATAGTTGTGCGTCAAGAAATCCCTCCTCCAAATTAGTGGGCTCTTCCCCTGTTTCGATGCGCAACAGATGGTCTAGTCCCGCGTTCATTCTTCCAGGCTTCACAATAACTTCAAAATCATACTCCTGGAACAATAACAACCATCTACAGATCCCCCCTCTAGCAACACAGGCTTATTGACCATGTATTTCAATGCGGAATGATCTGTATACATCTTAAAATGGCCACCGAGCAAGTAGTGTTTAAACTTCTAGAGCGCGTATACCATAGCTAACCCTTCACACTCGGTGGTGGAATAGTTCTTCTCTGCCTTGGATAACCTTATACTTGTGAACATTGTAGGATGGTCCAAGTCTCCTCCGCTAGCCTATGTCAGTACTACTCCCAGTGCTATGCATGACGCATCAACATGTACATGAAACTCCTTCTTCCAATATAGGAAGACTAAAATGGACGCGGTGACCATCTTTTCCTTCAATACATCCAAGCTTTTCTTACAGTCCTCGTTCCAGCAAAATGTGACATCCTTTTTCAACAACTTCTCCATGGGCACGGTGATCTGGGAATAGCCTTCGATAAAAATTTTGTAATATCCAGTATGTCCCAGGGTAGCGCGCAACTGTTTCACACTCCTCGGTGCTTCTAAGTTAAGTATCATTGTGATCTTCACAGGATCTACCATCAGTCCCTGTCTACAAACCACATGACCCAGCAGGGTCCCAAAAGGAACACAAAACAGGCACTTCTTCAGATTGAGCGTGATCTGGTATCTTCAACAGGTATCTAGCATTAGGTGCAAACTTGCGACATGGAATTTCACCAGCCCAAACACAGTCCAGTCATCAAAGTACACTTCCAGGAACTTATGAATAAATTCCTTGAATGTTGCAATGACTATGCACGAGAAAATAGCAGGTGCATTCTTCAATCCGAAAGGCATTATAGTGTACTGAAAACACCCCCACTCAGTTGCGAAGGTCATCTTGCTCCTATCCTCTGGCGTGATTTTGATCTGATGGTACCCAGAGAACCCATCAGTGAAGGAATATGCTTCCTGGCCACCTACATTGTCCAACACTTCATCAATGACTGGAGTCGAGAAAGGATCATGTACACAAGCGTCACTCAACTTCCTAAGATCTACGCATATCCTTATTTCATCCTTCTGCATCTTTTCCTGTACCACCATTCGACTTACCCAATCAGATTTTTCTACGGGCTCAATGGTGCCTGCATGAGCATCTTTTCTAGCTCTAAGTAGACCTTCTCCATATACTTTGGATTGAGATGGTAAGGTCTTTGCTTAACTGGCTTCATGTCGGGCTTCAACGTAATCTTCATAACACCCAGGTTCCTGATTATCTGTTTTAGATCTGCAAACTTGGTAGGGAACAAATCCTAGTATTCGCACATCAATTCAGCAACTTTATCCACCATCGCATCATCCCAGTAATCTCCAATCTTCACGAATTTAGGCTCCGCCTCTGTACCAATCTTTACCTGTTTTGTTTTCAGTGGCACGGTTATATCAGGATTGTCAATCTGTGGTCCTTCAACATCGTGGTGACCTTCTGTTTCAGGGATGTTAACATTTCATGGATCCTGATTTTCTTCTTCAGTGGTTACGTTATAGCATTCCAGCGCGTGTCTCAGCTGAGTAGTCCAATTAGGTTGAATCAGGTCCAAAGGATCTTGCGGTATCCTAAAGGTTGTCACTTTCACTTCTTGTAGTGCTTCATTAATATAGTCGAACCCGTCTTCAAAGCTGAATGTCATTATGAATCCTTCGCGCAGAATATCCCATTCACCTCTACCATGGCGAAGCTCTATTTCTAAGTACAAGTTCATTGGGATGACATCCAGGGTGTGACAAAACAAGTGCACCCATTCAGGTTTGGGTTTCGCTCCATAAGCCTCGGCCCATTTGGCCAAGTGTGCGCGCGGATCATCCTTCCCATCATACTTGTCTGCCATTCATATCTTCGGCTTCCCAAAGCATGTTCTCATCATCTTTCTACACTCGCACCAATCATCAAAGCTACCCTTGTGCGTACCTCACCACCTTGCAGGCATAGCGCACAGTGCCCAGTCCAAAGCCTAGAAGCGCTTCTTTTCTGGTACCTCCCTTTCAAATGCATCGAAAAAGATATCTACATCATTCAGGCCATCATAAGTGGTCATATCTCTTACCTCTAATGACACACAGCGTAGCAATTAGGTCATCATGTTACAGCTTAGCATGGTTACTTCATGTAACTGATTTTTCCAGCGCTCTAATTCTTCATCAGAGTTTGAGGTACAGGAACTCTCGCGATCCCATGTAATTCATCCATCCAGTGTTGGATTCACCAAATATTGGTCTCGTGTTGTTATCTTATAGATACAATCCAAATCATCATCGCTCTCATAATCGCAGACTGGTTTAGTATAGCGCGATCCTTCAGCAGGATCTAGTGGCATTATTACGCGGAGCGATTTATTTTCAAATATCATATTTCTCTTATTTAGGTTGATTACCCCATTCATATCAATAGCCCTATCAATTCCAAGGAGCACAGGGTAATGGTTGTTGTCATCCACAATTTCTAGTACTTCAAAGTCAGCCAATGCACTTGCACCTTCAATATCTATAGTCACCCCTTGTAGCTACCCCATGGGGATGATCTTATGCTGATTTGCCACCCTTAACTGAATCAGAGACCACTACAGCGCGGGTCTTCCCATCCGTTCCCAAGTTTGCTTTAGTAGGACGTTCACATCTGACCCCAAATCCAAAATAACCTGATCCATTTCATATTCTCCTATCTACGTGGTCAGCCTCATCTCTCATCCTTTTCTTATTTTATGCTTACCAATCTTTCGTACCACGTGCGGTTCACCCGAAGTGTTTCCGGCGCATCTATTTATAAGCTCTTGTAATCCCTTCATGGTCTTGCTATCGCACAACAACTTCATGCAGGTTTCTAGGAAGGTTGTAAGCATAGAAAGGTACATCTCCTAATCCAGCTTATCCTTGCTCCCTGAGGTGGAGGCCTCAGTGAATCTCTTCTTTGCTTCCATGAATGTTTCACGTGCATGCTACAAATCGAATTCAGCCTCCTTCGCCAGAGCTTTGCAAACCCATGCGTTGTCTTTGGGTTGTTTCCCCTTATCATCCCCTATTGCAATTCCACTTCGGAGTACTATATTCACATTCGGATCCTCTTCACAAGGCTCAGACCTCATCATCTATAGGTTCTAGGTCAGTTTACACGGTAGCGCCCCTTTGTCATGTATCCTTGCTATTAGTGTAGGACAGTCTTCCGTCTCATGATCAAACAGTGCAATATTTGCATGAAGGACACGTTGGGTTAGTGCAATCACGGGCATAGTGTCCTAGTCCTCCGCAATTGTAGCAGATTAGTTGTCCCCGACCTCTATCAGGTCCTCCTCTGCCTCGGCCTTGTCCACATCCCTAAAAGCCTATTCGCACCATCCTTGTGCTTTGGTCAGTGGGTCACGTTTCACCCTGAACCCTATAGGTGGGTATTCTATCCATCATCAATTCATAACTTCTGCAATTGCGCTCATCATGCCCTACCGACCTACAGAAGTTGCATAATAGTTGTTGTGGTGTTTGTAGAAACTTCTGCAGCAAATGACAGTTATATGTCATATGTTTTCCTGCTACCTGACATGTAGTGCACCACAACGCAGGCCTTAGGCTTGGTCCTACTTAACCTTCCAACCTCAAAGGCATTGATCCCCCTCCTGCAATGTAATTCGCAAAGACCGGGAAATGTTCCTTGTCATGCCCGTGGCCCTTGCATTCCAGGCACCATACCTCTGCGCGCACTTTTGGCCGAACTATTTTGTCCTGCTTCAAACTTTGCATTTCAATGCAAAGATTTTGCAACTGCGCATGGATCTGCTGAACCCCTAGATTCGGATCCTGCATTAGTGTTTCATGTAGTCTCATTGCAATCTCTAAGGCCTCTGCCTGAGTTGTTATCTTTTGTTGTGACAGCACAACCCTTAGGTGTGGCAGGAGCAAAGCCACAAACCATTCGCGGTGTTTTCCATCTGTTAAGTTCATATTAGCTTCACGGATTTTACACTTCAACCTCTGATCTAATTCCCAAGGTGTCTCGCCTGGTTTCATCGCGATTTCTTTGAACCCCACAATTGACTGTGCCTCGGATTTAGGCCTACTAAATTCTTTACTTAGCGCGGTATGGATGTCTGCCCCCCCAACGTTTGGGTTATCATTAGAGTACTTGATGTACCAGGTTAGCACATGATCCTGCAAAGCACTAACAAGTGTTTCCTTCTTCATGTGATCATCTGTAACGCCATGATCTTCCCATACAGCTTTCACAATGAACCAGAACTAGGATGGGTCCTCATTTCCCAAGCCCTTAAACAAAGGTAGCTTTACTAAATGTGTCATACTGAACTGAGATGGAGGCGGTGGTGGTATGGGTGAAGTCGCAGGTAATCGTGGTGAAGTTGGAGGTGGTGTGGGTGGAGGTGGCAGTTGCGGGAATCCTTGTCTTATTAGCTGAATAGAACTTCGCAGAGCAGCTTACACTACTCCCTCTTTGTCACCCAATGGAGGTGAAATCAATGGACTATATTCGGGACCCTTTCTTCCTTTGTTCCTGTAAGTTTTTCTGCTTCGCTTAGCTCTGAACATCAAGGTAGCTGCATAACCCATTTTTCACACAATAACATCTTAATCTAGGTATTCAAATTTTTCACTTCAAGTACTTACCTCGTGGTCCTTTGAAAAAGTGCCACTTTGCCTCACTGTAGCTGACTAAGGTATCGACCGTGAATTCAGTCACAAATCCTCCTATGATATGATCGAGCCAATGATCAACAGCGTAGGAGATCTTATCCTTAAAGGCTTCCAGTCTCTGAACTAACTCTAGGCTCCAAACAATAGGACCGTCAAGTCTGCACCTTCCTTGGTGATCCAGATTTAAACAGGAACACAACAACTTACAGAGATAACCATAAACACAGAGATGCAGTGGAAATAATACTTCATTTCATTAATGTAAAATACTAAAATATGCATACAAATGGAAATGGAAATAAACCAGCTAGGGAGATGGTAGCTTATCTCTGAGAAGAGATGTGGCAGCTACATGCCTCTGAATTGTCTTTCAATGAGGCTCAAGGGCCTTTTTATTATTGAACAATAATACCAAACCCTAAACAACCAAAGCCTAACCCAACGAGATGTAACACCAAGAGTTTATGGGCCCCGTTGGGGTGAGTTGGACAGCCAACTTCCCAGGGTCGTGACTTGGTCATATTATCTTCATTTGACGTGCATGATAACCCATTAGAAAGATCTCTCCGAGGACTACGACGGAAAAGATGAGTTTTGACAATAAAATTGCTAGCGTTAGATTTCCAAAAAAACATCGTTTAGGGCCTCAAAATGGCTCCGGAAGTTTAGGACCCGAAAAACTGCTAAAAATAGTAAACTGTGCTACAATTAAGGAAACTGGAAAACTGAAAGAAGAAATGGTGGGGGTCCAAGTGGAATTGGCGGGTGGCCACCAATATCCACCTGGATCATTCCTCCCCCCTTAGGAAGCAATGGTCCCCATTGCGTTGAGTTCCTCCATGAGATGAGGAAACTTCTATTGAACTTGGTCCCTGGTGAGCCACTTGCCCTGGTGAAGGAGTTGGCCTGCTTTGACAACTCGATACAGTTGGATGTTCTGCTAGAAAGTGTGTTTGATCTATTTTTCCATGATCTGATCAGTTGCAGCTTGTTCCATGCAATCTGGATTTAACTCTATGGGTGTGAGTTGTTCTACAATGTCGGATGTGTCTAGTAATGGTGGAAAGTATGGCCGAAGGTAGTCCACATTGAACATTGGGTGCAAGCAAAGGAATGGGGGAATGCTGAGCTCAAATGCATTGTCTCCCACAGCCTTGGTAAGGGTGTAAGGACCATATCGAGTGGTCTAAGTTTCCGATAGGTTTCGGTAAGGCGTTCCTTTTGCAAATGCAACCAAACTTTGTCGCCCACCTGAAACTTGTGTGACACCCAATGTTGATCATGTCGCTACTTGTACTTGGCATTTTATTTCTCCAGAATGTCATGGACCTGCTGGCAAATATGTTGGATGTGCTCAATGAAGTTGTTTTCCTTATCTGTTTCAGACTGGACATGAGCCGAATCTATGTGAGTAGTTGCAAATGGCATGGCCACATCAATGGGACATAGTGGCTGGAATCCCAAGCCCACCTGAAAAGGGTTGTGGCCGGTCGAGTTGTAGAGAGCCTAGTTGTAGCTATGCTGAACATAGGGAAGGCTCTCGTCCCATGTGTGTGGCTGCTTTAAGTTGTACATGTGCAAAATGTGTATGATCATCCTATTGACAACCTCTATCTGGCCATTAGTTTGAGGATGGAAAGTTGTGGACTTAGTGAGTTTGGTGTCTAGCATTGACCAGAGACTGGACCAAAATGTACTGAGGAACCTGCTGTCCTGATCTGAGATGATAAAATGTGGGATCCCAAAGTGTACCCGCACTCGTTCAAAGAAGAGTTTAGCAGTGGCTTCGGCTATGATATTCTTCTTGCAGGCCGCCATAATTGCCATCTTTGAGAACCTATCGATGACCACAAAAATGCAGTCATTTCCATGCTTAGTGGAAGGAAGGCCTGACATGTAATCCATGGAGATGGATTCCCAAAGGTCGACTAGGGGTAGGTAGCAGGGTATAAAGGCCTTGCTTTTTGATGGTCGGTTTGGCAATGGAGTAGGTAGTGCATGATTTGATGTACTTCCCGACATCATGTCGAAGATTCAGCTAATAGAAATACTTCTGCAGTACTGCCACCATTTTCTTGACCCTGAAATGCCCAGCAGCCCAACTATAGTGTGCTTCCCAAATCATCTTGGCACGCTCGCTTAAAGGAACACAAAGGTGACCCAGGTGGCATAACAGAACATCCTAGAGGTGAAAATATGGAACATGCTAACCCTCCAAGAGTGTCTAGTATGTGTGGTTGAATTCTGGATTGCTTTTGTAGAGAAGTGGCCAATCAGAAGTCTCATGCCCATAAGAGTTGAGCACGGTGGTTAACACCATGATCGGTGGTCCATTGAGGAAATCTGCAACATTATTGGTGCTACCCTTCTTATACTTGATATTAAAATGGAATTGTTGTAGGTATGTGGACCACTTCTGATGGCGATCATTCTAGAAATTTCCCTTGGGTCTGTATGAACTGTAGGGGTCAGTGGTCTGTGTGGATGACCGTTTCCTTCCCCAAAATGTAATGCTTCCATTATCGACAGACCTGCACAATGGAATACATCTCTTTGTCATAAGTGGGATACTTCTGGACTATGTCTGAAAGTGTCTCACCATGATATGCCGTTGGATGCCTATGTTGAGTAAGGACTGCCCCAATAGCATAGTCAGAGGCCTGCACAATGGAATACATCTCTTTGTCATAAGTGGGATACTTCTGGACTATGTCTGAAAGTGTCTCACCATGATATGTCGTTGGATGCCCATGTTGAGTAAGGACTGCCCCAATAGCATAGTCAGAGGCATCTGTCTCAACCTTAAATGGTTGTTGCAAGTCTGGTAATGCAAGCACTGGTGCCGAGCAGAGGAGATCTTTCAACTCTGTGAATGCCTTCTGTTGAGATTCAGACCAAAAGAATTTTTCTTTCGCTGCTCTGGTGGTGACTTGACTCAAGGGCCAAGTGATATGAGAAAATCCCAACACGAACCTGCCGTAGAAGTTGGCAAGACCTAGAAAGCTACGGAGCTCTGTCAGAGTGGTTGGAGATGGCCAATCCCAAATGACTTGGATCTTGGCTGGATCCACATGCACCCCCTGTTCATCAATAATGTATCCCAAATACTAAACCTGGGTCATGCCAAAATTTCATTTCTCCAAATTGGCACATAACTTGTGTTGCCGCAATGTTTGGATAACATGTCGGATGTGGTAGAGGTGCTCTTCCCAACTTTGGCTGAAGATCAGGATGCCATCCAAGTATACCACTACAAATGAGTTGGTGAATGGCTGCAAGATGTCATCCATTAGCCTCATGAAGGTTGCAGGAGCATTCGTCAATCTGAAAGGCATAACCAACCATTCGAAAAGGCCCTCCTTGGCTTTGAAGGCAGTCTTCCACACATCGGAGGGTTCGATTGGTACCTAGTGATATCCTGACTTCAAATCGATCTTGCTGAAATATTTTTCCCCCTTCAGTTGGTCCAGGAGGTCATCAATCCGTGGGATCAGGTACCTATTATGGACAGTGATCTTGTTCAGCGCCTGATAGTCAATACAAAGTCTCCAAGTCCCATCCTTCTTCTGTACCAACACGATCGGGCTCCCACAGGGTGATGAACTTGGATGGATGAGACCTTTCTACAGTAGCTCCTGAATATGCCTCTTGATTTCATCATTCTTCACAATGGAGCACTGATAGATTGGTCCATTGGGCAGTGGCGCACCTAGGGTCAGATCGATGGAGTGCTTGACCTGACAGTGCAGAGGAACCCCTGCGGGGGAGGTGAAGATGTCCTCGTACTCCTCCACGACCTTGTCCATCTGTAGTTGTCGTGTGGAGGGGCCCTATCTGGAGGTCGTGGCCATCGTCTTCTTCTTTCCTTGAAGTCGTATCATCAGGAAAAGAAATTTCCCGGTTTTGGAAATGAGATTACTGCATTATTTTGCAGTAACCAAAGAGATGGTAGTAGGTGGTGCTACCTCCGGTATCCTGTACAACTTATTTCCCAAAGTAATAATAACAGCACGGGGCCTTAATTCATATGCAGCATGTCACTTCCACAAGTATGGTTGTCCTAATAATACATCACAAACTTCAAGGGGAGCAATATCACACAATACCTCATCCGTGAAGGGCTTGGTGTTGTATGGAAGGTGACACTGCTGGCTCACGCGAAGATCCCGTCCTTGGTGAAGCCATCCGATGGTGTACGGTTGTGGATGTGTTGTGGTCGGTAAGCCCAACCGCTTCATGACCTCTGCTGAAATGAGGTTCTTTTGGCTCCCACTGCCAACAATGAACTACATCGAGGAGCCCTTTACCCATATCTGGGAGTGGAAGAGACGCTCCTCCTCCTCTGGATCTTTGGGTTCCTCCTTCTGGATCTTCATGGTGGCAACGGTGGCATTGGGCTCTGCATTGATAATCTACTTCCCTTTGTCATTCCCTTTGTTTGGTTCTAACTCAGAGTCAGAACATGCATCTGATTCTAAAACCTTTAGCTCAGCCACCAATGACTGCTTGGCCCGACACTCACTTGTGTTGTGAGTGGAGCTCTTATGGAACTCACACCACTTTCCCATGTCCTTTTTTAGTTTCGCGGAGCTGTTCTTTGCTTGCAGCTTTGGCGGTTTGTCTTGGGCTGCCCCGCCTTGGCTTTGTCCTTTGTTCTGCAGTTTGGGGGCACCTTTCCCTTGCTTCGGATTCGCAAATCCAAAGTCTCACTTCTTCTATTTAAACTTTTGCTCGACCTTGACATCATATCAGTATGTCGTGCCGAGCAAGGAGATGTTCAGGAATTCTATTTCTTCCTGGATGTACTTGTACAGGAAGCCAGGGTATTTGATTACCAAATGTTGCTCTGGATCCTTGATACCCAACTTTGTGCAAAGGGTATGTAAAATATTGGTAAACTCTGGGACGTCTTGGTCCCTTTACTGCCTTAGTGTGGTCCACTTTATGTATTGATCCTCATAGCTTTTGACAGGGTAGTACTGCTCCTTGATGGCATCCCGGAATGAATTCCAAGTGGGTGCGGTTGAAAATAGTGAGCTTGTACTTTCATCCTTCTACTAGCAGTAGGTTTCCCACCAGTCCTTGACATGGGGGGCTGCTTTGAGAAGAGCGAAAAAAATCTTTTCCCAACTAGAAAAATCATGAACAGAAAAATAACCCTCTAGCAGATTTAACCATTTATCGATGGCATCTACGTTTATCTGACCCTCGAATATGGGGATTTCAAAATTAACTTGTACCTTAAATGGTGTGGCGTTTCAAGAGTAGTTGTTGGAAGTCGATGCGTTGCCCCTGGGTAGTCGCTGAAGGATTTGGGTAAAACTATCCATCATCGCGTTCCTTTGTCACTCGAGGGCTTCTTCGACCAAGATTTTGATAGGATCTCCTACCCCCTCATCTTTATTTTCATCCGCCATGGGAGGCCATCGGGATTTGTGAGGCTGGTCTTGCAAAGGTTCGACCAGTTCAAGCCCTAACCCCTTATATCCTGACCTCGTTGGGGACATGCAAAGAAAAACAGAGAAAAAAAGCAGACCGCTCTGATACCACTGATCCAAATTTTAACAAGAATGCAACAACTTATAGAGATAACCATAAACACGGAGATGCAGCAGAAATAATATTTCATTTCATTAATGTAAAATACTGAAATATGCTTACAAACAGAAATGGAAATAAACCAGCTAGGGTGATGGTAGCTAGATGCCTCTGAACTGTCTTACAATGAGGCTCAAGGGCCTTCTTATTATTGAACAATAAGAGCAAACCCTAAACAACCAAAACCCTAACCCGAGGAGATGTAACACCAAGAGTTTATGGGCCCCATTGGGGTGAGTTGGACAGCCAACTTCCCGGGGTCGTGACTTGGTCATATTATCTCCGTTTGACGTGCATGATAACTCATTGGAAAAATATCTTTGAGGACGACGACAGAAAAGAAGATTTTAGATAGAAAATCACTAGTTGTAGATTTCCAAAAAAATGTCGTTTAGGACCTCAAAACAGCTCTAGAAGTTTAGGACCCGAAAAACTACTAAAAATAGTAAACTATGCTACAATTAAGGAAACTAAAAAATTGAAAGAAGCAATGGTGGGGGTCCAAGTGGAATTAGCGGGTGGCCACCAATATCCACCTAGATCACTTGGCTATTTGCTAGCTTTGCAATCCACTCATATAGCTCAATTGGGAAGGAAAAAAAAAATATCTCGTGGATTTTTGTATATAGGTACCTGTCCAACCATTGTTCCTTTGTTAGTCGTGGATTTTTGTTTTCATGCGCTGGGAATTTGTGGATCTTTCTATCCAACCAGTCTCTGATCTCTTTCTTAGTTGGATTCCAGTGATATGACATCACACATCTCTTATGCATATTTTGGTCCTGGCAATGGAACCATTTGCTGGCTTGGTGGGGCCTGGCCCAGGTTCAGCTTTAGTTAGCCAAACAAATCCCTACACTACTAACCCTTTCGGCATCAACCCGCGGAGCGCAAACCGAAGTCTCACCCGAAGTAGTATGGGGGATGCTGGAACCAAGTTTCTGCACCCTGAGATGGTCATGATGTTGGTTTACGCCTTTTATTCCTGCTTTCGCGCAGGTCACTTAAGTTATAGGGCTTTATTAGACTAGCCCTTTATTCCACCCTTCAGTACCTCTGAAAAGGGGTACAATAGACCTTCGCACAACCCTAACCTGTGGTTCAGGTACTTTCACGTTGCTAGGGCAACGTGCTGTGCAGATTCCCAAACTAGCTTAAGTATCTTACTTATCTTATTAAACAATCACAGTTAGCACCACGTAAACAAATATTTTTACTTGCGTTCAATTTTCCAACGTAATTACATACATTTGTGCATCATATAAGCATTATAAATTAAATTCATACACAATATGACAAGATGCATTAACAGGAAACAAAAATACAGAATTTGTAAAATGCTTCTCTTTATTGATATCTTCAGATGATTACAGACTCTATCCGCCCTATGCACACAACTGCAGGGGTCCATGGATTCAGCTACAGACTTCTACCCTAGGCCTCTGCGCACTTAGCTGCAGAGCCTCTACCTATGCTACGACCTGAAACTTAGACTTTTCTCCTTATCCTCAAGACTTCATACTTCTTAGAACTTATTCCTGACTTCTCCAAACTACTTAGAGCTTACTTACTTAGCACTTTTTTATACAATCCCATGGTCCACAGACCATGGGTAGATCTTTTACAGCCAACTTTACTTTACAAAATAAGGGCGGACAACCCTTTATGACTCATGACACCTTTGCGCTCCGTGACCACAAAATGCGGATACTTTAAAACTTTATTACAAAATTTGACCCAAAACATAGGCTTTTAGCCCCAAAACTGCCCCTGGGGGATCCCATTCCCAACACAACTTACAAAAATCCCTTAAGGACTATAGACCACTCAAGAGCTTGCAAAACACCCCAAATGATCAATCCCTGAGCTAAAGTTCTTTTCATAAGGGAAACTCCCCAATTGCACGTACAACATAGCATCAGTGCACTTATGAGGTCCCAACCGCATGCATAGGCCTACTTCCATGTGGTTATGACCCAAAAACTCCATTTTTGTGCCAACAGTTCAGAGATTTGAGCTACTTTTCTAGGCTAGCCTCCAGATCTCTGCCCAAAACTGCTTGTATCTTTCCAAAACCATGATTAAGGTGATAACAATGCCAAACATTCAAACTTGAATCAAGAACTTGACCTAGACTACCTAGTACACATTAGACATTTCATCAAACATATGGTAAACTTATAAGTTACATTTCATGAATGTATATCTAATCTTAAATCTGTGAACTTCATCTAAGAATCACCAAGAAGGTCTAATTCTCTCTCAATTAGTTTCAATAAAACTTGATAGCCCATCCATTCATTAACCATTAAAATACTTATCAAATCATGAACAAGATCCATAGTTAAAGCACATCATAGAACCATGCTTATAACCAGCATATAACCATAATATTAACCATGAAATATCAGCCATAAAATCCATATAATAACAAGAACAAGTGCTCATAGATCAGAAGAGGAAAATAACTCTTATTAACTTATGCAAAATCCAATTCAGGGACTTCCACATACCACCTGACCATATATTAGACTGAACCAAATATTTCTTTCAGCCAATCACCCTTGTGCCATATTCCAAGCATGAATGTGATATCTCATGGGATAAACCAAGACATAATCAAATAGGGACTCTAGAGGTTAAACCACCTCCAGCCTCAAGCTACTGTGATCTCACCTAAACTAGTCCCAAGATCAAAAAACCAAACCAAGCTTGGATGCCTCATAATTTCTTCACCATACCTTGAGGAATTTTCCTATCTCCACCCACCTGTCGAGGGCTTCCCAAAGAAAACCATCTCCACCCCCAACTTTTGGGAATTTTCTTAAGATCACCTCACCCGGTTCCAAAATCTTTTGACAATCCAAAGCTCAACCAAGAATGAATCCCATCACACCATGGCTATCCAGCAAATGGATAAGAAATTCTGAATCCACTGTCAAACCAGGAAAAACCCATGCCAATGATAACAAATGAACCAAATAAACAAATGCATGTACCATGCATTCACACCTCAACTAGGAAATCACACATGCAACCTAATACCTGCAAGATATTCCTTCTAAAGCTTTTGATTCAACCTTATTCTTGATTTCCTTCATTTTCTTTTTCTTGTCCTTTGCTTGCTTACCTGCTCTCTCCTCTTTGAGCTCTCTCTCTCTCTCAAATTGATCCTAAGTGAAATTTGACAAAAGCTGTGAATTGTTTCTCTAATGCCTTTTTATCGTTGATGTCTCCTTTTTCTTCATTTTTCTTCACTTTCCTCTAATTTCCCTTGCATGCAAATTTGTGTCTCTTCACCTTCCTTTTCTCCTATTTTCCTTTATTTCTCATAATTAAATGCCAATTATTGCCTCTTTGAACTTTCCAATGCATTTTCCAATTTCCATATCCAAATATAAACCAATAGTGATTCCCACTAAAGTATTTTCCCAACATTCATCTTATAATACATGCCCCATGACCTTGGCCTTATTTTTCCTTTATTATCCTTTATTACATGAAACTTTAACCCAAGGTTGTTACAAACCCCTCCCCCTTAGGGGAACACCGTCCTCAGTGTTTTATGACACCTATGACTAGAAAACCACTGAAAAAATTAACATAATGCCTATGTAACTTTATAACATAGCTCGATGCAATATTTACATTGACATCCCACTGAAAGCAAAACAAACATACCACTTATTGGAGATTTATAACACAGCTCATTGCGGTATTCACAACCATATATATATATATATATATATATATATATATATATATATATATATATATATATATATATATATATATATATATATATATATATATATATATATATATATATATATATATATATATATATATATATATATATATATATATATATATTCTTGAACTAGCAAATAATGAAGGATACAAAGCCCGCATATGATCAACCATCTCCCATGTAGCTTCATCGGGCCCAAAGTGCTTCCACTGCACTTTAACTTTCTTTATTGCTCGGTTCTAGAGCATGATTTATTTCCGCAGTAATATGCATTAAGGCTCTAGCTGAAACTCTTCCTCTGGTTACACCTGCAATACAAACTAATCAATCACATTATCAACATCCTACACTTATCTTTTAAGAAATGAAACATGGAAAATATCATGGACTTTCACAATCAGAGGCAGTGTAAGTCTATAGGCCACTAGTCCAATCCTCTAAAGGATCTCAAAAGGCCCAAAATACTGAGGTGCCAGCATCGCACATGACCTAATCCTCAAGGAGATCGTCTTAGGCTTAATGCACAAGTAAACATGCTCCCCAACTTGAAACTCCTTGAAAGCTTTGTGTCAATCCACATAGCACTTATGCCCGTCCTATGCTTCCTTAAAATTCCTCTTAATAACCTGCATTTCCTATTCCATCTCAGCCAACATATCTGGTCCAATCAACACTCTGTTCACTAGAATACTCCAGTTGATGGGAGTATTACAACTCTGCCCATAAAGAACCTTCAATGGACTCATCCTCAAGGACTCCTAATACCCATTATAATATGCAAAATCTACCAGTGGAAGATACTCCTCCCACTTCCTCTATTGATACATGACATACATATTCAACATATCCTCAAGAATATTGTTGACTATCTATGTTTATTCATCTGTCTGCAGACGATAAATTGTACTGAAAGTTAACTCTGTCCCCAAGCCTGCAAAAAACTCCTTTGAAAACTTGGAAGTGAAGTTGGCATCTCTGTTTGATATGATCTTCTTAGGAACACCATGCAATATCACTATCTCCCTAATAACGACCTGAGTTGCCTATGATCCATGTGAATATTGGTGGCCACCTGCCTACTCCACTTGGACCCCCACCGTTGTTTCTTTTCATTTTCCTTAATTGTAGCTCAACTTACTATTTTTGGCAGTTTTTCGGGTTCTAAACTTTCAGAGTCATTTTGAGGGACTAAAAGACGTTTTTTAGGGAAAATAGAGAGACCAGAAAAGTTTCAAATAGATTTACTTGTTTTCGGACTCCTCTTCAAGATCTTTGAAACGAGGTATTATGATAGCCAAATAGAGATTGTATGCCAAAGTTACAACCTCAGGAAGTTGATTACTAATTTCCCCTCTTGAAGTTTGTGATGTATTATTAGGACAACCATACTTATGGAAGTATAATGTTGTATATGAGTCTAGGCCTCACTCTATGATTATTACTTTGGGCAATAAGTTGTACCAGATACTAGAGGTAGCCCCGCCCACTGCCATCTCTTTGATCACTATAAAGCAATGCAATAAGACCATTTCACAGACCAGGAAATTTTTTTCCTTATGATTCACCCTCAAGGCAAGAAGAAGATTGTGGCCATGGCTTCTAGACAGGGCTCCTCCACACAATAGCAGTGTATGGACAAGGTCATGGAGGAGTACAGGGACAGTTTCTCGTCACCTACGAGGGTGCCCCTGCACTGTCAGGTTAAGTACTCCATTGATCTAACCTCAGGCGCACCGTTACCCAATGGACCGATCTATCAACGTTATGTTCTGGGGAATGATGAGATTAAGAGGCGAGTTTAGGAGTTTTTGCAGAAAGGGAATATGAGGCCAAGCTCATCACGTTGTGGAAGCTCGATTGTATTGGTACTGAAAAAGGATGGGACCTGGAGACTCTGTATTGACTATCGTGCGCTAAACAAGATCATTGTATGGAATAGGTACCCAATCCCATGGATTGATGACCTTCTGGAACAACTCAAGGGGGCCAAATATTTTAGCAAGACTATTTTGAAGTTCGATTATCACCAAGTTCCTATCGAACCCTCTGATGTGTGCAACACTACCTTCAAATCCAAGGAGGGCCTTTTCAAATGGTTGGTCATGCCTTTTGGGTTAAAGAATGCCCCAAAACCTTCATGATATTGATGGATGATATATTGCAACCCTTCACCAATGCATTCATGCTGGTGTATTTATATGACATCTTGATCTTCAACCAGATTTGGAAAGAGCACCTCCACTATATTCGATAGGTCCTCCAAACCCTACGACAACACAAGTTGTGTGCCAATTTGGAGAAATTCACATTTGGTATGACCCAGGCTCAATATCTGGGCTACATCATTGATGAGAAGGGTGTGCATGTGGACCCAACCAAGATACAAGTCATTTCGGATTGGCTAGCCCCAACCACTCTAACAGAGATCTGAATCTTTCTGTGTCTTGTCAATTTCTACCGCAAGTTCATGTTGGGGTTCATATCACTTGGCCTTTAATTCAAGTCACCATGGGCGAAGCAAAAGCAAAACCATTTTGGTCTAAAACCCAACAGAACGAGTTTGTCGAGTTGAAGCATCGCTTCTGCTCTCTCATAGTGCTCACATTACCAGACCTGTAGTAACCATTTTAGATTGAGATAGATGCCTATGACTATGTTATTGGTGCAATTCTTACTCAACAGGGGCATCCAGTGGGTTACCACAATGAGACACTTTCAGATACAGTCTAAAAGTAGCCCACCTATGACAAACAAAGGTATTCCATTGTGCAGGCCTAGCATCAATGGTAGCATTACATTCTGTGGAAGGAAACAATCATCCACACAAACCACCTAGCACTGCAATTCATACACACACAAGGGAAGTTGTAGAACGATCACCATAAAAAATGGTCCACATACCTACAATAGTTCTATTTGAACATTAAGCACAAGAAGGGAAGAAACAATAATTTTGCAAACTCCCTCAGCTGACCACCAGTCATGGCGTTGATCATTGTGCTTGACTCTTGAGGGCACGAGACTTCTGGGTGGCTGCATCTTTACAAGAGTGATCCAAAATTTGGCAACACATACCAGACACTCCTGGCAAGTAAACAAGTCCGAATTTTCACATCCAAGATGCACTGTTATGCCACCTAGGACACATATGTGTTCCTTCAAACAAGCATGTGAAGATGATTTGGGAGGTGCACTACAGTTGGGTTGTTGAACATTTCAGAGTAGAGAAAATCGTGGAAGTACTACATAAGTATTTTTATTGGCCAAAACTTCGTCTGGATGTTAGGAAATACATTTAATCTTACACTGCATGTGTCATTGCCAAACCAACCATCAAGAAGCAAGGCCTATATACTCCTCTATCTACTCATATTCGACCTTGGGAATCCATCTGAGTGCATTACATGTCGGGTCTTCCTTCTACTAAGCACACCAACAACTGTGTTTTTGTGGTCATTGACAGATTCTCTAAGATGACCATTATGGCAACCTGCAAGAAGAGTATCACAACATAGGCCACTGCTAAGATCTTCTTTGAGTGATTGTGGGTACACTTCGGGATCCCACAATCCATTGTCTTACATCAGGACAACATATTCCTAAGTGCATTTTTGTCAAGTCTTTGGTCGATGCTAGATACCAAACTTACTAAGTCCATGGCTTTCCAACCCTAAACCGATGGCCAACAAAGGTCGTGAATAGGATGATCATACACATTTTGCACATGTACAACTCGAAGAATCCATGCACATGGGATGAAAGCCTCCCCTATGTCCAGCACAACTACAATAGAGCTCTCCATATCTCAACAAGCCATAGCCCCTTTCTAATAGGGCTGGGATTTCAGCCATTATGTCCCATTGATGTGGTCATACCATTTGTAGCCACTCAGGTAGATTCAACTCAAGTCTAGTCCGAATCCGACAAGGCTAACAACTTCATTGAGTGCATTCAACACATCCACAAATAGGTCCATGGTATATTGGATAGAGCCAATGCTAAGTACAAGCAGAGCCATGATCAGCATCAGGTGCCGCCTAGGTTCCAGGTGGGTGACAGAGTTTGGCTACATTTGCAAAAGGAGTGCATCGCTAGACCCCGCTGCAAGGTTCACCCATTCCAATATGGGCCATACACCATCACCAAGGTTGTAGGGGACAATGTCTTCGAGCTCAACATTCCACCTTTCCTTGGTCTGCACCCAGTGTTCAGTGTAGACTACCTTTGGCCATACTTTCCACCATTTTTGGACACATCCGACATTGTAGAACAAATCACACAAACAGAGCTAAACTTGGACTACATGGAATAGGCCACAACTTATCAGATCATGGACACGTAGATCAAGAACACTTTCCAACAGAAGATCCAACTGTATTGGGTTTTTAAAGCTGGCCAACTCTTGCACCAAGGCAAGTGGCTCACCAAGGACCAAGTTCAACAGAAGTTTCCCCATCTCATGGAGACACTCAATGCAATGGGAACCATTGCTCCCTAAGGGAGGAGAGCTGATCTAAGTGGATATTGGTGGCCACCTGCCTATTCCACTTGGACTCGCACAGTTGTTTCTTTTTAGTTTTCTTAATTGTAGCACAACTTACTATTTTTGGCAGTTTTTTCACATTCTAAACTTCCAAAGTCATTTTTAAGGACTAAAAGACATTTTTAGGGAAAACATTGAGACCGAAAAATTCCCAAATTGGTTTAACTATTTTTTCAGCCTCCTCTTAGAAATATTTGAAACGAGGTATTATGATAGCCAAACAGAGATCGTATTCCAAGGTTACGACCCCAAGAAGTTGATGTACCAATTTACCAAAATGAGGCCCACAGTTTTGGTGCTTCATCTCCTAGGGTTAGGTTTTTGGATATTTATGGTTTTCCCATTTTTTTTCAATAATAAATAGGCCTTTGAGCCTCATTGTAACACATTTCATAGGCATGTAGCCACCTTATATCTTCTCAAAAATAAGCTACCATTTCCAATGAGGTCGGGATATAAGAAGTTAGGGCTCGAACTGTTCAACCCTTTACAATACCAACCTCGCAAATCTCGGTGACTTCCCATGGCGGAAGAGAAGAAAGACGTGGTGGAAGAGAAGAAAGACAAGGGGGAAGGAGATCCTTTGAAAATCTTGCTCGAAGAATCCCTTGAGTGATAGAGGGATGTGATGATGGACAAATTTTCCCAGATCCTTCAGCGTCTACCCAAAGGCGACGCATAATCTTCTGGAAGCTACTCTGGAAGTGCCACACCCTTTAAGGTACAAGTTAATTTTGACATCCCCATATTTGAATGTCAGATAGATGCAGACTTCGTAGATAAATGGTTAAATCTGTTAGAAGGATATTCTTTTGTTCATGATTTTTCCAGCTGGGAAAAGATTCATTTTGCACTTCTCAAAGCCACCCCCCACATCAAGGATTGGTGGGAAACCTACTGTGAGGAGAAGGACGAAAGTACACCCTCACTATTTTTAGCCGCACCCATTTGGAATTCATTCTGGGATGCCATTAAGGAGTAGTACTACCTTTTTGGGAGCTATGAGGATAAATACATAAAGTGGGCCCCACTACGATAGGGAAGGGACTAAGACGTGTCGAATTTTACCAATGTTTTTCATACCCTTCGCATGAAGTTAGGTATCAAGAGTTTTGAGCAACATTTGGTACTCAAGTACCACAGTTGCCTACACAAGTATATCTAGGACAAAGTGAGTTCCTAGACATCTCCTCACTCTGCATGGTGTACCAATACGCTATCAAGATTGGACATAAGTTTAAACAGACGAAGCGAGACTTTGGATATGTGAATCCGAAGCAGGGAAAGGTGCCCCCAAATTGCAGGGCAAAGGACAAATCCAAGGTGGAGTGACCCACGACAACCCGACGAAGCCGCAAGAAAAGAACAACACCATGAAGACAAAGGACACGAGAAAATGGTGTGAGTTCCATAAGAGATCCACTCACAACACGAATGTCGGGCCAAGAAGTCACTGGTGGTCGAGATGAAGGATTCTGAATCAGACGCCCGATAAGGGGAATGAAAAAGGGAAGCAAATCATTAATGAGGAGCCCAGTTCCACCATGGCCACCACCAAGATCTAGAAGAATGAGCCCTAAGATCCAGAGGGGGAATGCCTCTTCCACTCACAAATGTGGGTGAAGGGTTCTCCACTATAGTTCATTATCGACAATGGGATCCAAAAGAACCTCATTTTAGCAAAGATCATGAAGCCGTTGGGCCTACCGACTATAACACATTTGCAGATGGCTTCACCAAGGACAAGATCTCTGCGTCAACCAACAGTGTCACCTTCCCTACGGCATCAAACCCTTCACATATGAGGTATTGTGTGATGTTTTCCCTCTTGAATTTTGTGATGTATTATTAGGACAACCATACTTGTGGAAGCGACATGTTGTATATGAGCCGAGGCCTCACTTGTGATTATTACTTTGGGCAATAAGTTGTACAGGATAGCGGAGGTATCCATGCCTACCGCCATCTCTTTGATCACTGCAAAGCAATGCAGTAAGATCATTTCAAAGACTAGGAAATTTGTTTTCCTTATGATTCGCCCTCGAGGCAAGAAGAAGATTATGGCCACAGATTCTAGATAGGGCTCCTCCACACAACAACAACAGATGGACAAGGTTGTGGAGGAGTATAGGGACATTTTCTCCTCACCTACAGGGGTTCCCTACACTGTCAATTTAAGCACTCCATCGATCTGACCCCGGGTGCGCTACTACCAAATGGACCGATCTATTGACACTTTGTTCTAGAGAACGATGAGATCAAGAGGCATATTCAAGGGTTGTTACAAAAATGGCACATCATGCCAAACTTATCACCTTGTGGAAGCCTGATTTTATTAGTACAAAAGAAGGATGGGACATAGAGACTATGTATTGACTATTGGGCACTGAACAAGGTCACTGTATGGAATAGGTACCCAATCCCACAGATTGATGACCTTCTAGACCAGCTCAAGGGGGCCAAATATTTTAGTAATATTGATTTGAAGTCCAGTTATCACTAGGTGCTTATCAAACCCTCTGATGTGTGGAAAACTACCTTCAAATCCAACAGGGCCTTTTTCAAATGGTTGGTCATACCTTTTGGGTTAATGAATGCCCCCGCAACCTTCATGAGATTGATGGACGACATCTTGTGACCCTTCACCAATGCATTCATGGTGGTGTATTTAGATGACATCTTGATCTTCAGCCAGAGTTGGGAAGAGCACCTCCACCATATTCGACAGGTCCTCCAAACCCTGCGACAACAAAAGTTGTGTGCCAATTTAGATAAATTCACTTTTGGCATGACCTAGGTTCAATATCTGGGGTACATAATTGATGAGAAAGGTGTGCATGTGGACCCAACCAATATAAAAGTCATTCAGGATTGGCCAATCCTAACCACTCTAAAAAACCTTCACAACTTTCTAGGTCCTGCCAATTTCTACCACAGTTTCATGTTGGGGTTCTCTCAAATCACTTGGCCTTTAAGTCAAGTCACAAAGGGCAAAGTGAAAGAAAAGTTATTTTGGTCTGAAACCCAACAGAAGGTGTTTTTCAAGTTGAAACGTTGCCTCTACTCTACACCAGTGCTCACATTACCAGACCTACAACAACCATTTGAGATTGAGATAGACGCCTCCGACTATGCTATTGGTGCAGTTCTTACTCAGCAGGGGAATCCAGTGGCTTACCACAGTGAGACACTTTCAGACACAATAAGAAAGTATCCCACCTATGGCAAATAAATGTATTCCATTATGCAGGAATGTCGTCAATGGAAACATTACATTCTAGGTAAGCAAATGTTCATCCACACAGAACACCACCCCTGCAGTTCATATAGATGCAAGGGAAGTTGTAGAACGATCGCCTTCAGAAATAGTCCACATAACTGCAATAGTTCCATTTGAACATTAAGTACAAGAAGGGAAGCACCAATAATGTTGCAGACTGCCTCAGCTAACCACCAGCCATGGAATTGATCATTGTGCTCGACTCCTGTGGGTAAGAGACTTCGGGGTGGCTGCATCATTACAAGAGAGATCCCAAATTCAGCAACACATACCAGACACTCATGGAAGGTAAGCAAGCTCCAAATTTTCATGTCCAAGATTCACTATTATGCCACCTAGTACACATCTGTGTTACTTCAAGTGAGTGTGCCAATATGATTTGGGAGGCGCATTGCAGTCATGTTGTTGGACATTTTGAAGTAGAGAAAACCGTGGTAGTACTGCAGAAGTATTTTTATTGGTCGAATCTTCGTCAAGATGTTTGGAAGTACATTCGATCCTATATTTTATGTTCCATTTCCAAATCGACCTTCAAGAAGCAAGGCCTATATACTCCTCTACCTACTCCTATTTGACCTTGGGAATCCATCTCCATGGATTACATGTCCTGTCTTCCTTCTATTAAGCACAGCAACAACTGTGTTTTCGTGGTCATCGATAAATTTTATAAGATGGCCATTATGGTGGCCTACAAGAAGTGTATCACAGTAGAGGTCATTGTTAAGCTCTTCTTTGAGCAAGTGTGGGTACACTTTGGGATCCCACATTTGATTGTCTCAGATCAGGATAGTAGATTCCTAAGTGCATTTTGGTCAAGTCTCTGGTCGATGTTGGATACCAAACTTACTATGTCCACGACTTTCCACCCCCAAACTAATGGCCAAACAGAGGTCGTCAACAGGATGATCGTACACATTCTACGCATGTACAACTTGAAGCATCCACACACATGGGATGAAAGCCTCCGCTATGTCCAACACAACTACAATAGAGCTCTCCATAGCTCAACAAGCTACATCCCCTTTCAGGTTGGGCTGGGATTTCAGCCATTATTTCACATTGATGTGGCCATACCATTTGCAACCTGTCCGAAGCCGAAAGGTCTAACACTGTCATTGATCGCATTCAACATATCCTCTAGTAGGTCCATGATATATTGGATATAGCCAATGCTAAGTACAAGTAGCGCCATGATCAGCATTGGGTGTTGCACAAGTTCCAGGTGGGCGACAAAGTTTGGAAACATTTGCAAAAGGAACGCCTCAATGGACCCCACTGCAAGCTTCACCCACTCCGATATGGACCATACACCATCACCAAGGTTGTAGGGGACAATGTATTCGAGCTGAACGTTCCACCTTTCCTTGGTCTGCACCTTGTGTTCAATGTATTCCTCCTTCGGCCATACTTTCCACCATTCTTGGACACATCTGACATTGCAGAACAACTCACACCAATAGAGCTAAACCCAGACTTCATGGAACAAGCCACAACTGATCAGATCATGGAAACACAAATCAAGAACACTCACTAGCAGGAGATCCAACTGTATCAGGTTGTCAAAGTTGGCCAACTCCTGCACCAAGGCAGGTGGCTCACCAGGGACCAAGTTCAGCAGAAGGTTCCCCAATTCATGGAGGCACTAAACATAATGGGGACCATTGCTTCCTAAGGGGGGGAGGACTAATCCAGATGGATATTGGTATCCACCTACCTATTCCACCTAGACCCCCACCATTGTTTCTTTTCAATTTCCTTAATTGTAGCACAAATTACTATTTTTGGTAGTTTTTCGGGTCCTAAACTTCTGTAGCCATTTTGAGGGACTAAAAGGCATTTTTAGGGGAAACAGAGAGATCATAAAATTCCCATTCTAATTCATTTTCTTTTTTCGGTCTCCTCTTTAAGATATTATGATAGCCAAATGGAGATTGTATGCCAAAGTTACGACCCCGGGAAGTTGATGTACCAATTTACCCAAAATGAGCCCATAGTTTTGGCACATCATCTCCTAGGGTTAGGTTTTTGTATGTTTAGATTTTTCCATTCTTTCTCAATAATAAATATGCCTTTGATCCTCATTGTAACATAGTTCAGAGGCATGTAGCCACCATATCTCTTCTCAAAGATAAGCTACCATCACCCAAGCTAGTTTTATTTCCATTTTGTTTGTAAGCATATTTCAGAATTCGATATTAATGAAATGAAGTGTTATTTATGTTGAATCTCTATATTTATGGTAATATCATTAATTTTTTGTGTTCTTGTTTAAGTTCGGATCAACCTCACTAGCTGAATTAGTAGTTCACTGCGATGAAGTGAGATACCTTACTCAACATGCCAACCACAACCATGATGGAATCATGTTACTTCAATGTCCTTGCAAAACCTATAATAAATTCCATGGAAATGACCTCCCATTTCCATTCTAGAATTGGAATAGTCTGCAATAGACTAGTTGAGTGCTTACACTCAGCTTTCACCTACTGACAGTCCAAGCATATTGCAACAAACTTAGTCAACTCTTTCTTCAATTTCGGTCAATGGTAGAACTTCTTAATTGTTGTCAAAGTTTTCTAATATCTTGGGTGACCTAAATGCAGCTTGACATAAAACTCCCTTAGGATAAGATTCTTGAGCTCATTGTCATATGGCACATAAATCTTGTTCTTGAATCTTGCCAAGCCATCTTCCATGAGGTGATACTTCTCATCCCTATTACCTTCACCCTGCTAATGTAACATGTGCCTCAGCTACTGGTACTTGTCATCATGTTGACTTGCTTGCAAGATTTTCTCTTGTAAATATGTCCCATAAGAGCTCACATCTGAAATATTATTTACCTGCACTCTCCTACTAAGAGCATCTGCAACCCAGTTCCTTTCCCTTAATGTACTTGATCTAGAAATCAAACTCACTGAGATTATCCAACCATCTAGCTTGCCTGGTATTCATATTGGGGTTGGTCAAACAAATACCTTAGTCCACTATGATCACTCATCAAAATAAATCTCCTACCAAGAAGATAATGTCTCCACATCTTCAAGGCATGAACAATAGTTGGAAACTTAATATCGTGAGTCACATAGTTCTACTCATGCTCATTCAACTTCCTTGACTCATAGCATACCACCTTTCCTTCCTGCATGAGGACTCCACCAAGTCATATCTTGCAAGAATTTGCACATACTATGAACTCCTTTTTAGGATCTACAATCTTCGAGACTGAAGCATTTGTAAGCAAATGTTTCAACTGCTCAAAACTAGTTGCACACTCCTCAATCCATTCAAACTTCTTTACTTTCCTCTGCAAATATGTAATAGTGATAGGAAATCTGTTAGAAGTTCTTAAGGAACCTCCTGTAATAACCTGCTAGTCCCATGAATGATTTTACCTCATCCACATTCCTAGAATCTAGCCACTCCATGATCGCTTTAATCTTTTCTAGGTCCACTATTATCCCTTCCTTGGAAACAAAATTCCCCAAGTAATGAACCTGAGTCTAAAAGAAACTGCACTTGTTGAGCTTGGCATACAACTGATGCTCTCTCAACAATCTCAACACTGTTGCCAAGTGATTTGCATGCTCCTCCTCATTTTTAGAATACATCAATATATCATCAATAAACACTATCACAAACTTGTCTAGATAAGGACACACATTGTTCATCAAACACAAAAATGGGGAGCATTCGTAAGAACAAAAGGAACCACCACAAACTCATAATGCCCATACCTAGTATCGAATGCAGTCTTGTAAATATCTTCTTCTTTTATGTGCACCTGATGATATCTTAATCTCAATTCAATCTTTGAGAACACTACTGCTCCCTTCAACTGATCAAACAAGTCATCAATCTACGAAAATGGATACCTTTTCTTGATTGTCACCTTATTCAGTTGTCTGTAATCAATGCAAAACTTAAGAGTACCATCATTCCCTTTGTCACTGGAGACATGCACTGCAAATAATAAACACCCTTTCCTACTACTACACTTAGCTTGCATGGTTGTAACCATTCTCATGGATGTAGGCTTCTTCTTTCCCTGCAAAATTCTCTTCTCTCCATCATCATCTAGGCACTCAATATCCTTCTCATAGCAATATACCTTGGTTCTGTGAGTGGACAATCAATCCATGCCCAAAATCATAAAATACGATTCCAAAGGAATCACATTTATATGTGTTGATGTAGGCATACCATTCAACTCAAATGCACAAGCTCTCACCCAATGATGAACTCTTTTCTTGGTCCTTGTAGCCAACTATACCAACTAAGACTCTGCATGCACTTATTTATTCAAGCCACACTTATCCACCAGGTCAGGACTAACATAACTATAATTATATCCAGGATCAATTAAAATGGAAACAACTTGGTCACAGAGCTTACCTTCCATCTCAATAATGGATGGCTGATGGTCCACCTACCTATTATCAAGTTTTGCATAAATCTGAGGAATGTTCTGACCAACATCCCCAACTTTCTATGCCTCCTCAGCACTGAAGATCTGAGGTCTTCCACCCTAGTACAATGGACATTCCTTCTTGCAATGGTTTTTGCCACAAATCCAACACTACAATGGTTCTCTACCACTACCTTTATTTTGAAGCTCTCCAGGTTGAGATCCATTTCCCTTCTCATATGCACTGAACTTCTTGTAAGGATTCACGTTTTCTTTCTCACTTGCATCCTGAGGTCTTTCCCGCTTCTAAGGCCATTTTCCTTTAGCCTTATTGTTCCCTTTCCAATAATGCTTAGGCTCAGACTTGTGCTTCAGCTGCTCATAATAATGCTTCAATTTACCAATGAATTTATCCAACGACTGAGGCAAATCATACTTAATCTGATCCTTGAATTTTAAAGGAAATCCACTGATGAATATTTGGACTTTTGTATTCTCATCCTTGAGTTAAGGCACATAAATCAACAACTCTAGAAACTTATTCATCTACTCTCCATATGTTGTGGAACCCATCTTCAACTCATAGAATTCCTTGGCCTTTCCATCATAATATCTCTCAAACAAGTACTTATTTTTGAAGAGTCTTTTAAACGCTTCACATCTTCCCACAAAATATCTTCTTTTCCCTTGAGACTAAAAATAGCCATCTAGGCTTTCATATTCTTTGTATAATCTGCATGCAATTCGAAGAACTTCTTCATCCCAAGAAACCATGCTTCTACATCTTCCAATTTCTTCATGTCTCCTTCAAATTCAGGAGGCTTGGATTTTTGAAATCATATGGAAAGTATTACTTCTCACTCCTCCTATAAGGATGATGGCGATGATGACAATGATGTCTCTCTGAACAAAAACTAGAATAGAACCCATAAGCACTACCTCTCCTGTCAGGTGTATCCAACCATCTGCCACCTCTGACTGTATCATCTTTGTCCAACTTGTATCTTGATCGAGACTTGCTACCATATGCCCCATTAGTCCTTTCCTCATGTCCATGATTGATCCTTGGTTGTCCCTATCTCTGCAAATCCGATAAGCTTTGAAGGATCACTGCATTAAATTCATCTTTATTTTCTTAAGCATTGGCAAGCCTTTCATGTGTCTCAATCATTATGTTATTATCTACCTTGCAACTTCTGATTTATGCCTTCAAACTTCTTAGTGTATCTGCTATATCAAGAGAATACTCATCCCTTTACTGCTCAACTGATCTATAAGGAGATTTAGGTGATCTGTAATCCAACATTCTACTCGTCATCTCTGATCTTCTTCTTCTTGCAAGCATACCATGTTAGACAAACCGAATAGAAAACATGATCAAACCATACCTTAATGAAGTTCAGGGGAAGCTATATCATTTGCAAAAATCAATCTAGATTAACACGATATATATATATATATAGATATATATATATATATATATATATATATATATATATATATATATATATATATATATATATATATATATATATATATATATATCATGACACCAACATATCAACCTATTGACATCATGCATGATAACTCAAACTGTAACACTGACTATTTACATGGTAACCATAGCCACTACAATGCATGCATATGACTTACATGCATGCATAACAATCACATCTAACCCACTAGTCCAAGTTTTTGAACTTGGAAGCTCTTATACCAATTTGTAACATGCCCTCCCACATTTACCCACTTTTACAAGATCTCTAGGGTAAATGTGAGCGGATTTCTACTATGATATGACCTGACCTCCAAGTTCCAGTTATGGAAGTGGGGCCAACACATCGAAAACTTATAAACATCCCTCAAGGACTAGAGACCACTCAAGAGCCTACAAACCACCTAAGATGATCAATCCCTGAGATGGAGTTCTTTTCACTAAGGAAACGTCCCCAACCACATGCACAACACAACATCAATGTAGCTATAAGGGCCCACCTGCACACATAGGCCTTCTTCCATGTGGTTATGACCCAAAAACTCAAGTTTTGTGCTAGCGGTTATGAGATCTAATTCACTTGCCTAGGCTAGCCTTATTTCCCTAACTGCCTATAACTTTCAAAAATCATGATTAAGGTGATAACAATGCCAATCATTCAAACTTGATGCAAGAACTTGATATAGACTGCCTAGTACACATTAGACATTTCGTCAAACATATGGTAAGCATATGAGTTACAGGTCATGAATGCATATATGATCTTAAATATCTAAACTTCATATGAGAATCACCAAGAAGGTTTAATTCCCTCTCAAGTAGATGAAATAACACTTGTTAGCCCATGAATTCATCAACCATTCAAATATTTATCAAATCATGAATAAGAGCCATAGATAGAGCACATCATAGAACCATGCTTATAACCAACATATAACCATAATATTAACCATGAAAAATTAGCCATAAAATCCACATAATAACAAGTACAAGTTCTCATAGATCACAATAGGAAAATAGCTCTTATTAACTTATGTAAAATCCAACCAAGTCAAGGACTTCCACATGCCACCGAACCATATATTGGACTCAACCAAATATTTATTTTATCCAATCACCCATGTTCCATATTCCAAGCATGAATGTGGTATCTCATGGGATAAACCAAGACATAATCAACCAGGGACTCCAGAGGTTAAACCACCTACACCCTCAAGCTATCGTGATCTCACCTAAACTAGTCCGTAGATCACAAAACCAAACCAATCTTGGATGCCTCATAATTTCTTCACCATAGTTTGAGGAATTTTCCTATCTCCACTCACTTGTACAGGGCTTCCTGGAGAAAACCATATCCACCCCAAACCATTGGGAATTTTCCTGAGACAACCTCACCCGATTCCAAAACCTTACGGAAATCCAAATCCCAACCAACAATGAATCCCATCACACGTGGTTATCCAGGAAATGGAAAGGCAAGGTTGAAACCACTGTCAAAATAGGAAAAACCCATGCCAATGACAGAACATGAACCAAATAAACAAATGCATGTACCATGAATTAACACCTTATTTAGGAAATCACACATGCAACATGTGACCTACAAGATCTTCCTGCTGAAGTTGTTGATCCAACCTTCTCCTTGATTTCCTTTGCTTTCCTTTGATTGTCCCTTTCCTTCCTTTACTTTCCTTTGCTTGTCCTTTTCTTGCTTTCTTGCTCTATCCTCTTGGAGCTCTCTCTCTCTCTCCAATTGATCCAAAACCAAAACTGACAAAAGATGTGAATTATTTATGCCTTTTTATCATTGATGTCTCATTTTTCTTCATTTTCCTTCATTTTCCTCTAATTTCTCTTGCATGCAAATTTGTGTATCTTCACCTTTGTTTTCTCCTATTTTCCTTTATTTCTCATAATTAAATATCAATTATTGCCTCTTTTCCTTTGTCAATGCCTTTTCCAATTTCCATAGCCAAATATAAACCAAAAGTGATGCCCACTAAAAGTATTTACCAAACATTCAAATTGGAATACGTGTCCCATGACCCTGGTCTTATTTTTCCTTTATTATCCTTTATTACATGAAACTTTAACCCAGGGTTTTTACAAAATTACTTCACAAAGCTGGACTTAAAGTTTGGATATCACTAGGTTCTAGTCAAAGAAAAAGATACCTGGAAGACATCTTTCAAAACCAGGCAATGTTTGTATTCATTGTTAGTCATGCCATTTGGCCTATGCAATGCACCAAATATGTTTATGAGATTAATGAATGATATACTACACCCTTTTATAGATTCATTTGTTATTATATATTTGCATGATATACTAGTATACAGTGCTACCTAGGAGGAGCACATCTCACATATGAAGCAAGTGTTGGAGACATTAAAGAAGAACCAGCTGTTAGAAAGTATCAAGTGTGAGTTTGCACAACATCCTTTCGTGCATTTGGTGTATGTGATAGGTGGAAGAGAGTTGAATATAGATCCATCCAAGATGGAGGCCACGATGAAACTTCTAAGGGGATAAATTCAGAAGCATCCAAAGAATTGGGATGAAAATCTAATATATCTAAAACACTCTTACAAAATAAGGGTCCACACTTCTACTGGTAAGTCCCCATTTGAAACTTGTTTTTGATATTTATCACCTTCACCTTTGGACATTTCATATGGGTAGCAAGGAGTGAATGAAGATCTTATAGGGGACACCCTGAGGGCTGAAAATTTTATAGAGAAGATCAGGAAGATCCATATACAGGTACAAGAGACACTATAAAAGTCACAAGAAAAATATAAGGTCAAGCATGATCAACATTGAATAGAGAAGGCATTCAAGGTGGGAGACAGAGTATGGTTATAATTAAATAGGGAGAGGCTATAGGGTCCTAGTAAGAAAATCAAGGCTCTATGGTATGGCCCCTTCAAGATGCTGGAAAAGGTGGGTGATAATTCCTATCAGCTTAATTTACCACCTTACATGCACATTTACTCAGTTGTGAATGTAGAGAATCTAAAACTCTACGAGCCTTCCATGCTAGATCAGGATGAGGAACAGGTCCTACCTTTTATGGAGGATTTGGCACCAAGTGCTCAAGAAGAGTTGACATAAGATATAGTTTTGTAGAAGAATTCTATAACTACGAGACTGGGTCAACATGACCTTTGGTATATTGGGTTGAAAAGACAACTTCCAGGCAAGGCTAAATGGTACACTCAAGAGAAGGTGGAGGAAAAATTTCCTCACCTCATTCAATAGAAGCTTTTGGGGACCAAAAGCCTCCAAAAATGGGGAGGGTGTGATCCTGATTGGATCATTATATTTTTTTCATCCATTTTGATGCTTTCAGAGTGGAAAAAATCAAGGAATCAACTCTCAAGACCATTTTTACTAACGGGACCTAGTTTGGCAAATTGGGGTCTGAAACCTTTCGGGAGCATTTTGATGCATCAAATGAAATTTTTTGGGGGGTGAAACTTTACCACTTTAGTGTAGCACCTTTTTTCCTATTCTACACACAAATACCTTTCCAACAGCATAAGAATCATGTCAATAAAAATCCATATGCGAAAGTTATGTGACTCAGAAGTTGACCTTCCTGCTTTCACCACCATAATTTGAGAGGATGCCACATTACCCCCATAATTCATGGAAAAGTGGCTATCCACGTGATTATCATGAAGAAGAACCTAGAAGAGTCTATATTGTAACCATTTTTAAGTGTTGAGGTAGTCAAACCTAACCGCTAGTAGGCTATCGTGATGTGTTATAATTGGGCCACTAGGAGGAAAAGGGGTTTCATTCTTTCAAGTGCATTTGTTCCATAGCTGAGAAAAAATTAGCCAAGAGGGATAGATATAGAGCACAAAGAGAGGATTTTTCACTATAGCAGCCCACGGGTCACAGGCTATACTTATTTATACTCAACCATTTTCTATTCAGAGAAAGAAAGCAAAGTGACCTCACCTTCTAGCTGGGTTTTTTCTCTTGAAAGGGTTTCCCAGGTCATATATTGTGTCAAATGTGTTTGTGAGATTTTATTTCGTTGTTCTTTATTTTATGCATAATTTTAATTCGCATGCATACACTATTAATAGTAATATACGTATCCATAATTCTAAATGGAAATAAAATTATAACAATGTAGATTTCATATTTTTAAATATAATTTTATCAGAACTGTTGTGATGAATTATCAAGTGGAATATCCATTGTTGTTTATGGATCATTAGTTTATCTAGGATATGTGATAGGTGGGGTATACCTTAAGATAGATCCTTCCAAGATGTAAGCCATCATGAATTGGTCGATGCCTACTCATGTTTGTGAGGTTATGAGCTTTGTTGGGGCAACACAATACTTGAGGAATTCCATAGCCTCATTTTCAGTAGTAGCATCATCACGCCATGCCATAACAACAAGTGGCAAGAATTTGTAGTTAGGAAAGGGTCAACCAAGGGCCTTTAAGGAGTTAAACAAGAAAATCATCCAAGCACAAATTTTGGCATTACCGAACATGCAATAGCCCTTCAAAGTGGAGACAAATGCAAGTGGGTATGCTATGGGATCGATCATGATGCAGTGAGGAAAGAATATATGTTACCATTCTAAAGTATTTCATGAGGTGGTTATCAACTACTCTACATATGACAAGGAGCTTTATGCCCTAATGCAAGTTATGAAGAAGTGGAAACAATATTTTATGGGAAAGGAGATAGTAATCCACATAAATCACTAGCCATTATAGTACCTGCAGGCCTGAAGTAAGTTGTAACAAGCCAAGCATTACAGGTGGATGGGGTTTATATAGCAGTTTCATCTAATAGTCAAGTACAAAAGGGAAACACAAACAAGTTGGATGACATGCTTTCAAGGCTGCCCACATCAAAGATCACAACTTTGGAAAAAATTATGCACATGTAGCCATTCACCCATGATGCATACAAAGAGGCATGCACAAAGGATAAGGACTTCAAAGAGGTGTTTCAGTCATTGCATCTCTAGATTCATTTACGCAATGGTGACAATGCTATTGATTACCATCTCCAGAATGGGTTACTCTACAATTTAGCTAAGTTTTGTATTCTTAAAGGTGATTAACTACAAGGTTGTAAGGCATTTTTTAGTATGAAAGATAATGGCCAACTTATAGAGGTTTGTGTATTGGCCTAGGATGAAATAACTGGTAGCTATAATTATAAGAGGATGCATGATTTTTTGTATTGGCAAGTCTAGTATTAAAAAAATGGGGTCTATACCATCCCTTGCCTATACCCACTCGTCCTTGGGAAAGAATTTCCATGGACTTTGTGGGAGGTTTACCAACAAACATGAAGGGACATGAATACTTGTTTGTGGTAGTTGATAGGTTAAGTAAGATGTGTGTTCTAATGTCATGTAAAAAGAACATCGGTGGGAAATAAGAAGTGAACTTGTTCTTTGGATAAGTATAGGTTCACTTTGGGATACCAAGGAGTATCATTTCAAACAAGGACACAATATTCCTCAATGCATTTTGGACTACATTTTGGGAGAAGATGGACACCAAGTTGAATAGGTCTACAACATTCCACCCATATACAAATGGGCAAACAGAAGTAGTTAATAGGAATTTTGCGTAGTTTTTGATGGGTTACAAACAAAAGCATCTGAATACTTGGGATGAAAATATGGTGTATATACAACACTCTTATGACAAAATAGACCATGCTTCTATTGGTAAATCCTCATTTGAAACTGGGGCGGAAGGAGGTGGAGGGATTCTCATTAATACCAAAGGAACCATAGAAGATAAATACAGCCGGGGGTTGGGAAAGAAGACAAACAATCAAGCTGAGGCTTATGGCTTGTTTCTTGGTCTCACCTTGGCTCAGAACCATGGATATGAATATTCTAGGGGACTCCCTTCTTATCATAAATCATATGAACCACAACTTGGTAGCTCATAAAAATAAGTTGAATCAAATCCTCATGAGAGTCCAAGGAATGCTTCCTCACTTTGGAAAGTTAAAGTTTTTCACATCCTAAGAGGACAAAATAAGGAAGTTGACATGCAAGCCAACTTGGCATGCAAGATGAAAGAAAAAAGAAATGAAGTGAATGGTGTAGCAGGACATTTTCCTCTCCCCTAATTTCTTATATGAAAATCCAAAACTTGAATGTTATTTTTTATCCTTACTTTAAAAATCAAAATAATCAATTGGAAAATAGGGAGTTCAAGTGGTTATTATTCCTATCATATCTTGCATGGCTCCCTCTTGGCTCCCCCTTGGCACCTCCCTCTTCGTTCACTCTTGTCTCTTCACCCTCCCCCCCTTCTTCCACCTCCTCCACCACATCACCCAACTTTCCTTGATGCCTAGGCCACCTTAGATGCACATTCCTCTTCAACCCCCCACCTATCCTCCCCTCCCCTATCACATCTGCCCTCTCATCATATGCCCCACCTTTTTGCCCTGTGGAGACTCTCCTCAATATGACGTGAATTATCCATTCCCGCATACCTGTTGTCCTCATTAGGTGGTAACACTTGGATCTGGCTTATGCTCAAGTTGCATTCAAGGTAAAAACATGTGAATTCCCTTAGAACGAGACTCGCATTTAATCCATCGGGGTTGGTAAAGACAATTCTCATGAGGGACAATGAATTTGGACAAGCTAAAAGTCATTTCAATGCTCATGAACATTATGGAGGAGCATTGGGATGCAAGAAGTAATCACACAATCCCTCACTTCAGCATTTGGCTAAGGCTCGAGAATTTATATATAAGGAGGAATAATGGTTCGATCTTCTGCAAAAGAGTGGGCCTATCTATGTCCTGGCAGTAATTAGCTCAGGGAGCCTATGGCAGGGTCTAGGAATTCTAGGGATCCACGGGTTTGTCAAGGTTGTGGGATTTGAGGGAAGTCACTATTGGGTTTGTAAGCTAGTGTTTGCAGATGGGGGCTTCAGAACATTTGATAAGAGTGAGGAAATTGAGAGGCTCTGTGTTTATCCTTTCAGTGTGGTCTTTGCTGGGAAATTGAGAGGCTATGTTTTTATCCTTTCTGTGTTTATCCTTTCTGTGTTTATCCTTTCTGTGTGGTATTCCTTGGGCTATGTGTTCATCCTATCTGTGGTCTTTGCTGGGAAATTGAGAGACTCTATGATTATCCTTTATGTTCGGGTAATTCTGTTTGGGTATTCCTTGTTGTTTACATGGAGGAAATGAGTCAATCCCATCAGGTGGTCTCAGTTTTGAGTTCCTGGGTTCATCGATTCCCTCGTTCCAGCAGAATGATGGGGCACTCAGTGAAGGATCAGGGTAGGACCACTCCATAACCTGAATTCCCATCTCCAAATTGTGGTAGTTGTGTCAAGGAACATGTTGAACTCAAGGAGGGGTTGGCAGTTATGAAAATACGTCTTCATCAACAGCAGAAGGAGGCATATGAAATGTAGGAGAGGCAGATAGAAGAGAACCTAAATATTCGTCAATTAGAGAATGAAATGGATGCTCTGAGAATGCAAATTGAAGAAACCCAACTCAAACTGGAAGAAAAGAACATTTGATCTGATGATGACATTAGTGGAATTGATCTCAATTATCCAACTATAATGGAGGATTAGTTAGTCCCCTGTGTTTTTCTTTTTTGATGATGAAACATAATTGTATTTTGTTGTTGAAATAGTTTTGTAGGGTATATAGCGGTAATCAAGTGGATATGTGAAATTTGGTAATTTTGGAAAAGAATTGTCTCTAGATGAACAATCTAAAAATATTGCTGCCCATGAATGGCATTGTAAATAATGTATAATTCTCTCGATTTTTGGCCGCATATGGGTACAGATTAATATAATCTATCTATTCTTTACTGTTAAAAAAAATCCCCATTTGAAACCTATTTTGGATATTTTCCACCTTCACCTTTGGATATTGCATATGGGAAGTAAGGAGTGAGGGAGGATCTTATAGGAGATTCCTTAAGGGTAGAAAAAATTGTTAAGAAGATTCCTTAATGTTGAGGTTCAAAAATAAGCTCTTTTTTCCATCTTGTTATCCTTAGTTTTTCCCATTGCTCTTAGAAGCCTACCATAACTATATTTTCACAAACCTATGTTATCTTTTGTGTATAAATACCATGATGGAGCTCCAATGGTTACAAATGAATAATTTTAAGGTAATAATGTCCATCTTTCTATAGTTTTGTATGTTTCTTTATAAAAATGATTAAAAATGTTATGACTACAAAAACTGACATATTCTACTGTTATTCTTCCTTTTTGTAGCTAAATCGTAGGTTATCATATCTCTAAGCATGAATGAGCAAGCCCCAAAACTGAGGGATGTGGAAAAAATAAAGGAGATGATTTTCCACCTAAATATGTAGCCAAAAAACATCCACATTACCAAAGCTCAGCAAAATATCTCAGTCAACAGTTTCAAACAATGAATAGAGTAGCATGGCAAAGTTTGAGTTTGTTGGCAGTTATGAGCACTACACAATGGATAAGGATCCTACAAAGTTTAGATATGAAATCTTTAGGGGAGATTCATGCTTCTATCATGAATCTCTCAGATCATTAATCTTTAATCCTACAAAATCTATAAAAAAAACTATTTGATATCGAAGTTAAGTAGTAAAACTCTTAAGACAATTTTATCTTTTATGTAATAAATACTTGTGCTCTTGTTTATGAAAACATGTTATATGTATTGAAACAATTCTAGTTGATACAATTTTGCTTGTTCCTATGATTATGATGCGCTATTTGTGATCATATTTAAAATTGTGGTTACATTTTTTTTACTTTCTCTGAGTTTTCTCTAAGTAATGTGCAATCCAACCAAGAAGGTCCCCCTATAACGAGGATGCATGTTGCCATCACTTTGCACAGTTTAATTTCTTTGTATTCCATTTAAATTTCAAAATAGAGTATATTTTATTACAGCTTGATATGTCATTAGTTGATTACATTAGTTTTTGTTTAGTTTACAATCATTATATCTTTGTTTTCAATTAGTGTATTTTCTTATAAATCATCTATGAATTGATTGTTTAATTGAAACACAAGGACAAAACCTTGTGTAACCTACTTATGTAGAACCTCGTGTACCCTATGGTACTTGTCTCAATTTCATAGCAAGATAGATTAGTTTAGTTGAATCACAAGGGAAAAACCTTATGTGACTTGCCTTTGAATAACCTTCTACATTATGTGGCACTTGTCTCAACATTCTTTTTTGTCAATTTTGCATAAATTAAAAGGTTAAGAACTAAGTCCTAGCATATGTTGTGCCTTACACTTCACAAGCTTACCAACTTGGATTAATGAATTAAATGTAACAGAATTCTAGTGCAATTGAATTGACTGACAACATCATTTCATAGAGGGACACAAGATTTCTCAATACATTTTAAACTCCATGTGGTAGAAGATGGACATGAAGTTGAATAGGTCTACAACATTTCACCCATAGATAGAGGGGAAAATAGTAGTTAATAGGAATTTGTGCAATTAAGGTCCCCCTATGACGAGGATGCATGTTGCCATCACTTTGCACAATTTAATTTCTTTGTATTCCATTTAAATTTCAAAATAGAGTATATTTTATTACAGCTTGATATGTCATTAGTTGATTATATTAGTTTGTGTTTAGTTTACAATCATTATATATTTGTTTTCAATTAGTGTATTTTCTTATAAATCATCTATGAATTGATTGTTTAATTGAAACACAAGGACAAAACCTTGTGTAACCTACTTATGTAGAACCTCGTGTACCCTATGGTACTTGTCTCAATTTCATAGCAAGATAGATTAGTTTAGTTGAATCACAAGGGAAAAACCTTATGTGACTTGCCTTTGAATAACCTTCTACATTATGTGGCACTTGTCTCAACATTCTTTTTTGTCAATTTTGCATAAATTAAAAGGTTAAGAACTAAGTCCTAGCATATGTTGTGCCTTACACTTCACAAGCTTACCAACTTGGATTAATGAATTAAATGTAACAGAATTCTAGTACAATTGAATTGACTGACAACATCATTTCATAGAGGGACACAAGATTTCTCAATACATTTTAAACTCCATGTGGTAGAAGATGGACATGAAGTTGAATAGGTCTACAACATTTCACCCATAGATAGAGGGGAAAATAGTAGTTAATAGGACTTTGTGCAATTTTTGAGTTGTTATAATCAGAAGAATTTGAAGACTTGGGATGAAAATTTTGTATACATACAACATTCTTATAACAAATCAATCTACACTTCTACTAGTAAGTCCCCATTTGAAACATGTTTTGGATATTTTCCACCTTCACCTTTGGATATTGCATATGGGAAATAAGGAGGAGTGAGGGAGGATCTTATAGGGGATGCCTTAAGGGAAGAAAAAATTGTTAAGAATATAAGTAAAATCCATCTATAGGTACAAGAGACATTGAAAAAGTCATAGGATAAATACAAGCCCAGGCATGATCAACCCAAAATAAAAAAGTCATTCAAGGTGGGAGACAGAGTATGGTTACAGATGAACAAGGAATGACTATAGGGTCTTGGTAAAAAAATCAAGGCTTTGTGATACAGTCCCTTTGAGATACTAAAGAAAGTGGAGGATTACACCTATAGACTCAATATAACCCCATACATGCACATTTACTATGTGGTGAATGAAGAGTCTCTAAAAATCTATGAGCCTTCCATGCTAGATTAGGAAGAGGAACAATTTCTACCTTCTATGGAGGATTTAGCACCAGATGTTCAAGCAAAGTTGACAAAGGATACATTTTTACAGAAGAGGTCTAGAACTATAAGACAAGGGTAGCATGACTTTTGGAAAATTGGGTTGAAAAGACAACTTCCAAGAAAAGTTAAATGGTACACCTGAGAGAAGGTGGAGGAAAATTTTCCTCACCTCATTTAGTAGAAGTTTTTGGGGACAAAAATCCTCCCAAAATGGGGATGTGTGATCTTGATTGGATCATTGTATTATTTATCATTCATATTTATTCCTTTAGAGTGGAAAAAGTGGATGAATCAACTCACCGGACCATTTTCATCGATGGGTACTAATTTGGAAAATTGGGGTTTGAAACCTTACGGAAGTAGTTTAAGGCATAAAATGGATGTTTTGGGGGTAAAACATTGTTTCTAAAGCATTTCATCCCCTAGTACTATTCTACAAATGGATAACTTTCCAATGGCGTAAGAATTTCCTCAATTGGAGTCTGTGTGCAAAAGTTATGCCACTCATAAGTTGACCTTCCTACTTTGACCACCATGATTCGAGAGGATGCCATGTCAGCCCCCATTATTCATAGAAAATAGGCTAGCCATGTGATTATGATGAACAAGGCTATAGAATAGACAATATCGTAACTCTAGTTAAGAGCCTAAGTCAAACCTAACCACTAATAGGCTATCTAATTGTGTTATAACCAAGCCACTATGAGGAAATTTAGGGATTCCATTCTATTTGGTACATTTTTTTCCACATATGAGTAAAGTAGTTGATAGTGGATAGGGAGAGATAAAAAAAAAAGAGTTTTTTTGCATTGTAGGAACTGACATACCACATGTCTCACTTCTTTGTACTTGCATCCATTTCCACTCAGAGAAAGAGAGACCAGAGAAACCTCACCTTCCAAATGGGTTTTCTCCTTAAGGGGTTTCCCAAGTCATACATTATGTTATTACATTTCTGAGTGATTGAATTTTCATCTACTCTCTATTTTATAAATTTTCTATATTACATTCATTAAGTAAATAAAAAAATCTAAGGAAGATTACCCTCATAGTATATTTCGAATTTTCAATATCCATTTATTGGATTTGTTGTGACAAATTGTCCAATGGAATATCCATGGAATTTTATAGATCACGTGTGAATTATGTGGTGGTATTCCAAGTGGTATTATATGTCAAGACAAACTCAGTATACCTCCTTTCCCAATCCCTTTTGTTCATGTTAACTGTCTTTTAATGAGGATATTTTTTATCCCTTTGTTGGTCACTTCTACATGTCCATTTTCTTTAGGATTATAAGAAGTAGATTTCTTATGGCGTATGTTTTTCTATTACACGATCTATGTAATGGTAATGGAGGTGAATTGAGTCCTTCAGTTTGTGATTATCTCTCTTAAGTATCCAAACCTTTAGAAGATGTTTTCTTGTAAGAATTAAGCTACCATTTGTTTTGTTGCACCTTCATTGCCTTCACTTCAACCCATGTTGTCAAGAATTGATGCACACCAAGATGTTTATTTTTTAATTAAATGGGAACCATGGAATCAAGGCCCCATTTGTTGAAAGTTTCTATCAATATTTGTGGTTGTAAAGGCATCTCATTTCTCCCAGTGGGCTTCCCCAAACATTGAGAAAGGTATTGCTAAGCATCCCTACGGAGGATCGAACTATAATAATAATGTTGAAAAATATTGTAAGCTATCATCTTGGCTACATAATGGCCCCCATAGGATTCATCATGGTAGGCTCATTGACCTCATATTATCTTTTACACCTTCCCAAAATCTATCTAGGTCAAGTTTGAACCTATGTCCCTTGGCCCGTGTATAGGCAACACTTTTTCTATTGATTTTGTGTCTTTACTAAAATTGCGGCAAAAAAAATAAATAAATCAAAAATAAAATTCTTCTAGAAACTCATCAGATGTAGTGTTAGTTAGTCTTAATAGGAAATTTTTAACAACTTTTTGTTTTCCACATTTGTCAAGTATCAAGAGATCAAATTGGATAAATAATAAAATCCATCCAATAATCCAACCATTTATGTTAGGTTTATTCATCAAGTGTATAATGGTAGTGATGTGTCCCATCAATAGGTACATTTTGAAGATCAATATGCCATCCTCCAGCCTTAAAACTATCCTTCTCTTGCATTAATTCACATTTTTTGTTATATTATGCTTAATAAGAGGAGTAAAAGGTGTTTGTCATAGTATGTGGCCTGATGTGGTTTAATTGCAGGAAAATGAAGAATTTTTTAGGCTATTATTATGCAGGGGATTGATGGAGACAACTACGAGAGAATCTAGGGGGTTTGTCCACCTCCTTAATTCCCTAAACTCGGCTTGGGATCACAATATCCTATCTCACTAGTTCGATTTCATTGGTAACCTAGTGAAGAGGGACAAGATCCACCATTTTCGAGATCAAGGAGGGAACCACTCCTACTTTCAAGGGAGTTGCTTCAGCTACCCTTTTGTATAAATAAACTAGAAGAAGATCTCATTAGAATTCAAAGTTTTTGTTCAGCTAGGTGTAGTTATTGAGCTTCAATCTTGACATTGTTATTTTAAGATTTTATGTGAAGTATTAGACCTACACTATTTGATAATGAGAAGTTAGATTTTAAGTTGCATCTGAGTTAGTTTCAGAGGGTTGAGACCCTTGGGTTTGGGCCCAACCCAAAGGATTTGGCCCGTCTTCTTGTATTTATGTTTCTTCTTAATTCCAAGTAGTTCATAGTTTCTTGCATTTCAGTAGAGATTAATTTATAAAATCTTGTGGTTGCAACCTCTACATCACCTCCCTTGTGGAAGAATGAGTGAAAGGATTCACAACCAATGCCCAGAAATATTGTGTTTATGATTTCTTGGAAATAGATTAGTGTTAGTTGTCTTGTTTTACATTTTCTTTATTTAGCTTAGAAGTCACATTAGTGATTATATCAATGGTATTACATGAATTAGATGTTATTTAAATCAACTCATCGTTTTCATCATAAGTTATTTCATTTTTTTAATAATAAATGGATGCATGCATGTGATTGATTGCAGGGAAGGGAACCTTCACCACTTCCATATTAAGCCCCTTCATCTTCTCCTTCCACTTCCAAACTTTGTCCCAAAACCCTATTTTATAAGCCATTCTGCCTAGTACACTGAGAGCTCTCATCCTAGTGAAAGATAGGCCTCTGAGAGGTCCTGAGCTTGGATAGGGGATCAAGCCAACCTACCTCCATTTGCTTCAACTTCCATCCACCTCTCCATACCCTCAAGACAACATTTTCACCTTCAAAAAGCACTGGGATGCCCTCCTGTAGCATTACAGGCCTCCTATAGCAAATCTGTAGCAACATTTTCCTTCGTAAGTTTTGATCCCCACTGCGACTTTAACTTATCATAGATGCATAATGACCCCCAGATATGATTTTATGATCAGGGAAAGCTCCTTGGCCACTATAACCCTTCATTTTCTTCACTACTAAAAAAAACTAGAGTTAGCTTCTTTATCATGCAAGTAGGCTACTGATTTATAAGCAAGTGTGAACTAAGTAGATGGTACATGCAATTATGATTAGTAGTTTGATGAATTATGCAAGATAAATTAACTTCCTTTCTACAAGTAGATGTGGTAATTTGATGAATTTTGCAAGATAACATAGCTTTTTTTTTCTGCAGGTAGAATAACCTTTTTTCCTTTCATGAATTGATTAGTTAGCATTTACAAGTTCAGTCAATGGCATTTCTATTTTCATAGCTAGAAGAAATTTCCAATTGTACCTTTATCATCAAGCTTTCATTCTAATTTAGTAGGAGGAAGGGTTTCTGAGCACTTTTTGATCTAATGTCATAATTGAGGGTGGAATTAGTGGAATCCTATCTAATGTGCATATAGAATTGTCACCTCGAAGTTTGTATTAACCTCGGGTTTATAATTTGAGTTGAGGAGCCCTTGGGAGTTGCAACATTCTTGGTGCAATACCAAGGCTCACCACTCTTTTTTTGTCATTTTTGGGGAGGTGTCTAAGTAGATGTTGTTTCTACTTAAGCATTGTTTTTTGTTTTGCATATAGTTTTTGAAAAAAGTAAAAGAAAGAAGTAAAAAAAAAAAAAGCATGCCTCATAGGAGTAGGGATAATTAGGGAAAATTATTACAAAAAACCCCCACACCCTCAAACAGTCAACCTTCACTCTTCTTCGGTGACTATGAGCTTCCCTCTCTGACTACAGGGGAGGTAGAAGACCCACTAGGTGAGCAACCTGAAATTTTTTAAGAACCCACTTTACCTACCCAAACTATGGCTGAAAACAAGGACAATGAGGTTTTATCTATCAATGATCCAGGATGTTTTCACTTATAGATGTATAGAAAAGAATTACACATAAAATTGTAGCTTAACATGAAAATGTGCACATAAGAAAAGAAGAAGTAAACACATAAAAATCACAAAAGAGGACACCAAGGCTTGATAAAGGAGTTCGTCCAATTCGGACTACGTCTCTAGGCCCAGCTCAATAATGGGGAGGCCTTTCTTATTAAATGGCATGAAATAACAGAAATACATTCATCAAACTGTCACACAAGAGGCTTATACCTCCAATCTACAAGATGGTTGTGCAATAGATGCCTGAGATGGAGAGGTAAGAAACACCAAAGCATCCCGCAGCAAAGAAAGGGGCTGGAGTATATAAATTGTCCAAAATAGACCAACATGTTCTCTCGGCCTCCTGCAAAATAGTGTGCTGCCACAAAAATTGCCTCCTCCCCTCACTCTTTCCAACGATCCTCTTTTATAATGGATTCTTGAACATGATCCCATTTAAATTGGGGCTTGCCTAGTTAACTATGGAGGTTGGTAGCGTGGAATGATTGGTGGGTGAAACCGTTCCTGTAAATGCCCTTCTATTGTTTGAAACGATAAAGCTTCATAATCCCAAAAAACACTGCAAATCTGCACAAAAATCCTTTACTCGGACCTCAAAATCATTAAATCTAGCTTATTTCCCTATTGGGTCCACACTGAGGTCGCAAATCGGCATATCGGGGTGTCCCTGTCCTGGTTACCGGGAATGTCTGACCGTCGATCACTGACCGCTGATATCGGCGTTGGCCGATCGCGTTGGAATCCCACACATATATTGCCCCGGGTGTCCGATAGTGGTTCCGCCAATCCGATCTGATCACCAATCGCACCTTGCTACCGCCACTATGCATATAGGTAAGACCTCCGATTGTGATTGCCTCTGATCTTCCAATCTGATCTGATCAGAGATCGGCGATCGGGGGTTCCACTACCCAAAAGTTCGCCTCTATGCAACCTTCAATTACGATTTGGCCTTAAAGGCTTAAGACTCATTTTCACAAAATTCCTCATTTTCTTAAGGATTGAAGAACCCTTATTTGTGCGGTAAATTCATCATCCGGACTGGGATTGAAGTACCATCTGTGCCGTTGGAATCAGGAAATCAAGACCTCCGCTCTAATCCTAAGTTGACTTCCTTCTGATTACTTTGATTTTCTGAGTTTTTCCATGCCACTGTATTTGAAGATCCACTTGGATCAATCCTCCCCATTGAGGAGCTTTTGGACCGCCAAAATATTTTCATTAGTCAATTGGCAAGTGAGGGAATTGTTCCCTCACTTTCTCTTTCTCCAGCCATCTTGCCTTTCTGGGGTGCATTCCCTTGAATCCAACTCGAAGGTATTCTACATCTCCTCACTATGGAGTCCTGGTTCTTCTCTCGAGGATGATGTCTTCGGGCAACTCATCGAGATATTCTGGTGCAAAATCATCGACTGTAGAAAATGTGCCTATCTCATCAGTGTCCATGATCAAAGGTGGTTCATACAGCTTTAGGTTATCGACATTCACTGCTGAGTATATCTGCATATATATCGGCAAGTCAAGACGAAAGGCATTGTTCCCAATCTTCTCCAATATGGTGAATGGTCCATACTGGATTGGCCGCAACTTCTTTCCTTCTCCCTTCATCCTGTCTTTGCTGATGTGGAACCACACCTTGTCGCCCACTTGGAATTGATGGTCGACCCGGTGTTTATCATGTCGAGCCTTATAACGGGCTTGACTTTTTTCCAACTGCTCTTGCACTGCTTGGTGAATCAATTGGATTCATTGAATGAACTGCTGAGCTTTGTCCTTATCATTACGTCCACTGGAGCCATCCTCCCTTCCAAAGACCATATCAAAAGGGTCTTTTGGCAGGTAACCAAAGCATGTCTTGAATGGTGAACGCTGCGTCGATGAATGTACTGCTCGGTTGTAGGAATGATGTATACAGGGGAGATGTTCATCCTGTTATGCCCCTATACCAATAGGTATCATATTTCATGATTGACTTGATGAGCTATGTAATATGTTCATACCTTTACTTATTGCAAAGGTTTTCCATATTTGAAAAAAAATCAAAAAATTTAAAAAATGTAAAGAGGGTATACCCTAAAAGAAAAATCAAAGGGTAAAAAGAATAAAAGATGGTCAAAAAAGAAAAGAAAATGAACCCCACCAAAAAGAAAGACGAGGAAAGTGTGCAAGTCTAAATGCCACTACTTTTTCACTTTGTATAATAAACAATTGTGTGCAGTTTGTCACCTATGCCACAATTCATGAATAGTCAAATGGTTTAAACTTGGCTAATTCATATTTCAATTTCATGTTTTAGAAGTAGGGAATAAAGATCTAACCAAATAGTGTAATCTTGGTAGATAAGTAGATAGGTAGAGTGAAAAAAGGAGCTCAACAGTTTAATTGTAGAAATTTTGAATAATTTAACACATATTCACAGAGATTATCCTGATCATACAATTATAAGCGGAACATGTATAATACATAATCTCCTCTACGTTGATCATCAATTTACAGAAGCAGAAACATTCACAGGCACACATAGAAGCATCAATCAAACTCATTAACACAGTATGTATCCCGGGGAAAGCATCTCGCTAAAAACCCCACTCTATCTGTATATTATATTGATTGAATCATGTAACATTTCAAAGTACAATGCTTATCACAAGCAATCCAGTACCAGCTCCACCTATTACACATAATATAGCTCAGATCTAATCTCCAAATCTATTCCACTGCTTGCATGCCTCTCCAGCTCAATACCTGCTCAAGAACTAATGAGAATGGCTTACCAAACTCGTATTTGACCTGAAAATAATCACTCACACTCTGTTGGACGTGAGCAAAGGCTAAAATTTTTGATATTGGCCAATTCATTGGCATACTCAATCCCTCTGATTGTGAAAATCATCATGCACAACTATAGTCACAACTGATAGCAATCTGATCCTCTAACACTTGTCCCTGCTGAACTGAACATGCACTGACATGCAACTGAGTTAACTAATGTATTCTATAGTTGCATTATGAGTTAATAACTTGTGAATTAATTAATAACTAATTCACCCAACTCATCTCTAGTCTATTGATCAGTTAGACTAAATACAACCAGTTTAACAAAGCTAAACTGAACACAACTCCATCAACTGCACCTCCAGTCCACTAAACTCAACTCACTTGAGTTCTAACTGAAGTCCTGCATGAAAATATTAGTCATCCCATAGGTAACCACGTATTTCCCTCTGGGATATACATGTACCACATCCGTAGCTCATCCTGAAGTGCTCCAAGAGAATAAGATCAAGTTTATAGTCCAAATATTATTATGAGACAATAATATTTGACTTTTCTATTTTTGACAGCCAGTCTAAAAATAGACTTTGATCACTCACACTGTGATCACTCACACTGTGGTCACCCACACTATGATCACTCATACTGTGATCACCCACACTGTGATCATCCACACTGTGATCATCCACACTGTGATCAAAAATAGAACTTGCGCCATAATTTGCCTGCGGGCCCACTTAGTGAAGGCGACTCTTTTCACTAAGCTCCATCATCTTGTTGCATTCAACAAGCATTTCTTGTTGCACACTTTTTAACACTCCCTCTCAACAAGAAAGGCTTCCTCATAAACCCGATCCTGTAACTCTGGAATGTTCTCCATGCAACACATCTGGTCGGTCCACTTGCTCTGTCATCAAAGTCTCTGACTGCTATTGCCTCTGTCAACTGAAGACTCTGCATCTTTGTTCTCTTCAGTATCTGACTGCTCTAGCCTCTGTCACTTTGATCTCTGATTGCATCTGTGCTGCTGCTAGTTCTATCTCCCAGCATTGCATCCGCACTGCACCTCCCAACTGATATCCCTGTTGGGCTAGAAACACCCTCTGATGCTGAAGCTCTACCTGCTGCTGACAAGTGCTCCCTCTCTGACATCTGCGCTACTACAACATCTCCATGCATCTCGCACCATTTCACACCTCTCTGTGCCACCTAGCACTGTGCAAAACACTTGTGCTTCTCGCATTGCTGCAGCCTACTAGCCATGCGTTGTCCTGGGATTCCCCGCACTGTCGCTCTCTCTGCCACTCCATCCGCATCTGTCTCTACCCAATCAGTCAGTTCCTGCTACTACAAATTTGGGTCTCCCGTAGCAAGGTCTCATCCAAGAGTTTGGGTACCTCAAGGATCCTGCCCCTCCTCCTTGGGACAATCAATCCACATCACCCCACCTCCTACCTGGAGGTATGGCTGCATGCGATCCCTCAGCCCACCTGGCTCGAAGTTTCCCCCTACTGGAGGTCTCTAGATGAGTAGATGTCTCTACTCAATCTCCTCTCAGCTCCCTTCTTGTGGCTCCTCCACAACCTCCTGAAGCTGCTGCACCAATCGTGGCTCCTCCACAATCGTCTGAGACTTCTTCTGGCTCTGCATGTTGAGAGGTAATATACGCTCCCTCTCAACCACCAAGTCTCCATCAGTTGCCTCGCTGCTCAAGGCTTTGCATGCATCTTGAGCCTCAATAGCATACAGGTTTTTGACCCGTGAACCAATCTGCTTCACCTATCTGGTGATGATGTGTCTAAGGAAAACCTTTCCCTTACTGAAGACTACATCATAGCCTCTATCTTCCAGCATCGCGATCGACACCAAGTTTCTCTTCAGTCGTGGTACATACTTGACATTGGTCAAGGTAAGGCGAGCTCCATGCTCCCTCTGAAAAATAACCGTGCCTACACCTGAGACACTATACTTCTCATCATTACCCATCCCCATGAGTATCTGGAGATCTTTCTCCTCCAAAGTACTTAACAAACTTTTGTCACCGGTCATGTGGAAAGAAGCTCCACTGTCAAGAAACCAACCACTTCCCATCATGGATGAAACCATGCATGCGAAGAGTGTGAAATCCAACTCAAACTGTGAAGCAAGTGCCTCACCTTCAGATCCTTCCCCGGATCCCTTCTTGGACTTGTTCTTTGGGCAACTAGTAGCATAATGACCCAACTCATGACAACGAAAGCATCTCACCTTCGCCTTGTCAACCTTCTTCCCATCATTGGAAGAATTGGATTCGGAAAGAGAAACCTTCCCCTTCCCCTTCTTCGCCTTACTCGCTAAGGCACAGTTCTCCTCATCCTGCATGGATGAAGAACCGTCTCTGGTGCTCCGCCTGATCTCCTCCTGCACAAGATATGACCATAGTCTTTCTTATCCTGGAAATTTCTCCCGACCATTGACAGAGTCCTGATAGGAATGCCAACTCTTCGAAAGACCAAGGAGAGCCAAGCTCACCAAGTCCTCATCATCGACAGTAACCCCCACACTTCCCAGCTCATCTCGACACTGAGTGAACCTCGTGAGATACTTGGGCATACTGTCACCCTTCTCGCATTTGATGTTTCTGAGTTTATCTTTGAGCGCAAGCTTCCTCTGATCGCTCTTGCTTTGGAATAATTCTATTAATGGTTTCCACATCAAATATGGAGTAGCCTTTCCATGGAGGCTGGACACAATGTGATCCCTCACACCCTCCAACAGAATTCTTCGACATTTTGCGGTCTTCTTTTGTCAAGCATCAGCTTGAGTAGCATCAGTAGGCTTTGGGACATCCATATCTATGAACTCCTTCAGCCCGTTATCATCTAATACTGCCTCCATCCTGTCCTTCCATGCAATATAGTTTGAGCTGCCCTCAAGAGCATACTCCAATCGCAATCCGTTGAAAGACATTGCTGCATTGTCACCAAGAAAACACTATTGCAAATTCAAATTCCACCAGCAACCAACTCAACCGCCTCGGATCTAAGATTCGTGAGAACACAATATTTCTTGTACAGAGATCGACTGTATGGGCATTCACCAGATATTTCACCTTCCAAAAGAAGGATGAATCCAGAGGCTACCTAGCCCGATTACAGACTCTGCCTGAAGAAATAGAATGTAAACACTTCCTGAATAGTAGATCAGATGATCAATCCTCGCTTGATATCCTGTAAAAATCTCTTCTACAAATCAAGCAGCTCCGATACCATGTAGAAATTTTGAATAATTTAACACATATTCACAGAGATTATCCTGATCATACAATTATAAGTGGAACATGTATAATACATAATCTCATCTACGTTGATCATCAATTTACAGAAGCAGAAACATTCACAAGCACACATAGAAGCATCAATCAAACTCATTAACACATTATGTATCCCGGGGAAAGCATCTTGCTAAAAACCCCACACTATCTGTATATTATATTGATTGAATCATGTAACATTATAAAGTACAATGCTTATCACAAGAAATCCAGTACCAGCTCCACCTATTACACACAATACAGCTCAGATCTGATCTCCAAATCTATTCCACTGCTTGCCTGCCTCTCCAGCTCAATACCTGCTCAAGAACTGATGAGAATGGCTTACCAAACTCGTATTTGACCTGCAAATAATCACTCACACTCTGTTGGACGTGAGCACAGGCTACAATTCTTGATATTGGCCAATTCATTGGCATACTCAATCCCTCTGATTGTAAATCATCATGCACAACTATAGTCACAACTGATAGCAATCTGATCTTCTAACACTTGTCCCTACTGAACTGAACATGCACTGACATGCAACTGAGTTAACTAATGTATTCTATAGTTGCATTATGAGTTAATAACTTGTGAATTAATTAATAACTAATTCACCCAACTCATCTCTAGTCTATTGATCAGTTAGACTAAATACAACCAGTTTAACAAAGCTAAACTGAACACAATTCCATCAACTGCACCTCCAGTCCACTAAACTCAACTCACTTGAGTTCTAACTGAAGTCCTGCATGCAAATATTAGTCATCCCATAGGTAACCACGTATTTCCCTCTAGGATCTGCATGTACCACATCCGTAGCTCATCCTGAAGTGCTCCAAGAGAATAAGATCAAGTTTATAGTCCAAATATTATTATGAGACAATAATATTTGAATTTTCTATTTTTGACAGCCAGTCTAAAAATAGACTTTGATCACTCACACTGTGATCACTCACACTGTGGTCACCCACACTGTGATCACTCATACTGTGATCACCCACACTGTGATCATCCACACTGTGATCATCCACACTGTGATCAAAAATAGAACTTGCGCCATAATTTGCCTGCAGGCCCACTTAGTGAAGGCGACTCTTTTCACTAAGCTCCATCATCTTGTTGCATTTTCAACAAGCATTTCTTGTTGCACACTTTTCAACATTAATCTGAGCCCTTGGATGTAATAAGTGTAGATTTAGATAGACATTACCATGTAAAATAAAAATAGTTTGATAAGGGTTTGTCAGTCTAACTGCACCCAAATAAAGAAGTAAAAATGCTAGGTTAAAGTAGGTAGGGTAGGTAGATGATGGTTGCAGAATGATATGTGGTGAATGATCATTTTAAATGTGTAAATATTTTACTTTCATCACAAGGCAAGGGCATGTATTACATTGAAGGCACCTCAAGTAAGCAAAGTCAAATAATTAACTTCCCTACTCATTTCCCCTAAAGTTTCACTAATTTCCCTTAAGTACCAAAGTATTTATCAAATTAGAGGGGCTCAGAGCATTTCTCTGACTTCTGGAGGGACTGGACCCTCGGCCCAATAATTTATAATGCCTAATTACTTAAGCTCATTCATTAATCATCTCATCCCACCATAAATCATTCATTCCTTTTATAAAAAATTTCCCTAAGTAAAATAGGAAATCAAAAATATTTTTCATAAAAACCCCCTTTTTCACTTTAGCCTAAGTTTAAATACACACACCAAATGTTTTATACTCAGCGCTTTTTCATTTCAAATTCATATTAACTACTAAACTATATTATATAAATCCCCTATAAAAGTCTTCCCCTTCCCGTATTATTTAACTAAGTAAAAATTCTGAAATACTATACATCCCGCCCTTTTGGTTAAAATATAACCATAATATATTAATAAATGGGATTAATGAGTTAATCAGCAACCCATTAACAGCCCCGACTCCCCGCCTACATTAAAAAAGGGTTAATTAACCCTCATGGTTAATTAACAACTTCCCTAGCCAATCCCGTCGCTCCCGATATAATTAAATAATCCTTAATTATATTGGGCCCGCCTCCATTAAACCCCCGTCTCTTCAAAATCCCCAATAGCCATCCGATCACACCTCCGAGATCTGACGACTGTCGTGCATATCGCACGACCCTTTGTGACCGCACGTTAGCGCACGATCACAAAGTGGTTTTGTGTAGAGTGCCTACGCCACGCGTCGATCATCCTATGGTATCACACGGATGAACCCAAATACCGCCCCTCCTCCATAAGCAGTGCGATATAAACCGCTTATCGCCCTCCCACTAAACGACAAAACATCATGCCATTTGCCTGCTAACGCCACCTGTCCGGAATCTTGAAACCTGCCAATTCTTGACTTTTGTATATAAAAAAAAAAAAAAAAATCATTTTCGTCGATTATTCTGCGAACCTGTACATCCATGCAAATATAATGATGAGGTCAACCAATTCGTGCTCCCAGCCGCCAACCTACTTCAACCTTTGCATCCGACGTTTCCCTGAGCCACCCAGTCACACTTAGTACCTGAATTTCGTTGCCTACCCCCAAGAACAGGTATTTGTCAATTTCCTGACAAAAAAAACCCTGCAAATACTTGTTTTCCACTGCAAATTGATTAAAAAGCCAAAATTCACCATAGTTCTGATTACTACTTTTGTAATTCAAGTCCCCCAGGCCCTTGGTTTCACCAATTTCACAAATAAAACCTCAGTTTCCTTTCTAAATCCACAAGAACTAGAATGGAAACCTCTGTAGCTCTAAACATTGCTCTCATTACTACCCCTCACCGTGATTTAGACTATCTGCCTCTGGCAGACAAGGATTTTCAAATAAAGGACCTGAACACTTATAAAGACCACCTCAAAGTCTTTTGCCAATGCCGAGATAACCATTTGAATGGCTACGATGCCATGGGACTGTGGGAATCCAACCTCCCAATGTATTTTCTCCCCTCTGTGCATGTTTTCCCCGACATAATCCATCAGTTCCATGCTAATTATGACCCCATCCACAAAGCAGTCATGTCTCCCAACCAAACAGTTGTTATGGAACCAGCTCACAAAAAGATAGAAAAGATAGATCAACACCTTATAATTTAGCCTCTTCGAGAGGGAAACCTCCTTTACATTACACAAATGAACAATTCTTCGATGATACAAATTAAAATACCTCCTTTCTATATATAGGAGTCTAAGGGGTCATAATATAATCAGAGATGACATAACAATAATAATGTAAGGGCATAATAATAACAATAGTGGGCTTCTATGGGGCACAATAGTAACAATATGGGCACTACATGGGTACATCAGTATAATAAGGGAGTTGTACTAATAACAATAAGGGGTTACACTAGTAGTATAGGGGCCTAACATGCCCCTCTCCTTCAAAAAGTGTTGTCCTCAACGCTTGAGTAGTTCTTGATGCTTTTGTATAAAATTCTTGTCCTCCCATGTCGAATCTTTAGTGGGTAAGTTCTTCCACTTGATGAGGTACTCTAAAATTGATCGATTTCGTAGCTGTCGGGTTCTTGTTTCTGTGACTGCTCCAGGTTCCAATATGATTTTTCCTTCCTCTTCAATTTCTGGCAATATTGTTTGAATTGGGATCTTTTGCAACTTTTGAATAAGTGGCCATACTTCTTTGTCCTTCTTCCATTCACCCCTTGATTCGTTTATCCAATCTGGTTGGATAATAGAAATAGCACAAAACAATGCTTCCACATCCTCATCCTTTCTTGAGAGTGCATCTACAACAAAATTTTGCTTCCATTTTCTATAGATGATGTCAAAGTCATAACCCAACATATTTGTGACCCATTTTTTTGTTCTTCTAAAGATAATAGTTGTTCTAAAAAGTATTTAAGACTATCATGATCCATTTTTACCTTGAAGTGTCTTCCCATTTGGTAAGGTCACCATTTATTAAGTGCATATAGTATTGCCAACATTTCCTTCTCATAAATAGCCTGCTTGAGATGTAGCAGTAAAAATACCCAATCACCTACATCAAAAAAATGTTCACTACGATGTTGATCTACCTATTGTTTCATTCAATTTTGCACCAAAGTGGCGTTATCCTTTAAAAGTTGGAGAACTTGTTGTTGATGCTCGATGTGATCTTTCACTACTTGAACCTTTTTCTTCTTGATATGTCCTTCTATCTTTAGAGTTTGAGGAGTGGTAATTTCTTCCAATCCTTTACAAGATATGGTCGGATTCATTTCTTGATGCTCGATGTGATCATTCACTTCTTGAACATTTTTCTTCTTGATATGCACTTCTATCTTGAAAGTTTGAGGAGTGGTAATTCTGACCAATGAATTACAAGATATGGTTGGATTCATTTCTTCTTTCTCGATGTGATCTTTCACTTCTTGCACCTTTTTCTTCTTGATATGTCCTTCTATCTTAAGAGTTTGAGGAGTCATAATTATTGCCAATGCTTTACAAGATATGGTCTGATTCATCTCTTCTTTCTCTGGGGTTGGGTCCTGGTGTATATCCTCTTCTTTTGATGTTTCTTGATCCTTTTCTTCCTCCTCTTCATACTCTATGTAAAACAATTTCTTCTCAGCACACTTATGACCTTTAGTGCATTTGCTATCACAATTGTAACAAAGCCCTTTTTCTCTTTTTTCTTCTAATTATTGTTGTGTAACCCTTGTAAGTTGTGGAAGGCTAGAAGAAACAACACTTCCATCTTTATAGTTGTGAGGGGTAGACTTCCTTGTTTCCATTATTTTACTTTCCACTATGTAACAAAGCCCTTTTACTATTTCCAATTATTGTGGTGTTGCTCTAAAGAAGGTGTTGCTCTTTGTATCCTCATAATGTGCTATCATTTCCTCCATGAAAATTGACCACATAACAAGTTGTTTACGAGAACAAAACCCTTTATACCATAAAAATTGATCTGGTTCTAAATATGAAGATGAAATACATACCTTTTGTAACAGTGGTACACCATGTAGAACAAAATATTGCTCCATCTGAAGTATCCTATTTACAGGATCCTTGCCATCAAACTTCCTCATCTTGCTTTTTCTTGATTTTAGGATCTCGATCTTGAAACGACTATAACTATGTACTTTTGGATCTTTAAGTTCTGAAATTGCGACCTATAGTAGCCCTCTGCTTCCTCTTTCCAATGCCACCAGTCTGATCCAAATTGGATTCTCCAAGGAAGAGTTATGCCAAATCTCCCACAATGACCTGATTATAGATTAGTTCAGTAGAGCGAACTTGTACGACATGCCACGTGTCACTGTTTCGACCTTTGGCTCTGAAAAATATATAAAAAAAACTACAGTCCGTCCTCTTTCTATACCTTCTTATGAAATTTCAATCCGATGCCCAGAGAGAAAGTTATAACGATTTTCCCCAGGTCACCTGTTTGGAATGTAATTCAGGAGTCTGCAAAAAGACCAACTTCCTCAAATCATATCTCTGCAAATACGGCACGAAAAGCTCTGAAATTTGGACCCGAGGTTCAGTGCAATTTCGTCTCAAATGGGTTTTTTTTCGCTTCTAAAACATCGCAAAAAAAAGTAATAGTGAAAATGCCACGATGGCCTATTAGGAGCAGCGAAACCCTAGAATCCAAAGCTCTACTACCAAATGTTATGGAACCAGCTCACAAAAAGATAGAAAAGATAGATCAACACCTTATAATTTATCCTCTTCAAGGGGGCAACCTCCTTTGCATTACACAAATGAACAATTCTTCGATGATACAAATGAAAATACCTCCTTTCTATATATAGGAATCTAAGGGGTCATAATATAATCAAAGACGACATAACAATAATAATGTAAGGGCATAATAATAACAATAGTGGGCTTCTATGGGGCACAATAGTAACAATATGGGCACTACATGGGTACATCAATATAATAAGGTGGTTGTACTATTAACAATAAGGGGTTACACTAGTAGTATAGGATCCTAACAATAGTCCTCTTCACAATAACTGCTGAATCAATCAATGAGATGCTGCAATTTCATCCTAGTCAGGCCCTCACCCCCATTTCCATTGGAAATTTACTTGAGAAATCAACTAAATTGTCCCAAGCTGAGCTCAATCAGACCTTCATATTACAAAAGTATCAAACTAAATATCCCCCTCCTTATATGTCAGTTTTCTTCACAGATACAGGCAAAATCATAGTTGATATGATATCAGCAGTCATGGGATTCAACACTAGTGAATATGTAGATGAATTGACCTTAGTGATGATGTCTATCTTTACCCTAGGACAGCCTCCTGCTATCAAGTACGATTATGCCTCTTATATTGCTGAGAAAATTCATGATCAGTTCATGAGACTGGAGAATGAAAAGGTTTTCAAATATTCCACCTTCATATATCACCTCATCCTCTACTATCAATCAGACAAATTCCCATTTTCTATCAAGAAACTTGATACTAAGGGTAATCCAAGGTCTGTCATCTTTTGGACTTCTATCTTCCATGAATATTTTGCTTGCCCTTATTCCTATAATGAGTTCATTGATCAGTTTGTCCACCCAGTGACCACCTTGCTGACAGGGAATTCCCCTCCTAGAATTAGTGATGACATCAAAAGGATCCTGCAGCTATCCAAACAGTACAGAGTGGGTGATTGGTATTTATACCAAAATCACACATAAATCAGGGTATATGGGTGTGATCTTTCCCCATTCAAGCTACCTAAATATGTTCCAATGAGATTGTTTGCATTAGAATATTATAGACAGATGATACACTCAGATTTGACACATTTTACTAAGGCCAAGAAGAAAGCACAACTCAGAATCAAGGACCACTTAGGCCCATTTGTCTGCAACAGTAGGGAAGCATGGAAAGCAGCAGAGCAAATTCTAGAAGACCATCTGAAACTAAGCAAAAGTTTTAATTGGACTCCATATGATCCCCATAGTTTTATCTGTGATAGGAGGATGAAAAATAGACTATCACCATACTTGCATCACAGAATTCCAGAAATTGAGAAATTTGCCAACATGGATGAATGGAGGGAAGGGACCCTAATAGAAACAGATAGTGAGCAGGTCAATATAGAAAATGTAATGAAGGATCTTGAAAAGACACTTGACCTGGATTCTTTTGGATAGGTACAGTTTGAAACTTCTCAAAAGCCAGCATCAGGAACTAGTGCCTCAACAACTGATACCTCACAAAGGCACTCACAGGAGACCAGTGCACCACTTACAGAGACATCACAGGGAAAAGGAAAGGACACCAGCACTCCAGCAACAGAACAATCAACCATGTCGAAACAGCCTAAAACTTCTCAAAAGCAGGCTCAAACACAGGCCCACCCAACTCAAGTCAACATGGGAGAGCCCCCAATTTTGCAGACTCCTCTGAATGAGGAAAGGAACAAAAAGAGAGATAGGAAGTAGCTACCCCTACCAGTGGCCCATCAAACCAGCTTGGTGCTAAGAGGCACAGGCTAAATCCTCATTCAGAAGAGGAATTTTTTGAAGATACTACAGAGAGTCAAAGAAAAGAAGGTGCAGACAACCAACATACTTTCCCAGCAGGTGGGACACCTTCTAGCTCACAAAGACAGGAACTGGAAAGGCAACAAAGTGCTGAAGTGTCATCCTTCAAGCCTCCAGGAAATGAGAATTTAGATATTAAAAAGAAATTCAAAGAAATAAAGGCTAAGAATGAACCATTAAGGGCCCAAGTTTACGATCAGTATTTGAAAATGGCCCCCACAAATCAAACTAGGTTGATGTCAGCCTATGACATCAAAGAAGGCAAGATGCAGATGAGCTTCTTCAAGCCCAAAGTACAACAGCCTTAATCAATTGCATACTACCTCAAAACTTATTTTGAGGTCATGGCCAAAGAATTTCACCCCCTAGATCAGATTGAACTGCACAAGCAGACAAAGGAGATGGTATATTCAACATTGACTGGTAAAGCTATGATGGCCCAAAGATTAGAAAATTCTTTGAATAATACAACTACTCAGTTACAGCTGGAAAGAGCCTCCTCACAGGCTAAGGATAATAGAATTAAATCTTTGGAGGAATTGGTTATTGGACTGGGCCATAACCCAAAAGATGTGAAGGTTGCAGAGGCCTTGATAAAGAAGAAAGATGAAGACATAGCTGCCTTAAGAAAGCAGTTAAAGTTGCCTCCATCAAGGCATCCACAAACTGCTGAGGTGATTCAAAAGAAATCTGAAGAAGAGCTTATGGACTTGGTCCTCAAGCTTAATGAACAGTTGAAGGAGACTGAGCAAGAATTAGAAAAATCATTGAAAAGCAGGCAGAGTGAGTCGACCACTCAGCCTCAAAATGTGATACCAGTGGTCTCAACGGCAATCCCCTCAACACTTGCTACAGCTCTGGCACCAAATGTCCCTTTGGTCACAGCAAAAGTAATCACAGGTACAAGCACAGGAACAGCACCAGCAGGAACTTCAGGTTTGAGTATAGAGGAATTAATAAAGTCCATGGAGGAAATGAAACTACAAGTTTCTGAACTCCAGAAGGTAAAAGAAAAATTTGTCACTTTAGATCAGAAATATAATGTTTCAAAGGCTAATTTTGCTGAATAAATGAGGAAGAATAAAGGCTTGGCACAATAGGTGAAAGCTCTAGAAAAGGACCTCACCTTTGAAAAGCCCTTAACAGATATCAGGAGGATTCTTTGGACCAACATCACTCAGTCAATAAATGATGTTTGGTCCTCCATACAAATAATTTTTGAACAGATTGATTTATTGAAAGTAGCCCTTGAAGAGATTCAAAAAACCAAAGAAGAGTTAGGAAGGAAACCTGAGGAGGCCATCAGGCTAATAAATTTTTTGAACAGCAAAAATAGGTACCAGCTAGAAGAGCTGGGTATTGAAGACAGAACAGCCACCATCCTAGAAATCAAAAAGGTATTAACCAAAAGGTCACTGATGCAGAATTTGGAAAGGAGGTGCCAGAACATGCAAGAAGAAATTGATGATTTTATGGAGAAATTTGGTATTTTGCAGAGAAAAGGGCTTTCCAGTCCTTTAGTAATTAATGATAAATTGATGAGGCATGAAGACTACGTGGATAAGTTGGCCCAGTATGCAAACAATCAGCCCAGTTCATTAGCAAGTGCATCTGCACCCAAGGCACTACCAATAGGCAAAGTTCTCTATGACAGTCTAGAGAACCTTTTTTATGTTGAACATGAGATAAAACATTTGTTTTCAGTTCAGCCTAATTTTTCCAAATATACTGAAACTGATGAAATATTTAGGAAGCTTCAAAGGACCAGAATACCAAAGGAAAACTAGTGGACGGACATGACAGAAATTTTGTAATTTACTTTGGTAAAATCAAATATTTACCATGGTTAGTTTTGGTAAAAGAAGGTGAATGAGGATAAAGTAGGTAAAGTGTATCAGAATAGGTTAAAGAGTATCAGTCGAAAGTCAAAAGCAGGCAGCCAGCACAGAATTACAAGCTAGACAGCAAGATGCCCAATCATAGGGCCTGCCTCCAGCTCATTCACAAAAACAGGGACAACAAGGCAGCAACTCACTTTTATCTTCTATATTCGAGACCATTTGTCTCTACTTTTATGTAACATATAGTTAGGCTTCCTAGATTATATCTCTCTTTGTTAAGAGATATTTTATTGTAAATTTTTGTATAAATACTCCCTCATTCAGAGTATTGGGGGTGGATTCTTAGACATTTCTATAGACTTATTATTTTTGAAAAGAAAAGTTGTTGATCAACTCTTGTATGGCTGGCTGGATGGAGAAATAAAGAAAGGGACTTCCTTACAGGATTCATGTGTCAAATATTGGACAAATAAGTATTCTATATCTCATGTGTTATTTTTTTCTGGTTTATTATTTCACTTGTGTTCAAGTCTGAATATTAAAATGAAAAATATATTTCAAAAAGTGCTTAAGTGCAATCTGTCTTTAAAATCGTTTTTATTCTAAATTTTTTCCTCTAAACTATCATAGGCAAGGAATTCTTAACTTCTCTTTTCTTCTTAGTTTAATCATTTTGATCATTTAATAAGAAATCCTTAATTGTTTCTTTATTAGTCATCATTCATTTTCCCTTCTTTTGAAACATGTTGAAGGATTCTTAACTTCCCTTCATCCCTTTCAAATCCATTCCATTCTTTCAAGTTATCATTTGTTCCCTGTTTAACTATCTTGCCCCGGTAAGCCCTCCTTTGCTGAATCATCTAAATCTAGTTTAGCCATCTGCAGTTGACTCCATAGCCCAATGGCCTGATCTACTCTGTTCTATCCATCTGCTTCTAAATTCCACCACCAAACACAATCAAAACCCCCAAGCTTTCATAACTAGCCTAATATCTTATAAAACCAAGCTAAATCTTAAAGAGAGAGCCCTCTCTGGGTATAGATTGGCTATATTCTATACCTAAAAGTTGGTTTGTGGTTACCTTGGACCCCTTTCCCTCTTCTTACAACTTCAGGGAAAATCTAAGTGATAACACATCCCACAACTTGGGATGTTTCCCACAATAGCCTCGTAATAGGTGTACCATGGTACGGTTAACAACCTCTGTTTTCATGTCGGTCTACCGGTGAAATGTCATGCTTCTTTTCAGTTTGGTGTCCATCATCCTCCACAAGCTGGTCCAAAACTCCCCAAGGAAGCGAGAGTCTCGATCCAACACAATTGATGTGGGTAATCCAAAGTGGACCCAAACATACTGAAAGAAAAGAGAAGCAGTCTGCTCTGCAGTAATCTACTTTTTACAAGGCATAAGAATACACATTTTGCTAAAACGGTCAACGACGACATACAAATAGTCGTGACCCTTCCTAGACAAAGGTAAACCTCCTACAAAGTCCATTGACACACTTTCCCATGGATGACTCGAAATAGGGAGTGGTGTGTAGAGCCCAAGTTTTCTATTAGAGGGCTATGAAACAGAACACATCACACAACCCTTTACATAGTGAGTCACGATGTTTTTCATATCAGGCCAAAAACAAAATCTTTGTACATGACATAAAGTCTTCTCAACACCAAAGTGTCCAGACACAAGAGAGGTGTGGGCCTCTCGAATTACATGCACTCTTTCTCCTGTGGGAATACACAATTTACCAAGGTGATACAACAATTTCCCCTACAAGTGATAGTTGTCCACCTATGAACCATGGGTTAGTTTTGCATAAACCTCCTTAAAGTCATCAGCGTTAGCATATTGTTCAGCATAACTTTCAAAAGACAATGAAGCATTATGCAAAATAACAGAAGTAGAAATAGGAGGGCAAGATAGCATATCGGCCACTTTATTGCTAGTGCCCTTCTTATACTTTATTACCAAATGAAACTGTTGAAGAAATCCCATCCACTTGAAATGACGAGTTTGCTGCAACTTGGTTTGTGACTAAAGGTACTACAAGGACTGATGATCTGTATGGATGATGGTCTCCTTTCCGATCAGGTAGTGTTTCCACTTTTTCACACTCTGCACCAAGGCATAAAGCTCCTTGTCATAGGTGGGATAGTTTATCACAGCTTGAGAAAACTTCTCAGAATGGTAACAAACTGGCTTCTTTTGCTACATCAATACAGCTCCCATGTCATAACCGCTGGCATCGGTTTTGATCTCAAATCGCTGTTGGAGATCGAGTAAGGCTAAGACTCGCACGGTGCTAATTTTTTCGTTCAATGTTTTGAAGGACTTCTGTTGTCTTCCTTGCCATTGGAAGACCTGTTTCACACTTGTCAATGTGTGCAAAGGTGCTGCAATAACATAGAAATTAGCAATAAATCTCCTCCAATACTGGACTGCACCTAGAAAGCTATGGACCTTAGTTACACTAGTAGGCTTAGGCCAATTTACAATTGCTTCAACTTTAGCGGGATCAATTTTTAACTGACCATGACCAACAATATGACCTAGGTAACCCAAAGAGGTTTTCCCGAACTCACACTTTGACAATTTTACAAAGAGTTTTTCCTTTTTCAACACATCAAGCACTTTCATTACATGACTCACACATTCAAACCAATTCTTGCTAAAAAATAATATATCATCTAAATATACAAGAACAAGCTCATCAATGAAGGGCTGAAATATATTATTCATAAACCGCGTAAAGCTGGCTGGAGAATTGCAAAGCCTGAATGGAATTACCATCCATTCAAACAGCCCCTGCTTGGTTTTGAAAGTGGTTTTCCACACATCCTGCTCCCATGGAAAATTTTAGGGGCTAATGTTCGCCCAGTGGACTAATTTTCCATGATTTTTCCACAAAAAAGATTCGCCAATTTCCAATTTTATAAAAGACGATTCGCCCAAATTTTAGAATATAAAATTATTTTACCTTAAAAATCGCCAACATTGTATAGAGGCTATATATAAAATCATTATAAATTTGAATAATTTTACAAATATATCAATAAACATTTTATAGTTTTCATATTAGGGATTAGTGAGATTCGCCAATGTTTTAAACTTCAAGAAATTTTTCCATCCTTAAAATTTTCCTTGCCTGCTCCGCAATTCGGACCTGGTGATAGCCATTGCGCAAATCCAACTTTGTGAAATATACAACATTTTTTAATTGATCCAATAAATCATCTATGTGTGGGAGGGGATAGCGATTTTTTACTGATATTTTGTTGAGCGCGCGGTAATCCACGCACATCCTCCAGTTGTCATCCTTCTTGGGCACTAGAACAATCAGCAAACCGCATGAAGAGGAGCTCAGCCTGATTACGCCTTGGTCCAGCAATTCCTACACTTGTCACTTAATCTCGTCCATTTCAACTGCCGACATCCTGTACATGCTGATATTCAAAAGAGGGGCATCGTGCAACAAGTGGATTTTGTGTTGGAATTAGTGGGCGAATATTTTGTATCATAGTACATTTTTACAAATCACCTCAAATAGCCCACCTTATTTTAAGGGAGAGGGTAAAAAAGGTAAATTTAGCCCTTGAAATTAGGACTTACAACATTCCATTCGCCCATTTTCAAGAATAGGTTTTATTTAAGTGAATCCTATGGGCCAAATACCATATTTATAAAACAGGCATGGTAAATTAATAAAAATATAAATAAATGAGAGGTATGGTAAATAAATAAAACATTTTTTATATTTACTCCATAAGTCACCTTATATACATGTAAGGGTGTAAACAAATAAAAATATAAGTGGAGGTATGGTAAATAAATAAAACGTCTTTTTATACTTACTCAAAAGGTATGGTAAATAAATAAAAATATAAATAAACTAGACGTATCGTAAATAAATAAAACCTCTTTTTATATTTAGTCCATAACCCTCGTTCTATTTATGAAGGCTCAAGAAAGAGGTTTTATTTAAGTGAATCCTATGGGCCAAATACCATATTTGTAAAAGAGGTATGGTAAATTAATAAAAATATAAATAAACGAGAGGTATGGTAAACAAATAAAACATTTTTTTATATTTACTCCATAAGTCACCTTATATTTACGAACACTCAAAAAATGGGTTATATTTAGGTGAAACCTATGGCCAAAATACTATGGGACAAACACCATGGACTAGATTGTTATTAATACCATGCAAAAAACCATTATTAACCCTAATATTAGAATTAATAAAAATAAGAATGGCACATGGTATTGACCCATGGTATTCACCAAAATGGCACATGGTATTGACCCATGGTATTCACTTGGAATGTAGCCTATTTAAATGGGGGAATTAAACCATCATGTAGCCTATGCTAAGATTCACTAGGACTTTACAAAGTTTTATTATTTAGTGAAAGACTCGCCAAGATCTTACAAGATTTTATAATTGAGTAAAATATTCGCCATGCCTGGTGAGAGATTCGCCAAAAAATTATATATACATATTATATTATTGATAAAATCGCCTTCCATTTTTCCTATATACCATGGAGATTCGCCCATTTATTATATTTATAAATTTAGGGGGGGTTCTTAAAATTTTCCCTGCTTTGGAGGTAGTCCCGCGGCTCCTAAAACAATTCATTATAGTCATAAATTAAGTCCATCAATTCCTTTTTATGCCTCCCATCGTAGCCCTAGAACGCATCAGCAAATTCAACCCCTTTCTCCCTTACAACCATAAGCATGCATGTCTTGCTGGAATTCACCAATCATTTCATTTGACTAGCACTTACAAGGCTGGCATTAATCTTATTTTGATGAGCCCGCACGATGTATTCTACTCCATCCTTGGTGATGTGATATTTATTCTCATGGCAGAAAAAGACTGCTTTCCTGTCATACAGGTATGGGCTCCCCAATACCATGCCACAGATATCCAGTGGTATTACATCCATCTCTACTTCGTCTACCAACTTAGATGCAATCACAAATTTTACCTTCCACTACTGGGTTACATTCAATTTAGCTTTATCATGTATCCATCCCAGTGGGTAAGGCTTTGGGTGCAGTTTTGTTTCTAAGCCAAGCTTCTTTACCAAGGATTCTACAATTAAATTTGCTTGGGACCCCGTATCAAACAAAGTTTCCACTTTGGTATGATTTACTACAACTCTGATATTAAATAATTCAATTCCTTTTCTATCATTTGAAAGGGACTCATCTATAGAACTAGTGCTTCCATGTGATTTAGAATCAACAGGAGGTGTAAGGGTACCTTTTGTTCCCACTGATATGACCAGCGCTTCATCTCCCGAATCCGATCGAAGGTCTTGTTGTGCCACTGCCACTGTTTTCTGCTTCCCTTTTCCTCCATACTTCTTTGGACGCTTTTCTAGGTGCTGCTTCCAACAGTGATCATCATCGTGGCCTTCTTTCTTGCAATGATTGCAATAAGGCCGCTCTCCCTCTTTGGTTGTTGTTGTTTTCTTCTCCTTCCCTTTCCATTTCACTTTGGATTTTCCATTGGGGGGTTTGAACGATGGCTTTCTGAACTGGTCCTCTCTTTCATTCTTGCCCCTGTTCTCAATATGAATTTCTTTTACACCAGCTGCGTCAATAGTGGTTGGTTCAAACAATAACTATGAATGCCTAATATAACTATGCAATGAGCCAATATACTTAGTAAAAACTTCAGGTGTATCAAATGCAATACCCAAATTCAGTGCCTGCTTCCTAAATTCTCTGTAAAACTCTAAACATCCTGCCCTTTACCTTGCCTTAAATATTGCCAGTTCATCAAAGCTTTCTGTTTGTATCCTAAGGGATAAAACTGTTCCCTTAATGCAGAAGTAAAATCAGACCATGAGGAGAAAATCTTACCCACATTTTTACAACTCTGCAATTTGCTCTCCCACCAAATGAGAGTTGTGCTGGATTTTCACCTCATCCTCTACGATTTGCTGAATCATGCAGTAAACCTCAATCTACCTGATCCAATTATTAAGCTTCTCTTTGTTACTTTGTCCATTAAACACGGGAAGATCAAATTTAACATCTAATTTAAAGAAAGGTTTCTTAGATGTGTCCCTGGGATTTCTGGGATTATTTTGGTGAGGGGAAGAAGAACCTTCATTCGTGGGAGGAGAAGGAGGGGGATCTCCTCCACCATCTCCATGTGCTGAGCCTAGTTCTTCTGCAATTCTTCCCTCTGCTCTCTCCAACTTTAGAACCAATTGACTGACATTCTCTGCCATTGAATAGAAAGTCTTTCTGAAATTGCGCTCCTCTTCAATACAAGATTCCTCTTTAGCCATGTGTCTTCTCTGAGGTGCACGCCCTACCTCTGGATCGAAAGGTTCTATATTCCCTTTACCTCTTTGAAGCCTGCCTCTTATTAGCATGCAAACATGCAATTCACATCTAAAAAGCCCTACTCTGATACCACTTGATCTAGGATGTTTTCGCTTATAGATGTATAGAAAAGAATTACTTATAAAATTGCAACTTAACATGAAAATGTGCACATAAGAAAAGAAGAAGTAACCACATAAAAGGCACAAAAGAGGACACTAAGGCTTGATAACGGAGTTCATCCAATTCGGACTACGTCTCTGGGCCCAACTCAACAATGGGGAGGCCTTTCTTATTAAATGGCATGAAAGAACAAAATTACATTCATCAAACTATCACACAAGAGGCTTATACCTCCAATCTGCAAGATGGTTGTGCAACAGATGCCTGAGATGGAGAGGTAAGCAACACCAAAGCATCCCGCAACAAAGAAAGGGGCTGGAGTATATAAACTATCCAAAACAGACCAACATGTGCTCTCAACCTCCTGCGAAACAGTGTGTTGCCACCAAAATTGCCTCCTCCCCTCTCTCTTTCCAACAATCCTCTTTTATAATGGATTCTCGGACATGATCCCATTTAAATCGGGGCTTTCCTGGTTATCTATGGAGGTTGGTAGCGTGGAATGATTGGCAGGCGCAATTGTTCCTGTAAATGGCCTTCTACCATTTGAAACGATAAAGCTTCATAACCTCGAAAAACACTGCAAATCTTCCCAAAAAACCATATACCCGGACCTCAAAATCATTAAATTGGGCTTATTTCCCTATCGGTTCCGCGCTGAGGTCGCAAATCGGCATATCGGGGTGTCCCTATCTTGGTTATCGAGAATGTTTGACTGCCGATCGTTGATCGCCGATATCGGCGTTGGTCGATCGCGTCAGCATCCCACACATATATCGCCCCAGGGGTCCGATAGTGGTTCCACCGATCTAATCTGATCGCCGATCACACCCTGCTACTACCAATATTCATATAGGTAAGACCTTCGATTGCGATTGCCTCCGATCCACCGATCCGATCTGATCGGAGATCGACGATCGAGGGTTCCACTGCCAAAAGCTTAAGTCCACCTCTATGAAACCTCCGATTGCGATTTGGACTTAAAGGCTTAAGACTCATTTTCAAAGGAAATCCTCATTTTCTTAAGGATTGAAGAACCCTTCTTTGTGCAATAACTTCATCATCCAGACTTAGATTGAAGTATCATCGGTGCCATTGGAATCAAGAAAACGAGACCTCTACGCGATCCTGAGTTGACTTCCTTCCGATTACTTTGATTTTCTGAGTTTTTCCATGCCATTGTATTTGGAGATCCACCCAGATCAATCAAAGAGACCAATGGAGGGGCTAGAATGAAGAACATAAGCCCTACTTCCCTTCCACACTTCCATGGCTTAACCTATGATGATCCTAATACCTTCATGTTTTAATTTTTTGTTGTTTGTAGGACCTATGACTATGCCTATGATGAGCAGAAGTTTAAGTTATTCCCCTCTACCCTTAAAGATGCAGCCTTGTGCTAGTTAATGGGTCTTCCTAGGGGTAGCATCACTACCTGGGCCCAAATGTAATAGACCTTCAAAAGCAAGTACATGGACTACTATAGGTCCAAAGAAACCAAGGAATAAATCTTTAGGATGACGCTTGGACCTGATGAATCCCTAGAAGACTATAAGGAGATATTTCAACTCAGTTATAGGAAGAACAACTACACCCTTGATCCTGAATCACTCAAATTAGTTATTCTTTGAGGGATCAGGGAAGATATGTTGCAAACCCTCAACATCTTATTTAGAGGATATATCTATCATTTATCCTATGATGACATTAAAATTGTGTTCAAGAATTAATCTAGGGCTACGAGGAAGAAGGGTAGGGCTAGTCAAGGCTTGGTCAGTTCCTCTCCCTCTACAACATCCATTAAGAATGAGATAGGTAACATGTTTGAGGATTTCAATATTAAAATGTTGCATACCTTTGCAATGCAAATGGATACCATGAAAATCAAAAGAAAGCAAGAGGAAGCAGAAAGGGCACTAGTTATTTTCTTCCCTAGATGCACCAAAAGACATCCTAGCAATGAGTTCCCATTAAATGTCATAGATGTCTGCCTAGTCTATGAATAAAATCATGCAACAGAAAAAATACCTTCTTTGCCAAGACTAAAAGTTATATATCAAGGAGTAGAAGGGGGGGGGGGGTCAGATCAACTTCATTTCATCAATCAAAGAATACTTCAAGGAACTTGGCCATATCAACAAGGCATGCAAGGTGTACACTACTCTTATTATAATCCAAATTAGAATGAACCCTTGCAACCTTGGTACTCTTCCACTCATCCATCCTCGTTCAAACCTCCTTCTTGGCCTTATGCTCCTCCATATCCTCCTCAACTTGTCAACCATCCTTTCCAGCCATATTCACCCAAATCTTCTCAATGGGGCAACCCATCACAATGGTGAAGGCCTCAAGTTAACCAACCTCCTACTTTACTACCTCCACCCCAACCTCAACCACATCTCACTCGTCCTACTCCACCAAATCAACCTCAAATTCCTACTCAGCGAAATCCAAACCCGAACAACAAGTAAGCATGTTAACGGGGAAAAGTGTCTACTCAGAATGACCCTATCCCACTAAGGTGTGACAGTGACCTTAGAAACAAACAAGGAAAACTACTTTCGTATTCTTCTTTATGAACTATAAACGAAGAGGAATAGGATGAACCAACCTGTGTCTTGCGCTAGTCCTTTTGATCCAATCTCTCTCCTCTTTGACAGCTTCCAGCTACCTGCTCCCTTACTTGCCCAGCTTCACCAAGTTCCTGTAAGATCACAGAAGAAGAAAACTACACAAAGACATGGATTTATATTCATAAATAGCTTAGGATCAGATTTAAGCTAAACATGCAAATATAACAAACATCAATGAAACACAAGCATGTAGGAGAAACTCAAATAGTTTTATTGATATAACAAGAAGGTCCAGGAGGAGTTACAACCGATGATTCCTGATCCAGCATCAACCTCCCAGCAAAGGAATCCCCTCTTCACCTCCAACAAAGCATAAATCACCCAATACTCTGATATCTATCTCAAAACCAACAACAATTCTCTGCAATGTACAAAATTCCAGCCTCTGGATCTCTGGGATGAGGGATCCATATATATATGTATGCAAAGAGGATGAGTCAGCTTATGATCTGACTAGTGGCTTCTCTCTGTCAGTTCTTGCTTCCACTTGGACACTGAGAGCCTCTTACACATCCTCTTGGATTTATATTCATAAATAGCTTAGGATCAGATTTAAGCTAAACATGCAAATATAACAAACATCAATGAAACACAAGCATGTAGGAGAAACTCAAATATTTTTATTGATATAATAAGAATGTCCAGGAGGAGTTACAACCGATGATTCTTGATCCAGCATCAACCTCCGAGCAAAGGAATCCCCTCTTCACCTCCAACAAAGCATAAATCACCCAATACTCTGATATCTATCTCAAAACCAACAGCAATTCTCTGCAATGTACAAAATTCCAGCCTCTAGATCTCTGGGATGAGGGATCCATATATAGATGTATGCAAAGAGGATGAGTCAGCTTATGATCTGACTAGTGGCTTCTCTCTATCAGTTCTTGCTTCCACTTGGAGACTGAGAGCCTCTTACTCATCCTTGGTCGAACTCAGTGAGGCAAGTGTCATTGGGGAAGATTCTGGAAGCTTCCATTGTCTGTCCACCTCGCGGAATGATATTGCCATTTGTCATTTCCCGCTCAACGCACCCTGGTAGTGCATTTAGGTGCGTTGCAACGCACCTAGCTAGTGTACTTGGGTGCTATGCAATGCAGCTAGCTAGTGGAGCAGCTGAAATGATCCTGATTTGACTGATTCTGAGCAGTTTCTGGTGGAGAACTTCTGGGAGAAGCTGTAATTTGTTGACCTTGTTCCTTTAGGGGCCGGAACAACACTTTTAGGAACTTAGGATCCCTTGGTTTATGGACATTTCATGCTTAGAGTTGTAAGGCACAAAAATGTCTATAACAGTTGCCCCCTAAAGTATGAGGCCGTTTATCGGGTGAAATGCTTTATTAGGAGGATCCGAAGTTCTTTCAATGCTGGGAGGAGACCTGTAATAAGATACAACACAATACATTATCTTCATACTGTTTTCATGATCTAGCTGAGGCGGGCATTCCCATGCTCAGCTTCATAAATTCATTTTCATGTACATAGGACAGACAATCGTCTGATGGTAGACTGATGATTCTGATAGAGCCATCATCCTTTTGGTAGGATGATTATCTGTGCTGCAATGCTGTACATTTCAATGTCTTTATTTTCCTGAATATATATCGCAGCCCGGATGGATGAAACTAGATCCGGGTTCTTCAATCTCGTCCGATCTTCACTCGAAGTACAAGTCGATCCATGTGAGAAATGTTTTGAAGTCGAACATGGAAATACATCACTTGATTACCAGTAAATGATGTAAACTGTTAACAAGCACGAGAGGAATCACCGATAATGATGATGACCCTCAAGGTACTGCAGTACAATTCATGTGGTGTGAATAAAGGACTTGGCGTCGAACACCACGCAAAATCTTTCGGTCAAAGGTCATTGATGTATACCTGTCGCCGGAAGTGAGAAACTTGCCATTGAGGCATGCAAGCTTCAAAGTACTGAATGGGGTGTTCCTAGATCAACTTCTTGGATAATGAGCTGGTGTCGACAAGAAGCGATCCGTCAAAGGAGGGCCTTAATGAATCCCACATCAATGACACGGAACGGAGCAAATGATTTTGATGGAGGTGAAAACGATCTGATGATATATGGTTCAAGATGGCGGTCATGAAAGAATGAAGTATAATGTATGGTAGTGGATGGGACACAGATGACTTCTCTGGATGACTTCTCTTGAACATGTCGGCGACACTTATGTGATGGACTGGTAGCATTTACCCCAAATGTGGATGGTATGGCGTGACCATGGTGATGTGACCGGTGAATGAAACAACCCAACCCGACTCAGGCACGGAGTAGAAGTGTCATGTTCAAGAGCGACTTGCTACCAATAAAGATTCTTTGAGTTTCTTCCCAATTTTTCCCCAATCATTGCTGACCAGTACCTCTTTATTTTTGTCAAGCTTGAGGAGGATAACATATGCTTGTTCTATAATTTGCCCTTCGGGCAAACCCATTGCTATGTTTTAACGAGCCTAGCGATAGTGAAACTCGTTCTCGTCTAAAGACAAGTTTGTCGCTATTAATCTTTTTAACGAGTTTAACGACAAAGATAACTCGGTCCTTTTCATTTTTAGAGAGTCTAAAAAGGTACGAAAAGGTAACTCCGAAATTCCTTTTTCGTCATCTAATCCCTTAAGCCCGAAAAAGTATAAAACAATACAGAAGGGATGAATTTTCGATAGTTTTAACGAGCCGAACAAAACAAGCGCTCGATCTTTTTGTGCAATAATCCCTTAGGTCCAAAAAGATTAAAATCTAGAGGGATAGCGCTTCCGGTCGCTTTAACGAGCTGGAAGGCCAAAACTCGGCAATCTTTTCATATTTTACGAGTCAGTTGAAAAGAGCTTAAAGAAGACTCGTCTTTTGAGGAACGAGTGATAAAAATGGGTAGCAGCTGATTCCAGGTAAGGGTTGGAATTTTCCAATCACGGCAGTGTCACAAGGATGGCTAGTGAAATCACTCTTCGCAGCTGTTCCTCAAAATGGGTAAACAATCAAATGGAGGTGAATGATCGGCCAATGGAAAGTGGAGGTGACGGTGCAAACACGACCAAGGCTTTAATGGCTGAAATGCTTCATTCACGGTGGTTATTTACCGGGGAATAGTTCATTTTTTAACGAGCTTAAACGCGGGTGGAAACATTTGCTCATGTCTTATGTTTATTTTTTAACGAGCTTGAACTATGCGCTAAACCTGCTCGATTAACCCAGTCATATGATAAGAATGTCTCATATAAAATATGGCAATTTTTAGAGTTTTTCCCTACATCCTTTCTTTATGCAAGTTAGGTGACGACTAATCCTACGAGTTTAAAGGGTTAGAGGTCCTAAAACTTTAAAAAAATAAATAGCCGCCCCTTGCTTGCACTCCAAAAGGTTTGCATGCCCCCAGGTATAAAATATGGTTTCAAAGTTACCCCTCAATTTGCAGACAAAACATTTGTTCTATCAGGAAAGGCCTACCTCTTACAGGTTACCCAAAGATTGTTCTATTCGCGGTGCAAACAAAACACTTCTTCGACAATGTCTACCAAGATAAACAAAGGCGAGTGACTCAGTTCTGCCAACTCACATAACTTTGACAAGAGAATCTTATTCTATAATAACCCCTCTTCCACCGACGGACGGGGTACAGACTAGTCATATTCTCCCGCGGAAACCTACCCTATACCCGAAGTTTTCCTGCCGAAGCAGACCAGGACGCATGCCCCCTGGGTTTCAGTCATATCCCTCCGAATTACTCGCGCTCATCGGGAGGACAGATTGGGGATTGAGACATTTCTTGCGTGAAGAGACCATTTAGGGATGGTATATGACTATTTGCTATGCGTGATCCGGGAAATGAAAGCTGGTCCACGAGCTTGACCACTCTTCCTTCGTGCGGAAAACACATTACTCTAAAGAGTGAGGAGACGATGGCTCCCATGCAATAAATATAGTCTCGTCCAAGGAGTAGATTGTAATCTAAGGGTCCTTGAACTACCATTACGTTCATTTGAACTGTCTTCCTTCTCAATGTTATGGGCACATCGGGAAGGATCCCTAAAGGTCGACTGGTTCCTTTATCAAAGCCTGTCAGATTTCTCATCTCAGGCAAAAGCGATGGCGAACCAAGCGCTTTCCAAGCAATAGAGGAAAGGATACTCACAGAAGCCCCCTCATCTATGATGGTACCAGCCATGACCATTCTATATATTTGAACGATAATTCGGAATGGTATGCTTGCTGGTAAACGGGGTCTGCCTAGTTGATTCCAGTCGAAGGAGACAACTAGGTTGCTTGGAGGTGGGACCGAGTAGACGGCCGGGTATGGCTCTGACGAACTTCCCTCCTGCGGTAAGGGAATGGGTAGATTGCCCCCATGTTCGTCGGAGTCTGTGTTGATGAAGAGAATTTGGACGTGTCATCTTTGTTCTCTTAAGTGACTGTATCATCCGAAGATAAAACCTCTGAAGGCAAGACCGGGTCAACTGCCGCCTCGACCTTTTGACTTTCGTCTGGTATGGATTCGGATGGTTTATCTTCAATGATAGGCGCTTCAGCCGACCACTTGAGCGGGCCAGCTGGATTCTCAACTAGCGATGGACTCGGCAAAGTTTTTTATATCCAGGAGGGAGTCGTAATGGTGAAACCGACGATCATCCAAAACTATTTTCGCTTCGTCTAAGAAGGGACAACGGTGGACGGCATGATTGCCTTCGCACAGTTTGCAAGGAAATCTAGCTTTCCCTTTTTGTCCTGGGGCTTCACTTTCGCTAGTTGACGGTGTGCTTTCAACATGATCATCAGAGGTTGATGACACTGGATTGTGCAAACGAGGAGACCAGTCCCTTAGTATCCGAGGGATGCAAGGACAATCTCTGTGAGGGTGGTCTCCTTTGCAAATGACGCATGGCGATTTAGGCCTGGTCGGTGCAGTGTGTGGATTTTCGTTAGACGACACTCGTTTTTCCCCATTCGCCTTTGGCTCCTTCTTCTTCTTCTCTTTCTTCTTCTTCTCCTTCTTCTCCTTAGGAACTTGACTTTTGGCTTTGCCAGCCCCATCAAATGAAGAGGAAGGAGGAGAGGAAGAATTAGAGGAAGTAGAAGGTCGGTGGGCAACTCTGGACTCGTCTAATTGCTCATTCGATTGTTCAGGAATAGTGGTGTTCTGAATGACATTGGTTGAGAAGAGCCATATTGGCAAGCCAATTGTCAGTCCTGAAAGCGACAATGTGGCCATATGGGGTGCACCAACATCTCCCCAAGAGGAGAAGGGACTAGGATTTCCACCAAGGGGAATTCCTTGGTTGGTAGACTCCATTTTCTCAACCTAAGATCAACGTAGGAAAAGGGTATGAATATTCCGTTTAAAATAAATTTTTAGACGCTTTGACACAACTCGTTTTTTCAATTTTTAAGAGTCGAGAAAAAACAAAAGATGACTCTAGTCTCCTTCGATTTTTAATGAGCCTGAAGTGACAAGTGCTCAGATGGACCTTTTCTGTTAAGGAGTCTGAAAAGGAACGAAAGGGACTGCTCTGGAGATCTAGGTAGAGGGAGTACCAAACCAATCGCAAAACTGCAGAATACTTTTTATGGTACGGCAGTCAATCTTCCCGAATGTTGTGTTCAGTGCATTGCGATCAGTAGGGCGGCCGACACGGCTTCCTATGGATAAAAGGTTTTAAGCCTATAGGGGTCTCCCAATATATACTCGACGGTACGTGGGAGCACAAGTCCGTACTGGCACTTATCGTCTCAAAGTGGAGGAATCACCCAACCATCAGTGAGGACAACAGTTACCAGGCTTTACGACGTCGGAATAGGTCTCTAGCCTAGACCTCTAAATGTTGTGTGTTAAGTTCCAAAGCGTTGTTAGATTCATTCAATTTATTTTAAGTTGATCTTTCTTAGAAGTTTGCCTTTTGGGATCACCACGAGATGTAGATGTAATTCCTAAAATTCAATCTAAATATGATAAGAAAACTTTTATCTCTTTTCAGCAATGAAAATCCTAGCTACAAAGGGAAAAGTAAGACACAATCTTTTCTCAAAGAGCAAAGAGCACACTGTAAATGCACTTTTCCTAAATCAAGCCAAACAGACTGTCAATATGCAAATGCACATGTGCATGTATTTGTTTTCACTTTCTTAATATTGATGCCTAAAAAGAAAGTTGATGTACAAATCTGAATTTGCTTTCAAGCGACTAACACAAACAAGCTTCTTTTCGAAATCAAAAGGTAGAGAAGATTACGACATTTTATGATTTTGAAATAAATACTCGTTTCGACACTAGAAAGTGAAAAATTCAAACCAAAGGCAAAAGTAAAAGCATAATCGACTGTCAACAGCAAATAAACTTTCTCCTAAGATCAAAATCGACACTTACGACAGATCTAAATCAAAGGACGACAGTAAGACTATTCTACTTTTTCAATGGAAAACTGTAAATGATGTAACAAACACACAAAGAAAATCTACAGTCTTTTTGTACAAAGGAGGCGGAATTAAGGCAAAGAAAAGGGGTTTTTAAACAGACACACACTGATCACAGGCTGCAAAAATCAGAGACAAAACTGAAAAAATGAAGCAAAGAACCTCAGCTGCACAAGGCTAGGCTGATCAGCGCACCTGCTACACAGAGAAACTGGATTGCAGCACAGGTAGCCCTCTCGGGAACTGCGTTGAAATGCAGAATCTCTTCACAGATCCTGCGCTGGGGCAGAAACGAGAATTCTATCTGGGTTCTGGGTCACGGTTTGCAGTTTAATCTATGGTTTTTGGCCGAGTAAAACCAATCAGTAATGCACAATCAGAGGGTAGATTTAAAGGAGGTCTAAGAGCTATCACAAAGGGCAATCAGATCATTTGTGAATCAACTGTTCAAATCATAAACAAATCCAGTGAATGGATTGAAGTAGCAGATGTCTACTTTGCATTTGATAATGGCAAATGCAGTTCGATTGCTACTTCTACGTTTATGAAACAAACAACAAGAGAAACACAAACTAACTAACTAGACACATTCCCCAGCGGAGTCGCCATTTTGTTAACGGGAAAAGTGTCTACTCAGAACGACCCTATCCCACTAAGGTGTGACAGTGACCTTAGAAACAAACAAGGAAAACTACTTTCGTATTCTTCTTTATGAACTATAAACGAAGAGGAATAGGATGAACCAACCTGTGTCTTACGCTAGTCCTTTTGATCCAATCTCTCTCCTCTTTGACAACTTCCAGCTACCTGCTCCCTTACTTGCCCAGCTTCACCAAGTTCCTGTAAGATCACAGAAGAATAAAACTACACAAATACATGGATTTATATTCATAAATAGCTTAGGATCATATTTAAGCTAAACATGCAAATATAACAAACATCAATGAAACACAAGCATGTAGGAGAAACTCAAATAGTTTTATTGATATAAAAAGAAGGTCCAGGAGGAGTTACAACTGATGATTCCTGATCCAGCATCAACCTCCCAGCAAAGGAATCCCCTCTTCACCTCCAACAAATAATAAATCACCCAATACTCTGATATCTATCTCAAAACCAACAGCAATTCTCTGCAATGTACAAAATTCCAGCCTATGGATCTCTGGGATGAGGGATCCATATATAGATGTATGCAAAGAGGATGAGTCAGCTTATGATCTGACTAGTGGCTTCTCTTTGTCAGTTCTTGCTTCCACTTGGACACTGAGAGCCTCTTACTCATCCTTGGTCGAACTCAGTGAGGCAAGTGTCATTGGGGAAGATTCTGGAAGCTTCCATTGTCTGTCCACCTCACGGAATGATACTGCCATTTGTCATTTCCCGCTCAACGCACCCTGGTAGTGCATTTAGGTGCGTTGCAACGCACCTAGCTAGTGTACGTGGGTGCTATGCAACGCAGCTAGCTAGTGGAGCAGCTGAAATGATCCTGATTTGACTGATTCTGAGCAGTTTCTGGTGGAGAACTTCTGGGAGAAGTTGTAATTTGTTGACCTTGTTCCTTTAGGGGCCGGAACAACACTTTTAGGGACTTAGGATCCCTTGGTTTATGGACATTTCATGCTTAGAGCTGTAAGGCACAAAAATGTCTATAATTGCCCCCTAAAGTATGAGGCTGTTTATCGGGTGAAATGCTTTATTAGGAGGATCCGAAGTTCTTTCAATGCTGGGAGGAGACCTGTAATAAGATACAATACAATACATTATCTTCATACTGTTTTCATGATCTAGCTGAGGCGGGCATTCCCATGCTCAGCTTCATAAATTCATTTTCATGTACACAGGACAGACAATCGTCTGATGGTAGATTGATGATTCTGATAGAGCCATCATCCTTTTGGTAGGATGATTATCTGTGCTGCAATGTTGTACATTTCAATGTCTTTATTTTCCTGAATATATATCGCAGCCCGGATGGATGAAACTAGATCCGAGGTCTTCAATCTCGTCCGATCTTCACTCGAAGTACAAGTCGATCCATGTGAGAAATGTTTTGAAGTCGAACATGGAAAGACATCGCTTGATTACCAGTCAATGATGTAAACTGTTAACAAGCGCGAGAGGAATCACCGATAATGATGATGACCCTCAAGGTACTGTAGTACAATTCACGTGGTGTGAATAAAGGACTTGGCGTCGAAAACCACGCAAAATCTTTCGGTCGAAGGTCATTGATGTATACCTGTCGCTGGAAGTGAGAAACTTGCCATTGAGGCATGCAAGCTTCAAAGTACTGAATGGGGTGTTCCTAGATCAACTTCTTGGATAATGAGCTGGTGTCGACAAGAAGCGATCCGTCAAAGGAGGGCCTTAATGAATGCCACATCAATGACACGGAACGGAGCAAATTATTTTGATGGAGGTGAAAACGATCTGATGATATATGATTCAGGATGGTGGTCATGAAAGAATGAAGTATAATGTATGGTAGTGGATGGGACACGGATGACTTCTCTGGATGACTTCTCTTGAACATGTCGGCGACACTTATGTGATGGACTGGTAGCATTTACCCCAAATGTGGATGGTATGGCGTGACCATGGTGATGTGACCGGTGAATGAAACAACCCAACCCGACTCAGGCACGGAGTGGAAGTGTCATGTTCAAGAGCGACTTGCTACCAATAAAGATTCTTTGAGTTTCTTCCGAATTTTTCCCCAGTCATTGCTGACCAGTACCTCTTTATTTATGTCAAGCTTGAGGAGGATAACATATGCTTGTTCTATAATTTTCCCTTTGGGCAAACCCATCGCTATGTTTTAACGAGCCTAGCGATAGTGAAACTCATTCTCGTCTAAAGACAAGTTTGTCGCTATTAATCTTTTTAACGATTTTAACGACAAAGATAACTCGGTCCTTTTCATTTTTAGAGAGTCTGAAAAGGTACATAAAGGTAACTCCAAAATTCCTTTTTCGTCATCTAATCCCTTAAGCCCAAAAAAGTATAAAACAATACAGAAGGGATGAATTTTCGATAGTTTTAACGAGCTGAACAAAACAAGCGCTCGATCTTTTTGTGCAATAATCCCTCAGGTCCAAAAAGATTAAAATCTAGAGGAGGGATAGCGCTTCCGGTTGCTTTAACGAGCTGGAAGGCCAAAACTCGGCAATCTTTTCATATTTTACGAGTCAGTTGAAAAGAGCTTAAAGAAGACTCGTCTTTTGAGGAACGAGTGATAAAAATGGGTAGCAGCTGATTCCAGGTAAGGGTTGGAATTTTCCAATCACGGCAGTGTCACAAGGATGGCTAGTGAAATCACTCTTCGCAGTTGTTCCTCAAAATGGGTAAACAATCAAATGGAGGTGAATGATCGGCCAATTGAAAGTGGAGGTGACGGTGCAAACACGACCAAGGCTTTAATGGCTGAAATGCTTCATTCACGGTGGTTATTTACCGGGGAATAGTTCATTTTTTAACGAGCTTAAACGCGGGTGGAAACATTTGCTAATGTCTTATGTTTATTTTTTAACGAGCTTGAACTATGCGCTAAACCTGCTCGATTAATCCAGTGATATGATAAGAATGTCTCATATAAAATATGGCAATTTTTAGAGTTTTGCCCCACATCCTTTCTTTATGCAAGTTAGGTGACGACTAATCCTATGAGTTTAAAGGGTTAGAGGTCCTAAAAATTTAAAAAAATAAATAGCCACCCCTTGCTTTCACTCCAAAAGGTTTGCATGCCCCAGGTATAAAATATGGTTTCAAAGTTACCCCTCAATTTGTAGAGAAAACATTTGTTCTATCAGGAAAGGCCTACCTCTTATAGGTTACCCAAAGATTGTTCTATTCGTGGTGTAAACAAAACACTTCTTCGGCGATGTCTACCAAGATAAACAAAGGCGAGTGACTCAGTTCTGCCAACTCACATAACTTTGACAAGAGAATCTTATTCTAGAATAACCCCTCTTCCACCGACGGACGGGGTACAGACTAGTCATATTCTCCCGCGGAAACCTACCCTATACCCGAATTTTTCCTACCGAAGCAGACCAGGACGCATGCCCCCTCGGTTTCAGTCATATCCCTCCGAATTACTCGCGCTCATCGGGAGGACGGACTGGGGATTGAGACATTTCTTGCGTGAAGAGACCATTTAGGGATGGTATATGACTATTTGCTATGTGTGATACGGGAAATGAAAGCTGGTCCACGAGCTTGACCACTCTTCCTTCGTGCGAAAAACACATTACTCTAAAGAGTGAGGAGACGATGGCTCCCATGCAATAAATATAGTCTCGTCCAAGGAGTAGATTGTAATCTAAGGGTCCTTGAACTACCATTACGTTCATTTGAACCGTCTTCCTTCTCAATGTTATGGGCACATCGGGAAGGATCCCTAAAGGTCGACTGGTTCCTTTATCAAAGCCTGTTAGATTTCTCATCTCAGGCAAAAGCGATGGCGAACCAAGCGCTTTCCAAGCAATAGAGGAAAGGATACTCACAGAAGCCCCCTCATCTATGATGGTACCAGCCATGACCATTCTATATATTTGAACGATAATTCGGAATGGTATGCTTGCTGGTAAACGGGGTCTGCCTAGTTGATTCCAGTCGAAGGAGACAACTAGGTTGCTTGGAGGTGGGACCGAGTAGACGGCCGGGTATGGCTCTGACGAACTTCCCTCCTGCGGTAAGGGAATGGGTAGATTTCCCCCATGTTCGTCGGAGTTTGTGTTGATGAAGAGAATTTGGACGGTGTCATCTTTGTTCTCTTCAGTGACTGTATCATCCGAAGATAAAACCTCTGAAGACAAGACCGGGTCAACTGCCGCCTTGACCTTTTGACTTGCGTCTAGTATGGATTCGGATGGTTTATCTTCAATGGTAGGTGCTTCAGCTGACCACTTGAGTGGGCCAGCTAGATTCTCAACTAGCGACGGACTCAGCAAGAGTTTTTTATATCTAGGAGGGAGTCGTAACGGTGAAACCGGACGATCATCCAAAACTCTTTTCGCTTCGTCTAAGAATGGACAACGGTGGACGGCATGATTGCCTTCGCACAGTTTGCAAGGAAATCTAGCTTTCCCTTTTTGTCCTGGGGCTTCACTTTCACTAGTTGACGGTGTGCTTTCAACATGATCATCAGAGGTTGATGACACCGGATTGTGCAAACGAGGAGACCAGTCCCTTAGTATCCGAGGGATGCAAGGACAATCTCTGTGAAAGTGGTCTCCTTTGCAAATGACGCATGGTGATTTAGGCCTGGTCGGTGCAGTGTGTGGATTTTCGTTAGACGACACTCGTTTTTCCCCATTTGCCTTTGGCTCCTTCTTCTTCTTCTCTTTCTTCTTCTTCTCCTTCTTCTCCTTAGGAACTTGACTTTTGGCTTTGCCAGCCCCATCAAGCGAAGAGGAAGGAGGAGAGGAAGAATTAGAGGAAGTAGAAGGTCGGTGGGCAACTCTGGACTCGTCTAATTGCTGATTCGATTGTTCAGGAATAGTGGTGTTCTGAATGACATTGGTTGAGAAGAGCCATACTGGCAAGCCAATTGTCAGTCCTGGAAGCGACAATGTGGCCATATGGGGTGCACCAACATCTCCCCAAGAGGAGAAGGGACTAGGATTTCCACCAAGGGGAATTCCTTGGTTGGTAGACTCCATTTTCTCAACCTAAGATCAACGTAGGAAAAGGGTATGAATATTCCGTTTAAAATAAATTTTTAGACGCTTTGACACAACTCGTTTTTTCAATTTTTAAGAGTCGAGAAAAAACAAAAGATGACTCTAGTCTCCTTCGATTTTTAATGAGCCTGAAGTGACAAGTGCTCAGATGGACCTTTTCCGTTAAGGAGTCTGAAAAGGAACGAAAGGGACTGCTCTGGAGATCTAGGTAGAGGGAGTACCAAACCAATCGCAAAACTACAGAATACTTTTTATGGTACGGCAGTCAATCTTCTCGAATGCTGTGTTCGGTGCATTGTGATCAGTAGGGCGGCCGACACAGCTTCCTATGGATAAAAGGTTTTAAGCCTATAGGGGTCTCCCAATATATACTCGACGGTACGTGGGAGCACAAGTCCGTACTGGCACTTATCGTCTCAAAGTGGAGGAATCACCCAACCATCAATGAGGACAACAGTTACCAGGCTTTACGACGCCGGAATACGTCTCTAGCCTAGACCTCTAAATGTTGTGCGTTAAGTTCCAAAGCGTTGTTAGATTCATTCAATTTATTTTAAGTTGATCTTTCTTAGAAGTTTGCCTTTTGGGATCACCACGAGATGTAGATGTAACTCCTAAAATTCAGTCTAAAGATGATAAGCAAACTTTTATCTCTTTTCAGCAATGAAAATCCTAGCTACAAAGGGAAAAGTAAGACACAATCTTTTCTCAAAGAGAAAAGAGCACACTGTAAATGCACTTTTCCTAAATCAGGCCAAACAGACTGTCAATATGCAAATGCACATGCGCATGTATTTGTTTTCACTTTCTTAATATTGATGCCTAAAAAGAAAGTTGATGTACAAATCTGAATTTGCTTTCAAGCGACTAACACAAACAAGCTTCTTTTCGAAATCAAAAGGTAGAGAAGATTACGACACTTTATGATTTTGAAATAAATACTCGTTTCGACACTAGAAAGTGACAAATTCAAACCAAAGGAAAAAGTAAAAGCATAATCGACTGTCAACAGCAAATAAACTTTCTCCTAAGATCAAAATCGACACTTACGACAGATCTAAATCAAAGGACGACAGTAAGACTATTCTACTTTTTCAATGGAAAACTGTAAATGATGTAACAAACACACATAGAACATCTACAGTCTTTTTGTACAAAGGAGGCGGAATTAAGGCAAAGAAAAGGGGTTTTTAAACAGACACACACTGATCACAGGCTGTAAAAATCAGAGACAAAACTGAAAAAATGAAGCAAAGAACCTCAGTTGCACAAGGCTAGGCTGATCAGCGCACCTGCTACACAGAGAAACTGGATTGCAGTGCAGGTAGCCCTCTCGGGAACTGCGTTGAAATGCAGAATCTCTTCACAGAGCCTGCACTGGGGCAGAAACGAGAATTCTATCTGGGTTCTGGGTCACGGTTTGTAGTTTAATCTATGGTTTTTGGCCGAGTAAAAGCAATCAGTAATGCACAATCAGAGGGTAGATTTAAAGGAGGTCTAAGAGCTATCGCAAAGGGCAATCAGATCATTTGTGAATCAACTGTTCAAATCATAAAAAAATCCAGTGAATGGATTGAAGTAGCAGATGTCTACTTTGCATTTGATAATGGCAAATGCAGTTCAATTGCTACTTCTACGTTTATGAAACAAACAACAAGAGAAACACAAACAAACTAACTAGACACGTTCCCCAGCGGAGTCGCCATTTTGTTAATGGGAAAAGTGTCTACTCAGAACAACCCTATCCCACTAAGGTGTGACAGTGACCTTAGAAACAAACAAGGAAAACTACTTTCGTATTCTTCTTTATGAACTATAAACGAAGAGGAATAGGATGAACCAACCTGTGTCTTGCGCTAGTCCTTTTGATCCAATCTCTCTCCTCTTTGACAACTTCCAACTACCTGCTCCCTTACTTGCCCAGCTTCACCAAGTTCCTGTAAGATCACAGAAGAAGAAAACTACACAAAGACATGGATTTATATTCATAAATAGCTTAGGATCAGATTTAAGCTAAACATGCAAATATAACAAACATCAATGAAACACAAGCATGTAGGAGAAACTCAAATAGTTTTATTGATATAACAAGAAGGTCCAGGAGGAGTTACAACCGATGATTCCTGATCCAGCATCAACCTCCCAGCAAAGGAATCCCCTCTTCACCTCCAACAAAGCATAAATCACCCAATACTCTGATATCTATCTCAAAACCAACATCAATTCTCTGCAATGTACAAAATTCCAGCCTCTGGATCTCTGGGATGGGGGATCCATATATAGATGTATGCAAAGAGGACGAGTCAGCTTATGATCTGACTAGTGGCTTCTCTCTGTTAGTTCTTGCTTCCACTTGGAGACTGAGAGCCTCTTACTCATCCTTGGTCGAACTCAATGAGGCAAGTGTCATTGGGGAAGATTCTGGAAGCTTCCATTGTCTGTCCACCTCGCGGAATGATACTGCCATTTGTCATTTCCCGCTCAACGCACCCTGGTAGTGCATTTAGGTGCATTGCAACGCACCTAGCTAGTGTACTTGGGTGCTATGCAACACAGCTAGCTAGTGGAGCAGCTGAAATGATCCTTATTTGACTGATTCTGAGCAGTTTTTGGTGGAGAACTTCTGGGAGAAGCTGTAATTTGTTGACCTTGTTCCTTTAAGGGCCGGAACAACACTTTTAGGGACTTAGGATCCCTTGGTTTATGGACATTTCATGCTTAGAGTTGTAAGGCACAAAAATGTCTATAACAAAGCAGAGCAGGTCTATAGTGGAGAGACATCTTATCCTGCTTATGCTATGGAAATACCGGAGCTCAACCTTCGGTCTGGGAGAGTGATTCAAGATAACCACCCACCTTATCCACTTGAACAGGTTGAAGAAGAGAAGAAATAGAGTTCTCCTCAAGTAAATCCAACTCCTTTTCCTGAGAGGTTGATCCACCCTAGCCAACACACCCCAAAATAGGTTGAACTTCTGGGAGAATTGAAGAATTTGTGTGTTAAAATACCCCTTCTCCAGGCTATTAAATATGTTCCCATATATAATAATCTCATCAAAGAGAAATGCTTTAAAAATCCTGGGAGAAGAAAAAGAGACACCCCGAGCATAAATGTTGTTTGGAAATTATCTGATTTGATGCTTCGGAGGGTAATATTCCTGAAATGTCTAGAGCCTGGAAGCCCTATAATAGATGTTCACATTGATGGCATTATAGTCCCTAACACCCTAATTAACCTTGGGGTTGCAATCAATGTGATGACTAAGGAAACTCTGCTAAAGCTAAACCTCCAAGGGGATTTAAGAAAGATCACCACAGTGCTGCATCTTGCAAACATATCCACAATACTCCTGAGGGAGTTGTTGAATATGTTATGGTCTCCATTAACTCTTGGGAGTATCCCACTCATTTCCTGGTTCTCCAACCCAAAACCAAGTTTAATGGTTATCCTCTCATCTTGGGAAGGCCATGGTTAGCCACTGTTGATTCTTACATTAGTTGTAGGGTTGGGAACATGACCCTTAAGAATGGAGATTTTTCTAAACAATTGGTATTGTATCCTCCTGCTCAGCCTTCTATTGAGCATGACATACCCTTGTGGTTAGAAGAGGAGGAAGAATATGAATTGTATCACACCACCCCCCCACCCAATGAAGATGATCTCATTAACCATATCCTTCATAATAAACCTCCACTCCCATACCAATTGATGAGTTGATGAAAGAATATGGGGGTAATCCTTGGGCTGACTTATGTGCTATTGACTCAAGTCTAGACCATGTCAATATTGTAGAGTTTGGCCCATATAGAATCTTAAGGATCAACCATTCTCTCTCGACCAAACAAGAAGAACAATTGTGCAAAGTGTTGAGGCAAAACCTGGATTCTTTTGCTTGGGACTATAAGGAAATTAAAGGTGTGCATCCCTCAGTTTGTACTCACGATATTTACATTAAGGAGGGATGCAAACCTTTGCACCAACCCCAGAGGAGTATGAACCTAGCTCTTAAGGACATTGTGAAAGGAGAACTACAAAAGCTACTGGTTGCAGGATTCATATACCCCATTTCATATTGTGAGTGGGTGTCACCTCTTGTGTTAGTTCCTAAGAAGAATGGGAAGTGGAGAATCTGTGTGAATCACCGGGAACTCAACAAGGCTACAAATAAGGACCATTTTCCTTTTCCCTTCATTGACCAAGTCCTAGATGGACCTGCAAGGAAGAAATTATTCTCCTTCCTTGATAGGTTTATTGGATACAATCAAATGCAGACCAACCCCAAAGACCAAGATAAGACCACATTCACATGTCCTTGGGCTACCTTTTCTTATAGATTTCTTCCATTTGGTTTGTGCAATTCCCCTGCTACTTTCTGGAGGGAAGTTTTGAGTATTTTTGCTGAAATGGTTCATGACTCTTTTGAAATATACATGGATTATTTCACTCCTTATGGATGTGACTTCCATGAAGTTGTCTCCAATCTATGCAAGGTTTTGAGTAAATGCATTAAATGAATCTCCCTCTAAGCCCTGAGAAATGTGAGTTCTTGATGAATGAGGGGACTTTCCTTGGCCATTCCATATCCAAGGAAGGGATACAGGTATACCCAAACAAAATTTCCATCATCAAAAGGGTCCCTACCCCTCAGAAGCAAAGAGATGTTAGGAGCTTCTTGGGACTAGCGGGGTATTATAAGATATTCATCCAAGACTTTAGTAAAGTGGCTTCACCTTTTTTTAGTTTACTGGCCAAAGATTTGGATTTCTACTGGACCAACAGTTGTCAAGAGGCCCTTGAAGTGTTGAAAGAAAAGTTGACCACTGCACCCATCCTAAGAGGTCCCAACTGGGCATTAACTTTCCATATCCATACTGATGCATTAGATAAATTTGTGGGGGGCAGCCTTGGTATAAGTAGAGGGTAAGTTTCCTTATGTTTTTTACTTCATTAGTAATAATTTGTCTAAAGTTTAGCTGGATTACATTGTCAATGACAAAGAGCTCTTAGATGTAGTACATTCTTTAAACAAATCTAGGCATTGTATTACTAGGTACCAAACTTTTGTTCATGTTCATCATGCATCCATTAAATATTTGATGAACAAACCTGATGTTAATGCTAGGATAATTGGTGGTTGTTATTGTTACAACAGTTTGATTTGACTATTATTGACAAACCAAGGAAAGAAAATGTGGTTGCAGATTTTTTGTCCAGGTTAATCTTGCCTGCAGGAAATGAAGAGATGGCGGATGATCAATTGCCATATGAGCACCTCTTTGCCATCTCGGTGCTTTCTCCTTGGTTTTTTGGCATAGAAAACTACTTGGTTTCTAAGATGTTCCCTCCTAATCTATCATCCAGGGATAAAACCAAGATTGTAGGAAAAACTCTCCTTTCACTTGGATTGGGGGCAATCTTTTTAGATTGGGACCAGATCAAATCTTAAGGAGATGTGTAAGGGAAGTGGAGGTCTTTGACATCCTCTTAGCATGTCATGATGGTTCTTGTAGAAGTCATTTGCTGCAAAAATGAAATCCTTTAAAGTTTTACAGGTTGGTTACTATTGGCCCACTTTACATCAAGATGCAAGGAGATATACCAATAGATGTGATCAGTGCCAAAGGATGGGAAAACCCACACCCAGGGATGAAATTCCCCTACAACCTCAAGTGGCCTTAGAGTCATTTAACAAGTGGGGCATGGATTTCATTAGGCCAATTGATCCACCATCACAATAGAAAAATTACATCATTGTGTGCACTGATTACTTGACAAAGTGGGTTGAGAAAAGGCAGTCAAAGAAACAACTAAGTATAAAGTGGAAGGATTTTTAAGAGAAAACATCTTCTACAAGTTTTGGTATCTAAGGGAGGTAGTCATTGATCAAGGAGCACAATTCACATCCAATTCGATTGAGTATCTCATGAGGCATCATCATATCAAGCACAAGACATCTACTGCCTATAATCCTCAATTAAATGGGCAAGTATAGGTCACAAACAAAGCATTGGAGAGCATCCTTACCAAGGTTGTTAGCAGTAGTAGGAAATATTAGGCAGAGAGACTAGTAGAGGCCACTTAGGCCTACAATACCACTTCGAAAACCACCAATCAATTCACTCCATATGATTTTGTTTATGGGAAGAAAGATTCACTTTCTATTGAGTTTCAGTATAACACTTTGAGAATGGTAGCTTAGTTGGACTTAGATGTCACCACAACACAAGAAGAAAGGTTGACCCAACTGAATGGCTTAGATGATTTCAAAATGCAAGATCTCTTACACACTGAAGTCATATAGTTGCAAAGGAAGGTCTAGCATGACAAGCATATCAAGGAAAATACTTTTCAATAAGGGGATTGGGCCCTATTATATGATTTTAGGTTCAAATATTTTAAAGGGAAGCTAATGACAATATGCTTGGGTCCATACCTAGTGGAAGAGTGTCATGAAAATGGGTCTATCTAGATCAAAACCATTGATGAGGAAGGAATTCCCTTGCTTGTAAATGGTTATAGGTTGAATTTATATAGAAGACCTTTATCCAAGGGGCAATTTATCAATTTAGTCAGTAAAGAATTAGGAGTTTCATAGCTTCCAATCCACAACATTCCTAGAAATTTGAAAAAAAAAAACATAAAATAAAATGCGTGGATGAAAACCTCTATGAGTCATCTGAGGCCAAATCCAGGGTTGAAAACCTCTCTGAGGTAGCCCAGGAAAAAAAAAAAGAAAAAAAAGAGATAAAAATGATAAATATCCCTAGGTGAAAACCTTTCTCGAGGGACCTAGATAAGGCATGCAGGTTGAAAACCTCCTTTGAGGCAGCCTGTGTGTCTCAATAAAAAGAGGAAAAAATAAAAAGAAAAAAGAGAAAAGAAAAGGAGAACAAGGAAGAAGCTTATATCATATTTGCTAACATTTCTTTTGTTTTGCATAATTGTACACAGTGGCAGATTTCATGGCTACAGGCCAAGAACTACAAGTTATCATCCATTCCTCCATCCACACACCTCATATCTATCCTCTCCATTCATATTACTATCTCTCTCCACCATCCCATCATCAAGAAATCCAAATTTCACCACCTCTCTATATATTTTTCTTTTGTAGATTCAACATCTCATGTAATTTTCTAAAACACAAGACAAGAATCTACTCTACTATTTACAGTGGAAACCAATAATGATCGATGAAAACAATAATCAGAAAGAGGAAGAATATCAATCACTCATAACAAAATATTTTTCTGGGGAAATAAACTACTCAAAACCCCGACTATCTATATTGCATTAACCAGAAGATTTGAGAAGAAAATACAATGCTTGTTCACACTAGAAAAATCTTGGCACAAGTATGATCTAACTCTCTGCCTCACAAGCCTGCTCTAGCCAACACTTAGCCAATTGTTTTGCCTGCCAAGCCCCTACTTCCTTGCGCTCTTTGTCAAAGAATCTGGATGAATACAATATGCCATGCTCAACCTTGATCTCAACCTACACAAGTATTTCCTATCCTCTACCTGACTGGCTTCCTTTGGCCAATACTTAGCCAAATTCCTAGCCTTTAAGCTCCTACTTCCTTTCCCAATTCTTGAGAGAATTAGCTCGTATTTAAATGGAAATCCTCACTCCATAACTACACAGTTCAAACATAGAACCTCAATTGATTGCATGCACTATCTGTAAAATTCAGAAAATTATACAACTGATAGTACACTGCCCCTGAACTCTAATCTCAATTGGGTCTTCCTCTGAACTGACACGCATGAGTTATTTATGAGTGAATCTTCAGTTAACTGGTGGAGCAGTGAAGCTACTCTAGTGCTTTTCCCCACTACTAGACCTCCTACTAGTTCCTCCAACAGTTAGAACTAGTTTAACTGACTATAACTCAATTAGACCGAGTTATCTAATTACAACTCAAAAGAACTCAACCCAGACCCCTAAAATTTAGGGATCACTCTACATGACTCTAGATAGACTTCCAACTCGAATTTCCTAATCCAACTAATTCAACTTAACTTAGTTAACTATTACAAGTTGCTATGAGAATAGAATTACAATTTAATTCCTAATTTAATTCAAGGACAAATTAAATTAGAATTTCTAGATGTTATTTTTAACATTTCTTGTTGTTGTTTTCAACACTTCCTCTCAACAAGATAGGAATTCAACTCTATCCTGATACAGTACCTTTGGAATGTTCTGCATGCAATACTTCTCTCTATTGTTGTTGCTACTGCTATTACAGGTTGTCCCTTGGCTCCTTAAGGGATACGGCCGAGGTAACCACAAACCAATATTTGGACTACAGGTCCTAGCCTACCTGCAGTCAGAGAGGGCTCCCTCTTTATAATATAACTTTGTTTAAGGGTGATTTTAGGCTAGTTATGATGTACTTGGGTTTTGTTTGAAATTTGGTGGGATGGATGATGATTCAGACAGAGTTGGCCTGCATAGTGGGAGAAGTTTAGACCATTGGGCATGGAGTCAAGGATTAAGGCTGTTGGTGCATTTTCTTGGTCACAAGAGGAACTACAGAGCATTATAGTTTAAACAAGGAACAATATCAAAGCTGGAATAAGGATGAAATGGATGTCAGGGAATGAAAGATAGCTAAGCAGCTTTCATTATGCTAACAGAGGGAAGGCAAGTGAACATTATATAGGAGCAATCAAGGATTCCTAAATAACAGTCATATATGAAAGAACTAGTGTAAATATGAGCAAAGAAGTATTCATATTTAGGACTAATTCAAAGGAAAACATGGAGAAATAACATGAATTGAGAACAGAGTACAACTAAGCAACATCTGGACTATTCTTTCTTCCTGCAATTTAGATCATGACATATAGATGATATAGCATACATAGAAACAGAAAACAAGGGAGAAAGACTTATTGTTCCATGAAGAAAGCATTAGAATTCTGCAATCAGATCTTTAGCCATCAAATCCACAAAGAGACAGTCCATAAGCCAACATTCCAGCAATCTTTGTTCATTAAATCTCTCGAAGTATACAACGCAAGTCCAGAAAGAGGATTATCAACCAACCAACCCTTAATACATTGCTTAGGGTGGTATTTATAGGAAAAATATCTACAAAACAGATCTGAAGGAAGATATGGGGAAATAACTGTGATTACCCTAACTTGTCCTGAAATAAATGAAAAAATATCTATCTAATGTTGCATTGGAGGCAGCTGCCTCAAAAATGAGTTAATATGATGTCCTTTGAGCTTTGTGCTGTTCATTTGGTCATAACTGTGCTTTGGAACTTGAAGCGCTGCTCTCATGTGTCTTTCATATTGCATTGATATGTTCTGGTGAGCCTTAAATGGATTTTACTACTCCTTTGACTTGGATGGAGGCCTATTTTTGTCTATTTGCCTTGGAAATAAAGATTTCCACTGAAAAACATTAACTGATACTCTCTGTCGTAACTCTGATACACTTTAACTTGAATCGGGCCACTTTCCTCCCACTGATACTCTTTAACTGTCAAATCGCCCCTTTTCTACTACTTTATGGCAAAAAATAGCTGTGGTGGCACCTCTGCGGGCTTTTGATGAGTATCGGCGCTTGGCCGATCAAAATCTGATCAAAAAGGAAGAATTACTGCAAAAAAGGCGGAGATTTTGCAAAAACATGACTGTACTAAGGCCATGCTCGTTGTCCGGAGCAAATCTAGGCTTGGAGCGATCAAAATGATTGGAGAATGCCATGCTGCCTTTGTTCTGGAGTTGCACGTGGGCGCCGAACAGAAATCATGAAGAAAAATCATTTTTCCGTTATAAGGCAAAAAACCACTTTAAACGCGAAATTTGGTGAAAAACAAGGCGGGAGTGATCACCGTAGCAGAGAATTAATCTGGGTCGTTGGATCGCGCGAAGGCAGATCCAATGGTTGGCGCGCAATCGGTGATCAGTGATCGGCGGATCTCCAAACCACAAGGCTTCCGAAATGCGATGAAGCTTGCGGACCCGATATGCTATAGGCTCTCTTTTATGGATTTCGGGTTCGGCCCATCGGCGATCCCTTATCGGCGGATTTTAATGAAAATGGGTCATCGGACCCGAAATGCCCTTCAAAACTGCTCTTTAAAATTTTCGGATCCGGAATACGGGGCGTACAGTACCAACCCCTTTCGGACTCGATGCATATTAAACTCCATTCTAAAATACTTCGGCTCCGGCCAGTCGGAGCTTTCCCACCTAGCTGTACTAAAGGCTCCCTTCGGACCCCAAACTTTATATGCTGCACTTTATTTTATTTCAGCTCCGGAATATCGGAGCTATATATGGGGCTGCGACTTAATGAGGACCGTTGATCTGAGGGCCCGAATGGGCGGCTGCGATTAAATCGGCATTTCGCTATCGGTGGGGACATGGGGGCAGGACTTTATATAATTGCGATCACCGAAATGGGGCGATTGCCGATAAGATCTGGGCCGTTAGATCTGAGGATTGATCGGATGGGAGCGAAATAGTGATGCGATAAGGCTTGCGATAAAACATAGGTTTTGCGAAAAACCTAAGCTTTGCGTTAAAATTGAAATATGCGGAGATATATGAAAAGGGAGCTTGTGATAAGGAAGCATTTGCGATGCAATATGCCTTCGGGTGCAATAGCGATATCGCATCGGAGGAATGGGAGAATGGTGTGATATATGTAAAGGGCCAATACTGCTACCACCTCCGACAGCGATATCGCGTCGGAGGGGGGGAATTCCAATCGGAGGAGGGTTTTTATAATAAAGAGGGGCTTTTAAATGATCGGAAGGGTCCGATAACATAAAAAGAGGGTTGTTAATGCTTTTTGGAAGGGGTCCAAAAGTATGAAAAGAGGGTTTTATGAAATGATAAAGGGGTATTATACATAGGAATGAGTCCTAAATGCATTGGAAGATGGTTTGATGAAGATAAAGAGGGTTCTTATTAAGTTTCAGGCAAACTTAGTAATTCCCAAGGAAATATTTATGGTTATTTTTCAACCAGAGGGAGGGGATATGTATATAAAAGGGATTTATAACATATTTTAGTAGGGGAAGGGGAAATAGATGGGGATTTACATAATAATGTTAGAAGTTAATATGAATTTTGATCAGAAAGAACCAAGGATAGAAATCTTAGGCTATAAAAGGGGAAATAGGACTTTAGAAGAAATATAAGCATCCTTAAGCAAAGTAGAGCTTTACTTAGGCAATATTTATGGAATATGATGAATTTTAAAGATATCAAGCATATCTTAACATCTTTAGGGGAAGTTAGTGAATGATTTGAGGGAAAGGAATAAGGGGAAGTTAGACATGCCTCGCTTGAGCTGCTTCAAATGGATTTTTGCCTTGCAATTGTGATTTGAATAGATTTAACACTTGAAAACTTGAAATGGATCACAATTCATCATTCTGCCACCTCAGAACTACCTACCCGGCCTACTTAGCCTAACATTTTTTCTTCTTTTGGTTTGGGTGCACTTAGACTAGCAAACCCAGCTTTTCAACTTTTCTTTTGGCTATCCTCCTATCTAACTCTACCCTTATTTCTTCCAGGGGCTCAGATTAAGCTATTGAGCACCCTTGTTTCTCTACCTATCTAATGATCTGCCAAGATTAAACAGTTTGGACAGATATTTATTCTCTATCTCTACAACAAGAAATTTAAACCTAGGGAAGCCAAGATTAAGCTGTTTGGCCTTCCCTTAACTGTGAAACTCTTCAAAAATGGAATAGTTCTTCAAAAATGGAATATAGTAGTGGCATTTGAGCTAGCACACTTTCCTGGCCTTTTGTTTGGGGTTCATTTCATTTATTTTTCTCTTTGGCCAATTGATTCTTTTTACCCTTTGATTATTCTTTTAGGGCATACCCTCTTTACATTTTTTAAATTTTCTGAGTTTTCTAGGAAATATGGAACCTTTGCAGCATGGAAAGAATGACATATTTGGCATGTAAAACAGTCAATCATGAAATATGAAATCTATTGTAATAGGAGACTAACAGTGGCTCCACTTGGGGATGGTTTTTCCAGATGAAAAGCCAAGAACAGTAGGTCAGAATGCCTTGGTCTTCAATTGTTGCTGTAATCTGAAAACTTCCTTCTTCTTAATGCTTTTGACTGAATTCTTATAAGCTGTTATGCAGTATTACTTTGAGCTGATTTGTAGAAAAATTACAGGTCTGCTTCTTGCCTTTTGGGTGCTTGTAAACATATTCAAATCTACTTGAGCACTTCTTTGAAATTAATTCAAAAACAAAGATCTGAATAGTGCATTTGCTTTGATCCTTCCTTCAAAATTTGCTGCATTACTCCCTTTTATCGGCCTGTTATGAAACAAAGTGTTGATAATATAAAATATTAATGTACAAATATAGCGTTGAGTTATATACATTAAAAGGCAACATGATAGTGCTTTAGCATTCGGCCATTGACAGGGCCTTCTTCAGCCTCTGTGCCATCCAAACGTTTCAGAAAATATGTATTATTGCCTTACACAACTTGAATAATAAAGGGGCCTTTCCACAGGGAGTCGAATTTGTCGTGCTTTCCTTTGTCCTCTCTTCTTGAATCCCATCTTAAAACTTAGTTGCCGATGAGAAAATCTTCGGCCTTGGTTCTTCTATCAAACATTTTCTTTAGCCTTTCTTGAAAAATCTGACTTCTGTGGTAAACTTGCTCTCTTGTCTACTACAAATCAATGGTTTGGTTTATTCTCCTTTGTATATCATTTGGCTCAGCTTGAATCTCTTGCAGCAGCTTGATGATAGGAATGCCCAAAGATGAAGGAAATCTGACCTCCATGCCATATACTAGCTCATATGGGCTCATTCCAATGGATCTCTTGGTTGACAATCTGTCTGCCCATAGGGCATTTACAAGCTTTTTGTGCTAGTTCTTCTTGTTTTCTTCCAGCACTTTCTTAATGATGTTAATCAGACTCTTGTTGGATGATTCGGCCAAGCCATTACCTTGAGGGTAATAGGCTGTGGAGTGACCTAAGGTAATGTGGAATTTGTGGCAAAAACTGATCATTTTCTTGGATTTGAAGGCAGCAGCGTTGTCTGTAATGATCTTTTCAGGGCAACCGAATCTGGACAGAATGTTTGTTTCAAGGAATTGGATAATGGTGGAGTCATTGGCTTGCCTACATGGGATTGCTTCAATCCACTTGGTAAAGTAATCTGTGGCTGTTAGAATCCACTTATGCTGGCCAGAAGAGGATGCATGGATTTCTCCAATGAAGTCAAGACCCCATTGTTGAAAAGGCTTCTCGGTTGAAATGGGCTTAAGGGGCAAGGGCAAAAGCTTTCTTTTTCCTTCAAAGATCTGGCACTTATGGCAAGACACCACAAAATTTTTCACATCAGCAAACAGGGAGGGCCAATAGTAACCAGCCCTTAGTATCTTATCAGCAGTGGACCTCCAATATAAATGTCCTCCACAGTCTCCTACATGGAATTCTTTCATGACACTGTCAGTTTCATTCATAGTTAGACAATTCAGCAATATTCCTTCATGATTTTTCCAAAACAGGGCACTATCTAAGACACAAAACTTTGATGCTTTCAACTTTAAAAATCTCTTTTTGGTTTTGGACAACCCTAGAGGAGCACACAAGTTTAACAATATAAAACATATATCAGCATACCATGAGGATTGCAAAAAAGCTTCACTGATCTGTGGAGTCACCAGCTCCTGTTCATTGTCCAGTTCATTATTGTCTAAGGCTTGAAAATTGGTTTCGGACATCAGTTTGGCTAAACCTTGTCCCTTTATGAGCTTGGTGGGTTTTATCTCAATGTCATACTCAAGGATATTGGCAATCCATTTGCCTCTTTTTCCTTCTATTCCCTCTTGAGTTAATATGTCTTTTATAGCAGCATTTGGAACATAAGCAATCACATGTGAATATAAAATGTAAACTTGGAAATCCTTGATGGCCTTAACAAGGGCATAGGCTTGCTTTTCCATTATTTGATATTTCAAGGGTGCATCTCTAAGGGCTCGGCTGAAAAAAGCAATAGGCTTTTCATTTCCTTGATCATCCTTTTGCAAAAGGACAACAGCAATTGTATGTTCAGAAGCGAAAGAAAAAATGATGAAATCTTTATCAAATTGAGGACTTGTGAGGACTGGTGCTTGGGTTAATGTAGTTTTTATGCCCTCAAAGGCTTGCTTGGCTTCTAAGGTCCATTTTACCTTGGAATCCTTCTTTAACATGTTATTCAGCATTCTTGTTAACTCAGCCAAGTTTGGGATAAATATCCTTAGGAAATTGATCTTTCCTAAGAAAGCTTGCAACTCTTTGATGTTTCTTGGATAAGGGATTTGAAGAATGGCTTGGATTCTTTCCGGATCGATTCTAATCCCATCTTTTGAGATGATGTGGCCCAGCAATTTGCCTTCTTCTAGGCCGAATAGAGACTTCTTGGGGTTCAAGGAAATGCCATATTTCCTACAAGTTAGGAACACTTGTCTCAAATGTTTTAGGTGCTCTTGATCAGATTTTGAGAAAGGGGTTAAGTCATCAAGGTAGACCACTAAGAAATCATGGATCTCTTTGGCAAAGGCAATGTCCATTGCCCTTTGAAAATTAGCACCTGCATTCTTAAGTCCGAAAGGCATTTTCACATATTTAAAAGTTCCCCATGGTGTTGTAAAGGCTGTCTTGTCCTGATCATACGGGCAAACTAATATTTGATTGAATCCTGAAAAGCCATCAAGCAAAGAAATTCTTGAAGACCCCACAACCCTTTGTAGAATATGGTCCATCTTTGGCAATGGGTAGTGGTCTTTGAGAGAGGCTTGGTTCAAATTTCTTAAGTCAACACACAATCTAATCTAACCTATTTTCTTCCTTGTGGGCACTAAGTTGGATACCCATTCTGAAAATCTGATTGGTGCAATGATACCTGCTTCAAACATTCTCTTCACTTCTTTCTCAATCAAGGGAAGAAGCACAGGATTGATTCTCCTTAATTTCTGTTTGAAAGGCTTTTGATTTGGTTTCAAAGGGATGGTATGTTGAATGACAGAGGTGTCATAGGACTTGAGGTCCTCAAAACTCCATGCAAATACATCTTGGAACTCTTTAAACAGGTCAACATACTTGGGCTTCTGATCAAGTGGCAAAGACTTGGACAGTTTAATCATTTTGGGCTTCTCTGCTGTCCCAATATTACAGTCTTCCATAGCAGCATTTAAGGGCTGCATCTTTGGTTTCTTAGGGATATCGTTTGCATCAAAGATGTCCTCTAATGGAGTGAGACCAGCAGGCAGAAAATTGTCCTTTAAATCCATCACTTCAGCCTCTGCTTCAGCTATTTCATCCAAGTTCATTTGTTTCAGCTCTTGAATGTTTTTGTCATCAAAAATAGTTGGGTGCAGCATTTGTTTTGCTGCTTCAGTTGTTATGGTCTGCTCATTTTGGTTTACTGCTTGTTGTGGATCATCCATGGCATCCATATCAATGTTTAAGCTTGAAAATTCTTGCTGTAAATTCAAGAAATTGTTAATCTGTGCATTGTTTTCAAACACTTGTCAGCCTTTGACATTGTTAGGGACTGAAGGCCTGTGCTTTATCTCAGTAGTAAAGTGGTGATTGGGCTCAAAAGGAAGCTTGCAAGTGCTAGCAAAAGTAGCTAGGTTGTGTGCATGTAGATTATGGCTTCTTGGAATTTTAGCAAGCTGGGATTCAGTGAAGGTATTGAGTATTGCAGTGGCAACATTCCTATAAGCTCTTAGCCTTCTATAATTAGTGACAAAATTGCCTTTCATTTGCTGTATGATTAGGTCAGAGTCACCTAGAATGGAAACTTTGGCAGCTCCTAGAGATTTGATTAGCTTAAGGCCTAAAAGGAGGGCTTCATACTCCGCCATGTTGTTGGTACATCTGAAGTTTAATCTATAAGCATGACCCTTTGCATGATTGTTTTGTGTATTATGGATCCACACTCCTGCCCCTGCTCCTAGCTTATTAACTGAACCATCAAACTCCAAATACCATAGGATTTCTTGCTCTTGACTAGTATTGAGAGTTTCAACCTTTTTAGGAATGAGCAGATTTGAATTTTATGTTTCGGGAGGTTCTTCTTGTGTGCTGGTTGCATTGATTGTTTTGACAGTTTCTGTTTGTATCCTAAGGGATAAAACTGTTCCCTTAATGCAGAAGTAAAATCAGACCATGAGGAGAAAATCTTACCCACATTTTTACAACTCTGCAATTTGCTCTCCCACCAAATGAGAGTTGTGCTGGATTTTCACCTCATCCTCTACGATTTGCTGAATCATGCAGTAAACCTCAATCTACCTGATCCAATTATTAAGCTTCTCTTTGTTACTTTGTCCATTAAACACGGGAAGATCAAATTTAACATCTAATTTAAAGAAAGGTTTCTTAGATGTGTCCCTGGGATTTCTGGGATTATTTTGGTGAGGGGAAGAAGAACCTTCATTCGTGGGAGGAGAAGGAGGGGGATCTCCTCCCCCATCTCCATGTGCTGAGCCTAGTTCTTCTGCAATTCTTCCCTCTGCTCTCTCCAACTTTAGAACCAATTGACTGACATTCTCTGCCATCGAATAGAAAGTCTTTCTGAAATTGCGCTCCTCTTCAATACAAGATTCCTCTTTAGCCATGTGTCTTCTCTGAGGTGCACGCCCTACCTTTGGATCGAAAGGTTCTATATTCCCTTTACCTCTTTGAAGCCTGCCTCTTATTAGCATGCAAACATGCAATTCACATCTAAAAAGCCCTACTCTGATACCACTTGATCTAGGATGTTTTCGCTTATAGATGTATAGAAAAGAATTACATATAAAATTGCAACTTAACATGAAAATGTGCATATAAGAAAAGAAGAAGTAACCACATAAAAGGCACAAAAGAGGACACTAAGGCTTGATAACGGAGTTCATCCAATTCGGACTACGTCTCTGGGCCCAACTCAACAATGGGGAGGCCTTTCTTATTAAATGGCATGAAAGAACAAAATTACATTCATCAAACTATCACACAAGAGGCTTATACCTCCAATCTGCAAGATGGTTGTGCAACAGATGCCTGAGATGGAGAGGTAAGCAACACCAAAGCGTCCCGCAACAAAGAAAGGGGCTGGAGTATATAAACTATCCAAAACAGACCAACATGTGCTCTCAACCTCCTGCGAAACAGTGTGCTACCACCAAGATTGCCTCCTCCCCTCGCTCTTTCCAACAATCCTCTTTTATAATGGATTCTCGAACATGATCCCATTTAAAGCAGGGCTTTCCTGGTTATCTATGGAGGTTGGTAGCGTGGAATGATTGGCGGGCGCAACTGTTCCTGTAAATGGCCTTCTACCATTTGAAACGATAAAGCTTCATAACCTCGAAAAACACTACAAATCTTCCCAAAAAACCATATACCCGGACCTCAAAATCATTAAATTGGGCTTATTTCCCTATCGGTTCCACGCTGAGGTCGCAAATCGGCATATCGGGGTGTCCCTATCCTGGTTATCGAGAATGTTTGACTGCCGATCGTTGATCGCCAATATCGGCGTTGGTCGATCGCGTCAGCATCCCACACATATATCGCCCCGGGGGTCCGATAGTGGTTCCACCGATCTAATCTGATCGCCGATCACACCCTGCTACTACCAATATTCATATAGGTAAGACCTTCGATTGCGATTGCCTCCGATCCACCGATCCGATCTGATCGGAGATCGGCGATCGAGGGTTCCACTGACAAAAGCTTAAGTCCACCTCTATGAAACCTCCGATTGCGATTTGGCCTTAAAGGCTTAAGACTCATTTTCAAAGGAAATCCTCATTTTCTTAAGGATTGAAGAACCCTTCTTTGTGCAATAACTTCATCATCCAGACTTAGATTGAAGTATCATCGGTGCCGTTGGAATCAAGAAAACGAGACCTCTACGCGATCCTGGGTTGACTTCCTTCCGATTACTTTGATTTTCTGAGTTTTTCCATGCCATTGTATTTGGAGATCCACCCAGATCAATCAAAGAGACCAATGGAGGGGCTAGAATGAAGAACATAAGCCCTACTTCCCTTCCACACTTCCATGGCTTAACCTATGATGATCCTAATACCTTCATGTTTTAATTTTTTGTTGTTTGTAGGACCTATGACTATGCCTATGATGAGCAGAAGTTTAAGTTATTCCCCTCTACCCTTAAAGATGCAGCCTTGTGCTAGTTAATGGGTCTTCCTAGGGGTAGCATCACTACCTGGGCCCAAATGTAATAGACCTTCAAAAGCAAGTACATGGACTACTATAGGTCCAAAGAAACCAAGGAATAAATCTTTAGGATGACACTTGGACCTGATGAATCCCTAGAAGACTATAAGGAGATATTTCAACTCAGTTATAGGAAGAACAACTACACCCTTGATCCTGAATCACTCAAATTAGTTATTCTTTGAGGGATCAGGGAAGATATTTTGCAAACCCTCAACATCTTATTTAGAGGATATATCTATCATTTATCCTATGATGACATTAAAATTGTGTTCAAGAATTAATCTAGGGCTACGAGGAAGAAGGGTAGGGCTAGTCAAGGCTTGGTCAGTTCCTCTCCCTCTACAACATCCATTAAGAATGAGATAGGTAACATGTTTGAGGATTTCAATATTAAAATGTTGCATACCTTTGCAATGCAAATGGATACCATGAAAATCAAAAGAAAGCAAGAGGAAGCAGAAAGGGCACTAGTTATTTTCTTCCCTAGATGCACCAAAAGACATCCTAGCAATGAGTTCCCATTAAATTTCATAGATGTCTGCCTAGTCTATGAATAAAATCATGCAACAGAAAAATCCCTTCTTTGCCAAGACTAAAAGTTATATATCAAGGAGTAGAAGGGGGGGGGGGGTCAGATCAACTTCATTTCATCAATCAAAGAATACTTCAAGGAACTTGGCCATATCAACAAGGCATGCAAGGTGTACACTACTCTTATTATAATCCAAATTAGAATGAACCCTTGCAACCTTGGTACTCTTCCACTCATCCATCCTCGTTCAAACCTCCTTCTTGGCCTTATGCTCCTCCATATCCTCCTCAACTTGTCAACCATCCTTTCCAGCCATATTCACCCAAATATTCTCAATGGGGCAACCCATCACAATGGTGAAGGCCTCAAGTTAACCAACCTCCTACTTTACTACCTCCACCCCAACCTCAACCACATCTCACTCGTCCTACTCCACCAAATCAACCTCAAATTCCTACTCAGCGAAATCCTAACCCGAACAACAAGTAAGCATGTTAACGGGGAAAAGTGTCTACTCAGAACGACCCTATCCCACTAAGGTGTGACAGTGACCTTAGAAACAAACAAGGAAAACTACTTTCGTATTCTTCTTTATGAACTATAAACGAAGAGGAATAGGATGAACCAACCTGTGTCTTGCGCTAGTCCTTTTGATCCAATCTCTCTCCTCTTTGATAGCTTCCAGCTACCTGTTCCCTTACTTGCCCAGCTTCACCAAGTTCCTGTAAGATCACAGAAGAAGAAAACTACACAAAGACATGGATTTATATTCATAAATAGCTTAGGATCAGATTTAAGCTAAACATGCAAATATAACAAACATCAATGAAACACAATCATGTAGGAGAAACTCAAATAATTTTATTGATATAACAAGAAGGTCCAGGAGGAGTTACAACCGATGATTCCTGATCCAGCATCAACCTCCCAGCAAAGGAATCCCCTCTTCACCTTCAACAAAGCATAAATCACCCAATACTCTGATATCTATCTCAAAACCAACAGCAATTCTCTGCAATGTACAAAATTCCAGCCTCTGGATCTCTGGGATGAGGGATCCATATATATATGTATGCAAAGAGGATGAGTCAGCTTATGATCTAACTAGTGGCTTCTCTCTGTCAGTTCTTGCTTCCACTTGGACACTGAGAGCCTCTTACACATCCTCTTGGATTTATATTCATAAATAGCTTAGGATCAGATTTAAGCTAAACATGCAAATATAACAAACATCAATGAAACACAAGCATGTAGGAGAAACTCAAATAGTTTTATTGATATAACAAGAAGGTCCAGGAGGAGTTACAACCGATGATTCTTGATCCAGCATCAACCTCTGAGCAAAGGAATCCCCTCTTCACCTCCAACAAAGCATAAATCACCCAATACTCTGATATCTATCTCAAAACCAACAACAATTCTCTGCAATGTACAAAATTCCAGCCTCTGGATCTCTGGGATGAGGGATCCATATATAGATGTATGCAAAGAGGATGAGTCAGCTTATGATCTGACTAGTGGCTTCTCTCTATCAGTTCTTGCTTCCACTTGGAGACTGAGAGCCTCTTACTCATCCTTGGTCGAACTCAGTGAGGCAAGTGTCATTGGGGAAGATTCTGAAGCTTCCATTGTCTGTCCACCTCGCGGAATGATACTGCCATTTGTCATTTCCCGCTCAACGCACCCTGGTAGTGCATTTAGGTGCGTTGCAACGCACCTAGCTAGTGTACTTGGGTGCTATGCAACACAGCTAGCTAGTGGAGCAGCTGAAATGATCCTGATTTGACTGATTCTGAGCAGTTTCTGGTGGAGAACTTCTGGGAGAAGCTGTAATTTGTTGACCTTGTTCCTTTAGGGGCCGGAACAACACTTTTAGGAACTTAGGATCCCTTGGTTTATGGACATTTCATGCTTAGAGCTGTAAGGCACAAAAATGTCTATAACAGTTGCCCCCTAAAGTATGAGGCCGTTTATCGAGTGAAATGCTTTATTAGGAGGATCCGAAGTTCTTTCAATGCTGGGAGGAGACCTGTAATAAGATACAATACAATACATTATCTTCATACTGTTTTCATGATCTAGCTGAGGCGGGCATTCCCATGCTCAGCTTCATAAATTCATTTTCATGTACATAGGACAGACAATCGTCTGATGGTAGACTGATGATTCTGATAGAGCCATCATCCTTTTGGTAGGATGATTATCTGTGCTGCAATGTTGTACATTTCAATGTCTTTATTTTCCTGAATATATATCGCAGCCCGGATGGATGAAACTAGATCCGGGTTCTTCAATCTCGTCCGATCTTCACTCGAAGTACAAGTCGATCCATGTGAGAAATGTTTTGAAGTCGAACATGGAAAGACATCGCTTGATTACCAGTAAATGATGTAAACTGTTAACAAGCGCGAGAGGAATCACCGATAATGATGATGACCCTCAAGGTACTGCAGTACAATTCACGTGGTGTGAATAAAGGACTTGGCGTCGAACACCACGCAAAATCTTTCGGTCAAAGGTCATTGATGTATACCTGTCGCCGGAAGTGAGAAACTTGCCATTGAGGCATGCAAGCTTCAAAGTACTGAATGGGGTGTTCCTAGATCAACTTCTTGGATAATGAGCTGGTGTCGACAAGAAGCGATCCGTCAAAGGAGGGCCTTAATGAATCCCACATCAATGACATGGAACGGAGCAAATGATTTTGATGGAGGTGAAAACGATCTGATGATATATGGTTCAGGATGGCGGTCATGAAAGAATGAAGTATAATGTATGGTAGTGGATGGGACATGGATGACTTCTCTGGATGACTTCTCTTGAACATGTCGGCGACACTTATGTGATGGACTGGTAGCATTTACCCCAAATGTGGATGGTATGGCGTGACCATGGTGATGTGACCGGTGAATGAAACAACCCAACCCGACTCAGGCACGGAGTAGAAGTGTCATGTTCAAGAGCGACTTGCTACCAATAAAGATTCTTTGAGTTTCTTCCCAATTTTTCCCCAGTCATTGCTGACCAGTACCTCTTTATTTTTGTCAAGCTTGAGGAGGATAACATATGCTTGTTCTATAATTTGCCCTTCGGGCAAACCCATTGCTATGTTTTAACGAGCCTAGCGATAGTGAAACTCGTTCTCGTCTAAAGACAAGTTTGTCGCTATTAATCTTTTTAACGAGTTTAACGACAAAGATAACTCGGTCCTTTTCATTTTTAGAGAGTCTAAAAAGGTACGTAAAGGTAACTCCGAAATTCCTTTTTCGTCATCTAATCCCTTAAGCCCGAAAAAGTATAAAACAATACAGAAGGGATGAATTTTCGATAGTTTTAACGAGCCGAACAAAACAAGCGCTCGATCTTTTTGTGCAATAATCCCTTAGGTCCAAAAAGATTAAAATCTAGAGGGATAGCGCTTCCGGTCGCTTTAACGAGCTGGAAGGCCAAAACTCGGCAATCTTTTCATATTTTACGAGTCAGTTGAAAAGAGCTTAAAGAAGACTCGTCTTTTGAGGAACGAGTGATAAAAATGGGTAGCAGCTGATTCCAGGTAAGGGTTGGAATTTTCCAATCACGGCAGTGTCACAAGGATGGCTAGTGAAATCACTCTTCGCAGCTGTTCCTCAAAATGGGTAAACAATCAAATGGAGGTGAATGATCGGCCAATGGAAAGTGGAGGTGACGGTGCAAACACGACCAAGGCTTTAATGGCTGAAATGCTTCATTCACGGTGGTTATTTACCGGGGAATAGTTCATTTTTTAACGAGCTTAAACGCGGGTGGAAACATTTGCTCATGTCTTATGTTTATTTTTTAACGAGCTTGAACTATGCGCTAAACCTGCTCGATTAACCCAGTCATATGATAAGAATGTCTCATATAAAATATGGTAATTTTTAGAGTTTTACCCTACATCCTTTCTTTATGCAAGTTAGGTGACGACTAATCCTACGAGTTTAAAGGGTTAGAGGTCCTAAAAATTTAAAAAAATAAATAGCCGCCCCTTGCTTGCACTCCAAAAGGTTTGCATGCCCCCAGGTATAAAATATGGTTTCAAAGTTACCCCTCAATTTGCAGACAAAACATTTGTTCTATCAGGAAAGGCCTACCTCTTACAGGTTACCCAAAGATTGTTCTATTCGCGGTGCAAACAAAACACTTCTTCGGTGATGTCTACCAAGATAAACAAAGGCGAGTGACTCAGTTCTGCCAACTCACATAACTTTGACAAGAGAATCTTATTCTAGAATAACCCCTCTTCCACCGACGGACGGGGTACAGACTAGTCATATTCTCCCGCGGAAACCTACCCTATACCCGAAGTTTTCCTGCCGAAGCAGACCAGGACGCATGCCCCCTGGGTTTCAGTCATATCCCTCCGAATTACTCGCGCTCATCGGGAGGACGGATTGGGGATTGAGACATTTCTTGCGTGAAGAGACCATTTAGGGATGGTATATGACTATTTGCTATGCGTGATCCGGGAAATGAAAGCTGGTCCACGAGCTTGACCACTCTTCCTTCGTGCGGAAAACACATTACTCTAAAGAGTGAGGAGACGATGGCTCCCATGCAATAAATATAGTCTCGTCCAAGGAGTAGATTGTAACCTAAGGGTCCTTGAACTACCATTACGTTCATTTGAACCGTCTTCCTTCTCAATGTTATGGGCACATCGGGAAGGATCCCTAAAGGTCGACTGGTTCCTTTATCAAAGCCTGTCAGATTTCTCATCTCAGGCAAAAGCGATGGCGAACCAAGCGCTTTCCAAGCAATAGAGGAAAGGATACTCACAGAAGCCCCCTCATCTATGATGGTACCAGCCATGACCATTCTATATATTTGAACGATAATTCGGAATGGTATGCTTGCTGGTAAACGGGGTCTGCCTAGTTGATTCCAGTCGAAGGAGACAACTAGGTTGCTTGGAGGTGGGACCGAGTAGACGGCCGGGTATGGCTCTGACGAACTTCCCTCCTGCGGTAAGGGAATGGGTAGATTGCCCCCATGTTCGTCGGAGTCTGTGTTGATGAAGAGAATTTGGACGTGTCATCTTTGTTCTCTTCAGTGACTGTATCATCCGAAGATAAAACCTCTGAAGGCAAGACCGGGTCAACTGCCGCCTCGACCTTTTGACTTTCGTCTGGTATGGATTCGGATGGTTTATCTTCAATGATAGGCGCTTCAGCCGACCACTTGAGCGGGCCAGCTAGATTCTCAACTAGCGATGGACTCGCCAAAGTTTTTTATATCCAGGAGGGAGTCGTAACGGTGAAACCGGATGATCATCCAAAACTATTTTCGCTTCGTCTAAGAAGGGACAATGGTGGACAGCATGATTTCCTTCGCACAGTTTGCAAGGAAATCTAGCTTTCCCTTTTTGTCCTGGGGCTTCACTTTCGCTAGTTGATGGTGTGCTTTCAACATGATCATCAGAGGTTGATGACATCGGATTGTGCAAACGAGGAGACCAGTCCCTTAGTATCCGAGGGATGCAAGGACAATCTCTGTGAAGGTGGTCTCCTTTGCAAATGACGCATGGCGATTTAGCCCTGGTCGGTGCAGTGTGTGGATTTTCGTTAGACGACACTCGTTTTTCCCCATTCGCCTTTGGCTCCTTCTTCTTCTTCTCTTTCTTCTTCTTCTCCTTCTTCTCCTTAGGAACTTGACTTTTGGCTTTGCCAGCCCCATCAAACGAAGAGGAAGGAGGAGAGGAAGAATTAGAGGAAGTAGAAGGTCGGTGGGCAACTCTGGACTCGTCTAATTGCTCATTCGATTGTTCAGGAATAGTGGTGTTCTGAATGACATTGGTTGAGAAGAGCCATACTGGCAAGCCAATTGTCAGTCCTGAAAGCGACAATGTGGCCATATGGGGTGCACCAACATCTCCCCAAGAGGAGAAGGGACTAGGATTTCCACCAAGGGGAATTCCTTGGTTGGTAGACTCCATTTTCTCAACCTAAGATCAACGTAGGAAAAGGGTATGAATATTCCGTTTAAAATAAATTTTTAGACGCTTTGACACAACTCGTTTTTTCAATTTTTAAGAGTCGAGAAAAAACAAAAGATGACTCTAGTCTCCTTCGATTTTTAATGAGCCTGAAGTGACAAGTGCTCAGATGGACCTTTTCCGTTAAGGAGTCTGAAAAGGAACGAAAGGGACTGCTCTGGAGATCTAGGTAGAGGGAGTACCAAACCAATCGCAAAACTGCAGAATACTTTTTATGGTACGGCAGTCAATCTTCCCGAATGTTGTGTTCAGTGCATTGCGATCAGTAGGGCGGCCGACACGGCTTCCTATGGATAAAAGGTTTTAAGCCTATAGGGGTCTCCCAATATATACTCGACGGTACGTGGGAGCACAAGTCCGTACTGGCACTTATCGTCTCAAAGTGGAGGAATCACCCAACCATCAGTGAGGACAACAGTTACCAGGCTTTACGACGTCGGAATAGGTCTCTAGCCTAGACCTCTAAATGTTGTGCGTTAAGTTCCAAAGCGTTGTTAGATTCATTCAATTTATTTTAAGTTGATCTTTCTTAGAAGTTTGCCTTTTGGGATCACCACGAGATGTAGATGTAATTCCTAAAATACAATCTAAAGATGATAAGAAAACTTTTATCTCTTTTCAGCAATGAAAATCCTAGCTACAAAGGGAAAAGTAAGACACAATCTTTTCTCAAAGAGCAAAGAGCACACTGTAAATGCACTTTTCCTAAATCAAGCCAAACAGACTGTCAATATGCAAATGCACATGTGCATGTATTTGTTTTCACTTTCTTAATATTGATGCCTAAAAAGAAAGTTGATGTACAAATCTGAATTTGCTTTCAAGCGACTAACACAAACAAGCTTCTTTTCGAAATCAAAAGGTAGAGAAGATTACGACACTTTATGATTTTGAAATAAATACTCGTTTCGACACTAGAAAGTGAAAAATTCAAACCAAAGGCAAAAGTAAAAGCATAATCGACTGTCAACAGCAAATAAACTTTCTCCTAAGATCAAAATCGACACTTACGACAGATCTAAATCAAAGGACGACAGTAAGACTATTCTACTTTTTCAATGGAAAACTGTAAATGATGTAACAAACACACAAAGAAAATCTACAGTCTTTTTGTACAAAGGAGGCGGAATTAAGGCAAAGAAAAGGGGTTTTTAAACAGACACACACTGATCACAGGCTGCAAAAATCAGAGACAAAACTGAAAAAATGAAGCAAAGAACCTCAGCTGCACAAGGCTAGGCTGATCAGCGCACCTGCTACACAGAGAAACTGGATTGCAGCACAGGTAGCCCTCTCGGGAACTGCGTTGAAATGCAGAATCTCTTCACAGATCCTGCGCTGGGGCAGAAACGAGAATTCTATCCAGGTTCTGGGTCACGGTTTGCAGTTTAATCTATGGTTTTTGGCCGAGTAAAAGCAATCAGTAATGCACAATCAGAGGGTAGATTTAAAGGAGGTCTAAGAGCTATCACAAAGGGCAATCAGATCATTTGTGAATCAACTGTTCAAATCATAAACAAATCCAGTGAATGGATTGAAGTAGCAGATGTCTACTTTGCATTTGATAATGGCAAATGCAGTTCGATTGCTACTTCTACGTTTATGAAACAAACAACAAGAGAAACACAAACAAACTAACTAGACACATTCCCCAGCGGAGTCGCCATTTTGTTAACGGGAAAAGTGTCTACTCAGAACGACCCTATCCCACTAAGGTGTGACAGTGACCTTAGAAACAAACAAGGAAAACTACTTTCGTATTCTTCTTTATGAACTATAAACGAAGAGGAATAGGATGAACCAACCTGTGTCTTGCGCTAGTCCTTTTGATCCAATCTCTCTCCTCTTTGACAACTTCCAGCTACCTGCTCCCTTACTTGCCCAGCTTCACCAAGTTCCTGTAAGATCACAGAAGAAGAAAACTACACAAATACATGGATTTATATTCATAAATAGCTTAGGATCAGATTTAAGCTAAACATGCAAATATAACAAACATCAATGAAACACAAGCATGTAGGAGAAAATCAAATAGTTTTATTGATATAAAAAGAAGGTCCAGGAGGAGTTACAATCGATGATTCCTGATCCAGCATCAACCTCCCAGCAAAGGAATCCCCTCTTCACCTCCAACAAATAATAAATCACCCAATACTCTGATATCTATCTCAAAACCAACAGCAATTCTCTGCAATGTACAAAATTCCAGCCTATGGATCTCTGGGATGAGGGATCCATATATAGATGTATGCAAAGAGGATGAGTCAGCTTATGATCTAACTAGTGGCTTCTCTCTGTCAGTTCTTGCTTCCACTTGGAGACTGAGAGCCTCTTACTCATCCTTGGTCGAACTCAGTGAGGCAAGTGTCATTGGGGAAGATTCTGGAAGCTTCCATTGTCTGTCCACCTCGTGGAATGATACTGCCATTTGTCATTTCCCGCTCAACGCACCCTGGTAGTGCATTTAGGTGCGTTGCAACGCACCTAGCTAGTGTACTTGGGTGCTATGCAACGCAGCTAGCTAGTGGAGCAGCTGAAATGATCCTGATTTGACTGATTCTGAGCAGTTTCTGGTGGAGAACTTCTGGGAGAAGTTGTAATTTGTTGACCTTGTTCCTTTAGGGGCCGGAACAACACTTTTAGGGACTTAGGATCCCTTGGTTTATGGACATTTCATGCTTAGAGCTGTAAGGCACAAAAATGTCTATAATTGCCCCCTAAAGTATGAGGCTGTTTATCGGGTGAAATGCTTTATTAGGAGGATCCGAAGTTCTTTCAATGCTGGGAGGAGACCTGTAATAAGATACAATACAATACATTATCTTCATACTGTTTTCATGATCTAGCTGAGGCGGGCATTCCCATGCTCAGCTTTATAAATTCATTTTCATGTACATAGGACAGACAATCGTCTGATGGTAGATTGATGATTCTGATAGAGCCATCATCCTTTTGGTAGGATGATTATCTGTGCTGCAATGTTGTACATTTCAATGTCTTTATTTTCCTGAATATATATCGCAGCCCGGATGGATGAAACTAGATCCGAGGTCTTCAATCTCGTCCGATCTTCACTCGAAGTACAAGTCGATCCATGTGAGAAATGTTTTGAAGTCGAACATGGAAAGACATCGCTTGATTACCAGTCAATGATGTAAACTGTTAACAAGCGCGAGAGGAATCACCGATAATGATGATGACCCTCAAGGTACTGTAGTACAATTCACGTGGTGTGAATAAAGGACTTGGCGTCGAACACCACGCAAAATCTTTCGGTCGAAGGTCATTGATGTATACCTGTCGCTGGAAGTGAGAAACTTGCCATTGAGGCATGCAAGCTTCAAAGTACTGAATGGGGTGTTCCTAGATCAACTTCTTGGATAATGAGCTGGTGTCGACAAGAAGCGATCCGTCAAAGGAGGGCCTTAATGAATCCCACATCAATGACACGGAACGGAGCAAATTATTTTGATGGAGGTGAAAACGATCTGATGATATATGGTTCAGGATGGCGGTCATGAAAGAATGAAGTATAATGTATGGTAGTGGATGGGACACGGATGACTTCTCTGGATGACTTCTCTTGAACATGTCGGCGACACTTATGTGATGGACTGGTAGCATTTACCCCAAATGTGGATGGTATGGCGTGACCATGGTGATGTGACCGGTGAATGAAACAACCCAACCCGACTCAGGCACGGAGTGGAAGTGTCATGTTCAAGAGCGACTTGCTACCAATAAAGATTCTTTGAGTTTCTTCCGAATTTTTCCCCAGTCATTGCTGACCAGTACCTCTTTATTTTTGTCAAGCTTGAGGAGGATAACATATGCTTGTTCTATAATTTTCCCTTTGGGCAAACCCATCGCTATGTTTTAACGAGCCTAGCGATAGTGAAACTCATTCTCGTCTAAAGACAAGTTTGTCGCTATTAATCTTTTTAACGATTTTAACGACAAAGATAACTCGGTCCTTTTCATTTTTAGAGAGTCTGAAAAGGTACATAAAGGTAACTCCAAAATTCCTTTTTCGTCATCTAATCCCTTAAGCCCAAAAAAGTATAAAACAATACAGAAGGGATGAATTTTCGATAGTTTTAACGAGCTGAACAAAACAAGCGCTCGATCTTTTTGTGCAATAATCCCTCAGGTCCAAAAAGATTAAAATCTAGAGGAGGGATAGCGCTTCCGGTTGCTTTAACGAGCTGGAAGGCCAAAACTCGGCAATCTTTTCATATTTTACGAGTCAGTTGAAAAGAGCTTAAAGAAGACTCGTCTTTTGAGGAACGAGTGATAAAAATGGGTAGCAGCTGATTCCAGGTAAGGGTTGGAATTTTCCAATCACGGCAGTGTCACAAGGATGGCTAGTGAAATCACTCTTCGCAGTTGTTCCTCAAAATGGGTAAACAATCAAATGGAGGTGAATGATCGGCCAATTGAAAGTGGAGGTGACGGTGCAAACACGACCAAGGCTTTAATGGCTGAAATGCTTCATTCACGGTGGTTATTTACCGGGGAATAGTTCATTTTTTAACGAGCTTAAACGCGGGTGGAAACATTTGCTAATGTCTTATGTTTATTTTTTAACGAGCTTGAACTATGCGCTAAACCTGCTCGATTAATCCAGTGATATGATAAGAATGTCTCATATAAAATATGGCAATTTTTAGAGTTTTGCCCCACATCCTTTCTTTATGCAAGTTAGGTGACGACTAATCCTATGAGTTTAAAGGGTTAGAGGTCCTAAAAATTTAAAAAAATAAATAGCCACCCCTTGCTTTCACTCCAAAAGGTTTGCATGCCCCCGGGTATAAAATATGGTTTCAAAGTTACCCCTCAATTTGTAGAGAAAACATTTGTTCTATCAGGAAAGGCCTACCTCTTATAGGTTACCCAAAGATTGTTCTATTCGTGGTGTAAACAAAACACTTCTTCGGCGATGTCTACCAAGATAAACAAAGGCGAGTGACTCAGTTCTGCCAACTCACATAACTTTGACAAGAGAATCTTATTCTAGAATAACCCCTCTTCCACCGACGGACGGGGTACAGACTAGTCATATTCTCCCGCGGAAACCTACCCTATACCCGAATTTTTCCTACCGAAGCAGACCAGGACGCATGCCCCCTCGGTTTCAGTCATATCCCTCCGAATTACTCGCGCTCATCGGGAGGACGGACTGGGGATTGAGACATTTCTTGCGTGAAGAGACCATTTAGGGATGGTATATGACTATTTGCTATGTGTGATACGGGAAATGAAAGCTGGTCCACGAGCTTGACCACTCTTCCTTCGTGCGAAAAACACATTACTCTAAAGAGTGAGGAGACGATGGCTCCCATGCAATAAATATAGTCTCGTCCAAGGAGTAGATTGTAATCTAAGGGTCCTTGAACTACCATTACGTTCATTTGAACTGTCTTCCTTCTCAATGTTATGGGCACATCGGGAAGGATCCCTAAAGGTCGACTGGTTCCTTTATCAAAGCCTGTTAGATTTCTCATCTCAGGCAAAAGCGATGGCGAACCAAGCGCTTTCCAAGCAATAGAGGAAAGGATACTCACAGAAGCCCCCTCATCTATGATGGTACCAGCCATGACCATTCTATATATTTGAACGATAATTCGGAATGGTATGCTTGCTGGTAAACGGGGTCTGCCTAGTTGATTCCAGTCGAAGGAGACAACTAGGTTGCTTGGAGGTGGGACTGAGTAGACGGCTGGGTATGGCTCTGACGAACTTCCCTCCTGCGGTAAGGGAATGGGTAGATTTCCCCCATGTTCGTCGGAGTTTGTGTTGATGAAGAGAATTTGGACGGTGTCATCTTTGTTCTCTTCAGTGACTGTATCATCCGAAGATAAAACCTCTGAAGACAAGACCGGGTCAACTGCCGCCTTGACCTTTTGACTTGCGTCTAGTATGGATTCGGATGGTTTATCTTCAATGGTAGGTGCTTCAGCTGACCACTTGAGTGGGCCAGCTAGATTCTCAACTAGCGACGGACTCAGCAAGAGTTTTTTATATCTAGGAGGGAGTCGTAACGGTGAAACCGGACGATCATCCAAAACTCTTTTCGCTTCGTCTAAGAATGGACAACGGTGGACGGCATGATTGCCTTCGCACAGTTTGCAAGGAAATCTAGCTTTCCCTTTTTGTCCTGGGGCTTCACTTTCACTAGTTGACGGTGTGCTTTCAACATGATCATCAGAGGTTGATGACACCGGATTGTGCAAACGAGGAGACCAGTCCCTTAGTATCCGAGGGATGCAAGGACAATCTCTGTGAAAGTGGTCTCCTTTGCAAATGACGCATGGTGATTTAGGCCTGGTCGGTGCAGTGTGTGGATTTTCGTTAGACGACACTCGTTTTTCCCCATTTGCCTTTGGCTCCTTCTTCTTCTTCTCTTTCTTCTTCTTCTCCTTCTTCTCCTTAGGAACTTGACTTTTGGCTTTGCCAGCCCCATCAAGCGAAGAGGAAGGAGGAGAGGAAGAATTAGAGGAAGTAGAAGGTCGGTGGGAAACTCTGGACTCGTCTAATTGCTGATTCGATTGTTCAGGAATAGTGGTGTTCTGAATGACATTGGTTGAGAAGAGCCATACTGGCAAGCCAATTGTCAGTCCTGGAAGCGACAATGTGGCCATATGGGGTGCACCAACATCTCCCCAAGAGGAGAAGGGACTAGGATTTCCACCAAGGGGAATTCCTTGGTTGGTAGACTCCATTTTCTCAACCTAAGATCAACGTAGGAAAAGGGTATGAATATTCCGTTTAAAATAAATTTTTAGACGCTTTGACACAACTCGTTTTTTCAATTTTTAAGAGTCGAGAAAAAACAAAAGATGACTCTAGTCTCCTTCGATTTTTAATGAGCCTGAAGTGACAAGTGCTCAGATGGACCTTTTCCGTTAAGGAGTCTGAAAAGGAACGAAAGGGACTGCTCTGGAGATCTAGGTAGAGGGAGTACCAAACCAATCGCAAAACTACAGAATACTTTTTATGGTACGGCAGTCAATCTTCTCGAATGCTGTGTTCGGTGCATTGTGATCAGTAGGGCGGCCGACACAGCTTCCTATGGATAAAAGGTTTTAAGCCTATAGGGGTCTCCCAATATATACTCGACGGTACGTGGGAGCACAAGTCCGTACTGGCACTTATCGTCTCAAAGTGGAGGAATCACCCAACCATCAATGAGGACAACAGTTACCAGGCTTTACGACGCCGGAATACGTCTCTAGCCTAGACCTCTAAATGTTGTGCGTTAAGTTCCAAAGCGTTGTTAGATTCATTCAATTTATTTTAAGTTGATCTTTCTTAGAAGTTTGCCTTTTGGGATCACCACGAGATGTAGATGTAACTCCTAAAATTCAGTCTAAAGATGATAAGCAAACTTTTATCTCTTTTCAGCAATGAAAATCCTAGCTACAAAGGGAAAAGTAAGACACAATCTTTTCTCAAAGAGAAAAGAGCACACTGTAAATGCACTTTTCCTAAATCAGGCCAAACAGACTGTCAATATGCAAATGCACATGCGCATGTATTTGTTTTCACTTTCTTAATATTGATGCCTAAAAAGAAAGTTGATGTACAAATCTGAATTTGCTTTCAAGCGACTAACACAAACAAGCTTCTTTTCGAAATCAAAAGGTAGAGAAGATTACGACACTTTATGATTTTGAAATAAATACTCGTTTCGACACTAGAAAGTGACAAATTCAAACCAAAGGAAAAAGTAAAAGCATAATCGACTGTCAACAGCAAATAAACTTTCTCCTAAGATCAAAATCGACACTTACGACAGATCTAAATCAAAGGACGACAGTAAGACTATTCTACTTTTTCAATGGAAAACTGTAAATGATGTAACAAACACACATAGAACATCTACAGTCTTTTTGTACAAAGGAGGCGGAATTAAGGCAAAGAAAAGGGGTTTTTAAACAGACACACACTGATCACAGGCTGTAAAAATCAGAGACAAAACTGAAAAAATGAAGCAAAGAACCTCAGTTGCACAAGGCTAGGCTGATCAGCGCACCTGCTACACAGAGAAACTGGATTGCAGTGCAGGTAGCCCTCTCGGGAACTGCGTTGAAATGCAGAATCTCTTCACAGAGCCTGCACTGGGGCAGAAACGAGAATTCTATCTGGGTTCTGGGTCACGGTTTGTAGTTTAATCTATGGTTTTTGGCCGAGTAAAAGCAATCAGTAATGCACAATCAGAGGGTAGATTTAAAGGAGGTCTAAGAGCTATCGCAAAGGGAAATCAGATTATTTGTGAATCAACTGTTCAAATCATAAACAAATCCAGTGAATGGATTGAAGTAGCAGATGTCTACTTTGCATTTGATAATGGCAAATGCAGTTCGATTGCTACTTCTACGTTTATGAAACAAACAACAAGAGAAACACAAACAAACTAACTAGACACGTTCCCCAGCGGAGTCGCCATTTTGTTAATGGGAAAAGTGTCTACTCAGAACAACCCTATCCCACTAAGGTGTGACAGTGACCTTAGAAACAAACAAGGAAAACTACTTTCGTATTCTTCTTTATGAACTATAAACGAAGAGGAATAGGATGAACCAACCTGTGTCTTGCGCTAGTCCTTTTGATCCAATCTCTCTCCTCTTTGACAACTTCCAACTACCTGCTCCCTTACTTGCCCAGCTTCACCAAGTTCCTGTAAGATCACAGAAGAAGAAAACTACACAAAGACATGGATTTATATTCATAAATAGCTTAGGATCAGATTTAAGCTAAACATGCAAATATAACAAACATCAATGAAACACAAGCATGTAGGAGAAACTCAAATAGTTTTATTGATATAACAAGAAGGTCCAGGAGGAGTTACAACCGATGATTCCTGATCCAGCATCAACCTCCCAGCAAAGGAATCCCCTCTTCACCTCCAACAAAGCATAAATCACCCAATACTCTGATATCTATCTCAAAACCAACATCAATTCTCTGCAATGTACAAAATTCCAGCCTCTGGATCTCTGGGATGGGGGATCCATATATAGATGTATGCAAAGAGGACGAGTCAGCTTATGATCTGACTAGTGGCTTCTCTCTGTTAGTTCTTGCTTCCACTTGGAGACTGAGAGCCTCTTACTCATCCTTGGTCGAACTCAATGAGGCAAGTGTCATTGGGGAAGATTCTGGAAGCTTCCATTGTCTGTCCACCTCGCGGAATGATACTGCCATTTGTCATTTCCCGCTCAACGCACCCTGGTAGTGCATTTAGGTGCATTGCAACGCACCTAGCTAGTGTACTTGGGTGCTATGCAACACAGCTAGCTAGTGGAGCAGCTGAAATGATCCTTATTTGACTGATTCTGAGCAGTTTTTGGTGGAGAACTTCTGGGAGAAGCTGTAATTTGTTGACCTTGTTCCTTTAAGGGCCGGAACAACACTTTTAGGGACTTAGGATCCCTTGGTTTATGGACATTTCATGCTTAGAGTTGTAAGGCACAAAAATGTCTATAACAAAGCAGAGCAGGTCTATAGTGGAGAGACATCTTATCCTGCTTATGCTATGGAAATACCGGAGCTCAACCTTCGGTCTGGGAGAGTGATTCAAGATAACCACCCACCTTATCCACTTGAACAGGTTGAAGAAGAGAAGAAATAGAGTTCTCCTCAAGTAAATCCAACTCCTTTTCCTGAGAGGTTGATCCACCCTAGCCAACACACCCCAAAATAGGTTGAACTTCTGGGAGAATTGAAGAATTTGTGTGTTAAAATACCCCTTCTCCAGGCTATTAAATATGTTCCCATATATAATAATCTCATCAAAGAGAAATGCTTTAAAAATCCTGGGAGAAGAAAAAGAGACACCCCGAGCATAAATGTTGTTTGGAAATTATCTGATTTGATGCTTCGGAGGGTAATATTCCTGAAATGTCTAGAGCCTGGAAGCCCTATAATAGATGTTCACATTGATGGCATTATAGTCCCTAACACCCTAATTAACCTTGGGGTTGCAATCAATGTGATGACTAAGGAAACTCTGCTAAAGATAAACCTCCAAGGGGATTTAAGAAATACCACCACAGTGCTGCATCTTGCAAACATATCCACAATAGCTCCTGAGGGAGTTGTTGAATATGTTATGGTCTCCATTGACTCTTGGGAGTATCCTACTGATTTCCTGGTTCTCCAACCCAAAACCAAGTTTAATGGTTATCCTCTCATCTTGGGAAGGCCATGGTTAGCCACTGTTGATTCTTACATTAGTTGTAGGGTTGGGAACATGACCATTAAGAATGGACATTTTTCTAAACAATTGGTATTGTATCCTCCTGCTCAGCCTTCTATTGAGCATGACTTACCCTTGTGGTTAGAAGAGGAGGAAGAATATGAATTGTATCACACCACCCCCCCACCCAATGAAGATGATCTCATTAACCATATCCTTCATAATAAACCTCCACTCCCATACCAATTGATGAGTTGATGAAAGAATATGGGAGTAATCCTTGGGCTGACTTATGTGCTATTGACTCAAGTCTAGACCATGTCAATATTGTAGAGTTTGGCCCATATAGAATCTTAAGGATCAACCATTCTCTCTCGACCAAACAAGAAGAACAATTGTGCAAAGTGTTGAGGCAAAACCTGGATTCTTTTGCTTGGGACTATAAGGAAATTAAAGGTGTGCATCCCTCAGTTTGTACTCACGATATTTACATTAAGGAGGGATGCAAACCTTTGCACCAACCCCAGAGGAGTATGAACCTAGCTCTTAAGGACATTGTGAAAGGAGAACTACAAAAGCTACTGGTTGCAGGATTCATATACCCCATTTCATATTGTGAGTGGGTGTCACCTCTTGTGTTAGTTCCTAAGAAGAATGGGAAGTGGAGAATCTGTGTGAATCACCGGGAACTCAACAAGGCTACAAATAAGGACCATTTTCCTTTTCCCTTCATTGACCAAGTCCTAGATGGACCTACAAGGAAGAAATTATTCTCCTTCCTTGATAGGTTTATTGGATACAATCAAATGCAGACCAACCCCAAAGACCAAGATAAGACCACATTCACATGTCCTTGGGGTACCTTTTCTTATAGATTTCTTCCATTTGGTTTGTGCAATTCCCCTGCTACTTTCTAGAGGGAAGTTTTGAGTATTTTTGCTGAATTGGTTCATGACTCTGTTGAAATATACATGGATTATTTCACTCCTTATGGATGTGACTTCCATGAAGTTGTCTCCAATCTATGCAAGGTTTTGAATAAATGCATTGAAATGAATCTCTCTCTAAGCCCTGAGAAATGTGAGTTCTTGATGAATGAGGGGACTTTCCTTGGCCATTCCATATCCAAGGAAGGGATACAGGTAGACCCAAACAAAATTTCCATCATCAAAAGGGTCCCTACCCCTCAGAAGCAAAGAGATGTTAGGAGCTTCTTGGGACTAGCTGGGTATTATAGGATATTCATCCAAGACTTTAGTAAAGTGGCTTCACCTTTTTTTGGTTTACTGGCCAAAGATTTAGATTTCTATTGGACCAACAGTTGTCAAGAGGCCCTTGAAGTGTTGAAAGAAAAGTTGACCACTGCACCCATCCTAAGAGGTCCCAACTGGGCATTGCCTTTCCATATCCATACTGATGCATTAGATAAATTTGTGGGGGGAGCCTTGGTATAAGTAGAGGGTAAGTTTCCTTATGTTATTTACTTCATTAGTAATAATTTGTCTAAAGTTTAGCTGGATTACATTGTCAATGACAAAGAGCTCTTAGATGTAGTACATTCTTTAAACAAATTTAGGCATTGTATTACTAGGTACCAAACTTTTGTTCATGTTCATCATGCATCCATTAAATATTTGATGAACAAACCTGATGTTAATGCTAGGATAATTGGTGGTTGTTATTGTTACAACAGTTTGATTTGACTATTATTGACAAACCAAGGAAAGAAAATGTGGTTGCAGATTTTTTGTCCAGGTTAATCTTGCCTGCAGGAAATGAAGAGATGGCGGATGATCAATTGCCATATGAGCACCTCTTTGCCATCTCGGTGCTTTCTCCTTGGTTTTTTGGCATAGAAAACTACTTGGTTTCTAAGATGTTCCCTCCTAATCTATCATCCAGGGATAAAACCAAGATTGTAGGAAAAACTCTCCTTTCACTTGGATTGGGGGCAATCTTTTTAGATTGGGACCAGATCAAATCTTAAGGAGATGTGTAAGGGAAGAGGAGGTCTTTGACATCCTCTTAGCATGTCATGATGGTTCTTGCAGAAGTCATTTGCTGCAAAAATGAAATCCTTTAAAGTTTTACAGGTTGGTTACTATTGGCCCACTTTACATCAAGATGCAAGGAGATATACCAATAGATGTGATCAGTGCCAAAGGATGGGAAAACCCACACCCAGGGATGAAATTCCCCTACAACCTCAAGTGGCCTTAGAGTCATTTAACAAGTGGGGCATGGATTTCATTAGGCCAATTGATCCACCATCACAATAGAAAAATTACATCATTGTGTGCACTGATTACTTGACAAAGTGGGTTGAGAAAAGGCAGTCAAAGAAACAACTAAGTATAAAGTGGAAGGATTTTTAAGAGAAAACATCTTCTACAAGTTTGGGTATCTAAGGGAGGTAGTCATTGATCAAGGAGCACAATTCACATCCAATTCGATTGAGTATCTCATGAGGCATCATCATATCAAGCACAAGACATCTACTGCCTATAATCCTCAATTAAATGGGCAAGTATAGGTCACAAACAAAGCATTGGAGAGCATCCTTACCAAGGTTGTTAGCAGCAGTAGGAAATATTAGGCAGAGAGACTAGTAGAGGCCACTTAGGCCTACAATACCACTTCGAAAACCACCAATCAATTCACTCCATATGATTTTGTTTATGGGAAGAAAGATTCACTTTCTATTGAGTTTCAGTATAACACTTTGAGAATGGTAGCTTAGTTGGACTTAGATGTCACCACAACACAAGAAGAAAGGTTGACCCAACTGAATGGCTTAGATGATTTCAAAATGCAAGATCTCTTACACACTGAAGTCATATAGTTGCAAAGGAAGGTCTAGCATGACAAGCATATCAAGGAAAATACTTTTCAATAAGGGGATTGGGCCCTATTATATGATTTTAGGTTCAAATATTTTAAAGGGAAGCTAATGACAATATGCTTGGGTCCATACCTAGTGGAAGAGTGTCATGAAAATGGGTCTATCTAGATCAAAACCATTGATGAGGAAGGAATTCCCTTGCTTGTAAATGGTTATAGGTTGAATTTATATAGAAGACCTTTATCCAAGGGGCAATTTATCAATTTAGTCAGTAAAGAATTAGGAGTTTCATAGCTTCCAATCCACAACATTCCTAGAAATTTGAAAAAAAAAAACATAAAATAAAATGCGTGGATGAAAACCTCTATGAGTCATCTGAGGCCAAATCCAGGGTTGAAAACCTCTCTGAGGTAGCCCAGGAAAAAAAAAAAGAAAAAAAAGAGATAAAAATGATAAATATCCCTAGGTGAAAACCTTTCTCGAGGGACCTAGATAAGGCATGCAGGTTGAAAACCTCCTTTGAGGTAGCCTGTGTGTCTCAATAAAAAGAGGAAAAAATAAAAAGAAAAAAGAGAAAAGAAAAGGAGAACAAGGAAGAAGCTTATATCATATTTGCTAACATTTCTTTTGTTTTGCATAATTGTACACAGTGGCAGATTTCATGGCTACAGGCCAAGAACTACAAGTTATCATCCATTCCTCCATCCACACACCTCATATCTATCCTCTCCATTCATATTACTATCTCTCTCCACCATCCCATCATCAAGAAATCCAAATTTCACCACCTCTCTATATATTTTTCTTTTGTAGATTCAACATCTCATGTAATTTTCTAAAACACAAGACAAGAATCTACTCTACTATTTACAGTGGAAACCAATAATGATCGATGAAAACAATAATCAGAAAGAGGAAGAATATCAATCACTCATAACAAAATATTTTTCTGGGGAAATAAACTACTCAAAACCCCGACTATCTATATTGCATTAACCAGAAGATTTGAGAAGAAAATACAATGCTTGTTCACACTAGAAAAATCTTGGCACAAGTATGATCTAACTCTCTGCCTCACAAGCCTACTCTAGCCAACACTTAGCCAATTGTTTTGCCTGCCAAGCCCCTACTTCCTTGCGCTCTTTGTCAAAGAATCTGGATGAATACAATATGCCATGCTCAACCTTGATCTCAACCTACACAAGTATTTCCTATCCTCTACCTGACTGGCTTCCTTTGGCCAATACTTAGCCAAATTCCTAGCCTTTAAGCTCCTACTTCCTTTCCCAATTCTTGAGAGAATTAGCTCGTATTTAAATGGAAATCCTCACTCCATAACTACACAGTTCAAACATAGAACCTCAATTGATTGCATGCACTATCTGTAAAATTCAAAAAATTATACAACTGATAGTACACTGCCCCTGAACTCTAATCTCAATTGGGTCTTCCTCTGAACTGACACGCATGAGTTATTTATGAGTGAATCTTCAGTTAACTGGTGGAGCAGTGAAGCTACTCTAGTGCTTTTCCCCACTACTAGACCTCCTACTAGTTCCTCCAACAGTTAGAACTAGTTTAACTGACTATAACTCAGTTAGACCGAGTTATCTAATTACAACTCAAAAGAACTCAACCCAGACCCCTAAAATTTAGGGATCACTCTACATGACTCTAGATAGACTTCCAACTCGAATTTCCTAATCCAACTAATTCAACTTAACTTAGTTAACTATTACAAGTTGCTATGAGAATAGAATTACAATTTAATTCCTAATTTAATTCAAGGACAAATTAAATTAGAATTTCTAGATGTTATTTTTAACATTTCTTGTTGTTCTTTTCAACACTTCCTCTCAACAAGATAGGAATTCAACTCTATCCTGATACAGTACCTTTGGAATGTTCTGCATGCAATACTTCTCTCTATTGTTGTTGCTACTGCTATTATCACACAGGTTGTCCCTTGGCTCCTTAAGGGATACGGCCGAGGTAACCACAAACCAATATTTGGACTACAGGTCCTAGCCTACCTGCAGTCAGAGAGGGCTCCCTCTTTATAATATAGCTTTGTTTAAGGGTGATTTTAGGCTAGTTATGATGTACTTGGGTTTTGTTTGAAATTTGGTGGGATGGATGATGATTCAGACAGAGTTGGCCTGCATAGTGGGAGAAGTTTAGACCATTGGGCACGGAGTCAAGGATTAAGGCTGCTGGTGCATTTTTTTGGTCACAAGAGGAACTACAGAGCATTATAGTTTAAACAAGGAACAATATCAAATCTGGAATAAGGATGAAATGGATGTCAGGGAATGAAAGATAGCTAAGCAGTTTTCATTATGCTAACAGAGGGAAGGCAAGTGAACATTATATAGGAGCAATCAAGGATTCCTAAATAACAGTCATATATGAAAGAACTACTGTAAATATGAGCAAAGAAGTATTCATATTTAGGACTAATTCAGAGGAAAACATGGAGAAATAATAGGAATTGAGAACAGAGTACAACTAAGCAACATCTGGACTATTCTTTCTTCCTGCAATTTAGATCATGACATATAGATGATATAGCATACATAGAAATAGAAAACAAGGGAGAAAGACTTATTGTTCCATGAAGAAAGCATTAGAATTCTGCAATCAGATCTTTAGCCATCAAATCCACAAAGAGACAGTCCATAAGCCAACATTCCAGCAATCTTTGTTCATTAAATCTCTCGAAGTATACAACACAAGTCCAGAAAGAGGATTATCAACCAACCAACCCTTAATACATTGCTTAGGGTGGTATTTATAGGAAAAATATCTACAAAACAGATCTGAAGGAAGATCTGGGGAAATAACTGTGATTACCCTAACTTGTCCTGAAATAAATGAAAAAATATCTATCTAATGTTGCGCTGGAGGCAGCTGCCTCAAAAATGAGTTAATATGATGTCCTTTGAGCTTTGTGCTGTTCATTTGGTCATAACTGTGCTTTGGAACTTGAAGCGCTGCTCTCATGTGTCTTTCATATTGCATTGATATGTTCTGGTGAGCCTTAAATGGCTTTTACTACTCCTTTGACTTGGATGGAGGCCTATTTTTGTCTATCTGCCTTGGAAATAAAGATTTCCACTGAAAAACATTAACTGATACTCTCTGTCGTAACTCTGATACACTTTAACTTGAATCGGGCCACTTTCCTCCCACTGATACTCTTTAACTGTCAAATCACCCCTTTTCTACTGCTTTATGGCAAAAAATAGCTGTGGTGGCACCTCTGCGGGCTTTTGATGACTATCGGCGCTTGGCCGATCAAAATCTGATCAAAAAGGAAGAATTACTGCAAAAAAGGCGGAGATTTTGCAAAAACATGACTGTGCTAAGGCCATGCTCGTTTTCCGGAGCAAAGCTAGGCTTGGAGCGATCAAAATGATTGGAGAATGCCATGCTGCCTTTGTTCTGGAGTTGCGCGTGGGCGCCGAACAGAAATCATGAAGAAAAATCATTTTTCCGTTATAAGGCAAAAAACCACTTTAAACGCGAAATTTTGTGAAAAACAAGGCGGGAGTGATCACCGTAGCAGAGAATTAATCTGGGCCGTTGGATCGCGCGAAGGCAGATCCAATGGTTGGCGCGCAATCGGTGATCAGCGATCGGCGGATCTCCAAACCACAAGGCTTCCGAAATGCGATGAAGCTTGCGGACCCGATATGCTATAGGCTCTCTTTTATGGATTTCGGGTTCGGCCCATCGGCGATCCCTTATCGGCGGATTTTAATGAAAATGGGTCATCGGACCCGAAATGCCCTTCAAAACTGCTCTTTAAAATTTTCGGATTCGGAATACGGGGCGTACAGTACCAACCCCTTTCGGACCCGATGCATATTAAACTCCATTCTAAAATACTTCGGCTCCGGCCAGTCGGAGCTTTCCCACCTAGCTGTACTAAAGGCTCCATTCGGACCCCAAACTTTATATGCTGCACTTTATTTTATTTCAGCTCCGGAATATCGGAGCTATATATGGGGTTGCGACTTAATGAGGACCGTTGATCTGAGGGCCCGAATGGGCGGCTGCGATTAAATTGGCATTTCGCTATCGGTGGGGACATGGGGGCAGGACTTTATATAATTGCGATCGCCGAAATGGGGCGATTGCCGATAAGATCTGGGCCGTTAGATCTGAGGATTGATCGGATGGCAGCGAAATAGTGATGTGATAAGGCTTGCGATAAAACATAGGTTTTGCGAAAAACCTAAGCTTTGCGTTAAAATTGAAATATGCGGAGATATATGAAAAGGGAGCTTGTGATAAGGAAGCATTTGCGATGCGATATGCCTTCGGGTGCGATAGCGATATCGCATCGGAGGAATGGGAGAATGGTGTGATATATGTAAAGGGCCAATACTGCTACCACCTCCGACAGCGATATCGCGTCAGAGGGGGGGAATTCCAATCGGAGGAGGGTTTTTATAATAAAGAGGGGCTTTTAAATGATCGGAAGGGTCCGATAACATAAAAAGAGGGTTGTTAATGCTTTTTGGAAGGGGTCCAAAAGTATGAAAAGAGGGTTTTATGAAATGATAAAGGGGTATTATACATAGGAATGAGTCCTAAATGCATTGGAAGATGGTTTGATGAAGATAAAGAGGGTTCTTACTAAGTTTCAAGCAAACTTAGTAATTCCCAAGGAAATATTTATGGTTATTTTTCAACCAGAGGGAGGGGATATGTATATAAAAGGGATTTATAACATATTTTAGTAGGGGAAGGGGAAATAGATGGGGATTTACATAATAATGTTAGAAGTTAATATGAATTTTGATCAGAAAGAACCAAGGATAGAAATCTTAGGCTATAAAAGGGGAAATAGGACTTTATAAGAAATATAAGCATCCTTAAGCAAAGTAGAGCTTTACTTAGGCAATATTTATGGAATATGATGAATTTTAAAGATATCAAGCATATCTTAACATCTTTAGGGGAAGTTAGTGAATGATTTGAGGGAAAGGAAGAAGGGGAAGTTAGACATGCCTCGCTTGAGCTGCTTCAAATGGATTTTTGCCTTGCAATTGTGATTTGAATAGATTTAACACTTGAAAACTTGAAATGGATCACAATTCATCATTCTGCCACCTCATAACTACCTACCCGGCCTACTTAGCCTAACATTTTTTCTTCTTTTGGTTTGGGTGCACTTAGACTAGCAAACCCAGCTTTTCAACTTTTCTTTTGGCTATCCTCCTATCTAACTCTACCCTTATTTCTGCCAGGGGCTCAGATTAAGCTATTGAGCACCCTTGTTTCTCTACCTATCTAATGATCTGCCAAGATTAAACAGTTTGGACAGATATTTATTCGCTATCTCTACAACAAGAAATTTAAACCTAGGGAAGCCAAGATTAAGCTGTTTGGCCTTCCCTTAACTGTGAAACTCTTCAAAAATGGAATGGTTCTTCAAAAATGGAATATAGTAGTGGCATTTGAGCTAGCAAAATTTCCTGGCCTTTTGTTTGGGGTTCATTTCATTTATTTTTCTCTTTGGCCAATTGATTCTTTTTACCCTTTGATTATTCTTTTAGGGAATACCCTTTTTACATTTTTTAAATTTTCTGAATTTTCTAGGAAATATGGAACCTTTGCAGCATGGAAAGAATGACATATTTGGCATGTAAAACAGTCAATCATGAAATATGAAACCTATTGTAATAGGAGGCTAACAGTGGCTCCACTTGGGGATGGCTTTTCCAGATGAAAAGCCAAGAACAGTAGGTCAGAATGCCTTGGTCTTCAATTGTTGCTGTAATCTGAAAACTTCCTTCTTCTTAATGCTTTTGACTGAATTCTTATAAGCTGTTATGCAGTATTACTTTGAGCTGATTTGTAGAAAAATTACAGCTCTGCTTCTTGCCTTTTGGGTGCTTGTAAACCTATTCAAATCTACTTGAGCACTTCTTTGAAATTAATTCAAAAACAAAGATCTGAATAGTGCATTTGCTTTGATCCTTCCTTCAAAATTTGCTGCATTACTCCCTTTTATCGGCCTGTTATGAAACAAAGTGTTGATAATATAAAATATTAATGTACAAATATAGCGTTGAGTTATATACATTAAAAGGGAACATGATAGTGCTTTAGAATTCGGCCATTGACAGGGCCTTCTTCAGCTTCTGTGCCATCCAAACTTTTCAGAAAATATGTATTATTGCCTTACACAGCTTGAATAATAAAGGGGCCTTTCCACAGGGAGTCGAATTTGTCATGCTTTCCTTTGTCCTCTCTTCTTGAATCCCATCTTAAAACTTTGTTGCCGATGAGAAAATCTTCGGCCTTGGTTCTTCTATCAAACATTTTATTTAGCCTTTCTTGAAAAATCTGACTTCTGTGGTAAACTTGCTCTCTTGTCTACTGCAAATGAATGGTTTGGTTTATTCTCCTTTGTATATCATTTGGCTCAGCTTGAATCTCTTGCAGCAGCTTGATGATAGGAATGCCCAAAGATGAAGGAAATCTGGCCTCCATGCCATATACTAGCTCATATGGGCTCATTCCAATGGATCTCTTGGTTGACAATCTGTCTGCCCATAGGGCATTTACAAGCTTTTTGTGCCAGTTCTTCTTGTTTTCTTCCAGCACTTTCTTAATGATGTTAATCAGACTCTTGTTGGATGATTCGGCCAAGCCATTACCTTGAGGGTAATAGGCTGTGGAGTGACCTAAGGTAATGTGGAATTTGTGGCAAAAACTGATCATTTTCTTGGATTTGAAGGCAGCAGCGTTGTCTGTAATGATCTTTTCAGGGCAGCCGAATCTGGACAGAATGTTGGTTTCAAGGAATTGGATAATGGTGGAGTCATTGGCTTGCCTACATGGGATGGCTTCAATCCACTTGGTAAAGTAATCTGTGGCTGTTAGAATCCACTTATGCTGGCCAGAAGAGGATGCATGGATTTCTCCAATGAAGTCAAGACCCCATTGTTGAAAAGGCTTCTTGGTTGAAATGGGCTTAAGGGGCAAGGGCAAAAGCTTTCTTTTTCCTTCAAAGATCTGGCACTTATGGCAAGACACCACAAAATTTTTCACATCAGCAAACAGGGAGGGCCAATAGTAACCAGCCCTTAGTATCTTATCAACAGTGGACCTCCAATATAAATGTCCTCCACAGTCTCCTGCATGGAATTCTTTCATGACACTGTCAGTTTCATTCATAGTTAGACAATTCAGGTATATTCCTTCATGATTTTTCCAAAACAGGGCACTATCTAAGACACAAAACTTTGATGCTTTCAACTTTAAAAATCTCTTTTTGGTTTTGGACAACCCTAGAGGAGCACACAGGTTTAACAATATAAAACATATATCAGCATACCATGAGGATTGCAAAAAAGCTTCACTGATCTGTGGAGTCACCAGCTCCTGTTCATTGTCCAGTTCATTAATGTCTAAGGCTTGAAAATTGGTTTCGGACATCAGTTTGGCTAAACCTTGTCCCTTTATGAGCTTGGTGGGTTTTATCTCAATGTCATACTCAAGGATATTGGCAATCCATTTGCCTCTTTTGCCTTATATTCCCTCTTGAGTTAATATGTCTTTTATAGCAGCATTTGGAACATAAGCAATCACATGTGAATATAAAATGTAAACTCGGAAATCCTTGATGGCCTTAACAAGGGCATAGGCCTGCTTTTCCATTATTTGATATTTCAAGGGTGCATCTCTAAGGGCTCGGCTGAAAAAAGCAATAGGCTTTTCATTTCCTTGATCATCCTTTTGCAAAAGGACAACAGCAATTGTATGTTCAGAAGCGAAAGAAAAAATGATGAAATCTTTATCAAATTGAGGACTTGTGAGGACTGGTGCTTGGGTTAATGTAGTTTTTATGCCCTCAAAGGCTTGCTTGGCTTCTAAGGTCCATTTTACCTTGGAATCCTTCTTTAACATGTTATTCAGCATTCTTGTTAACTCAGCCAAGTTTGGGATAAATATCCTTAGGAAATTGATCTTTCCTAAGAAAGCTTGCAACTCTTTGATGTTTCTTGGATAAGGGATTTGAAGAATGGCTTGGATTCTTTTCGGATCGATTCTAATCCCATCTTTTGAGATGATGTGGCCCAGCAATTTGCCTTCTTCTAGGCCGAAGAGAGACTTCTTGGGGTTCAAGGAAATGCCATATTTCCTACAGGTTAGGAACACTTGTCTCAAATGTTTTAGGTGCTCTTGATCAGATTTTGAGAAAGGGGTTAAGTCATCAAGGTAGACCACTAAGAAATCATGGATCTCTTTGGAAAAGGCAATGTCCATTGCCCTTTGAAAATTAGCACCTGCATTCTTAAGTCCGAAAGGCATTTTCACATATTTAAAAGTTCCCCATGGTGTTGTAAAGGCTGTCTTGTCCTGATCATACGGGCGAGCTAATATTTGATTGAATCCTGAAAAGCCATCAAGCAAAGAAATTCTTGAAGACCCCACAACCCTTTGTAGAATATGGTCCATCTTTGGCAATGGGTAGTGGTCTTTGAGAGAGGCTTGGTTCAAATTTCTTAAGTCAACACACAATCTAATCTCACCTATTTTCTTCCTTGTGGGCACTAAGTTGGATACCCATTCTGAAAATCTGATTGGTGCAATGATACCTGCTTCAAACATTCTCTTCACTTCTTTCTCAATCAAGGGAAGAAGCACAGGATTGATTCTCCTTAATTTCTGTTTGAAAGGCTTTTGATTTGGTTTCAAAGGGATGGTATGTTGAATGACAGAGGTGTCATAGGACTTGAGGTCCTCAAAACTCCATGCAAATACATCTTGGAACTCTTTAAACAGTTCAACATACTTGGGCTTCTGATCAAGTGGCAAAGACTTGGACAATTTAATCATTTTGGGCTTCTCTGCTGTCCCAATATTACAGTCTTCCACAGCAGCATTTAAGGGCTGCATCTTTGGTTTCTTAGGGATATCGTTTGCATCAAAGATGTCCTCTAATGGAGTGAGACCAGCAGGCAGAAAATTGTCCTTTAAATCCATCACTTCAGCCTCTGCTTCAGCTATTTCATCCAAGTTCATTTGTTTCAGCTCTTGAATGTTTTTGTCATCAAAAATAGTTGGGTGCAACATTTGTTTTGCTACTTCAATTATTATGGTCTGCTCATTTTGGTTTACTGCTTGTTGTGGATCATCCATGGCATCCATATCAATGTTTAAGCTTGAAAATTCTTGCTGTAAATTCAAGAAATTGTTAATCTGTGCATTGTTTTCAAACACTTGCCAGCCTTTGACATTGTTAGGGACTGAAGGCCTATGCTTTATCTCAGTAGTAAAGTGGTGATTGGGCTCAAAAGGAAGCTTTCAAGTGCTAGCAAAAGTAGCTAGGTTGTGTGCATGCAGATTATGGCTTCTTGGAATTTTAGCAAGCTGGGATTCAGTGAAGGTATTGAGTATTGCAGTGGCAGCAGTCCTATAAGCTCTTAGCCTTCTATAATTAGTGACAAAATTGCCTTTCATTTGCTATATGATTAGGTCAGAGTCACCTAGAATGGAAACTTTGGCAGCTCCTAGAGATTTGATTAGCTTAAGGCCTAAAAGGAGGGCTTCATACTCCGCCATGTTGTTGGTACATCTGAAGTTTAATCTATAAGCATGACCCTCTGCATGATTGTTTTGTGTATTATGGATCCACACTCCTGCCCCTGCTCCTAGCTTATTAACTGAACCATCAAACTCCAAATACCATAGGATTTCTTGCTCTTGACTAGTATTGAGAGTTTCAACCTTTTTAGGAATGGGCAGATTTGAATTTTATGTTTCGGGAGGTTCTTCTTGTGTGCTGGTTGCATTGATTGTTTTGACAGTTTCATGGGTATGGGCAACTGATTCCTCATTTATGCATGCTTCTTGCTCTAAAGCCAAAGGCTTATCATCAGTTGGAGGACTTGTTTCCTCATTAAACAAAATAAAAGAATCCATATCAGAATGGATTGAATAGATAGGGAAGTTTTGGGGCTTTTCCTCACTACTTACCACATACTTCATTAGTGTTTCCCTATACAGTCTCTTTGGTTGCCCAAAGACTGATATAGTGGCATAAGAGAGGTCTAATTGGAGATATACTTGGAGTTTTGCTCCCCATGATCTTGACAACAGCATGCCATACTTTGGTGGAATGTCAGCAACCACCACGTCCATTAGAATTGTTTTGTTGGGATATTGGACTAAAGACACACATAAGTCTTCGATTAAGCCTAAAGACTTGACCTGACTTGAGTCAAAGGAGAATAAGTCTTTGTAGGGTCTTGTAACATCAAGTTTTAGCTTCTCCATTACAGCTTTGGGCATAAGGTTGTGTGAGGCACCTGAATCAAACATGGCATTATGCAAGACTTTATCATGTATGTGTAAACTGACATAAAAGGGTAGAACAGCTCCATGTGCTGATTTGCCATCGACTTCAGGTCTGAAAAGGAGCTCAGGTTGATCATCTAATACATTCACATCATCCCTATTCTCTGGCATTTGCAACGATCTTTTGATTTGTTGCCTATAGATATCGTGCTTTGAAAGTTCAGATAAAGGGATGTATATCTTAATTTTGGCAATTTCTGCCTCGAAATCAAATGGTTTATCCAATTGGGTTTTAGTATTGTGAGAGCCAGGCTTCCCTTTTTCCATTGGAGTATCAGCGATTTGCTCTTGTTCTTCATTGATTTCTTGAACTATTTCTGATTTGGAAAGGTTTTTAGGAGTGCTATTTACATTTTCCTTTGAGGGAAAAGATACAAAAGGCTGATTTTTAGAGGGTTGAACATATGTGACATCCTCTGTGGTCACTTCTTTTGGATTTGGGACTGTTTTATCAGTAGTTTCTATGAGAGCAGCCTTTTCTTTGATCTTCTTAGGCTGCTTGGTATCATTTGGTTTAACATTTTCGGGCACATCTATAGTTCTTGTCCTCAGCTTATACTATTTGTGGACCTCATAAACAGCTGAATCATAACCTTGTTTAAAGTCAAAAGACTCACCAGACTTAGTCTGAAATTGATTTATATCATGGTCATCTTGGTCTTCTTGGGTTAGAAAAACTTGTTGTTCACCCTTCAAACCCATTAAGTTTATGTGAGAGTCCTCGGCTGGTTCATTAGATGTGGATGCCTCGGCATAGTTATCTTGAAAAGGAGGTCTTATATCATGGTCGGGGCTAGCCCTTCCAAAGTTTGCATTTTGGTTTTTCCTAAAATTTGGGTAAATTTTGGGTTTCTGATAGTATTGGTTTGTTGTCCTTCCCATGATGTTTTTCTTTCCATGGTTCCCATTCTATCTTCAAAACTGTTCACCTTATTGAAGATTGCATCCAACTTTTGCTCAAATGCTGGGGGTTCTTCTTTAAAAGTGGTTCTTCTCTCGGCTCTTGCTCTGTTTCTTTTGGCAATCAGGTTTGCCTCCACACTAACAGCTACATTCTGCATGTCTGCTAAGGTTTGAGGGGCTCTCTCCCTCAATTGATATGCCATGTCAGTATCAAAACCATCTGGGAATTTATACAAAGCAAGATCAGGTGGAGGTCTGAGGTTCTGTGGGATTGCATTATAAACATTGTTAAATCTTGCACAATAGTCTAAGACAGCCTCTTGAGGGCCTCTTTTGATAGTATCATATTATGATAATATGTGCAGGGGATCCTTCTTTTTCTCCCATCTGTTGAGAAATGTTTGGTAAAGAGCCTCTGGATCAGCTATGGAATTTGCAGGGAGAGCTCTAAACCAGGGCCTTACATCACCTGTTAAACTCTGGACAAAAATCTTCATTCTTACAAGATCATCATCTATTTCGTAACTCTCAAAATAGTCATGCATTTTCTTGGTATGTTGCAGGGTAGTGTTAGAACCAATACCATCAAAATATGTGATTTTGGTTTGATAATCCTGAGGCATAGCCCCAGGATTTGTAGGTAATTGTAAAGGAGCATATCTATTCGCCATATATACTGGTATAAGTGGAACAACAGGAAGAAATGGAACGACTGGAACAGTAGTAACAACAATGGTAATAGGAGGAGTATGTGTAGTGAATGGAGGAGTGGAAAAGGTGCTTTGAGAGGTGGATGATGAACTAGGAGAGGTGGGGGCTGAACGAAATAAAAATTTGACAGGGGTTGGAACATAGCTTGGCTGAACTGTTTCAGGACTATAATCAGCAAAATCTTTTCTTCGCTCTAGCTTCCTGAGGTTCCTTGGGATTATATTGGGATTTTCAAAAGCAGTTGGGGGATTTGGGTCTGGATTTGAACTTGTATAATGTGAATTCTTCTTGGGAGCCAGCTTCTAACTTATTTTTTTGGAATTTTCTGAAGATTTCCCCAGCGGAGTTGCCAGTATGTTATCACTCAGGTTGTCCCTTCACTCATTAAGGGATACGGCCGAGGTAACCACAAAACAATCTTTGGACTACAGGCCCTAGCCTACCTGCAGTCAGAGAGGGCTCTCTCTTTATAATATAGCTTTGTTTAAGGGTGATTTTAGGCTAGTTATGATGTACTTGGGTTTTGTTTGAAATTTGGTGGAATGGATGATGATTCAGACAGAGTTGGCCTGCATAGTGGGAGAAGTTGAAACCATTGGGCACGGAGTCAAGGATTAAGGTTGCTGGTGCATTTTCTTGGTCACAAGAGGAACTACAGAGCATTATAGTTTAAACAAGGAACAATATCAAAGCTGTAATAAGGATGAAATGGATGTTAGGGAATGAAAGATAGCTAAGCAACTTTCATTATGCTAACAGAGGGAAGGCGAGTGAACATTATATAGGAGCAATCAAGGATTCCTAACTAACAATCATATATGAAAGAACTAGTGTAAATATGAGCAAAGAAATATTCATATTTAGGACTAATTCAGAGGAAAACATGGAGAAATAACAGGAATTGAGAACAGAGTACAACTAAGCAACATCTGGACTATTTTTTCTTCCTGCAATTTAGATCATGACATATAGATGATATAGCATACATAGAAACAGAAAACAAGGGAGAAAGACTTATTGTTCCATGAAGAAAGCATTAGAATTATACAATCAGATCTTTAGCCATCAAATCCAAAAAGAGACAGTCCATAAGCCAATATTCCATCAATATTTGCACATTAAATCTCTCTAAGTATACAACGCAAGTCCAAAAACAAGATTATCAACCAACCAACCCTTAATACATTGCTTAGGGTGGTATTTATAGGAAAAATATCTACAAAACAGATCTGAAGGAAGATCTGGGGAAATAACTGTGATTACCCTAACTTGTCCTAAAATAAATGCAAAAATATCTATCTAATGCTGCGCTGGAGGCAGCTGCCTCAAAAATGAGTTAATATGATGTCCTTTGAGCTCTGTGCTGTTCATTTGGTCATAACTGTGCTTTGGAACTTGAAGCGCTGCTCTCATGTGTCTTTAATATTGCATTGATATGTTCTGGTGAGCCTTAAATGGCTTTTACTGCTCCTTTGACTTGGATGGAGGCCTCTTTATTGTCTATCTGCCTTGGAAATAAAGATTTCCACTGAAAAACATTAACTGATACTCTCTGCCGCAACTCTGATACACTTTAACTTGAATCGGGCCACTTTCCTCCCACTGATACTCTTTAACTGTCAAATCGCCCCTTTTCTACTGCTTTATGGCAAAAAATAGTTGTGGTGGCACCTCTGCGGGCTTTGGATGAGTATCGGTGCTTGGCCGATCAAAATCTGATCAAAAAGGAAGAATTACTGCAAAAAAGGTGGAGATTTTGCAAAAACATGACTATACTGAGGCCGTGCTCATTGTCCGAAGCAAATCTAGGCTTGGAGCGATCAAAATGATTGGAGAATGCCATGCTTCCTTTGTTTTGGAGTTGCGCACGAGCACCGAACAGAAATCATGAAGAAAAAGCCTTTTTCTATTATAAGGCGAAAAACCACTTTAAACGTGAAATTTGGTGAAAAACAAGGCGGGAGCGATCACCGTAGCAGAGAATTAATCTGGGCCGTTGGATCGCGCGAAGGCAGTTCCAATGGTTGGCACGCAATCGGCGATCGGCGGATCTCCAAACCACAAGGCTTCCGAAATGCGATGAAGCTTGCGGACCCGATATGCTATAGGCTCTCTTTTATGGATTTCGGGTCCATCCCATCGGCGATCCCTTATCGATGGATTTTAATGAAAATAGGTCATCGGACCCGAAATGCCCTTCAAAACTTCTCTTTAAAATTTTCGGATCTGGAATACTGGGCGTACAGTACCAACCCCTTTTGGACCTGACGCATATTAAACTCCACTCTAAAATACTTCGGCTCCGGCCAGTCGGAGCTTTCCCACCTGGCTATACTAAAGACTCCCTTCGGACCCGAAACTTTATATGCTGCACTTTATTTTATTCGGCTCTGAAATATCGGAGCTATATATGGGGCTGTGACTTAATGAGGACCATTGATCTGAGGGCCCGAATGGGCGGCTGCGATTAAATCGGCATTTCGCTATCGGCGGGGACATGGGGGCGGGACTTTATATAATTGCGACTGCCGAAATGGGGCGATTGCCGATAAGATCTGGGCCGTTAGATCTGAAGATTGATCGGACGTCAGCGAAATAGTGATGCAATAAGGCTTGCGAGAAAACATAGGTTTTGCGAAAAACCTAAGCTTTGCGTTAAAATTGAAATATGCGGAGATATATGAAAAGGGAGCTTGTGATAAGGAAGCATTTGCGATGCGATATGCCTTCGGGTGCGATAGCGATATCGCATCGGAGGAATGGGAGAATGGTGTGATATATGTAAAGGGCCAATACTGCTACCACCTTCGACATCGATATTGCTTCGGAGGGGGGGAATTCCGATCGGAGGAGGGTTTTTATAATGAAGAGGGGCTTTTATATGATCGGAAGGGTCCGATAACATAAAAAGAGGGTTGTTAATGCTTTTTGGAAGGGGTCCAAAAGTATGAAAAGAGGGTTTTATGAAATGATAAAGGGGTATTATGCATAGGAATGAGTCCTAAATGCATTGGAAGATGGTTTGATGAAGATAAAGAGGGTTCTTACTAAGTTTCAGGCAAACTTAGTAATTTCCAAGGAAATATTTTTGGTTATTTTTCAACCAGAGGGAGGGGATATGTATATAAAAGGGATTTATAACATATTTTAGTAGGGGAAGGGGAAATAGATGGGGATTTACATAATAATGTTAGAAGTTAATATGAATTTTGATCAGAAAGAGCTAAGGGTAGAAATCTTAGGCTATAAAAGGGGAAATAGAACTTTAGAAGAAATATAAGCATCCTTAAGCAAAGTAGAGCTTTACTTAGGCAATATTTATGGAATATGATGAATTTTAAAGATATCAAGCAGATCTTAACATCTTTAGGGGAAGTTAGTGAATGATTTGAGGGAAAGGAAGAAGGGGAAGTTAGACATGCCTCGCTTGAGCTGCTTCAAATGGATTTTTGCCTTGCAATTGTGATTTGAATAGATTTAACACTTGAAAACTTGAAATGGATCACAATTCATCATTTTGCCACCTCAGAACTACCTACCCGGCCTACTTAGCCTAACATTTTTTCTTCTTTTTGTTTGGGTGCACTTAGACTAGCAAACCTAGCTTTTCAACTTTTCTTTTAGCTATCCTCCTATCTAACTCTACCCTTATTTCTGCCAGGGGATCAGATTAAGCTGTTGAGAACCCTTGTTTCTCTACCTATCTAATGATCTTCCAAGATTAAACAGTTTGGACAGATATTTATTCGCTATCTCTACAACAAGAAATTTAAACCTAGGGAAGCCAAGATTAAGCTGTCTGGCCTTCCCTTAACTGTGAAACTCTTCAAAAATGGAATAGTTCTTCAAAAATGGAATATAGTAGTGGCATTTGAGCTAGCACACTTTCCTGGCCTTTTGTTTGGGGTTCATTTCATTTATTTTTCTCTTTGGACAATTGATTCTTTTTACCCTTTGATTATTCTTTTAGGGCATACCCTCTTTACATTTTTAAAATTTTCTGAATTTTCTAGGAAATATGGAACCTTTGCAGCATGGAAAGAATGACATATTTGGCATGTAAAACAGTCAATCATGAAATATGAAACCTATTGTAATAGAGGCTAACAACTGCAACTTCTGAAACTAAAAAAGCATCTAAAATGAATTAGTATGATGCATCTATCACCAAAGTCTCTGAATGCTACCATCTCTTCCTCTGTCAACTGAAATCTTTGCGCTTCTGTTGACTCTGCATTGTTCCATCTGCATTGCTACCAACTCTACTCTGCGCTCACTAGTATCTGACTGCTACTAGTCTCTACCTCTGTCACTCTGAAATTTGACTACATCAACCGCCATTGATCCATCATATTACTGTGTATTGTGGGCTCTCGTAGCAAGGTAATGATCCAAGAGATAAAACATCTCAATTGAACCTTCCCAATTTTTTGCACTCTTGGGAATATTGCTTCACATCGCCCCACCTCTCACTTGGAGGTATGGTTTCATGTGCTTCCTCTACCCACATAGCTTGAAATTCCCCCCTATAGGAGCTCTCTACTTGAGTGGATGCCTCCACTCGGTCTCCTCTCCGCTTCTCCAATTGTGGCTACTCCACAACTTGCTGAGGCTACTTCTGAGGCTGCATCGGAGCAACATGTTGAGCAGTAATTTATGCTCCCTCTCAACGACCAAGTCTCTAACCTTTTCCTTATCCTCAAGGCTTTGCATGCATCTTGTGTCTCAAGTGCACACAAGTTCTTGACTCGCACCAATCTATTTCATCTGTCCCGTTGTCACAATTTTTTTTGAAAAAAGAGCTAATTTTAAATCAGAAATATCTCCCTCATCCAAACTTCAATTCAACAAATTTGTTTTTTTGAATTTGGGTATTTTTTTGCAAGGAATCCATATCTATTATTTGTTTTTGAAAATTTTTCAACAAAAACTTTCAGATCTTCTCTGCAAACTCGTCACCCATAAAATTCCTACCCCTCAATCTGCCAATATCAATTATCACAACTCCTTTTGTGTTACTAAACATTGGCTCACTGATCTTCCCACTAACAGCCTTCTAGATCCATTAAGAAGTCTAAACACAGGGTCTTCTAGATTTGCTATGAACTAGAGCTCCATCAATCTGCAAGGACAACTTCGAATTCTTCTATTCTATATTGTCTTCAGCTCTGATACCATGTAGATTTTTACTTCTGTAGATTCAATAGCTCATGTAATTTTATAAAACACAAGACAAGAATCTACTCTACTCTTTACAGTGGAAACTAATAATGATCAATGAAAACAATAATTAGAAAGAGAAAGAATATCAATCGCACATAACACAATATTTCTCTGGGGAAAGCAACTTCTCAAAACCCCGACTATCTATATTGCATTAATGAGAATATCTGAGAAGAAAATGCAATGCTTCTTTACACTAGAACAATCCTAGCACAACTATGATCTAAATATCTACCTCACAAGTCTACTCTAGCCAACAATTAGCCAATTTTGTTGCCTTCCAAGCCCCTACCTCCTTGCGCTCTTTGTCAAATAATCTAGATGAATACAATATGCTATGATCAACCTTAATCTCAACGTGCACAAGGATTTCCTATCCTCTGCCTGACTGACTTCCTTTGGCCAATACTTGCCAAATTCCTAGCCTTCAAGCTCCTAATTCCTTGCCCAATTCCTGAGAGAATTAGCCTGTATTTAAATGGAAATCCTCATTCCATAACTGTGCAATCCAAACATAGGCCCTCGACTGATTGCATGCACTATCTGTAAAATTAAGAAATTTATACAACTGATAGTACATTATCCCTAAACTCCAATCTCAACTGGGTCTTCCTCTAAACTAAAATGCATGAGTTATTTATGAGTGACTCTCTAGTTAATTGGTGGAGCAGTGAAGTTTCACTGGTGCTTGTCCCCATTACTAGACCTCCTACTAGTTCCTCCAACAGTTAGACCTAGTTTAACTGACTATAACTTAGTTAGACAGAGTTATCTAATTACAATTCAAAATAACTCAACCTGGACCAATAAAATTTAATTATCACTTTACATGACTCTAGATAGACCTCCAACTCGAATTTCCTAACCAAACTAAGTCAACTTAACTTAGTTAACTATTACATGTTTCTATGAGAATAGAATTACTATTTAATTCAAGGACAAATTAAAATAAAATTTCTAGATGTTATTTTTAACATTTCTTATTTTCAACACTCTTTATGATGCTACAAGAAGGACCTGTATTGCTACAGGAAGGTCATGTAATGCTACAGGAGGAGCTTGTGGAGCTACAAGAGGGAGATCCGAGCAGGAAACAATCCAAAAGACCATCCTGACTCTAAGAAATGATAAAGATGGTACTCCTATGACTTTTCCATCATCCATCCATCACCCATCCACTCATTTCACCAAAACTTTGCTCAAATTCTCCACTTTGTCTTACCTTAAGAAAAAAACATGGAAGCTATTATTTTCCATCCCTATAGTGTCTACATTACTCCTCCATGAATCTAGCCCTATCCTCATAGCTTATAATCATCTCCCTCATGCAAACTGAAGAATTCAAGGGGAGAAAAAAAGACTATTATAGGAAGAAAATCCTGATGTAGCATCATGTCCAGCCACACAGAAATCACTGATATTATTTTTTTCCACCACCAGAAGGGATGATGAATCTTTATTTTCATCTATGAAGAGACACCTAATTCTCAAGAAGGATTTCCACCAACAATAGCATCTTGAATATTAGAAGAGGCAGCTACAAACACATAGCAAAAGCAACAGTCAAGGTATCATAAAGAATGAAGACATGCACAGGAAATAAATCAAAGAGGTCAACTCCCTTGATCATTGTTGTAGTGTTTTCTTCTCAAATATGTACGAAAAGAACCCACTTAAGATTGTGGATGAAAAACGATCTCAACAATATAAATGGCTACTAAACATTGTAGATCTGTAGCAACTTGTCTAGTCAATTTAACGTCTTAAATTGCTCTACATAAATTATCAATCTGGGTATCGTAAACTGATGAAGTGTGGTGCACCATATGTGCTTAGTTAACCTTTTTCTTACTTCGTTGTTTTATAGTTTTTGTTTTGTTTTGGGGTTTTGTTCTTGTTGATCTCCTAAAGTGTCTAATGCAAATGGAAATCCTATTCCTAAGTCTCTAGAAGGCAAGTATGGATACAGATTTTAAGGCAATTATGTCCTCTATAATGATTTCCAGAACTTAACACTTCAGAAGGTCTTAGAATGTACTAGTGATGAAAATAATGGTTGAACAAGAATGGAAAATGTGTTGCTATTTAAAACAAGTAAATAATGAACTATTGATCATGAAACTATTATCTTTGCTGTTGTCTAAATACAAAAAAGTGATTTAAGCTACTGCACTCAAAGAAATCAAAAATTGCAAAGAAAGTAAAACTAAAATCAAATTACATCATTCATAGTTCGATCTCTCGCCAGTTAGTCTAGCTATGGCTTTCGAAGATAATTGTCAACAACATGAGCAATCTAATATCTTAATTGCAAAAAAGTAAAGCTAAAATAAAATCACATTCATAATTCGATCCCTCGCCAGTTAGTCTAGCTATGGCTTTCAGAGGTAACCGTCAATGATATGAGCAATTTAATATCTAATTGCAGAAAAGTAAAAATAAAATCGAATCACACATTCATAATTCGATCCCTCGCCAGTTAGTCTAGCTATGGCTTTCGGAGGTAACCGTCAATGATATGAGCAATTTAATATCTAATTGCAAAAAAGTAAAACTAAAATCAAATCACACATTCATAATTCGATCCCTCGCCAGTTAGTCTAGCTATGGCTTTCGGAGGTAACCATCAATGATATGAGCAAGTTGATTTCTAAACTAACTAACAAAGCAAATAAAGAAGACTGAAATCAAAACAGAACTGGAATTAAAAATAACTTAGAAAAGAAAAGTCAGCAGAGAAGTTAATCTCATGTCACTAGTTGATGCAAAAACATGTAAAGAAAAACTAATCTACAATCAACTGGTTGAACACACTTACATGAATTAAAATTGCATGAATGGAAAATCTAATCTATCAAACTTGAAAGCAATCAAATGACATAATGAAATCAAAGCAAAATTACAAAATGAAATCTACTCTACCTTACATTCTAATATGCTCCATGACATCTACTTCACATCTCCTTCCATGTTGAGAACATCAAAGCTTTATTCAAATTCTTCAAAATTATAAAGTACAACAAAGTTCTCCAAAGATTTCCAAAGCCATCTCACAAGCTAACAAGCTTAAGAACTAACAAGCTAAGACTAACAAATGAAGGAGAGAGATCTCCTATTTATACAAAAAGATGAGAAGCAATCTCATTAATGAGAGTCCATGAATCTCTCCCTCTACCTCTAGAGTCCTAATCAAAATAGGAACTGATAAGACACGTGTCTTCTTAGAGTTACAATACAATTAGAAGATGTGACACATATCCTCATGATCCCATGATTCTTTCCACTCAAATTCGAATTTGGCCTTAGAGTGCCACATAAGGGTCTTCTAGAAGCCTCCTTTTTACCTACACATGTCAACAATATCAACCCACTTGTTAGGTATAAGCATATGCACATTATTTTCTAATTTTTAACCACAAATTCACTTAAAAAGACTAAGAATTAATAAAGATTGGAAAAACATAAATGTGGCCCAATGATAATGAAAGTGGGATGAATGTGGTGACATAGGAGTGAAATGGAGGTGAAATGGAGGTGATATAATGGACATAATAGTGAAAGTGTAATGGAAATGAATGACATTTTCAAGACTCAACACAACTGATGGAAACAAAACCCGCCAAAGTCTGGATCTATGCCACAATCATAGTTAAACAGCAAAAAGAAAGAGTAATAATTCCAATCATCCAATGGAAACTAGATATGTAAATAATAATTTTACTATGACACTTATGAAGGGAACAAATATATGCTACCAATTCCCCTCTATGGGATGGGTTCTTGGCTATCCTCAAACGTCTTCAGCTTGTGTAGAGTGTCTCTCCTCTATAATGCATAAACCCAACAAAAATATGGTGTGCGACAATTAAAATAATCAAAGTTACAACAGTGAGTGTAACAATGAAAATAATCAAAAGTGAATAATGAATGGAAAACCCTTCTATTTATAAAAATATTGAGTTATCCTTGAATAATGAGCAATAATAAAATATTACTGATCCCATTCTTGGAATAACCACTTGGAATATTTTACTATATTTGTTTAGGAGAGAAAAAGTATTTAAAATTTTATTTAGAAATAATAAATAAATAAATGATTTATTTATCATCTCAAGTAATTAGTTAAGGAATAATAAACAAATAAGGATTATTTGATTATTCCTAAGGGATTTAGTCAAATTTAACAAAGAATAATTATTAATTAGTGATTAATTAATTATTCTTAGTGAAAAATAAGATAAATAATTATTTATCTATTTATTTTTCATGATTGGGTCAAATTTGACAAGAAATAATAATAAAAAAATGGTTTAATTAATTATTCCTAGAAGAAAATCAAATAAATAGTGATTTAGTTAATTATTCTTCATGGGTTTAACTATAAATTACTTAACAAAGGTGGTTTATCATGTAATTTCTCATAATGAAAGCAATTTTACTATGGTAAAATTGGCTTTACATGGTGTACTTCGATCCATCTGGTAAATTAATGATCAATTTTTTGGTGATAACAGATTTCCCCCCAATGTATAAGTGTTAGGAGCAAAACGTATGACCGAAGTACGTTGTAATGACACAATCACTAGACAACACAGGGGATTCAAAGAGAGAGAGAGACCAATGAAGCTGAATTTGAAAGAGGATAGGGACAGAGGGGCCGAGACTAATGCAAGTCCCCTTTTGTGTTGTGGTACCGGACCTCAATGAGGCAGGGGAGGCATACCCATACCCGCCTAGATAACTTAGTAAAAAATTATGGTTCGCCCAGAAATATAAAACTGAGCAATGAAGTACATGTTGAATGGTACATGACATGCTGGCATAACAGAGCCAGAAAATAATACAATGTGTCCCATATACATAATGCCCCTAGAAAAAAATGAGTTAGGACTGAATACAATAATATCTGAGTACATGAGATACAAATCCCCTTCCCTTAAAAGATGGGTGGGGGGGAGGGTAGAACAACCGAAGAAGACATGTTGAACAAGGAAGGGCTCTGCAAAACTGAATGGTTCATCTGGAGGAGACATGCACACTATGAACACTACGATCGGTATGAACCGAACCCATCAACTCTATGGAACTACATCTAAGGCCATAGCATAGTAGGTATGCATCTGGGTGTGTGGGGGGCTACCTAAAGGGCCACCCCCCTCATGAGGTCTAAAACATCTCACACACACCCGAGAATCACTGGTACAATCTACTGCATCACTGGACCATCAAGTGTATGAATCACGAACATGAAATGACCAAGTCAAAGGGAAATAATGAGACTCTCTACTCGATCCAAGGCACCAAACAAAAATGGAAGTTGGAACCAAGATCAACCGCCCTCTAGGCCATTCTTCTAGAATAAATGAGCTAATGTCTACAGAATAGGGCCCACGATAGGTGAGGCAATGAGGATCCTCAACTAAAGCATGAGGGAAAATAGTAATGTGACCGATGGACTAACACCAGGGATAATGGGGGAAAGTGGGACTGAGGGACAAACAGACAACTTCCCTTGTCAGATCATAAAGTGCATGGTTGACCTGGTAGCAACTGACTCAACTCCAGAGGGGATGGGGACAGTATGAGTGGAGGCCAGAATGGGAAACACAGGATGAACGGTATGTAAATATGGACGGAATATTGTGACATGATATAATGGGACATGAAATAGACTCCAAGAGTGCAAGGGTGACTCATCAAAGATGTTATGAACAAGGGTGACTCGATGATGCTGCCACACAGACTAGGCCCAGTGAGTACCATCAAAACATGAGTAATGATGCTCTATTCAACCTTGAGCTCAACATGCACAAGTATTTCCTATCCTCTGCCTAACTGACTTCCTTTGGCCAATACTTAGCCAAATTCCTAGCCTTCAAGCTCCTAATTACTTGCCCAATTCCTGAGAGAATTAACTTGTATTTAAATGGAAATCCTCACTCCATAACTGTGCAATCCAAACATAGGCCCTCGACTGATTGCATGCACTATCTATAAAATTTAGAAATTTATACAATTCATAGTACATTATCCCTGAACTCCAATATCAACTAGGTCTTCCTCTGAACTAGCATGCATGAGTTATTTATGAGTGAATCTTCAGTTCATTGGTGGAGCAATGAAGTTTCACTAGTGCTTGTCCCCATTACTAGACCTCCTACTAGTTCCTCCAATGGTTAGAACTAATTTAACTTACTATAACTTAGTTAGACTAATTTATCTAATTACAACTCAAAATAACTCAACCTGGACCCCTAAAATTTAATGATCACTCTACATGACTCTAGATAGACCTCCAACTCGAATTTCCTAACCCAACTTAGTTAACTATTACATGTTGCTATGAGAATAGAATTACTATTTAATTCCTAATTTAATTCAAGGACAAATTAAACTAGAATTTATAGATGTTATTTTTAACATTTCTTATTTTCAACACTCTCTATGATGCTACAAGAAGGACCTGTATTGCTACAGGAAGGTCTTGTAATGCTACAGGAGGAGCTTGTGGAGATACAAGAGGGAGATCCAAGGAGGAAAACAATCCAAAAGACCATCCTGACTCTGAGAAATGATAAAGAAGGTACTCCTATGACTTTTCCATCATCCATCCATCACCCATCCACTCATTTCACTAAAAATTTGCTCAAATTCTCCACTTTGTCTTACCTTAAGAAAAAAAACACAAAAGCTACTATTTTCCATCCATACAGTGTCTACATTACTCCTCCATGAATCTAACCCTATCCTCATAGCTTATAATCATCTCCCTCATGAAAACTGAATACTTCAAGGGGAGAACAAAGATTGTTATAGGAAGAAAATCCTTATGTAGCATCATGTGCAGCCACACAGCAATCACTGATATTAATTTTTTCCACCACCAGAAGGGATGATGAATCTTTGTTTGCATTTATGAAGAGACACCTAATTCTCAAGAAGGATTTCCACCAGCAATATCAGCTTGAATATCAGAAGAGGAACCTACAAACACATAGATGTTAGAAAATTATATATTACAGAGCAATGGAACACACAAAATATTGCAGAAATATAAACACAGAAAACGCATAAAACAAGAGAGACACAGATATATGTTGTTCACCCAGTTTGGGCTACGTCCATGGAGAAATAGCCAGTCCTTCCTTTTATATTATCTAGCAAACTGAAGAGATACAACCTACATCAGGTCCACTATAATTCCCTCTTCGCTCTCAATCTCCTCTCTCTTCCTCACTCAGAATACATATCTACATAGACGCAATAAAATTCCCTCATATATATCGAGTGGTTGCCTTCTAGGGAAAAAAACACTAAATTAAACATAACTTCTACCATCAGATCTCCACCTAATGAATGGCCCAAATTGACTACGAAATTAAACCATTTTACAAGGCAATTTTACATCTATTTTTAGCTTCGGGAGCGTTTCTACCAAAGGTCGCAACTGACCCCCCTGGAACCCCCTTGCAATGAATATTCTACGGGCGATGTTTCTGCCCCATTACAAACTGGGGTCCAATGTGGCGATACCTTTGAATACAAAAGATAATTAGGCTCCACACCCAACAATCTCCCACTTGGAGACTGATTATAGCAACTCCATCGTTGCTTCATTTGTTGGATAATGACTCCACTTTGGACCTGGATGTTTCTCATCTTCTTCATCATACTTGACGACCAATTGAAGCTGAGAATATTCTCAGCTTCTCCTTGGTTACAACTTTTGTTAACATATCTACAAGATTCTGGCTAGTGGGTACCTTTACCAGCTTCAACTATCCATCTTCCAACGTTGACTGTATGAAATGGTACTTGAGCTGTATATGTTTAGTCTTGGAATGAAATGCAGAGTTCTTTGCAAAATGTATGGCACTCTAGTTGTCACTGTATAACCTTCCCAACTCCTGCTTCTTACCAAATTCATCTAGAAACCTTTGTAACCAAATCATTTCGTTACTAGCCTCTGTAGTAGCAACATACTCTGCTTCTGTTGTTGAGAGTGCAACAACACTTTGCAGTTTTGAGACCCAACTGACATCTGTTCCACCTATAGTAAACACATACCCTGTTGTGCTCCTCTTGTTATCTCTATCACCCGCCATATTCGCATCAACATATCCCTGTAGAGCAATGTTTGAACCACCAAAGCATAATGCTTGATTTGTGGTACCTCTCAAATACCTGAGAATCTACTTCACCGCCATCCAATGTTCTTTTCCTGGATTGTTCATGTACCTTCTTACAAATCCCACTGCATGTGCAATATCAGGCCTTGTGCAGACCATTGCATACATTAAGCTTCCAACTACTGATGCATATGGAACTTTAGACATATGAGTCATTTCTTCCTAAGTCGTGGGACACTCCTCCTTATTTAATTTGAAATGGCTAGCCAAAGGTATACTAACTAGTTTTGCATTCTGCATATTAAACCTTTTCAACACCTTTTCTATGTACTCACTTTGAGACAATGTTAATTTGCGATTCTTCTTGTCTATAGTTATTCTCATACCAAGGATTTGTTTTGCAGCACCCAAATCCTTCATTGCAAATGATTTCGCCAATTTTCTTTTGAGCGCATTTATTTCCTGCATGTTAGAACCTGCAACAAGCATGTCACCTACATACAATAACAATATAATATAGTTGCTATAATTTTTTCTTTTGAGATAAACACAATGATCAAAGTGACATCTAGTATAACCTTGTTCAGACATAAACCTGTCAAATTTTAGATACCACTGCCTTGGAGCCTGTTTTAAGCCATACAAGCTCTTCTTCAACTTGCACACTAGTTTCTCCTTTCCTTTTACCTCATATCCTTATGGCTGCTGCATATATACCTCTTCCTCCAAATCCCCATGGAGAAAGGTTGTCTTTACATCTAACTACTCAAAATGAAAATCTTCAACTACTACTAGACTTAAAATAGTTCTGATTGAATTCATTTTAACAATAGGAGAAAATATCTCATCAAAGTCTATACCCTTTTTTTGTCCAAACCCTTTCACCACAAGTCTAGCTTTATACCTTTTTCTATCTCAATCTTCTTCCTTCAACTTGTAAACCCATTTATTCTACAATGATGTTTTACCTGCAGGTAACCTGACTAAGTCCCAAGTCTGGTTATGTGCTAAGGAGTCCATCTCTTCTTTCATGGCTTGCTCCCACTTCTTCCTACTTTCTACCTACACTGCTTCTTCATAACATTCTGGTTCACTAGAGTCTAGAATCAGTCAACAGTACATAATATAATGAAGGAGAGTATCGTTCAGGGGGTCTACTTATCCGGGTAGATCTTCTAACACCACTTTTAGGTGTTTGAGGTGCTTGTTTCTATTGTGGTTGTTGTTCTGGCCATTGGTCATTATGATTTTCAGGCACCATCACTTTTTCTGTGATCTCATCAAGCACTGTGTATTCTCTATTTTATTTTTCTTGTTTCTTTTCCTGCAGCTGATCCTTATACAAAAAATTTTCATTGAATATGACATCTCTGCTCCTAATGATTTTGTGTTTTTCATAATCATAAAAGAAATAACCAAAATCATTAACACCATATCTAGTAAAAGTACATTTCTTTGATTTTGCCTCAAGCTTTGTTCTATTTTCTTTATTAATGTGGACAAAGGCTTCACAACCAAAAATTTTTAAAAATGAGTAGTTTACCTTTTTACCTGTCCATGCCTCATCTGGAATACCACCACCCAAGGAACTTGAAGGTCCTCTATTTATTAGATAAACAGCAGTATCTACAGCATCTACCCAAAATTGTAAAGGAAATCCTACATGCAATCTCATGCACCTTGCACGCTCCATGATTGTCTTGTTCATCCTTTCTGAAACACCATTTTCTTGTGGTGTTCGTGGAACTATCTTCTCTCTGTGAATTCCATTCTCTGAACAGTACCTATCAAACTCTTTGATGCAATATTCACCTCTATTGTCTAATCTGAGACACTTCAACCTTTTTCCTGTCTCACTTTCAACCAAGGCTTTCCATTTCTTGAAAGTATCAAATACATCAGATTTATTTAGAATACAATAAATCCAGGTTTTTCTGGTTGCATCATCAATAAAAGTGACATAATAATGAGATCCACCAAGAGATGATACCTGAGCAAGTCCCCATACATCTGTATGCCCAAACTCTAATTTTTATCTCTTCTTTTCTTTTCCAACTCTGAGGAATCTGACTCTTCTATTTTCCATAAACACAATTCTCACAGAATTTTAAATCAACACGCTTCAAACCTGCCAACAAATTTCTTGGGTGAAGAATCTACATCCCATTCTCACTCATGTGCTTGAGCCTATGATGCCATAATGTTGTATCTTCTCCTATAGAGGTTAAAGCATTAACAAAATTAGAAATACCATTGCATAAATACAATGTACCAAACTTTTCTCCTTTTGCTATTACCAAGGATCCTTTGGTGACCTTCCAGGTTTTATCTGTAAAAGTAGTCACACAACCTTCACCTCCCAACTGCCCTTTTTAAAAAAGATTTTCCTTCAAATCTGGAACATGCCTTACCTCCTTCAATAGCCATTGATTTCTATTCTACTGTTTTTTTAAAACTGTACCCATTCCAATGATTTTACAAGGTTTATCATCACCCAATCGAACCTATCCAAAATCTCCTTGAACATAATCATGAAAATGTTTCCTATTAGGTGTGGCATGGAATGAGGCCCCTGAATCTACCACCCAGGCATCAATAATATTTTCTAAAGAAAGAATCAATGCATCTTGCAACACATCACCTGTCACATTCGCTTCATGATTGTTTTCTTGCTGCGCATCTCTTTCTTTTACCTTCCGAGACTTGCATTCTTTCTTCAGGTGTCCTTTCTTCCCGCATTTCCAGCACACTATCCCCGATCTGGACATGGATCTGTCTTTCCTTGACTTACTGCAATATCCTGGGCTCTTTCCTCTTTCCATTTTTCTTCCCCTAGTTTCTGCAGTCAAAGCATTACCTGATGTCTCACCGAAGCTTTTCTATTGCATTTCCTCTCTAAGGATTGCACCGACAACATCATCAAACTTTAAAGTACTAGATCCAGAGACAGAGTTACTAATGGCTATAACTAAGCCATTCCAACTTTTTGGCAATGAGAACAGAAATAATAGATCCCTAACCTCATCATCAAAAGTTACCCCTACAGAACTTAACTGACTGGTAACTGTATTAAATTCATTTAAATGATCAGCAACAGATCCACCTTCTGACATTTTTATATTAAATAAACACTTCATAAGAAATACCTTATTTGAGGCCGAGGGTTTTTCATATAGTTTGGCCAATGTCAACATTAAACCCTTTGTTGTCATTTCCTTTGAAATATTAAATGTTACCGATACCGCTAGGCATAGCCGTATTGTTCCAAGTGCCTTTCTATCGAGAATATCCCATTCTGTGTTTGTCACACTCGTCGGCTTCTTTGACTTTCTGCTCAATGGTAGGTACAGATCTCTTTGATACAGATAATCTTCCATCTGCATCTTCCACAGCTGGTAGTTTTGGCCGTTAAATTTTTCGACCCTAAACCTACCATCTTCCATCATTGCTCCCACTTGAACCAGGAACCCTTCTCTCCTGCAAGTTTATTAGCCAAATATACCTACAACTCTGATACCAGCTGTTATAAAATTATATATTACAGAGCAATGGAACACATAAAATATTGCAGAAATATAAACATAGAAAACGCATAAAACAAGAGAGACACAGATATACATGGTTCACCCAGTTTGTGCTACATCCACGGAGAAACAACTAGTCCTTCCTTTTATATTATCTAGCAAACTGAAGAGATACAACCTACAACAAATCTGTTGTAATTCCCGCTTTGCTCTCAATCTCCTCTCTCTTCCTCACTTAGAATACAGATCTACATAGATGCAATACAATTCCCTCATATATAGCGAGGGGTTACCTTCTAGGGCAAAAAACCCTAAATTAAACATAACTTATACAGTCATATCTCTGCCTAATGAATGGCCTAGATTGACTACAAAATTACAACATTTTACAAGACAATTTTACATCTATTTTTAGCTTCAGGGGCACTGCCCCCGATCCCCCCGCTAGGTGGGGGCTCCCAAAGGTCACATCCACACCCCCCCCTGGACCCCCCCTGCAACGAATATTTTATGGGCGACGTTGCCGCCCCATTATGAACTGGGGTCCAATGCAATGATACCTTTGAATACAGAAGATAGTTAGGCTCCACACCCAACAATAGCAAAAGAAACAGTCAAGGTAACATCAAGAATGAAGACATGCACAGGAAATAAATCAAAGAGGTCAACTCCCTTGATCATTGTTGTAGTGTTTTCTTCTCAAATATGTACGAAAAGAACCCACTTAAGATTTTGGATGACAAACAATCTCAACAATATAAATGGATGCTAAAAATTATAGATCTACAGCAACTGATAGAAACAAAACCTGCCAAAGTCCGGATCTATGCCACAATCATAGTTAAACAGCAAAAAGAAAGAGTGATAACTCCAATCATCCAATGGAAACCAGATATGTAAAGAATAATTTTATTATAACACCTGTGAAGGGAACAAATAGATGCTAACAGCCCCCCTGTATGGGATGGGTTCTTGGCTATCCTTAAACGTCTTCAGCTTGTGTAGAGTCTCTCTCCTCTATAATGCATAAACCCAGCAAAAATATGGTGTGCGACAATGAAAATAATCATAGTTACAATAGTGAATGCAACAATGAAAATAATCAAAAGTGAATAATGAATGGAAAACCCTTCTATTTATAACAAAATATTGAGTTATCCTTGAATAATGAGCAATAATAAAATATTATTGATCCCATTCTTGGAATAACCACTTGGAATATTTTATTATATTTGTTTAGGAGGGAAAAAGTATTTAAACTTTTATTTAGAAATAATAAATAAATAAATGATTTATTTATCATCTCAAGGAATTAGTTAAGGAATAATAAACAAATAAGGATTTATTTAATTATTCCTAAGGGATTTAGTCAAATTTAACAAAGAATAATAATTAATTAGTGATTAATTAATTATTCTTAGAGAAAAATAAGAAAAATAATGATTTATCTATTTATTTTTCATGATTGGATCAAATTTGACAAGGAATAATAATAAAAAAATGGTTTAATTAATTATTCCTAGACGAAAATAAAGTAAATAGTAATTTATTTAATTATTCTTCATGGGTTTAATTATAAATTACTTAACAAAGGTGGTTTATTAGGTAATTTCTCACAATGAAAGCAATTTTACTATGGTAAAATTGGCTTTACATGGTGTACTTCGATCCATCTAATAAATTAGGCTAGATGATCAATTTTTTGGTGATAACAAATTTCCCCCCAACATACAAGTGTTACGAGAAAAATGTATGACCAAAGTGCGTTGTAAAGACACAATCACTAGACAACACAGGGGAGTCAAAGAGAGAGAGAGAGAGAGACCAATGAAGCTGAATTTGAAAGAGGATAGGGACAAAGGGGGCGAGACTAATTCAAGTCCCCTTTTGTGTTGTGGTACTGGACCTCAATGAGGCGGGGGAGGCATACCCATACCCGCCGAGATAAATTAGTACAAAATAATGGTTCGTTCATAAATATAAAACTAAGCAATGAAGTACATGTTGAAGTGTACATGACATGCTAGCATAATAGAGCCAAAAAATAATACAATGTGTCCCATATACATAATGCACCTGGAAAAACATGAGTCATGACTAAATACAATAATATCTGAGTACATGAGATATAAAGCCCCTTCCCTTAAAAAATGGGTGGGAGTGAGGGTATAACAATCGGAGAAGCTATGCTGAACAAGGGAGGGCTCTGCAAAACTGAATGGATCATCTAGAGGATACATGCACGCTATGAACACTACGATTGGTAAGAACTGAACCCATCAACTCTGCGAAATTGCATCTAAGGTTGTAGCATAGTAGGTATGCATTTGAGCATGTGGGGGGATACTTGAAGGGCCACCCCCCTCATGAGGTCTGAAACATCTCACACACACCCGGGAATCACTGGTATAATCTGTTGCATCACTGAACCATCAAGTGTATCAATCATGAACATGAAACGACCAAGTCAAAGGGAAATAATGAGACCCTCTGCTCGATCCAAGGTGCCAAACAAAAATGGAAGTTGGAACCAAGATACATCGCCCTCTAGGTCGTTCTTCTGGAATAAATGAGTTGATGTCGATAGAATAGGGCCTGCGATAGGTGAGGTAATGAGGATCCTCAACTAAAGCATCAGGGAAAATAGTAATGTGACTGATGGACTAACACTAGGGATAATGGGGGAAAGTGGGACTGAGGGAAAAACAGATGACTTCCCTTGTGAGAGCATAAAGTGCATGGTTGACCTAACAGCGACTGACTCAACTCCAGAGGGGATGAGGACAGTATGACTGGTGGAAAAAATGGGAAACACATGATGAACAGTATGCAAATATGGATGGAATATTGTGAAATGATATAATGGGACATGAAATAGACTCCAAGAGTGCAAGGGTGACTCATCACAGATGCTCTAAACAAGGGTGACTCAATGATGCTGCCACACAGACTAGGCCCGGTGGGGACCATCAAAACATGAGTAAATGATGGTTACTCATGAAGAAAATTGACATATGGTACGAAAAGTATTAAGAGGAGGTGGAACTCAAAGTACAAGTGTCGCTTTATGACGAAATTTGATTTTGAGAGGCGACGAAGTGACCTTTCTTGGAAAAAAGGCTTCCTGATGAAGTGTCAAATCATCAAAAACTGAGGAAGACCCATTATAGAGCTCAGTGAGAGCTTTCCAATGGTTCTAACGGTTTTTCAAACTGAGCTACGATCTAGACGCAATGGGTGACAAACAATTTGTGGATTTTTCTATGAAAGGATGTTTTCCCTCCAATTTGGATTCATTTGTTAAGTGAGTTGTGGTGAATTTAGAGAGGAGGAAAAGGCCCTAAATGTTGTGGAGATCGTAACAGACAAACCGACCATCGAAATTAGGATCTGCTATTTTCAAGTAGGTGGCCTTACTCATCTCTTTAATTTTTTTGGTTTATTTCCTGATTTTTGGCACCTCGCAGGTCCCTAAGAGACCCTTGCTCTTGCTCATGGTCGCATCACACTTTTTGGGCCCAGAAGTGCGATCTGTCTTACAAGAAATAGCTGAAAACCTATGAGCTTGCACTTTCTAGGCTGAAAACTGCGATTTGTGGCTAGAGAGAAAGTTGGTCTACTGGCCTGGTGGGGGCTCCAGGCTGATCAGTGTAGCCCGTTGTTTCCTTTTCTGAACTGACAAAACATGTGGTGTTTTGCAGATATGGCAGAGCTAAAAATCAACTAGCTTGAACAAGACTTGGATATGCTTCGATCAGAGATATAGGGGGACCAGAGTGGTTTGAGGAGCATTGGCTCGTTATGGGGTTCTCAAGTTGGTAGAGAACCCATTGGTGAGGGCAGGTGAGACCTTGCTATCGAGATTTGTGAGCTATTGGGACCCATACCAAGAGGTCTTTTTCATGCAGGGGCACAAGATCAAGCTCACATTATAGGATATTTACTTCTTGACCAGACTACCTCCCCTCGAAGTGGTGGGGGATATTCATCCAGTGTTACCTCGTGTGAGGAACATTACTAAGTTCGTGGAGCACCATTGTCGACGAGATCTTCGTGTCAAGGGCACGGCTATCCTGCTTGTTGATCTAGAGAGGCTACAGACACAGGTTGTTGTCATAGTTGTGCTACAGGTCTTGGGAAACCAGGCGGTCCACCACATCACTGGTGGGCAGATGATGTTAGTTGAGAGTGTTGTGGCTGGGACCTACTATGGGTTGGCCAAGATGATCTTGTCATCAGTGAAACGTAGTTGAGTCTTTGCAAGAGGCAAGTGAATCGTGACTGCACTTTTTGGTACAGTACTATGTGTGTTCTTATTTGAGAAGATACCCACTATCTGTCCTCATGTACAGATCTGAGATGGGGGCCCATAGGATCCCAAGATGCACCGCTGGGAGAGAATACTATGAAGAGGAGAAGGAGGGGGAGTCGGACGGGTGTTCCAACCCGAGTTTTTTGCACATTGAGATCAAATGCCCCTTTACATTGATAGTTACCCTTATAGCGGGATGAACTATTAGGGGGATGCTGACTTGCCACTTTCGTCCGAGTGAGCATGGGGACCAAACGGTAAGTGTTAAGTTGCTATGTGTTATGGTGCATTTTATATTTCTATCACATGTATATGATACTGAGTGTGAAACATGTTGTATGCAGACATAGCACTAGTAAAGCCTGCAGGATATGCAGGTCAAGCTACAACGCCTAGGGCTGTAGATTGGGGGACATCATCATCACTGCAGGGTCTAGAGGATACTGTGTTGCTTGCTGATTTGCATCATAGGTTTGATGTACTCTTGACCGGGGTTTCAAAGCATGGATGGCATGATTTAGAGGATCGGTACACAGATGAGTGCACCAGTCTTCCCTCAGAGTGGTGAGGTATTGTGTAGCGTGTGGCGATGGTCGATCAGGCAATACGTGATCTACATGCAGTTGGAGCAGAGCCTTTGGCGCAAGATTCGTCGAACAGTGACTAAAGGCAGGGAGATGTGGGTCCCATTGATGGTGATTTTTGTAACATGCTATGGGTGTGTCGGATGTATTTAGAGCTATCGCTCCAAACAATTTTATGATACATAATATGATTATGCATTTTATATGACGATGATGGTTTGCCATTTTTTTTGTTTATGCTTATCTTCTGTGGTATACATGTGATAAATGCCAGTCTAGAATGTTGTTTGCAATGGTATCTACATAGTGATTTTGTGCTTTAGGCACATGACTGAAAGTAATGGTTTCAAATTCACATACCAATAGCTTCACTCGTAGATATTTTCTAAATAGGACTTGGTTATGCACATGATACACACCATTCAATTGCATGACAAGTAGCAAGGAATCTAAATGAACATAAAGACGAAGGATGCGATGAGTGAGGGCATCGACTAAAAAACCTATCACTACATCATATTCGGCCTAATTATTGGTGGTAGATATAATGCACATGTCGTTTGAAAAGACTAACATATGCAAGGGGATAAAAATGACCCAGGCTGCCAAGGCTAGATTCCGGGAAAAGTGACTTGCACCGTCGGCATGACCGATATACGATGTGGACGATGGATCCATCTGAAAGGTGAAAAAGACAATTGATGAGATGATGCAATCTACCTAACTTCATGGTAGAAATAAAGACACACAAATCAAAGGGATGTGCTATGAGTGACATTTCTGTAGGTAGAGTGCACTGAGATAATTAGGAAGCAAGTGGCCTTCAAAATTGTCTGAAGAAATGCCCCCTTACTTAAGTGTAGGGGTAATCAAGGGTAGATAGAGCTTCCATGGTGTCCTCATCAAGGTGGCAGATGGGCAGATGGGAGGAAGACTAACTACATGATGCGGCGGCATTATCTGGTGCATCAACCTGAGAAATAAGGTTCACATACGCATCATCTTGAATGGTAGATGATGGGCTATGTTATCACCAAAATAAGACCCTGAGAGGCTGCTCATCAAGTCAATCTCAATGTAACTATTTCAAACCAATCTTTTGGTAGAGGCTTAGCCTCCTCTCCCTAAGAGGGCTCTCTCAAGGGTTAATGATATTGATTAAAGATATATATAGATGGCTAACTCTATGGTTTGTGATTTTATATGTTTATAGGTTGAAATATGGAGACTTGCTACCATTGGGCTATGGAGTCAATGACAGAGATAAAGATAATAAAGAGCTCTTCTTATAAAAATGAGGCTTGTATATACTTCAATGAAAGAGTAACACATTCAGGAAAGTCTCAATAACTTGAATTTCATAGAAGTTAGAGCATGTGGGCATGAATTCTAAATAATGATACATCAATGTATTCAAAAGGAAAGTATTAAAATTGATTCATCAAAGTTTATACTTAAAGGAAGTCAAAGCATGAATAACCATGAATTCTGATTAATAAGTATTAAAACATTGAAGAAAAACATCCAAAGATAGGACCCAAGAACTCAATTCACCATAGTTTAACACTTAAAGGAAGTCAGAGAATGTTCCTCCATGAATTCTGAGTAATAAGTGTTAAGACTATGGAAGTAAAACATATCAAAGATAAAATATAAAGCTCACTGAAGTACACTAAGAATCTCATATTCAGAAAAGTTAAACTGCTTCTGTATATATCAGTCCCTTCACAGCATTTACAAAAGTAGTCCTTTTCTATAACATTTTCCAACCCTGTGTACATCGAAGTTTACATTACTTATAGGCATCTAGCCTTTACAACAAGTCTACCAAGTGGCTAGACCATTAGACTTTACAATTGACACCAAATCTAACTACTAACTAGATTCATAAAACTAGGACTGACACCTATTCGAATTAAGAGTTAGAGTCCTACTATGACTCAAACACCTAATTATTAAATTTAAACCAAACTGATCCAAATCTTCCTTGAAAGGAATCCTATCTTTTAACCATGCTAGCCATCAACCAAACATTAATATTATGACTGTCTTTATGAAGTTACTCTGCCTATCATTAAGGAGATACCATTTTGATGAACTGGCACATGTAGACTAGTGTCTTCGAACTCTTCCTTTAACCGAATATCTCCACTTGTCAAATGATTGATCTGATACTCTTTGTCATGCTTTGATACTCTTTTTCTGCTAATGTGGAATTGATTTAAGTATGTTTTACCTTTCTCCCTCTACCCAACATTAATGATGAAATCTAACCTTGTTGTCAAAACTCTGTTTTGAGCTACGAAAATAGCCTGTTCTCGTAGCGCAACTTTTATACCATAAAACACTTCTTTGACCATTCTTTCTTCTGCTTTTCAATCTGAGTCTTCATCTGTGATCTTAATCTTTCCATCAACAACACCAAAATTTGAAAACCAGCAGCCTTTACCTCCCAAATACATGCATAAAATGCCCAAAATTCACCTTTAGTAGTTTCGTAGCGCACTACGAAACTGCTGTGTATGCTCCCTTTAACACAGTTTTCAGAAATTTACAGTTTGAAGATATTTAACATTCTTCAAGGATTTGTGTAAAGTTCAAAAATCATAACAAATTGACCTTTAAAAGTGTTTTTACTCAAAATTTGGTCTTCACCTTAATGAAAGATTGACCTATAAATTTATCATTTTCTGCACTGTTTTTATCTGAAAAATAGGTGTTGAGACAGAGCTTATATATTTTGATCCCTGATAGTTGTTAAAAAAATGGAGAAGATTTTTGTAGATAAGAATTTTTATAAGAAAAAACTCTCTCAATTTTTTGAAAACCAGCTTCAGTTGTCCGGAACCTGCATTATAAAATCACGTTTAAAACAGGAAAAAATCAGAATTCTGAAAATAGGTCTCAAAGGAAACTTCGAATCTCCAAATTGGTAGCACCTAGGAGAAATTTGAAAGAGGTTTTTGTTCGTTGTTATGTTCTTAGAAAAAACATCCTTCATATTTTTTAAACTCATCTTCATTTGCCTGAAAATTTTGAAACCAACAGCTCAAAACAATCCAAGAAACACACAAATCCCCTTGAAACTCCTGGTAGAAATACATGTAACCTGTCTGGATGAAAGTTTATGAGAAGATGAGGTCATCCATGATCAGTTAAATCTATATAGGCTCCTATCCAAACACATAGCCTTCTTTTTATGCTTTCATCTTCATGGCAATTTCCCTTTATAACCCAAATTGCCCTCTTAAAAATATGACAGCTGTAAAGAACTATTTGGACAGCAAGTTGTTTGTCACAAAGTTAACTTTTCAAAGGTGACAGCTGACTGATCTTGTGTCATTTCTTTAACTTCAGCTATATTTTCCTTTGTAGATTGAGGAGTCTCAAGAATAACCACTGATGCTTTACTCACTTGCTCTTTCACCTGCTTTCTAGGTTTCAACTTAACAAATCTTTTTGACCTGGTCATTACAGGCTTACTGATTTCTGCTGGTGGAGTTTCTTTAGCCTTAGGGTTAATGCTTGTATCTTGATTTTCCATTCCAAAACCACATAAAAACAAAAATGAAGACCATTCTCTGTTGATCCTTTTGAGTTCATGTAAAACTATCAGTTTAATTAGACCATGATGAAAAAGGGAGGTTTCATATCCTTGAGATTTCATTTGCACTTTACCTACCATCTTATCTATACTTCGATACAGGAAGAAAGGCAAATCTAAAAAAAACCATACCAGTAAAATGCAACGGGAGTTTAAAATTATATGAATATACTTTATGATATCTTCCCTCACAGGTAAAATACCTTTGAATGTTGAAGAGCAAGTTGGCATAGATGTCTTTGATGTAGTTCCTTGGAATTGCCTTGGTTAAGTCTGTTTCTACAAACTCTGGCTTCAGAAACACTTTACATGGTTCCATGTCAAATCTGAAGTTTTTGAACCATCTATCTTGCCCCCTAGGAATCTTTGTCACCAAAGCTACGATCTCAGGAGTAATTGGCAAGTTTAGGATTCCATTTTTTGTGTTTGAGCCAGTGAAATGTAGGGAAAACTCCTTTGTCACCTGAGTGTGTCCTCCCTACAATTTTTCACAAAATTTCCAACATCCTATTTTCCTGAAGGCTTCCATTACTGATTTATCTCTGGCTAAGACCTCGGTGCTTTCAGGCTCTGTTCTTAAACAATGACCATACCTGTGGTTTTTCCTTTCTTCTGTCATCTTTGCCTCTGAATTCCTATAAAAAAATAGCCTCGCTTCAATTTTTGTTTATCAACCTCGCTTGCTTATAGATGAGAGAAGCTTTGGTAAGAGATTACCATAAGCTTATCATTTGAAAACGATCTGTTTGAGTGTTTGCATGCAAACTGCAATAAGAAACCAGCCAGCCCTTTCAAATTTGAAATTACCTTTCACCTACCCATTAAAACATAAAATGACTTAACACCTATCTAGGACCAATGACTAGGAATAATGTAAACTGGTCAGGTTTAGAAAAAAAAACTTTTATGGTGATAACAGGCTGGTAGATGGAGGATCTACTGATGTTGAGACCTGGGATTCTGTCGAATGAGGTTCGATAGAAATGCACACAGGAACCTCAGAAAGGGTTATCTACAAGGAACTCAAGGATGATGACACGTAAAGAAGGGGGCCTGTGGTGTCCTTCATCTCAACATCGGGGGGAGGGATCACAATATTGGGGCTAGAGTCTCCCTATTCTGGTTGACTTGTGGTACCAGAATCCACAGGTAGAGGAGTAGAGGCTCCACTACGAGTGGCCTCATATTCGTGAATCGCCCCAAGGAAATCGCGAAATTCATCGAGACGAGGGCAACAATGGGAATAGTGACCATGAAGATCACACAGGGCACAAGGGTGGTTTGTGCGCAGCATTTTGAGTTTCTTGGGTGGGCCTAGCAAGTTAACATGGACTTCTGGGATATTGGACTCAGGTAAAGCTTCATGAACCAAAGGTTGAAGTTGAGGAAGTTCAGGATAATTGTTGGTGACATGTCCAACAACTTGACACAAAGCGCATGGGTGTGTCGACTTTGGGGACTTAGGGGCTAGAGGATCTTAGGGAGCCTTGTCCTTAGGTTCTTTCCTTTTAGCTTGTCCCCCCTGTATGAATGCTTTCGCAACAGGAGTGGGTTCCTATTGAGGTTGTGATGGAACTGAAGCAGTGGCAAGGGTCATGGGGACCGGTTGAACCGGGATCAAAGCATGAAATGTTCTTGGCTGACCAGGCTAAATGTTTGCAGGGGGATCGATGTACCATATTGGGATCCCCAAAGTCACATTAGGAAGGACCAATGAAGCCATGATGTATATGGCCTGTAGGGTAATGTCCTGGCAGAATAGCTCCTGGATAGTTGAGACCTGGAGGAACAATTGTTGGTGGAAACATAGGAGAGGCACCCACAAATAGAGGAGGTCTTAGGTGAGTGGATCTGGATGACTCGGTTGAGATGGTGACAAAAAAATGCTGAGGAGTTGGCTGTTGATCAGAGGTATTGACCTCATCAAAATCCATCATGAGGATGTGGTAGTCACCAAGACCAGAAGGTTGGTGGGGATGGGCTGCTTGACCTAGCTGAGGTTGAGCAACAACAAATCCTTGCTGAGGGAAAGGATTTGTGAGCACTGTAGGTTGGGTTGGCACAATATTCTGAGGTGATCATTGACCTTGAGAAGTTGATTGAGCTTCCCACATTTGGCGCATCTAGGGTAAAAGAGGACACTCATGTGTATAGTGGCCATGTACACCACAACATGCACAAGGCTTATTCATACAAATAGCCTTGTTCTTCTTAGGCTGGCCGCCCTGTTGCTGGTTGTTGGTGTTAGGCTGGTTCCCCTGGGGCTCACTAGGCTGCTTACCTTGGTTACCCTGGTTACCCTTGTTACCCTTGCCCTTATTCTTTTTCTTCAAATTTGGGGGATTGGTAGCACTCTGTTGTGCAAACACCTAGCCCTGGGGGGGCGGTGGATGCATGGGAGGCTACGACACTACTGCTTGAGGGGCTAGAGCACTCGGCTGTGCGTAAGGAGGAGCAACAGTTTGGTAGATGGATTGGGGCCCTGGAAACATGTTGCTAGTAGGAGGGGCATAAGTGTTGGAGGAACTTGTCCCCCCCTGCAGGTAGCCATAACTTTGTTGATTATATGGCAAAGAGTGTGAAAGGGATCCAATGATACCATGGGCGACGTTATATGCCCCCAGTGCATTGGCACTTCCAGGACAAGGGAGGTATGGAATGATAGTATAGACGTAACTGGATTGTGCATAATTCAGATCATATCTCAAAGAAGTCTGGAGAGTTTCTTCCTTGGTCTGAGGAAAATGGGATGCAACATCTTTCCCAATGGATGATAAAAGGCTCTTAAGAAACTAATCTAGATAGACACGGTATTCAAAAGGCGGGGCACAACATGTGCTCCTCCTTCGATGCCACTCTTGAACATGGTCAGAAAGGTGAGTGGCAGAGGACTGACGGAATGTGGTCAATAGCTCCGTACCAGTGTCGTACTGGAGAGGTAACTAGAAATATGAGAGGAACGCTTTAGGAAGCATCACGAAAATGGAATGAGATGCAGAGGGCTAGTCTACATACCATTTTGCAGCATCTCCAATGAGCATGTGTTGGAAGAGCTAAAGACGAATGGAGTCATTGGTTATGGATTTGGAAAAACACCACATGTGGAAGGATCGAACATGGTTGGTAGGATCTTCTCAAGCCTGACAGGAAACTAAACCTACAATATTCAAGATACCAGAAGAGCTTGTCACATGGCTACAACCAAATTGGAGTACGTAGTTGTACCATGCCCTAGAATGCTACAATGTGACCACTGAAGAAGGCGAGGAAGATCCCAAAAATATTAGTAACCCTGAGTCAGAGGGACAACGCGAAGTCATGGGGCCTAAAGCAAAAATTCATGACATCTCAAAACCATTGAAAACCAAGCAAGTGAACATTGGATTGGAAACACAGCCGAAGTTCACAAATATAGGTGATTATTGGGATGAGGACAGTTGATAAGGTTTTTGGAGGGCATTATGCTAGAAGAGAAACTGCACAGAATATCCTACGAACGCGGCTATGGTGGCCAACTGTGCACAAGGATTCCAAGGAATATTGTAGGGCATGTGATGTCTGTCGAAGGACGGGGAGGTCGTCGTGAAGGGATGAATTGCCTCTAAACCCGTGAATGTCATTACAGGAATTCAATAAGTGGGCAATAGACTTTGTGGGAGTGATTCATCCACCAAGAAAGAAGGCAGGAGCGCGATACATCATCATAGCAACTGAATACCTAACCAGGTGGGTTGAGGCACAACCCATGAAGGGTTGTAGTGTGGCCACAACTGTGAAGTTCATTTTTGAATACATTTTGTCTCGGTTTGTTTGTCCTAAGCTTTTGATGAGCGACAGGGGTTCACACTTCCTGAATGAAACAATTTCTACCCTGCTAGAAGAATTCTAGATGTATCATCAGAAAAGTACATCCTATCATACTCAAGCGAATGGTACAGTAGAAGCCTTTAATAAAATCTCAGAATTTTATTTGACAGATATTTGCAATGAAAATAGGAATGATTGTGATGTGCGCATACCAATTGTTCTTTGGGCATATAGAACTACCTATAAGAAGTTGACTGGACAGACACTGTTTAGGCTAGTTTATAGACAAGAGGCAGTAATGTCGATCGAGTATATTGTTCTCAGTTTGCGGATGGTTGCAGTCACAGAGATGGCAGATTGGGATACTATGGAAGAGCGCCTCGTGCAGATAGTTGAGCTAGAAGAAGATCGCTTACTAGTAGGTTTTCATTAGCAGGTGTAGAAGGCTCGCGAAAAGGTGTGGCATGATCGCTACATTAAACAACGCACCTTTACAAGTGGAGATTTATTATTCTTGTATGATAGTAAGTTCATGAAGTTTCTCGAAAAATTTCAGATGCATTGGTTGGGACCATATATCGTCAAGGAGATTACGGATGGAGGCGCAGTTCATCTTGCGAAGCTAAACGGTGAGCTATGTCCAGATAAAATCAATGGGAGACAGTTGAAGTTGTATAGGGGTGATCCCACCCCTGCACAATGACTATATGAATGCAGGATAGATTTAGTACTCCAAGAAGTTGCAAGGAAGTACGAGACTATAAACTACACTGCCAGAAGAATGGTTTGGTGAAGAAAATGGGTTGCGCGACGATTGGAAGAAAGACACAGAGGAGAGTTGCACCAAAAGAGCTATGCTAGCATGGTGGGTCCCACACAATCTGGTCAAAAAGTGACCGTTGGAAGAACTGTAGATGATTGGATGGAAAATTTTCCATTACAGGGAGCGGGGGGAGAGAATCTAAGGCACATATCTTTGGAAATCTACCGCCAAAAGCGCATTAATCTAGAGGGAACGGATGGATTTGAATTCAAAATGTGTTATAAATATAGCATCTCGCTTCACATTCAAACACTTTTCCTCCTGATAAATTGCCTTGAGCCTTTGCGCTTTAGTTTGCGCCAAGATAATTGATGCATGTCTGGAGGGGATTGGAAAGAAATTCGAGAGAATTTTTCGCGACAAGGATTTGGGTGGGAGGCGAATTTACCTAAGTGGTAGCATGAAATATTATGGGAGAGAATGACTGCAACCAGACCTGACCTGACCCAACCTACACCTACCACAGCACCTAAGTCGCTGAGGCCTAAACCCATCGCCTCCACAGCAGGAGAAAAGAATCAAAAGAAGCCCTAGAAAGCACTGGTGTGGAAGTCCCCACACAATATTCCAACGGAGTTCCGACAAAAGGGTAAGATGGATAAAACCAAGCAGTCGATGGAACCCTTGGACTTAGATGAGGAGGAGTTAACTATGGGGATCGAAGAGATTGATGCAGATGAAGCAGTGTTGATTACTCGGCTACCACCTTATGTACCCCCTAGGAAATCCACGGCCAAAGTAACTAAAGACCCAGATTCAGCGAAATTCCAGGTCTCCACACCATTGTTGCCAGAGAATATACCTTTTGAGGGCAATCTACTGGCTTGAATACCATTTTTGAATATGGAGGACTAGGACTTGGGGGATCACATGAAGTTCCCAAAGTTGGAACCAAGCAAATGCCTAAAGAAATTTTACTATGAGGAGTCAGATGTTACATGGCTAGAATCGATGAAGTGGGCAGCCAGAGTTGAGCGCACAAGGCTGCTTAATATGTTGTGGGTGCCGCATTTTAGGCACAGCACCATTAACACTATTTGTGTGCATCAATTATTGACGTTGCTTCATCATGGGTGCCTTTGGTTGGGAGGGCCCATTCCAATCATAGATATGTTGATTCACCAGATAAAATTGTTGTTGTATCAAGGAGTAGACCCTACGGATGCTTTCATGGGGAAATCTCAAGAGAATAAGTTGCATACCAAATGGAAAGTGACTTTGGGTTGGTGAAGAAGTTGTGCGGCTATGCGATTAGCTCAATATCCGATGGCGCTGTGTAGTTTGTTGCACAAATATTGGTCGGGAAGACCATGAGGAAGTGTCGCGTTGATGAAGTGTCAGCACCAATAGTATATCTGGCTATGCAGTGTGCCAAAGGAGTCCAATATAATTGGGCTAAGTATTTATGTCATGCATTTTTGGAATATTGTCGCGAAGCCGGGATGGCAACAAGGTGTTCCACTACGCGTGGTTGCTTCTGTTGATCGTGCTAGTGGCATAGAGGACACTCGAGGAAAGCCAGTTCCCGCAGCATGATCCTGACTTATGCAAGGCTATGAAATTTGCCTCACTATGGGAAATGAAGGACTCTGAGTGCATCATGGAGAAAAATATATTTTGGGTCTTGTTTGAATATGATTTGAGGATGGTGATTAACCAACGTCCATGTTTATCATAAAGATTTCATGCATAGTATTCTAACATTGTTGATTTCAAGGCAAATTTTCATAATCTGTCTATCCGCATGAAAAACGATGCCACGGGGACATGGAATAAGTTGGCATACTTGGTCATCAAAGATGACATTATGGGGGTCATCAGTAAATGGTCGATCGACTGGCTCACCCCATCTAACAGAGGTGCAGGAACCAGTAAGGTTGTCGAAGGCGCAGCTACGACAGCCGCAGAGAAAGATAAGAAGAAAGAAGCATAGAAGGCTTTTGAAAAATAAAAGGCCGCGACAAAAGAAAAGGTTGTGCAGCAAAAATAGGCTTCTAAAGAGTAGAGAGAAGCACCAAAAGAAAAGGTCTTTGCCAAAGAGACAAAAGCACCAAAGGATAAATTTGCCACCACGTCACAGGCCACTATTGACCTCTGCGAATCTGAAATAGAGCGCACCAATATAGAGGTAGTGATAGAGGGTGAAGAGGAAGGAGGCACAGACTTGGAGTCCCCCATCATTGTCAGAAAGAGGCAAAGTCGGAGTTCCATTGGAGCACGCAAGAAGAATAAGTTTGACAAGTCTGCAAGCGTGACACCATTGGTCCTCACAGATGGGGACCTGGATGAGACCGGTGATGTGGTCCGCAACACAACGAAGACTATTTGGAACCACATTGAGGACTAGTACCAATAGACACTGGACAAGGTGTAGCAGAGGCTGAGGGAATTGTAGGTCCAAACAGGGGTTATTCAGGCGAGCGTAGGACAATTGAGCCTAAAGAAAGTGAGCATGACAGAAGAGACCACCACAGACCTCTATGCAGTACAATTACCATAGGGATCTTTGCACGTTGAGACTACAGAGGACAAGTCGTACCTATTGCATCTGAATAATTCCAGCCTTAACCTCAGTGTGCTCCCTATTTAGACATTGCATGAGTTGTATCAACGCATCTTAGATGAGCTCAGAGTCCGGGAATAATGGGAATTGTTGGTTATTAGCGAAGTCAAAACCAAAAATCAGCAAATGTTCGAGGAAAAGGCACAGGTACTCAAAGAATGGGAAGAATTCATTATGCGTAGTCAGCAGCTAGAAGCAGCAATAGCGCAGGCTTGTAGTGAGCTTCCCGAGATACAAATTCCAGCAGAAGAAGCCTGAGTAGAGAAGATCCAGAAGTTACCTGTCGTGGTGAAGGAATCAAAGGAGGAAATCGGTAAGGTTTGTTTTCAGCTGCAACTGCAGATATCTAAGCTTCAACTTAAGTTGCTACCAACTACTCCTCCAGAAGTCATAGAGCAGTGCGAGGACGCTATTAAAGAATACATGACTACTTTGGAAGCTGCAGTCAAGGATTGCAGCTAGTTATTTGAACATACCATGAAGATGTGGACCTCATTGCAGAAGGATCCACACTTGCAGAAAATTGAAGCTGATATACGAGAAAAACAGGTGCAATTCAATGAGATCAGGGCTACAGCGTGAACCTTAGCCCCAGTGCAAAGGTTCACCAGACTGCAGGAGGGAAAGTTCATCCAGACCCAGATAGATGAGTTGCGTCAGAAAGAATCCATCATATCCTCAAGGACACAGCCCTCGGCTAATGAGGCAATCCAGTTGACAGAGACGATTTTTTAGAGAGCATAGCAGCTTCACTTTCCATATGGGTTTTTCTTCATAAATGGTTTCCTAGGTCATATCTTGAATCAAATTTGTTTGTGAGATTTTATTTCATTTTTCTCTATTTTCTACATAATTTTCATTCACATGCATACACTATTAACAATAATCTACATATCTAAGATTCTCGGGGGAAATAAAATTGCAATAGTGTAGATTTAAGATTTTTAAATATAATTTTATCATATATGTTGCGATGAACTGTCTGGTGGAATATCCACGATAGTTTACGAAGAATAATAGTGGTATCAGAGTAGGTTTCTTTGGTTATATTGCGGAGATTTGCAGGGGATCTAGATTGGTAGGGCCAAAAGTCGTAAAACCCTAATCATGGCCAAAGAATCTATGAATAACCCTTGTGATCTTGCAGAGGAGAAGTTTCCGCAGCTAGAATAACAAGTTGTGGATATAAATTTTAATGCAAATATCCTCATGACATGCCTAAGAAAAATCTTGGGATATTCAGAGAAGATGGGAGCTCTGACACAAAGGAAGAATCGGAGGGGAGATTAGGAGATCGGGAAGAAATAGAGAACTAACTGAAGAATGGACTTGAAAAAGATCAACCCAATTCGAGTTTCATGAATAATTCACAATCCCTATTTAAATTGGAAGTGAAGCTTGATATTAATTTCTGCCAAAGTGATATTGACACTCTAAAGCTAAATCACTAGCTGCAGCAAGTAGAAGTGTATTTTAGTTTCCATCAAATTGAGGAAGAACAGAAGATTTAATTTGTGTAGCTAAAATTAGAGGGGCATTCCCTAACTTGGTGGGAAATCCACACAGATACCTTCAGGTTAGAGGGAGATCTTCTAGTGACTAAGTGGTAGGACTTAAAATCCTTCATAAAGCCATGGTTTTACCCTATTGAGTATGTAGAGGACCAACAGATCTGGTGGTACTACTTTAAGAAAAAGCAAGGGAAAAGCATGCAGGAGTACACCATAGATTTCAAAATGATGGCCATAATGTTGGGAAACTCCCCAAAGAACCCAGATGTACTCCTCAAGTATTTTTGGGGTCTACAAAACCATACGTGGAAGCAAGTCACATTGTTCAAGCCCATATCAGTGGAGGAGGCTTGCGTACAGGAACAGTACCTAGAGAACATAGACCTGAAGAAATGGAAATCAAGTGGATTGAAGCAAAAGAATCATGATGCTTCTAAGGAAGGGAAGAAAAAGTATAAAGGGGGGGAATATAAAAATATGGTAGCCACGACACATTAATGCAAATATTCCAACAACCACTACAACATTGACAACCATACAGAGTAGAAGTATTGGAAGTTGCATCCATAGCTTAACCTAAAGAACAAAAAGAATGATAATAATAAGAAGAATATCATGGCCATTGATTTGAGCAGCCAAGTTTAAAGTAGCTTGGATGTGGATGAGAAGATCGTTTGTACATCAGTGCAAAAGTGGCTGAATTTGAGTAGCCTTTAGCAACAAGAACAAAAAGATATGACAAAATTATTCCATGTAAAGATATAGGTCAAGAAGGCAAAAATTGATGCTCTATTTGAATCAAGATCACAAAAAATCTCATTGCAATATATTTGGTCAAGAAGTTGGTGTTTGAAGTTCATGATCATCGAAGCCCATATCCATTGGGATGGGTAAATAAGGATGCAAAGTTGAAGCTAAAAAATAGTGCAAAATCATATTTGTTATTAGTGTTGATTTTATTGATGAAGTAGAACTAGATGTGGTTCCCCTTGATGTATGTGGATTCAATTTTGGGAGTCCCTACATGTACATGTGAGATGAAATATTCTTGTGGAGATCCAACCAATAGCAGCTCATCAAGTATGGAAATTTTTTCACCCTAAATGCGCACAAATGCAATTCAATAAATTCGTTGATAAGTTCCTACCAAGCCAAGAAATTGATTAGTTCCAGCAAGATGTTTTATTGTTTTTAAGAGAAAATTAATTTGTAAAAGATTCAATAAGAGGAAAGGAATCCCTGGATGGGTGTATTAAGAAATAGAAACAACAACTGGAAGAGTTTTTATAGGTATGCAGGGATGTGTTTCAGGATCCTAAAGGGTTACCACCTAAGAGGGAAGTGGACCACGAGATCCAGTTATTCTTGGGCTCCCTATTGACAAACATTGGGTTGTATAAACAATATGTTATAGAAGCAAGTGAGGTGAAGAAATAGTTGTAATAACTACTAGAACAAGGTCTCATTCAACTGAATACATCACCATGTGGGTCACCCAACATCATTGTGCCAATGAAGGATGGGACTTGGTGGAAGTCTATAGATTATAGGGAATTGAAAAAGATCATGCTCAAGAATAGCTACCCCCTACCTAGGATAGATGAATTACTGGATCAATTACAACAAGGAAAATTCTTCACCAAGATGGACTTAAAATTTTGATATCACCAAGTTCGAATAAGAGAAGAAGATACCTGGAAGACCACCTTAAAAAATAGGCAAGGTTTGTCTGAGTGTTTAGTCATGCCATTTGGCCTATGCAATGCACCGGCTACATTTATGAGATTAATGAATGATGTATTGTGCCCTTTTATAGATTCGTTTGTTATTATCTATTTGGATGATATACTGGTATATAGTGCTACATATGAGGGGAAAATTTCACATTTGACGCAGGTGCTAGAGACATTAAACAAGCACCAAATACAAGAAAATATCAAGAAGTGTGAGTTTGCACAACAATATTTGGTGTATTTAGGGTATGTGATAGCTGGAGGAGAGTTGATGGATCCAACCAAAATGGAGGCCACCATGAAATGGCTAGTGCCTATTAATGTTTCTGAGGTTAGGAGTTTTGTTGGGGCGAGATAGTACTTAAAGAAACTCATAGCCTCATTTTGAGTGGTATCAGCACCACTCCATGCCATAACAACAAGTGGAAAGAGTTTCTAATGGGGAAAGGGTCAGCAGAGGGCCTTCAAGGAGCTAAAGAAGAAGATCAGTTAAGCACCAGTTATAGCATTACTAAACTTGTAGTAACCATTTGAAGTTGAGATAGATGTGAGTGGGTATGTTATGGGAACCTGTTGGGCATGGGATCCCCCGTAGCAGGTTTTGGGGCTCAAAGCCCAAAATTTTGGTCAATTGTGGTGTAGAACTCCGGTGAAGTACGGGTGCGGAGCACGAATTGTATAATCGAGTCATAGGGTTGTCCGCCCTAAGAATTGTAATTTAATGTAAAGTTGTGTCAGCCTACCCATGGTCCGTGGACCATGGGATTGTATAAATAGAGTGAGGCTCTAAGTGTAAAGGGAGCTAAGCTTAGTATAAGATAGATAGAATAGCGAAGGCATGGTTAGAGCATAGAGTGGAATCTGAAGTGTACTGGGTCATAGTGGTAGGAAGAGGCTCTACAGCTGAGTGCGTAGAGGCCTAGTAGAGTCTGCAGCTGAGTGCGTGGACCCCTACAGCTGAATGTGCGGACCCCTGCAACCTAGTGCACAAGGCAAAGTCGGGTATGTACTTGGGATTAGAAGATAATAAAGAGAAGTTTATTCTGTGCATCTGTTTTGGAATCTTTATGTTGATATTATTCATTGCTTTTACTCTGTTTATTTACTGTGCGCACTTGATGAATACTCATATGAATACTTATATGTGAATTTAATCTAAGTAATCAGCTAACAGAGACTAATTAAGGAAGACTTGGGTAAATAAAATGGGTCACGCTGTGGCTAGAATGGCGTGAAGACAGTATCACAGGGCGCGGGGTACCCGCGGGTGCGCGTAGCGCACTAAGTGCAAAGCTTGGACCACGTATCAATCACCTCATATCAGACATCCCCAGGGTGCAGAAACGTGGTTCCAGCACCCTCCCATACTACTTCAGGTGAGACCTCAATGCGCGCTCCGCGGACTGTTGCCGAAAGGGCCAGTAGTATCGGGATTTGCTTGGCTAAATCACTTCTGAACCTGGGTCAGGCCCCACTAAGCCAACAAATGGTTCTGTTGCCGGGACCAGGATCTACATAAGGGATGTCTGATGTCGTGCCACTGGAACCCAACAAAGAAGAAAATTGAAGAATGTTTGGATAAGAAGATTCACGAGTTCGCGGCATAGGAAAACAGAAATTCGTAGGTATCTAAGGAACAGTGGTTGGATCGCTCTTTATACACCGAAATCCATGAGACTTTCTTTGCATCCTTTCTGTCGGAGCTGTATGAGTGGATCGCGAAGCTAGCAGACAGCCAAGGAAGGTGTGTGGACTCCGGAACTAGTGCGCAGACTAGAAGCCTCAGAGGATAAGATAGCGCGAGCTGTGGACCATTGGCTCAACCGAATCATAGGAGGATTTATCATTGAGTTCGTGGTGGACACTACCGTCAGTTACAGCGAGGTAGAGTGACGTTTTCTTAAGGAACCGCAAGGTAAGTATATTAAATCTTTGAACACCTGGATTAAGATGTTGTTATGTGAAAAACGGGTTATGCGAATAAATTAATGTTTGGGACTATGCGGAGCAGAAAGATCTACAGAAGCGGAAGTAGTGAAGAATTAGAAAACAGTTCCTTAATTTCACCCTCGCGGGAGATCAAAGATGAGCTCGCCAAGGTTTCTCCGAGGAGCGCGGTCAGTTTGATAAGGCAGCACATTTTGCGGTTACCACTTCCACCCACACCACCACCTGCTTCATCTCCCTCACCTCCATCTCCACCCAGTCGTAGCCTCAGCTGCACATAATCATTCTATAGTTGGCCACCCCGAGCCCAGAACTGCAGGACTACAGGAACTAATCACCTGGTGTGCGGGGTTAGGGGAACTGCACGTCATCCGGAAATTGGGGAAGCATGCATTGCCCACTCGAAGGGAAATGAGGTTGACTGCAGATATTGGTGAGTATGAAATGGATCAGGTAATTCTAGATCTAGGTTCGGACGCGAATGTATTACCAAAGCAAACATGGGAACGCATGGGCAGGCCCATGTTACAATGGTCCCCTATTCAATTACGAATGGCGAACCAAAAGAAGATTTTGCCCATGGGAAGGTTGCAAGGGGTAACAGTTGATATTGAAGGCGCGAGTGCGCAGGTGGATTTTGAAGTAATAGAGATTGTCGATGATAGCAATCCCTATCCCGCGTTGTTAGGAATATACTAGGCCACCAAGATGAACAGAGTCATCAACCTGAAGAAGTGCAAAATGATCTTTGAGAAAAAGGCACTATGCGTAGTAATCCCACTAGACCCAGCTGAAGGAGCGCGCTACACTGAACTAATGCGCGACGATGATAATGATGATGACCTTGATTGTATTTACAAGATAACTGTGTGAGGCCAGGATTGGGTGAATCTGACTACAAATGGGAGGATCTCGTGGGAGTGCAAAAGCTCCTGCACTTCGGATTCAGACAAAGAAGTAGAGAGATGGCAGAATCGGTTGCACGAAGTGACAACATTGAATTGCAACATGATGGTTAGATCACTGTGTTGCATAACAACCGAGGCAAGAGAGCTGCTGACATATGATGGATTGACAGTGGTGGATGAATTCCTAAGCAAGTTTGAAAGTGTAGTACTGGAACAGCAGCGGTTCGATGCGTTGAAATGGGCACTATGCGCAACACCCACACAATGGTGGGGTACACATCAAAGAAACTTTGAGGACTGGTGTGGATGTAGAAGCATGATGTGCCTATGGTTTGGAAGCCCCCAGCTTCGAATGAGAGTCGGGCAGCAAGGACGGAGCAACTTGCATGCCCACCTGTGTCGATGGGTAGAGACGTGTGTTTTGCAGCCCACTCAAGCACACCCCAAACTCAGGATCGAAAATCAGAACAGGACACAGCAGCAGGGAAGGCGACGTGCACCACAAACATTCCACATGGAAGCAGTCAATAAGGTGTGTGGATTCCCGAACAGGGTTCACCAAGTGAGACAAACGGATTGGGACCTGCATGTGCCAGCAATTCGATGGGCCTATAGGGCCATGTGCAAAAACCTGAGCATGGAGACGATTCCGAAGTTGAGGAGCAGAGTCAAGACCATAGTTTTGGAGGAAAGGAATCCTCACACAATAGCTCCCATAGTTGGGACAGTACGCGAGGACCAAGACGAAGGAATTATGCAGCTACGCGAGGACGAACATATGCAGATTCAGGAAGCCGTTCGGCGAGGGAACCTTAAACTTCGCAAAATCGAAGAAGATTGGGTACGACTGAGGAAGAAAAGCATGTTAATGGATGCGGAGATCAAAAAACTGGAAAACAAAATCGCGCAAGCATGTCATGTCGATAAACTAAGAATGACAAGACAAGATATGGGCAGCCATACTACTGCATTAGAAGATTGTCGCCGAGCATTTGTGACTCTGCTACCATGGCTGCGATCGCACCTTACCAAACAAATAAACTACGGGAGTGCACCACCTAAGGAAGAACGCGTGGCACTGACTGTCGTGAGGGTAATTGAGGAGTGCCCATGGACTAGGCTAGAAGGTGAATTGTAGTCTCGCACAGGTGGTGTGGCTACCTAACTAGCCATCAGAAGCACAGTCTCAGTGCTCAAAGTAGTTGAAAGAGAGCGTGGGACTATAAAAGAGTTTGTGGGGGAGCTGCGCAATCAGGAGGGTATGCGCAGGATCAATATGTCACAGGGGTCACGCCCGTGCATAGGGGGTTGCGCTACCACGCAGGTAGGCTGGGAGGTGACCATTGATGTCACTGTTCATGACAAGATGTACAATTTAAGGCAAAGAGGAGCGGGCGGCGAGCAATTAAGACACGAAGTCAGAACTAGATTTGGGACGATCTGACGCCAATCTAGCATTAATGGGCCGAAGGTGGGGGGAACGATCGAATTTGAATTCAAAAAGGCCTATAAATCACAGGTGCCTATCCAATGAAAAACCCTTGTCGTTTTGAGAATTCAGTTGTTGCACTATCAAGTGGGTGTGGACCTTATGAATTTGGAGGCTTTAAGAGCAAGTTTAGTGTTTGAGACATTGCCAAAGGAGATAAACGACCTCCTGAATAGAATGACGTCGAAAGCCGAGGAATCCGCGTAGAGCCCTCCGCTGCAAGTGGGGGATGCATCGGAAATTCCAAAATCGCCTCGGACGCCGAGGCCCAAGACAGATCCACAGGAAACGGGACCAATCCGCATGTCCCCGCGAAATCCGCAGTTTGGTAAACTTTCTATGGAAGACAAGGGAAAGACTGTTAATCTTGAGACAGATGATGAGGAGGAGGACCTCCAGGCTTTCATAGAAGAGATCAAGGTGGATGAAGAAATGGAGGAAGACATTTAGCCGGTGCGCGCTGCAGCAAAACTGCCTAAGTATGTCCCTCCGCAGAAAGGGAAAGCAAAAGTACCCAAGGACTTGGATGCCGCTAAGAGCACACTTGAAACCCCGCTCCTCCCAGATGGAATTTTGATTGAAGACTCGGTCCTGGGCCGCGTGCCCACGTTGAAATTTGAATATTGGGACCTCGCGGACGGCAAAAAGTTTCCACATTTACAGACTGAGAACCTCATGACACAAAGTAAGGAGGGGTCCATTGCAACGCTAGAACAATAGAAATGGCTGTGCAGTGTGGAGAAGGTCAGGCTACTCCACCTACTATGGATTCCGCATTTTCACCGCACACCGATTACGATCTTCGACATCAGGCAGCTACTTTGCCTAGTACACGATGGGTACCTGTGGCTGGAGGAGCCCATTCCCATCACGGCGAAGCTTATTCATAGGATTTCTCGGCTTCCCTATAAAGGAAGGGACCCCGTGGAAATAGCTGGAAAAAGCGGAGATTTGATGCTCGCAGAGGCTATGAATAAGAAATACAAGTTGGAAAAGAATAAAAGAGGCTACGTAATTAGTAGCATTCCAGACAAAGGGGTGCGCGTAGCCACCCAACTGTTGGTCGGGAAGGTGATGAGAAAATGTTGCAGTAACGAGGTACCAGCGACGGTCGTCGCGCTGGCCGAACAATGCACGGAGGGGGTCCAATTCAACTGGGCTGCCTTCCTCTGTGAAGAATTCCTCACCAACTGCAAGGAATTCTAGGAGCAGGGCAAGGCCTTCCACTACGCGTGGTTGCTCTTTTCCATCATACTGGTGTGAGGGGAACTGCCTGAGGATAGTCAATTCCCTCCTCTTGAACAAGACTTTCCAGAGGTGGAAAAACACACGTCGCTCTAGGTGACGAAGGACGCCATGAGGATCCGCGAGACCAAGATCTTCTGGGTGCTCATGGAGGCGAGCGTCCGAATGTGGATCAATAAGAGGCCGCGCCTATCCCCCACAATGTACGATAGTTTGCGGAGCTTTGTAGACTTCAAGGCAGATATGCACAACGTGTACATTAAGGTGTGTAAGGATCCGGTGCAGAACTGGACCAAACTGCCATTCATCATGATTGATGATGCCATTTTCGTTGTGCTCGACTCATGGCCACCTAAGTGGCACGCCTTGGATCTGGCAGTGTGCGATAAGACAGTGGTACAAAAGCAGAAGGATGCTACCAAGCTGTTGGCTTAGCATAAGCACAATGAGCAGTTGGCCGAGGAGGTAAGGGCTTTTCACGAGGCAACGAAGGTCGCCACAGAGCAGACCAAGGGCACCGAACAAGCAATGATATAACAAGCAACAAGGGCCACCACGACACAGGAAGAAGGAGGCCCGAACTTGACCACGAGGCAAGGAACAGAGGACACAACGGAAGGCACGGACCCAAGCATGACATCTACACAACTGAAATGGTCGCGCGGTACGGAACGAGCAAGCCCACGGAAGAAGATCAATGCTTCCAAGCTGGACAGAGAACCCATTACACTGACAGAGGGTGACCTCTATGACATTGACACCACAGTTCGCGAGGTCACGAGGGAAGCACTCTAAGAAGCAATGATGGAGCAGTAGAATGTGTTGGGGGCCCTCAGGGTGCATCTGCAGCAACTTCAGGTGAGGCCCCCACAGGAGGAAACGATAACCGCCTACAGTGCTGCAGGTACATCAACAATGGAGCAATTACTGCGAGCCAAAATGGCTAACACCATCACACTGTCGGAAGGAGCACTGATAGCAGATAGCACGGAGGACAGAGCCGCGGTGGGCCAGATCAAGGGCCCTGGCCTAAACTTGGCTGCCCTTCCGCTGGATATGTTATACTAGCTACAGGACAGAGCGATAGTAGAACTCCACGCGAGGGAAGGACGCGCAGTACAAATTCTCAGCGAATAGCAAATCAACATTGAGCAGCTTAGTCTACAACGCGATGAAACGCTAGTGCAGAATCAATAGTTGGAGTAGATAGTAGAGGAAGCATGTCACCGTGCTCCAGAGTTAGAGATTGTGACCAACCTACCAGTTGGAGTGCGAATTCACAGATTGGCTAGTGGATTCTACGAGGCAAAGGAGGAAGCAACAAGGATATAACTGGACCTCAACCTCCAGATTTCCGAACTGCAATTAAAGGCATAGTCATCGATGCCCATAGAAGTTAGGGAATAGCGCGCTGGCGTTATCCAAAAGCGGTTGGAGGAAATAGGACAGGCAGTGTAGGACTATACTATGATGTTGGAAGAATCCCTTGTGGTCCTCACTTCCTTACAGGAGGACCCCACCATATAGTGCCTAGAAACAGAAGCGCGGGAGCTTCAAGTGCAGTATGACAGTGTGCACGGAACGGCGTAGACAGTTGTCCTGACCTAGCGGCTGGCAAAGCTACAGCAGGTGAAGGAATTGAAGGAACAGGTGGACGTCGCACGACAGAAAGAGGCAGTACTTAAAGCACGCATCCAACCTTGGATTGATGAGGCTTTCCACATCACTGCCACTATCGAATGAAAGCTTGCACAAATGAAGGTGATGCATGCTTTAAGATAGGGATTTTCCCCTTAAAGAAAGCATTCGGCAAAAAGAGTAGAGCAGATCTAGCAGACGGCAGAACAGTGCGCTGCGGACCTTCCCGCAGCACAGGCACAGTTGGAGGGGCTCTGTGCCAAGATCGCCACACTAGCAGAGTGACTTGGGACCAGTCACGATGATTGTGTTGGGGGCCTGTTGGGCATGGGATCCTCCGCAATAGGTTTTGGGGCTCAAACACCAAAGTTTTGGTCAATTGTGGTGTATAACTCTGCGAAGTACAAGCGCGGAGTGTGAATTTTACAATCGAGTCATAGGGTTGTCCTCCCTAAGGATTGTATAAATAGAGTGAGGCTCTAAGTGTAAAGGGAGCTAAGCTTAGTAGAAGATAGATAGAATAACGAAGGCATGGTTAGAGCATAGAGTGGAATCTGAAGTGTACTGGGTTGTAGTATTAGGAAGAGGCTCTGCAGCTGAGTGCACAGAGGCCTAGTAGAGTCTGCAGCTAAGTGCGCAGACCCCTGCAGCTGAGTGTGCAGGGTGGAGTCAGGTTTGTACTTGGGATTGGAAGATACTAAAGAGAAGTTTATTCCGTGCATGTGTTTTGGAATCTTTATGTTGATATTATTCATTGCTTTTACTCTGTTTATTTACTGTGCGCACTTGATGAATACTCATATGAATACTTATATGTGACTTTAATCTAAGTAATCAGCTAACAGAGACTAATTAAGGAAGACTTGGGTAAATAACATGGGTCGCGCTGTGGCTAGAACAGCGTGAAGACAATATCACAGGGCGTGGGGTACCCGTAGGTGCGCGTAGCACAGTAAGTGCGAAGGTTGGACCGCATATCAATCACCTCATATCATACATCCCTAGGGTGTGGAAACCTAGTTCCATCACCCTCCCATACTACTCAGTCCGTACTCCACTGACTGTTGCCGAAAGGGCCAGTAGTACCGGGATTTGCTTGGCTAAATAACTTTTGAACCTAGGTCAGGCCCCACTAAGCCAACAGAACCACATGGGAGAAGTCTTGATGTGGAGAGGAAGGCTCGTATGTTATCATTCTGAAGTATTCCGTGGGGCAGTTCTTAACTACCCTACCTATGATACAGAGCTATATGCCCCGGTGCAAGCTATGAAGAAGTGTAAACACTATATACTGGGAAAAGAGACAATAATCCACATAGGTCATGAGACACTACAGTATCTGCAAGTCGAGAGTAAGATACAATAGACCAGGCATTACAAGTGGATGGGGTTTCTATAGCGCTTTCAATTAGTGATTAGGTACAATACAAGAATCACAAACAAGTTCTCTAACATGATTTCAAGGCCACCCACGTCAAAGATAATAGCTTTGGGGACTCTGATGCACATAGATCCATTCATCCATGATGCATTCATAGAGGCATATTCAGAGGATGAGGACTTCAGGGAGGTGTTGCGATAGTTACAGGGTCAGAGTCATTCCAATTGAATACCATCTTCAGGATGGGTTGCACTACAGGCTAGATAAGGAGAGAAATTGCAGCTGATTAGAGATGCTCACACCTCAAAGGTTGCAAGGCACTTTGGTGTAGGGAAGACAGTGGCCAAATGGTAGAGGTATGTGTATTTTTCAAGATGCAAGAGAAGTTAGCTAGGTTCATAATAGGATGCATTCTTTATTGTACCAACAAGCCTAGCAACAAAAAACAAGGTCTATATCATCCCATACCTGTACTTGCTCATCCTTGGGAGATAATTTCCATAGACTTTGTTGGAGTTTTACCAACAAATAGGAAGGATGTGACTACATGTTCATGGTAGTTGACAGGTTCCATAAGATGCGTGTTCTAATGCCCTGTAAAAATACCATCAATGGGAAAGAAGCAACAAACTTTTTCTTTAGATAGGTTTGGGTGTACTTTGGGATACCAAGGAGCATCGTTTTAGATAGGGATATGAGATTTCTTAGTCCATTTTAGACTGCATTGTGGGAGAGGATGGACACAAAGTTGAATATGTCTAAACCATTCCATCCATAGATAGATGGGTAGACAGAAGTATTCGACAGGAATTCAGTGCAGCTTCTAAGTAGATATAATCAGAATCATTCAAAGACCTGGGATGAAAATCTAATATATATAGAGCACTCTTACAAAAAAGAAATCCACACGTCTACTGGTAGGTCCCCATTTGAAACTTTTTTTGGATATTTACTGCCTTCACCTTTGGATATTTCATATGAGAAACAAGGAGTGAGGGAGGTTCTTACAGGGGATGCCTTGAAGGTTGAAAAAATTATAGAGAAGATCAAGTAGATCCATATACAAGTACAAGAGGCACTTCAGAAGTCACAAAAAAAATATAAGGCAAGGCATAATCAACACAGAATAGAGAAGTCATTCAAGGTGGGATATAGAGTATGGTTATAGTTGAAGAATGAGAGGCTACAGGGTCTTACTAAGAAAAACAAGGCTTTGTGATATGGTCTATTAGAGTTACTGGAAAACGTGGTTGATAATTCCTATCGTCTCAATTTACCACCGTACATGCACATTTACTCAGTTGTGAAAGTATATAATCTAAAACTCAATGAGCGTTCCATGCTTGATCAGGAAGAGGAACAGGTCCTTCCTTCTATGGAGGATTTGGCACCATATTCTTAGGCAAAGTTGAAAGAAGATACATTTTTGAAAAAGAAGTCTAAAACTATGAGATAGGGGCAAAATGACCTTTGGAATATTGAGTTGAAAGGACAACTTCTAAGCAAATATAAATGGTATACCCAAGAGAAGGTGACAGAAAAAATTCCTCACCTCATTTAGTAGAATATTTTGGGGACCAAAAGCCTCCCAAAATGGGGAGGTGTGATCTGGATTGGAGCATTATTTTTTTTTCATCCATCTTGATGCTTTCAGAGTGGAAAAAGTGGAGGAATCAACTCTGAGGACCATTTTTACTAGTGAGACCGAGTTTGGAAAATTGGGGTCTGAAACCTTCTGGGAGTGTTTTGAGGCAGTAAACGATGTAATTTGGGGATAAACTTTGCCACTTTAGCATCACACCTTTTCTTGTTATTCTACACACTGAGAAATTTCCAATGATGCAAGAATCATGTCAATCAAAGTTTGTCTACGAAATTTATCCCACTCAGAAGTTGACATCCCTGATTTCACCACCATAATTTGAGAGGATACCACATCAGCCCCAACAATTCATGGAAAAGGAGCTAGCCACGTGATTATAATGAAAAATACTCTAGAATAGTCTATATTGTAACGATCGTTAATATTTTAGGTAGTTAAACCTAACCACTAGTAGGTTACCAGGTTGTGTTATAACCAGACCACTAGGAGGAAAAGGGGTTCCATTCTTTCGAGTACATTTGTTCCATAGTTGAGAAAAAAATAGATAAGGGATAGGAGATAGAGCACACATAGAGGATTTTTTGATTTATTAGCTCATGGGCCACAGACCATACTTATTTATACTCACAACCATTTTCTATTCAGAGAAATAGAGCATAGCAACCTCACCTTCCAGATGGGTTTTTCTCCCAAAAGGGTTTCCCAAGTCATATCTTGTGTCAAATGTGCTTATGATATTTTATTGTATTGCTCTCTGTTTTCTTCATAATTTTAATTTTCATGCATATGTTATCAACAGTATTCTACAAATCCATAATTCTAAAGGGAAATAAAATTGTAATAGTGTAGATTTAATATTTTTAAATATAATTTTATTAGATATGTTGTGATGAACTGTCAAGTGGAATATACATGGCAGTTTACGGATCATATTAGTATCAAAGCAATTTTAGTTGGGTATATTCTAGATATTTGTAGGGGATCTAGATCGGTTGGGCCAAAAGTCATAAAACCCTAATCATAGCCAACGAATCTATGAAAAACCCTCATGATCTTGTAGAGGAGAGGTTTTTGTGGAAGGAACAAAATGTCACGGATATAAATCATATTTTAAATCTCCTAATGACAACCCTGAGCAATAATCTTTGGATTTTTAGAGAAAATGGGGATTCTAACGCAAAGGATAGATTAGAGACAAGATCAGGAGATCGTGAAGAAACAGAGAACCAATCAAAGAAAGGACCCGAAAAAGATCAACCCAATTTGAGTGTCGTGAATCATTCAAAATCCCTGTTAAAAATGCAAGCGAAGGTCGATATTAAGTTGTACCAATGTGAGGTCGACACTCTGAAGCTAAATCACTAGTTGTAGCAACTAAAAGTGTATTTTAGTATCCATCAAATTGATGAAGAGCATATGAGTGGCACTTTTTGGATACTTTCAAGCATATGTATTGAAAAATTTTGCCACAAAAGGATCTGGGAAGATCCTTGTTGAATCTGCATGATTATAAGTGTGTATATACAAAATATATTTTCTTTCCTTATTGGTTTCTTTTCTCAGGGAAAAAGGGGAGAACATAAGATTTCATTTGCATGGCTGAAATTAGAAGGCCATGCCTTAACGTGGTGGGAAAGCCAAACGGAGACCTTGAGGTTGGAGGGAGAGCCTCTAGTGACTAAGTGGGAGGACATCAAAACCCTCATAAAGTCATACTTTTACCCTATTCTATATGTAGAGGACTAGCAGATCTGGTGGCACTACTTTAGGCAGAAGTAGGGGAAAAGTGTGTAGGAGTACACCACAAAGTAGAGAAACATGGCCATAATGTTGGGTATCTCTCCAAAGAACCGAGATGTACTCCTTAAGTATTTGGGGGGTCTACACAACCTTCTGTGGAAGCAAGTGATGTTGTTCAAGCCCAAATCGATGAACGATGGTTGTGTATAGGCATAGTACTTGGAGAACATAGATATGAAGAAAGGGAAATCAAGTGGATCGAAGCAGAAGGAGCAACATGGCGCTTCTAAGGAGGGGAAGAAGAACCATAAAGGTGGGAAATATAAAAATATTGTTGTTGTGGCACATTAGTGCAAAGATCCCAGCAATCACTGCAACATTGACAACCATGCAAAGGAGAAGTGTTGGAAGTTTCATCCAGAACTTAACCTGAAGGAAAAAAAGAAAGACAATAAGAAGAAGAATCATAAGGCCATTGATTTAAGCAACAAAGTTGAAAGCATCTTGGACGTGGATGAGAAGATTGTTTGTACATCAGTGCAAAAGGAGCTGAATTTGAGTATCCTTTAGCAACAAAAAGAGAAATAAATGACCAAACTCTTCCATATAAAGGTACAATTCAAGAAGACAAAGATTGATGATATATTTGAATCAAGATCGTAGGTGAATCTCATTACAGTAGAGATGGTGAAGAAGTTGGGGTTGGAAGTGTTAGCACTTTGTAATTCCTCGAGTCTAAGGAGAGGAACCCAAAGTTAACCACAAGCCATTTTAAAACTGGAATCTATCCCTTCCATTTTCAGAGAGGGCTCTATGTATATGGATCTTCAGTCACTTAGATGATTGGTTGTCTTAGGTTTTAGGCTAGGTATTAAGATCAGAGAGGAACAGGTTTAACAGTTTGATGGTAGCAAAGAGGGAAAATCCATTGGGCATGGAGTCATATGGAGCTAATTATTTTCAGTGATATGCTAGGAAAATGAGGAATCCTTAGACAGGGGCAAGGGATTCAATCCTTATGGTGTCTTTGTCAAATTGCGTTTTAGAGAGGTGAGTAGAGGAATAGTGGAGTTGATAACATCTAAATCATCTAGCATTGTAGCTAACATTTAGGTCATGGGTTATGTACACATATGTACTTAAAAATTACTTTACTTCACTGTTACACTATCTTAGAAAGTCATTATATGTTTCTTTTACAAGGAGCAATATTCAGTGGTCTTGGAGCCTTCAAATAGGACTTATGCCCAGAATTTATTAGTGATTACCAAGCTCAAGCCTTAGAGAAAAAATCAACAGAAATGAACTTGTAAATCCAACCTCCAAAGAAAATGGGTGTACCCTAGGTCGAAGTGTATCCAAACAGAGTCTTCCCTGGTTTTTAATGAGGGCCAAGGTTGTTCTAATAAATTATACAAGACAGATACCTCAAAACTTTGCTATCATGTAGCAAAGGTAATCTAATCTTCAAGGACGAAAGTTCTTTAAGTTAATACAAACACAAAGGAGAACTTACCTCTTTGCTTCCATAAAGTTGAGATTAGAGGATTACTGAGGAAACCCTAGGGCCGAGGTGTTGCAAGAAGATAAATACCCAACCATTACAACGCAAAACACCTTCTCCACAAAAGGGACTTAACTTGGAGAACCGAGCTTCGGGCCTTAGCTTTGAACGATGTCAAAAGAGTTTCCAAACAAAAATGAAACCTTGAGTTTCTGAAATTTCATTGCCTTAGCCACAGAAAAATTCTTCGTTTTCTTTATTTCAGGAGGCCAAAAAAAAAAATCAGAGCATTCACATAAGAATAGTTCGTTGAGATTTGATGTGATGAGAGTTAAATGAGGTGACCTTTTATAATGTAAGGAAGAGATAATTAGGGGCTTCTATTTGGCAGGCCTTTTAGGATATTTAGGAACTCTTTAATTCTTAATAGGATTAATTTTTAATTTAGTATTTATTATCTATTAGTTTGTTTGAATGCTAAGAAACATGTACACTAACCCTCTTTAGTGTGTTTTGTAGGTGACACGTGAGTGTATTAATTCAATGACTGATTTAGTGACTTTGGTTTTTGATGTTATGTAACTTATACTGGATGAGATTAAAAATATAAATAATGTCATATGTTGAAAATCGGAGGAGGTGTCATGTCACTACCCCTTAGGGTTTTAGCCTAAAAACTAGGGTCACTAACTTCAATTGTGAATATCTCTAAAACTAGGAGGCCACTCGGGGCATACCACATATCAACAGAAACATATTTTTGAGGAGAATATAATGACCTAGATATCCAACACAAAATAAATGGTTTGACCCTTCAAAAACCCTCGAAAATGTTAGGTACATCCTTAATCCAGGGAACCCAAACCCTAGGACTTGGGTTTTCAACCATCAAACAGTATAGCTTCTATCTTGATGTAATTCAACAATTAATAAGAAGTGTTCATTAACCATTTGACATTAATGAGTGGTGTTTTTGGTCAAAGTAAAACCCATTCAACTCCATGGGTTGACATCAATGACAACACCATCCAAAAATATCCCCCTTTGACATTTATGGCAACACATGTACTCCTCTTGTGAGCACAACTCCCCCTAACATCATGCTTCACCTCCTTCTTGGGTTTTCTCTCCCCCTTTGACATCAATGGCAAAGGGTAACTCCCCATGTCAATCTACCTGCTTCATGTGGACTTGTCATCTTCCTATGCTCCCCCCTGATGAGAAGCCTTCTTGTAATAATCTATCAATGAATATCCTTGTGGACCTGTAACCTACATGTGCTCCCCCTGAAGAGAAGCTTCCCTCAAACACTAGGAATCCTTGTGGAGTTGTAATCCTTTAACTATTCTGCACACCCACCCCCCCCGGTGAACTTGTTATGAATTTGACACATTTGTCTTGAATTTGTGATTATGTCCATGTTGTTTTTTTGTCTATGGTATACCTATGCCACATACTATTGTATAGACTCCCCTTCTAAATTCAACGATTCAACGAACCAAATTGTTCAAAGTAGTGTATCATCTAACAAACCATCTTAACCAGAGCCATTAACCGAAGAAACTGTTGATTCCTTATGACCGTTACAAACCTTGAGAGCATAACTGCTGAGACTTTTTTGTCTTTCTTCACTTCTTGTTGATCCTTTACCTATTCTTCCTTCTTATTCTCATCATCAATATTCATGGTTGATTCCATTTTGTTCCTGCAGTGACAAGATATGTGTCCATGATTATGACATTTGTAACATTGCTTATCAGGATTGTACCTGCATTCTTGAGCTATCTGTCCATAACTATGACATTTGAAGCATTCAATGTCATCCATAGAAGATTTTGTTTGGTAACTGTCTCGTGATCTTGCAAACTTTCCTCTAGGGTTTTGTGGATAATTATTGTACCTATCAAAAACTTCATAATCCCTAGCCATATGTCCATAGTTAGCACATAAAAAGAAATAGCAATTAAATGAATGTGTGTTCCTTGACAGTTCGTTTGGAGGCGGTGGTCCTTGATAGTTGTACCTATCAATAACTTTACAATCCTTAGCCATATGTCCAAAGTTAGCACATGAAAAATAATAACCATTAAATAAACACATATACCTGGAATATGTTTCATTCTTCTTTGGAGGTAGTGTTGTATTTTGTTCTCATCCTTTGTCCTTGAATGATTTGGCATCATTCTTCACAGTTACAATGTTCTTCTTTGGTTCAATCTTCTTCTCAATTTGACTGTGCGAAAATGTAGAGCTCATACCTTCATCAATTGGAGCCTTACCTGTTCTTTTTTCCAATTCTTTATTTGTCCTGTCCATAACCTGTAAATGGTCCTTTTCTTTGAGCTTGTTTATCTTATTAAGTGTTGCATCAAGTTCCTCTTGCTCTTGAGCAAGATCTTCTCGAAACCATCTTTTCAAAATCTCCCTTCTTTTTTCTGCCTCCTCAACCTGTAGCTTGAGAAGAGTTTTCTTCTCTACTTCTCTGTTGAGAGCCATATATTTTCTTTCTACTCCTAATTTTCAATCCTAAGTCTACTTAGTTTAGCTGAAGAGGTTTCCAATTCCTTTTTCTTTTTCTCAACTATAGATATGTATCTTCGATCAAATTCCTTCCTTTCAATTTCTGCTTCCTGCATCTGTTTTTGAGCATGCTAATCTCTGCAAACATTATGTCGAGTTCTTGTTGCTTCTATTGGACTTGTCTCTTGAGGTCTTGTGTCTCTGTATTCTTGAATTTTTCCAATTGAGTTCTAAGAATACTAATCATATTCTTATACTCTTCATTTTTTTGATGACTTTTTTGTTGCCTTCAATTCTACTTCCAAAAGTCTTGTCTTTTCCTTTTGACTTTTGAGTTCCTTTATCACCTTGATCACTTGATTTTGAAACTCTATCTTATTAATTTCTCCCAATTCTTAATCATAATCAGAAGGATTTGAATTTTCAATAACATCTTGACCTAATTTCTTTGTTGAACAGAGATTATGAAGCTTTTCCTAAAGAGTTTTAGTTGTTGAACATTGACCAAATTTTGTTTTCACAAAATTTGGAAAAACATTGAAAATTACATTCATGGCCTTTGAATTGTACCTTTTAGCTTTTTCGATAGATGTGTCTCTAGAAACAATTGATTCCCATACTCCATGTGTCTTCAAATGTACTTCTATCATGGATTCTTGTATCCAGTAATTATCTGCATCAAAATCAGCGGTTAGTACACAATACTCACTTTCTTCAGATTTTTTTGTACCTCTACCTTCCATTGAAATCCTTGCAACATGCCACTTTTTGACTTTCCCATCTCTATGCTCTAAAAACTACGTTCTAACAATTAAGATGTTACTGAAGGAACCAAGCTCTTATTCCAATTGTTGGAAATACTGAGAGGGGGGTGAATCAATATTTCTTAGCAATTAGAACTTTTAAAACTTTTTTAGAGCATTAGTTGATCTTCAGTTATTATTATTATTCTTCCTCATATGATCATAAACAATAATCAAAAGTAGAAAACACCATACAACAATGCATAAAGATAAAATAGACACAAAGACTTTTAGGTGGAAAACCCCCTCCAAGTCAAAAACCACCGAAAACTTCTTTAGTAATTGTCTTCTCCTTGTTAAAAGAAAATTGATTACATCAAGATTTCAGCTGCAACTGAGGGATACGTCAACTCCCTAATTTACAGTATGCAACCTGTAGGATGCTACTAGACCCTAATATCCTGTTGCAACCAGAAGGACGCCCCAATTCCCTGTAGATTAGGCCACAACCTGATGAGTGCCCCAACACTCTGTTTACCAACTATTGTCAGAAAGGATGCTTCGCTGCCCTATTAGTTTATCAACCCCAACTGAATGGAAGCCACAACGCCTTGTGAAAGCTACAACTTTCCCTCATACCACCCTGCCACCCTAAAGTGTTCTCAGGCCACAACCTGAAGGTGACTCCAATCACCTGCCATGATGAGCCATAAGACCACATTTCACAATTTTCAGACTGAGTCCCAATACTATGAATCAATGTAGAATAGTTGTAAGAAATATGTAGAATAAATGTTGAATCATAGTAGCCACTGATCATAGTCCCCACAAACTTATCACTGCACAAAGCTACACATTAATTTGTCACTGCTCAACTGCACATCATTGTCACTACGCACTGCAAAATTGTTGGATACCACTAAATTTCATTGCTCATGAATGAATAGTCATCAATGCACAACCACTGTCATCATTTTATCAGGTTGTACTCAATGCTACAACCATCTAGTATTGCTATCAAATAATGGCACAAACAAAGGTGCCTCAAGTCATCCTGATGACTTATAATCAGTTCTCTCAAACTCAGTCCTCAGAGAGATACCAGCATATATGTAACCATATTCTTTGATTGGTTAAGCCCTACTATCCATCCTTCTCCAATAGGTTGTATAACTGGAGGATGTTCCCTTCACTACTTGCTACCCTGCAAGATCACAAATATGTCATTGTACACAAATCCCTAGAAACCCTAGGTCATATAGGTGAAACCCTAGGTCATACTAGAAATCCAAGGTTATACTAGAAACCCTAGGTCAAGACCAACTCCCATAAATCAAGTCAAATGGTCAAGTGAAATAAGTCAACTTAGTCGGATGTCTTATCAATAGTTACGTAACATGGTATAGTCAAGATATTGCAAAGCATTTGTAAGGTCACTTAAATGTACAATTACTATTGGTGTCAAACAAGTCTGCTCCTAATCAAGTCAAGTCCACTTCTCAAGGTCAAAGCATCATGGAGTGCTTATGACGTTGTCAATTCAAAGTGAGATGTCGCATCAAGTATGAATGTCATCATAGGATTGTAATATGGTTATTTCAAAAATCAACTCAAATACAACATTGTCATATCATGTAAATTCAATGTCATGTCTATTTAATTCACTGTCAAGAATGTATGTCAAGTCAGGTATCTTTGTGTCAATTATTACACTAAGGACTGCAACTATCATCACATGAACATTGTTGTTATCAAGTCAATATACAATCATTATAAGGTCATTGTTTTATGATTATGTCACTATTTCAAGTTAAGGTCATATATGTAATAGTCAAATTACTGTCAAGATATCAGTTTATTGCCACATGTAGTCATTATTCAAGGTCATTGTTCAAAAATTTAAACTGCCAAGTCAATAGTCATGTCAAGATTATGTAATCAAATTAAAATCTCTGCCACTTGTTGTCTCATTGCATACTTTACTTGCCAAATTTTTATCACTAGATAAGAATAATGGAAGTCCTAACATCATTCAAAGTCAAACATCTTATCATATCATACTTACTAGTTCAACCAAGGTGTTGTTCATTAAAATATCATTGTATAATGCATAGATCAGTTCATTAATATTCCAAGTGTTGTAGCTAACATTGATGCGACGGGTTATGTACACATTTATACCTATCTTACAAAGTCATTATATTTCTTTTACGAGGAGAAATCTTTGGTGGTCTTGGAGCCTTCAAATAGGACTTATGCACAGAATTTATTAGTGATTACCAAGCTCAAGCCTTAAAGCATAAGTCAACACAAATGAACTTGCAAATCCAACCTTGAAATAAAAGGGTGTACCCTAGGTCGAAGTGTGTCCAAATAGATTCTTTGCTAGTTTTTAATGAGGGTTGAGGTTGTTCTAAGAAATGGTACAAGACAGATACCTCAAAACTTTACTATCTTGTAGCAATGGTAATCTAGTCTTCAAGGACGAAAGTTATTTAAGTTAATACAAACAAAAAGGAGAACTTAACTCTTCGCTACCATAAAGTTGAGATTAGAGGGTTACTGAGGAAACCCTAGGGCCAAGGTGTTGTAAGAATACAAATACCCAACCATTACAACACAAAACACCTTCTCCACAAAAGGGACTTACCTTGGAGAACCAAGATTCAAGCCTTAGCTTTGAATGATGTCAAGAGAAGTTTCCAAACAAAAACGAAACCTTGAGCTTCTACAATTTTGTTGCCTTAGAAATGGAAAAAATATTCACTGTCTTTATTTCAGGAGGATGAAAAAAAATTTAGAGCATTCGCATAAGAATAGTTCATTTAGATTTGATGTGATGAGAGTTAGATGAGGTGACTTTTTATAGTGTAAGGTAGAGCTAATTAGGGGCTTCTATTTGGGAGGCCTTTTAGGATATTTAGGAACTCTTTAATTCTTAATAGGATTAATTTTAATTTAGTATTTATTATCTATTAGTTTGTTTGAATGCTAAGAAACATGTACACTAACCCTCTTTGGTGTGTTTTGTAGGTGACACATGAGTGCATTAAGTCAATGATTGATTTATTGTCTTTGGTTTTTGAAGTTATGTAACTTATATGGGGTGATATTACAGTGATAAACAATGTCATATGTTGACAACCGTAGGAGGAGGTGTCATGTCACTACCCCTTGGGGTTTTAGCCCAAAAACTGGGGTCACTAACTTCAATTGTGAATATATCTCAAACAGGAGGCCTCTCGGGATGTACAACATATCAATAGAAACACCATTTCCAGGAGAATATGATGACCTAGATATCCAACACAAAATAAATGGTTTGACCCTTCAAAAACCCTCGACAATGTCGGGGTACATCTTTAGTCCAAGGAACCCAAACCTAGGACTTGGGTTTTCAACCATCCAACAATATAGTTGTTATCGTGATGTTATCTGAAAATTACTATGAAGTGTTCATTAACCATTTGACATCAATGACTGGTGTTTTTGGTCAAAGTAAAACCCAGTCAACTCCATGAATTGACATCAATGACAACACCATCTAACAGTCCTTTAATTGCAATGGATTTTTTTTCAAATTTGGAATATTGAAGCGCAGTAAAAAGAGATGTGCGGCAAAAAAGGAAAGTGCAACATCAACTTGTTGTTGGAAATACTGAGAGGGGGGGTGAATCAGTATTTATTATTTTTTGTTCTAGTGATTGCCAAAAGCATATATAGATATGTATATGTATACACAGAACACAGAAATCAACTATTGGAATAAATGATTTTATTAAAAACTCAAGACAGTGAAATGAAATAAATACAGTATAAGTATAAATCTGATTGTGAATAGTTGCCAAGCTCCAACTTGGACTTCAGTGAGGCTCCAACCTCCAGAGCACCAACTCTATTTTGCAGTGGTTCTGCACTTAGGAGCACCTACCCCCAATGACTTTAGTCCAGTTCAATTCTGAGGCTCCAACCTCTTGGGCTCCAACCCAACTTTGGTATACACTGGTGTGCTGCTGCACTCTATTTAGCTTCCACTGCTTCTGCTGGCCCTTTTGCCTCTACTACTTCCACAATCTCATACTCAGGTTATTCAACACAACAACAGCAACACAGTTCTTAATTTTTTTGTTTTTATACATTCTCATGCCTTTTTCCATTCGTTTCTGCTAGCTCGCTAGCTCTTTCGCTTCCTCCTCACTCGCTTGCGGTTCGGCTTCCTCAACACTCGCTCGACCTTCTAGCTTCCCTTCTCCATTCGCTTTAGCTTCCTCTGCGCTCGAATTAACCAATGCTTCACGGGACACATTCAAGAGGAAGAGGGGCCAAATTACAATAGAAATGATGCTTATTGACAAAATATCAGAGAGGTCCCCTTTTTTTTGTCAAGTTCACGAGTCGTGAACTATTATTTGTTTGTAATATAGATGCCTGAGATCAATTCCAGAAATGAGGCGTTTCAACATATATATATATATATATATATATATATATATATATATATATATATATATATATATATATATATATATATATATATATATATATATATATATATATATATAGATATAGATATAGATATAGATATATATATAGATATAGATATAGATATAGATATATATATATATATATATATATATATATATATATATATATGACTTCTTTTATTCACAGAGTTATTACTTCACGGAAACCATATGAAAAAGGCTATAGCCATATAGAGGTCCCACATGCCACGTCATCCTTGTATTGCAATCACCACTTCCTGAGGTTCGCACATAACACAGTCGATTGTTGATGGCTGATTCCCCTGCTGGACACGATATTATATAAACTGCAGTTCATATTCTCATCAGGTCTGAAACCATTCATCGCAATCGGGGTTGGCCCTTGGCCGAGGTCCGATGCGATATCGCTATCGGCAATCGCAAGTTGCATATGGACAGGGCCTTACCTCCGCTCCGATTTCCCAATGCGATAATCGCTATCGGTGATCGCAAATCGCATATGGTCAGGGCCTTACTTCCGCTCTGATTTCTCGATGCGATAATCGCTATCGACGATCGTAAGTCGCATATGGTGAGGGCCTTACCTCCGCTTTGATTTCCTAATGCAATAATCGCTATCGGCGATCGCAAAGGAGCCACTTAACACACTGTAACGCCCGCTTCCAAAGTGCCGATGCGATGTGCCAAACCTGATAGGATCCCAAACAAGGATAATTTTAGGGGCGAATGTTCGCCCTTTGGCGAAATTAAGGGGTTTTAAATTTTTAGTGGGCGAATATTTTGTATCATAGTACATTTTTACAAATCACCTCAAATAGCCCACCTTATTTTAAGGGAGAGGGTAAAAAAGGTAAATTTAGCCCTTGAAATTAGGACTTACAACCTTCCATTCACCCATTTTCAAGAATAGGTTTTATTTAAGTGAATCCATTCGCCCATTTTCAAGAATAGGTTTTATTTAAGTGAATCCTATGGGCCAAATACCACATTTATAAAAGAGGTACAGTAAATTAATAAAAATATAAATAAATGAGAGATATGGTAAATAAATAAAACATTTTTTATATTTACTCCATAAGTCACCTTATATACATGTAAGGGTGTAAACAAATAAAAATATAAGTAAAGTGGAGGTATGGTAAATAAATAAAACGTCCTTTTATACTTACTCAAAAGGTATGGTAAATAAATAAAAATATAAATAAACTAGACGTATCGTAAATAAATAAAACCTCTTTTTATATTTAGTCCATAACCCTCGTTCTATTTATGAAGGCTCAAGAAAGAGATTTTATTTAAGTGAATCCTATGGGCCAAATACCATATTTGTAAAAGAGGTATGGTAAATTAATAAAAATATAAATAAACGAGAGGTATGGTAAACAAATAAAACATTTTTTATATTTACTCCATAAGTCACCTTATATTTACGAACACTCAAAAAATGGGTTATATTTAGGTGAAACCTATGGCCAAAATACTATGGGACAAATACCATGGACTAGATTGTTATTAATACCATGCAAAAAACCATTATTAACCCTAATATTAGAATTAATAAAAATAAAAATGGCACATGGTATTGACCCATGGTATTCACCTGGAATGTAGCCTATTTAAATGGGGGAATTAAACCAGCATGTAGCCTATGCTAAGATTCACTAGGACTTTACAAAGTTTTATTTTTTAGTGAAAGACTCGCCAAGATCTTACAAGATTTTATAATTGAGTAAAATATTCGCCATGCCTGGTGAGAGATTCGCCAAAAAATTATATATACATATTATATTATTGATAAATTCGCCTTCCATTTTTCCTATATACCATGGAGATTCGCCCATTTATTATATTTATAAATTTAAGGGGGGTTCGTAAAATTTTCCCTGATCCCAAATCTCCCGTGCATATATTTTCAAGTCTGGTTTCCGCCTGCGATAGTGTAACGGCATATATACGTGATTTTTGCCACCGACAATGTAAATACATATAGATACAAGTCTTTCTACCTCTATTTGCATTAAATGCATATTTATATGGTTTTTGGCCTCCGATAGTATATTTGTATGCATATAACTCTTTTGTGGACTATACGGCTCTTGATGGCTCTGTCTTGGCATTGTTTACTGTTAAATGCATCCATTTCTCCTCCTATGACTCTGTGTGCTCCTCTCATCTCCATTATAGCTCCTCTGGCTTGGTCTGCTCCTCTTGGCTCCGTTTGCTCCTCTTGGCTCCGTCTGCTCCTCTGGTGGCTCTGTCTCCTTCTCTTGAATATTGCCATATTGACATCAATGACAATCTGTGTCCAACAATCTCCCCCTTTGTTATTGATGGCAATATGCTTCTGCTCTCTCCCCCTTTGACATCAATGGCAAAGGAATGCATACGAACTCCCCATGTCAAATTGGTCCCCCTGTCCTGCTGCATCTTTATGAATGAACTTGAGTGATGATAAAGAAATAACCCCCATATTTTGACGCAGATGTTCGAATGCTTCTCAAGGAAGAGGTTTTGTGAAAATATCAGCTATCTGCTCCTTAGTACTGATATATTCCAGGATGATATTTTGTTCAGCTACTTGCTCACAGAGGAAATGATACTTGATTGGTATGTGTTTAGTTCTTGAGTGCATCACTGGATTTTTCCTGAGACTGATAGCACTTGTGTTGTCACAATAAATGGTAATTGGTTGATTTGTACATATGTTGACATCTTTTAGAGCTTCCTTCATCCATAGTATCTGAGTACAACAGTCTGTTGCAGCAATATACTCGGCTTTGGCTGTGGATAATGATATGGATGATTGTTTTTTGCTGAGCCAGTATACCAAACAGTCTCCTAGGAAGAATGCATTTCCACTAGTACTTTTCCGATCATCTATACTTCCAGCCCAATCAGCATCAGTGTATGCAGTTACAGTCAGTGTTGAGTCCTTTGGGTACCAAAGACCAAAATTAGAAGTTCCCTTCAAATATCTGAGAATTCTTTTTATAGCTAATAAATGGGATTGTTTGGGAGCAGATTGAAATCTTCCCACCATTCCTACTGCTTGCATTATGTCTGGTCGTGTAGCTGTTAATTATAGAAGGGATCCAATTATTGACCTGTAATGAGTTGCATCTACTAGAGGGGAGTCATCATCTTTGCTCAATTTGCAGTTTGTGGTCATAGGTGTGCTCACGGGTGCACAGTCCTCCATTCCATATTTTTTGAGCATGTCTTTTAGATATTTGGCTTGAGATATACACAATCCTGCTCTGGTTTGAGATATTTGAAGTCCAAGGAAGTGGGACAGCTCTCCTATCATTAACATCTCAAGCTCTTTTGCCATGCTTTGAGAAAATTCATGGCTCATTTCATTATTATTACTAGCAAAAATCAGATGATCGACATAAACAAGAGCAACTAGTAACTTACCTTGATCTGTCTTTATGTATAGATTGCTTCCAGCTACTCCCTTTTTGAAGCCTTGTTGTTGTAGATAGTTATCCAGTCTTGCATACCAAGCTCTAGGAGCTTGTTTCAACCCATATAAAGCTTTTTTCAATTTACAGACTAAGTCATTTCCTGCTGTTAGATCAAAACCTTCTGGTTTCTCCATGTAGACTTCCTCCTTGAGTTCCCCATTTAGAAATGTTGATTTCACGTCCATTTGATAGATTTTTAATCCTTTTGAGCAAGCAAATGCCAAGAACATCCTGATAGCTTCCATACGGGCCACTGGTGCAAATGTCTCTTCAAAGTCAACTCCTTCAATTTGTGAATAGCCTTTGCAGACAAGTCTTGCCTTGTTTCGGATAACCTGTCCTTCCTCATTCATTCTATTTTTGAACACCCATTTGGTTCCTATTATGTTTTTGTCCTTTGGACGAGGAACCAGCTCCCAAGTCTTGTTCTTCTCAATTTGGGACATTTCTTCTTCCATGGCTTTTACCCAATGAGGATCCTTACTTGCTTCTGCAAATGTTTTTGGTTCTGTCATAGATAGGAGGGCAATGACTTTTCTCTTGGGTGTGATTGATATCCTTCTTCGGGTCTGCACACCTTCATCTTTATCTCCAATGATCTGCTCTTTTGGATGATGTCTTTGGACATACTTCATCTTTGAAGGGGTATTAGGTGGTTCTCTTTCCTCTTCTTCTTCTTCTTCTTCCTCATCTATTTCTTCTTCTTTAGGTTCTTCTTCTTCAATGAGAGAGTCATCTTCATGTTCTTCAATTTCCCTTTCTAGAAGATCTTCATCAACCTTTACATCAATGCTTTCCACTATTTTCTTCAGTCAATAATTGTAGCACTTGTAAGCCTTGCTCCGTGTAGAGTATCCAAGAAATATCCCTTCATCAACCCGAGAATCAAACTTTCCGAGTGAGCCATCATTTATTTTTATGAAGCACTTGCTTCCAAAGATCTTGAAGTACTTCACCGAAGCAGGTCTTCCTTTCCATAGCTCATAAGGGGTCTTTTCACAATTTGGTCTTAATTGAATTCAATTCAGTGTATAGACAACTGTCCCTACTGCTTCTCTCTAGAATTTAGGTTGTAAATCTGCTGCTAATAACATTGGTCTTGCAATTTCTTGGGTTGTTCGATTTCTTATTTCAACTACCCCATTTTGCTGAGGTGTTCTGGCAGCTGAGAATTCCCTTTTAATTCCATGAATATTACATAACTCACTAAATTCGTTTGATGTGAATTCTCCTCCTCTATCTATTCTGAGGCACTTAATTTTTGAATCTTTTTCATTTTCTACAAGGGCTTTTAGATTCTTAAAACACTCAAAAGTTTCAGATTTATACTTTATGAAATATATCCACATCATTCTAGTATAATCATCAACAAATAACACAAAGTACCTTTCTCCTTGGAGTGCTTGATTTCTAGTTGGCCCACACACATCAGCATGGATGATCTCCAAGGGCTTCGATGTACAGTGTTCCTTTGTCTTGTGGCTGGTTCTGGTCTGCTTTCCATGTTGACATGAACCACACACTGCTTGATTTGGTTTGAACAGCCTTGGGATGTCTTGTACAGCTTTGATCTTGCTGATATTGATCAGATTTTCGAAGCTTGTATGTCCAAGTCGCTTGTGCCACAGCCAACTCTCATCTGTCTGACTCAAGTAGCATTTATTTCCTTGAATCTTGTTCAGAATGTAAATGTTGTCTGGTGTTCTCACCCCTTTTGCCACAAGTTTCCCTGAGGCAAAGTTCATTATTTCACAGTTTTTGGTGCTGAAAACAACCTTATGTCCTTGATCACAGATTTGGCTGACACTCAGAAGGTTGTGTTTGAGTCCGTCAACCGGCAGAGCATCTTGAGCTTTTCCTTTTCCATTGATCAAAGTAACTGTTCCTTTTCCTGCAATTCTGCTAGTTCCGCTTCCAAAGGACACATTCCCTTCCTTTTTGCTCAGCGAGACAAACTTCCTTCTGTCTCCTGTCATGTGTCTAGAGCACCCACTATCTACAAACCACTGGTTTCCATTATTTTGAGCAAATAGAGCCAAGCCGCATTTGTCCATGCTGGAGTTCTTGCTACTCGTCTTTCTTCCTTTGAGTGGGCAGTCTTGTTCATAGTGTCCATTATTGTAGCAGAAAGAGAAAATCAGATCAAATTTGGTTAAGGGATCAAATGAATTGAAGGTTTTGATTTGTCCCTGCCTTTTGGGAGCATAGGAGTTGATTACTTGGTCCTTTAGCGTTATTTTTTCGCTTCTGCGAGCCATACAATGTCTGGCGTGATGACCGAAGTTTTTACAGTGAAAGCAGTGTCCAAGAAAGATGGTTTTGAAGAAACCACAGTTTGAGTCGATTTCCTTCCTGGGAATTACTCCTCCCTCGTCCTTTGGATTTGCGATGGGACCTTAGTGGAGTACAGGTTTGTATTTGTTGTAGTGTCCATGATTCGACTCCACATTCTTCTTTGGAGTAATTCTCTCTTCATTCTTGGGATCTGGGATGAACTTTTGATAACATACTTTTTCATCTTTTGGATTGTAGGAGAGTGCATCGGCATAGCTTTTCGCACTATTCTTAATGCTTGAGGATTCTCCTTTGAAACCTATTCCAGACTTGTCATGTTGAGGTTTTTGATTTTCAAAATAGTTTCAAGTATTTGAGAGCTTTTACAACCCTTTTTAATTTTCTCCAACTCCTTTCTCAGAGACACTATTTCGGCCTCGCGTTCCTCACAAGTCTCTTCTTTTTCTTTAAGCTTTGCTTCCAAGAGATCTTCTCTCCTTCTTATTTCCTCGTTTTCCACTTTGAGAGAAATGATTTTGTTCTGTAGTTTCTCATTTTCTTCAATGGCGCTTATTAACAGTTCATCTACATTTCCTTCCAGCCCTGATTCATCATCATCTGCGAGTGCCATGAATAATGCTTCTTGGCTTTCATCATGATCACTTTCCTCATCTGATTTCTTTTTGATTACCATAAACTCATCCTCATCAGACTCATCTTGCTTGGAGAAGAATTTTTTCTTATTGAACCCTTTCTTTTTGTGTGCCATTCTTTTAGAATTTACTTCATCATCATTGTCATGTTTATGAGGACATTTTGCTGGATAATGTCTTATTTTACCACATTTAAAACAGATAAGAGGATACTTACCTTTAATCTTAGATCCTCTCTTCAGCTTTCGTACAAATTGGGCCAATTCGGATTCCACATCTGACTCATCACTACAGTCATTCCTTTATTTCCCTTTCTTTGACTTTGAGGCCTTGAATGCTGCATCTTTGGAGCTTGGGCCACCTTTCCTCATTTCATAGGCAGTGAGAATTCCATGGAGTTCATCCATTTTGAGGGTATCTAGATCCTTTGCTTCTTCTATAGCGCTTATCTTGGAGTCAAATCTATCTGGAAGAGACCTTAATACCTTTTGAACAATGGTACTTTCTTCCACCTTTTCGTCCAATCCTTTCAGGGAATTTACCACTTAAGCTACTCGGAGGAGGTATACTGCAATATCTTCTTCATCTTCCATCCTCAAACTTTCAAATTGTCTTCTGTGAGTTTGTAGCTTTGCCTTTTTGACTTTTGAGTCTCCATCGTATAAGCCAACTAGCTTCTCCCACATTTCTTTGGCAGAGGTACAGTGCATGATTTTTGTAAACTCGAAATCAGTGATTCCACTAATGATGGAGTTCATGGCCTTTCCATTTGCGATGTAGGCTTTCCTGTTGTCTTGGTCTGTTGGAAGAGTGGAAGTCGTTTGGTATTCATTTTGACAAAAATGCCAAACTTCAGGTCCAAGGGACATTAAGTAGTAGGTCATTCTTTTCTTCCAGAAACCAAAGTTAGTGCCATCGAACAAAGGAAGTCTTCCTGATGCTTCGTGATTTCTCATCATGGCTGCGGATCCTTCTTCAAGTTGTTAGGCTAGTATGAAGAGGCTAGCTCTGATACCAATTGTTGTAAATACTGAGAGGGGGGGGTGAATCAGTATTTATTATTTTTTGTTCTAGTGATTTCCAAAAGCATATATAGATATGTATATGTATACACAGAACACGAAAATCAACAATTGGAATAAATGATTTTATTAAAAACTCAAGACATTGCAATGAAATAAATACAATATAAGTATAAATCTGATTGTGAATAGTTGCCAAGCTCCAACTTGGACTTCAGTGAGGCTCCAACCTCCAGAGCACCAACTCTGTTTTGCAGTGGTTCTGCACTTAGGAGCACCTACCCCCAATGACTTTAGTCCTATTCAATTCTGAGGCTCCAACCTCTTGGGCTCCAACCCAACTTTGGTATACACTGGTGTGCTGCTGCACTCCATTCAGCTTCCGCAGCTTCTACTAGCCCTTTTGCCTCTACTACTTCCACTATCTCATACTCAGGTTATTCAACACAACAACAGCAAAACAGTTCTCTGTTTTTTTGTTTTTATACATTCTCATGCCTTTTTCCATTCGTTTATGCTAGCTCGCTGGCTCTTTGGCTTCCTCCTCGCTCACTTGAGCTTCGGCTTCCTCAACACTCGCTTGACCTTCTGGCTTCCCTTCTCCATTCGCTTTAGCTTCCTCTGCGCTTGAATTAACCAATGCTTCATGGGACACGTTCAAGAGGAATAGGGGCCGAATTACAATAGAAATGATGCTTATTGATAAAATATCAGAGAGGTCCCCTTTTTTTTTTCAAGTTCATGAGTCGTGAACTGTTATTTGTTTGTCATATAGATGCCCGAGATCAATTCCAAAAATGAAGGGCTTCAACATATATATATATATATATATATATATATATATATATATATATATATACATATATATATATATAGATGACTTCTTTTATTCACAGAGTTATTACTTCACAGAAACCATATGAACGAGGCTATAGCCATATAGAGGTCCCACATGCCACGTCATCCTTTTATCGCAATCGCCGCTTTCGGAGGTTCACACATAACACAGTCGATTGCCGATGGCCAATTCCCCTACTGGACGCTATATTATATAAACTGCAGTTGATATTCTCGTCGGGTCTGCAACCGTTCATCGCAATCGGGGTTTGCCCTTGGCCGAGGTCCGATGCAACATCGCTATCGGCGATCGCAAGTCACATATGGTCAGGGCCTTACCTCCGCTCTAATTTCCCGATGCAATAATCGCTATCGGCGATCGCAAATCGCATATGGTCAGGGCCTTACTTCCGCTCCAATTTCCCAATGCGATAATCACTATTGGCGATCACAGGTCGCATATGGTCAGGGCCTTACCTCCGCTCCGATTTCCCGATGTGATAATCGTTATCGACGATTGCAAAGGGGCCACTTGACACACTGTAGCACCCGCTTCCGAAGTGCCGATGCGATGTGCCAGACCCGATAGGATCCCAAATCTCCCGTGCATATATTTTCAAGTCTGGTTTCCGCCTACGATAATGTAACGACATATATACGTGAGTTTTGCTGCCGACAGTGTAAATACATATAGATACAAGTCTTTCTACCTCTGTTTGCGTTAAATGCATATTTATATGGTTTTTGACCTCCGATAGTATATTTGTATGCATATAACTCTTTTGTGGACTATACGGCTCCCGATGGCTCTGTCTTGGCATTGTTTGCTGTTAAATGTATCCATTTCTCCTCCTATGACTCTGTGTGCTCCTCTCGTCTCCATTGTGGCTCCTCTGGCTTTGTCTGCTCCTCTTGGCTCCTTTTTCTCCTCTTAGCTCTGTCTGCTCCTCTGGTGGCTCTGTCTCCTTCTCTTGAATATTTCCATATTGACATCAATGACAATATGTGTCCAACACTTGCGATGGTAATGTTATGATGAAATCTTTGATTTCACCTGGAAACTGACTCATAAAGACACCACTGATTTGTTTCATTGATGAGAGAATAACGACCCACTACTATCTTTCACTCATGACTTGGATGACACATTTTCCTAACTTATTAAAACTAGACCTTTTAAGACTTTGACAACTTGACTTTTATTTACCAAACAAACTTTAGTATATCCTACTAACACTAAGTCTTCATCTCTATGAGTTCATAGTATCATTTTACAAATTGACCAAAAAATAATAAAAAAGACTAAGCTTGGCATAGGACACTAACATTGGCTCCAATGGGGATGGCATCCTCCTTGTGAGGTGCTAAAGAACAATGTAGACCATGTGCCTGTCCTTTGGATTTTATTGAATCTTTACTTGACTCATGACTGATTATGAATTTTTATGACTTTTTACATTCTGAAAATTAGAAGTAGCTCATCAATATCTTAGGGCCTTCTCCTCGGGCTTCAAATTTTGGTAACAGTTGCCCACATCTGAAATATTGTAAATTGGAATGGCTATATATAATGAAGTGATCAAAACCAACTGATTTTAGGAAAAATAATGCATGAGAAACCTGCCATTTACAGGCCCTCTAGCAAGAAATTCTCCTGTCAAATCCTGTAGAAAATATGCATTACTCCCATGGAAAGTTGCAATATTGAATGGTCCTTTCCAAAGATTTTCAAATTTTCCTTGTTTATCTTTGTCTTCATTCTGAGCATCCCACTTCAAAACTAGATCACCAGCCTGAAAATATTCATCCTTTGTTCTTCAATCAAAAATCTTTTTAATTTTATCCTGGATTTCTTGGGTATTGTTATATACTTCCTCTCTTGTTTGTTGCAATTGAATCATTTGATTTATTCTTCTTTGCAAGTCATTTGGCTCTACATCTACTTCCTGCAACAACTTCATTATTGGAATTCCCAAGGAAGTAGGAAAATTAACACTTGTTCAATATACCAATTGAAAAGGTGACATACCAATTGACTTCTTTGTGTTCACTCTATCAACCCACAATGCATAGATCAAATTTTTATGCCATGTTTCCTTATTTTCTTGAAGCAACTTCTTTATAATGTTCACCAAACTCTTATTTGAGGACTCAACTAAACCATTACCCTATGCAATAGAGCGATTGAGTACAATATGACATTTATGACAGAATTGAATTATCTTCTTGGAATTGAAAGTAGCAACATTATCAGTGATTATTCTATGGGGATAACCAAATCTTGAGAGGATATTACCTTCCAGAAACTGAATGATGACTGTGTATGGCCTGCCTAGTTTGTATTGCTTCTATCCACTTTGTAAAGTACTCTATGGTTGTCAGAATCCATTTATGTTGAGCTGAAGATGATGGATGGATTCCCCAATGAAATCCAGACCCCACTGCTGGAATGGTGCTTCAACTGTAATTGGTTTCAGGGGTAGAGGAAAAAGCTTATTTTTTCCTTCAAAAATTTGACATTCATGGTAGCTTGAAACTTTTTTATAAACATCAGCAAACAAGGTTGGCCAGTAAAAACCAGCCCTCAAAATTTTATTAGTTGTGGCTTTCCAAAAATGGTGGCCTCCACAATCCCCTTTGTGAAATTCTTCCATAACCTTTTGTGCTTCATCCTCCAATAAACAATTCAACAAGACACCTCCTGAGTCTTTCCAATACAAAAATTAATTTAAAATGCAGAATTTCACAACCTTTAGTTTCAAAAATATTGCCTTTGTTTTTTTCATTTCTGGAGGAGCATGTAAGTGTTGTAAAACATAAACTATATCAGCATACCATGGAGAGGAAATAAATTTTTCAGATACCTGTTGAGAAATTTCTGAATTGTTTTCATTCGACAAACCAACCATGAAATTTATGTCCAATACATTCATATTTGAGTCAACTGTCTATTTTTTCAGCCCTTGACCTTTTTCCATCTTGGTAGGCTTGATCTCCACATCATATACTCAAGAATAGATACTATCCATCTACCTCTTCTACCTTCAGGATCAGGTTGAGTCATAACATCTTTCACAACAGCATTTGGGACATAAGAAATCACATCTAAATGAAATACATAAACTCTAAAACATTTCAAGGATTTAACCAATGCATAAGCTTGCTTCTCCCTAATATTGTACTTAAGAGAATAATCTCTCAAACCCCTACTAAAGAAAGTTATTGGTTGTTCATTACCTTGATAATTTTTCTGCATTAAGGTTGTTGTAATTGTGTGTTCCAATGCAAAAGAGAAAATGATAAAGTCTTTAGTATAATCTGGACTAGTTAAGATAGGAGCACTATCCAAGGCTAGTTTTACCTCATAAAAATACTTATTTGTTTCAATTTCCCACCTAATTTCACTTTCATTTTTCAGCATATTGGTCAAGAACCTTATCATTTCTACTAATTTTTTAATGAACCTTCTCAAAAAATTAACTCTTCCCAAAAATGACTGCACCTCTTTCGTATTCCTTGGAATGTCAATTTTCTAAATCGCAGCAACCATGTTTGGATTAATTTTAATGCCATCCTTTGAGACTATATGCCCCAGTAATTTTCCTTCCTCCATTGCAAAATTTGACTTCTTTGGATTTAAAGGTATGCCAAACCTTTTTCACTTGTCAAAAACTTGTTTTAGATGCTACAAATGATCATAATCATATTTTGATAATATAGTGATATCATCAAGGTAAACTACAATGATATTATCCTTTTCATCAACAAATGTAATATCCATGGCCCCTTGAAAGGTAGCCCCTGGACTCATCAGCCCAAAGGGCATTTTGGCATGCATAAAGGTTCCCCATGGTGTGATAAAAGTTGTTTTTCTTGGTCTTCGAGGTGCACCAAGATCTAATTATAACCCGAGAAACCATCAAGCATAGACATCCTCTGATAACCAACAGCCTTTTGCAATATATGGTCCATCTTGGGTAAAGGATAGTTATCCTTAAGAGATACTTTTTTTAGGTTTCTGAAATCAACACAAAGCCTTATTTCACTAGTATTCTTTCTTACAAGGACCAAATTAGCAAGCCATTTTGAAAACCTTAAAGGAACAATAATTTTGGCATCAAACAATTTTCTCAGTTCTTTTTCAATAAGAGGAAGCAACAAGGGATTGATTCTTCTCAGTTTTTTCTTAAAAGGCTTCTGATCTTGCTTAATTGGAATTGTATGTTGAATAATGCTCTTATCATACACTTTGAGGTCTTCATATCCCCAAGCAAAAATGTATGAATATTGCTTCATAAGATCAAGGTATTTTTATCTATCTTCAAAGGTGAAAGATCTAGAAAGCTTAACAATTTTTTGCTTTTGTGTTGTCCCTATATTGTAGTCCTCTACTTCAGCTTCAGTGGGAATTACTTTAGGGTTCTTAGCTACACAATTTTGATGAAACAACTTCTCAAGGGGAACCAAACCTTTTGGTATTACATTATTCTTAAATTGTATGACCTCAAGACATGCTACTTGATTTTCAAAACTATCTAAATCTGAACCAAAAACCTATTGTTCATTCTCATCAAAATAGTTTTCCTCATCTATGCACAAGCTGGAAAATTATTCAGACATTTGTAAAAAACTATTAAGTTGCTTGTCATCTTCAAACACTTGCCAATATTTTACATTATCAGGGACTAGTCATCTATGTTTGACATCTATTTCATACTTCCTATTGGGATAGATAGGAATATTAAACACACTAGATGAAGTGGCCAATGCATCAGCTATCATATTATGTCCTCTAAGAAGTAAAGATAAATTATATTCTGAGAAAACTTGCAGCAATTATAGGAAAACATTCATATACGCTCTCATCCTGGATGTTTATTCTCTCACACACCTTTTATTTGATTGATAATCAGTTATGAATCCCAATGAACTAAAATCCTTTTTTCCCCCAAATATTTTGAAACATGCAATCCCGAAATCAGTGCTACATACTCAGCCACATTGCACATTCAATGGCTAGCTTCAAATAACATAGTTTTGACTTGCCGACCTTTGGGATAACTATCATCACACCAGCACCATGCCCTTCTTTGCTCACTTCTCCATCAAAATACACGTTCCAAAGGCCATCATCTTCATATTTGTGCTTTGATTTCTTTTCCTGCAATTCACCTTTCTCCTCCAATAGGTTGACCTTGTTTTGACTTTCCTCCTCCAAACATAACTCATTATACAATATAAAAGAATCCATATCAGAATGAAATGAGTAAATAGGATGATTATTAGGACTTTCCTTGCCACTTACCATGTATTTCATCAAAGTTTCTTTGTACAATCTCCTTGGCTGTCCAAAAACAGGAATTGTGGCATATGACATATCCATCTGTAATGTACCTTTCAATTTTTCAGCCCATGCCTTTGATAAAAGCATACCGAACTTTAGAGTAATATCAACAACAACTATATCCATCACTAGAATTTTTCTTGAATTTGAGTGAGAGATACAACCAAATCCTTGATTAAACCCAAACATTTCACTTTACTTGAATCAAAGGAAAAGAGGTCTTTATATGGCCTTGTTATGTCCAAACCAAGTTTCTCCATGATAACCTTTGGCATTACATTGCATTATCTAGAATCAAGTCATGTACATTCAATCTAACATAGAAAGGTGGAACATCTTCATCTTGAGAATCTCCTTCAAATTTTAGACCAAATAGAAGTTCAGGATGATCATCATTCAAATTAACAGTATCTGAAACATCTCATATCTTTAGTGCTTTAACGATCCGACTTTTGTATTTCTCATTCTTGATCAGTTCATTAAATGGAATGGATATTTTGATTTTAGATATTTCATTTTCTAAATTGAAAGAATATTGAAGTTACTCTATCTCTTTGATGGTTCTGTCTTTCTTTTCAGAAATATCCTTTGCAGAATCAGCTTTTGTCAGCAGGAATCAGGTGCATCAGTTTGGCCTTTCTTTGGAGGATTTATTGGAACCTTCCTGTTTCTCAAGTTATATTGTCTTTGTACTTCCATGATTGCATTTTGGTTTCCTTTCTTGTAATATTTTGATTCCATGAGCATAATATCTTCTGGTGGCTAAAAGAACAAGTCTTGCTCTTCTTTTGTCAAAAATATTGTTTCCTCCTCTTCACCAAAATAATGTATCTGATCTTAATCTTCTGTTATTTCTTCATCTTCTACAAAATTTTCTTGGAAAGGTCTTATTTTCCATTGATCTCCCTTATTTATCTGTTGTTTTTGTTTTATTTGAACTTGAGGTCTTCGAAAAATTGAATTTCTTACTTGAGGAGGTGTCTGTAGTTCTCTAACAGCAGCTTTGTTTTCCAAAGTCAATCTTTCCACCAGATTTTCCATTGTTTTCACCATAACATCCAACTTGTTATCTGATGAAGATGAAGGCTCATCTTTAACCACTCCCCTCTTTTCAGCGTTCATTTTGTCCTTTTTGTTTAGTATATTTGCTTCCACTCCAACAACATTTCTCTGCATATCCTCCAATGTGGTTGGATTCCTTTCTCTGAGCTGATAAGCAAGATCAGCATCAAAACCATCAGGGTAATGAAGAAAAGCTGGGGGGGGGTTATCTTAGTAGGTATTGAGCTATACACCTTATTAAATTTGGTTGAAAAATCATGAACCGATTCTCCTGAACCTCTCTTTAGGTTGTCATACTAGGCTAATATATGTAGGGGGTTATTCTTACTTCCCATATGGCAAGTAAAATTTTCTCAAGCTTCTAGAAATTGGAAATGCTTCCAGTTGGTAGACTTCGAAACCATTTTTTGACCTCCCCTAAAAAACTTTGAGCAAAGAGTCTCAACTTAGAATCTTCATGGTCTACCTCTTCTAGATTTATAAAGTCATTCAACTTTTCAATAATTTGTTGTGCTGTAACAACTCCTATACCATCAAACTGGGGCAAGTGTTGACCATAATTTTGTGGAAAATCATGCAATGGGCTTGGTAAATTTAAAGGAGCATAGTGAGTAGCCATGACTGTGTGAGGTGGACTTGTGCTAACCTTTGGGATTTGTAATGAGGATGAGTGAGGTAAGGAGACTGTTGTTTGAAAAATTGATGAGGAGGAAGGAGTGAAAACAATAGAAACAACAGGAGTAGAAAAAGATGGAATATTTAGTGGAGTAGAAAATATTGGAATGGGATGCTAAAATGTGGAGGGCTTAGAAGCAGCTTCTTGCAGTTGATACACAAGATGTTCTAGTTGATGAAACTAGACCCAAACATCCCTATCTGCTTCTAATACACTCCCTTTCTGAAAATGAATATAAGATTTTAGCTTAGCCTGATCAAAGATTGCTTATGATAGGTTGGTTTTTTATTTAGATCTGAATAAACTATGTTCAAATTTTAAATCAAATTAAACCTCATTGATTGATTTTGCTCTTTTAGGGAGGGACAATGATCTTTCTATAAAACTAGTATTCATTTCTTTTGTAAGACTCTTTTTCCTAAATAGGTTCTCTGGAATAGTTAAGATCTTGGGTGGATTGGGATCTGGATGATGCCTAGTATGTATTCTTCTTGAAGCCATATTTTCCTAAAGAAAATGATTACAGCTGGTTCTGGAAACACTAATACTTGGGTAAATATTCATCACATTTTGTCTCTACTTCATTATCACCCTCAAGAACCAGATTTGTCCTTAAGAGCATATTTTCCTAGGGAAGTTCTCAAGCTTTGTGTTCCCCAACAACGACATCACTATGTTAGCACTTTGTAATTCCTCCAGGATGAGGAGAGGAACCCAAAGATATCCACAAACCAATTTAAAACTGGAATCTAGCCCTTTGAGTTTCAAAGAGGGCTCTCTCTATATGTATCTTCAGTCACTTCAATGAGACATTGTCTAAGGTTTTAGGATATGTATTGAGATCAGAGAGGAACAGGTTTAACATTTTGATGGAAGGGAAGAGGGAAAATCCATTGGGCATGGAGTCATATGGAGCTAATGATTTTTAGTGATATGATGGGAAAATGAGGAATCCTTAGACAGGGGCAAGGTAGGAAATCCTTATGGTGTCTTTATCAAAAAAAATTGTAGAGAGGTGAGCATAGGAATAGTGGAATTGATAACATATAAAGCATCTAGTTGAGGATGAATTTTAGATATTACAATGGAAGAAAAACACTAAAATGTTTAGTTAGCCATAACAGAGCACTTAAAAGTGAATTCTGAAATAAATTTTGCTTAACTAAACATTGAAGACATGACATTTAAGCATGGAAATAACATAATATAATGAAACAAAAATAGGAGACAAACATCACCATAAAATACTAACACATGAATCCCTAAACAAGTAGACTTCAACCTTCATCATTCACTGAAACGTATTAATAAAATGTACAATGCTCAATTTCTTCTTTATCACACCCTATCCAACCATTTTCTTAGTCAAAATTACATCATATATACATCAAAAACTATTATTTCCTCCCTTTAGGAATCAAATTCCCCAAAAATATTCAGTTTTTTTCTTGTAGGAGCGAATATAGAACTACTTTTTAGAAATTAGGGAACTATTTTGACTAAGGGAATATTTAACAAATTACAATGAATACATGCATAAGGATGAGGCTCGGACCCACAAAACACTTCAGGACATTTTTCATAACCATGAGAATCAATTTCACGAGATTTGGATTCGAATTTCAAGGTCAAATTGTTGATTGTGTGGAAGCACAACAGATTCAGTGCGTTACTTCCTTCTTCAGAAAAAACATAGTAAAAATTGCAGTGAGTTCATGATTTGCAAGATTTTTATCACCTCCTAGGATTATAAATGAGTCACACATGTGAAAGACAACCTAAAAGTCATCAAATATCTATTGGATAACATTTGTTCATAATGTAAATATCCATCCTTGAAAAACATCACCTACTGAGCGCAACGAATTTTCACCTGCATAGATTTGACTAAGTGTTGGGGTCTTTGAATGAGGAAAATAGCCATTTGATGATGTTGACAACCTTAAAATCTTTCTTGAGCCTCCATACATAAGAAATAGTGCCAAAATATCAGTCCTCTATCAAATTTTAATGCTTTTGACAGTAGCGCAACAAATTTGTTGCGTTACTGTGTCACTTGCCTCCTTTACAAAAATATTCCAAAAATGTAGAGGATATGTTTGATATAGGCTTCTACACTTCAAACAAAAAGGAGAAAAATTTATCTTGGTTTCCTTTCCAAACTCAAAACTTAGCTGCCTCAGCTAACAAGTCTAGATTTCCTCTTTCTTCCTTTTGGTTTTCCTACAATTCCTCTTGTAAATGTTGTTTTGTAGCCCTTAACTCCTTTTTCAAAGTGAGATTTTTCCTGAAAAATGTTCTTTAGCTGTCTATGTAGGGGCAGAGTTCTCTTCAACATATACTTAGCTTCAAACAATGTTGGCTCACAGATATTCAAGTGGTCATGTATCTTCTGTTTGGCCCTATCATCTTGTTCTCTAAGCCTATTAATTTCATCTTGAACTTTCTTGAATTACTTCATTAGCCTATGGAATGTGTGTTTCCCTTCATCTAACTCAATCTTCTTCTTTTCTTGCATTGACTCTCCTTTGATCCAACTTTCTTTCTAGAGCTCCAATTTCCTTGTTGAAGATCTAGTCATAGGGACACTTGATTGTGAAGTCTCTAGCTCCTAAATGTCCTATTTTTATGTCTTTCTTTTACCTTTAGATCTGGTGGCAAGTGAATTTTTCTTCATCACAGGTTTTTCTTCATCAACTTTAGCTACCTTCTCGAAAATGTTTGTCTTCAACTCCCTATTGTCATGTTGAAGTTGAGCAATGACCAAATGATCCTTTTTCAATTGTTCCTATAGTTTTGTAATCTCCTTATCCATGTCAACTAAATCAACATTCTCTGATATGGTGTCTTGGACTTTAGTGAGCTTTTTAGGGGTTTTTACAATGGGTAACCTTCTTACAACACCTCTTGTGAGTTTTTTCTTGGAAACCTCCACCACCTCAAGAAAAAAATGATTTTTTTTCCCTTTTCCTATCAGATGGGTCAACTGAAGTTTGTGTCCTTTTCACTGATCTTTCTATTATTGGTTGAACATCCTTTTCCATTAATCAATGTGTATCTTTCCTACTCCAGGGACTATCTAAAATTTCATTTGTCAACTTGGATGAACCCAAAAATGCTTGCCATGACTGATTTTTCTTCTTCATCTCTTCCACCACTAACAATTTAATCAAGGAAAAAAGAAAGAGATTGGGCTCCACTTGATTTTTCTTACCTTGAACCTTATCTACCATCTTACAAATGATACTAAACAAGTAAAAAGGTAGACTCAAAAGGCTTTTACCTGTAAAATGCATCAGTATCCTTAAGTGATATTGATAAACCCTCCCAAATCTTCCTTCACAAGGAAATATCTTTGGATGGCCTTGAGTAATTTTCTATAGGGTTCAAGAATATATTCTCTTGCCAAAATAGCGCTCCATATTCTTTTTTTTATACTTGTCTTTAGGAAATCTTTGTAGTTGGCTATATCTAAAGGCATTCCCTTGAACCATTGTTCTCCATGCAGAGGGATCTCTATAGCAGCTGAAATGGTAACCTCTAACACTGGGAAACTCAAATCTCCAACCTTGGCTTCTACCCCAATGAAGTTCAAAGCAAATTCTTTGGTCAGTTGAACACTGTAACCATGTATCTTTTCACAAAATATGATGCAACCAGTCTGCTAAAATGCAACCCTAATAGTTGGATCTGAATTTACGAAGGAAATGTCTTGAGGCTCAAACCTAACTATGTATCCCCTCTATGATTTTTCTTCCTGTCTAGTGTTGTCATGGCTCACGATGAAAAGGAAATTCTAGGGTTTCGAAATGCAGTTACAGTGCTCAACAACTTAGTGCAGCAAGGGTGCATCAACTATGGAATTAGGGTTTAGATGAGGGCTATTGGCATATTTTGGATGGAAATCCCCTATATTAAAAATATTAAACTACAAGAACTCAACTCACAGAACATAGTCCAGTACTTTGTTTTTTTTATATGCAGCGAATTTTCCAATACATAGGCATAGCGAGAAAGCACAGAGAGTTCAAGTTTATGAGGGTTGCAAGCTCATTTGGGTGCTCTCCTTAGTTGTTTAAGATGAATCTAACAATAGAAAACATGAATTATGCTAGAGAAGAGAAATTTGGAACCTGAGGATGGTCATGGTAGCAAGACAACCTTCAACTTGCAGAAGCGCAGCAGACCCATGTAGCCAAAATGTAGCAACTCTCATTTGTTGTTTATAGTGTCTGAGGAGGATGAGAAACCTGCTCAGTGACTTTTTGAGAACCAATGCATGTATTATTCACCCTCCATGCGATCCAAGTTATCCTTTAATTGCAATGATTGTTTTTTCAAATTTGGAATATTGAAGCACAGCAAAAAAGGAATGTACAACATCAACCTACGTTGGTAATGTTATGATGAAATCGTTGATTTGAAATGGAAAATGACTCAAAATGACACCACTAATTTATTTCAATGATGAGAGAATAATGATGCCAATATGTTAGCACTTTGTAATTCCTTCAGGTTGAGGAGAGGAACCTAAAGGTAACCACAAACCACTTTAAAACTGGAATCTAACCCTTCCAATTTCAGATAGGGATCTCTCTATATGGATCTTCAGTCACTTAGATGACTGGTTGTCTTAGTTTTAGGCTAGGTATTGATATCAGAGAGGAACAGGTTTAACAATTTGATGGCAGGGAAGAGGTAAAATCCATTGGGCATGGAGTCATATGGAGCTAATGATTTTTATTCATATGATGGGAAAATGAGGAATCCTTAGATAGGGGCAAGGTAGGCAATCCTTATGGTGTCTTTATCAAAAAAAATTGTAGAGAGGTGAGCATATGAATAGTGGAATTGATAGCATATAAAGCATCTAGCTGAGGATGAATTTTAGATATTACAATGGAAGGAAAACACGAAAATGTTCAGTTAGCCATAAGAGAGCACTTAAAAGTGAATTGTGAATAAATTTTTCTTCACTAAACATTGAAGACATGAAATTTAAGCATGGAAATAACATAATATAATGAAACAAAAACAAGAGATAAAAATCGCCATAAAATAATGACACATGAATCCCTAAACAAGTAGACTTCGACCTTCATCATTCACTGAAACTTTTTAATGAAAATGTATAATGCTCAATGTCTTCTCTATCACACCCTGACCAACCCTTTTCTTAGTAAAAAATATATATATATATATATATATATATATATATATATATATATATATATATATATATATATATATATATATATATATATATATTAGTTCCTCCCTTTAGGAACCAAATTCCCAAAAAGATTTAGTTTTTGCTTGTAGAAGTAAATATAGAACTACTTTCTAGAAATTAGGGAATTGTTTTGACTAAGGGAATATTTAACAAATTACATTGAATACATGCATAAGGATGAGGCTCGAACCCCCAAAACACTTCAAGACATTTTTCATAACCATGAGAATCAATTTCATGAGGTTTGGATTTGAATTTCAAGGTCAAACTATTGATTGTGTGGAAGCACAGTGAATTCGCTATGCTACTTCCTTCTTTAGCAAAAAACGCAGCGATTTCATGATTTGCAAGCTTCTTATTACCTCCTAGGCTTCTGAATGAGTCACACATTTTAAATACAACCTTAAAATCATCAGATAACTATTGGATAACATATGTTCATACTGTAAACCTCCATCCTTGAAAAACATCACCTACAACAGAAGTGCAACGACTAAGCGCAATGAATTTTCACTTGCATAGATTTGACTAAGTGTTGGGTCTCTAACCAAGGAAAATAGTCAATTGATGATGTTGACAACCTTAAAAACCTTCTTGAGCCTCTATACATAAGAAATAGTTGCAAAATCTTGTACCCCTATCAAATTTTAATGCTTTTGACAGTAGCGCAGCAGATTTACTGCGTTATTGTGTCACTTGCCTCCTTTACAAAAAAATTCCAAAAATGCAGAGGATATGATTGATATAGGCTAGTGCACTTCAAACAAAAATGCAAAAAGAAAAATTTATCTTGGTTTCCTATCCAAACTCAAACCTTAGTTGCCTCAGCTAACAAGTCTAGATTTCCTCTTTCTTCCTTCTAGTTTTCATGCAATGTCTCCTGTAACGGTTGTTTTGTAGCCCTCAGCTCCTTTTTCAAAGTGAGATATTTCCTGAAAATTTTCTTTAGTTATCTATGTAGGGGAAGATTTCTCGTCAACGTATACTTAACTTCAAACAATGATGGCTCATAGATATTTAAGTGGTGATGTATCTTTTTTTTGGCCCTTTCATCTTGTTCTGTAAGCCTAGTAATTTCATCTTGGGCTTTCTTCAATTACTTCCTCAACCTATGGAACATGTGTTACCCTTCATCCAACTCAGTCTTCTTCTTTTCTTGCATTGACTCTCCTTTGATCCAACTTTATTTCTGTAGCTCCAATTTCCTGATTGAATATATGGTCATATGGGCCCTTGATTGTGAATTCTCTAGCTCCTACATGTCCTCTTTTTATTCCTTTCATTTACCTTTAGATCTGGTGGCAAGTGAAGTTATCTTCATCACAGGCTTTGCTTCATCAACTTTAGTTGCCTTCTCCAAAATTTTCTTCTTCAACTCCCTATTGTCATGTTGAAGCTGAGCAATGACCAAATGAGCATTTTCCAAATATTCTTGCAGTTCCATAATATCATTATCCATGTCATCTAAATCAACATTACTTGATATGGTTTCTTGGACTTCAATGAGATTTTCAGGGGTTTTTCCAGTGGGTAACCTTTTTGCAACACCTCTTGTGAGTGGTTTCTTGGAAACCTCCACCACCTTAGGAGAAAAATGAAGTTTTTTTCACTTTTTCCTATCAGATGGGTCAACTGAAGTCAGGGGCCTTTTGACTAAGCTTTATGTTATTGGTTGAACATCCTTTTCCATTGATGAAGGTTTATCTTTCCTTCTCTATGGGCTATCTAAAATTTCAGTTGTCAACTTGGATGAATCCAAAAATGCTTTCCATGACTGATTTTTCTTCTTCATATCTTCCACCACTAACAATTTGATCAAGGAAAAATGAAAGAGACTGGGCTCCACTTGATTTTTATTACCTTGAACCTTATCTTCCATTTTACCAATGCTCCTAAACAAGTAGAAAGGTATAATTAAAAGGCTTTTACCTGTAAAATGCATCAACAGCCTGAAGTGATATTGATAAACCCTCCCAAATCTTCCTTCACAAGTGAAATATCTTTGGATGACCTTGAGTAATTTGTTGTAGGGTTCAAGAAGATATTCTCTTGGCACAATAGCTCCATATTCTTTGTTTTTATACTTTAGCTTTAGGAAATATTTGTAGTTGGCTATATCTAAAGGCATTCCCTTGAACCATTATTCTCCATGTAGAGGGATCTCTATAGCAGTTGAAATGGTAACCTCTGACACTAGGAAACTCAAATCTCCAACCTTGGCTTCTACCCCAGTGAAGTTCAAAGAAAATTATTTGGTCAGCTAAACACTGTAACCATGTATCTTTTCACAAAATTTGATGCAACTAGTCTGCTCAAATGCAACCCTAATAGTTGGATCTGAATTTACCAAGGCAAGGTCTTGAGGCTCAAACCTGACTATGTCTCCCCCCTTTATGCTTTTTCTTCTTATCTGGTGTTGTCATGGCTCACAATGAAAAGGAAATTCTATGGTTTCGAAATGCAGTTACAGTGCTCAACAACTTAGTGCAGTAAAGGTGCATGAATTATGGAATTAACGTTTAGATGACGGCTTCTGTCAAGTTTTGGATGGAAACCCCCTATATTAAAAACTCAAACTACAAGAACTCGGCTCACATGCCATAATGCAGTAATATGTTGTTTTTATATGCAGCGAATTTTTCAATACATAGGCGCAGTGAGAAAGTGCGGTGAGTTCAAGTTTATGAGGGTTTCAAGCTCATTTGGGTGCTCTCCTTGGTTGTTTAAGATGAATATAAAAATATACAACATGAATTATGCTAGAGAAGAGAAATTTGGAACCTAAGGATGGTTGTGGTAGCAAGACAACCTTCAACTTGCAGAAGCGCAGTGAACCCCTGTAGCCAAAATGTAGCAGCTCTCATTTGTTGTTCACATTGTCTAAGGAGGAAGAGAAACCTACTCGATGACTTTTTAAGAACCAATGCATGTATTTTCCACCCTCCATGCAATTCAATATGTCCTTTAATTGCAATTTTTTTTCAATTTTAGAATATTGAAGTGAAGAAAAAAATAGATGCACAGCAAAAAAGGAAAGCGCAACATCAACTTGTGGTGCTAATGCTATGATGAAATCTTTGATTTGACCTGGAAACTGACTTGAAAAGACACCATTGATTTTGTTTCAATGATGAGATAATAACGACCCACTACTATCTTTCACTCATGACTTGGATGACACATTTTCCTAAACTTATTAAAACTAGACCTTTTAAGACTTTAACAACTTGATTTTTATTTACCAATCAAACTTTAGTATATCCTATTGACACTAAGTCTTGAACTCTAAGAGATCATAGAAGGATTGTACAAATTGACCAAAAAATAATAAAAAAGACTAAGCTTGGCTTTGACTTCTATAACATAGGACACTAATAGGGAGTTCATGGTCATCCAATCCCTTATCCATTGGGATGGGTAAATTGTTGAGAAATCCATTAGGGTAGCAACTTTATGGTTTTTCTTTAATTTATTTCTCTTATTATGGCATTATCTTGTGATATTTACTTATAAGTTATTCTTTCAAATTATCTTGTTATTATCATCAAGGCTAATTCCAATCAATGAAGATCACAAACAAAAAGGGACAAAAGATGTAGGCACTCAGTCAGGGCAAAACCCTTACGAAGGGGAAAACCTAGTCAAACTCTTCCACTATAGGTTCAAATCAAGATGAGACAACCAAGACCTTTTGATGAGGACGAGAATTCTCCTCCATCCACTAAGTTGACGTCCTTATAACCAAGTTTAATTGGTTGGCCTTTTACAATACAACATAAATTTGCTCCAATTAGAATCTTCGACCCTTACTACAACTTTGTTCCTTTGATCCTACAATCTTACTTAGTCAACTTCACATAAGTGGAAGAGTGGCAGAAAGTTTGGCCAGAAATATTCTCTCTTTCTTTGTTGATCTCATCCTTCTTTTCTTTTCTTTCAAACCTCCTTTTTCTTAATTCAAATTGTAGATTGACTTGATCAATCAAACCCCCCAAAACAGGTCGAGTATATTTGTTATATATATTGGTTCGAGTCTTTACTTTTGAGGCTGACATGATGAGATTAAGGCTGAATTGCTAAGTGAGGAATTCGACTTGGTGGAGGACAGACAAGACACATAAAATAATTTTATTTCTTGACTTTAAATAGCCCAAGAAGGGTCTAGAATATATTTATATAGGCTTTGACTCAATATAAAAATCCTAGAGCACTCAATGGGTTCTTTGACCTAATGACCATTAACCCAACTATGAAATCCATGCTTTAATAAGTCAATTTATTTTTACAATAAAAATTAGTTTTCTTTCTTTTGAAAAATACATTACATCATGACTCAAATACAATTATGAAGACCGACACTAGTTACATTCTTCAACACTCCCTTTTATCTAAGGAGGTATTCATAACTACGTATGTACATAGGTTCATGGAAGATATCAAAGTGATATGCTCTATGAAGAGGCATAGCACACACAATGCTACAGATTAGATACTTGACCAAGGTATCTAACCTGGTGGGACTAAGGTGTGTTCCATGCTTCAGCCACTCTAGGTACCATCAGGCTTCCACCCTAACACCAACCCCGGGATCTAGGTGCATATCTAAGGTTGGAGCTCCAAGACCAACGCAACCCTCCCCACTTCGAGATCTAGACATCATCACAAGTCAGCGAGATGTCCTCCCAAATGCCTTATTTCCCCAAGAAGCTTCATCTCTCCCTCTAAAATAAATTAGATATATCCACTAGTCTAAGCATGCTTCAAAATGTTCAACCTTCTTATGGAGAGATCATGCACAATCACAACCCCAATTAATAATATATATATCTATCTATCTATATATATATATATATATATATATATATATATATATATATATATATATATCACAAACCTTAGGTGTCCTTAATCATTCTGATGTTTCTTAAATCATATCATCCAATCACATTTCATTGAAAACCTTCTTCTTTAACTTATTCAACAGCACCAAATTTAGCCCTTGCACTTCAATACAACTAAGTCTTTGTTTTGCAACTTCATGATTCAAGAACATCCGTTTGTAGTGCTTTAATTCATTCTTTGATTTCATTATTTCTTCAAATTATTCACTATAGTTATCATAATATGCCCTCCCTCTTATCTTGGGGAGTGTAACAGCCCTGGTGAAAATTCCATGTAATAAAAGTTAATAAAGGAAAAAATAATAACCACGATTGATGGGATACTTATTCCAAGTTGAATGTTGGGCAAAAACATAGTGATGGGGATCACTAGTGGTTAATTAATGGCTAAGGAAATTGGCAAAGGAAATGGCAAAGGCTTTGGAAAGACAAAATGGCATTTTGGAACATTTATTTATAAAAATAATGTAAATTAGGATAAAAGGGAGGTGAAATGATCCAGGTGGATATTGGTGTCCACCCGCCTATTCCACTTGCACCCCCAACATTGTCTCTTTCGATTTTTCATTTTCCTTAATTGTAGCACAGTTTACTATTTTTGGTCGTTTTTTAGGTTCTAAAATTCTTGAGGCATTTTGAGGCTCTAAATGATGTTTTTTTTCAATAAAAAGGGGGAAAAATTAAATTCCTCAGATAGTTATTTCTAACGAGGTATTGTGCGCGTCAAACAAAGATCATATGCCAAAGTTATGACCCCGGGAAGTTGATGTACCAATTTACCCAAACGGGACCTGTTATCACTCCAGGAAACTCTCCTAGGTTGCAGCTCAGAGATGCCTGGTAACATATAATCTTCAATATTGTTCTCTGAACTATTGGAATAAATAATGGTTTGGATCAAGCCAGATAACCACTTTGACTCTGTTATTACTCAAGACATGCATGAACACCCTCAGCCTACAAGGCTTTAGACCACCAATGCTCAATAGTTTGTAGATTAGGTGAATGAATGGAGGATACTAACCATACCAGCAGATACATACATAAACATATGATGGCCAGTGACAAAAAGTAAATGAAACTTTGAAATCTAATACATCAACGCAGAGATAAGATGACAATTATCTAGCATTGGACACAAAAGAAACCTGAACGGCCTGTTCAAGTGCAAGCTTAGAACAAAAGAGAAATTGGAATATTGAACATATGACAGCAAAAGAATCTTGTATTACTGATGAATGAAGATGAGAAGCTTGAGTAGCAAAGTCTCTATAGTCTCCAAAAGTTGAACCCTGATCTTACTTTCAGCTATATATAGCTCTTTACAATGCTCTCGAGCTCTTTAGGGCTTGAGGTGTCTTAATTTATCCCCATTGTCTTTAACTGCCTGATGGCGTATAAGGACATAATTCTTTTTCCATCACGAAAATGGTAATTAATTCTGGTACAGCACTGCCCTATTAGGTGGCTGGCTTGATTGTGCCAGTGAGGCTTCATGACTATTTAATTCTATTTGCTTGTATCATGTTGTGTCCTTCCACGTTTGGCCATACTTTTTGTTAATTCATTTTAGCGGCCTGACTGTCACAATACTGATAGAGTCAACCACCTTCTTCCTTGGGTAACTGGTAGGAAGTAGAGTATTAGGTGCATGGGTAGCTAGTCGTGCTAATTAGAAAGAATAGAGTAATGGCAGATGGCGGAGGACAGGCAGGTAGTTGTTGGATGAATTAAATCGAACGGACATAGTAATGGCAGGGTGGCGAAGGACAAGCGGGAGTGATCATGAACGAGGGCTGCTAGATCGGAAGGAATGGAGGGAGGGGATCGATTGCATGAGGCTTGTGGTCTTTGGCGAGAGCGGAAAGGTCTGAGTCATTAGATCTCGGGTGGACAGATCTGATGGTAGTCGGGCGTAAGAAGTGCTCGACGAATAACGGTCGGCAACCATTTTCATCTGACGGGCATCGGGCGGTTAGTGGTAAGTGTCAGAGCCCCCCCGATTCCACTTAGCGAATGACACATAGCAGCGAAGGAGAGAGAAAAAACACCTTTATCAGGCGGGCATTCCTCTCGCTAGTTTCCCACGCGATATGAGTGACAGTCATTAGATCTAGCGGGAGTTATCTAACAGCAGAGATCGATCGAGCATGTTTCATCGATCGGGTGAAACATGGGCCGTCGGATCAGCGGGGGGGAAGATCAACGGCGGAGGGAATACGGAGGTACGGGATGTCCTCGAGAAATGTGTGGAGGGTGCATATGGATGGAAAGGTAAGCTCTTCGGGGGTTAATTTAGTTAAGGTTAAGGTGGAAGAGGGTTTTGCTATGAAGTGAGGGTCAGGTTAAGATATGAGCGGGATAGAATGTAAGTGGAAGAGCGGGGAGAGTGGAGTGATGGCTCGTGTGGGGCCCTTTCTAGGACAGCAAAGCAGACCATCTTCTTCCTCTAATCTTCAAACCAATAGCACTGCATCTCAGGGCTAACAATGGCTCCTTCTAGGGATGAAAGCCTCCCTGTGAGGTTTCAAGAACTGTAGACCACTGCCTTTCCAGTAAAACCAAAATCAAATCTTCCTCCTAGTGTTCCATTAGTCATGGAGTCAATTTTGCATAAAAATAAAAATTGAGACAAAAACATATTTACAATGCTAAGGCCTTTACAACCTTAACCGAGATAAATCTTGAGAAATCGCCCATTGATCAGGCCATAGAAAACACTTTCCCTCTCCAGATTGTGAAGGACGAAGGTGTTGTTTGTGTGAGCCTGAGAAATGACAAAAGGTCATGTCCACAAGGTGTTGAATTTGCCATGATTACCCTTCTTTTCCTTGAACGCGTCCCATTTGAGGACCCAGTCACCAACCTAAAAACTTTCCATCTTTGCCTTTTTATCAAAGACTTCCTTGATCTTCTTTTGATGCATTGCTGACTTCTCAATTAGTTGTTCCCTGATCTGTTGGACTTCAACCAAGTCACTTATCCTCCTTGCCATGTCATTTTTTTCATCCAGCTCCTCTTGCAAGAACTTGGCCACAGGGAGGGTCAATTGGATAGGAAAAACAACCTCAATACCATACACCAGCTTGAATGGAGAGTTCCCTATGGATTTCTTGGTGGTCACTCTATCAGCCCACAGTGAAAACTTCAGCTTGGAATCCCAGCTCCTTTTGTTGTCTTCCAGCATTTTTTTTATTATTCTTACCAGGCTCTTATTTGATGATTCAACCAAGCCATTGCCTTGAGGATAGTATGAGGTAGAATGCACTAATTGAATGCCCATTGATTCACACGGGTCCACCAATTCCTTCGCTCTGAAAATTGTTTCATTATCAGTGATTAGCTTGGTTGGGCAACCAAATCTAGTGAAAATATTCTCAGTTAGGAACTTCATGACAATCTGGTGATTAGCCTTCTTAGTGGGTATAGCTTCAATCCATTTGGTAAAATAGTCAATGGCTACTAAAATCCACCTATGCTGGCCACTGGAATGTGGATTGATCTCCCCTATGAAATCTAAACCCCACTGTTGGAAGGGACCATTAGTGTGTATGGGCTTCAAGGGCAGGGATTTCAACTGTTGTCTTCCTGTAAACCTCTGGCATTTGTCACAAGATTTCACAAATGAAAACACATCAGAGATCAGAGCAGGCCAATAATACCCAGCCCTCAAGATCTTGTACGCTTTGGTTTTCCAATAATGATGCCCTCCACAGATGCTAGAATGGAACTGGTGCATAACTTCCACAAATTTTTCTTTGTCTAGACATCTCAAGAGGATCCTAGATGGGTCCCTCCAATAAAGCAGGTTCTTATTAATACAAAACTTAGCTGATCTGAGCTTAATGGTCCTGGCCTGACCTGAGCTAAGCCCTGGAGGGACTTCTAGCTTTAATAATAAATGAACTATACTGGAATACCACTCACAAGTGGCCAAATTCTCAGCCAAAGACTAGTTCTGTTTGTGCTTTCCTGTTGCTTCCTCTATTTGTTCTCCATCTGAATTTAAGCTCATGCAATTTATGTCCAGCAGACTACAATTTTCCTCAGCCATAAGCTTAGCCAAGCCTTGGCCTTTAACAATCTTAGTGGTCTTCACCTCAATATCGAATTCTATGAGTTTTGCAATCCATTTGGCTCTCCTTCCATCAACATCTGGCTGGTTTAGGACATCCTTTATTGAAGCAGAAGACACATAGGCAACCACCTTGGAATGCAGAATGTAAATTCGGAATGCCTTTAAGGACTTTATAAGAGCATATGCCTGTTTTTCAATAGGGTCATACCTTAATTCAGCATCCCTCAATGTTTTGCTGAAGAAGGCCACTGGGTGCTCTGCATCTTCATTGTTTTTCTGCAACAAGACCACTACAAGTGTATCATAAAAGGAAAAAGAGAAGATATAAAACTCCTTGGTCTAGTCTACGTTGATTAAAGTGGGAGCTTCCATGATAGCTCTTTTGATGGCTTCGAAAGATATTCTTGCAGCCTCTGTCCATTTTATCTCTAACCCCCTTTTTAGCATGGAAGTGATGTGCTTCACTAGCTCTGCAAAGTTTGGAATAAATCTCCTTACAAAGTTAATTCTACCCAGAAAGGATTGAATGTCCCTTTTTGACCTTGGGATGGACAATGTTTGTATTGCTTGAACTCTTTCTGGATCAATTTTGACACCTGCAACAGAAACAATATGCCCTAAAAGCTTGCCTTCTTCAAGAGAAAAATGTGACTTCTTTGGATTTACTTAAATTCCAAACCTCCTACACTTTAGGAACACCCTCCTCAAATGTTGTAAATGATCCTTGTGACTATTGGAGAAAGCTGTTATGTCATCAAGATAAATAAGGACAAACTTGTCCTTCTCTCCCACGAAGGCTATGTCCATGGCCCTCTAAAAAGTAGCCCCAACGTTCATCAGTCCAAAAGGAATCTTAGAGTACATGAAAGTGCCCCAAGGAGTAGTGAATGCAGTATTTTCTTGGTATTTTGGGTGTATGGCAATCTGATTGTAGCTTGAAAATCCGTCCAAGAAAGACATGACTCTAGCCCCTGAAACTTTTTGCAGCAAATGTTCCATCTTGGGTAGGGGATAGTTGTCTTTTTTAGAGCACTTGTTCAGATTCCTGAAATCAACACAAAGCTTGATTTCTCCATTCTTCTTCCACACTATCACAAGGTTGGCTATCCATTTCGAGTACCTTAGGGGAACTATGATTTTGGCATTTAGCAACTTCTTGATCTCCTTTTCAATCAAAGGTAACAAGAGAGGGTTAATCAGCCTCAATTTTTGTTTGAACGGGATGGTGTTCTTCTCTAGTGGAATCTTGTGCTGAATAATGTTGGTGTCATAGGTTTTAAGGTCATTGTATTCCCAAGTGAGGACATCGGCAAATTGTTTCATCAGGGTGCAATACTCAGAGCTTTGGGCAGAGGACAAGTGAGTGGACAAATTGATATATTTTGGATGGGCTGGACTCCCTATATTATGTTCCTGAACTGTAGACTCACTTTCCCTTTTGGCAGGTTTATACGGTACATCGTTATGGTCAAACAACCTCTCTAGGGGCACCAACCCTTTGGGTATATGATTACTAGGCAGCTGCACAATACTATCCTGGCCAATTTTGTCTCTCAACTTGGATTGGTTACATTCCTCAATGGCTTCATTCTCTTGGTCAATTTTCATTTCAGAGAATTCATCAATGACCTGTAGAAACCTATTGACTTCATCATCGTCTTCAAAAAAATTCCAGTACTTGACATTGTCAGGCAAGGACGGTCTATATTTCACTTGGACTTCATAAGTCAACTTAGGAGGCAAAGGAGGGATAAAAGTGCTCGCAAACACAACAAGGGAATCAGCAAGTTGATTCTTAGCTCTAGGGATGTATGAAATACTAAAGCTATTGAAAGAATCCTTGAGCTTCCATACCTCATCTCTGTATGCCTTCAGCCTGGGGTGTTTTGCTTGGAATGTCTTGTTCACCTGTTGGATAATCAGATCTGCATCTCCAAATACTTTCAGATTTTTGATGCCCATTTCTTTAGCAGCGTTTAGGCCTAACATCAAGGCTTCGTATTCTGCTATGTTATTGGTGACTTGAAAGGTTAACTTGAAAGATAGATGTATATATTCTTGTGTGGGATATACAATAACTACACCTACTCTTGTAGCTTCTTTAAAGCAAGCTCCATCCAAGAACATATCCTAGATTTGTGGGCCTTCCTCCTCTTTGATATGACAAACCGACTTTCTAAGCTGCATGGAGGCCAACTATGATTTTTCTACTTGAAGAATACAGGACCCAAAATCAGTATCAACAGCATAGGTGGGATGATTAGTAGGATTCCTTTCATCGTTGATGATATAAGCCAACTGAGCCTCTCTGTATAATCTCCTACTTTCACCTCCAAAGACTAGGACGGTGGCATAGGACAGGTCATTCTGCAATGTCCCACCTAATCTTTTAATCCATCCTCTGGAAAGTAACATGCCAAACTTGGGGGGGACATCTGCTACCACAATATCCATCATCATGCTCTTCATGGGCAGCTGAGACAAGGTGATGGCTAGGTCTTTGATCAACCCCAAACATTTCACCTTTCTAGAGTCAAAAGAAAACAAGTCATGATATGGCCTAGTGATGTCCAGGCCCAACTCTTCCATGACAGCCTTGGGCATTAGATTATGGCTGGCACCTGTGTCCAGAAGACAATTGTGAAGGATTTTGTCATGAATAGTCAAGAAGACATAGAATGATGGGGAATTGTCATCAGAATGTTCGATCATTGGGCTGAGGACAACGGTTGGCTTGTCATATTGCAAATTCACATAGTCATTGGATGCCTGTGTGGTTTTAAGCTCAAGGGCCTCAAGGATGGGTCTCTTAAAGGATTCATTCTTCACTAGTTCCATCAAAGGTATAGATATTTTCAGCTTCTGGATTTCTGATTCAAAACTGAAAGGAGAAGGGAACTTATTAGGGCCTCTTACCTCTGGAGCTGGAGCTTTGAGAATGATGGGATCAGCTGCTGGTCATTTTTGCTTGTTAGTTTGTTGCATTGTAGGGACAGTAGCCCTTTGAACGGGGGTTTGCTGGGTAGTATTCACCTTGGACCTTAGATTGTATCTGTGTTGGTCATTAGTTTGCAGAATAGCCCCACCATCCCACTCTTGGCTATTTTGGTCTTCGGATAGTGACTCTTCATATGCAGCTAGGGTCAAAAAAGAGGCACTTCCCTTGTCTTCCAGACAATGGATCTCATTGTCTTCCTCATATTGATCTTCATCCATGACTACATTCTGCAAGGGGGTCTTCATCCTTTGGTCTTCATTTGCATCTTTGTTTCTTTGAGGAACCTGCGACTGCTCATTAGTTCTTATGTATGGGTTCATATTTCTAAGAGCAAAGGCATTAGGAGCTCTTCCTTTCCCAGAGTCTTGTTCTATCTTTAGCTTGGAGATTTCATAGGCTAATGATTCTATTATCTTGGTCATCTTATCTAGCTTGGGATCTGAAGATGATGAAGATTCACCCCTCTATCTCCTTCGATCAACATGTCCCTTGAGTTTCTCTGCAGCCATGATGTTGGATTCTACCTCCAAGGCTGCATCCTGCATCTCAGCCAAAGTGGCACATATTCTCTCTCTCAATAGTAGACAGAAGTTAGAATCAAAAGCATTGACATAGGTGAGTTTAGCAGAGGTAGGGGTGGGTTTCACTTTGGCTAGTATCTTTTTGTACATGTGGTTAAACCTTTTATTGAAATCAGATAGTGACTCACCATTTTCCCTTTTCAGGTTCCCAAACTCAGTATGGTAGTAGAGAAGATCTTTCTTATCCCCCTAATTCTTTAAGAATACATCATCCAAAGCTTCAATATCTATTATAGACCTCGGGGTCAATTCTCTGAACCATTTTCTAGCCTCTCCATCTCAGCTTTGGACAACTACTCTCATCCATACATCATCTTCACTAATGTCTAGATTATCAGCATAGCTATAGAATGATTCAAGATGTTCTTCAGCTGTAACCCCTTATGTCCTAGTAAACTTGGGCATGTATTTTTGATATTCTCCAGCGGGCATGGCATTCAAAGGAACAGGCAGTACTAGAGGTCCATACCTAGCAGCTATGATTCTCTCCATTTTGGTGGGTGCTTATGGACCTGCCATAGCTGTGGTGGCTAGAGGGTATTGAAAGTTTGAATGACAGAGGGCTGAGGGGTGACTGATAAGACTAAAGGAATATGATGGGTATGAGGTGAGGCTCCCTTTGGGATTACAACAAAAGGAGAACCTAAAGAATCGGGAGCTTTATGTATCTTCGAGAATTTTCCTTCACTGCTAGTATTAGATACTATACTCTCAAAATGTATTCGTTCTATTGCAGGATTTTCTTGAAGATCTATAGAACATTGTTTAGGTTTACCTAAACCTGATGCTCCTCTCTAGAAAGTCTTTCTTTCTTTGATGTTCTTTTCAGGGTCAGGCATTGGGTCAGCTTGTGACTTCTGAGGATTCCTCCAAGTATGCCTTCCAAACTAAACCAAAATTATAGAGTGGAGTCACCAAGAGGTTCATCCTCCAGTAGAGTCACCAGATAGATGATTACAACCAAAATAGTGTCTAAACTTTGTTTATCATCAAAGTTGGACCTGTGTCGTCTCCCAGGGAAGCTGAGCTTCAATCTCCTTTCCCCGACAGAGGCGCCAATTATGTTATCACTCCAGGAAACTCTCCTAGGTTGCAACTCAGAGATGCCTGGTAACATATAATATTCAATATTGTTCTTTGAACTAATGGAATAAATAATGGTTTGGATCAAGACAGATAACCACTTTGACTCTGTTATTACTCAAGACATGCATGAACACCCTCAGCCTACAAGGCTTTAGACCACCAATGCTCAATAGTTTGTAGATTAGGTGAATGAATGGAGAATACTAACCATACTAGCAGATACATACATAAACATATGATGGCTAGCTACAGAAAGTAAATGAAACTTGAAAATCTAATACATCAACGCAGAGATAAGATGACAATTATCTGGCATTGGACACAAAAGAAACCTGAACGGCCTGTTCAAGTGCAAGCTTAGAACAGAAGAGAAATTGGAATATTGAACATATGACAGCAAAAGAAGCTTGTATTACTGATGAATGAAGATGAGAAGCTTGAGTAGCAAAGTCTCTATAGTCTCCAGAAGTTGAACCCTGATTACATCTTACTTTCAGCTATTTATAGCTCTTTACAATGCTCTCAAGCTTTTTAGGGCTTGAGGTGTCTTAATCTATCCCCATTGTCTTTAACTACCTGATGGCATATAAGGACATAATTCTTTTTCCATCACGAAAATGGTAATTAATTCTGGTACAACACTGCCCTGTTAGGTGGCTGGCTTGATTGTGCCAGTGAGGCTCCATGACTGTTTAATTATGTTTGCTTGTATCGTGCTGTGTCCTTCCACGTTCGGAAATACTTTTTGTTAATTCAATTTAGCGGCCTGACTATCACAATACTGATAGAGTCAACCACCTTCCTCCTCGGGTAACTGGTAGGAAGTAGAGTATGAGGTTCATGGGCGGCTAGTCGTGCTAATTAGAAATAACAGAGTAATGGCGAGTGGCGGAGGACAGGCGGGTAGCTGTTGGATGAATTAAATCAGATGGACATAGTAATGGCAGGGTGGTGAAGAACAAGCGGGAGCGATCATGAACGAGGGCCGCTCGATCAGAAGGAATGGACGGAGGGGATCGATTGCATGAGGCTTGCAGTCTTTGGCGGGAGCAGAAAAATCCAAGTCATTAGATCTCGGGTGGACAGATCTGATGGAAGTCGGGCGGAAGAAGTGCTCGGCGAATAATGGTCGGGGGTGGTTTTCATCGGACGGGCATCGGGCAGTTAGTGGTAAGTGTCAAAGCCTGCCCGATTCCACTTAGTAGATGACACGTAGCAGTGGAGGAGAGAGAAAAACTGCCTTTATCGGGCAGGCATTCCTCTCGCTAGTTGCCCACACGATATGAGCGACAGTCGTTAGATCTAGTGGGAGTGATCTAACGGCAGAGATCGATCGAGCATGTTTCGTCGATCAGGTGAAACGCAGGCCGTTGGATCGGTGGGGGGGGGAAGATCGACGGCGGAGGGAATAAGGAGGTATGGGATGTCCTTGAGAAATGTGTAGAGGGCGCATATGGACAGAAAGGTAAGCTCTTCTAGGGTTAATTTAGTTAAGGTTAAGTAGAAAGAGGGTTTTGCTATGAAGTGAGGGTTGGGTTTAGATATGAGCTGGATAGAATGTAAGTGGAAGAGCGAGGAGAGTGGAGTGATGGCCCGTGTGGGGCCCTTTCCAAGACAACAAATGTTGTGGGGAAAAGTATCCAACACGGAATGACCCTATCCCACTCTAAGGGTGATAGTTCCTTAGCAACAGCCGAAGCAAAGCTATCTAAAGTTACTTCTTTATGACATGCAAGAGATGAAAGGAAGAGATCCACTTACCGATGTCTTGCGCAAATGGTCGATCCAATCTCCTCTATTTGCCGCTTGCTCCCAGCTCCAAGTCTTCTCACGGGCCCAGCTACACGAGATCCTGCGAACAAGACAAGAAAAGGAAACTACAAGAAGCATGCATTCATAATTGATTCAAGGATTAGCATAAATCAAATACGCAAGTAAGACAATACACCATTGAAACACATGCGAATAGAAGAACCTCAAATGCTTTATTAATATAAGGAAGTAAGGTTCAGGCGGTGATACAACCGTGAGAGGTCCAATCCAGCATCACCTTCCCGACGGAAAGAAATCTCCTCTTCACCTCCCTCAAGCAATCACCCAATACTCACAACTGTAAACCAACAGCAATTCTTTGCACAAAATTCCCGCCTCCAGATCCCATGGGATGAGATCCTTATATAGAGTTTTGGAGTGAAGATAAGTCAGCTTGATGTGTGACTTGTTGTCCTCTTCAACTCCAGTTGTTCTTCAGTCCTTGAGTCCACTCGGAGTTTCTACCTTCCACTTGGAGTTTTAGAACCTCTTTACTCATCATTAGGCGAATCTTCTGATCCAAGTGTCATTTTGGAAGCTTCCTGGGCACTGGCACATTGAGAAAAGATTCCTCCACATGTCAAAGTACACCCAGCGCAAGTACACCATAGAGCTTTTGACATTCAGCGCAGATGCTTAGTGGAGCAGCTGCTTTGATCCAAAATTGACCTGTTTTTGAGTGTTTTTCAGTGGAGAACTGATCTGTAGTGCTGTGGTTTGCTGACCTTGTTCCTCTAGGGGTAGGAACAACATGTTTAGGGACTTTGGATCCCTCAGATTATTGACATTTCATGCTCCATGCTGTAAGGCACAAAAATGTCTATAACAGTTGCCCCCTAAAGTATGAGGTCGTTTATCGGGTGAAATGCTTTATTAGGAGGATCCGAAGTTCATTCAATCGTCGGGAGGTGACCTGTAACAAAATACAATACAATACATTATCTTTTCATACTTTCTTTTCATGATCTAGCTGATGCGGGCATTTCCATGCTCAGCTTTATAAATACATTTGTTGTACATAAACAGACGATCGTCTGATAATAGACTGATAATTCTCTGCTTTTAATTATCATCCTTTTAGTAGGATGATCATCTGCTGCACATGTCTATGTTTTTATCTCCTGAATATATATCGCAGCCCGGATGGATGAAACTAGATCCGGGGTCTTCAAACTTGTCCGATCTTCACTCTAGTACAAGTCGATCCATGTGAGAATTTCTTGAAGTCGAACATGGAAAGACGTCGCTTGATTACCAGTCAATAATGTAAACTGTTAACAAGCGCGAGAGGAATCACCGATAATGATGATGACCCTCAAGGTACTGCAGCACAATTCACGTGGCGTGAATATAGGATCTGACGTCGAACACCACGCAAAGTCTCCCGATCGAAGGTCATTAATGTATACCTATCGCCGGAAGTGAGAAACTTGCCATTGAGGCATGCAAGCTTCAAAGTACTGAGGGGGTGTTCCTAGATCAACTTCTTGGATAGTGAGCTGATGTCGACAAGAAGTGATCCGTCAAAGGAGGGCCTTAATGAATCCCACATTAGTGACACGGAACGGAGCTAGTGATGATGGTGAAAACGATCTGTGAAATATGATTCAGGGTGGCGGTCATGGAAGGACGAAAGATGATGTATGGTAGTGGATGGGACCTGGTTGACACTTTCTGAATGACATCTCTTGAACATATAATGACACTGATGTGATGGATCGGTAGCATTACCCCATGTATGGATGGTATGGCGAGACCATGGTGAAGGGACCGGTGAATGATAATAACCCAACCCGATATTTGCGGAGGCAAAAGTGTCATGTTCAAGAGCGACTTGCTACCATTAAGCTTTGAGGTTCTTCCCAATTTTTCCCCAATCATTTCTGACCAGTACCTCTTTATTTTTGTCAAGCTTGAGGAGGATAACATATGCTTGTTCTATAACCTGCCCTTCGGGCAAGCCCATCGCTATGTTTTAACGAGCTTAACGATAGGGAAACTCGTTCTCGTCTAAAGACAAGTTTGTCGCTATCTAGTATTTTAACGAGCCCAGCGACAAAGACAACTCGGTCCTTTTCATCTTTAGAGAGTCTGAAAAGGGTACATAAAGTGGACTCCAGGGGTCCTTTTTCGTCATCTAATCCCTTAAGTCCGAAAAAGTATAAAACAATACAGAAGGGATGAATGTTCGATATCTTTATCGAGCCGAACTAGACAAGCGCTCGATCTTTTTGTGCAATAATCCCTCAGGTCCAAAAAGATTAAAATCTAGAGGAGGGATAGCTCTTCCGGTCCTTTTAACGAGCTGGAAGGCCAAAACTCGGCAAACTTTTCATATTTTATGAGTCAGTGAAAAGAGCTCAAAGAAGACTCGTATTTTGAGGAACGAGTGATAAACAGGGATAGCAGCAGATTCCAGGTACAGGTTGGAATTTTCCAATCACGGCAGTGTCACAAGGATGGCTAGGTGAAGTCACTCTTCGCAGTTGTTCCTCAAAATAGGTAAACAATCAAGTGGATGTGAATGATCGGCCAAATGAAAAGTGGAGGTGACGGTGCACAAACACGACCAAGGCTTTTATGGCTGATGAATTTACGGTCTCAAATGGTTATTTACCGGTTCATTTTTTCTTGATGAGCTTGAACTCTGGGGGAAGCTTGCTCACATGCTTATGTTTATTTTTTAACGAGCATGAAGTCCGCGTTAAAACTGCTCGGATCTTGCGTTTATTTTTTAACGAGCATGAACTTTGCCAAAACTGCTCGTTTTTACCAGTCATAAAGTAGGAAGGTCTCCTGGTAGATTGCTCGCTATTTTTTAAGGAGCTTCATCTCGCTATGCTTTGCTCCATATCCTCTCTTTATGTAAGCTGGGTATCGGCTAATCCTACGAGTTTAACGGGTTAGACCTACAGGTTTAAAGGGGGGACCTAAAAAACTAAAAAACAAAATAGCCGCCCGTGCTTGCATTCCAAGAGGTTTGCATGCCCCCAAGTGTAAGTCTAATTTCAAGGTCGCCCCTACTTGTCCGTCAAAAACCCTTGTTTTCAACGGGTGAGGCTTACCTCTTTCTGGTTACCCAAAGAATGGATTTGTTTGCTGCCGCAAATGAAACTCTTTCTTTGGCGATGTCTATCATTAGGTTACACAAAGATGGTTACAATTTGTTGCAGCAATAGAATCTCTTTCTTTGGAGGCTGCCCCTACTTATCCTTTAAATCATTTGTTTTAATGGGTGAGGCTTGCCTTTTATCCAAAGATGGTTACTACTTGCTGCCGCAAACGGATCCCCTTCTTTGGCAGAGCCTACTTTTTTAGACAAAGGTGAATGACCTTTGTCAAACAAGTAACCTTGACAAAAGAATCCTTTTCCAGAACAACCCCATTCCTAGCTGCCCCTTCTTCTGCATGAGAGCTCTTGCCGGCTCTTCTGTTTTACGAAGATGAAGGAGGGGACGGGGTACGGACTAGTCATATTCTCCCGCGGAAATTCTACTTTACACCCAAGGTTTTTTCTGACCCCAGCAGACCAGGATGCATGCCCCCTGGGTTCCGGCCCTACTTTCCCGAATCACTCGCACTCATCAGGAAGAAGAACCGGAGGTAGAGACCTTTCTTGATCGAAAATACCATTCAGGATAGGTATGTGACTATTTGCGATGCGTGATCCCGGAAATGAAAGTTGGTCTACAAGCTTGACCATTCTTCCTTCGTATGGAAAACACATTATTCGAAAGAGTGAGGAGACTATTGCTTCCATGCAATATATGTAGTCTCGTCCAAGGAGTAGGTTATAATCCAAGGGTCCTTGGACGACCATCAAATTTATCTTGACAGCCTTCCCTTTCAATGTAATAGGCACATTAGGTAGAATCCCTAATGGTCGACTGGTTCCTTTGTCAAAACCCGAGAGATTTCTTATCTCAGGCAAAAGCGCTGGGCAACCCAGTGCTTTCCAAGCAATAGAGGACAGGATACTCACAGATGCCCCTTCATCAATGATAGTCCCAGCCATCACCATTTTGTATATTTGGACTATAATTCTAAATGGTATACTGGCTGGTAACCGGGGTCTGCCTAGTTGGTTCCAATCAAAGGACACAACCAGGTTGCTTGGTGGTGGGACCGAATACACGGCCGGGTATGATCCTGACGATGCTCCTTCCTGCGATAAAGGAGTGGGCACATTGCCCTGATGTTCATCAGAATCGGTGTTGATGAAAAGAATCTGGACGGTGTCATCCTTACTCTCTTCGGTAGGGGTGTCAGCTGAAGATGAATCCTCAGTGACTGTGGTATTTGAAGATGAAACTTCTGAAGGGAGAACTGGGTCAACTGTCGTTTCGACCTTTGGACTTTCGTCCGGTCCGGATTCAGTAGGTTCATTTTCAGTGACTGACACTTCAGCTGGCCCTATGAGCGGGGCAGCCGTATTTTCGACCAACGAAGGACTTGGCGCGAGTTTTTGGTATCCAGGAGGAAGTAGCAACGGTGCAACCGGTTGATCTTCCAAAACTCTCTTTGCTTCGTCTAAAAAGGGACAACGGCGGAGGGTGTGATTGCCTTCACACAGTTCGCAGGGGAATCTCATTCCCCTTTGTTGTCTAGAACCTTCACTTTCGTTGGTCGACGGTAAGCATTCCACCTGGTTGTCAGAGGTTGACGCTTCCGAACTGTGCAAACGAGGGGACCAGTCCCTTAGTATCCAGGGAATACCGGGACAATCACGGTGGAGGTGGTCCCCTCTACATATGACACATGGTGATTTGGGCCCGGTCCGTGCTGTGTGTGGATTTTTTTTAGATGCCTTTTGCTTGCCCCCAGGCGCCTTTGGCTCCTTCTGCTTCTTTTCTTTCTTCTTCTTTTCCTTCTTCTTTTCTATGTTAGCTCCGCTTTCGGCGGCTTGACATTTCGAAGAAGAAGGATCGGAGGAAGGCTTATAAGAAGTGGAAGGCTGGAGGGTAGCTCTAGACTGGTCTAACTGTTGACTCGACTGTTCAGGAACCGTGGTGTTCTGAACTACAGTGGTTGAGAATAGCCAAACTGGCAGGCCAATTGTCAGTCCTGGAAGCGACAACGTGGCCATGTGGGGCGCACCAACTTCTCCCCAAGAGGAGAAAGGGCTAGGGTTCCCATCATGTGGAATCCCTTGGTTGGCGTGTTCCATGTTCCCAACCTCAAGATCAACGCAGGAATAAAGGGGTGATTATGTTCCGTTTAGAATGAATTTTATATGACGACGCTTTAGACACAACTTGCTTTTTCAATTTTTAAGAGTCGAGAAAAAGCTAAAGATGACTCTAGTCTCCTTCGATGTATTAACGAGCCCGAAGTGACAAATGCTCGGATGGACTTTTTCAGTTATAGAGTTTGAAAAAGGCCAAAAGAAACTACTCTGGAGTTCTAGGCAGAGGGTGTGCCAAACCTTTCGCGAAACCACAGAATACGTTTTACGGTACGAGTGGTCGATCTTCGTGAATGCTGTGTTCACTGCATCGCGATTAGTAGGGCGGCCGACACGGCTTCCTATGGATAAAGGCTTTGTTCCTATAGGGGTCCCCCAATATACGCGACGGTACGCGGGGGCACAAGTCCGTATTAGTGCTATCGTCCCTCAGGAGGAATCACCCACCTTCGTAGAGATCGACGGTCACTATGTTTAACGACGCCGGAACACGTCTCTACCTAGACCTCTATTGTGTTTCGTTATGTTTCAAAGCGTTGTTAGATAAATTCAGCTCTTTTTAGGTTGATCTTGCTTAGCAGTTTGCCTTTATGGATCACCACGTGATGTATGATACAACTCCTAAATGCAGTCTAAGAATGATAAGCAAGCTTTTTCAATTCTTTCAACTTATGAAAATCTTAACTACTGAGGGAAAAGAAAGACATCATCTTTTCAAACAGATCATAGAGCACACACTGATGCACTTTTCCTAAATCGACATGCAAACTGTCAAAATGCACATGCACAATGCAAGTATTTCTTTTCTTCTTTCTTAATGTTGATGTATTACAAAAAGAAAGCTGTTGTACAATTTCGAATTCAATTTCAAGTGAAAGAAAACAAGTTTTTGTCCAATAATCAAAAGAACACCTTAAGATTCACTCGTTTCAACACAAGAAATACTGAAATTCGAACCATATAACGAAAGCAAATGTTCAAGCAGCTATGAACAGTAATAAACTAGCTCTTAGAATCACAACGACACTTTCTTACAGGCCTAGATCCAAGAGGTCACAGCAAGACTAGTTCACTTTCGCTACGGGAAACTGTGAATGACAGCAAGAAATACAATAAGAACAATCACGGTTTCTTCATACAACTGAGGCGTAATGAAGGCAAAGAAAGGTAGTTTCAGCTGGGTATATAGGTTGACAACAGGCTGCAAAAACAATATTGAAAACTGGGCAACAGACAGTAGGGAACCCCAGTTGCACAAGGCAAAACTGGATCAGCGCAGGTACTCCACTGTCAATCTGACATGCAGCGCAGGTAGCCCCTTCGGGACCTGCGTTGCAGCGCAGGTAGCCTTTGTTGCAGCTGCACTGAAGAGACAACTCTCGTCTCTCTCAGATTCCGGGTCACAGTTTGCTCAAAAATCAATGGTTTTTGGCCAAATCAGAGGCTATCAGCCAAGTATACACTAGAGGATGATTAAGGAAGATGAAAACTATCACAAAGAGCTAAAAAGAGTCCTTGTGGATCAGCTCTTCAAATCATAAACATGCCCAGCACTGAGCTAGAGTAGCTGCCCTCTACTTTGCATTCGAAGGATTCGAATGCAGTTCGATTCGGTACTCCCTTTGTTTAGGAAATGAATAGCAAGAAACACAAGCTACCAACAAGACACGATCCCCAGCGGAGTCGCCAGTCTGTTGTGGGGAAAAGTATCCAACACGGAATGACCCTATCCCACTCTAAGGGTGATAGTTCCTTAGCAACATCCGAAGCAAAGCTATCTAAAGTTACTTCTTTATGACATGCAAGAGATGAAAGGAAGAGATCCACTTACCGATGTCTTGCGCAAATGGTCGATCCAATCTCCTCTATTTGCCGCTTGCTCCCAGCTCCAAGTCTTCTCACGGGCCCAGCTACACGAGATCCTGCGAACAAGACAAGAAAAGGAAACTACAAGAAGCATGCATTCATAATTGATTCAAGGATTAGCATAAATCAAATACGCAAGTAAGACAATACACCATTGAAACACATGCGAATAGAAGAACCTCAAATGCTTTATTAATATAAGGAAGTAAGGTTCAGGCGGTGATACAACCATGAGAGGTCCAATCCAGCATCACCTTCCCGACGGAAAGAAATCTCCTCTTCACCTCCCTCAAGCAATCACCCAATACTCACAACTGTAAACCAACAGCAATTCTTTGCACAAAATTCCCGCCTCCAGATCCCATGGGATGAGATCCTTATATAGAGTTTTGGAGTGAAGATAAGTCAGCTTGATGTGTGACTTGTTGTCCTCTTCAACTCCAGTTGTTCTTCAGTCCTTGATTCCACTCGGAGTTTCTACCTTCCACTTGGAGTTTTAGAACCTCTTTACTCATCATTAGGCGAATCTTCTGATCCAAGTGTCATTTTGGAAGCTTCCTGGACACTGGCACATTGAGAAAAGATTCCTCCACATGTCAAAGTACGCCCAGCGCAGGTAGCCTTTGTTGCACTTGCTATGCAGCGTAGGTACACCATAGAGCTTTTGACATTCAGCGTAGATGCTTAGTGGAGCAGCTGCTTTGATCCAAAATTGACCTATTTTTGAGTGTTTTTCAGTGGAGAACTGATCTGTAGTGCTGTGGTTTGCTGACCTTGTTCCTCTAGGGGTAGGAACAACATGTTTAGGGACTTTGGATCCCTCAGATTATTGACATTTCATGCTCCATGCTGTAAGGCACAAAAATGTCTATAACAACAAAGCAGACCATCTTCTTCCTCTAATCTTCAAACTAGCAACGCTGCACCTCAGGGCTAACAGGGCCCATAGTTTTGGCGCTTCATCTCTTAGTTTTAGGTTTTTATATGTTTAGTATTTTCCATTGTTTCTCAATAATAAGTAGGCCTTTGAGCCTCATTGTAACATAGTTCAGAGACATGTAGCCGCCACATCTCTTCTTAGATATAAGCTACCATCGCCCGAGCTAGTTTAGTTCCATTCTGTTTGTAAGCATATTTCAGTATTTGATATTAATGAAATGAAGTGTTATTTATGTTGCATCTCTATATTTATGGTTATATATGTGATTTGTTTCATTCCTGTTTAATTTTGGTTCAGTGGTATCAAATTGGTCTGATATTTCTTGGTTTTTCTTTGCATGTCCCCAACAAGGTCAAGATATAAGGAGTTAGGGTTCGAACTGGTCGAACCTTTGCAAGACCAACCTCGCAAATCCCGACAACCTCCCATGGTAGAAGAGAAGAAAAACGAGGGGGCAGGAGATCCTTTCAAAATCTTGCTCGAAGAATCCCTCGAGTGACAGAGGAACGCGATGATGGACAACTTTGGCCAGATCCTTTAGCAGCTACCCAAAGGTGATGCATCTTCTTCTAGCAACCACTCTGGAAGTGCCACACCCTTTAAGGTACAAGTTAATTTTGAAATCCCCATATTTGAAGTTCAGATAGATGCGGACACCGTAGATAAATGGTTAATTCTACTAGAAGGATATTTTTTTGTTCATGATTTTTGCACTCAGGAAAAGATTATTTTTTCACTTCTCAAAGCCACCCCCCACATCAACGGATGGTGGGAAACCTACTGTGAGAAGAAGGATGAAAGTACACCCTCACTATTTTCATCCACACCCACTTGGAATTCATTCCATGACGCCATCAAGGAGTAGTACTACCTTGTCGGGATCTATGAGTATAAATACATAAAGTGGACCACATTGCGCCAAGGAAGGGACCAAGACGTGTCAGATTTTACCAATGTTTTTCATTCCCTTTGCACAAAATTGGGTATCAAGGATTATGAACGACATTTGGTACTCAAGTAACTCGGTTATCTACACAGATACATCTAGGACAAGATTGAGTTCCTAGACATTTCTTCGCTTGGCATGGCATACCAATACGTTGTCAAGATTGAGCAGAAGTTTAAACAGAAGAAGTGAGACTTTGGATCTGTGAATTTGAAGCAAGGGAAAGGCTCCCCCAAATTGTATAGAAAAGGAAAAATCCAAGGCAGGGTGACCCAGGATAACCCGTCGAAGCCACAAGCAAAGAAAAACACCCCGAAGACAAAGAAGGACATAGGAAAATTGTGTGAGTTCCATAAGAGCTCCACTCACAACACAAGTGAGTGTCGGGCCAAGCAGTCACTAGTGGCCAAGCTGAAGGCTTCCGAATGAGACGCGTGTTCCAACTCTGAGTCAGAACCCAACAAGGGGAATGACAAAGGGAAGCATATCATTGACGAGGAGCCCAGTGCCACTATGGCCATCACCAAGATCCAAAATAACAAGCCTGAAGATCCAGAGAAGGGGGAACGCCTCTTCCACTCATAGATGTGGATGAAGGGTTCTCCGTTTCAGTTCATTGTTGACGACAGGAGCCAAAAGAACCTCATTTCAGCAGAGGTCATGAATCAGCTGGGTATATTGACTACAACACATCTGTAGTCATACACCATCAGGTGGCTTCACCAAGGATGAGATCTCAGCATCAACCAGTAGTGTCGCCTTCCCTATAGCATCAAGCCCTTCATGGATGAGGTATTATGTGATGTTGCTCCTATTGAAGTTAGTGATGTATTATTAGAACAACCATAATTGTGGAAGCAGAATGTTGTATATCAGTCTAGACCTCACTTTGTGATTATTACTTTGGGCAATAAGTTGTACAGGATACGAAGGTAGCCCCACCTACCACCACTTCTTTGATCTCTACAAAGAAATGCACTAAGATCATTTCATAGACCAGGAAATTTGTTTTCCTTATGATTCACCCTTAGGGAAAGAAGAATATTATGGCCACAGCTTACAAACAGGCCTCCTTCACATAGTAGCAGCAGATGGAGGAGTACAGCAACATTCTCACCTCACCTACGGTGATACCTCTACACTATTAGGTCAAACACTCCATTGATCTAACCCCGAGCACGTTGCTACCCAATGGACCAATCTATCGACTCCCTATTCTGTAGAATGATGAGATCAAGAGGTAGATTTAGGAGCTATTGCAGAAAGGGAACATCAGTCCACTCATCACCTTATCAAAGCCCAATTGTATTGGTATAGAAGAAAGACGAGACTTGGAGACTATGTATTGGCTATTGAGTGTTGAAAAATATCATTGTCTAAAATAGGTACCCAATCCCATGTATTAATGACCTTCTAGAATAGCTCAATGGGGCCAGATATTTCAGAAAAATTGACTTGAAGTCTGGCTATCACCAAGTGCCTATCGAAACCTCTGATGTGTGGAATATTGCCTTCAAATACAAGGAGGGACTTTTCGAATGGTTGGTCATGCCTTTTAGGTTGACAAATCCCCCCTTAACCTTCATGAGATTGATGGATGACATCTTGTGACCCTTCACCAATGAATTCATGGTAGTGTATTTAGATGACATATTGATCTTCATCTAGAGTTGGGAATAGCACCTTCAACATATTCGATAGGTCCTCCAAACCCTGCAACAACACAAGTTGTGTGTCAATCTGGAGAAATGCACTTTTTGCATGACCCAAGTTCAATATCTAGGGTACAGCATTGATGAGTAGAGTGTGCATGTGGACCCAGCCAAGATACAAGTCATTCGATATTAGCCATCCCCAACCACTCTAACAGAGCTCCGCATCTTTCTGGGCCTTGCCAATTTCTACTGCAAGTTTGTGTTGGGGTTCTCTCATATCACTTGGCCTTTAAGTCAACTCACCAAGGGTAGAGCAAAAGCAAAGTTCTTTTGGTCTGAAACCCAACCAAAGACATTTGTCGAGCTGAAGCAGTGCCTCTAATATACACCACTGTTCACATTACCAAACCTGCACTAACCATTTGAGATTGAGACAGATGCCTCCGACTATGCTATTGGTGCAGTTCTTACTCAGCAAGGGCATCCAGTGGCTTACCATAGTGGGACACTTTCAAACACAGTCTGAAAGTATCCCTCTTATGACAAAGAAATTTATTCCATTATGCAGGCCTACCATCAATGGAAGCATTACATTCTGAGGATGGAAACAGTCATCCACATAGACCACTGACCCTTGTAGTTCATACAGACATAAGGGGAGTTGCAGAATGATCACCATCAGAAATGGTCTGCATGTTGCAACAATTCCATTTGAACATTAAGTACAAGAAGGGTAACACCAATAATGTTACAGATTGCCTTAGCCGATCACCAGTCATGGCGCTGATCACTGTTCTCACTCATGTGGGCATGAGACTTCAGGGTGGCCGCATCTTTACAAGAGAGATCCAGAATTTGGCAGCACATACCAGACACTCCTGGAAGGTAAACAAGTTCCAAATTTTCACATCCAAGATGGAATGTTATGCCACCTGGGACACATATATGTTCTTTCATGTGAGCATGCCAAGATGATTTGGGAGGCACACTACAATCGGGTCGCTATACATTTCAGAGTAGAGAAAACAATGACAATATTGCAGAGTATTTTTATTGGTCAAACCTTCATCAGGATGTTGGGAGGTAAATTAAATCCTGCGCCATTTCCAAACCAACCATCAAGAAGTAAGTCCTATATACTTCTCTGCCTACTTCTATTCAACCTTGGGATTCCATCTCCATGGATTACATGTTGGGTCTTCCTTCTATTAAGCACGAAAACGACTGTGTTTTCATAGTTGTTGACAGATTCTCTAAGATGGCCATTATGGCAGCCTGCAAGAAGAGTATCATAGCAGAGGCCACTACTAAGATCTTCTTTGAGCGAGTGTGGGTATACTTTGGGATCCCACACTCCATTGTCTCGGATCGGGATAGAATATTCCTTGTGCATTTTGGTCAATTCTTTGGTCGATGTTGGATACCAAACTCACTAAGTTCACGGCTTTCCATCCCCAAACTGATGGCTAAATAGAGGTCATCAACAAGATGATCATACACATTTTGCACATGTACAACTCGAAGTACCCATGCACATGGGATGAAAGCCTCCTCTATGTCCAACACAGCTACAACAAATCTCTCCACAACTCAACGAGCCACATCCCCTTTCAAGTAGGGCTAGGATTTCAGCCATTATGTCCCATTGATGTGGCCATACCATTTGCAGCTACTCAGGCATATATGGCTCATGTCCAGTACAAATCTGACAGGGCTAACAGCTTCATTGAGCGCATTTAACACATTTTCCAATAGGTCCATGATAAATATTGGATAGATCCAATGCTAAGTACAAGCAGTGCCATGATCAACATTAGGTGTCGAACAAGTTCCAAGTGGACGAAAATGTTTGGCTACATTTGCAGAAGGAGCTCGTTGGACCCCACCACAAGCTTCACCCACTCCGATATGGGCCATACACCATCACCAAGGATGTAGGGGACAATGCCTTCGAGCTCAGCATTCCAATGTTCCTTGGTCTGCACCCATTATTCAATGTAGACCGCCTTCGATCATACTTTCCACCATTATTGGACACATCCAACATTGCAAAACAACTCACACCAACAAAACTAAACCCAGACTGCATGGAATATGCCACAACTACTCGGATCATGGACACATATATCAATAACACTCACCATCAGAAGATCCATCTATATTGGGTTGTCAAAGCTGGCCAACTTTTGCACCAAGAGTGGTTCACCAGGGACCAAGCTCAACAGAATTTTCCCCATCTCATGGAGGCACTCAACGCAATGGGGACTATTGCTTCATAAGGGGGAAGGACTGATCCAGGTGCATATTGGTGGCCACCCACCTATTCCACTTGGACCCTCAAAATTGTCTCTTTTAGTTTTTCAGTTTCCTTAATTGTAGCATAGTTTACTATTTTTGGCAGTTTTCGGGTCCTGAACTTCTGGAGCCATTTTGAGGCCCTAAACGGCGCTTTTTGGGAAAATTGGGCCAAATAGGAGGCTTCTATAGATGTTATCCATTAGAAAGTTGTATTCCTCATATAAATATTTCTAACAAGGTATTGTGCACATCAAACAGAGATCGTATGCCAAAGTTACGACCCTGGGAAGTTGATGTACCAATTTACCCAAACGGGGCCCATAGTTTTGGCGCTTCATCTCCTAAGGTTAGGTTTTTGGATGTTTAGGGTTTTCCATTGTTTCTCAATAATAAATAGGCCTTTGAGCCTCATTGTAACATATTTTAGAGGCATGTATCCACCACATCTCTTCTCAAAGATAAGCTACCATCGCCCGAGCTAGTTTAATTCCATTCTGTTTGTAAGCATATTTTAGTATTTGATATTAATGAAACAAAGTGTTATTTATGTTGCATATTTGTATTTATGGTTACATCTGTGATTTTTTTCATTCCTGTATAAGTTCGGATCATGAAAGGTCACAAGTTTCATGTGAGGGGGGAAATGAAGGAAAATAATGGAAAATGGAGAAAATAGAGGCCTCATTGATAAAAAAGCTTCTAAGGATCAGTTCACAGAATTTTGTCAGTTCAATTTTGGAGCTCTCTCTCTATTTTCTCTCTCTCATACTCTTGGACACTTAGAGTTTCTTAGAGCACTCTTGGAAGAGTGTGGCATACTTGGAGTTTTGGAGTAAGAAGACAAAGGAAGAGCAGGAAAGTGCAAGAGGACATCAAGATCAGCAACTACAGTGGGTTTTTCTTGCAGGTATTGAGTTGCATGTATGTTTTCCTTACTATTTTTGGCATGCATGGGATATGCATGTGGTTTATTGGTCATGATCTATCATTGGCATGGAGGATTTCCTAGATTGACAATGGATTTGCCTAGCCTTTCCATTTCCTAGATAGCCATGGTGTTGTGAGTTTATTTCTTTGTTTTTCTGGTTGGTTCTCATGTTTCCTTTAGCTTGGGTTGAGTTACTAGTTCCTAGAGCCCTAGTTCAACAAATACTCTAGAAGCCCTATAACATCTTGGGTTGAGTTAATATTCCTGGAAACCTTGGTTGAATAAACACTATGGAATCCCTTGGTGGGTTGAGTTACTAGCACTAGAAGCCCTTGGTGGGTTGAGTTACTAGTCCTAGAAGCCTTGGTTGGACAAATGTTCTAGAAGATCGAAGTAAGTTCTGGTTTGAGTTACTAGTGCTAGAAGCCTTGGTTGGAACAAATTCTCTGGATCCCTGGAAGTCTTGGGTAGAGACCAGTCTGGTGATGGTTTGTGATGTACAACCATGAGGTGGAATCAATATTTGATGGGTTGAGGTGGTTTAACCTCTAGAAGCCATGGATGGTTTTGATTGATGTATTTTATGAGATCCCACATTCATGCTTGGAATATGGCATGGGGGTGACTATGTGAAGAGAGATTTGACTCAACCATATCTATGGTTTGTTGTGAAGGCAAATCCCCTATGCAAACAGAGGCGATCCCTCTAGCCCAGTGAGTGGGTCTAGCAACAAACCAAACAATCTAATACACACTTTCCTAGCATATGCTTGATAAATGTAGGAAGAAGGAGGAACCTACCTCATTCTCATGATAATCACTCAATCCTTAGAGATGGATTTGAATCTTTCACTCCAAGCCTCGCTCCTTAGTTGTTCTTCACATCTGGAAACCTGCAAGGAAGTTCAAAGTACTATGCAAGATACGAGAGCATATGTAACATAGATCAAACATAAACTACTTAACAGATCAAGGAACATTAAGCTAATAGCTTAAACATTTACACAATTATGGAAAGTGGACATCAGATGTATATATTAAGAAACTAAAAAAGGGAAGCATACAACCTCTGCCTTGATGTTGGAATGATCCTTTTGGTGGATGTCCAAGTCCAAGCAAAGACTCTTCAAGCACTCCTTCTCCAAGCTAGAATGGGTAGCATGTAAGCATAATCTCAACATAGCGATGTAGCAATCAATGACCAACTATTTGGGGATGGAAGGGAGTGAATTTATAAGAAGGGAGAGGGAGTTAGGGATCCGCAAAAGAGGGAGGAACGTCCACATCTCAAGAGAAAAGCCCATGATGATAAGATCAAGAGGCCCAAATGAGAGAGCTTGACCATATCAACAACAACCAATATGCAGCTCGATGTTCCTGAAGGTTCTAATGAGTGAAGCTTCTCCTCCAGTTTGGGAAAGCCTGGCAGAAGAGGTTCAGCGCGGGTTTTCCCATGAAAACCCATGCTGCCAGCGAAAGTGTATAACTAAGAAACCTACCATCAGCACGGGCAGGCAGTGGAGAAAAATGCACTGATGCCAAAAATTAGGTTTTTAGGAAACCTTCTCCATAATGGATTTAGGGCAGTTTTCCTTTGATTCTTCAGGTAGGTTTTGGTCTGTATATCATCACGGATATGTTGCACATTAGTCAATGTTTTGGAACTTCAGGAAGTGAATAGGGGATATGACAAAATACTGTGTAACATGGTCAGGTGGTTCGTGCAAGTCCTGAACCTGATTGGAATTTACATCATTAATATGAGGTTATTTCTCCTTGTTATTTCATGAGTATTATACTGGTTTATATGTAGATTATATGGTTTTTTTTTCCTTGGTATTTCTATGGTTATTATGTTGGTTATGAGCATGTATTATGGCAGTGGCTATGTATGGATCTCATCATGTTTTTTCTTGTAAATGAATGAACAATGTATCTATGGCCTAATAGATGAAATGGAAGTTAATGTGTTGAGGCATCAATGCTTCTTAGTGATTTTAAGATAAGTATGAGACCCCTGTGCTCATATATGTTGTTTAAACCTGTAGATTACATATTTATGACATTTTGACACAATGCCTGTCATGGCTAGTAGGGGTCCAGTCAAGTCCTTGTTCAAGTAGTTGCATTTGTATCATTGTTGTGTTGTTATCTTTCAGTTTGAAAGTGTCATTGAGTTTTGGGCAGTGACCTAAGTTTTGGGCCTGAAAAAGAGGCACAAAACCTAGAATCGCAGGCACAAGTCTAAGGAGAAAAGTCCCTAGATGCATGCATACCCATGTTGTGGGAGCATTTGGAGCCTATTGGATGCATGCTTGTCCATATCAAGGGAGAGTCCAGGGGTTTAATGGTCTAAAAAACGCATTTGGTCTCAAGGTTTGATTACCTAAGAGGTTGGGATGGCTCCTGGGAGTTCTGTTGCTGATGTGGAAGGTCTGTATGGTGTGTTTTCGTCAATTCCACTTCCTTAACTGACACATAGGGTGTTGAATCATATCATAGTAACTTATCATCACATGTTTACCTCAGTTGGCTGGTTACTTGGGTAGATGTGGGAGGAGGGTGTTACATGGAGATATATCCTTTCTTTTATCCAAGATCCCTATCAAATTTAGGGAGAGCAATAGCTACATTTTTATAGGTTCTTTATCATATCATCAAAGAAACTTCAACCTTTAAAAGTTTAATAATTTCTTATGGCAACAAAGTCATTTATCATTGTTACAGTTCCTTTTTTCCAACATGCTCATCATTATTTTCAAGTCATCTTCAACTCTGAGGTAGATGAACATCTTCAACACTTTGAAAATTATGTACCTGTAATTCTTCAATAGCACGTACAACCAAGTAGAAGCATGAAGTAAACTATATCAAAATAATGTTATCAAGTTATCACAATGGGATCATTTAATACTTTTAGACATGTAAAACCTAAAGTCAACAAGTATTGTAGTGTTTTCTTCTCAAAGATGTACGAAAAGAACGCACTTAAGATTGTGGATGACAAACAATCTCAACAATATAAATGGTTGCTAAACATTGAAGATCTGCAACAACTGATAGAAACAAAACCTTCCAATGTCTGGATCTATGCCACAATCATAGTTAAATAGCAAAAAGAAAGAGTAATAACTCCAATCATCCAATGGAAACCAAATATACAAAGAATAGTTTTATTATAACACCTCTGAAGGGAACAAATAAATTTTACCAGTCCCCCTTTATGGGATGGGTTCTTGGCTATCCTAAAATGTCTTCAGCTTGTGTAGAGTCTCTCTCCTCTATAATGTGAAAACCCAGCAAAAATATGGCGTGTGACAATGAAAATAATTAGAGTTACAACAGTGAGTGCAACAATGAAAATAATCAAAAGTGAATAATGAATGGAAAACCCTTCTATTTATAACAAAATATTGAGTTATCCTCGAATAATGAGCAATAATAAAATATTATTGATCCCATTCTTGGAATAAACAACTAGAATATTTTATTATATTTGTTTAGGAGGGAAAAAGTATTTAAAATTTTAATTATAAATAATAAATAAATAAATGATTTATTTATCATCTCAAGGAATTAGTTAAGGAATAATAAACAAATAATGATTTATTTAATTATTCCTAAGGGATTTAGTCAAATTTAACAAAGAATAATAATTAATTAGTGATTAATTAATTATTCTTAGAGAAAATAAGACAATTAATTATTTTTTTTTTATTTTTCATGATTGGGTCAAATATGACAAGGAATAATAATAAAACAATGGTTTAATTAATTATTCCTAGAATAAAATCAAATAAATAGTGATTTATTTAATTATTCTTCATGGGTTTAACTATAAATTACTTAACAAAGGTGGTTTGTTAAGTAATTTTTCACAGTGAAAGCAATTTTACTCTGGTAAAATTGGATTTACATGGTGTACTTTGATCCATCTAGTAAATTAGGCTAGATGATTAATTTTTTGGTGATAACAGATTGCCCCCCAATGTACGAGTGTTAGGAGAAAAACGTATGACCAAAGTACGTTGTAAAGACACAATCACTAGACAACGCAGGGGAGTCAGAGAGAGAGAGAGACCAATGAAGCTGAATTGTAAGAGGATAGGGATAGAGTGGGAAAGACTAATGCAAGTCTCCTTTTATGTTGTGGTAACAGACCCCAATGAGGTGGGGGAAGCATACCCATACCCACCAAGATAACTTAGTAAAAAAAATAATGGTTCACCCAGAAATATAAAATTAAGCAATGAAGTAAATATCGAATGGTAGATGACATGTTGGCATAACAGAGCTAGAAAATAATATAATGTGCCCCCTATACATAATGCACCTAGAAAAAATGAGCCAGGATTGAATACAATAATATCTAAGTACATGAGATACAAAGCCCCTTCCCTCAAAAAATGGGTGGGAGGGAGGGTAAAACAACCGAAGAAGCCCTACTGAACAAGGAAGGGCTCTGCAAAACTGAATGGATCATCTGAAGGAGACATGCATGCTATGAACATTGTGATCGGTAGGAACCGAACCCATCAAATCTGTGGAACTGCATCTGAGGCTGTAGCATAGTAGGTATGCATCTAGGCATGTGGGGGGCTACCAGAAGGGCCACCCCCTCATGAGGTCTAAAACATCTCACACACACCTAGGAATCACTGGTAAAATTTGTTGTATCACTGGACCATTAAGTGTGTGAATCACGAACATGAAACAACAAATTCAAAGGGTAATAGTGAGTCCCTCTGCTTGATCCAAGGCACCGAACAAGAATGGGAGCGGGAACCAAGATACACCACCCTCTAGGCCATTCTTCTAGAATAAATGAGCTGATGTTGACAGAATAGGCCCTGCGATACATGAGGCAATGAGGATCCTCAACTAAATCACGAGGGAAACTCATAATGTGACTGATGGACTTACACCAGGGATAATGGGGAAAAGTGGGAATGAGGGACAAACAGGCAACTTCCCTTGTTAGAGCATAAAGTGCATGGTTGACCTGACAACAACTGACTCAACTCTGGAGGGGATGGGAACAGTATGACTGGAGGCCAAAATGGGCAACACAAGATGAATGGTATACAAATAGGGATGGAATATTGTGACATGATATAATGGGACATGAAAGAGACTCCAAGAATGTAAGGGTGACTCATCACGGATGCTCTGAACAAGGGTGACTCGATGACGCTACCACACAGGCTAGGCCTGGTGGGGACCATCAAAACATGAGTAAATGATGGTTAGTCATGATGAAAATCAACATATGGTAGATAATTATTAAGACAAGGTGGACCTCAAAGTACAAGTGTCGTTTTATGACAAAATTCGATTTTGAGAGGCGATGAAGTGACCTTTCTTCGAAAAAAGGTTTCCTAGTGAAGTGTCAAATCATCAAAAATTGAGGAAGACCCATTATAGAGCTCAGTGAGAGCTTTCTAACGATGCAAATGGTTCATCAAACTGAGCTACGGTCTAGTCGCAATGGGAAATAGACAAATTGGGGATTTTTCTATGAAATGACATTTTCCTTCAATTTGGATTCATTTGCTAAGTGAGCTGTGGTGAATTTGGAGAGGAGGAAAAGGCCCTAAATCTTGTGGAGATCAAAATGGAAAAACCAACCATTGGAATTGGGATCTACAACTTTCAGGCAAGTGGCCTTACTTGTCTAAAGATGGCCTAAATGCTTCTTGGAATTATGGGTCTTGGTGAAGAATTAAGGGAAGGTGAAAACGAGAATGAACTAATAGAGGAGGTCTAGAATCATCCTCACCCACTAAGTCAAACATGGGGACTATGTGGAAATAGAGTAGAATATTTGAAGATATGGTATCAAACGTCTACGATATGTGATGTGCATATGGCTCGCCAGAGAGGTCTGTAGGACAAACTATCCAAGGAATGGCAGGATAACCGACCATACTTAGATTCAATGGGATTTAGGCTGAGATTTAATTGAGAAGATGGCTAGGGGAAAAAAATCATGCCCCCAAGCATGGGATGTTGATCTGGTATGCAAAGGTGGGAATGATGCCCCCTAGCAGGAGGAGTTTGTGGAGCGCCATTGTATTTCGAGTGCGCAAAAAAGGGATCGAAGAATCTTGACCGAACATGGCATGAAATCCTCCAAAGGAGATGTAGGGGCTTATGTGCCACCCTAGTATGCTATGGTCATACCAAATGTATTTTGAGCTAGGGGCTCCAACCACTTATATGATGCATAATATGATTATGCATTTTATATGACGATGATGGTTTTCCATTTGTGTTACCTTCTGTGGTATACATGTGATAAATGCCAATCTAGAATGTTGTTTGAAATGGCATCTACGTAATGATTTTGGGCTCTAGGCACATGACTGAATGTAATGGTTTCATATTCATGTACCAACATCTTAACTCGTAGATATTTTCTAAATAGGACTTGGTTATGCACATGATACACACCATTCAATTGCATGACAAGTAGCAAGGAATCTAAACGAACATGAAGATGAAGGATGCGATGAGCAAGGGCATTGACTAACAAACCTATAATTGCATCATATTTTGCTTGATTATTGGTGGTAGATCCAATGCACACGCCGTTCAAAAGGACTAACGTATGTAAGGGGGTAAAAATGACCTAGGCTTCCAAGGCTAGATTCCAGGAGAAGTGACTCGCACCATCGGCATGATCGCTATATGGTGTGGATGATTGATCCATATGAAAGGTGCAAAAGACAACGGATGAGATGATGCAATCTACCTAAATTCATGGCAGAAATAAAGACACACAAATCAAAGGGATGTGCGGAATTTCTTGAGGCAGAGTGCATGAGGAGAATCAAGAAGGGAATGGCCTTCAAAATCCTCCAAAGAAAAAATGTGCCCCCCTGCCTATGTGCAAGGGTAATCAGGGGTAGACATAGTTTCCATGATGTCCTCATCATAATGGAAGATGGGCGGATAGGAGGAAGACTGACTACATGATGCGGTGGTGTTACCTAGTGCATCAACTTGAGAAAGAAGGTTCACATACGCATCATCTTGAATGGTAGATGACAGGCTGGTAGATGGAGGATCTATTGGTGTTGAGACCTGGGATTCTGTCGAAAGAGTTTCGATAGAAATGCGCGCAGAAACCTTAGAAAGGTTTGCCTGTGAGGAACTTAAGGATGATGACAGGTAAAGGATATGACCTGTGGTGTCCGTCATCTCAACATCGGGTGGAGGGATCACTATGGTGGGACCAGAGTCCCCCTTGTTTTGATTGACTAGTGGTACCAGAATTGCCCCAAGGCAATCATGAAATTCCTTGAGACGAGTGAAATAATGGGAATAGTGACCATGATGATCACACAGGGCACAAGGGTGGTTTGTGCGTAACGTTTTGATTTTCTTGGGTGGGCCCGGCAAGTTAACATGGACTTCTAGGATATTGGACTTAGGGGATGCTTCATGAACCAAAGTTTAAGTTGAGGAAGTTCGGGATAGTTATTGGTGGCGTGCCCAACAACTTTACATAAAGCACACGGGGGTTACGGCTTTGGGGCCTTAGGAGCTGGAGTAGCTTGGGGAGCTTTGTCCTTAGGTTATTTCCTGTTATCTTTGCCCCCCTATCTGGATGCTTTCACAATAGGAGTGGGTTCCTGTTGAGATTGTGATGGAATTGAAGCAGCGATAGGGGTCGTACGGACCGGTTGAACTGGGCTCAAAGCATGATAAGGTATTAGTTGACCAGGCAGAATGTTTTCAGGGGGGTCGATATACCATACTGGGATCCCATAGTCATATTAAGAAGGACCAACGAAGCCATGATAGGGACCGAAAATACTCTCGAAGGGGGGAATAAGAAAGGTATCTGGTCTACAGGGTAATGTCTCGGTGGAATAGCTCCTGGATGGTTGAGACCTGAAGGAACAGTTCCTAGTGGAAACATTGGCAATGCACCCACAAACAGAGGAGGTCCTGGGGTGGTGGATCCAAAGGGCTAAGCTGGAAGGGAAACAATAGGGTGTTGAGGAGCTGGCTGTTGATCAAGTGTACCAAACTACTTAAGGGCAGCTTGTGATTCTTGTAACATGCAAACTCTCATAGAGTTAGGCTCTGAGATGAGAGGGGGAGGACCAAGGAAAGCACCCAACAATGAGGAATCTTTATAGACTCTGGGTGAAACACTGGTGAGAGGAGTTGAAGACTGTTTATCGAACATTAACAAGATAATGGACTCGGGGGAGGTCACGGATGTCGGCTCATAGTAATTCAACTGATCGATGGTAATGATCTTCCCTTCATGGGGAAGCACATCTTGCGGAAAACCACAAATGCGACGGCTGACATGGCATATGTGTAACTACAACCTAAGAGAATTTTTTAATCCAAAGGGGCATCAATGACTTCAATGTCAACATGGACAGTCTTTCCCACAAGAGTCACTGGACAGTTGCGGTACATGCCAAGGGACGGGGAGGAGTGTCCATCCCAAGCACGCAAAGTGATGGTGGAGGGGGACAACTCAGGTGACTTGAGTTGTTTCCGAATAGCAGCGGACATCACACAGATGGATGCACCTTCATCAATAATGCATCTAGAGATGATGGCATTACAAACTCTAACTGGTATCTGGAAAGCAATAGATGAAAGAAATGGGGGATGCTCTGATGTATCAACTGGGAAGACAATCAAACAATCATCGAAAGGATCTATTGCACCTAAGGTAGTTAGTAGAGCCTTCTTTTGAGATGGGCACGACTGGAGGACTTCTAGCGTCGACATGGTAGAAGGTGATTAAGCAAAGTCATCTACTATACTATATGTATGGGCAACTCTGTTAGAAGCCACATTATGGAATAATTATCCCTTTGGGATCTTAGGAATGGCCTCAACTTTAGGTTGAGGGATCTGTAGAAGTTTCTTGAGCTTCCCACATTTGGTGCATTTGGGGTAAAAGAGGACACTCTTGTGTATAATGGTCATGTACACCACAACATGCACAAGGCTTATTCGTACGAATAACCTTGTTCTACTTGAGCTGGCTATCCTATTGCTGGTTGTTAGTGTTAGGCTGGTTCCCCTAGGGTTCACTAGGTTGGTTACCTTGATTACCTTGGTTACCCTTGTTACCCTTCCCCTTATTCTTTTTCTTCGAATTTTGGAGATTGGTATAAATTTGTTACGCAAACACCTGACCCTGAGGGGGCGATGGCTGCTGGGGCTGAGTATGCATGGGAGGGGGCGGTGGCTGCTGGGGCTGAGTATGCATGGGAGGGGGTGTTGGCTGATGCTTGAGGAGCTGGAGCACTCAGCGGTGCATAAGGAGGAGAAACAGTTTGGTAGATGGGTTGGGGCCCAGGAAACATGTTGCTAGCAAGAGGGGCACAAGTGTTGGAGGAACTGGTTCGCTCCTGCGAGTAGCCATAAAACTACTAAGTATATGGCGAAGAGTGTGACAGCGATCCAACGATACCGTCGGCAGCGTGAGATTCCTCTGGTGCATTAGCACTTCCAGGATGAGGGAGGTCTAGAATGACAGTATAGAAATAACCGGATTGAGCATAAATCAGGTCATATCTCAAGGCAGTTTGGAGAGCTTCTTCCTCAATCTGAGGAAAATGGGACTCGAAAACTTTCCCTATGGGGGATAAAAGGCTCCTAAGAAACTAATCTAGATAGACATGGTCTTCGAAAGGCAAGGCGCGACATGTGCTCCTCCTTCGACGCCACTCTTGAACATGGTCAGAAAGGCGAGTGGCGGAGGACTGACAGAATGTGGTCAATAGCTCCGTACCAGTGTCGTACGGGATAGGTAACTAGAAATATGAAAGGAACGCTTTAGCAAGCTTCGCGAACATAGAATGAGATGTGAAGGGCTAGTCTTCATACCATTTTACAGCATCTCCAGTGAGCATGCATTGGAATAGCCAAAGTCAAATGGAGTCATCGGTTATGGAGTTGGACGAACACCACATGTGGAAGGATCGAAAATGGTTGTTAGGATCCTCTCCAGCATTACCCTCAAACTTTGGGATGTCTGAGGGAAGTTTAGTCGACATAGAGGGCCAACCAACATCTTGGTGTATGGGGTCATTTATCAACTGGTTAAAATCTGGTAGACCTAACCCAGCCATAAAGAGGAGGATGGGGGCTGTCGGAACGGTTCCTGAGACTATTTCACGTGATGTGACCACTGGGATAGAACCGGAGCCAACACTAGGTTGGGTTCCTACACCAGTTGTGGGTCCATACATGGTGACGATATGCGGTGAAGGAGGCTCGGAATTAGATGAGGAATCAAAATAGCCAAGAGAAGAGTCGGTGTGAGGACTTGGAGGTCTATGAACTCAAACCCAGTGAGAGGGGTAATACGCCCAAGCAGAAACTGGGGGTGAAGGCCTAATATTCTCCACGGCACATGCCTTGGTGGTGCAATGGTGGTAGGACACACGGAACACGGAAATGGTGAAGGGAGATCAGCAATATACCTTTTGTCTCGATGCAGGGAGATAAATTTATTATGTTAATTATTGGCTTGGCGGTGTAAACCAAGTGCCCTTCGCTTAAGGTGTGCTTGTGTGTGCAAGTGTATTAATTGATCAAGCCCAGATTGTGTTTGAAAAAAAAAAAAAACTTGCTGAAAATAAACTGAAATTAATAATAGAAAAACAATTAACTAAACCCCACCCAAACTGGGTTTTCAAACATTGTACTGCTTGGTGGTTAGATCGATGGAAAATACACTAAAACGGTCAAGAGATATAAATATCAGTGTGACTAGGATCAAGTGACACTAAGCTTCTAGGAAGTGGTGCAGCAACAACAAAAAACCAGAGGGGAAGATCGTTGCAAAAAGATAGGGAGATGGGTGAAACACCTAGGGAAACCGATGGGACACTAAGGAAAATGACCAAACAAGTTTAAATGTGAAACTATGGATGGTAACAACCTATCTTAATAGATATTAAACACAAGGGTACAAATCTAGAAAATGTGGTTGAAAGCACTGCAGAAACTCAAACTACTCACTCAGCGAAACTCCTCTTAGAAAGGTGGAAGTGTACTAGAAGCCCTAGGGGAGGCTAAATTCGACTTCGACGAGTAAATCAATGTGGATCAAGGCCTAAGAGGGACAAGACAGAGGTCACACAACCCAGCAGATAGCTCTCTGCAAAACCCAAAAACAGATCTGAGAAAAACCCTAAAACCCAGAAATCGCACGTACTAACCTATTTCTTTGTAGGGATCGTACTTTTTGGGTTGTTTAGTCTGTTCTGGCCTCCATATCGCACTTTTTGGGCCAAAAAGTGTGATTTCTGCTCCGTGGATCTCGGTTGGAATATCTCAGAAAAAAAATGCCACCTTTGTTGCGGTTGGTTCCTATTACCTGCAGAAAAGACCAGAAAGCTTGCGGAAGTCGGAGATTTAAATGATCTAGGGTTAAAAACTACGAAACATTAAGAGAATTGAAAAAAGAAGAAGCCCTGAGCTGAAAACTGAAGGTCACCCAGATTTCTAGATCTAAAGTATAAAACCGAGTGGAGTCACCAAATTTTGTATTGGAGACCCAGGTTTCTGGATCAGAATTATTCCCCAGCGGAGTTGCCAATTTTTTGATTGGAAACAATCAGAAAAATCCCCAACAAAGTCACCAATTTTGTTGTAGTGTTTTCTTCTCAAAGATGTATGAAAAGAACCCACTTAAGATTGTGGATGAAAAACAATCTCAACAATATAAATGGCTGCTAAACATTGTAGATCTGTAGCAACTGGTAGAAACAAAACCTACCAAAGTCTGGATCTATGCCACAATCATAGTTAAACAACAAAAAGAAAGAGTAATAACTCCAATCATCCAATGGAAACCAGATATACAAAGAATAATTTTATTATTGTTAGTTTCAGTCTTTGCAGCCTTCCTCTAGTGATCAAACATGCTCTTACAAAGTGATTTTAAGGTGTCAAGGTCAAATTTTGGCATTTCAGTAAGTCTTCAAAGCAAAATTTGATCACTAGGCATTAGGTCTAGGGTTTGCTTTCACTCCTTCCAAAGTCGTCCAAATGTCAGTCTATGTCACTATTCAGCTAATTCTACCATCATTCAAAGGGTTGTCATCATCATGTCAGGTTCCAATGGGTCATTTTACACCTTGTTCATGCTTCAGTTGTGCCTAGGTAAGGTCATTTCCCTCTTTAGGGTTTTGGAGGGCAATTTTTCTTGGACGGTCAAATCATCAGAAAAACTTGTATCCTGATGTTCATGCACCTTCCCTTATGCTTAAAGTACCTTATCAAACACTTCCCATCACTGAGATTCCCCAAATTCCTCATTTTCGCACAAACCCTAGTTTCTTGCTACAACCTGGTAGTTTTCTAGGTTGGGCCTGTGTTTTGCCTTTTTGGACCCCTTTCCTTCACTCAATTTTAGAGATTCCACTTTCCCCTACTTCCTAACAACCCTCCCTACCTCCCAAAATTCCCTCAAGAATTTAGAAGCTCCCTATCCCCTTCATTTCGCATCATTTCGACAAATCTCTTGTTCCACGCATCGGGGTAGGTTTCACTCAAACGGTGTTTCTAAGCAAGGAAATATTAATTTGGAAAACATGAGAGATTTTTTTGTCCAAAATATACCAAGGAAGAAAAACCTCCTTCACTTTTTACACAGGTGTCATGGTTTTGAAGAAATGTCAAAAATACAATTGCCTCGGGAGAATTGATGCACCTCTGAAGTGACCTTGGGAAAATCAAGTTTTATCCTAGCTCAGTTGGCCAAATGACTTTCTTGATGAGTCAAATGATAACTAGACACAAATATATTTCCAATGAGCTATCATGAGCTCAATTTGGAGTTGAGGAAGGCATTCAAAAGTTGACTGTAACAGCACTCTGCCTTGAGGCAGCCTCACTGGGCACTTTTTGACCTGTCTTGGGATATTTGACTTTTTATAGGGGAAATGAACTCCAAATTGAAACATTCCGATTGGGTTGGAAAGTAGGCTCAAATACCTTTCCAACAAGCTATTCAGCACCCAATTTGGACATCGGGAGGGCCTCCAAAAGTCACCTGGAAAAGAGCGTGGCGCATAGAGAGAGCGCGGCGCACTGGGAGAGATTTTCTAGTGTAAAATTTACACTGGCGCGACGCACACAGAGAGCGCGGCGCACAGGGAAAAAAGTGCCTGAAATTGTGCCAAATTGCCTCAAATTTCTTGTGAAGCCCATAAAATTGCAAGGTAGGCTCCATAAACTCACTTTTACATCAAATTTGATAAAGATATGATGGTTTATTGCCTGTGATTGAATGCAAAAAGTTTCATAAAGCAAACACAAGAAGACATCAAAGAAAGACTGCTCTACTAGGGTTTTTGCTACAGTGTTGTTGCTACCAAGGTTATTCTTCCTACCCTACCCCTACTCCTTATTCCCCTATGCCATTGTACCCATAATCATTACCCTAACGTTACCAGGATCATACTTCTTTTCCCCTCCTCCTATTGCCCAATAAACACAAACCCTATCTTACAAACCCTAAAACCCTACCTTGCTAAAAACTCAAACCCTACCCTATCAAAATACCCCAAAAACCCTTGTATATCCCTAAACAAAATTCTCCTATAAACCCCTATTCCCATTATATTATCCCCATCCTAATGCTCCCTATTAAATTGTCCCCTTGGTGGCAGATTGTCAAAGCAACTTCTAGCTTCATTTAAATCAAAGGGCAGCCCAAATTCAACTTTTAAAACAGCAGTCATGGCATCCGAGGTTTCATCAGAATATGAGGAGGAGACCCACAGTGACACAACTTCAGGAGAACAGGCCCACAGGAGAAATCAATGAAAATAGGGAGTTTTGGCTTGACAAAGTAAATTTCCATTTAAACAATCTTCTTAAGAAGGCCAAAAGAGATAAAAAATTTCAAAGACGCATGGCTACTCATTGCTACACAAGGAATCAGGTCTCCAAAGTCAAAATCAAGCAATTGAAGAAAATACTCCATGAAACCCTAATCAGGAAAAAAGAGAAGGTTAAGTTGGATTTGCTTGCTAATGCTCCCCTCAGAGCAATACAGGACAAGGGAAAAAAGACCAAGCATGATGAGGGGCCTTCAGGTGTGCCATCAGGTGAATGAGAGACCGAATTCATTCTCCTTCAGGATGATGATGATGCCGACACAGATCCGCAAAGTGCACAGCTGAAAGAGACCATCCACGAGCAAGAAACAGAGATTCAATCCTTGTCACTCAAGTTGGATATGGCCAAATGGAAGATCAGGTATTTGGAGCAGAGGAAAAAACACCTGGAAGACCAGCATGTGATCATGGAGCTGCAGAACATCCGTGAGGATCGCCAAGCTGCCCAACATAGGAGGATTGAGTTCACTTCCTTGGAGCAACAGATTCATGATGATCGGGAGTCTACTCTCGAGTTGGTTAACATGCACCTGGACAAAATGTTGAACAAGGCCGACGTAGACAACACACTGCTGAGACACATGACTTATCATTACAGGACACAGAACTTGAGTTTAAAGGCCCGGATAAGGAGCTTGAAGGCGAAATTGAGGAAAGCAACAAGAAAGGCAAAAAGGGAAAAAGAGCAAGATCGGCTCTGAATCTTGGCTGAGGCTTCCTTGGCTCAGCATAGCACCCCATAGGGAACCTCCAGCCCAAATTTCAAGAAATTTGGGGCATTTTTGTGTTTTTGGAATTTTTTTGTGCAAAAAACAGGGTTTTTCTCCCTGTGCGTCGCGCACCCTGCGCGGAGCTAAAATTATAGAGCTCCAAATGAGGAATTATTTGCATTTTTGGATTCAGCATGGAAAATCACGACTACTGGTGTCCGGGCAAGAAATTTTGGCAAGGTATGAAGCTCCAAAAGGTCAAAAAACACCCAAAAATGGCCTTTCTGCCACTTTTTTCACACTCAGAAAGAAGTCTTGGGAGAATGAATATTTGTAGGGGCAAATGAGCACCAAATTCAAAAATTCCAGTGGGGTTAGAAAGTAGAGAGCACAGGATTTCCAACAAGCCCACTTGGGCACATTTTAGACACCTGCAAGTTCCCCAAAACAGGCCCCAAAGTAGCACGACACACAAAGAAAATGGCGCTGCGCACAGAGGAAAAATTGCCAATTTGCTTCCGTTTCGCGAAATTTCGGTTCATGACTTCTCCAAGTGGGCCCGCTCATCTACACTTCAGTTTTTTGGCACCAAAGGCGGCATTTAAAGAGTTTTTTCTCCAGATTGGCTTCTATCCAAGTGGCGAAGGAAGGCAAAAGGTCACCCAAGCCAAATGTCATGTTCATAGCGCTGCACCTGTAGCTGATGGTTGGCTCTCCATCTCCATTTCGCAATGATTTGAGTAACTCCCCAACCCTTGGGCGTTCTATCTCTTCCTCACACATTCTATATATTGTATGCAAGTTATTTTCAAAGGGTTGGTTGGCTTGTAACTTCTAGGAGACTGTGGGAAGGAAACTTTGTTTCTTCACTGTGTATTTTTGACAAAGAATTAATGAAAGGCAGCGGCTCTGTTTCATGAGATTCTTGTGGTTGTGAGTGTAGCAAATGTGTCTTATGTTTTCATATGTATTTCGTTATGTTTCATAATTCAATTCATGTTCATTTCCAGTGAAATTTTCTGAGTGAGATTAGGTAGAATTCAAGTTTATTGCTCTACCTGTGGGAAAATTTCATGTTCCAGTGTTATTCTTCTGTTGAAAAGGATTCTTCTCACTATGCCCTTTTCACTTTCTTCAGCAATCTTTTCATGCCACGTTACCTCAAACTAAATTGTTACATTTTCCACCTACCTTGCCTCATGGAATAATCTATGCCTTTGTATTAAATTCTCTGTTCTTTGCTGACCGCTGGTCCATAACATCCCAGAAGCTCGGTCATTCATAAAATTGTTTCCGGAATCCCTATTCACTTACTAGCCTAAGGTAAATATTGCATTGTAAGTCATCTTAGACCGTTTTCGATCATCTATTCACTGAGCGTGACTCGGAGAGATCCCTTTCCTCTTCTGGTAGGGCTAGCTACCAGACTGAGCGTGGTTTGTGGTTACCCTAATTTTTGCCTTCCTTCAGCCTGAGGCAGATTTAGGTGCTAACAATTATAACACCTGTGAAGGGAACAAATAAATGTTACCAGTCCCCCTCTACGGGATGGGTTCCTGGCTATCCTCAAACGTCTTCAGCTTGTGTAGAGTCTCTCTCCTCTATAATGTGAAAACCTAGCAAAAATATGGTGTGCGACAATGAAAATAATCAGAGTTACAATAATGAATGCAACAATGAAAATAATTAGAAGTGAATAATGAATGGAAAACCCTTCTATTTATAAAAAAATATTGAGTTATCCTCGAATAATGAGCAATAATAAAATATTATTGATCCCATTCTTGGAATAACCACCTGGAATATTTTATTATATTTGTTTAGGAGGGAAAAAGTATTTAAACTTTTATTTAGAAATAATAAATAAATAAATGATTTATTTATCATCTCAAGGAATTAGTTAAGGAATAATAAACAAATAATTATTTATTTAATTATTCCTAAGGGATTTAGTCAAATTTAACAAAGAATATTAATATTAGTTAGTGATTAATTAATTATTCTTAGAGAAAAATAAGATAATTAATGATTTATATGTTTATTTTTCATGATTGGATCAAATATGACAAGGAATAATAATAAAACAATGGTTTAATTAATTATTCCTAGAAGAAAATCAAATAAATAGTGATTTATTTAATTATTCTTCATGGGTTTAACTATAAATTACTTAACAAAGGTGGTTTATTAAGTAATTTCTCACAGTGAAAGCAATTTTACTATGGTAAAATTGGCTTTACATGGTGTACTTCGATCCATCTAGTAAATTAGGTTAGATGAACAATTTTTTGGTGATAACAACAAGAGTTACAACTTTTGTATCTTCAACAACTTAGCTAGGGTTTTGTCACAAACCCTAGATTCCATCATCGAGACTTAAAGCCTTTAGACATCAGTAATTAAATCAAGTTAGTAATCATTACATTTAGGGATTCAATATTATGTCCTATAATTTCATGTCAAACTCTATTAGGGTTTTTCCTCAAACACTAGATTTAATTAATAATAGAATATCAATAATCAATACTAGCATTTCATATCTAGGGTTTTATTATGTCAATATGTAAACCTTAGATACATATATCAAATTCCAAAATTAGATATAGAACAAATTTAATCAAGCTAGGAAATCATATGGTAGCACATACACCTAGGGTTTTAGTCCTGTTGTGCTCTACAACAACCCCCCATTTCATATCATCTTTACTTATAAATATTAACGTATGAAATGGGTCCCTTTAGAATTTAATTTGGTATCAATGCTATCATAATCCAAAAAAGTCCAATAAATGAATAAATGCACTTTATAAAACTTTCTGGACAAACCCTTAAAAGAAATCATGTAATGATTTGTCATTGCGATAAAGCGATCGCAAGATCGCATATCGCAATGACACATGAATTATAATTAAGCACCCCAAAGTTTTCCGCCGATGCGCATTCGGCGTATTCGGCGATCGGTGATATTCCATGTACATGTTATAATGCCCCATGCTAATAGTCCCGACGCGATACGCATTCGGCGAATTCGGCGATCGGCGACACGCTACAACAGTTGTGATGTTCCCAAAGACTTGTCCCGATGCGACGCGCAATCGGGAATCGGGTATCGGCGGCAATCTCACCCAAGTCTTATTGCGCTCAAAGCTTTTCGCCAATGCGATATCGCATTCGGTGATCGGTGATATCCAATACACACCATTAAAGCACACTAATCATACCCCCGATTGCGATCCGATAAAGCGCGGTTTTCGACGAAGAACCGTTAAGTGATGGGATGGCACAATTCATTTGTAATAAAAGCTTGATCACTCACGCAATCCTTCATCTATGCTCAACCGCCAAAACGTCCATTTCATGCTTAAGTGAATCGTTCACCCAAATAACGATATAATGGGCATTTAAGGAATGACAGATTGAAAACGGCTAATTAATAAGATCATGTCCTAAAATCTTTTTACGGATTGTATCCGCGCCCATTTTAAAAGCTAAATCCTTCAGTTACGCATCTATTCATATGTGTTGTATCACTTAAGAGTTTTTCATCGCTATCTCTGTGTATTACGCCCAATTGCCTCTTTGTGCAGAATTCATTCACAGAAGCTAGGCCTGAGAAGATGGGAAAGAAGTCCAAGAAGACTGCAGGTGCTTCCGCAACACCAATTGCAGGACAAGCGGCCGCAAATAAGAAGAAGGGACTAATATCCGATACTACATGCACAGGGCTCACCAGAGTTACTTGGCAGGGCACTTATAACCTAATTGAAGCTGAGCAACCAGAAAAGATAGTGACAGAAGCTAGTGTGGACTTACTCAAGAAGTCTGATGCAACTCTCAAAGATTTGGCCGACTCTTTCCTTCACAGGATAGCGGCCAGAGAACAGATTCTTCCCTATACAGACGTTGTGCGATGGGCGATTGAAGAAATCCCCATATTGGACAGAACTTTTAATACCAGAGATGGGAGGATTTTCGGATCATTCAAGCCAAATGACCTAAGGCAAATGTATCATTTGCCCGAGCCAGAGAAAATATATAACAAGGCCTTCTTGGAGAAGTTTGCAAGCGAGAATGAGATCGAATCTGAACCTATCAAGGATTGGAGGCAAAATCCCAACAAGCACAAACACGAATCCTCCGGTAAGTACTCGGTCGATTCTTTGGCTTCTCCTCATTGTTATGCGGGGATTATGATGTGTAGGCTGTGGGGATTGCATGATTCTGCCAATTTTACCATTGAAATGGTTCCTTTAATGGAGGCAGCAGTAAACAGTTGGATTATGGATTGGGCTACTATTCTTTCGGATAAATTAGCAGTAGCTGTTCCTGATTTTAGATCTTAGACTGTTGTTTCAGAAAGGAAAATGCCCCCGTTCTACTATAGTGCATGTATCTTAGACACCCTTTGTTTCAATTCCGAATTTCCGATTCTCGGGTGGAGGTGGACTACACAGGACCCTTCACCCATTCATATATATCATCAAAAATTGTGGAAGTCTTCTTATAAACACCACTTGTATCAAATCTGTAATGGTTTTATGGTGCCCATTTACTATTCCATTTTTGATAAACCCATTTCAAAAATTTCCTATCAAGCTTCCTTTGATTTACCAGCAGTAGCAAGTTGGTTTGGAGAAGAAAATTTCACCTATATCAGAGTTTTCGGCAGTGAAGCCGACCCACATGTTCTTCCTCTATATGTTCCAGATAAGCTGCTAGCAAGGGAAGTTGCATATCAAATCATGGCTGAGAGTACTACACAGACTCTCAAAAGAGAAAAGAAGAAGGGATGGCCATCTTTTCCCTTCAGATGTGGTGTTTACACTCTGCATGATCTTAAACATGCAGAAAAGGAAGCCACGAAGCTTCAGTCTTTAACTCTGGCCACGATCCCAAACAGACCATATGACCCAAAAACGACTGCTTACACTGCATTAGAACAGGCCAAATTAACAAGGTTTGAGCATTAGGAAGATATGTTTGATGACCTGTTCGTTGCTTCCGAATCAATAGGTCATGCTAAAGAACTCGCTAGGATGCGATATAATGATGAAGGATTAACTGAGTTCAATAAACTCAGAGAACAGAGGTTGCAAACTCTGCCTCTGGATTTACTGGCAACAACCCCAGCGACATCATCAAGCGGACCTGTTCAGGAACAGTTCAAGGAACAGGAGGAAAGACAGAGAAAAGAACAAGCCGAGAAACAGCAGAGAACACAAATGGAACAAGAAGAGAGAAAGAAGAAAGAACTAGAGGAAAAGCAGAAGAGGGAACAAGAAGAAAAACAGAGGAAAGAAAAAGAGGAGCAGCAGAGGAAAGAGCAGGAGAAAGAGCAGCAGAAGCAAACCACCGATGTCAATGTAGACACTACCATAGACCCCAAATTATTACAAGAATGGCAGCAATTTCATTCCATCATCAGTGGATTGGAATGTTCAAAAGATGGGGATACTTCTAAGACAAATGACACGCAGGATGTTACCTCTCCTCAGGTTCTAAGTGGAACCAGTGGCCCACCAAGTTCTAAAGAAGTTGAAGTTATTCCAAAAGACCCCTCTGACCAGATTATTCTACAGATAGAAGATATTCCGCCATTGGATGTTTTCTACAGCCCAAGACACAGGGCAGTTGTAAAGCGGTCAAGGAAGAGACGAAGGATTGATCAACCTTCTATCTTCCCAGAACAAACGGTCACGGGTAATGTAGTATGGAAAGAGGAATTGGATCCCTCCGATGACTTAACAAAGCTATCATAGTATGCGGGCGCTTATTCAGCGGCAACAATTGACAAAGCATCGGAGGTGAGCCTTCTATTGAAAAATAAGGACCAAGAAATCTTTGCGTTACAGGCAGAATTGGTTGAAACAAAGCAAAAGGCAGCACAAGCAGAAGAACAGTTGTTGGCACAACAGCAAGAGAACAATCAGTTGACTCAGCAATTGCAAGCAGAAAGGCAAAGGATCGATCAGGGTGCGATCCAGAAACAAAAAGAATTGACGGAGGCATTGGAAAATGTTGGAAATAATACTGAGAGGGGGGGTGAATCAGTATTATCAGATTAATCAAACTTTTAAATGCCCAAAAACATATACGCTACTTCAGTTAAGTGAACCAGCGTGTACACGCTACTGTGACGAAGTAAAACAGCGTATAAGCAGAAAACTCACAATTTAGTTGGCTTATTTTTCAATTAAGTGCATCAGGACATTATTCATCATATTAACAGTAAACATGTGCAGTATAACAGAACAGATAAAAAGCCACACACATGAACACCAAGATATAAGGTGGAAACCCAATGTGGGTGAAAACCACCTGCTGCAAGTTGTCTCTATCTTTCTTAATATGAAACTTCAGTTTACAATGTTTTGTACTGGTGCAGCCTTATACCAGTACGCAGGCTACAACCTGCAGAAGGCTTCAACCTTCTCTCGTTCTCCAAACTTCCTTGGAAGGGAGCTCCAACCCCCTTTGCTTTTGTACTAGCCAAGATACTAGTACGTAGGTGCTGACCTACAATCTTCCTTCTTCCAGGTATCACTTTTCATACATTTTCAGACTTGGATATTCCTGAAGCACAACATTACAATCTGAAGACCACAATTCATTCAATTTTCACAACAGATCATTGAAGCATAAAACAACCCAACTTTGAATCACTGAACCACTGAACCCTGTCAATCACCAGTTACCAAAACACAGAGCAGACTACAGAACTCTGTAATAACAGTCAGACCCCACTGTAAACCAAAATCAAGCTTCAAAAGATATACGCTACTTTAATGAGCAGAAACCGCGTATACACGCCCTTTTACCGAAGCCAACCTGCGTACAGATCTAAAAATAAACTTTCTCAACTTGCAGCTGTACCAGATATTAGTTAGACTCAGAACGTAACATTGCGACAATATGCAGATCTAGAAATACGCATAATCAACCATATCATGATAGTGCATTTCAAATCATTAGATCCCGATCTATCCTTAGATCTAGTCTTCCATTAACCGATGTGATCTCTCCTTGGCTTAGATCAACCAACTCAGAACCTGCATATCAGATCTCTTTCTCTCTTAGATATTCATGCCTTGTCGAAAGATGATCTTTGCCTAATGATCTTCTTCTCCTTATATAGCCTTAGGCCTTTCTCAATACCAAGAGCCAAAACCATAGTAACACAATACCATCAACTTTAAAACTAGGGATCGACACGCCCGTCGAGACATAATGGTCCGAAATCATAGGCACAACTTCCAAGGTCTAACCACCATGAACCAAAGGAACCTTTCCACATACACGCGCTTTTTCTGAAACGAACTTGCGTGTACACGCGACTTGGGCTTAACGAAACAGCGTGTATGAGTTTCCTTGGCATGCTGTACTGAGATCTGTCTTCTGATTAAGTTGCCATCACCTGTACCAACTTCTGAGCACCTGTACCATCCACTGAGTGAGTTGCCATCAAGGACAACACTTGAACCATAATGCCAACAATCTCCCCCTTTGGACTTGATGGCAACCACCACACCAAGTCACTCTCCCCCTTTGACATCAAGGGCAAAGGGTGGACCAAAATATTCTCTTCCTTGGTATTCCTTCTGCTGTCCATACTGCTGTCCATACTCCCCCTGAGTACATGCTGAAATCTCCAAGTGTGCTCCCCCTTTGTGTATGCCAAAGTGTACCAATCTATCCGTCCTGCTTACCAAGTGCTGTTCATGCTCCCCTTGACTGTAGGCAAGATCTGCAAAAGATGTTCTTCAAGAAGAACAAAGACTTATACATTAAAGAAGACCTTCCTATCATCAAAAGACTCAACATACATTCATCACCCAATCTAGTGGGGATATACCAATATTGACTCATCCACCTAACCATGTGAAGACACATGATAATACATGAACATTTCATCATTCATCCCAGGCATAGTGGGGAAACCAACAAAGGCCGTTACATGACCTTGACACCATAAAAGAGACAAGAAAGACATAGAGACAACAGATCTAGACCAAGATTTAGAAAAGACACCAGCAGTATCGGATAAACATCTTGTTAGATCAGTAACTAGAATTGCTTTCTGAGCTCCTTCTTCTTAAACCAACAACCAAAACATCTGAATGCCAACAATGCTTTATGAGACTTTTGAGCTGCTCCCCCTGAACCTGTGCCTGTTGCACTCCCTGAAACTGTGCCTGAATACTTCTGACATTCCTATTGCTGTTCAGAACTTCAGAGTTTTCCTTTGCTGTTCAGAACTTCATATACGCGTTTTATCCTGTATAAAACAGCGTATGTACGCGGATATTCTTTCTGCAACAAGCGTCCAGCATACACGCGACTTACTCACCATAAATCCGCGTGTATACGCTCATATCCCTTCCGTAACCTGCGTATACCAATTTTTCTGTAGAACAAACAAATTTCAACAACAGGATGAAGCATCAACTACTCCCAGCTTTTGTCTGAGATATTCAAAAGTTTCCCTGGGCAGTGGTTTTGTGAGAATATCAGCAACTTGCTCCTTAGAAGGAACATACTCCAATTTGACCTTCTGCTCAAGCACTTGTTCCCGAAGAAAATGGTACTTGATTGGTATGTGCTTGGTCTTTGAGTGCATGACTGGATTCTTTGAAATGCTGATTGCACTTGTATTATCACATAAGATAGAGACAGGTGGAGTGCAAGTGATTTGAAAGTCCTGCAAGGTCTGCATCATCCAAAGAAGTTGTGTGCAACAAGATGCTGCAGCCACATATTCTGCTTCAGCTGTAGATAAGGCAATCGAACTTTGCTTCTTGCTGAACCAAGACACTAATCTGGAACCCATGAAGAAAGCACCTCCACTTGTGCTTTTCCTATCATCCACACTTCCAGCCCAATCTGCATCTGTGTAAGCATGAAGAGTGAGATCTGTATTTCTAGGATACCATAAGCCATAGTTTTGGGTCCCTTGAAGATATTTGAAGATTCTTTTGACTGCCTGAAGATGGGTTTCCTTTGGGTTGGCTTGAAATCTTCCAACCATCCCTACTGCATGAGTAATATCTGGTCGAGTACCTGCCAAATAAAGCAAACTCCCAATCATGGATCTATAAGTGGGTTGGTGAACTGCTGCTGATTCATCATTTGCACTGAGGCTGCATCCTGTAACCATGGGTGTACATACTGGTTTTGATTCTTCCATGCCATACTTCTTCAAGATCTGCTTGAGGTATTTGGTTTGAGACAAGAAGATACCTCCTTCATTTTGTTGGATTTGCAATCCAAGAAAATATGTCAATTCTCCAAGAAGTGACATTTCGAACTCTTTCTGCATAACCAAGGCAAAGTTTTGACTCATAGTTTCTTCATTGCTGCCAAAAATAATATCATCTACATAAACAACAAGAATTAGCAATTTGTTATTTTCAACTTTTATATAGAGATTGCTATCTGCTGATCCTTTTGAAAAGCCTTGTTGGTGAAGATATTTGTCCAACCGATAGTACCAAGCCCTTGGGGCTTGTTTGAGCCCATAGAGAGCCTTTTTCAATCTGCATACAAGGTTTGGATCATTCCCAAGAATGAACCCATCTGGCTGCTCAATATATACTTCTTCTTCTAAGTCTCCATTCAGGAAGGCTGATTTCACGTCCATTTGAAATACCTTGAAGTTTTGAAAGCTTGAGAGAGCAAGGAACATTCGGATGGCCTCTAGTCTTGCCACAGGAGCAAAGGTCTCTTCAAAATCTATTCCTTCTTGCTGTGCATACCCTTTACAAACAAGTCTGGCCTTGTTTCTAATTACTTCTCCATTTTCATTTAACTTATTCTTGAAGACCCATTTTGTTCCTATTACATTCTTATCTTTTGGTCTAGGAACCAATTCCCAAGTGTTGTTCCTTTCGATTTGCTCAAGTTCTTCATCCATTGCTTTGACCCAACATTCATCTTTGCATGCTTCTTTCACATTTTGTGGTTCAATGGAGGAGAGTAGAGCCAAGTAGCTTGAAGCTTCTGCAAGTGTCCTTCTTGTTTGTACTCCTGCTTCTTTCTGCCCCACAATCTGAGTTTCTGGATGATTCTTTTGGACATATCTGGATGGAGTCTTCTCTTCTATTCTTGTCTGCTCCTCTGGTTCTTCTTGAGATTCTTCTTCTTCTTGAGGTTCTTCTTCTTCATCATTTCGCCTTTGAGAGTAACCTTCATCTTCTTCATGATGAACTTGCCTAGGAATATATCCCTTCTCATCAACCACTATATCAATACTGTCAACAATTCTGCCAAGTCTTTTATTGTAGCACTTGTATGCTTTGCTATGTGGAGAATAACCAAGAAGAATGCCCTCATCTGCTCTAGGTTCAAGTTTGCCAAGTTGCTCATCAGTGTTCTTAATATAACATTTGCTCCCAAAGATTTTGAAATGCTTCACGGAAGGAGTTTTACCACTCCAAAGCTCATGAGGTGTTTGAGTGCTGTTTACTCGGACATTTGTTTTGTTAAGAATGATAACAGCAGCATGTGCGGCTTCTCCCCAGAAGGTTGCAGGAGTACCTGATTCATCGAGCATAGCACGAGCCATTTGTTGGATAGTTCTGTTCATTCTTTCCACAACCCCATTTTGCTGAGGAGTTCTAGCTGTAGAGAATTCTCTTCTTATCCCATGTTCATCGCAGAAATCAAAAAATTCATTTGATGTGAACTCCCCACCTCTGTCAGATCTGAGGCACTTGATTTTGTGTCCTGATTCATTTTCGGCCAATGCTTTGAAGGATTTGAATTTTTCGAATGCTTCATCTTTGTGCTTCATAAGCCCTAACCAAACAAACCTTGAGAAATCATCAATGAATAATATCAGATATTCTTCTCCTCGAGGTGACCTTTTCCTAAATGGACCACATACATCTGTATGGACTAGCTCAAGAGGCAAGCTAGCTGATCCTTCCTTCTCTGGAAAGTTAGTTCTGGTCTGCTTTCCAAACTGACAAGATTTGCATATGGTGTTGTCTGGAATTTTGATATCTGGAAGATCGCGAACTGCCTGATATTTGCATGCTTTCCTTATTTGTGAGAAGCTTAGATGTCCCAACCTTCGATGCCATAACCAGTGCTCTTCATCCTTGCTAAGATAGCATTGTTGTTGTTCTTCTTCAAATATGTACAGATTATTTGGAGTTCTTTTGCCTTTGAGAACTGTTTTACCTGTATCAAGATCACGAACAAGACATCCATTCGATCTGAAAATAACCTCTGTTTTTTGATCACACATCTGGCTGACACTTAGAAGATTATGTTTCAATCCATCAACATACAAAACATTTCCAGCCTTGACCTTTTCTTTTAAAGGAGCAATACCTTTTCCTTTTATAGTAGCAGGAGTATCATTTCCAAAAGAGACTTTCTTTCCCTTTTCTAAAGTAGAATAAGATTCAAGTTTTTCTTTATCACCTGTCATATGTTTCGAACATCCACTGTCAATGTACCATAGATTTTCCTGTCCTTCTTCATAAAATGCTATCCCACATCTTTCTGTTTGAGGTTCCTTTATTCTCCATGTTTTGGTGCTTGTGGCTTGTTCCTTTTTCTCCTGAAACCTGCTCCTGCATTCAGAGTCTTTATGACCAAAATTATTGCAAATAGAACATTCAACTTCATTTTCAAGCACCGAAAAGTTGTTATAGGTCCTTTTTGTAATCCCTGTCATACTTCTTTGTTTTTGAGCTTCCCTAGTCATGATTGTTTTATATGCAACACATTGAGCTACTCTGTGACCAAAGTTGTGGCAAGAAAAGCATTGTCCATTGAAGAAGCTTCTGCGGTTATTGAATCTACCAGCCAACTGATTGTAATTTCTATTTTCATCTATTCTTGAGCCAAACTGAGAAGATTTTACCTGTGGTTGGTTGTAGCTTTTGTTCATCCTTAAGGAGGATTGTCCCTGATAGTTTCTGTTTGTAACTCGTCCCTGCTTTACCTGATTATCTTCATTGTTCTTCCGCTCATTTCCTCTTGCTGCATCAAGATAACTTTTTGAGGTGGATGCTTGAGAGGTTTCTCCATTATAGCCCAAACCTGTTTTGTTTAGAGGAGACCGCTGCACACTAATAATCTCATCCAAGGTTTCAGATCCTTTGACAAGTTTAAGATTAATAGTTTTTGTTTTCTCAATTTCTTTTCTGAGACCAACAATTTCACCTTCTAGTTTTTCAAGATGTTTTTCCTTTTCATCAATCTGAAATTGCAAAGTATCAATAATCACATTCCTTTCTTCTATGCTTCTCTTGAGTCTAGTGATTTCATTATAGAGATTATCCACATCTATAGCATCCTCATAATCATCATCTTCAAATGCCATTAACAGCTTATATTTATTACCTTGTTCATCTTCATCACTGTTTGATAAGCCATCACTATCTTCATGGGTGTAGTAGCTTTTCCTATTTGCACTTTGTTTCTTGTTCCATCTAGCAGGTTCTTTTCCTTTATCCTTATAAGGACATTTTGCAGCATAATGACCTACTTTCCCACAAGCAAAACATTTGAAAGGTAGCTTACCTCTGAACCTTCCAGAACCCCTTTGAAGATTTCTGACAAAATTTGATTCTTCTTCCTCTTCTTCTGGAACATGGCTTGCTTCATAGTAATCTTCTTTTCCTGATGCCTTAAAAGCAGCTTCCCTTCTGTCAGATGGACCTCCCTTTCTCATTTCATAAGCGGTTAGAATTCCATGTAGCTGAGACATAGTGAGAACACGGAGATTTTCTTTTTCTTCTATTGCAGATACTTTAGATTCAAACTTGGGGGATAAAGATCTTAGAACCTTTTGAACTACTATAGTTTCTCTTATTTCTTCACCCAAGTTTTTCATACAATTAACAATCTCATCTACCCGGAGAAAATAATTAGCCACACTTTCATCATTATACATCCTGAGAGTCTCATATTGAATCCTGAGTGTTTGAAGTTTAGCTTCCTTTACCTGTTCATCTCCTTCATAGCTAGTGATCATTTTGTCCCATATTTCTTTTGCTGATTTGAAGTGCATGACCTTCATGAATTCTGTTTGAGATATACTTCCTAATAGGGTAGCGACTGCTTTTGCATTTGTTTCATATGCCTTTTTTTCATCTGGATCTGTAGGAGTAGCTGAAGGAAAAGCATAGCCTTTTTCTACAATGTCCCAAACTTCTGTACCAAGAGATTGAAGATATGCAGTAACTCTTACCTTCCAATAATTGAAATTTGTTCCATCAAAAACCGGTGGCCTGATTGATGCTTCTTTCTCGTAGTTGCTCATGATGAATGATCTTCCTTCAAGCGATCAAGCTTCTCTGAAGGACCTGCTCCGATACCAATTGTTGGAAATAATACTGAGAGGGGGGGTGAATCAGTATTATCAGATTAATCAAACTTTTAAATGCCCAAAAACATATACGCTACTTCAGTTAAGTGAACCAGCGTGTACACGCTACTGTGACGAAGTAAAACAGCGTATAAGCAGAAAACTCACAATTTAGTTGGCTTATTTTTCAATTAAGTGCATCAGGACATTATTCATCATATTAACAGTAAACATGTGCAGTATAACAGAACAGATAAAAAGCCACACACATGAACTCCAAGATATAAGGTGGAAACCCAATGTGGGTGAAAACCACCTGCTGCAAGTTGTCTCTATCTTTCTTAATATGAAACTTCAGTTTACAATCTTTTGTACTGGTGCAGCCTTATACCAGTACGCAGGCTACAACCTGCAGAAGGCTTCAACCTTCTCTCGTTCTCCAAACTTCCTTGGAAGGGAGCTCCAACCCCCTTTGCTTTTGTACTAGCCAAGATACTAGTACGTAGGTGCTGACCTACAATCTTCCTTCTTCCAGGTATCACTTTTCATACATTTTCAGACTTGGATATTCCTGAAGCACAACATTACAATCTGAAGACCACAATTCATTCAATTTTCACAACAGATCATTGAAGCATAAAACAACCCAACTTTGAATCACTGAACCACTGAACCCTGTCAATCACCAGTTACCAGAACACAGAGCAGACTACAGAACTCTGTAATAACAGTCAGACCCCACTGTAAACCAAAATCAAGCTTCAAAAGATATACGCTACTTTAATGAGCAGAAACCGCGTATACACGCCCTTTTACCGAAGCCAACCTGCGTACAGATCTAAAAATAAACTTTCTCAACTTGCAGCTGTACCAGATATTAGTTAGACTCAGAACGTAACATTGCGACAATATGCAGATCTAGAAATACGCATAATCAACCATATCATGATAGTGCATTTCAAATCATTAGATCCCGATCTATCCTTAGATCTAGTCTTCCATTAACCGATGTGATCTCTCCTTGGCTTAGATCAACCAACTCAGAACCTGCATATCAGATCTCTTTCTCTCTTAGATATTCATGCCTTGTCGAAAGATGATCTTTGCCTAATGATCTTCTTCTCCTTATATAGCCTTAGGCCTTTCTCAATACCAAGAGCCAAAACCATAGTAACACAATACCATCAACTTTAAAACTAGGGATCGACACGCCCGTCGAGACATAATGGTCCGAAATCATAGGCACAACTTCCAAGGTCTAACCACCATGAACCAAAGGAACCTTTCCACATACACGCGCTTTTTCTGAAACGAACTTGCGTGTACACGCGACTTGGGCTTAACGAAACAGCGTGTATGAGTTTCCTTGGCATGCTGTACTGAGATCTGTCTTCTGATTAAGTTGCCATCACCTGTACCAACTTCTGAGCACCTGTACCATCCACTGAGTGAGTTGCCATCAAGGACAACACTTGAACCATAATGCCAACAGAAAATTTGAGAGCGGCGAATGAACAAATGATAAAGACCAAAGATGAGCAAATTGCTCAAATGTCATCACAGTTGGAAAAGATGAAGGGCGCGTCGCAGGTAAAAGAGTTTAAATCAGAGGCATTATTGATAAAAAATGCGTTGATAGCTCAGGTCAGACTCTTATGTCAACAGATCGCTCAAGCTGAGTCCCTATGTGAGCTAACTACAACAGTAAATCAGCAGGTAGAAAAGACCAGGACTGAACTAGATCAAGTGGACGAGGCCATTACTGCATATCTTTATTGGAAAGATACTGATTTGGGAAAAGCAGCAAATTTGCCCAGGATCATGGAAACACAGAAAGATATACTTTTCATAGAATGGCACACTCAAGTGATGAAAGCAGAAAGGGCGGCTTCAAGATGTAAATCAACCGCCAGCAATCTAGTCGATCTAGTCAATAACACTCTTTACCTGGCCAATATGATTTCTCAATGTACACCGGGAAAGATAACAACTACAAATACATTAGAGCAAACATGCTACCCTGAATTAGAGGAAAAAGGAAGATTAATCGTTGGAGTTAAAAGCTTATCCTCAGATGCATATTGTCTCTTTTTAATCAAGCCACATACACAGAGATCTGCCCTAAAGTGCCTTACAGACGCAATCGGGTGTATAATTCCCGATATCCAAGATGCCACCTACGCTGCACAGCTCAGTTCGTGCCTCAACAAACCTCCGGAAGTTGAGCCAATGCTTGCAATAAATCAGCTCAGATTCAAAGGAAAGCAGCCGACTTAATGAGTCACCCTCCCACTTGCTAGATCGCCAACCAAAACAGGATCAAGAGTTATTGATACCAGCTTAGTAGGATTTCTGTTTAGTAGATATTTAAATTAGATTAGTATTTATAGACCCTTTCATTGTTTTGGAAAGGGTCGTAAAATTTTGTAACAGACTTAATAAGCTGAAGTTTGCACTACTGTGCTTCAGTCGCTATTCTTTTATGAAATTGGACCAGTTGTTCTGAATTCGACATTAAATTTTTTAATGCAATTGCGCACTATTGCCTTTGTTGAGGACGATTTTTGTGTTGGAGGAAGAACTGCTAATAGCAATTGATATTTGGGAATGTGCCACAGCTCATATGGTACTTTTATCTACATCTGAAGTCATTCCTTTTATATGAATTGTTATGCTATATATTCTTGCTATTGTTGAATACATGTATGCGCTGTAACAGCAAATCTCTATCTCAGCCCACTATTGGATGTTTTGCGATTTGCATTTTCCTTTAATCATGCATGTAACAATGATATAAATGATAAAGTGTAGTAATTTCGCTATTATCGCTTTGTGTAACTATTTATGCACAGCAATCTTGAACAATTTAATATCTATGTTTAAAGACAGAGTCATCTATATGCCTGTCTAAAAGCTCAGATCATCAAACGCTACACTTTAGAGATCGATAAAACCCCGGGGTAGATTATAGTTATTATATTCATGCGATAGTTTTAGTTGTTTGCTTATCACTAGCATAATCTATAAGTCACTCATTCATCCCATTTTATCTATTTTTGGGAAACTGGTCCCATTATCCCCAGTCGGAGCCACTATTCCAAACGGAAAAGGAGCTGTACTAAGGTCCGGACAGGGTGGTTTCCCCTATGTTGTTGCAGCAATTTTCGAGGCTTCAACATAATTTGGCGCTAGAAGGAGGGCCTTCAACTGTGAATGGCACATAAGTCCAAACCTATAAGCCATTCTAAGAGTAATTCTCCCTCCGAATCCCCTCGACCTTCCCATTTGCACACTGGTTCGCCGGTATCCAAACAAGGAGAAGGGGAATCAACTACCACTGCTCAAACCCATCATACCCCAGAACAATTAAGTCTTGAATCACCTGAAGTCCAGTCTCTAATCCATAAACTTCAGAGCTTCTCGATTTCACCACAGAAATCTGAGGTATCACAAAGCAGTGCTACTTCGCAGTTCAATCTGACTCATCCTCTCACCAGACTTCAGAGCGAAAAACTTGGTATTGAACCCACTGAGTTCCCTTTACCCAAAAGGAAAAAGGCGAAGAAAATTACTGAAGGATCTGATAGTGAAGAGCTTTCATCCACGTCCTCCATTGCATCTTCCCCTCTGCGAGGTCAACCATCCACCCCCCCATTAGAAATTGTCGTTCACCAGGGATTAGAAGCCTCAATATCCCAACCTGTTCACTCCTCATCTTTAATCCCTTCCCATACATCTGGAATCCCAACAGTAGTGTCAACCACTGTCGCTATCATAATGGCAGACCCATGGACTAGGCCAGGTGCAGTCAACATGCCTGCACCATTGCATGATCTACCAGATGCTCCTGAAAAATGGCTGCCTAAATTTAACCCAGATGACGGGACCCAGGCTGAAGAACACATTAATAATTTTATGTTAGCAATTAACTTAAAAGGAGTGATAGAGCAAGATGTTGTTGTAAGACTCTTCCCCTACACCTTACAAGGATCAGCAGGATCCTAGTATTTTTCCTTACCCTCTAGTTCAATTACCAGTTGGAACACATGCCAAGAGCAGTTTCTTACCAAATATGGAGATGATAGGTCCTTAGCTACTTTAATAAACGACCTCTCCAATCTGAGAATAGAGCATAGGGAACCAATAAAGGAGTTTAATGCTAGATTTAATAAACTCCTGAATAAAATCCCTACAGCTTCTAAACCAAGTGAACAAATTCGAAGCGAATGGTATATTACCGCCCTACCTGCCAACATAGCTATTTTTGTAGACAGGGCTGGGAAACCTACCTTAGCTGAAAACATGAGAGAAGCACTTGCTGTTGAAAAGCGCATCAACGCTCTAGAGAAGAAAGCTTCTTTGGAAGATAGAAAAGCTAAAAAAGTCTCATTTAAAGAGGATTCTAAGAAGAAAACCCCAAAGGACCCGTACGACATGGAAGGTTTACAAAAAGTCCTTAAAACGTTGTCTAACGAAATGGTTGAAATAAAGAAGCAGGTGGCCGAAACCTCAAACAAAAGACCATTTAGGACTTATAAGAAAACTGAAACTAAGCCACCCAATGTTATATCTAACGCAGATTCAGAGCAAGAAGAAGAGGAAGAGGAAACAACCTCACAAACCGATGATGAAGAAGAAGTAGCTGAATGCCACGGAATGTGGGATTTTATACTCCCAAACTCTGATACCGAGAATGAAGAAGAAGCCTTTCCAGTTACTACAAGAAGTAAAAGTACTTATGAACCTGCCCAGGCAACTTCAAAGAAAAGGAGCGCAGGTGCAACCACGACAAAGGAAAAAGTTCCCCCAAAGAAGTCGCCTGTAGTTATTCCGCAAAACCAGCCTTCAACTTCTAATTCTCCTTCAACGTCCAAAACATTAGTGGTATCCAATTCAATGGAATATAATATTGTTGATGACATGAAGAAAACTAAGGCAAACATAACTATGTTTGAGCTTAGTAAATTAAAACATCAGCAAAAATTACTTCTTAAAGAATTGAATGCTGTTCCCTCTACTCCCCTTCCCAGTGCAAGAGCTACCAACGATTCAGGCCAACCTCCTTCAGGTATGGTTGAAGCTACCGATTCAGTTCTAATTGGAGAGAAATCGAATTCTCATACTCCACCCTTCCTGCTGACCTATGAGATTTATAATAGAAACCTGCACAACTATTTAATTGATTCAGGGGCATCATCTAATATAATGCCAGCTTCAGTTTGTTCTAAACTGAATATTGAACCCCAGAAGTCTGCTATTCATATTGTACAGTTGGACAGGACCAAATTTCAGGTTGTGGGAGAAATTAATTCCGTAACCATCAGGTTGTCTGCCGATCCCAGGATTGTACAGAGGATAGATATCTTAATTGCTGACATACCTGAATTCTACGGTTTAATTTTGAGCAGAGATTGGTCCGAAAAACTGCATGGGTATATTTCCACAGATTGGTCACATATGTGGCTTCCCTACAAGGGAAAGCCAAATCAAATAAGGATCGATCAAGAGAAGCATATGACCCACACAGTTACTGAATTTGAGCAAGAAAATCAACCTGTAGCGTTCAATAACAACATTTTGGGGAACTATTCGTCAGAGTCATTCTTTGGAAACTTTGTTGCCCAACCATCTCCTTTTTCAGTCAATCATTTTACATCTCAGATTGAAAATTTTTCACAAACTGATAAGTCCAGATGTTTTAATGATGTTGAGGAAAATGTAAATATTTTTGTTAATACTCCTTTATTTTGGTCTTTATATTTTGATGGCTCTAAGTCCAGCGAGGGCTCAGGAGCAGGTTGCATTTTGGTTAGTCCACAAGGAGAAAAGATAATGCTGTCTTGTAGGTTAGAATTTGAATGCACTAACAACACAGCCGAATATGAAGCTTTAGTCCAGGGATTATATAAAGCAATAGGCCTTGAAGTGCAATATCTAAAAGTATTCGGCGATTCGGAAATAATGGTCAAACAGGTGAGGAATGCAATTCATTGTCTTTCAGGTCACCTCAAGCATTATCAATCGCTAGTATAGGATCTTACCTCACACTTTTCAGCATTTAACATTTCTTCCATTCCTAGGTCACAAAACTCGGCAGCCGACCTACTAGCCAATGTAGCTTCTAAGCTTCTACCTTCTGAAGACTACAGCCTTGATAGATTTTCCGTAGAATTACTTTTTAGGCCTTCAATTCCCGACAATGTCACTAATTGGAGAGTATTTAACCATGATGAAGATATCTTGCAGTTTCTAACTTCCGAAAAGTCCTATGACAATCAAGTTATTAAGGAAAATGACCATGATCTACAGATGAAAGAAACACCTCAAGAAAATTCAATTCCTAAACCAGTAGTAAAGCTCGAAGATCTTTATGATATCAAAGACAGGTTTAAACCTGTAATTAATGCAAAGCTTCAAAGTTCTACCCTTAGGTTTGAATTGATAAATCTAGGTACTGACCATGCTCCTCAAAACATCAATTTAGGATTAGGACTTTCCCTGGAAGAAAAGGAAGCATTTATTAAATTATTAAGAAAAAACAAACAGGTCTTTGCTTGGAAGTATGATGATTTGAAGACTTATGATACATCTATTATCCAGCATACCATTCCTATGCTTCCTGATCAGAAACCGATTCAGCAAAAGTTAAGAAAAATACATCCAAATTTGGAGAGCCAGATAAAGTCGGAGCTTAACAAGCTCTTGAAAGCCAAGATTATTTTTCCGGTCCGACACTCAAACTGGGTCTCTAATATGGTGCCAGTCAGAAAGAAAAATGGCGACATTCGAATTTGTATTGATTTCAGGAACCTGAACAAAGCGAGCTTAAAAGACAACTTCCCATTACCTACTATGGAGCAAATCCTCCAATCAGTAGCAGGCTCTGAATTGATGTCCTTTCTTGATGGATTCTCAGGATATAACCAAGTTCTGGTTCATCCTGATGACCAACTTAAAACCACATTCAGAACAAAATGGGGAACATATGCATATCAGAAAATGCCTTTTGGACTCATAAATGCAGGAGCGACATTCCAGAGAGCCATGGATATAGCCTTTAAAGGGTTGATTAATCGAACAGTAGTCGTCTATCTAGACGATATTACTGTATATTCTAAGAAGAGATATAATCATTTGCATGACTTAAATCAAATCTTTCAGCGATGCAAAAGATATGGTATTTCTCTGAACCCAAAGAAGTCTTTCTTTGCTCTTGATCAAGGAAAACTCTTAGGCTTTATAGTATCCAAAGATGGCATTTATATCGATCCTGATCGGATCAAGGAAATTTCTGAAATCCCTTTCCCACACAATAAAAAGTCGATGCAGTCATTTTTAGGCCAGATTAATTTTGTTAAACGATTTGTTCCAGATTTTTCTCAAATTGTATTACCACTTCAGACAATGATCAAGAAGAATTCAGTCTTCAAGTGGGGATCAGAAGAAAAGCAAGCTTTTGATGTTATCAAGCAATCAATAATCAATGCCCCAGCCTTGAATACTCCAAATTTTTCTAATCATTTTACATTGTATACCATTGCGTCCGATGTGTCTTATGCTGCAGTTCTCAAGCAGCCAAATGCTCACAATTTAGAGGCACCCATATCATTCTTCAGTTCAAATCTTCAGGGTGCCGAATTAAATTACTCCGATGTAGAAAAACAAGCCTTTGTTGTATTTAAAGTGGTCAAACATTATAGACCCTTTCTTTTAAAAACCCATACAAAAATAATAGTTCCTTTCCCGGCAGTTAGGCAACTATTAATCCAAAAAGAGCTGGGTGAAAAAAGGGCAAATTGGGTCACAGCACTTCAAGAATATGACCTAGAAATCAAGCCAGCAAAGATTGTTAGGGGCCAAGGTTTTTGCAGGATATTGGCAGGAGCATCCAACATTCCATAATCAAGCGATACAGATCAAACTCAAGAAATTAATCAGATAAGTGTTACTGATTCTAGATCTCAATATGCAGATTTAATCTTTTATCTAAAGAATGGTTATGCACCTCCGAATTTGTCTTACAAAAACAAAAGGGCCATTAGATTAAAAGCGAAGAATTTTACAATCATTGATGACGTGCTTTTTAGATAGAATTGCGATTCTATCTTGTTAAGATGCCTTGAAAAACCTGAAGCCCAAAAGGTTTTGCAGGAGCTACATGATAGACCGGCAGGAGGACATTTCGGAGCTGACACAACGACTCACAAAATTATTCATGCTGGTTACTATTGGCCTACTTTGTTTAAAGATGCTCACGAGTACGTAAGGAAATGTCTAAATTGTCAAACTGCTAGCAGAAGACAACGTAAATCAGCTTTCCCCCTGCAACCAATCAACATTGAACAGCCATTTGAGCAATGGGGATTGGATATCATTGGGGAGATTACTCCAGCATCTTCCAAACAGCATAAGTATATCCTTACTGCTACCAATTTTACAAAGTGGGTTGAGGCAATCCCTTTAAAGACAGCAAATTCTGAAGCAATCAATGAATTCGTAGACCAATTCATCATTACCAGGTTTGGTGTCCCAAATGCTCTTGTTTTTTATAATGCATCTTACTTTTCAGGCAATGCTATGTTTGATTTCGCTATTAAAAGAGGATTTAAGTTAAAATATTCTGCTAATTATTATCCCCAAGGAAATGGTTTAGCAGAATCTACTAATAAAAATCTGATTAAAATCATTAAGCGAACTATCGAACAAAATCAGAGGAATTGGCACAAATCCTTAGTGTTCGCATTATGGGCTGATAGGATAACACAGAAAGCTTCTATTGGAACTTCTCCATTTAATCTTGTCTATGGCAAAGAAGCAATCTTACCCACAAATCTTATTCTTCCTTCTTTAGCCCTAGTGCAGTTTATTGAGGAAACTCCTTCCTCTTCTATTCAGTTTAGACATGACCAGATCCTAAAATTAGAAGAGGAAAGAGAAAAAGCCAAGGTTATCCATGCCAAACATCAGCAAGTCATCAAAGCAGCTTTTGATTCAGTCTCATCCGGTTCAAAACAATTCCAAGTCGGTGATTTAGTTCTGAAATGGGACAAAGCCCATGAAGACAAGGGTAAACACTCCAAGTTCCAGAAGTTGTGGCTTGGACCATTTCAGATCTGTGAGAAGATAGGCCATTCAACCTTCGTATTGCAAGATTTAGCAGGTTTGAGAGATTCTCTCCCTGTTAATGGCCTTGTCTTGAAGAAATTATTTCACTGAGGAGGTAACCCCTTCTCCTTTCATTTCAGTAGGATTTTATAGTTTGTAGGATTTTAAGAAATAAGGTTGTGAGATATCTCCCATTGACCTTTTGCTGTGTTTAAAAAAGTTGTCCCCATAGAACGAGAATGAACATTTGCTTTTAAAATGATAGAACTTTTAACCAAAAAGGATAATTTCTAGGAAATTAGATGTCTTTGTATTCTGAAATCACAATTCAAATTTTTGTCAACTCCTCTCAAAGCATAGAAAAATTGTAAACCATTTTCTATTTTTAAATTGGTCTCTAAAGGTTATCCATACTAAGATAGGAATCAATCCAATCTCAGCATCTTCAACTCTTACTCTGTCATCCATTACTCTTAAGAAGAAGATTGTTCACCCCATCCTCCAAAGTTTATGATTATTCAGAGTGTAATTCTAAAATATAAGATATTTAAGATAAGAGGTCTTATTACAAGCCTGCTTACCACGTTCATAGAGAAACAGTTTATCTGACATTACCAATACTGCAAACCAAAATAGGGTAATGGCTTGAAATTACAAGACAAGGGGTCTCATCACGAGCCAGCTTGTTCAGTTAAACTACTATCAGTGAGTGGCATTGTCAACAGCTGGCCACCAAACCAGGACAATGGCTTTTTATCTTATCAATGACAAAGAAGAAAAAGGAAATGAAATACAAAATATGAAAAAATATTTTGAATTCATTCTGTTAATCACACTCTTAATTGGATGGGACAATGGACAATCACATGGTTAAAAGGTATCCCTGTCGAAACTATAGATGTTTGCTGGCAGCAGAGGCTCTACCTATGACAGATGAGTTTACTATAAAAGGCTGATTTGGAAAGGTATTCTATTTTATCATTACAAACCAATAAAGACCTATTTCAAAGCTTAGAATGTTTTTATTTTCTTAAAAAAGAGGAAGTCAACAAAATAGTTTCATTTTTCTCAGAATATATTGAAATCTAGTTATATTAGAAATTTCCCCATTGATTGAAACTCTATTTTCTGAAAAAGGTTAAATGTTTCTATTTTTTGAAAAAGATAACTGGTTCTTCCAGCGAATCGCCAATTGTTGTGCTCTACAACAACCCCCCATTATATATCATCTTTACTTATAAATATTAACGTATGAAATGGGTCCCTTTAGAATTTAATTTGGTATCAATGCTATCATAATCCAAAAAATTCCAATAAATGAATAAATGCACTTTATAAAACTTTCTGGACAAACCCTTAAAAGAAATCATGTAATGATTTTTCATTGCAATAAAGCGATCGCAAGATCGCATATCGCAATGACACATGAATTATAATTAAGCACCCCAAAGTTTTCCGCCGATGCGCATTCGGCGTATTCGGCGATCGGCGATATTCCATGTACATGTTATAATGCCCCATGCTAATAGTCCCGACGCGATACACATTCGGCGAATTCGGCGATCGACGACACGCTACAACAGTTGTGATGTTCCCAAAGACTTGTCCCGATGCGATGCGCAATCGGGAATTGGGTATCGGCGGCAATCTCACCCAAGTCTTATTGCGCTCAAAGCTTTTCGCCAATGTGATATCGCATTCGACGATCGGTGATATCCAATACACACCATTAAAGCACACTAATCATACCCCCGATTGCGATCCGATAAAGCGCGGTTTTCGACGAAGAACCGTTAAGTGATGGGATGGCACAATTCATTTGTAATAAAAGCTTAATCGCTCATGCAATCCTTCATCTATGCTCAACCGCCAAAACGTCCATTTCATGCTTAAGTGAATCGTTCACCCAAATAACGATATAATGGGCATTTAAGGAATGACAGATTGAAAACGGCTAATTAATAAGATCATGTCCTAAAATCTTTTTACGGATTGTATCCGCGCCCGTTTTAAAACCTAAATCCTTCAGTTACGCATCTATTCATATGTGCTGTATCACTTAAGAGTTTTTCATCGCTATCTCTGTGTATTACGCCCAATTGCCTCTGTGCAGAATTCATTCACAGAAGCTAGGCCTGAGAAGATGGGAAAGAAGTCCAAGAAGACTGCAGGTGCTTCCGCAACACCAATTGCAAGACAAGCGGCCGCAAATAAGAAGAAGGGACTAATATCCGATACTACATGCACAGGGCTCACCAGAGTTACTTGTCAGTGCACTTATAACCTAATTGAAGCTGAGCAACCAGAAAAGATAGTGACAGAAGCTAGTGTGGACTTACTCAAGAAGTCTGATGCAACTCTCAAAGATTTGGCCGACTCTTTCCTTCACAGGATAGCGGCCAGAGAACAGATTCTTCCCTATATAGACGCTGTGCGATGGGCGATTAAAGAAATCCCCATATTGGACAGAACTTTTAATACCAGAGATGGGAGGATTTTCGGATCATTCAAGCCAGATGACCTAAGGCAAATGTATCGTTTGCCCGAGCCAGAGAAAATATATAACAAGGCCTTCTTGGAGAAGTTTGCAAGTGAGAATGAGATCGAATCTGAACCTATCAAGGATTGGAGGCAAAATCCCAACAAGCACAAACACGAATCCTCTGGTAAGTACTCGGTCGATTCTTTGGCTTCTCCTCATTGTTATGCGAGGATTATGATGTGTAGGCTGTGGGGATTGCATGATTCTGCCAATTTTACCATTGAAATGGTTCCTTTAATGGAGGCAGCAGTAAACAGTTGGATTATGGATTGGGCTACTATTCTTTCGGATAAATTAGCAGTAGCTGTTCGTGATTTTAGATCTCAGACTGTTGTTTCAGAAAGGAAAATGCCCCCGTTCTACTATAGTGCATATATCTTAGACACCCTTTGTTTCAATTCCGAATTTCCGATTCTCGGGTGGAGGTGGACTACACAGGACCCTTCACCCATTCATATATATCATCAAAAATTGTGGAAGTCTTCTTATAAACACCACTTGTATCAAATCTGTAATGGTTTTATGGTGCCCATTTACTATTCCATTTTTGATAAACCCATTTCAAAAATTTCCTATCAAGCTTCCTTTGATTTACCAGCAGTAGCAAGTTGGTTTGGAGAAGAAAATTTCACCTATATCAGAGTTTTCGGCAGTGAAGCCGACCCACATGTTCTTCCTCTATATGTTCCAGATAAGCTGCTAGCAAGGGAAGTTGCATATCAAATCATGGCTGAGAGTACTACACAGACTCTCAAAAGAGAAAAGAAGAAGGGATGGCCATCTTTTCCCTTCAGATGTGGTGTTTACACTCTGCATGATCTTAAACATGCAGAAAAGGAAGCCACGAAGCTTCAGTCTTTAACTCTGGCCACGATCCCAAACAGACCATACGACCCAAAAAAGACTGCTTACGCTGCATTAGAACAGGCCAAATTAACAAGGTTTGAGCATCAGGAAGATATGTTTGATGACCTGTTCGTTGCTTCTGAATCAATAGGTCATGCTAAAGAACTCGCTAGGATGCGATATAATGATGAAGGATTAACTGAGTTCAATAAACTCAGAGAACAGAGGTTGCAAACTCTGCCTCTGGATTTACTGGCAACAACCCCAGCGACATCATCAAGCGGACCTGTTCAGGAACAGTTCAAGGAACAGGAGGAAAGACAGAGAAAAGAACAAGCCGAGAAACAGCATAGAACACAAATGGAACAAGAAGAGAGAAAGAAGAAAGAACTAGAGGAAAAGCAGAAGAGGGAACAAGAAGAAAAACAGAGGAAAGAAAAAGAGGAGCAGCAGAGGAAAGAGCAGGAGAAAGAGCAGCAGAAGCAAACCATCGATGTCAATGTAGACACTACCATAGACCCCAAATTATTACAAGAATGGCAGCAATTTCATTCAATCATCAGTGGATTGGAATGTTCAAAAGATGGGGATACTTCTAAGACAAATGACACGCAGGATGTTACCTCTCCTCGGGTTCTAATTGGAACCAGCAGCCCACCAAGTTCTAAAGAAGTTGAAGTTATTCCAAAAGACCCCTCTGACCAGATTATTCTACAGATAGAAGATATTCCACCATTGGATGTTTTCTACAGCCCAAGACACAGGGCAGTTGTAAAGCGGTCAAGGAAGAGACGAAGGATTGATCAACCTTCTATCTTCCCAGAACAAACGGTCACGGGTAATGTAGTATGGAAAGAGGAATTGGATCCCTCCGATGACTTAACAAAGCTATCACAGTATGCGGGCTCTTATTCAGCGGCAACAATTGACAAAGCATCGGAGGTGAGCCTTCTATTGAAAAATAAGGACCAAGAAATCTTTGCGTTACAGGCAGAATTGGTTGAAACAAAGCAAAGGGCAGCACAAGCAGAAGAACAGTTGTTGGCGCAACATCAAGAGAACAATCAGTTGACTCATCAATTGCAAGCAAAAAGGTAAAGGATCGATCAGGGTGCGATCCAGAAACAAAAAGAATTGACAGAGGCATTGGAAAATTTGAGAGCGGCGAATGAACAAATGATAAAGACCAAAGATGAGCAAATTGCTCAAATGTCATCACAGTTGGAAAAGATGAAGGGCGCGTCGCAGGTAAAAGAGTTTAAATCAGAGGCATTATTGATAAACAATGCGTTGATAGCTCAGGTCAGACTCTTATGTCAACAGATCGCTCAAGCTGAGTCCCTATGTGAGCTAACTACAGCAGTAAATCAGCAGGTAGAAAAGGCCAGGACTGAACTAGATCAAGCGGACGAGGCCATTACTGCATATCTTGATTGGCAAGATACTGATTTGGGAAAAGCAGCAAATTTGCCCAGGATCATGGAAACACAGAAAGATATACTTTTCACAGAATGGCACACTCAAGTGATGAAAGCAGAAAGGGCGGCTTCAAGATGTAAATCAACCGCCAGCAATCTAGTCGATCTAGTCAATAACACTCTTTACCTGGCCAATATGATTTCTCAATGTACACTGGGAAAGATAACAACTACAAATACATTAGAGCAAACATGCTACCCTGAATTAGAGGAAAAAGGAAGATTAATCGATGGAGTTAAAAGCTTATCCTCAGATGCATATTGGCTCTTTTTAATCAAGCCACATACACAGAGATCTGCCCTAAAGTGCCTTACAGACGCAATCGGGTGTATAATTCCCGATATCCAAGATGCCACCTACACTGCACAGCTCAGTTCGTGCCTCAACAAACCTCCGGAAGTTGAGCCAATGCTTGCAATAAATCAGCTCAGATTCAAAGGAAAGCAGCCGACTTAATGAGTCACCCTCCCACTTGCCAGATCGCCAACCAAAACAGGATCAAGAGTTATTGATACCAGCTTAGTAGGATTTCTGTTTAGTAGATATTTAAATTAGATTAGTATTTATAGACCCTTTCATTGTTTTGGAAAGGGTCGTAAAATTTTGTAATAGACTTAATAGGCTGAAGTTTGCACTACTGTGCTTCAGTCGCTATTCTTTTATGAAATTGGACCAGTTGTTCTGAATTCGACATTAAATTTTTTAATGCAATTGCGCACTATTGCCTTTGTTGAGGACGATTTTTGTGTTGGAGGAAGAACTGCTAATAGCAATTGATATTTGGGAATGTGCCGCAGCTCATATGGTACTTTTATCTACGTCTGAAGTCATTCCTTTTATATGAATTGTTATGCTATATATTCTTGCTATTGTTGAATACATGTATGCGCTGTAACAGCAAATCTCTATCTCAGCCCACTATTGGATGTTTTGCGATTTTCATTTTCCTTTAATCATGCATGTAACAATGATATAAATGATAAAGTGTAGTAATTTCGCTGTTATCGCTTTGTGTAACTATTTATGCACAGCAATCTTGAACAATTTATTATCTATGTTTAAAGACAGAGTCATCTATATGCCTGTCTAAAAGCTTAGATCATCAAACGCTACACTTTAGAGATCGATAAAACCCCGGGGTAGATTATAGTTATTATATTCATGCCGATAGTTTTAGTTGTTTGCTTATCACTAGCATAATCTATAAGTCACTCATTCATCCCATTTTATCTATTTTTGGGAAACTGGTCCCATTATCCCCAGTCGGAGCCACTATTCCAAACGGAAAAGGAGCTGTACTAAGGTCCAGACCGGGTGGTTTCCCCTATGTTGTTGCAGTGATTTTCGAGGCTTCAACAAGTCCTAAGACCTTACTTTAACTATTACAAGGTTTTTTTCATAAACCCTTAACCTTAATTCATCAAACCCTAAAAATCTAGGGCTTCATTATATGTTCTAAATATCAATAGCAAGCCCTAAAAGATAGGGTTTTATTATAACACAATCAAATCCCTAAACATCAAGATAGTAGGCTTTCATCATTATTTCTATTCTTTAACTTCAAATCCTAAGTAGGCTAGGGTTTCATTATTAGCATACCCTAAGCATTGAAAAGATAGGGTTTTACAGTGAGCCCTAAAGGTTATGGTTTCACCAAAAATGAGCAAACAACAAGAGATAGTGTGATAAGGGTAGATTCAATCTAAATATTGATCACCAAAACAATAATCCCTATGATTCAAAAACCAATACATGAAAGAGTTAGTAATGTACAGTAAATTCCAAAAATAACCATACATTTTTAAGTTAGGAAGACTAGCTATAAATCATGTAAAATTTGAATGTACCTTGAGTTGCTCTTTTTACAAACCTTATAGGGTTTCCTTATTGAAGGACTCCCTCTTAGCATCTTCATGGTAGATTACCATACGAGTCAATTTCACCCCAAGTATCCAAGGTTTGCTTCCTTCAATATATCCCTACAATATTTATTGACAAATACAACCAAAATATACAAGAATAATAGCATAATGATTGAATAGGGTTTTCATTACCTTGAATGAATTTCAAGGGGATTTTGAGTACAAACCCTAACTAGCTCTAGGAACATAATGTCAAAAACTAAACATCATTCAATTCTAATTTCACAAATAATTATTATACACTTACAAGCCCTATTTATCACAAGTTAGAAACAAAAGTATTAGGGTTGGAATTTTTCATATGTTATGTTCTAGGATTAACAATATTTAATCCAATCCTATAATTATATGGGCAACCAAACCCTAACAATTTTCATGCTAGACCTTTTAACAAGCATTTATTCTCAATTTTTTCCGAGGAAAAAATCTGTAACTTTTTATTAAAGAAATGAAAAGTTACAATTGCAGATGCATGATGCATTTCTGTAAGCTTCCCAGTGGGCTCGAGTGCCATGGCACCCTACGCAACGTTACTGAAGTAACGTGCAAAAAATGATGAGAAAGAAGAGAGAGAAAAGGAGAAAAAAGAGAGAGGGAGAGAGGGAAGAGAGGTGAAGGCAAAACTGAATTACATATGTGAGTGAAACTCACGCTTCAGGTTTTCCTTCCTTTTTTCTTTTCGACCTTGCGCCATCCTCCTTGAGTGGGCTCGATCGAGGCTATGACTAACTGTGTTTCTGCTTTCTGCGTGCCTAAATCCTTGTCTGAATCTGATGTGTCTGAATGGTGGTGCCGCTTTATCCCTCCCATGTTCTGTTCATCATTTGTCTTCTCTGCCTGATTTGGGTGGTGCTGTGAAACCTTGGAATCTGTTGTGGTTTCCTTCTGTTTCCCCGTTTCTTGGGGGACCTCAGCTGTCTCTGCGATAGTATCTTCCTCTTCAGCTTCTGATTCTTCATCTTCTGAGACCGGAGGGGAAAAGAACCATCCTTTCTTCTGCTTCCCTTTCTGCTTTCTTTTGCTGTTTACTTTTTTGGCTTCTGGACATGTGCTTTGCAGGTGTCCTGTTTGTCTGCATAGCCTACACCTAAAGGCAGTATTTTCATAGTCTAGTGCTTGCAACCAGTTTTTTTGTTTATAGATCAACCTTATGTTGTCAGGCAGCCCTTTACTTAAATCCACTTCCACACAAATTCGTGCGAAAGTGAAAATCCTCTCATCAATCCTTTCCATATCTGTTTTGATGTATTTCCCAATGCTGTTCCCGATTCCTTCCAGGACTCGTTCACTCCAGAAATGTAGGGGGAGGTTGTAAAGATGAACCCATACCGGCACTTTGGAGACTGTCATTTTGTTTGGGTCGAAGTCTGTAAACCATGGGGTTATAAACAGCCCTGTCGTTCCCCAGAACCAAGGCCCAGCATTGATAATTATATCTCTGACTTCCCTGGATGCAAATCTGACTATGAAAAACCCTTTAGAGCATAAGTGTATTTCGCATTCCATGGTCCAATTTTTGAAGATCCAGTGGAATAGATTCGTTGGTGTTGGCCAAAAGCTGTTGAATCGGCATATGAGGGCCTGCGATTCATATGACTTAACATAGTCATCCAGCCCTGTGGAGTCAAAATTAAGGGTTGGAGTTTGCCCTAGCTGTTCAACTATGTAAGGCCGAGGTGTGTATCCGCCTTGATCTGGGGAGGAGCCTGACTCTCTGTTCCCTTGGAGAATGTTTTTATATGATGAAGCTCCCTTGGGTTTTTGCTGGGGTACTGATTTCCCCTTTTCCCCTCCTAAACTGCTTGGCTATCCCTGAGATGGAGCCCCTCCTCTCAACCTGAGATTCAAGAAAATGGTTTCTCTTGGGCTGATCTCGTAGCTTTCCAGGTTTCTGTGGTCCTGGAGAGACCACCTACCACTGACTAGGTGTTGGATCTGGCCTGGATAGCCAGTCAGGGCACAAATTTGCTGCTTTAGCAGCAAAACAGAACTATCTCCACTGACCCATACTAAGAAAGATTTCTTCTCAGGGGTTTTAATAAAAATCTGAAAACTATTTTTGGTTACCTGATGTATGCGCTCTGGCTGAGCTCTGCCTGAAACAGTGTCTATACTGGTTATCAGATGGTCTTGCTGTGTACGTTCTTCCAGATCTTACCTCTTATTGGGTTGATCTGCCTTTTGTATGGCGAGGAAGGCGTGTCCTCTGATCGATCAGTGCCTATTCCCGCCGATCTGAAGACTGGGTGCCGAATAGTCTTGAAAATTACTCCATTCTGTTAGATCCGGCCTGGATCTGAGGGGTTTGAACCATGCAATTGTGTGATGGTTCGGATCTGCTACATGCAGTCCCTCTTTCTTGCATGCAAAGGACAGCAGTGGGGTTAGCGGCCTGATGAACAGCCAGCAGGCTATGCCAGGATAGATCGACCCGAACCCTGTCGAGTCTCCGCCCCTGAAATAGATTATGTGCCAAAAGGCAGAGATTGTCTGTCGATCTCTGTCCACATTCAACTTCCCGGTCTTATCCTTCTGATCTACCTTAAATTCGTTCAGTCCTTCAATCATTTCTGCTATGGCAGTGGCGTCGGGGTCCTCCCTAGCAATGGACCGGATAATCGCACCCTTCCGTGTTGATCGATGGGGTTTCGGGGCCTCCTTCAGCACACGCTTGTGGCCGAGACTGCAGAGACCAGGGCCTATGGCCTTCCCTTCCGCGCTGCCTCCAAAACTCATCTAGACAACGACTCCATTCCCAGCGTAGAGAAGGCACGCTACAGTGGCCATCTTCCATCCGTCGATCGAGTCCTCTCTCGTTGACTTCCGCGTCCCTAGTTACCTAGACATTTATTCTCAATATTACATACCTCAGCGTGTTATGCTTGAAAGTTTGATGCTTCGTTGAGATTATTTCTCTTCTTTGCAAACTGAAGATTTAATGTTAGATGATTCAGGTATAAATAAAAATAATACTTACTTGAAATTGATGAGATGCTTGGTGCAAGGAAATATGAGCAAATTCTTTTTATTGTTGTAAGTTGCTTCCTTTCTTAAGATGGAGAAAATAAGTTTGTTCAATGACTTCTTTCTTTATTCAACGATAGGTTATATATCGAATTATATTTTCACTATTTTTCTTAAAATATCAAGCAGGGATGCTTTTTCAAAAGACAATTCCACTATCCTCTTTTAATTTCTAGTTTGAGTACGATGTAGAGGCCACTATAGGACTATTTTGATTTACTAGAATAAATAAACACTTAATATGTCATTTGATTCTTTGGTTATTGTAGATACTAGAGCTTATATATATATATATATATATATATATATATATATATATATATATATATATATATATATATATATATATATATATATATATATATATATATATATATATATATATATATATATATATATATATATATATATATATATATATATATATATATATATATATATATATATATATATCTATCTATCTATATATATATATATATAGACACACACACACACACACATAGACCTTTATCCTCCTTTACAGGGATCTTGACTCCTTCGGGGATTATCACTAGTGCCTTTAAATATATTTGATCTTGGTTCTTTTGGTAAGTAGACACATTACCTGATATGGAGACTTTTTCTAGTTCATAAAGAATATTTTCATTTTGTGATTCGGTCACCTCGGAATCTTTGTAACTTGAGGTAATTTAGACCCTTAATTTCATACCTAGCACTTCGCTTTTCTCCTTTAAGAATCTCGGTGTTGACTAGGCTTATAGCCTAGTTAATCGGATCTCCAAAAGGTGCTTCTATGCTCCTCTAACTTCTTTCGGTCTTTAAGTTTTGGTCTATAGCTTAATTACCCAGGTCTTTGATCTAGACTTTGACTCACTATAAAAATCCTAGAGCACTCAATGTGTGCTTTGACCTAATGACCATTGACCCAAGTATGAAACCCATGCTTTAATAAATCAATTTATTTCTATAATAAAATTTATTTTTCTTTCTTTTGAAAAATACATTACATCATGACTCAAAGATAATTATGAATACTAACACTAGTTACATTTTGTTAAAAATATGCAACTGTGGTAAAATTCCACTTTGTATAGCTCACCTGATGGAGATAATTATTGCATTAAATTCCTCTTTTTGAGAGGACCAAAATAGACCTAAATATCACTCAAATTGGATAAGGGAAAGTATAATTATGAAGAAAATTCCACATGTGCATATTTGACAAGGTCGACCCTAAAGAAAAGTCGACCATCTTGAAAGGCTATAAATACAAGTGCCCTCTACCTCATTTAGACACAACCATGAGACACTCTTCTATCTTTTTCTTGGATCACATAGGTCTGAGTCTCATCTGAGGAAGATCAGGTCCGCTGTGAGGTGAAATTACAGGCTCTGAGGCTCGCATGTCAGATCTAGGGTTTTGGGCCATAGATGCAAGCACAGCACAAAATGACCCTAACTATAGTCACTCTCTTAGAGGCTCATTTGTACGACTGGAGCCTTCCAGTCGCACAGACAACTCACTATGCATGCGAATGGGAGTTAGGTTTTCCGCAGTCCAGATCAGAGCCCAATCACTCGCTTGCCAGGCTTAAGGGAGCAACTGGGAAGCCATAGTCACTTGTATATCTCCTCCTCTGTGCGACCAGGAACTAAAAGATGAAATATCATTCTTCCTAATATTTCACTCAGTTACTGCAGGGTTTGGTTGTTGACTGTAGATAATCATAATTCATTACAGACTTCAAAATCAGAGTTTGAGTATAAGCATTATTGGGCTCAATTCATGGATGTTGTAGTTGTTTTGTTGGATAGTTGTATAGATGAAGATATGAATCAGTGTACTCTCTTTTGTTGAATCATTTGATGACAATATAAGAAGAATAATTTGAAATGGTTTTCCCCGTAGTGGTTTTTTCCCTAGTCTCCGACCAATCCTAGTGTCTCTATGTGTGAATTCTTTTCTTCTATTGTTCCTTTATGTTGCGTTGCATTGATGATGATGCTTATTTTATTTCTACATAGTTGCACATGATGATGAATAATGATGAAAATCTAAAAAATGTTATGATGTTATGGGGTGAACCTACTGTGTTAATAAATAAATTCAATTGTCAAAGAAAATAAGGAAATTTCCCTACGAAAAATATACATGGTATCAGAGTTGGGCTAAAGAAAAGTCATGGAGATCACCCTTATGATGACACCATTAATGGAAGCAAGAAGAGGATGGTGGAGACCTAAAATAATTCTAGGGTTTGAAGAAAACCTTAGGTAATTTGTATATTAGGGTTTTATGGATATTATGAGGTTATGGTTTGAGAGAAACCTTGGTTTATGGAAAAGATTTGAGATATGAAACCTAGCATGATCAATGTGAAAATGCTCAAGCACTTGTGACAAATTTGATGAAGCCTTAGATGGGATGGTCTCTAGTAGGCCTGGTTATTGATAAATTTGATTGAAATATTGAAGGAAACATTGTTATATGGACAATGGGCAGTGATGTCTCTTCAAGGTTGGTTCAATAGGGAGAGGATCACCTGTCATTGAAGATAAGTTCTTTCTTATTTATGATGCTTCTTTATGTCCTTACTTTTGTTTAGACTTATTGATTTAATTATTGTTTTTATCATTACTTATTGCATATATATTTGAGTATTTGGATGCTTCTAACCTCCTTTATGAGATGTGATTAGTGGATCCTTCTTGAGGATCATTTGAGATGCAAGAAAGATGGCTAGTATTAGAAAAAGGTAAAGAAGCACCTGATGAAAAGATGAATAAGTGCTACAAGTTGCCTATGTCAAATGTAAAGGTGCACACGTATTTGAATACTACAAGGTATACATGGTGTATTGTTTCAATGTTATGTTCCAGCTGTAATATTAGCAATCCCTAAGGTATGAGAATAATGTCTCATTCTCAAGTGGTTCATGCATGCATATGAAATTGATTTGGATCCGTGGTTGTTATGATGAAATGGTGCACTTGGTAATGAACAAGTATCTTACTTCTTGATCATGATGAACTTCTTGATTCTATGAGGCTACTTAATGTTGATCTTTGATGTAGTGATATACTTTATGTTTGGCCAGCATTTATCATTTTGGATAGCTTGTCCCATAAAGAAGGTTAGCACCTTGAATCTAATAGATGGTAACTTGATACTATTGATATTCTCTGTGAAAATCATAGTATCCATAATGATAAAAGTCTAATAATATTTATACTCATGATCTTTTGTTGACCATTGTTATGTTTTGATGTGTTTAGTAATTATGGCATATGGTAAAATTGAATGCCCTGACTTGATGGATTGAGTTACGTGACAAAGAAGTAATGTTGTGATCATGATTTTTGAAGTAAGCTCTTATTAGCTATTTAACACTAACCCTTACGAAAGATTGATGTCATGATGCCATGATGAAGTCCTTAACATGATATGATCATGATGAATATATGATATAGTCTAACTTTATGATCTAACAGATTTGTTGATGCATGATAGCCTTATAGACAGGTGGATGGCATGAATGTAGATGATTGAAGTGGATTCCCATTCGGAGGGAGAACCTCTCCATAAGATCCCTTCTCCTATTGTCATTTTCATTATATATTATTTACTATTGTATGACTTTTGAGCATGAATAGACAAAATATCTGACATTGTTGATCTGCAACAAAGTTCTAATCTAAGGTGAGAGAGTTTTCTCCCACTCTGAGCCTCATTTGCACAGAAGAAACCCTACAAGTGTGATTGTAACCTACTAGCCACATAGACGCAAGCTTAGGGGTGCGATCGAGGCACCAAGAAAGTTCTGGGAAAATCCAACCACAGTTGCTCACTTATTGTGCTTCAGCGAGTGACTGGGAAGCCTCAGCCGCTTGCATGACATCTTCAAGGGTGCAACTATAATCTCCCAACTGCCTGCAGGGAAGGACTAGGGGTACGAATATGCCTACAGGACACAAAAATTAATTTTTCTGCATGAAATCAAATGTTCACCTGAAAGATGTCAGTCCTACAGATGTGGAGCAGACAAGAGAAAGATCTGTCAGGATGAAATTTTGAATATATAGACTGAACTTATGTTTGCAGGTGACCATGACATGCATATAGATATGTCATTATGCTTGAATTTTGTGATACAAAAGTTTGACATGATTTGGCTAATTGATACAAATGAGAAATGTTTGAAGTTTTGACATAATTCTTGATGATAGATTAAGAACTTTGACTTGATATTCTCTAGACTATAGATCTCACTATGACAACAAAATTGAGATTTGACCTAATGACTAATTGTTTGACTTGACGACTAGTGATTTTCATCATTAACAATGCTATATGGGCATAGTGACCTTCACTAGCTAATATTGGTGTTTCATAATAGTTTTGTATTGGCCTCATTGTTCTTAACACAATGGTTGAAGTATTGATAGATGTGATTCAGTATGAAGTAACCTCATGATAAATGGATGGAAATTCCATGACTTATTCTTGGTGTATGTATTTGCATCTAGTGACTTATATTATAACCATGAGGATGACTTGATGAAGTTTGGTCTGATATTTCTTCGCAAGAGACAACTTGTTGGCATGATAATAGATGAAGTCATGACTTGATGAGAGCTCTACCTATCACCTAGTATAAAGAATCTGATACTATGATATTGTGATGATTTTGATATTGGTTATGATTTGACATCTAAACTTTGATAAGATGACTTAGCTGATTTGATTGTACAATATTGTGAGTTTGAACATATTGGTTTGAAAAGTATTATGTTTGCAAAAATAATTATATGAAGCAAGCTCCTCGATCTTGATATGTTTGCATTGACATTTATTTGGTGAAGGTAGGATGATATGTTGATCCAAACCTCTACTTCAGAAGTGTTCCAAGGCATGACTTTGATTTTGGTTTTGGTTTTATATACTGATGATATACTATTGACAGGTAATGAGCCTCTGATGATATAAGTAAGATGGAGATGGATTCTGAAGCTCGAAATGATGAATCATGGCATGACGAATCAATTTCTGAAGTTGGGAAAAGTTAATCTATATTTTGAAGCTACTGAAGAAGTATTGGAAAGTGGAAATGCAAATCCTTGGACACTTTGATTGAATTTCAAGACGTTGCGAAGAAATATTGTTGAACTCAACTTGGCAACCGAAAATTGATTGAATCATTGATGCTCTGTTTTGAACACCCATATATATATAATATGATATTTTATTTGATGATCGACATAAACATGAGACTGATACTATTGCTACATGATTATCAAGCTAATACCAGATATAAGTATGATGAGTGCAACGCTAATCAAAGACATTGAGCCAACTCTTCCTCCCCTGTTTGAGCTTACAGGGTGTGGAATTGAGATAGAGGACTCCTGGGGTTGAGGGAACTCTGGACAATAGGGTATCACCCCTATTTTTTACCCACATGGTTAAAGATGTTGCTCCCATATATTCATAGGGCCAAAGATGTTGCTCCCCTATATTGGTCTTTGTAGAGTATACCCTAGTTGGCATCATACCCACAAGTTGGGCTTGTTGGGAATACCACTCCCCGTTTGGCCAACGGGTTGAGAGTGTACTTGGGGTGTACAACCCAAGTCGATTATGATGCAGGTGTTCTACCACATGAATTCTTAGATTCATCGATGGGAATATCAATAGGAAATAGGATTGGGTTGATATTTTCTCCCCTATGTGATTTCAGGTTGAGAATGAGCTCCCCGATGTGATTCCAAGGTTGAGATGTGCTCCCCTGTGTGTTTGATATCATATTGTTCTATATGGGATTATAGTAGTAGCTCCCCCATGAGATTCTAGATCGAGATGTGCTCCCCAATGTGGTTCCAGGTTGATATATGCTCCCTAATGATATTCTCTCCGTTGATTATGTGAATTGACTCTCCGATGTGATTCCAGGTAGTAGCCTGATGGACAGAGGGTGGTAGATTGAGCTCCCCTCCGAAGTTAAAATTATTCTTCTTTTAGATTCAAGAATGTTCAACACATGAGCAGGGAAAATCAAGAGATAAGAAAGAATAAGTAAGATATGAATTGAGATGAACATTGATTATTCGATATGATGAGATACTTGAGATGGGAGATATGATGACAAGATGAGATATTGATCGATGGATAGATATTGACAAGTGAAATTATCCCTAGTTGAGAGGGAGTGTTAAAAATATTAAATTGTGGTCAAATTCCACTTTGGACAGCTCACCTGATGGAGATAATGATTGCATTAAATTCCACTTTTCGATAGGACCAAAATTGACCTAAAGATCACTCAAATCGGATAAGGGAAAGTGTAATTATGAAGAAAATCCCACATGTGTATATTTGATAAGGTTGACCCTAAAGCAAAGTGGACCATCTTGAAAGGCTATAAATACAAGTTCCCTCTACCTCATTTAGACACAACCATGAGACACTATTCTATATTATTTTTGGCTCACACAAGTCTGAGGCTCGTCCATGAAGGATCAAGTTCGCAATGAGGTGAAATTACAGGGTCTGAAGCTCGCATTTCATATCTAGGGTTTTAGGCCACAGTCGTAGGCACATCATGGAAAGGATCCCAACTATATTTGCTCTCTCATAGGCTCATGCATGCAACTAAAGCCTTCCATTTGCATAGAAAACTCACTATGCATGTGACTACGAGTTATGGTTTTAGCGGTCCATATCATACCCCAGTCACTCACTTACCAGGCTTAAGGGAGCGACTGGGAAGCCACAGTCACTCAAATACCTCCTCCTTCATGTGACCAGGAACTAAAATATGAATCTCAGTCTTCCAAAGATTTTGCTCAGCGACCGTAGGGTTCGAATTTTGACTACAGACAGTGACAGTTCATTATAGACTTCAGAATCAAATTTTGAGTATAAGCATTATTGGGCTCAATTCACGGATGTTGTAGTTATTTTGTTGGATAGTTGCATAGATGAAGATATGGTTCATTGTACTCTCTTTTTCTTAATCATTTGATGACAATCTAGGAAGAATAATTTTCAAGGGTTTTCCCCATAGTGGGTTTTTCCCTGGTCTCTTACCAATCTTGGTGTCTCTACGTGTGAATGTTTTTCTTCTATTGTTCATTTATGTTCCGCTGCAATGATGATGATGATATTTTTCTTTCTACATAGTTGTGTTGAGAATGCAACAAGATGATGGAGCTTAGTGGAAAGAAGTCACCTTCACTAAGTGGGCCTGCATGCTATTTTTGGTGCAAAGTCTATTTTTAGACTATGTCTATTTTTAGACATATGGATCATGGTCTATGAGTTGCAGGATGCTGTTTATGGATGATTGGTCATGTTGGGAAAAAAAATAGATGGGCTTCTATTTTTGGTTCACAGCAGTGTGATCAGAGTCTATTTTTAGGCTACCAGGCTAAAAAATAGAAACAGTCAAATATTATTAGCCCTTAGTAATATTTGGACTCTAAAAATTATCTTATTCTCTTGGAGCACTTCAGTTCGAGCTACGGATGTGGCACATGCAGCTGACAGAAGGAAATACACTTTTCTTATGTGTTAGTTGAGCTATTGCATGGAGGACTTCAGTTAGAACTCATGCATGTGAGTTCTGTGGAGTTGGATGTGGAGTTGATGGAGTTGTGTTCAGTTGAACTAGTTGTATTCAGTCTAACTGAAGAATACACTAGTGATGAGTTGTGTGAATTGATTTTTAATTAATTCACTAATTATTAACTCATAAGGAAACTAAAGAATACATCAGTTAACTCAGTGCATGGACAGTTCAGTGGAGACAGGTGTTAGAGGTAAGTGAAAGGGTGAGTTGCTACTATCAGTTGTGCATGAGATTTGCACAATCAATGGATTGAGTATGCCCATGAGGATTGCGCAGTATATGCCCAGTGAAATAGCATGTGCTCACGTGATTTTCACTTGGTATTGTGCAATAGAGGCAGGCAAAGCAGCGAAGGAGATTTGAACCAGTGACTTGTTCGGATCTGAGCTAGTTTGTGTGTAGCAGGTGGAGATAGTACTGAGTACTTGTGAGGAGTATTGTACTATGTATTGTTACATGTTCTCAATCATTATAATATACAGATAGTGTGGGGTTTTCAGCTATATGCTTTCCCTGGGTTACATACTGTGTTAATGTACGCATACGATTGATGTTTCATTGTTTTTAATGCTGCTAAATTGATGATCAACGTAGAGGAGCTTATGTATTATGCATGTATTCCGCAATAGTGTATAATCGGGATAATCTCTGTGAATAAGTGTCATATTATTCAAAATTTCTACAAGTTGTATATGATGATGAATAATGATGTAAATTTGTATAATGTTATGACTTTATGGGGTGAACTTAATGTGTTAATGAAGAAATATAATTATCAAAGCAAAGAACAATATATCCCTAAGAAAAATTAACACATTCTTCAACATAAATAAGGATGTGGAGTTGAAGGTAACAAAATAGTGCAAAATTAGATTTACTATTAATATTTATTTTATTGATGAAGTTGAACTAGACGTGGTTCTCATTGATATATGTAGAGTCATGTTTTGGATTCCCTACATGTACATGCAGGATGCAATATTCATGTAGAGAGAAAACAAGTATCGGCTCATCAAAGATTGAAAATCATTCACCATCAACGCGCACAAAGGCACATCAAAAATTTCGCTGGTAAGTGCCAACCAAGCCAAGAAATTGATCAGTTCTAGCAAGAAGTATCCTCTTATTATTTTTAAGAGAAAACCAGTCTATAGAAGAGTCATTAAGAGGCAAGGCATCCCTAGAGGGGTGTACTAAGAAATAGGAACAACTAGAAGAGTTGTTACATGCATATAGGTATGTTTTTTAGGATCCTAAATTGTTTCCACCTAAGAGGGAAGTGGAGTACAATATCCAACTACTGTCAAACTCCCCATTGCAAAACATTGGGTTGTATAAGTAGCCTATTATAGAAGCAAGTGAGGTGAAGAAACAGTTGCAAGAGCTACTGGAATAGGGTGTCATTCTACCAAGTACATCACCATGTGGGTCACCCATCGTCATTGTTCCAAAAAAGGATGGCACTTGGCAAAAGTGTATATATTACATGGCATTGAACAAGTTCACACTCAAGAACAGGTACCCTCTTGACGTAGGAAAAACTGCCTAAAGGAAATTTCCCTGGTTTTCATAATAACGTTACGTGAACTTGTGGGTTATGGCCACCTATACAAATTGAAAGTGTTTACATTGGTGGGTTGTAACAAAAACCCGACCAATCACCAACCATCTCTTTAACACATAATCTGCCAACAAACGCTAGTCCCACCTGAATGCGCAAGACCAGACTCCAAATAAAATATACCCGCATTGATAAAATTTTCGGGTCCGCCTTTCCCACAAATATTATCAGATTAATTCTCCATCTTTGATCAAATCCCACTTGATCCAACAGTCAGCAACGATATCGCATGGACCACTTGCATAATGTTTAACCGCCCTTACGGAGCCGATAAGGATTATAAACCTTGGTCTATAAAAGTTTGGGTCCAACTTTGAAGTTAAAGTCCAATCACTTTATGGCCCGATATCCATTGGATATCAGAGGCCATCAAATCCTATGGCTTGCGAGTCTTCAACTAACACACAGGTTAAATACAGGCCTAAACCCCGTTGTTGACTGTGACGTAAGCATTTGAAAATGGGATCGATGGCTAGGATTTAGCACGGGCCTTCGGCCATGATCAAAACATCCATACACTCCTATTCTCCACAGTCTATTCCTCCACCATTAATATCCTGTGCCTCTCTGCTCTTGACACGATGACTTTAACAGAATTCTTCTCCAAGCATATTTCCCATGACATCGAATTCAACATTCGATTTCCTTCCTCTGACCCTGTTCTGATCCAAGCTATGAAACTAAGGATCCCAACACAAAATTCTAGATACCTTCTTACATTGTTCCTTATTCCTTCAACTTACAGCTCCAATCCAATTCTCAGTTGTGAATTTCACCTTGGCTTGTTTCAATTTGGCTCAAATTCCTTAGGAACCAGACTTCCATGATAAATCTTCATGCCAGTTTATAACATTCCAACTCCACACACGCAGATCTTCCTATATGTTGTTCTAGAAGATTATAACACAATTTCTGCTTTCCTTTGGCACTTAGATTAAATTCAACGTGGATCGTTGAATGTTACTCCACTCCACCTTGCAATCAGATTTCATCTCCGGGTTTGCTACACAGAGCATTTAATTCTGATGATCCACACAACATCGTGCTCTTTCCCTCTTATTGATACCATATACAGGTCTAGCGTAAGGTCAATGCTACCCTTTGACTTCTTTATCAGTGTATCTACACCCTCCATAATCATGTGATTATCTCCAACAATACTGGAACATTTCACCATGATCATAATTTGATCTCCACTTGGCCATATCTTCTCTTCTTATCTGTGCTTAGGTCCTCTGTCAATTCTCCTCGAATTCATAAAGGAATTCTTCTCGGCCTTTCTGTCTTTGGTTCCCTTTTTCTGCGTGACTCTTCTCTTGAGTTATTCTTCCACGTGCTTCTTTAAAACTACTACTTCTGAGCTTTGCGCTGATTTCTTTAATCGGATTCATACAATCCGACCACTATCCTCCTCTGTATTCCTTCTCTGCACTCATTCTCTGCTCGAAATTCTCATGCATATATATATTAAATAGAGTTCTCCACTATACACATAATTTATCAATTAATTTCTTAATACACACTATATAACTCAGAAAATGAATCTCTGTATTCAAAAACAAATGTATATACAAAAGAGTCTTTCTCTCACTTCAATGCCCGTAGGCTCACAATCCAAACCCTATCTATTTCCTATCTAAGGATTATTCTTCATTCTGCCTTTTTTTGCCTTATGCCTTTGAGGTTTACATTTATACAAAAGGATTATGTTTCCAATTCTGGTTCAGATCCTCAATCTTCTCAACTAAATCCTAAGAATCCTCTAAGTCCTCAATTAGTTCCTAAAATATCTTCTTTATCCCTTGAGGATCTCAACTTTCAACTAATCCTAAGGATCCTCCATAAATCATGAACTACTTTCTAAGATTTACAATATCTCAATCCATACTAATTACTCATCATCACTCATGTTCTCCCACATTCGAGAACATTTACAAATATCCTCACAATATTTTATTAACTCCTATTCTAAATGTCTCACCTAAATCACTCAAAATATCTAAAATTACATGAATTAAATATTTAGGAAAACTACTCTTTTGAAAACACAAGACCACCTAGATTCTTCTAAATGTATACATTTTCGTAACCATGATGCTCCTGCATTAGACTCCCAAAGTAGAAAATAATCATGATCTCCAGATCATGTGCTTATAATATTTGTCCTCCTGGATCCAAAATTTTGTTTTGTAATTTATCTTTGCCTATTTATTTTCCTTTCAGTTGTTCTGTTTTTGTTGTTGTCTGCTATTGTTTTCCGGGTTTCCATACCTTATTCTGCAATTTCCCACTTGCTATGATCTCACATTCTTTTGTTGTCTTCCTCTTACTGCTTCTTCTTTTATTTCCTGTTGTTGTCTTCTTCTGAGACACTTTCATCATTATCCTTCTTATCAGTTCAATCTCTTTGTCCAGTATATCCTTTGTTTGTTGATTTCCTTCAACTTTTAATTGTTGAATTTTCATTACTGCCACCCTTACATCCTTACCCTCTTGTTCACTATTGTCTTGCACCTTTTCAGTTGCTGCCACATTGTCTTGCAAGACCATTTTTTGCTTCCATTCATTGCAACTGATAACTTCTTCTTCTTGATTGTCATTCATGACAATTTCTCTATCATCCTTCGTCAGCAATTTACTCTGGATATTTATCCTCTATTGTTCTAGCTTTCTCCTTTGAATATCTAACTTTCTATATAACTCAATGCTTTTACTTGGAGTAAAATTTGGAAATTTTACTCAATCTCCCATTTCTTCATTTGTTATTGACCAATCATCAGATGGTCCTTCCTCTGCTAAATCTAACTCATCATGCTTAAGTATTCCAAATTCATTAGGCATAGTAATTACCTTTTCTTCATCTTCATGTCTTAACTCATATTTGTTATTCCAATCTTTACTGTTACCAACTCCAATATTCTGCTGCATATTTCCATGAGACCTTTCTGTCTCCTTTCATTTCTGAGATCTTGCTATCTCAATCTTAATCTGAACAGATTTCAGATTCTGCTCCTTCTTCTTAACAAACTCTAAAGTTTGTTCATCACCCTGTGTTGTACCTACAATCATACACAAATCATTAGTTTTAAAAATACAAGACCTTTCGGTCTCGGTTGATGCTTCAAACATCAGGTCTTCTTGCCACTCTGAATCCTTCATATGATTCAGTTCCTCAGTAGATTTTCCCTCTATCTCTTCATTACTTTCAGAAATCAATGGACCATGTTCTGGTTCACATACCAAAACTTCCTTCATATACTCATTTAATCTGAGTAACTCTTCCTTTAATTGAGCATTCACTCTATGCTCCCACTTCACTTGTAATTTATGCCATTGGACTTTCCTTTTCATAATCCAACCATGCCTTTGGTCTTCATTCTCTTTCTCTTGTAGCCATCCCTGTAGTATCTCCAACTGTACTCTCATCACTGCAAGATTTCTCTCTCGCTCCTCATTACTCATCTTACCTATATGGCATTCTCTAGAACCTCTTCTATGACCCTCCATGGCCATCTTCCCTCATGAGCTCATCCGTGCCCGATTGGTGATCTGCAACATAGCCTTTTCTTGTAGCATTATTCTCTTGCTACTCAATACCCTATCAAGCTTCCTCTCTAAGCTTGATCTCTTCCTAGGTATTCTCTCTCTTGGTTCACTCTCTTGAACCTTTTAGAGCCTCACTGCTCCTTTGGTTGCTGCACTCAGTCACCTTTCTCCTTTCTTCCAACCTCTAGTTGGATAGGTTCATTGCCATCATCATCAAAAACTCTGCTTGTTCTTCGCTACAATTATCAAACATCTTCATAGAATTTTTCAATCAATAATTCATCATTAATTAACTGAAATCATGAAGACCATACCTCACTATCCAATTTTCTGAACACATGTTGCTGTTGTAGTTTTTCACTATCCCTTCATAAACAATTTCCTCAATTTGTCCTTTCAATAATCTGATCTACTTTCTCCCAAAGTAGATTTTTTCTTCTATCTTTTTACTGTTCTTTCAAAAATCAATTTATCAATCACCAATTTCAAAATCAAATAAGAAAATCAATATTTTTTTTTACCTCAATCAGATTCAAATCTGATTCTTCTCTTTGTTTTTGCCGCACCACTCGGGTTTCTTGAAAATTCTCCCCATTCTCTCCTTTTCAGAGAAAACTCTTCAAAATATGTTCTCTGTTCACAAAGTTAATTATGAAATAAAATAATTCCATCAGTTCTGAATTATTTTCAAAAGATAAACCCACTCTGATTTCTCTTCTGTAGAGCATACCCACTCTAATTTTCTCCCAAAAGAGCTTTTTCCAGCTCTAATACCACTTTCACGCAGGAAAAACCACCTAAAGGCAATTTCCCTGGTTTTCATAATAACGTTACGTGAACCTATGGGTTATGGCCACCTATACAAAGTGGAAGCATTTACAATGGTGGGTTGTAACAAAAACCCGACCAATCACCAACCAGCTCTTTAACACATAATCCGCCAATGAATGCTAGTCCCACCTGAATTCACAAGACCAGACTCCAAATAAAATATACCCGCATTGATAAAATTTTCAGGTCTGCCTTTCCCACAAATGTTATCGAATTAATTCTCTGTCTTTTATCAAAGCCCACTTAATCGAACAGTCAGTAGCAATATCGCACGAACCACTTGCATAATGTTTAACCGCCCTTACGGAGCCGATAAGGATTATAAACCTTGGTCTATAAAAGTTCGGGTCCGACTTTGAAGTTAAAGTCTGATCACTTTATGGCCCGATATCCATTGGATATCAGAGGCCATCAAATCCTATGGCTTGCGGGTCTTCAACTAACACACAGGTTAAATATAGGCCTAAACCCCGCCATTCACTGTGACGTAAGCGTTTGAAAATGGGATCGACGGCTAGGATTTAGCGCGGGCCTTCAGCCACGATCAAAACATCCATACACTCCTATTCCCCGCAGTCTATTCCTTTGCCATTAATATCATGTGTCTCTCTGCTCTTGACACGATGACTTTAACAGCGTTCTTCTCCAAGCATATTTCCCATGACATCGAATTCAACATTCGATTTCCTTCCTCTGATCCAAGCTATGAAACTAAGGATCCCAACACGCAATTCTGGATACCTTCTAACATTGTTCTGTATTCCTTCAACTTACAGCTCCAATCCAATCCTCAGTTACGCATTTCACCTTGGCTTGTTTCACTTTGGCTCCAATTCCTCAGGAACCAGACTTCCATGATAAATCTTCATGCTGGTTTATAACATTCCAACTCCACACACGCAGATCTTCCCATCTATTGTTCCAGCAGATTATAACACAATTTCTGCTTTCCTTTGGCACTCAAATTAAATTCAACGTGGATCATTGAATGTTACTCCACTCCACCTTGCAATCAGACTTCATCTCCAGGTTTGCTACACAGAGCATTTAATTCTGATGATCCACACAACATCGTGCTCTTTCCCTCTTATTGATACCATATACAGGTCTAGCGTAAGGTCAATGCTACCCTTTGACTTCTTTATCAGTGTATCTACACCCTCCATAATCATGCGATTATCTCCAACAGTACTGGAATGTTTCACCGTGATCATAATTTGATCTCCACTTGGCCATATCTTCTCTTCTTATCTGTGCTTAGGTCCTCTGTCAATTCTCCTCGAATTCATAAAGGAATTCTTCTCAGCCTTTCTGTCTTTGGTTCCCTTTTTCTATGTGACTCCTCTCTTGAGTTATTCTTCCACATGCTTCTTTAAAACTACTACTTCTAAGATTTGCACTAATTTCTTTAATTGGATTCATATAGTCCGACAACTATCCTCCTCTGTATTCCTTCTCTGCACTCGTTCTCTGCTCGAAATTCTCATGCATATACATATTAAATAGAGTTCTCCACTACACACATAATTTATCAATTAATTTCTTAATACACAATATATAACTAAGAAAACGAATCTATGTACTCAAAAATAAATGTATATACAAAAGAGTCTTTCTCTCGCTTCAATGCCCGTAGGCTCACAATCCAAACCCTATCTATTTCCTATCTAAGGATTATTCTTCATTCTGCCTTTTTTGCCTTATGCCTTTGAGATTTACAATTATACAATAGGATTTTGTTTCCAATTCTGGTTCAGATCCTCAACCTTCTCAACTAAATCCTAAGAATCCTCTATGTCCTCAATTAGTTCCTAAAATATCTTCTTTATCCCTTGAGGATCTCAACTTTCAACTAATCCTAAGGATCCTCCATAAATCGTGAACTACTTTCTAAGATTTACAATATCTCAATCCATACTAATTACTCATCATCACTCATGTTCTCCCACATTCGAGAACATTTACAAATATCCTCACAATATTTAATTAACTCCTATTCTAAATGTCTCACCTAAATCACTCAAAATATTTAAAATTACATGAATTAAATACTTAGGAAAACCACTCTTTTGAACACACAAGACCACCTAGATTATTCTAAATGTATACATTTTCGGAACCATGATGCTCCTGCATCACCCCTCCCCAGGATACATGATCTAGTGGATCAGTTGCAACAAGAAAATTTGTAACACGCCATCACACATTTACCCACTTTTACAAGCTCTACAAGATAAATTTGAGTGGAGTGCTACTATGATATGACCTAACCTCCACGTTCTAGTTATGGAAGTGGGGTCGACACACCAACAACTTATAGACATCCCTCAAGGACTACAGACCACTCAAGAGCTTGCAAACCACCTCAGATGATCAATCCCTGAGCTAGAGTTCTTTTCACAAGGGAAACTCCCCAATTGCACGCACAACATAGAATCAATGCACTTATGACATCCCAACCACATGCATAGGCCTGCTTCCATGTGGTTATGACCCAAAAACTCCATTTTTGTGCCAACGGTTTAGAGATTTGAGCCACTTTTCCAGGCTAGCCTCAAAACCTCTGCCCAAAACTCCCTGTAACTTTCCAAAATCATGATTAAGGTGATAACAATGCCAAACATTCAAACTTGAATCAAGAATTTGACCTAGACTACCTAGTACACATTAGACATTTCATCAAACATATGGTAAACTATAAGTTACATGTCATGAATGCATATCTAATCTTAGATCTATGAACTTCATCTAAGAATCACCAAGAAGGTATAATTCCCTATCAATTACTTGCATTAACACTTTATAGCCTATGCATTCATCAACCATTCAAATACTTATCAAATCATGAACAAGATCCATAGTTAAAGCACATCATAGGGCCATGCTTATAACCAGCATATAACCATAATATTAACCATGAAAAATCAGCCATAAAATCCATATAATAACAAGAACAAGTGCTCATAGATTAGAAGAGGAAAATAACTCTTATTAACTCAAAATCCAACCAAGTCAGGGACTTCCACGTACCACCCGACCATATATTGGGTTGAACCAAATATTTCTTTTAGCCAATCACCCTTGTGCCATATTCCAAGCATGAATGTGGGATCTCATGGGATAAACCAAGACATAATCAACTAGGGACTCTAGAGGTTAAACCACCTCCACCCTCAAGCTACTATGATCTCACCTAAACTAGTCCCAATATCACAAAACCAAACCAAGCTTGGATTCCTCATAATTTCTTCACCATACCTTGAGGAATTTGCCTATCTCCACCCACCTGTCGAGGGCTTCCCAAAGAAAACCATCTCCACCCCCAACCCTTGGGAATTTTCTTGAGACCACCTCACTCGGTTCCAAAATATTTCAACAATCCAAAGCTCAACCAAGAATGAATCCCATCACGCCATGGCTATCCAGCAAATGGAAAAGAAAGGCTGAATCCACTGTCAAACCAGGAAAAACCCATGCCAATGATAACAAATGAACCAAATAAACAAATGCATGTACCAAGCATTCACACCTCAACTAGGAAATCACACATGCAACCTAATACCTGCAAGATATTCCTGCTAAAGCTTTTGATTCAACCTTATCCTTTCTTTCCTTCATTTTCTTTTGCTTGTCCTTTACTTTCTTAACTGCTCTCTCCTCTTTGAGCTCTCTCTCTCTCTCTCTCAAATTGATCCTAAGTGAAATCTAACAAAAGTTGTGAATTGTTTCTCTAATGCCTTTTTATCATTGATGACTCCTTTTTCTTCATTTTTCTTCACTTTCCTCTAATTTCCCTTGCATGAAAATTTGTGTCTCTTCACCTTCCTTTTCTCCTATATACCACTTATTGGAGCTTTATAACACAGCTCATTGCAGTATTCACAACCATATATATATATATATATATATATATATGCTTGAACCGGAAAATAATGAAGGATACAAAGCCCGCATATGATCAGCCATCTCCCGTGTAGCTTCATCAGGCCCAAAGTGCTTCCACTGCACTTTAACTTTCTTTATTGCTCAGTTCTCGAGCATGATTTGTTTCCATTGTAATAAGCATTGAGGCTCTAGCTAGAACTCTTCCTTTGGTTACACCTGCAATACAAACCAATCAATCACATGATCAACATCCTGCACATATCTTTTAAGTAATGAAACATGGAAAACATCATGGACTTTCACTATCAGAGGCAGTGTAAGTCTATAGGCCACTAGTCCAATCCTCTAAAGGATCTCAAAAGGCCTGAAATACCAAGGTTCCAACTTGGCACATGACCCAATCCTCAAGGATATTACAACTCTAGTTGATGGGAGTATTACAACTCTACCCATAAAGAACCTTAAATGGACTCATCCTCAAGGGCTCCTGATACCCATTATTATATGCAAACACTACCAGTGGAAGATACTCCTCCCACTTCCTCTGCTGATACATGACATACATCCTCAACATATCCTCAAGAATCTTGTTGACTATATATGCTTATCCATCTGTCTGCAGATGATAAGTTGTACTGAAATCTAACTCTGTCCCCAAGCTTGCAAAAAACTCTTTCGAAAACTTGGAAGTGAAGTTGGCATCTCTGTTTGATATGATCTTCTTAGGAACACCATGCAATATCACTATCTCCCTGATAAAGACCTGAGTGCCTCTGATCCAGGCGAATATTGGTGGCCACCCGCCTACCCCACTTGGACCCCCACCGTTGTTTTTTTTTCATTTTCCTTAATTGTAGCACAACTTACTATTTTTGGCAGTTTTTTCGCGTTCTAAACTTCCGGAGCCATTTTGAGGGACTAAAAGACGTTTTGTAGGGAAAACAGAGATACTGGAAAAGTCCCAAATAGCTTTACTTACTTTTTTTCAAACTCCTCTTCAAGATCTTTGAAATGAGTTATTATGATAGCCAAACGGAGATTGTATGCCAAAGTTATGACCCCGGGAAGTTGATGTACTAATTTACCCAAATGGGGCCCACAGTTTTGGCGCTTCTTCATCTAGGGTTAGGTTTTTGGATGTTTAGGGTTTTCCATTGTTTCTCAATAATAAATAGGCCTTTGAGCCTAATTGTAACACAGTTCAGAGGCATTTAGTCGCCACATCTCTTCTCAAAGATAAGCTACCATCGCCCGAACTAGTTTTATTTCCATTATGTTTGTAAGCATATTTCAGTATTTGATATTAATGAGATGAAGTGTTATTTCTTCTGCATCTTTGTATTTATGGTTATATCGGTAATTTTTTGCATTCATGTTTAATTTCGGATCAGTGGTATCAGAGCGATATGCTCTTTCTCAGTTTTTATTTGCATGTTCCCAACGAGGTTGTGATATAAGGAGTTAGGACTCAAACTGATCGAACCTTTTCAAGACCAGCCTCGCAAATCTGACAACCTCCCATGGCAGAAGATAAGAAAGATGAGGGGGCAAGAGATCCTTTCAAAATTTTCCTCGAAGAAGCCCTCGAGCGGCAAAGGAACGCGATGATGGAAAACTTTACCTAGATCCTTCAGCAGCTACCCAAAGGTGATGCATCTTCTTCCAACAGCTACTCTAGAAGCACCACACCCTTTAAGGTACAAGCTAACTTTGACATCCCCATATTTGAAGGTCAGATAGATGCGGGTGCCATAGATAAATGGTTCAATCTGCTAGAAGGATATTTTTCTGTTCATGATTTTTCCAGCGAGGAAAAGATCACTTTTGCACTTCTCAAAGATGCCCCCCGCGTCAAGGGATGGTGGGAAACTTGCTATGAGAAGAAGGACAAAAGTACACCCTCACTATTTTCAGCTGCAACCACTTACAATTCATTTCAGGATGCCATTAAGGAGTAGTACTACCCTGTCGGGAGCTATGAGGATAAATACATAAAGTGGACCACAATGCAGCAGCGAAGGGGCTAAGACGTCTCAGAGTTTACCAATGTTTTTCATACCCTTCGCACAAAGTTGGGTATCAAGGATTTTGAGCAAATACCACGACTACCTACACAGGTACATCTAGGATGAGATGGAGTTCCTGGACATCTACTCTCTCAGCACGGCGTTCCGATATGATGTCAAGATTGAGCAGAAGTTTAAATAGAAGAAGCGACACTTTGAATCTGTGAATCCGAAGCAAGGGAAAATTTCCCCCAAACCATAGGGAAAAAGAAAATCCAAGGCAGGGTGACCCAGGACAACTTGCTGAAGCAGCAAGAAAATAACAACACCATGAAGACGAAGAACGACACGAGAAAATGGTGTGAGTTCCATAAGAGCTCCACTCATAACACGATTTAGTGTCGAGCCAAGTTGTCACTGGTGGCTAAGATGAAGGCTTATGAATCAAATGCATGTTTCAACTCTGAGTTAGAACCCAACAAGAGGAATGACAAAGGGAAGCAAATCATTGATGCAGAGCCTAGTGCCATCATGGCCACTACCAATATCCAGAAGAATGAGCCTGAAGATCTAGAGGAGGGGGAATGCCTCTTCCCCTCATAGATGTGGGTGAGGAGTTCTCCATTGCAGTTCAATGTCGACAACGGGAGCCAAAAGAACACCATTTCAGTAGATATCGTGAAGCAGATGGGCTTACCGAGTACAGTACATCCGCATCTACACACCATCAGGTGGCTTCACCAAGGAAGAGATCTTTGCATCAGCCAGCAGTGTCACCTTCCCTATAACATCAAGCCCTTCACGGATGAGGTACTGTGTGATGTTTCCCCTCTTGAATTTTGTGATGTATTATTAGGACAACCATACTTGTGGAAGCAAATGTTGTATATGAGTCTAGGCCTCACTCTGTGATTATTAATTTGGGAAATAAGTTGTATAGGATACTAGAGGTAGCCTCGCCTACTGCCATCTCTTTGATCACTGAAAAGAAATGTAGTAGGATCATTTCACAGACCAGGAAATTTTTTTCCTTATGATTCACCCTCAAGGCAAGAAGAAGATTGTAGCCACGGCTTCTAGACAGGGATCCTCTACATAATAGAAGCAGATGGACAAGGTCGTGGAGGAGTACAGGGATAGTTTCTCCTCACCTATGGGGGTGCCTCTGCATTGTCAAGTTAAGCACTCCATTGATTTGACCTCAGACGCGCCACTACCCAATGGACCGATCTATTGACGCTATGTTCTGGGGAATGATGAGATTAAGAGGTAGATTTAGGAGTTGTTGCAGAAAGGGAACATCAGGCCAAGCTCATCATGTTATGGAAGCTCGATTATATTGGTACAAAAGAAGGATGGGACCTGGAGACTTTGTATTGACTATCGGGCGCTAAACAAGATCATTGTATGGAATAGGTACCCAATCCCACATATTGATGACCTTCTGGACCAACTCAAGGGGGCCAAATATTTCAGTAAGATTGACTTGAAGTCCGATTATCACCAGGTGCCTATCGAACCCTCTGATGTGTGCAACACTACCTTCAAATCCAAGGAGGGCCTTTTCAAATGGTTGGTCATGCCTTTTTGGTTAAAGAATGCCCCTGAAACCTTCATGATATTGATGGACGACATCTTGCAACCCTTCACCAATGCATTCGTGCTGGTGTGTTTATATGACATCTTTATCTTCAACCAGAGTTGGAAAGAGCACCTCCACCATATTCAACAGGTCCTCCAAACCTTGCAACAACACAAGTTGTGTGCCAGTTTGGAGAAATGAACATTTGGCATGACCCAGGTTCAATATCTGGGCTACATCATTGGTGAGAAGGGTATGCATGTGGACCCAGCCAAGACACAAGTCATTTCGGATTGGCTAGCCCCAACCACTCTAACATAGATCTGCAGCTTTCTGTGTCTTGTCAATTTCTACCGCAGGTTCGTGTTGGGGTTCTCTCATATCACTTGGCCTTTATATCAAGTCACCAAGGGCGAAGTGAAAGAAAATCCCTTTTGGTCTGAAACACAACAGAATGGGTTTGTCAAGTTGAAGTGTCGCCTTTGCTCTCCAATAGTGCTCACATTACCAGACCTGCAACAACCATTTGAGATTGAGACAGATGCCTCTGACTATGTTATTGGTGATGTTCTTACTCAACAAGGGCATCCAATGGGTTACCATAGTGAGACACTTTCAGACACAGTCTGAAAGTATCCCACCTATGATAAAGAAATGTATTCCATTGTACAGACCTGCCGTCAATGGAATCATTACATTCTAGGGAAGGAAACGGTCATCCACACAAACCACTCACCCCTGTAGTTCATACACACACAAGGGAAGTTGTAGAATGATCGCCATCAGAAATGGCCCACATGCCCACAACAATTCCATTTGAACATTAAGTAAAAGCAAGGCAGCACCAATAATGTTGCAGACTACCTCAGCCAACCACCAGTCATGGAGTTGATCATTGTGCTCGACTCTTGAGGGCAAGAGACTTCAAGGTGGCCGCACCTTTACAAGAGCGATCCAGAATTTGGCAACACATACCAGACACTCCTGGCAGGTAAGCAAGTTCCAAATTTTCACATCCAGGATGCATTGTTATGCCACTTGGGACACATATGTGTTCCTTCAAGCAAGAATTCCAAGATGATTTGGGAGGCGCACTACAGTTGGGTTTTTGAACATTTCGGAGTAGCGAAAATCGTGGCAGTACTGCAGAAGTATTTTTATTGGCCGAACCTTAATTAGGATGTTAGGAAGTACATTCAATCCTCCACTGCATGTGCCATTGCCAAACCAACCATCAAGAAGCAATGCCTATATACTCCTCTATCTACTCCTATTCGACATTGGGAATCCATCTCCATGGATTACATGTCGGTTCTTCCTTCTACTAAGCACACCAATGACTGCATTTTCATGGTCGTTGACAGATTCTCTAAGATGGCCATTATGGTGACCTGCAAGAAGAGTATCACAACATAGGCCACTGTTAAGCTCTTCTTTGAGCGATTGTGGGTACACTTTGGGATCCCACAGTCCATTGTCTCAGATCAGGACATCATATTCCTAAGTGCATTTTGGTCAAGTCTCTGGTCGATGATAGATACCAAACTTACTAAGTCCATGGCTTTCCAACCCTAAACTGATGGCCAATAAAGGTCATGAATAGGATGATCATACACATTTTGCGCATGTACAACTCGAAGCATCCAAGCACATGGGATGAAAGCCTCCCCTATGTCAGCACAACTACAACAGAGCTCTCCATATCTCAACAAGCCACAACCCCTTTCAAGTAGGGCTGGGATTTCAGCCATTATGTCCCATTTATGTGGCAATACCATTTGTAGCCACTCAAGTAGATTCAGCTCACATCTAATCCGAAGCCGTCAAGGCTAACAAATTCATTGAGCGCATTCAACACATCCACCAGCGAGGCCATGGTATATTGGATAGAGCCAATGCTAAGTACAAGAAGTGCCATGATTAGCATCAGGTGTCGTACAAGTTATAGGTGGGAGACAAAGTTTGGCTACATTTGCAGAAGGAGCGCATCGTTGGACCCCACCGCAAGCTTCGCCTGCCCCGATATGGGCCATACACCATCACTAAGGTTGTAGGGGACAATGTCTTCGAGCTCAGCATTCCCCCTTTCCTTGGTCTGCACCCAGTGTTCAATGTAGACAGCCTTCATCCATACTTTCCACCATTGTTGGACACATCCAACATTGTAGAACAACTCACACAAACAGAGCTAAACCCGAACTGCATGGAACAGGCCACAACTTATTAGATCATGGACACGTAGGTCAAGAACACTTTCCAACAGAAGATCCAACTGTATCGGGTTGTTAAATTTGGCCAACTCTTGCACCCAGGCAAGTGGCTCACCAGGGACCAAGTTCAACAGAAGTTTCCCCATCTCATGGAGGCACTCAATGCAAAGGGGACCATTGCTTCCTAAGGGGGGAGAACTGATCTAGGTGGATATTAGTGGCCACCCACCTATTCCACTTGGACCCGCACTGTTGTTTCTTTTTAGTTTCCTTAATTGTAGCACAACTTACTATTTTTTGGCAGTTTTTTCAGGTCCTAAACCTCCAAATTCATTTTGAAGGACTAAAAGACATTTTTAGGGAAAACATAGAGACCGAAAAAGTCCCGAATTGGTTTAACTATTTTTTTCATCCTCCTCTTCGAAATATTTGAAACGAGGTATTATGATAGCCAAACAGAGATCATATGCCAAGGTTACGACCTCGAGAAGTTGATGTACCAATTTACCCAAATGAGGCCTATAGTTTTGGTGCTTCATCTCCTAGGGTTAGGTTTTTGGATGTTTATGGTTTTCCATTTTTTCTCAATAATAAATAGGCCTTTGAGCTTCATCGTAACACATTTCAAAGGCATGTAGCCACCACATATCTTCTCAGAGATAAGCTACCATTGCTAATGAGGTTTGGATATAAGGAGTTAGGGCTCGAACTGGTCGAACCTTTGCAAGACCAACCTCACAAATCTCGATGACCTCCCATGGCGGAAGAGAAGAAAGACAAGGGGGAAGGAGATCTTTTCAAAATCTTGCTTGAACAATCCCTAGAGTGACAAAGGGACGTGATGATGCACAACTTTTCCCAGATCCTTCAGCAGCTACCGAAAGGCGACGCATCTTCTTCCAGAAGCTAGTCTCGAAGCGCTACACCCTTTAAGGTACGAGTTAACTTTGACATCCCCATATTTGAAGGTCAGATAGATGCAGACGCCATAGATAACTGGTTAAATCTACTAGAAGGATATTTTTTTGTTCATGATTTTTCCAACCAGGAAAGGATTAGTTTTTCACTTCTCAAAGCCACCCCCCATGTCAAGGATTGGTGGGAAACCTACTGTGAGAAGAAGGATGAAATTACACCCTCACTATTTTCAGCCGCACCCACTTGGAATTCATTTTGGGACACCATTAAGGAGTAGTACTACCTTTTCAGGAGCTATGAGGATAAATACATAAAGTAGACCCCGCTACGATAGGGAAGGGACTAAGACGTGTCGAAGTTTACCAATGTTTTTCATACCCTTCGCACGAAGTTGCGTATCAAGGGTTCTGAGTAACATTTGGTACTCAAGTACTGCAGGTGCCTACACAAGTATATCTAGGATGAGATGGAGTTCTTGGACATCTCCTCGCTTAGCATGGCGTATCGATATGCTATCATGATTGAGCATAAGTTTAAACAAAAGAAGCGAGACTTTCAATTTGTGAATCCGAAGTAGGGGAAAGGTGCCCCCAAATTGCAGGGAAAAGGAAAAATCCAAGGTGGAACGACCCAGAACAACCCGCCGAAGCCACAAGAAAATAACAACACCACGAAGACAAAGGACATGGGAAAATGGTGTGAGTTCCATAAGAGCTCCACTCACAACACGAGTGAGTGTCGGGTCAAGCAGTCACTGGTGGCCGAGATGAAGGCTTCCGAATCAGATGCCCGACAACGGGAATGACAAAAGAAGCATATCATTGATGAGGAGCCTAGTTCCACCATGCACAACACCAAGATCCAGAAGAATGAGCCTGAAGATCCAGAGGGGGAATGCCTCTTTCACTCACAAATGTGGGTGAATAGTTCTCTGTTATAGTTCATTATCGACGGCAAGATCCAAAAGAACCTCATTTCAGCAGAGATCATGAAGCGTCTGGGTCTACCGACTACAACACATTTGAAGTCATACACCATCAGGTGGCTTCACCAAGGACAAGATCTCTGCGTCAACCAGCAGTGTCACCTTCCCTACAACATCAAGCCCTTCACATATGAGGTATTGTGTGATGTTTCCCCTCTTGAATTTTGTGATGTATTATTAGGACAACCATACTTTTGGAAGAAACATGTCGTATATGAGCCTAGGCCTCGCTCTATGATTATTAATTTGGGCAATAAGTTGGATAGGATAGCGGAGGTATCCCTGCCTACCGCCATCTCTTTAATCACTGCAAAGCAATGCAGTAAGATCATTTCAAAGACCATGAAATTTGTTTTCCTTATGATTCGCCCTAAAGGAAAGAAGAAGATTGTGGCCATGGATTCTAGATAAGGCTCCTCCACACAACAACAACAAATGGACAAGGTTGTGGAGGAGTATAGGGACATTTTCTCCTCGCTTACCGGGGTTCCCTGCATTGTCAGGTTAAGCACTCCATCGATCTGACCCCGGGTCTGCTGCTACCAAATGGACCGATCTATTGACGCTTTGTTCTGGAGAAAGATAAGATCAAGAGGCGTATTCAGGGGTTTTTGCAGAAAGGGCACATCGATGGGACCTAGAGACTATGTATTGACTATCGGGAACTGAACAAGGTCACTGTACGGAATAGGTACCCAATCCCACAGATTAATGACCTTCTAGACCAGCTCAAGTGGACCAAATATTTCAGCAATATTGATTTTAAGTTTGGTTATCATCGGGTGCCTATCGAACCCTTTGATGTGTGGAAAACTACCTTCAAATCCAAGAAGGCCTTTTTAACTGGTTGGTTATACCTTTTGGGTTAATGAAATCCCCCACAACCTTCATGAGATTGATGGATGGCAACTTTTGACCCTTCACCAATGCATTCGTGGTGGTGTATTTAGATGATATCTTGATCTTCAACCAGAGTTGGGAAGAGAACCTCCACCATATTCAATAGTTCCTCCAAACCCTGCGACAACAAAAGTTGTGTGCCAATTTGGATAAATTCACTTTTGGCATGACCTAGGTTCAATATCTAGGGTACATAATTGATGAGCAGGGTGTGCATGTGGACCCAACCAAGATAAAAGTCATTCGGGATTGGCCAATCCTAACCACTCTAAAAATTCTTCGCAACTTTTTAGGTCTTGCCAATTTCTACACAGGTTCGTGTTGGGGTTCTCTCATATCACTTGGCCTTTAAGTCAATTCATCAAGGGCACAGCGAAAGAAAGTTATTTTGGTCTGAAACCCAACAAAAGGTGTTTGTCGAGTTGAAACATCGCCTCTACTCTGCACCAGTGCTCACATTACCATACCTGTAGCAACCATTTGAGATTGAGATAGATGCCTCCGACTATGCTATTGGTGCAATTCTTACTTAGCAGGGGAATCCAGTGGCTTACCACAGTGAGACACTTTCAGACACAATACGAAAGTATCCCACCTATGACAAACAAATGTATTCCATTGTGCAGGCATGTTGTTAATGACATTTTGGGTAAGGAAACGGTCATCCACACAGACCACCGACTCGTACAGTTCATATAGATGTAAAGGAAGTTACAGAACGATCGCCTTCATAAATGGTCCACATAACTGCAACAGTTCCATTTGAAAATTAAGTACAAGAAGGGCGGCACCAATAATGTTGCATGTTGCCTCAGCCGACCACCAGCCATGTCATTGATCATTATGCTCAACTCCTATGGGCACGAGACTTCGGGGTGGCTGCATCTTTACAAGAGAGATCCAAAATTCGGCAACACATACCAGACTGTTGGGCACGGATCCCCCAAGGGAAGTTTTGGGCCTTAGAGCCCAGATTTTGGTCAAAGATTGTAATTCCGATGTAAAGACTCCACATTTTGTGGACGCGGAGCGCGTAGTTTGTAAAAGAGTCATAGGGTTGTCCCCCTTAATTTTTTTATTATAATGTCAGTTGTAGAGATCTACCCATGGTCCGGGAACCATGGGATTTTATAAATAGAGAGAGGTTTTAAGTAGTTAAGACATCTAATCTAACCAAGGAATGTAAGAATCAATGATGTATGCAAGATAGATCTGTGGAGTAAAGTCTAGTTTTGGGTCGTAAAGTAGGAGAAGGCTCTGCAACGGAGTGCGCAAAGGCCTAGTAGTCCGCAGTTGAGTGCGCGGACCCCTACAGCTAAGAGCGCAAGGTGAGTTGAGTCTGTAATAGTTGGAAGTATTAATAAAGAGAAGTTTCCTATCATTTTTGCATATTTATTACATGTTTTATGCGTATGTTACATTGGATATAAATTGCACTTTTAATGCTTATATGATGCGTGAATGTGTATAGCTGTGTTGATTAAGTGAACACAAGATAGAATAACTGTTTACGTGAAGATAAGTAGGGTCTATTAAGAAGATAAGTAGGATATGTAGTGTAGTTTGGGGAAATTGCGTAGGCCGCTGCCATAGCAGCATGAAATCATCTCAGCCCCTGGTTAGGGCTGCGTGAAAGACAATTATAACAGATCACGAAGGTATTGAAGGTTAGAACAGTGCGTGAAATGACCTACGTGAAGGTAGACATAGTTGGACTAAACCGACATCACAGACATCTCAAGGGTGCGGAAACTTGGTTCCAGCATCCCCCCATACTGCTTCGATTGAGACTTCAGTCCGCGCTCTGCGGGCTGATGCCGAAAGGGCCAGTAGTGTAGGGATTTGTTTGGCTAAATAACTCCGAACCTGGGTCAAGCCCCCATAACCCAACACAAACACTCTCGTAAGGTAAGCAAGTTCCAAATTTTCATGTCCAGGATGCACTATTATTCCACGTGGGACACATTTGTGTTCCTTCAAGAGAGTGTGCCAAGATGATTTGGGATGCGCACTACAGTCGGGTTGTTGGACATTTCGGAGTAGAGAAAACCGTGGTAGTACTACAGAAGTATTTTTATTAGCCGAACCTTCGTCAATATGTTGGGAAGTACATTCAATCCTACATTATCTGCGCCATTGCCAAACCAAAATTCAAGAAGTAAGGCCTATATACTCCTCTACCTACTCCTATTCGACCTTGGGAATCCATCTCCATGGATTACATGTCAGGTCTTCCTTCTATTAAGCACGGCAACGATTTCGTTTTCGTGGTCGTTGATAAATTCTCTAAGATGGCCATTATGGTGGCCTACAAGAAGAGTATCACAACAAAGGCCACTACTAAGCTCTTCTTTGAGCGAGTGTGGGTACACTTTGGGATCCCACATTCCATTGTCTCAAATAAGGAAAGCAGATTCCTAATTGCATTTTGGTCAAGTCTCTGGTCGATGTTGGATACCAAACTTACTATGTCCACAGCTTTCCACCCCCAAATTGATGGCCAAACAGAGGTCGCCAACAGGATGATTGTACACATTCTACGCATGTACAACTCAAAGCATCCACACACATGGGATGAAATACTCCACTATATCCAACACAACTACAACAGAGCTCTCCATAGCTCAACAAGCTACATCCCCTTTCAGGTTGGGCTGGGATTTCAGCCATTATTTCACATTGATGTGGCCATACCATTTGCAACCAGTCCAAAGCCGAAAGGGATAATAGCTTCATTGAGTGCATTCAACACATCCACCAATAGGTCCATGATATATTGGATATAGCCAATGCTAAGTACAGGTAGCGCCATGATCAGCATTGGGTGTTGCATAAGTTCCAGGTGGGTGACAAAGTTTGGCTACATTTGCAAAAGGAATGCCTCGTTGGACCCCACCGCAAGCTTCACCCGCTCCAATATGGACCATACACCATCACCAAAGCTGTAGGGGACAATTCCTTCGCGCTCAACATTCCACCTTTCCTTGGTCTCAACCCAGTGTTCAATGTAGACTGCCTTCATCCATACTTTCCACCATTGTTGGACACATCCAACATTGCATAACAACTCACACCAATAGAGCTAAACCCAAACTGCATGGAATAGGCCACAACTGATCAGATCATGGAAATGTAGATCAATAACACTCACTAGTAGAAGATCCAACTGTATTGTGTTGTCAAAGTTGGCCAACTCCTGCACCAAGGTAGGTGGCTCACTAGGGACCAAGTTCAGCAAAAGTTTCCCCATTTCATGGAGGCACTCAATGCAATGGGGACCATTGCTTCCTAAGGGGGGAGGATTGATCCAAGTGGATATTGGTATCCACCTATCTATTCCACTTAGACCCCCACTGTTGTTTCTTTTTGGTTTCCTTAATTGTAGCACAAATTACTATTTTTGGTAGTTTTTCGAGTCCTAAACTTCCGTAGCCGTTTTGAGGGACCAAAATGCGTTTTTAGGCGAAACGAAGATATTCAAAAAGTCCTAATCTAATTCATTTGCTTTTTTTTGGTCTCCTCTTCAAGATCTTCAAAACAAGGTAATATGATAACCAAACGGAGATTGTATGCCAAAGTTATGACCTCGGGAAGTTAAAGTACCAATTTACCCAAATGGGGCCCACAGTTTTGGCGCTTCATCTCCTAGGGTTATGTTTTTGGATGTTTAGGTTTTTCCATTGTTTCTCAATAATAAATATGCCTTTGAGCCTCATTGTAACATAGTTCAGAGGCATGTAGCTGCCATATCTCTTCTCAAAGATAAGCTACCATCACCCAAGCTAGTTTTATTTCCATTTTGTTTGTAAGCATGTTTCAAAATTTGATATTAATGAAATGAATTGTTATTTCTGTTGAATCTCTGTATTTATGGTTATATCGGTAATTTTTTATGTTCTTGTTTAAGTTTGAATCAACCTCATTAGCTGAATTAGTAGTTCATTGCGATGAAGTGAGCTACCTTACTCAACATTCCAACCACAACCATGATAGAATCATGTTACTTCGATGTCCTTGGAAAACCTATAATAAATTCCATGTAAGTGACCTCCCATTTTCATTCTAGAATCGGAATAGTCTGCAATAGACTAGTTCAGTGCTTACACTCAACTTTCACCTACTGACAGTCCAAACATCTTTCAACAAACTTAGTCAAAATTGAAGAACTTCTTAATTGTTGTCAAAGTCTTATGATATCCTGGGTGACCTAAATGCATCTTGACACGAAACTCCCTGAGGATAAGATTCTTGAGCTCACTATCATCCGACACATAAATCTTGATCTTGAATCTCACCAATCCATCTTCCATGAGGTGATATTCCTCATCCCTATTACCTTCACCCTGCTGCTGCAACCTGTGCCTAAGAGCTCACAACTGAAATATTATTTACCTGCACTCTCCTACTAAGAGCATCTGCAACCCAATTCTCCTTGTCCTTAATTTACTTGTTCTCGAAATCAATGTCACTGAGAGTATCCAACCATCTAGCTTTCGTGGCATTCATATTGGGGTTGGTCAAACAAGTACCTCAGTCCACTATGATCACTCATCAAAATAAATCTCCTGCCAAGAAGATAATGTCTCCACATCTTCAAGGCATGAACAATAGTCGGAAACTTAAGATCGTGAGTCACATATTTCTACTCATGTTCATTCAAATTCCTTGACTCATAGCATACCACCTGTCCTTCCTGCATGAGGACTCCACCAAGTCCTCTCTTGCAAGAATTTGTACATACTACGAGCTCCTTTTTAGGATATACAATCTTCGAGACCAAAGCATTTGTAAGAAAATGCTTCAACTACTCAAAACTATTTTCACACTCCTCAATCCATTCAAACTTCTTTCCTTTCCTCTGCAAATATGTAATAGTGATAGGAAATCTGTTAGAAGTTCCTAAGGAACCTCTTGTAATAACCTACTAGTCCCATGAATGATTTTACCTCATCCACATTCCTAGAATCTAGCCACTCCATGATCGCTTTAATATTTTCTGGGTCCACTGTTATCCCTTCCTTGGAAACAACATGCCCCAAGTAATGAACCTTAGTCTAAAAGAAACTGCACTTGTTGAGCTTGGCATACAACTGATGCTCTCTCAACAATCTCAACATTGCTGCCAAGTGATTTGCATGCTCCTCCTCATTCTTAGAATATATCAATATATCATCAATGAACACTATCACAAACTTGTCCAGATAAGGACACAACACATTGTTCATTAAACACAAAAATGGTTGGAGCATTAGTAAAAACAAAAGGAACCACCACAAACTCATAATTCCCATACCTAGTATTGAATGCAGTCTTGTAAATATCTTCTTCTTTTATGTGCACCTGATGATATCTTAATCTCAATTCAATCTTTGAGAACACTACTGCTCCCTTCAATTGATCAAACAAGTCCTCAATTTGCGAAAATGGATACCTTTTCTTGAGTTTCACCTTGTTTAGTTGTTTATAATCAATGCAAAACTTAAGAGTACCATCCTTCCCTTTGTCACTGGAAACATGCACTGCAAATAATACACACCCTTTCCTACTACTACGCTTAGCTTGCATGGTTGTAACCATTCTCATTGATGTAGGCTTCTTCTTTCCCTGCAAAAATTTCTTCTCTCCATCATCATCTAGGCACTCAATAGCCTTCTCATAGAAATATACCTTGCTTCTATGAGTGGACAACTAGTCCATGCCAAAATCATAATATTTGATTCCAAATTAATCACATTTAGATGTGTTGATGTAGGCATACCATTCAACTCAAATGCACAAGCTCTCACCCAATGATGAACTCTTTTCTTGGTCCTTGTAGCCAACTATACTAACTAAGACTCTGCATGCACTTCTTTATTCAAGCCACACTTATCCACCAGGTCAAGACTAACATAACTATAATTATATCCAGGATCAATTAAAATGGAAACAACTCGATCACAGAGCTTACCTTCCATCTCAATAATGGATGCTTGATGGTCCACCTACCTGTTATCAAGTTTTGCATAAATCTGAGGAATGTTCTAACCAACATCCCCAATTTTCAGCATTTCCTGAGCACTGTAGATCTAAGTTCTTCTACCCTGGTACAATGGACAATCCTTCTTGCAATGGGTTTTGCCACAAATCCAACACTGCAATGATTCTCTACCACTACCTTTATTTTGATGATCTCCAGGCTGAGATCCATTTCCCTTTTCATACACACTAAACTTCTTGTAAGGATTCACATTTTCTTTCTCACTTGCATCCTGAGATCTTTCCCACTTCTAAGGACATTTTCCTTTAGCCTTATTGTTCCCTTTCCAATAATGCTTAGGCCCAAACTTGTGCTTCAACTACTCATAACAATGCTTCAATTTACCAATGACTTCCTCCAATGACCGAGGTAAATCATTGATCCGGATTTAAACAGGAATGCAACAAATTACAGATATAATCATACATACAGAGATGTAGCAGAAATTATACTTCATTTCATTATTGTAAAACACTGAAATATGCTTACAAACAGAAATGGAAATAAACTACCTAGGGCAATGGTAACTTATCTCTGAGAAGAGATGTGGCAGCTACATGCCTCTGAACTATCTTACAATGAGGCTCACAGTCCTATTTATTGTTGAGAAACAATGGAAAACCCTAAACATCCAAAAACCTAACCCTAGGAGATGAAGCGACAAACTATGGGCCCCGTTTTGGTTAAATTGGTACATCAACTTCCCAGGGTCGTAACTTTGGCATACGATCTCTGTTTGACACGCACAATACCTCATTAGAAAGATATATCTGAGGACTACAACTTTGGGAAGAGAAAAATTAATCCATGCATCCATGTTGCTCCAATTTTTTCCAAAAAATGTCGTTTAGGGCCTCAAAATGTCTCCGGAAGTTTAGGACCTGAAAAACTGCTAAAAATAGTAAATTGTGCTACAATTAAGGAAACTGAAAAACTGAAAGAAACGATGGTGGGGGTCCAAGTGGAATTGGTGGGTGGCCACAAATATCCACCTGGATCATTCCTCCCCCCTTAGGAAGCAATGGTCCCCATTGTGTTTATTTCCTCCATGAGATGAGGAAACTTCTACTGAACTTGGTCCCTGGTGAACCACTTGCCCTAGTGAAGGAAATGGCCTGCTTTGACAACTCGATACAGTTGGATATTCTACTAGCAAGTTTGCTTGATCTATTTTTCCATGATCCGATCAATTGCATCTTGTTCCATGCAATATGGATTTAACTCTGTTGGTGTGAGTTGTTCTGCAATGTCGGATGTGTCTAGTAGTGGTGGGAAGTATGGCCGAAGGCGATCCACATTGAACACTGGGTGCAGGCCAAGGAATGGGGGAATGCTGAGCTCAAATGCATTATCTCCCACAACCTTGGTAATGGTGTAAGGACCATATCAAAGTGGTCTATGTTTCTGATAGGCTCCGGTAAGGTGTTCCTTCTGCAGATGAAACCAGACTTTGTCGCCCACTTGAAACTTGTGTGGCACCCGATGTTAATCATGTCGTTGCTTATACTTGGAATTTGATTTATCCATAATTTCATAGACCTGCTGGTAGATATGTTGGATGTGCTCAATGAATTTGTTTGCCTTATCTGTTTCAGACTGGACACGAGTCGAATCTACCTGAGTAGCTGCAAATGGCATGGCCACATCAATGGGCCATAATGGCTGGAATGCCAAGCCCACCTGAAAAGGGTTGTGGCCAGTCAAGCTATGGAGAGCTCGGTTATAGCTGTGTTGAACATAAGGGAGGCTCTCATCCCATGTGTGTGGATTCTTTAAGTTGTAAATGCGCAAAATGTGTATGATCATCCTGTTGACAACCTCTGTCTGGCCATCAGTTTGAGGATGGAAGGTTGTGGACTTAGTGAGTTTGGTGTCCAGCATTGACCAGAGACTGGACCAAAATGTGTTGAGGAACCTGCTATCCTGATCTGAGATGATAGACTGTGGGATCCCAAAATGTACCCACACTCGTTCAAAGAAGAGTTTAGCAGTGTCTTCTGTTGTGATATTTTTCTTGCAGGCAGCCATAATGGCCATCTTCGAGAGCCTGTCGACGACCACAAAAACACAGTCGTTTCCATTCTTAGTAGAAGTAAGGCCCGACATGTAATCCATGGATATGGATTCCCAAGGTTGACTATGGGTAGGAAGCGGAGTATAGAGGCCTTGCTTCCAGATGGTCGGTTTGGCAATGGCGCAGGCAGTGCAGGATCTGATGTACTTCCCGACATCCTGTCGAAGGTTTGGCCAATAGAAATACTTCTGTAATACTGCCACCGTTTTCTTGACCCCGAAATGCCTAGCAGCCTTACTGTAGTGTGCTTCCCAAATCATCTTGGCACGCTTGCTTAAACAAACACAAAGGTGACCCAGGTGGCATAACAGGGCATCTTGGAGGTGAAAATCTGGAACATGTTGACCCTCCAAGAGTGTCTGGTATGTGTGGCCGAATTCTGGGTCACTTTTGCAGAGAATGGGCCAATCAGAAGTCTCATGCCCACAAGAGTTGAGCACGGTGGTTAACACCATGATCGGTGGTCGACTGAGGCAATCTGCAACATTATTGGTGCTTCCCTTCTTATACTTGATATTCAAATTGAATTGTTGCACGTATGTGGACCACTTTTGATGGCAATCATTCTGCAACTTCCCTTGTGCCTGTATGAACTGCAGGGGTCGGTGGTCTATGTGGATGACCGTTTCCTTCCCCAAAATGTAATGCTTCCATTTTCAGCACGCCTACACAATGGAATACATCTCTTTGTCATAAGTGGGATACATCCGGACTGTGCCTGAAAGTGTCTCACTGTGATATGCCACTAGATGCCCGTGTTGAGTAAAGACTGCCCCAATAGCATAGTCAGAGGCATCTATCTCAATCTCAAATGGTTGTTGTAAGTGTGGTAATGCGAGCATTGGTGTCGAGCAGAGGTGATGTTTCAACTTTGTGAATGCCTTCTGTTGAGATTTAGACCAAAAGAATTTTTCTTTCGCTCCTCCCTTGGTGACTTGACTCAAGGGCCAAGTGATATGAGAAAATCCCAACACGAACCTGTGATAGAAGTTGGCAAGACCCAGAAAGCTACGGAGCTCTGTTAGAGTGGTTGGAGATGGCCAATCCCGAATGACTTGGACCTTGGATGGATGCACATGCACCCCCTCTTCATCAATAATGTATCCCAGATACTGAACTTGGGTCATGCCAAAGGTGCATTTCTCCAAATTGGCACATAACTTGTGTTGCTACAGTGTTTGGAGAACCTGTCGGATGTGGTGGAGGTGCTCTTCCCAACTTTGGCTGAAGATCAGGATGCCATCCAAGTATACCACTACAAATGAGTTGGTGACTGGCTACAAGATGTCATCCATTAGCCTCATGAAGGTTGCAAGAGCATTCCTCAACCCGAAAGGCATAACCAACCATTCGAAAAGGACCTCCTTGGCTTTGAAGGCAATCTTCCACACATCGAAGGGTTCGATTGGTACCTGGTGATATCCTGACTTCAAATCGATCTTGCTGAAATATTTTCCCCCTTCCGTTGGTCCAGAAGGTCATCAATCCATGGGATCAGGTACCTATTCTGGACAGTGATCTTGTTCAGTGCCCGATAGTCAATACAGAGTCTCCAAGTCCCATCCTTCTTCTGTACCAACATGATCGGGCTCCCAAAGGGTGATGAAATCGGTCAGATGTGACCTTTCTGCAACAGCTCCTGAATCTACTACCTCTTGATTTCATCGTTCTCCATAATGGAGCATCGATAGATTGGTCCATTGGGCAGCGGCGCACCTAGGATTAGATTGATGGAGTGCTTGACCTGACAGTGCAGAGGAACCCCTGCGGGGGAGGTGAAGATGTCCTCGTACTCCTCTACGACCTTGTCCATCTATAGTTGTCATGTGGAGGGTCCCTGTCTGGAGGTCATGGCCACTATCTTCTTCTTTTCTTGAGGGCATATCATCAGGAAAATGAATTTCCTGGTTTTGGAAATGAGCTTACTGCATTATTTTTCACTAACCAAAGAGATGGTGGTAGGTGGTGCTACCTCCGGTATCCTGTACAACTTATTTCCCAAAGTAACAATAACAGCACGAGACCTTTATTCATACACAGCATGTCGCTTCCACAAGTATGGTTGGCCTAATAATACATCACAAACATCAAGGGGGGCAATGTCACACAATACCTCATCCATGAAGGGCTTCATGTTGTATAGAAGGCGACACTGCTGGCTCACGCGAAGATTCCATCCTTAGTGAAGCCACCTGATGGTGTACGGTTGTGGATTTGTTGTGGTCGGTAAGCCCAGCCGCTTCACGACCTCTACCGAAATGAGGTTCTTTTGGCTCCCACTATCAATAATGAACTATAGTAGGGAGCCCTTTACCCACATCTGGGAGTGGAAGAGGCGCTCCTCCTCCTCTGGATCTTCGGGTTCCTCCTTTTGGATCTTCATGGTGGCAATGGTGGCATTAGGCTCCGCGTCGATAATCTGCTTCCCTTTGTCATTACCCTTGTCAGGTTCTGACTTAGAGTCGGAACATGCATCTGATTCTGAAACCTTTAGCTCGGCCACCAGTGACTGCTTGGCTCGACACTCACTTGTGTTGTGAGTGGAGCTCTTATGGAACTCACACCACTTTCCTATGTCCTTTTTTGGCTTTGCGATGTTGTTCTTTGCTTGCGGCTTTGGCAGGTTGTCCTGGGCCACCCAGCCTTGGCTTTGTCCTTTGTTATGCGATTTGGGCGAACCTTTCCCTTGCTTGGGATTCGCAAATCCATAGTCTCGCTTCTTCTGTTTAAAATTTTTCTCGATCTTGACGGCATATTGGTAGGCCGTGCCGAGAAAGGAGATGTTCAAGAATTATATTTCATCTTGGATGTACTTGTGCAAGTAGCCGTGGTACTTGAGTACCAAATGCTTCTCCAAAACCTTGATACCCAACTTTGTGCGAAGGGTATGGAAAATATTAGTAAACTCTGGCATGTCTTGGTCCCTTCCATACCGCAACGTGGTCCATTTTATGTATTGATCCTCATAGCTTCTGACAGGGTAGTACTGCTCCTTGATGGCAGCCCGAAATGAATTCCAAGTGGGTGCGGCTGAAAACAATGAGTTCGTACTTTCATCTTTCTTCTCACAGTAGGTTTCCCACTAGTCCTTGACGTGGGGGACAGCTTTGAGAAGAGCAAAAGTAATCTTTTCCCAGCTGGAAAAATCATGAATAGAAAAATACCCTTTTAGAAAATTTAACCATTTATCTACAGCGTCTGCATCTATCTGAACCTCAAATATGGGAATGTCAAAGTTAAATTGTACCTTAAAGGGTCTGGCACTTCCAGAGTAGTTGTTGGAAGTAGATGTGTCCCCCCTAGGTAGCCACTGAAGGATCTGGGAAAAGTTGTCCATCATCATGTTCCTTTGTCGCTCGAGGGCCTCTTTGAGCAATATTTTGATGAGATCTCTTGCCCCCTCATCTTTCTTTTCATCCGCCATGGGAGGTCGTCAAGATTTGAGACGCTAATCTTTCAAAGGTTCGACTAGTTCAAGCCCTAACTCCTTATATCCCAACCTCGTTGGGGACATGCAAAGAAAGACAGAGAAAGAGCAAACCGCTCTAATACCATTGATCCGGATTTAAACAGAAACACAAAAAATTATAGATATAATCATACATATAGAGATGCAGCCGAAATAATACTTCATTTCATTACTGTAAAATACTAAAATATGCTTACAAACAGAAATGGAAATAAACTAGCTAGGGCGATGGTAGCTTATCTCTGAGAAGAGATGTGGAAGCTACATTCCTCTAAACTATCTTACAATGAGGCTCGTAGCCCTATTTATTATTGAGAAACAATGGAAAACCCTAAATATCCAAAAACCTAACCCTAGGAGATGAAGCGCCAAACTATGGGCCCCGTTTTGGGTAAATTGGTACATCAACTTCCCAGGGTCGTAACTTTGGCATACGATCTTTATTTGACGCACAAAATACCTCGTTAGAAAGATCTATTCAAGGACTACAACGTTGAGAAGAGAAACATCAGTCCATGAACCCATGTTTCTCCCAATTTTCCCAAAACAAAACGTCGTTTAGGGCCTCAAAACGGCCCCAGAAGTTCAGGACCTGAAAAACTGCTAAAAATAGTAAAATGTGCTAAAATTAAGGAAACTGAAAAACTGAAAGAAACAATGGTGGGGGTCCAAGTGGAATTGGTGGGTGGCCACCAATATCCACTTGGATCAATCATACTTAATCAGATCCTTGAAATTTAAAGGCAATCCATTGATGAATATTTGGACTTTTGTATTCTCATCCTTGAGTTAAGGCACATAACTCAACAACTCTAGAAACTTAGTCATGTACTCTTCATATGTCATGGAACCCATCTTCAACTCATAGAATTCCTTGGCCTTTCCATCATAATATCTCTTAGGAAAGTACTTCTTTCTGAAGAGTATTTTAAACGCTTCACATCTTCCCACCAAATATCTGCTTTTCCCTTGAGACTGAAAATAGCTATCTAGGCTTTCATATTCTTTGTATAATCATGCAATTCGAAGAACTTCTTCATCCCAAGAAACCATGCTTTTGCATCTTCTAATTTCTTCATCTCTCCATCAAATTTAGGAGGCTTGTATTTTTTGAAATCATATGGAAAGTACTACTTCTTACTCCTCCTATAAGGACGATGGTGGTGATGACAATGATGTCTCTCTGAACAAAAACTAGAATAGAACCCATAAGCACTACCTCTCCTATCAAATGTATCCAACCATCTGCCACCTCTGACTATATCATCTTTGTCCAACTTGTATCTCGATCGAGACCTGCTACCATATGCCCCATTATTCCTTTCCTCTTGTCCATGATTGATCCTTGGTTGTCCCTATCTCTACAAATCCGATAAGATTTGAAGGATCATTGCATTAAATTCATCTTGCTTTTCTTAAGCTTTGGAAAGCCTTTCATGTGTCTCAATCATTATGTTATTATCTACCTTGCAACTTCTGATTTATGCCTTCAAATTTCTTAGTGTATCTACTATATCAAGAGAATACTCATTCCTTTACTGCTCAATTGATCTATAAGGAGAGTCAAGTGATCTGTAATCCACCATTCTACTCATCATCTATGATCTTCTTCTTCCTACAAGCATACCATGTTAGACAAACTGAATAGAAAACATGATCAAACCATACCTTAATGAAGTTCAAGGGAGGCTATCTCATTTGCACAAATCAATCTAGATTAGCACGATATATATATATATATATATATATATATATATATATATATATATATATATATATATAATGACACCAAAATATCAACCTATCGAAATCATGCATGATAACTCAAACTGTAACACTGACTATATACATGGAAACCATAGCCACTACAATGCATGCATATGACTGACATGCATGAATAACAATCACATCTAGCCCACTAGTCCAAGTTTTTGAAACTGGAAGCTCTTATACCAATCTGTAACATGCCCTCCCACATTTACCCACTTTTACAAGATATCTAGGGTAAATGTGAGCATATGTCTACTATGATATGACCTAACCTCCAAGTTCCAGTTATGGAAGTGGGGTCGACACATTGAAAACTTATAAACATCCCTCAAGGACTAGAGACCACTCAAGAGCCTACAAACCATATAAGATGATCAATCCCTGAGATGGAGTTCTTTTCACTAAGGAAACGTCCCTGACCACATGCACAACACAACATCAGTGTAGCTATAAGGGCCCAACTGCACACATAGGCCTTCTTCCATGCGGTTATGACCCAAAAACTCAAGTTTTGTGCTAGCGGTTTTGAGATCTGATCCACTGGTCATGGCTAGCCTCACTGCCTATAACTACCTATAACTTTCCAAAATCATGATTAAGGTGATAGCAATGCCAAGAATTCAAACTTGAAGTAAGAACTTGATATAGATTGCCTAGTACACATTAGACATTTCGTCAAACATATGGTAAGCATATGAGTTACAGGTCATGAATGCATATATGATCTTAAATATCTAAAATTCATATGAGAATCACCAAGAAGGTTTAATTCCATCTCAAGTAGATGCAATAACACTTTTTATCCCATGCATTCATCAACCATTCAAATATTTATCAAATCGTGAATAAGAGCCATAGCTAGAGCACATCATAGAACCATGCTTATAACCAACATATAACCATAATATTAACTATGACAAATTAGCCATAAAATCCACATAATAACAAGTACAAGTGCTCATAGATCACAATAGGAAAATAGCTCTTATTAACTTATGCAAAATCCAACCAAGTCAAGGACTTCCACATGCCACCGGACCATAAATTAGACTCAACCAAATATTTCTTTTATCCAATCACCCTTGTGTCATATTCCAAGCATGAATGTGGGATCTCATGGGATAAACCAAGACATAATCAACTAGGGACTCCAGAGGTTAAACCACCTCCACCCTCAAGCTATCGTGATCTCACCTAAACTAGTCCCGAGATCACAAAACCAAACCAAGCTTGGATGCCTCATGATTACTTCACCATATCTTGAGGAATTTTCCTGTCTCCACTCACTTGTAGAGGGCTTCCTGGAGAAAACCATATCCACCCGAAACCATTGGGAATTTTCCTGAGACAACCTCACCCGATTCCAAAACCTTATGGAAATCCAAATCTCAACAAACAATGAATCCCATCACACTGTGGTTATCTAGGAAATGGTAAGGCAAGGCTGAAACCACTGTCAAAACAGGAAAAACCCATGCCAATGACATAACATGAACCAAATAAACAAATGCATGTACCATGCATTAACACCTCAGTTAGGAAATCACACATGCAACATGTTACCTACAAGATCTTCCCACTGAAGTTGTTGATCCAACCTTCTCCTTGCTTTCCTTTGCTTTCCTTCACTTTTCTTTGCTTGTCCCTTTCCTTCCTTTACTTTCCTTTTCTTTTATTTTGCTTTCTTGCTTACTCTATCCTCTTGGAGCTCTCTCTCTCTCTCAAATTGATCCAAAACCAAAACTGACAAAAGATGTGAATTATTTCTCTGATGCCTTTTTATCATTGATGTCTCATTTTTCTTCATTTTCCTTCATTTTCCTCTAATTTCCCTTGCATGCAAATTTGTGTCTCTTCACCTTTATTTTCTTCTATTTTCCTTTATTTCTCATAATTAAATGTCAATTATTGCCTCTTTTCCTTTGTCCATGCCTTTTCCAATTTCCATATCCAAATATAAACCAAAATTGATGCCCACTAAAAGTATTTGCCCAACATTTAGCTTGGAATACGTGTCCCATGACCTTGGTCTTATTTTTCCTTTATTATCCTTTATTACATGAAAATTTAACCCGGGGTTGTTACAAAATTATTTCACAAAGTTGGACTTAAAGTTTGGATATCACTAGGTTCTAGTCAAAGAAAAAGATACCTAGATGACATCTTTCAAAACCAGGCAATGTTTGTATTCATTGTTAGTCATGCCATTTGGCCTATGCAATGCACCAACTATGTTTATGATATTAATGAATGATATACTACACCATTTTATAGATTCATTTGTTATTATCTATTCTAGTATACAGTGCTACCTAGGAGGAGCACATCTCACATATGAAGCAAGTGCTGGAGACATTAAAGAAGAACCAGCTGTTAGAAAATATCAAGTGTGAGTTTGCACAACATCCTTTGGTGTGTTTGGTGTATGTGATAGGTGGAGGAGAGTTGAATATAGATCCATCCAAGATGGAGGCCATCATGAAATATTTGATGCCTACTAATGTTTTTGTGGTTAGGAGTTTTGACGAGGCGACACGGTACCTAAGGAAATTCATAGCCTCATTTTGATCAATAGAAACACTACTCCATGCCATAATAGCAAGTGGCAAGAGTTTCCAATGGGGAAAGGGTCAACATAGCGACTTCAAGGAGCTAAATAAGAAGATCAGTCAAGCACCAATTCTGGCATTACCAAACTTGCAGCAACCCTTTGAAGTGGAGATAGATGTGAGTGGGTATGTTATGGGAGCAGTTTTGATGCAAGGAAAGCTTGTATGCTACCATTATGAAGTATTTCATGGAACAATTCTTAACTACCCTACTTATGATAAGGAGCTCTATGCCCATGTGCAAGATGTGAAGAACTGGAAGCACTATCAATGCAAAAGGAGACAATAATCCACATAGATCACCAACCACTACAGTACTTGTAGGCCCAAAGTAAGCTACAACATACAAGGAATTACAAGTGGATGGGGTTATACAACAATTTCATTTAGTGATTAGGTACAACAAGGGAAGCACAAACAAGTTTGTTGACATGATTTCAAGGCCACCCACATCAAAGATCACAAATTTGGGAACTATGATGAACATGGAGCCATTCACACATGATGCATACAAAGAGGAATATTCATAGGAAGAGGACTTCAAGGAGGTGTTTCAGAAGTTGCAGAGTTAGAGTCATGTGCATGATGGCAATAGCACCATTGCCTACCATCTCCAAAATGGGTTGCTCTACATGTTTGATAAGCTATGTGTTCCTAAAGGGGAGTGATTGTAGCTTATTAGAGAGGCTCAAATGTCTAAGGTTGCAGGTCACTTTGGTGTAAGGAAGGCAGTGGCTAGCTTTCAAAGGTATGTGTATTGGCCCAAGATACAAGATAAAGTAGCTAGGCTCATAAGAGGATGCATGCTTTGTTGTACCAGCAAGCCTAGCAACAGGAAACACGGTCTATATCATCCCGTACCTTTACTCACTCATCCTTGGTTTTGGGATCCAGGGGAAAATCTATTTGTATATGTGTTTTATGTGTTATGCTCTTGCATTGTTTATTTTCTTTTTTTTAGAATTCGTATGCAGGTAATTTATGTATGGGGTTAAAACCTACATTTGGTATCAGAGTTGTTTTGGCTTCAAGGGGACACCTTTATTGCTAAGGGGTTTCGCTCGGGCCTGTGGTAGACCCGTTTAGTGGGAGATCTGCAAGATCGATTCTAGTGGTGTAAAAGATGGCGAGCAGTGGAAAGATAGAGATCGAAAAATTTAATGGTCGGAGTTTTGAGTTGTGGAAACTCAAGATGGAGGATCTTTTAGTGGATAAAGATCAGTGGATCACGGTAGATCTGGGTACTAAACCAACGGGAGTGTCTGATGAAGAATGGAAGAAGTTGGATCGGAAGGCAAAGATCACAATACGATTGTGTGTCTTAGATTCAGTATTGTTGAATGTATCAGGGGAAGCTACAGCGAAGGCTTTGTGGGACAAGTTAGGGACTTTGTACCAACCTAAGTCTCTGGTGAATAAATTGTTCCTACAGAAAAAGTTGTATAACCTAAGGATGAAAGATGGATGCTTGGTGACAGAGCATCTAAATGCGTTTAATATTGTGGTAAGTCAGTTATCTTCTATTGATATCAAAATTTCAGATGAAGATAAGTGCATTAGTTTGTTGTGTTCTCTATCAGATTCGTGGGATAGTCTGGTTATTGCAATAGGTAGCAATGCAACTGCCTTGCAGTTTGATGAAATAGTCTCATCCTTGCTGATGGAGGAGATGAGACGGAAAAATATGGAGAGCCGGAATGGTGATGCCTTGTCTATACAAGGACAATCCCATAACAGAAACAAAAATAAGTCATTGAGTGGGAGACCTAAATCTCTAGGAAAACCTGTAAAGGTGGTGTGCTGGAAATGCGAAAAGGAAGGGCACTACAAAAGGGACTATAAATCTAAAGCTCCTGACAAAGGAAAGGGATATGATGATGCTCCTTCTGCAGAGGTGAAAACCACCTCAGATGAAGGTGGGGATGTGTACTTGGCTTCTTCAAGTACACATGTAGATAATGAGGCATGGTTGATTGACTCAGGTGCATCCTTTCACTTCACTCCCCATAGAGAGTGGTTTTGTGAGTATGAGAAATACGATGGTGGTGATGTCTTCTTAGGGGATGATAGGATGGCTAGAATCATTGGTCGTGGAAAAGTAAAGTTGAAGTTGCAAGGTGGAAGGGTTAGAACACTTCCGGGTGTTCTACATATTCCTGCATTGGCCAGAAATCTAATTTATGTAAGCAAGGTGGATGATGCAGGTGTAAAAATAGTGTTTGAGAAGGATACGTGCAAGATGGTTCGGGGAGCACTGGTATTGATGCAGGGAGTTCGGATTGGAACTTTGTACAAGCTGTAAGGTAACATTGTTGTTGATGGGTGCAACATTTCTGTGGTTCTTGAAAGTGGAGCAGAAAACCTAGTGGTCTCTGGAGAGAAGACCATGCTGTGGCATCAAAGGCTTGGACATATTGGAGAGAAGGGCCTTTGAATACTTCATGGTAAAGGTATGGTAGAAGGTATGAGTAATAGCTCTCTGGATTTTGATTTCTGTGAAAATTGTGTATATGGGAAGAAGAATCGGGTGAGTTTCCCTCTGGTGGTAAGAGGGTGAAACAAATATTAGAGCTTGTGCACAGTGATGTGTTTGGACCTGTGAAGGTTCCATCACTGGGTAAGTCTGTGTACTATGTATCACTTATAGATGACTTCTCAAGGAATACATGGATATATTTCCTTAAGAAGAAATCTGAAGTCTTTGACAGGTTTAAAGAATTTAAGGCTCTGGTGGAAAACCAGACAAAGAAGAAGATAAAGGTGTTGAGGACAGATAACGGTGGAGAGTTTTGCAGTAAGGAATTTGAAGAATCATGTAAGAAGTGTGGTATAGCACGGTAGAAGACTACTCCATATACACCTCAGCAAAATGGAGTTGCAGAAAGAATGAACAAGACGTTGATGGAAAGGGCAAGAAGCACGCTCAGTGGTTTCGGGTTAAGACAAGAATTCTGGGTAGAGGCAGTGGAGACAACATGTTACCTAGTAAATAGATCACATTCCTCAGCGTTGGAGGATAAGACTCCACAAGAGGTATGGGCTGGTAAGAAACCCTCTCTTTCACATCTGAGGGTATTTGGATGTGATGCATATGTACATGTTCCAAAGGAGAAATGAACCAAGTTGGATAGTAAATCTGAAAAGTGCATATTTATTGGGTATAAGGATGGTTTAAAGGGTTATAAGCTTTGGAACCCAGTAACAAGGAAGGTTGTGTACAACTGAGATGTGGTGTTCAGAGAGGTGAAAGATGTTATTAAAAATGAAGTCCAACCAAAGGAACCTGAGAAGATAGAGTTTGAGCTAAAGGAGTAAGAATCAGACTCTACAACAGAGGAGGAATCAGAAGATGAAGAGCCACAAACTCTGGGTGTGAAAAGATCAGTTCGAGAAAGAAGGCAACCAAAAAAGTATAGTCATCTGCTTTCTGTTCAAATTTTGCTTTATCTATTACTGATGATGATCCTAGAACTGTGAAGGAAGCAGTAGATTCAGAGGATGGAAAACTCTGGAAAGAGGCCATGGTTGATGAAATGGCATCTTTGCACAAAAATGAGGCTTGGGATCTGGTGGAGTTGTCGGCTGGAAGGAAACCCATTGGCAACAAATAGGTGTTCAAGAAGAAGACAAATGTAGAAGGAAAGGTGGAGAAATACAAAGCTCGGTTGGTAGAAAAAGGTTATTCCCAGGTGCCGGGAATTGATTTTGGTGATATTTTTTCTCCTGTTGCCAAGGTAGCTTCTATTAGATTACTTTTATCTGTTGATGTTGCTTTTGATTTTGAGGTAGAACAGATGGATGTGAAGACAACATTTCTTCACGGGGATTTGGAAGAGGAGATCTACATGAAGCAACCTGAAGGCTTTGCGGTGAAGGGTAAGAAAGAACTGGTATGCAAGTTAAAGAAGTCTTTGTATGGGTTAAAACAGTCACCAAGGATGTGGTATCAGAAATTTGATACATTTATACGGGGACTTGGCTTCACTAGAAGCAAAGCAGATCACTATGTGTATTTTAAATTAATTGGTGACCATGTTATTTATCTGGTCTTGTATGTGGATCATATGTTGCTAGTTGGAAATGACAAAGAAATTATATAGGATTTGAAGACCCAATTGTCCTCCAAATTCGACATGAAAGATCTTGGTGCTGCAAACTATATTTTGGGCATGGAAATTAAAAGAGATCGGGCAAAGAGGAAGCTCTGGTTAAATCAGAGGAAGTATGTCGAGACAATATTGCAGAGGTTTAATATGTAGGATAGTAAACGGGTGAAGGTTCCTATTCCTATAGGTGTAAAGTTATCTGTTGAACAGTGTCCCAAGACACAAGAAGAGGAAGAGGATATGTCCCATGTTCCATATGCAAGTGCAGTCAGTAGCCTGATGAATGCGATGGTCTGTACTAGACCAGACATTACACATGTAGTGGGAGTATTGAGCATGTTTATGTCAAAACCAGGGAAGGAGCATTGGACAGCAGTGAAGCGGGTTTTCAGGTATTTTCATGGCACTAGTGATTACGGTTTGTGCTACAAAGGAAGACCAATATTGGACAGAGTGTTGGATATTCGTGTCTTTGTTGATGCAGACTGGGCTGGAGATCTGGATTAGAGAAGATATACAAGTGGGTATGTCTTTAACCTATTTGGAGGTGCAATCAGTTGGATGAGTAAGAAACAATATGTAGTGGCACTATCAACTACAGAGGCAGAATACATGGCAGCCACTCATGCAAGCAAGGAATAAGTTTGGTTGCAGAGATTGTGTTCAAGTATGGGGTTAGTACAGGGAGCTATAAAGATAGAATGTGACAGCCAAAGTGCAATTTTCTTGGCAAAGAACCTTGCATATCATTCAAAGACAAAGCACATTGATGTTCAGTATCACTTTGTGAGGGATATGATAGAACACAAAAAGGTGTTGCTGGTAAAGGTGGACACTTTGAAGAATACTGTGGATGCATTGACAAAATCTGTGAGCTCTGAGAAGTTCTCTTGGTGTAGAGAAACAATGGGCGTTGCAGGGTTGGATAAATGACTAAGCTCTCTTGTGGCCCCCTGTAGAAAGAAAACAACAAGTGGGAGAATGTTGGGTTGTGTTATATTCTTTCCACGAATAGCCCACGTAGTTAACCGGGGGGTTAGAAGGGGGGCGGAGCCCCCTCTTCGTTGTGTCGATTGTGTAGTGGGGGGGTCACAAGGGGTTTGAGGGGTGTAGGTAACCCCACTCTATAAAATTTTGGTTTTGGACCCTATATTAGGTTGGGCGGACCTACATATGGTTTTGTGCATGTTTTTCGCACATGGTTTTGGACGCAATGGTTTTCGGTCCATGGTTTTGGGCGCGATGGTTTTCGGTCCATGGTTTTGGACGCGATGGTTTTCAATCCATAGTATTGGATGATTCGGCATGTATAAATATGTATTGTACCATTGAAAGGAACATAATGAAAAATCAAGCTGGTAGTCCTGGTTGTGGGATCCAGGGGAAAATCTTTGTGTATATGTGTTTTATTTTTTATGCTCTTGCATTGTTTATTTTCTATGTTTTAGAATTCGTATGCAGGTAACTTCTGTACGGGGTTAAAACCTACACAACATTCCATCCATAGACAGATGTAGTCAACAAGACTTTGGTGCAACTTCTGAGGGGATACATTCAGAAGCATCCAAAAAATTGGGATGAAAATCTAATATATCTAAAACACTCTTACAACATAAGGGTCCACACTTCTACTAGTAAGTCCCCATTTGAAACTTGTTTTTGATATTTATCACCTTCACCTTTGGATATTTCATATGGGCAGCAAGGAGTGAATGAGGATCTTATAGGGGACACCTTGAGGGCTGAAATTTTTATAGAGAAAATCAGGCAGATCCATATACAGGTACAAGAGACACTATAAAAGTCACAAGAAAAATATAAGGTCAAGCATGATCAACATTGAATAGAGAAGGAATTCAAGGTGGGAGACAGAGTATGGTTACAATTAAATAGGGAGAGGCTATAGGGTCCTAGTAATAAAGTCAAGGTTCTATGGTATGGTCCCTTCAAGATACTAGAAAAGGTGGGTGATAATTCCTATCAGCTTAATTTACCACCTTATATGCATATTTACTCAGTTGTGAATGTAGAGAATCTAAAAATCTACAAGCCTTCCATGCTAGATCAGGATGAGGAACAGTTCCTACATTTTATGGAGGATTTGGCACCAGGTGCTCAGGAAGAGTTGACATAAGATATAGTTTTGTAGAAGAATTATATAACTACCAGACTAGGTCAACATGACCTTTGGTAGATTGGGTTGAAAGGATAACTTCCAGGCAAGGCTAAATGGTACACTCAAGAGAAGGTGGAGGAAAATTTTCTTCACCTCATTCAATAGAAGCTTTTGGGGACCAAAAGCCTCCAAAAATGGGGGGGTGTTATCCAGATTGGATCATTATATTGTTTTTCATCCATCTCAATGCTTTCAGAGTGGAAAAAATAGAGGAATCAACTCTCAGGACCATTTTTACCAACGGGACCTAGTTTGGCAAATTGGGGTCTGAAACCTTTCGGGAGCATTTTGAGGCATCAAATGACATTTTTTGGGGGGTGAAACTTCACCACTTTAGTGTAGCACCTTTTTACCTATTCTACACACAAATACCTTTCCAGCAACATAAGAATCATGTCAATCGAAATCCATATGCGAAAGTTATGCCACTCAAAAGTTGACCTTCATGCTTTCACCACCATAATTTGAGAGGATGCCACATTACCCCCATAATTCATGGAAAAGTGGTTATCCACATGATTATCATGAAGAAGAACCTAGAAGAGTCTATATTGTAACCATGTTTAAGTGTTGAGGTAGTCAAACCTAACCGCTAGTAGGTTATCGTGATGTGTTATAATTGGGCCACTAGGAGGAAAAGGGGTTTCATTCTTTCAAGTGCATTTTTTCCATAGATGAGAAAAAATTAGCCAAGAGGGATAGGAGATAGAGCACACAGATAGGATTTTTCACTATAGTAGCCCATGGGCCATAGGCCATACTTCTTTGTACTCATAGCCATTTTATATTCAGAGAAATAAAGCAGAGTGACCTCACCTTCCAACTGGGTTTTTTTCTCTTGAAAGGGTTTCCCAGGTCATATCTTGTGTCAAATGTGTTTGTGAGATTTTATTTCATTGTTTTCTATTTTATGCATAATTTTAATTTGCATGCATACGTTATTAATAGTAATAAACATATCCATAATTCTAAATGGAAATAAAATTGCAACAGTGTAGATTTCAGATTTTTAAATATAATTTTATCAGGTTTGTTGAGATGAATTATCGAGTGGAATATCCATTGTTGTTTACGGATCATTAGTTTATCTAGGATATGTGATAGGTGGGGTATACCTTAAGATAGATCTTGCCAAGATATAGTCCATCATGAATTGGTCGATGCCTACTAATGTTTATGAGGTTAGGAGTTTTGTTGGGCCAACACAATACTTGAGGAATTCCATAGCCTCATTTTCAGTAGTAGCATCATCACGCCATGCCATAACAACAAGTGGCAATAATTTGTAGTGGGGAAAGGGTCAACCAAGGGCCTTTGAGGAGTTAAAGAATAAAATCATCCAAGCACCAATTTTGGCATTACCGAACGTGCAATAGCCCTTCAAAGTGGAGACAAATGCAAGTGGGTATGCTATGGGAGCGATCATGATGCAGTGAGGAAAGAATATATGTTACCATTCTAAAGTATTTCACGAGGTGGTTCTCAACTACCCTACCTATGATAAGAAGTTTTATGCCCTAATGCAAGTTGTGAAGAAGTGGAAACACTATTTGATGGGAAAGGAGATAGTAATCCACATAAATCACTAGCCACTATAGTACCTGCAGGCCTGAAGTGAGTTGCAACAAGCCAAGCATTACAAGTGGATGGGGTTTATATAGGAGTTTCATCTAATAGTCAAGTACAAGAAGGAAACACAAACAAGTTGGATGACATGCTTTCAAGGCTGCCCACATCAAAGATCACAACTTTGGAAAATATTATGCACATGAAGCCATTCACCAATGATGCATATAAAGAGGCATGCACAAAGGATGAGGACTTCAAAGAGGTGTTTCATTCATTGCATATCTAGATTCATTTGCACAATAGTGACAATGCTATTGATTACCATCTCCAGAATGGGTTACTCTACAAGTTAGCTAAGTTTTGTATTCTTAAAGGTGATTAACTACAAGGTTGCAAGGCATTTTGTTGTACAAAAGATAATGGCCAACTTGTAGAGGTATGTGTATTGGCCTAGGATGCAAAAAGGGGTAGCTAGAATTATAAGAGGATGCATGCTTTGTTGTATTGGCCAATCTAGTAACAAAAAAATGGGGTATATACCATCCCTTGCCTATACCCACTCGTCCTTGAGAAAGAATTTCCATGGACTTTGTGGGAGGTTTACCAACAAACATGAAGGGACATGAATACTTGTTTGTGGTAGTTGACAGGTTAATTAAGATGTATGTTCTAATGTCATGTAAAAATACCATCATTGGGAAATAAGAAGTGAACTTGTTCTTTGGACAAGTATAGGTTCACTTTTGGATACCAAGGAGTATCATTTCAGATAGGGACGCAATATTCCTCAATGCATTTTGGACTACATTGTGGGAGAAGATGGACACCAAGTTGAATAGGTATACAACATTCCACCCATAGACAAATGGGAAAACAGAAGTAGTTAATAGGAATTTTGTGTAGTTTTTGAGGGGTTACAAACAAAAGCATCTGAATACTTGGGATGAAAATATGGTGTATATACAACACTCTTATAGCAAAATAGTACATGCTTCTATTGGTAAATCCCCATTTGAAACTGGGGTGGTAGGAGGTGGAGGGATTCTCATTAATATTGAAGGAACCATAGAAGATAGATACACCTGGGGGTTGGGAAAGAAGACAAAAAATCAAGCTGAGGCTTATGGCTTGTTTCTCAGTCTCACCTTGGCTCAGAAAAAGGGAATCATGGATATGAATATTCTAGGGGACTCCCTTCTTATCATAAAGCATATGAACCACAACTTGGTAGCTCAGAAAAATGAATCAAATCCCATGAGAGTCCAAGGAATGCTTCCTCACTTTGGAAAATTAAAGTTTTTCACATCCTAAGAGGACAAAATAAGGAAGCTAACATGCAAGCCAACTTGGCATGAAAGATGAAAGAAAAAAGCAACAAAGTAAATGGTGTAGCAGGACATTTTCCTATCCCCTAATTGCTTATATGAAAATCCAAAACTTGAATTTTATTTTTGATCCCTGCTTTAAAAATCGAAATAATCAGTTGGAAAATAGGGAGTTCAAGTGGTTTATTATTCCTATCATATCTTGCATGGCTCCCTCTTGGATCCCCCTTGGCACCTCCCTCTTCATTCGCTCTTGTCTCTTCACCCTCCCCCACTTCTTCCACCTCCTTCAACACATCACCCAACTTTCCTGGATGCCTAGGCCACCTTGGTTGCTCATTCCTCTTCACCCCCCCACCTATCCTCCCCTCCCCTATCACATTTTCCCTCTCATTGTAGAAAATATGTGATAGGTTAACCCGATAATGCAATATAAATCAAATAAGAATATTATAACCTACTTCTACTATCAATTTGCAGAAGCTTAAAGATCGAGTTGAACAATATAACTAGAAGAAGAAGAATCAATGGCACAATACACATGAAAATACTTTGGGGAAAGCCTCAGCTAAAAACCCCACACTATTGTATTATCATACATGGTGGAAATACATAGGAATTATACAAAGCCTTAGCTCTCACAGCTAACCAACTCTCAGTACAATCCTCACAGATGCTCACAGGCAATCTTGGCTTCTCTCCAGCCTTCCTCTCTACCCTCCAAGCTCCTATTTCCTTGTGTTGTTCCTTGTGGATGATTAGCCTTCAAAACTACGCAATCCTTAAGGATGAATCCTTGACTACATGCATGAGTTTTCTCCATGAGAAAACACATGCAACTGATAGTACACTGTCCTTGAACATTAATCTCAACTGGGTCTTTCTTAGAATAGACATGCATGAGTTTCTGATGAGGGAATCTTCAGTTAAATGGAGTAGCACTAGTTGAGTGCATTAATGCATCAACTGATTGTTAACTCACTATTAGTTCCTCAAACAGTTTGGAATTAATTTAACTAGACTTAACTCAGTAAACTGAGTTAACTAATTACAACTCAAATATAACTCAATCTTATCTCCTTAATTTAAGGGATAACTCTTACATGACTTCAGAAAGACTGCTAACTTGAATTTCTCCAACTAATTAATTTAAAATAAATTAATTAATTATTTCCAAGTAGCTGTTAAGACTAAATTCGATTTTAATTCGCAATTTAATTCAAGGACAAATTAAATTGGAATATTCTTGTTTCCATATTTCAACACTCATCGCATGCCCCACCTTTCTTCCCTGTGGAGACTCTCCTCAGCATGACGTGCATTATCCATTCCCGCGTACCTATTGTCCTCATTAGGTGGTAACAGTTGGAGCTGGATTATGCTCAAGTGTGGGAGATATGGTACTCACTTCTCGGATCAGGCTTTGTAGTAGTTGCATTCAAGTTAAAACATGTGAATTCCCTTAGAACGAGATTGGCATTTAATCCATCCGAGCTGGTAAAGACAATTCGCGCGGGGGAAAATGAATTTAAACAAGATGGAAGTCATTTCAACACTCATGAACATTATGGAGGAGCATTGGGATGCAACAAGTAAGCACACAGTCCCTCACTTCTATATAGGGAGGAATAACAGTTCGATCTTCTACCAAAATAGTGGGTTTGTCTCTATCCTGGCGGTAATTAGCTTAGGGAGCCTATGGCAAGGTCTGGAAGTTCTAGGGATCCAAGGGTTTGTCACAGTTGTGGGATTTGAGGGAAGTCACTATTGGGTCTGTAAGCTAGTTTTTGCAGATGGGGGCTTCAGAACGTTTGATAAGAGTGAGGAAATTGAGAGGCTCTGTGTTTATCCTTTCGGTGTGGTCTTTGCTGGGAAATTGAGAGGCTATGTGTTTATCCCTTATGTGTTTATCCTTTCTATGTTTATCCTTTTTGTGTGGTATTCGTTGGGCTCTGTGTTCATCCTATATGTGGTCTTCGCTGGGAAATTGAGAGACTCTTATCCTTTTTTCTCGGGTAATCCTATGCGAGTAATCCTTGTTGTTTACATGGAGGCAATGAGTCAATCCCATGAGGTGATCTCAATTTCGGGTTCTTGGGTTCATTGATGCCCTCATTCTAGCAGAATGATGGGGCACTCAGTGAGGATCGAGGTAGGAGCACTCCATAACCTGAATTCCCATCTCTAAATTGTGGTAGTTGTGTCAAGGAACATGTTGAACTCAAGGAGGGGTTGGCGGTTATGAAAAGACATCTTCATCGACAGCAGAAGGAGGCATATGAAATGTAGGAGAGTTAGATAGAAAAGAACCTAAAGATTCTTCAATTAGAGGATGAAATGGTTGCTCTGAGAATGCAAATTGAAGAAATCCAACTCAAACTAGAAGAAAAGAATGATCAATTTGATGATGACACTACTGGAATTGATCTCAATTATCCAACTGCAATGGAGGATTAGTTAGTCCCCTGTGTTTTTGTTTTTTTATGAAGAAACATAAATTTATTTTGTTGTTGAAATAGTTTTGTAGGGTATATAGTGGTAATCAGGTGGATATGTGGAATTTTGTAATTTTGGAAAAGAATTGTCTCTGTATGAACAATCTGGAAATATTGCTGCCCATGGATGGAATTGTAAATAATCTATAATTCTCCCAGTTTTTGGCCCCATATGGGCACAGATTAATATAATCTATCTACTCTTGACTATTAAAAAAAAAATCCCCATTTGAAACCTATTTTGGATATTTTCCACCTTCACCTTTGGATATTGCATATGGGAAGCAAGGAGGAGTGAGGGAGGATCTTATAGGAGATTCCTTAAGGGTAGAAAAAATTATTAAGAAGATTCCTTAATGTTGAGGTTCAAAAATAAGCTCTTTTTTCTATCTTGTTATCCTTAGTTTTTCCCATTGCTCTTAGAATCCTATCATAACTATCATTTCACAAACCTATGTTATCTTTTGTGTATAAATACCATGATGGAGCTCCAATGGTTACAACTGAAAATTTTAAGGTAATAATGTCCATCTTTCTATAATTTTGTATGTTTCTTTATAAAAATGGTTTAAAATGTTATGAATGCAAAAACTGACATATTCTACAGTTATTCTTCCTTTTTGTAGCTAAATCATAGGTTATCATATCTCTAAGCATGAAAGAGCAAGCCCCAAAACTGAGGGATGTGGAAAAAATAAAGGAGATGATTTTCCACCTAAAGATGTAGCCAAAAGACATCCACGTTACCAAAGCTCAGCCAAATATCCTGGTCAACAGTTTCAAGCAGTGAATAGAGTAGCATGGCAAAGTTTGAGTTTGTTGGTAGTTAGGAGCACTGCACAATGGATAAGGATCCTATAAAGTTGAGATATGAAATCTTTAGGGGAGATTCATGCTTCTATCATGAATCTCTCAGATCATTAATCTTTAATCCTACACAATCTATAAAAAAATTATTTGATCCCGAATTTAAATAGTAAAACTCTTAAGACAATTTTATCTTTTATGTAATAAATACCTGTGCTCTTGTTTATGAAAACATGTTAGATGTATTGAAACAATTCTAGTTAATATAATTTTTCTTGTTCCTATGATTATGATGCCGCAATTTGTGATCATATTTAAAATTATGGTTACACTTTTTTTACTTGGTCTGAGTTTTCACTAAGTGATGTGCAATCCAACCAGGAAGGTCCCCCTGTGATGAGGATGCATGTTTCCATCACTTTGCACGGTTTAATTTCTTTGTATTCCATTTAACTTTCAGAATAGAGTATATTTTATTACAGCTTGATATGTCATTACGTGATTACATTAGTTTGTGTTTATTTTACAATCATTATATCTTTGTTTTCAATTAGTGTATTTTCTTATAAATCATCTATGAAGTGATTGTTTAATTGAAACACAAAGACAAAACCCGGTGTAACCTGCTTATGTAGAACCCAGTGTACCCTATGGTACTTGTCTCAATTTCATAACAAGATAGATTAGTTTAGTTGAATCACAAGGACAAAACCTTGTGTGACTTGCCTTTGAATAACCTTGTGCATTATGTGGCACTTGTCTCAACATTCTTTTTTGTCAATTTTGCATAGATTAAAAGGTTAGAAACTAAGTCCTAGCATATGTTGTGCCTTACACTTCACAAGCTTACCAACTTGGATTAATGAATTAAATGTAACAGAATTCTAGTACAATTGAATTGACTGACAACATCATTTCATAGAGGGACACAAGATTTCTCAATACATTTTAGACTGCATGTGGTTGAAGATGGACATGAAGTTGAATAGGTCTACAACATTTCACCCATAGATAGAGGGGAAAATAGAAGTAGTCAATAGGAATTTTGTGCAATTTTTGAGTTGTTATAATCAGAAGAATTTGAAGACTTGGGGTGAAAAATTTGTATACATACAACATTCTTATAACAAATCAATCTACACTTCTACTAGTAAGTCCCCATTTGAAACATGTTTTGGATATTTTCCACCTTCACCTTTGGATATTGCATATGGGAAACAAGGAGGAGTGAGGGAGGATCTTACAGGGGATGCCTTAAGGGCAAAAAAAATTGTTAAGAACATAAGTAAAATCCATCTATAGGTACAAGAGACATTGAAAAAGTCATAGGAGAAATACAAGCCCAAGCATGATCAACCCAAAATAAAAAAGTCATTCAAGGTGGGAGACAGAGTATGGTTACAGATGAACAAGGAGTGACTACAGGGTCTTGGTAAAAAAATCAAGGCTTTGTGATATGGTCCCTTTGAGATACTAAATAAGGTGGGAGATTACACCTATAGACTCAATATAACCCCATACATGCACATTTACTATGTGGTGAATGTATAGAATCTAAAAATCTATGAGCCTTCCATGCTAGATCAGGAAAAGGAACAATTTATACCTTCTATGGAGGATTTAGCACCAGATGCTCAGGCAAAGTTGATAGAGGATACAATTTTACAGAAGAGGTTCAGAAATATAAGACAAGGGTAGCATGACTTTTGGAAAATTGGATTGAAAATACAACTTCCAAATGGTACACCCAAGAGAAGATGGAGGAAAATTTTCCTCACCTCATTCAGTAGAAGTTTTTGGGGACCAAAAGCCTCCCAAAATGGGGATGTGTGATCTTGATTGGATCATTGTATTATTTATCATTCTTCTTTATGCCTTTAGAGTGGAAAAAGTGGATGAATCAACTCACAGGACCATTTTCATCGATGGGTACTAATTTGTAAAATTGGGGTTTAAAACCTTCTGGAAGTAGTTTAAGGCATCAAATGGAATTTTTTGGGGTAAAACATTGTTTCTAAATCATTGCATCCCCTGGTACTATTCTACACATGGATACATTTCCAATGGCGTAAGAATTTCCTCAATTGGAGTCTGTATGCAAAAGTTATGCCACTCATAAGTTGACCTTCCTACTTTGACCACCATGATTTGAGAGGATGCCATGTCAGCCCCCATTATTCATAGAAAATAGGCTAGCCATGTGATTACGATGAACAAGGCTATATAATAGCCAATATTGTAACTCTAGTTAAGAGCCTAAGTCAAACCTAGCCACTAATAGGCTATCTAATTGTGTTATAACCAAGCCACTATGAGGAAATTTAGGGATTCCATTCTATTTGGTGAATTTTGTTCCACATATGAGTAAAGTAGTTGATAGTGGATAGGGAGAGATAAAACAAATAGGTTTTGTGCATTGTAGCAACCCACATACCACATGTCTCACTTCTTTGTACTTGCATCCATTTCCACTCAGAGAAAGAGAGACCAAAGAAACCTCACCTTCCAGATGGGTTTTCTCCTTAAGGGGTTTCCCAAGTCATATATTATGTTATTATGGTTGTGAGTGATTGTATTTTCATCTACTCTCTATTTTATAAATTTTCTATATTACATTCATTAAGCAAATAAAAAAATCTAAGGAAAATTACCCTCATAGTATAGATTTCGAATTTTCAGCTTCCATTTATTGGATTTGTTGTGACAAATTGTCCAATGGAATATCCATGGAATTTTATAGATCACGTGTGAATTATGTGGTGTTCTTCCAAGTGGTATTATATGTCAAGACAAACTCAATATACCTCCTTTCCCAATCCCTTTTGTTCATGTTAACTGTCTTTTAGTGAGGATATTTTTTATCCCTTCGTTGGTCACTTCTACATGTCCATTTTCTTGAGGATTATAAGAAGTAGAGTTCTTCTAGCGTATGTTTTTATATTACATGATCTATGTAATGATCGTGGAGGTGAATTGAGTCCTTTAGTTTGTGATTATCTCTCTTGAGTATCCAAACCTTCAGAAGATGTTTTCTTGTAAGAATTAAGCTACCATTTGTTTTGTTGCACCTTCATTGCCTTCACTTCAACCCATGTTGTCAAGAATCAATGCACACCAAGATGTTTATTTTTTAATTAAATGGGAACCATGGAATCAAGGCCCCATTTATTGAAAGTTTCTATCAATATTTGTGGTTGTAAAGGCATCTCATTTCTCCTAGTGGGCTTCCCAAACATTGAGAAAGTATTGCTAAGCATCCCTACGGAGGATCGACCTATAGTAATAATGTTGAAAAATATTGTAAGCTATCATCTTGGCTACATAATGGCCCCCATAGGATTCATCATGGTAGGCTCATTAACCTCATATTATCTTATACACCTTCCCAAAATCTAATCTAGGTCAAGTTTGAACCCATGTCCCTTGGTCAGTGTATAGGCAACACTTTTTCTAATGATTTTGTGTCTTTACTAAAATTGCAGCAAAAGAAATAAATAAATAAATAATCAAAATCTTCTGGAAACTCATCATATGTAGTGTTAGTTAGCCTTAATAGGAAAATTTTAACAACTTTTTGTTTTCCACATTTGTCAAGTATCATGAGATCAAATTGGCTAAATAATAAAATCCATCTAATAATCCAACCATTTATATTAGGTTTATTCATCAAGTATCTAATGGTAGTGATGATTCCCATCAATAGGTACGTTTTGAAGATCAATATGCCATCCTCCAGCATTAAAACTATCCTTCTCTTACATTAATTCACATTTTTTGTTATATTATGCTTAATAAGAGGAGCAAAAGGTGTTTGTCATAGTATGTGGCCTGATGTGGTTTAATTGCAAGAAAATGAAGCATTTTTTAGGTTATTATTATGCAGGGGATTGATAGAGACAACTACGAGATAATATAGGGGGTTTTTCCACCTCCTTAACTCCCTAAACTCGGCTTAGGATCACAATATCATATCTCACCAATTCGAGTTCATTGGCAACCGAGTGACTCCTAGTCCAAGTGAAGATAAAGAGGGACAAGATCCACCATTTTTTAGATCAAGGAGGGAACCACTCCTACTTTCAAGGGAGTTGCTTCAATTGCCATTTTATATAAATAAACTAGAAGATGATCTCATTAGAATTCAAATTTTTTGTTCAACTAGGTGTAGCTATTGAGCTTCAATCTTGACATTGTTATTCTAAGTTTTTATGTGAAGTATTAGACCTGCACTTTTTGATAATGAGAAGTTAGATTTTAAGTTGCATCTGAGTTAGTTTCATAGGGCTGAGACCCTTGGGTTTGGGCCCAACCCAGAGGCTTTGGTCCCTCTTCTTGTACTTATGTTTCTTCTTGATTCCAAGTAGTTCATAGTTTCTTGCATTTCAGTAGAAATTAATTTATAAAATCTTGTGGTTGCAACCTCTACATCACCTCTCTTGTGGGAGAATGAGCAGAAGGATTCACAACCAATGCCCAAAAATATTGTGTTTATGATTTCTTGGAAATAGATTAGTGTTAGTTGTGATGTTTTACATTTTCTTTATGTAGCTTAGAAGTCAGTTTAGTGATTATATCAATGGTATTGCATGAATTAGATGTTATTTAAATTCAACTCATCTTTTCCATCTTAAGTTATTTCATTTTGTTAATGATAAATGTATGCATGCATGTGATTGATTGCATGGAAGGTAACCTTCACCACTTCTATCTTAAGCTCCTTCATCTTCTCCTTCCACTTCCAAACTATGGTGAAGTAAAATTATAAGTGTGGACATGAAGGAATTCCTCTAGCTCGATAATGGGTCTAGCCACAATAGATACATTCTATGGAAGATTCCCTTAGGTTAAAATCAATCAAGAGGGCCTACCTCTTGGTCACTTATCCTACTTGATGATGTCCTCGTTTGCTCGCTCCATCAATCTCTCGCTTCCTTTTTCAAGCTCCTGAAACAAATAAACAACAACATCACACAAACATAATAATAGACAAACTGCAATTCAACTTACTTAACAAGTCAAGAAAAATTAAGACACGAATATGTAATATTACAAAACATGTAGGAAATCAATCGATAGTTGCATATATTAATATCAAAGAGAGATTACAACCATTCGTCTTGATGTTGCAGTCCTCCTCTGACAAGACTAGGTTCCCACACAGTTCAGCTAGCATTCCATGATGGCCTCAATCAATAATCGTTTTAAGGCTCTTCCCTTTAGGCTTCACTCCAAACCAAATCACACTTCTCCCTCACACAACTAGATAGCTACAACTAGTAATAGCTTGTTGTCTACTCCAAACCAAAATAGCATGAACCCTCAGCCAAAAACTCACTCTCTCTGCAACTAGCTTGTGCTTGGGAAGACAGGAGGTTTATATAGGAAACATGGATGAGAGATGGATCCTCTTCTCATGGGAGAAGGACTTATCCCTTGAGGTAGTTCCATCATTATAGGGGAAAGAAGCCCAAACTGTCATCCTCGACCCCATCCAGCCAAACCATTTACCAGACTTCCATTACGAAGCTTCTAGAGCTGGAAGCTTCAACTCTAATTTAAAAAACTTTCCATAACAAGACCAGCACGATTGGAACACAGCTCAGTCGCTCCAGTCAGCACGAGGTTTAGTTCTAATCTCTACACGTCGGCACGGGGGAGACAAAGGTCATTAGCGTCGATCTTGTAAACTGGGCAAAACATAGTTTCAGGGGAAATGGTGAAAAAGGGAATTTATATGCTCCTGAAGAGGGACACAATGGGATTTTCTTCATGAGAGAAAAGCATGCGGGGTTCACTGTAGAGGTCCTCCAGGATCAAGGAACGGGGAGTACAGGGATAGTGACAAAATGTTGTGTAACACAAACTCTGTCCCAAAACCATATTTTATAAGCCATTCTACCTAGTACAACGAGAGCACTCATCCTAGTGCAAGATAAGCCTTCGAGAGGTCCTGAGCTTGTATAGGGACTCAAACCAACCTCCCTCCATTTTCTTAAACTTCCATCCACCTCTCCAATTACCCTCAAGACAAAATTTTCACCTTCAAAAAGCACTCGGATGCCCTCCTGTAGCATTACAGGCCTCCTATAGCAAACCTATAGCAGCATTTTCCTTCATCAATTTTGATCCCCACTGTAACTTTAACTTAGCATAGACGCATAATGACCCCCAGATATGATTTTATGATTAGGGAAAGCTCCTTGGCCACTACAATCCTTCATTTTCTTCACTACAAAAACAAACTAGAGTTACTTTCTTTATCATGCAAGTAGGTTATTGATTTATAAGCAAGTGTGAACTAAGTAGATGGTAAATGCAATTATGATTGGTAGTTTGATGAATTATGCAAGATAAATTAGCTTCCTTTCTGCAAGTAGAGGTGGTAATTTGATGAATTCTGCAAGATAACATAGCTTTTTTTCTACAACTAGATTAGCCTTTTTCCTTTCATGAATTGATTAGTTAGCATTTACAAGTTGAGTCAATGGCATTTCCATTTTCATAGCTAGAAGAAATTTCCAATTGTACCTTTATCATCAAGCTTTCATTCTAATTCAGTAGGAGGAAGGGTCTACGAGCACTTTTTGATCTAATGTCATAACTAGGGGTGGCATTAGTGGAATCCTATATAATGCGCATATAGCATTGTCACCTCGAAGTTTGTATGGACCTTGGGTTTATAATTTGAGTTGAGGAGCCCTTGGGAGTTGCAACATTCTTGGTGTAATACCAAGGCTCACCACTTTTTGCCGTCATTTTTGGGGAGGTTTCTAAGTAGATGTCATTTATACTTAAGCATTGTTTTCTGTTTTGCATACAGTTTTTGAAAAAGTAAAAATAAATAAATAAATAAAAATTAAAAAAAAATAAAAAAAATCATGCCTCGTAGGAGTAGGGATAATTAGGGAAAATTCTTACCAAAAACCCCCACACCCTCAAACAGTCAACCTTCACTCTTCTTTGGTGACTGTGAGCTTCCCTCTCTAACTACAGGGGAGTTAGAATACCCTCTAATTGAGCAACCTGAATTTTTTTAAGAACACACTTCACCTACCCAAACTATGGCTGAAAACAAGGACAATGAGATTTTCTCTATCAAAGAGACCAATGGAGGGGCTAGAATGAAGAACATAAGCCCTACTTCCATTCCACACTTCCATGGCTTAACCTATGAGGATCTTGATAACTTCATGTTTGAATTTTGTTGTTGTCTGTAGGACCTATGACTATGCCTATGATGAGCAGAAGTTGAAGTTATTCCCCTCTACCCTTAAAGATGCAGCCTTGTGTTGGTTTATGGGTCTGCTTGGGGGTAGCATCACTACCTGGGCCCAAATGCAACAGACTACTATAGGTCTAAAGAAACCAAGGAATAAATCGTTAGGATGACTCTTGGACCTAATGAATCCCTAGAAGACTATAAGGAGAGATTTCAACTCAATTATAGGAGGGCCAATTGCACCCTTGATCCTAGATCACTCAAATTAGTTCTTCCCTGAGGGATCGAGGAAGATATGTTGGAAACCCTCAACATGTTGTTTGGAGGATATATCTATCATTTATCCTATGATGACATTAAAATTGTTTTCAAGAATCACTCTAGGGTTGTGAGGAAGAAGGGTAGGGCTAGTCAAGCCTTGGTCAGTTCCTCTCCCTCCACAACATCCATTAAGAATGAGATAGGTAACATGTTGGAGGATTTCAAGATTAAAATGTTGCATACCTTTGCACTACAAATGGATACCATGAAAATCAAAAGAAAGCAGGAGGAAGCGGAAAGGGCACTAACCATTTTCTACCTTAGATGCACCAAAAGACATCCTAGCAATGAGTTCCCATTAAATGTCATAAGAGGTCTGCCTAGTCTGTGAATAAAATCGTGCAACAGACAAAATCCCTTCTTTGTTGGGACTAAAAGATGTATATCAAGGAGTAGAAGGGGGGTCAGAGAAACTTCATTTCATCAATCAAAGAAGAGCTCAAGGAACTCGGCCATATCAACAAGGCATGCAAGGTGTACACTACTTTTATTCTAATCCAAATCAGAATGAACCCTTGCAACCTTGGTACTCTTCCACTCATCCATCCCGGTTCAAACATCCTTCTTGGCCTTATGCTCCTCCATATCCTGCTCAACTCGACAACCATTCTTTCCAGCCATATCCACCCAAATCTTCTCAATGGGGCAACCCATCACAAGGGTGGAGGCCCCAAGTTAACCAGCCTCCTACTTTACTAACTCCACCCCAACCTCAACCACATCTCACTTATCCTACTCCACCTAATCAACCTCAAATTCATGCTCAGCCAAATCCGAACCTAAACAATAAGTAAGAAGAGAAGGTCTACAGTGGAGAGACATCTGATCCTGCTTATGCTATGGAAATACAAGAGATCAACCTTCGGTCTGGGAGAGTGCTTCAAGATAACCACCCACCTTCTCCACTTGAAGAGCTTGAAGAAGAGAAGGAAGAGAGTTTTCCTCAAGTGAATCCAACTCCTTTTCCTGAGAGGTTGATCCACCCTAGCCAACACACCCCAGAAGAGGTTGAACTTCTGGGAGAATTGAAGAATTTGTGTGTTAAAATACCCCTTCTTCAGGCTATTAAATATGTTCCCATCTATAATAATCTCATCAAGGAGAAATGTTTCAAAAATCCTGGGAGAAGAAAAAAAGACACCCCCACCATAAATGTTGTTTGGCAATTATCTGATTTGATGCTTGGGAGGGTGATATTCCCAAAATATCTAGAAACTGGAAGCCCTATAGTAGATGTCCACATTGATGGCCTTATAGTCCCTAACACCCTAATTGATCTTGGGGTTGCAATCAATGTGATGACTAAGGAAACCATGCTAAAGCTAAACCTCCAAGGGGCTTTGAGAAAGACCACCATAGTGTTGCAACTTGCAGACAGATCCACAATAGCTCCTGAGGGAGTTGTTGAATATTTTATGGTCTCTATTAACTCTTGGGAGTATCCTACTGATTTCCTGGTTCTCTGGCCCAAACCAAGTTTAATGGTTATCCTCTCATCTTGGGAAGGCCATGGTTAGCCACTGTTGATGCTTACATTAGTTGTAGGGTTGGGAACATGACCATTAAGAATGGAAATTTGTCTAAACAATTGGTATTGTATCCTCTTGCTCAGCCTTCTATTGAGCATGACTTACCCTTGTGGTTAGAAGAGGAGAAATAATATGAACTATATCACACCACCCCCCACCCAATCTACACTCTGGACATTATTACAGGAGCAGGGCAACCTAATGAATATGATCTCATTAACCATATCCTTCATAATAAACCTCCCACTCCCATACCAATTGATGAGTTGATGAAATAATATGGGGGTAATCCTTGGGCTGACTTATGTGCTATTGACTCAAGTTTAGACCATGTTAAGATTGTAGAGTTTGGCCCATATAGAATCTTAAAGATCAACCCTTCTCTCTCGTCCAAACAAGAAGAACAGTTGTGCAAAGTGCTGAGGAAATACCTAGAAGCTTTTGCTTGGGACTATAAGGAAATTAAAGGTGTGCATCCCCCAGTTTGTACTCACCATATTTACATTAAGGATGGATGCAAGCCTTTGTGCCAACCCTAGAGGAGGATGAACCTAACTCTTAAGGACATTGTGAAAGAAGAACTACAAAATCTACTAGATGCAGGGTTCATATACCCCATTTCATATTGTGAGTGGGTGTGACCTCTTGTGTTAGTTCCTAAGAAGAATGGGAAGTGGAGAATATATGTGGATCACCGGGAACTCAACAAGGCTACAAATAAGGACCATTTTCCCTTACCCTTCATTGACCAAGTCCTAGATGGTCTTGGAGGGAATAAATTATTCTCCTTCCTAGATGGATTTAGTGGATACAATCAAATGCAGATCAGCCCCAAAGACCAAGATAAGACCACATTCACATGTCCTTTGGGTACCTTTTCTTATAGAGTTCTTCCATTTGGTTTGTGCAATTCCCCTACTACTTTCTAGAGGGAATTTTTGAGTATTTTTGCTTAAATGGTTCATGACTCTTTTGAAATATACATGGATGATTTCACTCCTTATGGATGTCAGTTCCATGAAGTTTTCTCCAATACGTGCAAGGTTTTGAATAAATGCATTGAAATGAATCTCCCTCTAAGCCCTGAGAAATGTGAGTTCTTGATGAATGAAGGGACTTTCCTTGGCCATTCCATATCCAAGGAAGGGATATAGGTAGACCCAAAAAATATTTCCATCATCAAAAGGGTCCCTACGCCTCAAAGCAAAGATATGTTAGGAGCTTCTTAGGACTAGCAGGGTATTATAAGAGATTCATCCAAGACTTTAGTAAAGTGGCTTCAGCTTTCTTTGGTTTACTGGCCAAATATTCAGATTTATGTTGGACCAACAGTTGTCAAGAGGCCCTTGAAGTTTTGAAAACAAAGTTGACCACAGCACCCATCCTAAGAGGTCCCAACTAGGCATTGCCTTTCCATATCCATATTGATGCATTAGATAAATTTGTGGGGGGGGAGACTTGGTATAAGTAGAGGATAAGTTGCCTTATGTTATTTACTTCATTAATAAGAATTTATCTAAAGTTGAGATGGATCACATTGTCACTGAAAAAGATCTCGTAGTTTTAGTACATTCTTTAAACAAATTTAGGCACTGTATTACTGGGTACCAAACTTTTGTTCATACTGATCATGCATCCATTAAATATTTGATGAACAAGCTTGATGTTAACGCTAGGATAATTAGATGGTTGTTATTGTTACAACAGTTTCATTTGACTATTATTGGCAAACCAAGGAAAGAAAATGTGGTTGCATATTTTTTGTCCAGGTTAACCTTGCCTATAGGTAATGAAGAGATGGTGGATGATCAACTTCCATATGAGCACCTCTTTGCCATCTCGGTGCTTTCTCCTTGGTTTGCTGACATAGAAAACTACTTGGTTTCTAGGAGGTTCCCTCCTAATCTATCATCCAGGGAGAAAAGCAAGATTGTAAGGAAAAACTCTCCTTTCACTTGGATTGGGGGCAATCTTTTTAGATTGGGACCAAATCAAATCTTGAGGAGATGTGTAAGAGAAGAGGAGGTCTTTGACATCCTCTCAGCATGTCATGATGGTCCTTGTGGAGGTCATTTTGCTACAAAAAGGACAGCCTTTAAAGTTTTACAGGTTGGTTACTATTGGCCCACTTTACATCAATATGCAAGGAGATATACCACTAGATGTGATCAGTGCCAAAGGATGGGAAAACCCACACCCAGGGATGAAATTCCCCTACAACCTCAAGTGGCCTTAGAGCCATTTGACAAGTGGGGCATGGATTTCATTAGGCCAATTGATCCACCATCAGGATAGAAAAAGTACATCATTGTGTGCACTGATTACTTGACAAAGTGGGCTGAGACAAAGGCAGTCAAAGCAACAACTAAGCAGAAAGTGGCAGAATTTTTAAGAGAAAACATCTTCTACAAGTTTGGGTATCCAAGGGAGGTAGTCATTGATCAAGGAGCACAATTCACATCCAATTTGATTGAATATCTCATGAGGCAGCACCATATCAAGCACAAGACATCCACTGCCTATAATCCTCAAGTAAATGGGCAAGTATAGGTCACAAACAAAGCATTGGAGAGCATCCTCGCCAAGGTTTTTATCAACAGTAGGAAAGATTGGGCAGAGAGACTAGTAGAGGCCACTTAGGCCTACAATATCACTTGGAAAACCACCACTAGATTCACTCCATATGATTTGGTTTATGGGAAGAAAGCTTTGCTTTCTATTGAGTTTGAATATAACACTTTGAGAATGGTAGCTCAGTTGGACTTAGATGTCACCACAACACAACAAGAAAGGCTGCTCCAACTGAATGGCTTAGATGAGTTTAGAATTCAAGATCTCTTACACACTGAAGTCATACAGTTGCAAAGGAAGGTCTGGCATGAAAATCATATCAAGGAAAAGACTTTTCAAGAATGGGATTGGGCCCTATTATATGATTCTAGGTTCATATTTTAAAGGGAAGCTAATGAATATATGCTTGGGTCCATACCTAGTGGAAGAATGTCATGAAAATGGATCTATCTAGATCAGAACCATTGATGAGGAAGGAATTCCCTTGCTTGCAAATGGTTATAGGTTGAATTTATATAGAATACCTTTATCCAAGGGGGAATTTATCAATTTAGTCAGTAAAGAATTGAATGTGATTAGGAGTTTAATAGATTCCAATCCACAACATTCCTAGAAATTTGAAAAAAAAAAAGGCCTGGATGAAAACCTCTATAAGGCATCTGAGGCCAAATCCAGGGTTGAAAACCTCTCTAAGGTAGCCCAAAAAAAAAAAAAACAAAACAAAACAAAAACGAAACAAAACAAAGCAAAACAAAACAAAACAAAAACAAAAACAAAAACAAAAACAAAAAACAAAACAAAACAAAAACAAAAACAAAAACAAAAAAACAAAAAACAAAACAAAACAAAAACAAAAACAAAAAACAAAACAAAAATAACAATAAATAAATAAATAAATAATAATAATAAAGATCCCTAGGTGAAAACCTCCCTCAAGGCACCTAGAGCAGGCATGCAAGTTGAAAACCTCCTCTAAGGCAGCATGTGTGTCTCAATAAAAAGAGAAAAAAATAAAAAAGAGAAAAGAGAAAAGAAAAGGACAACAAGGAAGAAGCTTATATCATATTTGCTAACATTTCTTTTGTTTTGCATAATTGTACACATTGGTAGATTTCATGGCTACATGCCAAGACCTACAAGTTATCATCCATTCCTCCATCCACACACCTAATATCCATCCTCTCCATTCATGTTACTATCTCTCTCCACCATCCCATCATCAAGAAATCCAAATTTCACCACCTCTCTGTAGATTTTTCTTTTGTAGATTCAACAGCTCATGTAATTTTCTAAAACACAAGGCAAGAATCTACTTTACTCTTTACATAGGAAACCAATAATGATCGATGAAAACAATAATCAGAAAGAGGAAGAATATCAATCACTCATAACACAATATTTTTCTGGGAAAGAAACTACTCAAAACCCCGACTATCTATATTGCATTAACCAGAAGATTTGAGAAGGAAATACAATGATTGTTCACACTAGAACAATATTGGCACAAGTATGATCTAACTCTCTACCTCACAAGCCCGCTCTAGCCAACACTTAGCCAATTTTGTTGCCTGCCAAGCCCCTACTTCCTTGTGCTCTTTGTCAAAGAATCTGGATGAATACAATATGCCCTGCTCAACCTGCACAAGTATTTCCTATCCTCTGCCTAACTGGCTTCCTTTGGCCAATACTTAGCCAAATTCCTAGCCTTCAAGCTCATAATTCCTTTCCCAATCCTTGAGAGAATTAGCTCGCATATAAAGGGAAATCCTCACTCCATAACTGCACAATTCAAACATGGGTCCTCAATTGATTGCATGCACTATCTGTAAAATTCAGAAAATTATACAACTCATAGTACACTACCCCTGAACTCTAATCTCAATTGGGTCTTCCTCTGAACAGACACACATGAGTTATTTATGAGTGAATCTTCAGTTAACTGGTGGAGCAATGAAGCTACTCTAGTGCTTGTCCCCACTACTAGACCTCCTACTAGTTCCTCCAACAGTTAGAACTAGTTTAACTAACTATAATTCAGTTATACCAAGTTATCTAATTACAACTCAAAAGAACTCAACCTGGACCCCTAAAATTTAGGGATCACTCTACATGACTCTAGATAGACTTCCAACTCGAATTTTTCCAACTAATTCAACTTAACTTAGTTAACTATTACAAGTTGCTATGAGAATAGAATTACAATTTAAGTCCTAATTTAATTCAAGGACAAATTAAATTAGAATTTCTAGATGTTATTTTTAACATTTCTTGTTGTTATTTTCAACACTCCCTCTCAACAAGAAATGAATTCAACTCTATCCTGATCCAGTACCTTTGGAATGTTTTGCGTGCAATGCTTCTTTCTATTGTTGTTGCTAATGCAACTTCTAGAACTAAAAAATCATCTAAAATGAATCATTATGATGCATCTATCACCAGAGTCTCTGACTGCTACCAACTCTTCCTCCGTTGACTAAAAACTTTGTGCTTTTGTTGACTCTGCACTGTGCCATCTGCATTGCTGCCAACTTTGGTCTGTGCTCACTAGTATCTGACTGCTACTAGTCTCTGCCTTTGTCACTCTGACATCTGACTACATCAACCGCCATTGATCCATCCTTCTACTATGTATTGTGGGCTCCCATAGCAAGGTAATGATACATGAGATAAAACATCTCAATGGAACCTACCCAAATTTTTTCACTCTTAGGACTATTGCTTCACATCGCCCCACCTCTCACCTAGAGGTATGGTTGCATGTGCTTCTTCTACCCACTTTTCTCGAAATTTCCCCCTACTGGAGGTATCTACTTGAATGGATGCCTCCACTCGATCTCCTCTCTGCTTCTCCAATTATGACTACTCCACAACTTGCTGAGGCTGCTTCTAAGGCTGCATCTGAGGCTACATGTTGAGAGGTAATTTATGCTCCCTCTCAACCACCAAGTCTCTAACCTTTACCTTTATTCTCAAGGCTTTGCATGCATCTTGTATCTCAAGTGCATACAGGTTCTTGACTCGCACACCAATATGTTTCATCTGTCTCGTCATCACAAAATTTTCTGAAAAAATGCTAATTTTAAATTAGCAATATCTCCCTCATCCGAACTCCGATTCGACCAATTTTTTTTTTGAATTTGGGTATTTTTTCGCAAGGAATCCATATCTGTTATTTGTTTTTGAAAATTTTCAACAAAAATTTTCAGATCTTCTCTGCAAAATCGCTACACATAAAATCCCTGCCCCTCAATCTGCCAATATCAATTATCACAACTCCTTTTGTGTCACTAAACATTGGCTCACTGATCTGCCCACTAGTAGCCTTCTAGCTCCATTAAGAAGTCTGCACACAAGGTCTTCTAGATTTGCCATGAACTAGAGCTCTATCAATCTGCAAGGACAACTTCGAATTCTTCTATTCTATATTGTCTTTAGCTCTGATGCCATGTAGATTTTTACTTTTGTAGATTCAAAAGCTCATGTAATTTTCTAAAACACAAGACAAGAATCTACTCTACTCTTTACAGCGGAAACCAATAATGATCAATGAAAACAATAACCAGAAAGAGGAAGAATATCAATCGCACATAACACAATATTTCTCTAGGGAAAGCAACTTCTCAAAACCCTGACTATCTATATTGAATTAACAAGAATATCTAAGAAGAAAATACAATACTTGTTCACACTAGAATAATCCTAGCACAAGTATGATCTAAATATCTACCTCACAAGTCTACTCTAGCCAACACTTAGCCAATTTTGTTGCCTTCTAAGCCCCTACTTCCTTGCACTCTTTGTCAAATAATCTAGATGAATACAATATGCTCTTCTCAACCTTGTGCTTAACATGCACAAGTATTTCCTATCCTCTGCTTGACTGACTTACTTTGGCCAATACTTAGTCAAATTCCTAGCTTTCAAGCTCCTAATTCTTACCCACTTCCTGAGATAATTAGCTTGTATTTAAATGGAAATCCTCACTCCATAACTGGACAATCCAAACATAGGCCCTCGACTAATTGCATGCACTATCTATAAAATTCATAAATTTATACAACTGGTAGTACATTATCCCTAAACTCCAATCTCAATTAGGTCTTCCTCTAAACTAACATGCATGAGTTATTTATGAGTGAATCTTCAATTAATTGGTGGAGCAGTGAAGTTGCACTGGTGCTTGTCCCCATTACTAGACCTCTTACTAGTTCCTCCAACAGTTAGAACTAGTTTAACTGACTATAACTCAGTTGGACTGAGTTATCTAATTACAACTCAAAATAACTCAACTTGGACCCCTAAAATTTAAGGATCGCTTTACGTGACTCTAGATAGACCTCCAACTCAAATTTCCTAACCCAACTAAGTCAAATTAGCTTAGTTAACTATTACATGTTGCTATGAGAATAGAAGTACTATTTAATTCCTAATTTAATTCAAGGACAAATTAAAGTAGATTTTCTATATTTTATTTTTAACATTTCTTGTTGATGTTTTCAACACTCTCTATGATGCTACAGGAAGGTCTTGTAATGCTACAAGAGGAGCTTGTGGAGCTACAAGAGGGAGATCCAAGGAGGAAAAGAATCCAAAAGACCATCCTGACTCTGAGAAATGATAAATAAGGTACTCCTGTGACTTTTCTATCATCCAGCCATCACCCATCCACTCATTTCACCAAAAATTTGCTCAAATTCTCCACTTTGTCCTACCTTAAGAAAAAAACACAGAAGCTACTATTTTCCATCTCTACAGTGTCTACACTACTCCTCCATGAATCTAACCCTATCCTCATAGCTTATCATCATCTCCCTCATGCAAACTGAAGACTTCAAGGGGAGAACAAAAGACTATTATAGGAAGAAAATCCTCATGTAGCATCATGTGCATCCACACAACAATCACTGATATTATTTTTTTCCAACATCAAAAGGGATTATGAATCTTTGTTTGCATCTATGAAGAGACACCTAATTCTCAAGAAGGATTTCCACCCGCAACAACAACTTGAATATCAGAAGAGGCACCTACAAACGCATAGCAAAATTAATAGTTAATGTAACATCAAGAATGAAGACATGCATAGGAAATAAATCAAAGAGGTCAACTCCCTTGATCATTGTTGTAGTGTTTTCTTCTCAAAGATGTACAAAAGGAACCCACTTAATATTGTGGATGACAAACAATCTCAACAATATAAATGGCTACTAAACATTGTAGATCTGCAGCAACTGATAGAAACAAAACCTGCCAAACTCTGGATTTATGCCACAGTCATAGTTAAACAGCAAAAAGAAAGAGTAATAACTCCAATCATCCAATCGAAACCAGATATGTAAAAAATGATTTTATTATAACACCTGTGACGGGAACAAATAGATGCTACCAGTCTCCCTCTATAGGATGGGTTCTTGGCTATCCTCAAATGTATTCAGCTTGTGTAGAGTCTCTCTCCTCTATAATGCATAAACCCGTCAAAATATGGTGTGTGACAATGAAAATAATTAGAGTTACAATAGTGAGTGCAACAATGAAAATAATCAAAAGTGAATGATGAATGGAAAACCCTTCTATTTATAACAAAATATTGAGTTATCCTCGAATAATGAGAAATAATAAAATATTATTGATCCCATTCTTGGAATAACCACTTGGAATATTTATTATATTTGTTTAGGAGGGAAAAAGTATTTAAACTTTTATTTAGAAATAATAAATAAATAAATGATTTATTTATCATCTCAAGGAATTAGTTAAGGAATAATAAACAAATAAGGATTTATTTAATTATTCCCAAGGGATTTAGTCAAATTTAACAAAGAATAATAATTAATTAGTGATTAATTAATTATTTTTAGAGAAAAATAAGATAAATAATGATTTATCTGTTTATTTTTCATGATTGGGTTAAATTTGACAAAAAATAATAATAAAACAATGGTTTAATTAATGAAAATCAAATAAATAATAATTTATTTAATTATTCTTCATGGGTTTAAATATAAATTACTTAACAAAGGTGGTTTATTAGGTAATTTCTCACAATGAAAGCAATTTTACTATGGTAAAATTGGCTTTACATGGTGTACTTCGATCCATCTAGTAAATTAGGCTAGATGATCAATTTTTTGGTGATAACAGATTTCCCCCCAATGTATGAGTGTTAGGAGAAAAACGTATGACCGAAGTACGTTGTAAAGACACAATCACTAGACAACACAAGGGAGTCAAAGAGAGAGAGAGACCAATGAAGCTGAATTTGAAAGAGGATAGGGATAGGGGGGTGAGACTAATGCAAGTCTCCTTTTCTGTTGTGGTACTGAACTTCAATGAGTCAGGGGAGGCATATCCATACCCGCCGAGATAACTTAGTACAAAATAATGGTTCGCCCAGAAATATAAAACAAAGAAATGAAGTACATGTTGAATGGTACATGACATGCTAGCATAATAGAGCCAGAAAATAATACAATGTTTCCATATACATAATGCACCAAGAAAAAAATGAGCCAGGACTGAATACAATAATATCTGAGTACATGAGATACAAAGCCCCTTCCCTTAAAAAATGGGTGGGAGGAAGGGTAGAACAACCGGAGTAGCCTTAATGAACAAGGAAGGGCTCTGCAAAACTAAATGGATCATCTGGAGGAGACGTGCACACTATGAACACTACGATCAATAAGAACCGAACCCATCAACTCTGCGGAACTGCTTCTGAGGTTATAGCATAGTAGGTATGCATCCGGGCATGTGGGGGGCTACCTGAAGGGCCACCCCCCTCATGAGGTTTGAAACATATCACACACACTCGGGAATCACTGGTACAATCTGCCGCATCACTGGACCATCAAGGGTATAAATCACAAACATGAAACGACCAAGTCAAAGGGAAATAATGAGACCCTCTGCTCGATCCAAGGCGCCGAACAAAAATGGAAGTTGGAACCAAGATACACCACCCTCTAGGTCGTTCTTCTGGAATAAATGACTTGATGTCGACATAATAGGGCCCGTGATAGGTGAGGCAATGAGGGTCCTCAACTAAAGCACGAGTGAAAATAGTAATGTGACTGATGGACTGACACCAGGGATAATGGGGGAAATTGGGATTGAGGGACAAACAGATGACTTCCCTTGTCAAAGCATAAAGTGCATGGTTGACTTGGCAATGACTGACTCAACTCTGGAGGGGATAGGGACAGTATGACTAGAGGCCAAAATGGGAAAAATAGGATGAACAGTATGCAAATATGGATGGAATGTTGTGACATGTTATAATGGGACATGAAATAGACTCCAAGAGTGCAAGGGTGACTCATCGCGGATGCTCTAAACAAGGGTGACTCGATGACGCTACCACACAGACTAGGCTCGATGGGGACCATCAAAACATGAGTAAATGATGGTTACTCATGATGAAAATTGACATATAGTATGAAAAGTATTAAGAGGAGGTGGACCTCAAAGTACAAGTGTCGCCTTATGAAAAAATTCGATTTTGAGAGGCGACAAAGTGACCTTTCTTGGAAAAAAGGATTCCTGGTGAAGTGTTAAATAATCAAAAACTGAGGAAGACCAATTATAGAGCCCAGTGAGAGATTTCATATGGTTCGGATGGTTATTCAAACTCAGCTACGGTCTAGTTGCAATGGGCGACAGAAAATTTGTGGATTTTTTTATGAAAGGACGTTTTCCCTCCAATTTGGGTTCATTTTCTAAGTGAGCTGTCGTGACTTGGAGAGGAGGAAAAGGCCCTAAATCTTGTGGATATCGTAGCGGAAAAACCGACTGTCAGAATCAAGATCTGCGACTTTCAGGTAGGTGGCCTTACTCATCTCTTCAATTTTTGTGGTTTATTTCCTGATTTTTGGCACCTGGCATCTCCCTGAGAGACCCTTGCTCTTGCTCACAGTCGCATCGCACTTTCTAGGCCTAGAAGTGCGATATGTCTTGCAGGAAACAGCTGGAAACTTGCGAGCTCGCACTTTCTGGGCTGAAAACTATGATTTGTGGTTGGAGAGAGAGTTGGTCTACTAGCCTGGTGGGGTCTACAGGATGATCGGTGCAGCCCGTTGTTTTCTTTTTTGAACTGATAAGACATTTGGTGTTTTGCTGATATGGCAGAGCTAAAAATCAACTAGCATGAACGAGACTTGGATACTCTTCGATCTGAGATCCAAGGGGATCAGGTGGCTCGAGGGGAATTGGCTCGTTATGGGGTTCTCAAGTTGGTAGAGAACCCATTGATGAGGGTAAGTGATCCCTGGCTATCAAGAATTGTGAGCAGGGGCACAATATCTAGCTCACGTTACAAGATATTTACTTCTTGACCGGAATGCCTCCACTCGGAGCGGTGGGGGATATTCATCTGGTGTTACCTTGTGGGAGGAACATTACTGACTTCGTGGAGTGCCATTGTTGACGGGGTGTTCGTGTCAAGGGCACAACTATCCCGCTTGTTGATCTACATAGACTAGAGACACAAGTTGTTGTTGCATTTGTGCTATGATTCTTGGGTAGCTAGGCATTCCACCACATCATTGGTGGGAAAATGACATTAGTTGAGATTGTTTTGGCTGGGACCTACTATGGGTGGGCCTAGATGATCCTGTCGTCGGTGAAACGACAGTTGAGACTTTGCAAGAGGCAAGTGAATCGTGACTGCACTTTTTGGTACAGTACTATGTGATTTCTTCTTTGAGAGGATACCCACTATCTGTCCTCATGTACAGATCTGAGATGGGGACCCACTGGAACCCAAGATGCATCGCTAGGAGCAGCTACTAGTGAGATGAACTATCAGGGGGATCCTGACTTGCCACTTTTGCCCGGGTGAGCATCGGGACCAAATGGTAAGTGTTAAGTTGCTATGTGTTATTCCTATCACATGTATATGGTACTGAGTGTGAAACATGTTGTATGCAGACATAGCACTGGTAAAGTCGGCAGGACATGCAGGTCGAGCTGTAGCACCTGGGGCTACAAATCAGCAGACATCATCATCACAGCAGGGTCCGAAGGATACTATGCTACTTGTTGGTTTGCATCGTAGGTTTGATGTACTCTTGACGGGGTTTCAAAGCATGAATGGCATGATTTAGAGGATCGGTACAAAAATGAGTGCACCGGTCTTCCATCAGAGTGGTGAGGTATCGTGTGGCATGTGGCGATGGCTGGTCAGGCAGTACATGATCTACGTGCAGGTGGAGCAGAGCCTTTGGCACGAGATCCGTCAGATAGTGACTAGATGCAGGGACATGTGGGTCCCATTGATTGTGATTTTTGTAACATGCTATGGGCATGTTGGATGTATTTAGAGCTATGGCTCCAAACGCTTTTATGATACATAATATGATTATGCATTTTATATGACGATGATGGTTCACCAATTTTTATGTTTATGGTTATGTTTTGTGGTATACATGTGATAAATTCTAGTCTAGAATGTTGTTTCCAATGGTATCTACATAGTGATTTTGGGCTCTAGGCACATGACTGAAAGTAATGGTTTCAAATTCACGTACCAATAGCTTCACTCGTATATATTTTCTAAATAGGACTTGGTTATGCACATGATACACATCATTCAATTGCATGACAAGTAGCAAGGAATCTAAACAAACATGAAGATTAAGTATGCAATGAGTGAGGGCATCGACTAACAAACCTATCACTACATCATATTCACCCTGATTATTGGTGGTAGATCCAATGCACATGCTGTTTGAAAGGATTAACGTATCCAAGTGGGTAAAAATGGCCTAGGCTGCCGAGGCTAGATTCCGGGAAAATCGAATTGCAAAGTCGGCATGTCCAATATACGGTGTGGACGATGGATCCATATGAAAGGTGCAAAAGACAATTGATGAGATGATGCAATCTACCTAACTTCATGGCAGAAATAAAGACATGCAAATCAAAGGGATGTTCTATGAGCAACAATTTTGTAGGTAGAGTGTTCTGGGAGAATTAGGAAGGAACTGGCCTTCAAAATCCTCTGAAGAAATGCCCCTTACTTAAGTGTAGGTGTAATCAAGGGTAGACATAGATTCCATGGTGTCCTCATTAGGTTGGGAGATGGGCAGACGGGAGGAAGACTGACTACATGATGCAGCAACATTACCTGGTGCATCAACCTGAGAAATAAGGTTCGCATACGCATCGTCTTGAATGGTAGACGACGCGCTGGTAGATGGAGGATCTACTGATGTTGATACCTAGGATTTTATCGAAGGAGGTTCGATAGAAACACATGTAGGAACCTCATAAAGGGTTGTATGCGAGAAACTCAAGGATGATGACAGGTAAAGAATGGGACCTGTGGTGTCCGTCATCTCAACATCGGGGGGAGGGATCACAATATTGGGGCTAGAGTCTCCCTGTTCTAGTTAACTTGTGGTACCAGAATCCACAGGTAGAGGAGTAGAGTCTCCACTATGAGTGGCCTCGTATTCATGAATATCCCCAAGGAAATCGCTAAATTCATTGAGATGAGGGCAATAATGGGAATAGTGACCATGAAGATCACACATGGCACAAGGGTGGTTTGTGCACAGCATTTTGAGTTTCTTGGGTGGGCCCGGAAATTTAACATGGACTTCCAGGATATTGGACTCAGGGAACACTTCATGAAACAAAGGTTTAAGTTGAGGAAGTTCAAGATAATTGTCGGTGGAGTGTCCAACAACTTGACACAAAGTGCACGGGTGTGTCGGCTTTGGGGGCTTAAGGGATGGAGGAGCTTGGGGAGCCTTGTCCTTAGGTTCTTTCCTTTTAGCTTTTCCCCCTGTCCAGATGCTTTTGCAACAGGAGTGGGTTCCTATTGAGGTTGTGATGGAACTGAGGCAGCGACAAGGGTCATGGCGACCAGTTGAACTGGGGTCAAAGCATGATATGGTCTTGGCTGACCAGGCGAAATGTTTGCAGGGGGGTCAATGTACCATACTGGGATCACCAAAGTCACATTAGGAAGGACCAGCGAAGCCATGACAGGGACAGAAAATAATCCCGGAGGGGGGAATAAGAAAGGTATATGGCCTGTAGGGTAATGTCCCAGCGGAATAGCTCTTGGATGGTTGAGACCTGGAGGAACAGTTTCTGGTGGAAACATAGGAGAGGCACCCATAAATGGAGGAGGTCCTGGGTGGGTGAATCTGAATGACTTGGCTAAGATGGTGACAACAGAATGCTGAGAAGTTGTTGTTGATCAGAGGTATTGACCTCATCAGAATCCATAATGAGGATCTGGTAGTCAACAGGACCAGAAGGTTGGGGGGGATGGGTTGCTTGACCTAGCTAAGGTTGAGCAGCAACAAATCCTTGCTGAGGGAAAGGATTTGTGAGCACTTTCGGTTGGGTTGGCGTAGAATTCTAAGGCGATTTTTGACCTCGAGAAGCTACTTGAGCTTCCCACATTTGGCGCATATGGGGTAAAAGAGGACACTCATGCGTATAGTGCCCATGTACACCACAACATGCACAAGGTTTATTCATATGAATAGCCTGGTTCTTCTTGGGCTAGCTACCCTGTTGCTGGTTGTTGGTGTTAGGCTGGTTCCCCTGGGGTTCACTAGGCTGGTTACCCTGGTTACCCTTGTTCCCCTTCCCCTTATTATTTTTCTTCAAATTTGGGGGATTGGTAGCACTCTGTTGTGCAAACACCTGGCCCTGAGGGGGGCATGGCTGTTGGGGATAAGGATGCCTGGGAGGTTGCGGCGCTAATGCTTGAGGGGATGGAGCGCTCGGTTGTGCATAAGGAGGAGCAACAGTTTGGTAGACGATTTGGGGCCCTGGAAACATGTTGCTAGAAGGAGGGGCATAAGTGTTGGAGGAACTGGTGCCCCCATGCGGGTAGCCATAACTTTGCTGAGTATATGGCGAAGAGTGTGAAAGGGATCCAATGATATTGTCAGCGGCGTGAGATACCCTTAGTGCATTGGCACTTCTAGGATGAGGGAGGTCTGGAATGATGGCATAGACATAACTGGATTTTGCATAAATCAGATCATATCTCAAAGCGGTTTGGAGAGCTTCTTCCTCGGTCTAAGGAAAATGGGACGTGACATCTTTCCCAATGGGGGATAAAAGGCTCTTAAGAAAACAATCTAGATAGACACGGTCGTCGAAAGGTGGGGCACAACATGTGCCCTCCTTCGATGCCACTCTTGAACATGGTCAGAAAGGAAAGTGGCGGAGGACTGACCAGTGTCATACCGGAAAGAGTGATAAGATTTCACTGTTTTGAATTATTTTTTTGTTAAATTAGAAAAACCAATATTAATGGAGATATTGGTATTTTTTACTAAATTCTGTGAAGTGACTAAATGTAGCTTTAACCATTCACCTTAAGATATTTTTTACAATATAATTTCCTAAGTCTATTTAATATCTTCATTATCATAAAAACCAACCTATATCCATCTTAACTCCACATCTACCACTCTTAAAGGGATGAAATCTATTTATCCCTCTCAACACTTGGTAGACCCGAAATTAAGATGGATCTAAGCTGATAGAATTTCCCCTTTAAATGGTCTATGCTCACATGAATACCATGGTATTACCATGGGTCAATACCATGGGTTATCATAAACCTGGAGCTTAAAAACTACTATTAGTAATTTATAAAAATTAATAAAATTAATAATTGATTTTTATTTTATTTTTTTATTTTAACCAAGTTAAAATGTTTAAGTGACATTAAATTACAAAGATCCATTTTTACTCTTGATCAAATATCTTTTCACTCTATGCTAGTTTATGTATCATGATACTTGATCCCTCTCAGGGCTTAGTAGATCCAGATTAAAGATGGATCTATGCTCGTTTAATTCCCCCCTTTAAATAGGCTACATTCCACGTGAATACCATGGGTCAATACCATGTGCCATCTTTATTTTTATTAATACTAATATTAGGATTAATAATGTTTTTTTGCATGGTATTAATAATAATTTGGCCCATGGTATTTGGCCCATAGGCTTCACCTAAATATAACACATTTTTTTGAGTGTTCTTAAATATAAGGTGACTTATGGAGTAAATATAAAAAAATGGTTTATTTATTTACCATACCTCTCATTTATTTATATTTTTATTAATTTACCATACCTCTTTTATAAATATGGTATTTGGCCCATAGGATTCACTTAAATAAAACCTCTTTTTTGAGCCTTCTTAAATAGAAAGAGGGTTATGGACTAAATATAAAAAGAGGTTTTATTTCTTTACCATACCTCTAGGTTTTTTTTAGTTTTATTTTTATTTATTTACCATACCTTTGGAGTAAGTATAAAAAGAGGTTTTATTTATTTACCATACCTCCACTTTATTTATATTTTAATTTATTTACACCCTTGCGTGTGACTTATGGAGTATATATAAAAAAATGTTTTATTTATTTAACATACCTCTCGTTTATTTATATTTTTATTAATTTACCATGCCTCTTTTATAAATATGGTATTTGACCCATAGGATTCACTTAAATAAAACCTCTTTTTTCAGCCTTCTTAAATAGAAAGAGGGTTATGGACTAAATATAAAAAGAGGTTTTATTTATTTACCATACCTCTACTTTATTTATTTACCATACCTCCACTTTATTTATATTTTTATTTATTTACACCCTTGCGTGTTCGTAAATATAAGGTGACTTATGGAGTAAATATAAAAAAAATGTTGTATTTATTTACCATACCTCTCATTTATTTATATTTTTATTAATTTACCATACCTCTTTTATAAATATGGTATTTGGCCCATTAGATTCACTTAAATAAAACCTATGGTATTTGGCCCATTGGATTCACTTAAATAAAACCTCTTTTTTCAGCGTTCTTAAATAGAAAGAGGGTTATGGACTAAATATAAAAAGAGGTTTTATTTATTTACCATACCTCTAGTTTATTTATATTTTTATTTATTTACCATACCTTTGGAATAAGTATAAAAAGAGGTTTTATTTATTTACCATACCTCCACTTTATTTATATTTGTATTTCTTGGTTCCAAATAAAACCTCCCAAACCAGAAAATGGGTGATTGCAAACGAATTTAACATTGCAAAGCAGAAAATCAGGCCATTGTAATGGAATATAACCTCCCAAACCAAACGAATTGGGTCAAATGAATCTTTTCAAAGTTTATCCGCCCCTTTTTTTTGGCTAAAATGAAAAACATAATTATTTTTTAAATAAAAGTTGGCCTAAATATATGAAATGGGTGTTTTATAAAAATTTCGCCCCTCTAAAATGAAAAACCCCTTAAATTTCAACCTTGGGCTAAAATTCGCCCCTAAAATTTACCATGACGGGGAGGAGTAATACGCCCAAGCGGAAACTAGGGGTGAAGGACTAACAGTCTCCACAACACATGCCTTGGTGGCACAATGATTGTAGGACACTGTTGTAGTGCCTACAACCACCCTCCAAAATTTTGCCTTAGCCTGTTTTGGAGCCTCCCTACCAACCTTCACAATAGTTTTCCTTGCTTCTTCAAGTCCTCAAACTTCAGTTTCTTTCTTGCTCAAAGGTAGCATATCGATCATAGATTGATCTTTTCCCTTCACAGGTTGCTCACCCAAACTTGGTCCAGCTACAAGCTGAGCAGTGTCCCAATGAAATTTGCACATTTCTAGAGGGAAACCAGTCATTATCTCTAGGAATTGCACAATTCCCTCTGACATCCTACTGGACTCCAGCCTGCTGGGCTCCAGGATTGTGCAATCGTGCAAGCCAACCCTCACAGCAGGAATTGCACAATTTTTCCCATCAACAGGAAGTTCAACCCAGTATTTGTAAAAATTTGAGCAGCAGTCAACTGCTGGGCCCAAAAATTGTGTAATCCCCTTGGGCATTTAGCCCAGCTTATAGTCAGAAATGCGCATTTTTCTCTAGCAGTCGAGCAGTCGCTTGCATGTGCAGCTGAGTTGACCAGTTCCCTCCAGGACCGAGCAAAATACACTTGCATGCATAAGCTACTTCTCCCAAGGCAGCATGCAAAGGCATCCCTTGTTTCAGGGATCTATGTTTAGCAGTTGGAGGTTACATGCAAGAAGTAATTCTGAAACCTCCCTCCAAGTGACGCATCCTCCTAGAATTGTGGCATGAGCATCATAACCGTAACGTTATCAAAACTCATCAACCGAACACTACAGATCTCATTCCTCACATCAACCTTGTAGCTCTAACATCCCACATCACATCTAGGATCAATTGGCACATTCAGCTCAATTGTTTTGGGGTGAGCTTGCTTCCCATGCCTTGTGCTGCATTTTTCTTTCACTTTTTGTGTATTCGCTTGTGTGAGTGTTGTTTGCTTGATTTCTTTGAATGCCTACTGTTGTTTACATATATTCTAGCTTTTCCTAGCTCTGTTTCAATTTTCATTGCTATCTCACTGTTGTCACATGCATGAAACTGTTTTGCACGGACGTTTGCCCAACCAGCGAATGGCCTCACCCACATGCATGTTGATCTGTTTTCTCAATCCTCCATTCATGTTTTGCATGCACTGTTTATCACTTCTGCTATCACTTAGTGTCACCATGCATTTCATCGACTTACTTGCTTTCAGTTGCCCGTCGACAAGTTGGGCCAACCTTGGCCCGGTCTCTGCCTTCACCAAGGTTGTATTGCATAATCTGGAGAAGGAAGGCTCACCTTCCTCTCCAGATTTGCATAATCTGGCCTAGGACTAGCCTCCTAGACTGAATTGCGCATTTTTGGAGGTCAGTGGCTGCTTGGCCCAAAAATTTGCGCAAATATGTCCCTGGGCTAGCAGTCTTTCCCAGCTGGAATCGCGCATTCCGCAATCCCAACAGCCAACTGCCCAACTAGATTGTGCATTTTGCATTCCCAGCAGTCAGTTAGTCTCCCAGCAGCCTGGACTGTGCCTTAAGCAGTCTTGGCAGTCGGTCTCCCGACATCCCGGCTGAAATTGTGCAACCTTCACGATCATTCACCCAAGTATGTAACAGGTTAGTTCTCATGTTCATTTTGGTTTCGACTGATAGATTGCTTGTTATGAGTGTTTCCATGTCTCCAGGTATCACAAGTGTTCATCTGCCTCTCAGAAGTACAGGTAAAATGGTTACCAAGAGAGTAGAGACAAAGACACTGTTCAGAGCACGCCTGGGGATGCAGTCAATCAAGTGTCCATGGGCTTACCTACTCACGAAGACATCAAGTTGTTCATGGACAAGGACATCAAGCAGCAGCATCACAGCGAGCAGCATCATGAACAGCAATTGAAGGCAGCATACCGAATGAAGCAAACGCGGAAAATGCAAGAGAAAGGTTGTTAACAACATAGAGGCGGAGCAAAGTAGCAAGGTCAAGCAGATCCACTGATAATGAAAGAAAATTTGGAGACGCAGGCTATGAAGTGACGGTGTGACATGAAAATCATGTGAAGGAAAAAGATGGAACAAAGAAGGATTTGCATGTGCTGAAGCAACAACTCAGGAAGAACATGAAGCTGCACAGATAGACCAATGCGTTGTAGCAATAACATGAGCAATAGTGGGCGCAACATGCACTCACAAATGAAACTGCGCCAATACAATTTAAGGATCCATCCTAGCAGCTGACGCAGAGCAAACATGGTGAGTAGCATTGTTGATCGCATGTAAAGGATCTAGCAACATGCATGTCGTTGAGCACACGTATGCAATCCAACCCATTCAACACACTCACCAAGGCGAAGACAAGAAGAAATTCCAACTAGGGCTGAACATGTACTTCGACAAGTTGATGTGCATGACCACCATCACACACTTGAAGATCAGCACAGACACCATACATTAGTGTGTTATCGGTTCAACCATACCCAAGAAGACCATGCACATGTTAGCAGACGATTTGGATGAAGGGGCCGAACCAATGCACCGGTTGCAACGGAGGCAAGAGTTCGCTTTAGCAAGATGTCACGATGAGGTGCATGCACACCATCACGGATGACCAAGCTTGGCATCAACTCACCAGCTTCACCATCACAAGCATGTCAAAGAGTTGGTCTCACGACAGCGGACCGAGTGTCAGTGATGTCTCGTAAGGCTTGCTCAAGCCATGTTGCCTCACATGAGCACATGTGCATTGTAATGTTGAGTCATGTCAAGTGTAATTCGAGTGTCAACAGTCAAATGTTACAGTCATAGAGTAGGTGAAGAGTCATGAGGGTAGTTGAACTGTCACAAAGGGGAATGTCAAGGGTCACCCCACCCTTTGCTATAAATAGTCCCTCATAACTCATTGTAGAGGCTTTTGGTCAGCCAAGATTCTACTAAGACTATCTTGAAGAAGGCTTAGATAGTATTGTAACACGCCTTGGCTTCTCCACTGCACAAAGATAGTACATCTCTTTGGAGGAGCAGGCGGATGTGGCTGTAACGTTCAACTGATAGGGCTAGTAGGTTTACATGGTGTATTGTATGATTGTGACTTACACTTCTTTATATAATAAAAGCTGTCACATTTTCATGCATATGTTGTTATTGTAGTTGGACTGCTCCGGTTGCCTTAATGATATATGTTGTTTAACTTACGTACTTGTATATGAAATTATTTGTATGCAATTATATGAATCTTGTTGTTAATGTGTTGCATATATTGTTAATGTTGTCATCGTCCGTGTCGACTGCTCTGCCGGAAATCAGACAGACCTTTCTCTAAACCTTGTTATATCAACTGTCACACTCATATCGGACTGATCCGTGAGTGTTGTTTTTGTTATCTTACCTTGTATGTTGGGACTGCCACATCTGTGTCGACTACTTTGCCGGAAGTTGTGCATGTCCTTTGTGTGGTGTGTTCCTAGCTGAGTTGGGACTGATCCCTTTCAACTTGGAACTCACCTTCACCTTCCTCTCCCTTTGACATGTTGGAACCTATCATACTCATTCCTTGACTCACTACATCAGTCACACCCTTGCTACTGACAGAGTTATCTTACTTGCCTCTGTGCAACATCGCAGTCAAGGCATTACCTTACGACCCACTGCTGGGACTCCTACACCAAATGGTCTGAGGTCTAATTGGGACTTCTTATCGGGGAGATCCCCTTGACATGTTGGCGGGTCCAGCACCGTCAACATTTCTGGCACTAGAAGGAGGGCCTGATGACAAGCAGTGTCCTCTCATCTAGTTTTGAACCTTTGCATATCTTTCATGGAATCTTGCATTCTTCTTCCCCTGAGGTGTTTTTCGAATCATGAAGATGTCTCCATCTCGGGGAAGCTTTTCAATCTCTTTTCCACTCACACGTATGATGGTGAAGGCGAAGTGGCCTGGCCTGAGCACTTACATAACTTCCTTTCCATGATTTATGAGGAATATGAGTTTACTAACGAACAGGCCAGTCTGTTGCTTTCATTCACACTTCGCGAATCCCTATTTCGTTGGCTGCTCAGCCTACTAGCTGACACCATGCACTCATGTGAGCACTTCTATGATCTTATTGAAGACACGTTCCATCATTTTGATCCAAACCATCTTGACTGGAAACTGTTACAGCAACACAAGGCTTCGCATGAATCCTTTACTGATTTTTGGCAGCGCTTCTATGACTTACAGTTTCAAGCGTCGAAGAGCCAAATGAAGTTCGATTATCTTTGGGATCGGTTCAAGTATTGTCTTAAGAAATCTACCCATCCCAAGAGAAAGCTTGATGTCAAGCCTCACTCAACCTTCTTCGTCGATGGAACTACGCAATCCCATGTGGGAGTAGGCACTGTCTCAACGAACTGTCTGCCTCCCTCTCATTCAACAGTTCCACCATCGCCTAGTGATGCTGAGGATCATGTTCACACATATGTTCATCCTTCACACCCTCCCAACATCGCTCCAGTTAATTTTCACACAGATTTGGTTGTTAGTCCTTCGAGTTCCCATATGCATTATTTTCTTAGACCTTCGTCTTCGCACCCAAGTTTTCCTCCGGATGATGTTGTCTTGTGTTCATCCATTCTGGACTCTTCACTTGTTGTGAATGAGGAACAACCCACTGATGGAGTTGGTGTTGCACAACCAACATGCGCTGTCATTCATGAAGAGTATGAGTGGGAGCTTGAACATCAACACTCGGTGAAGGAAGACTCCCCTCCATCCGAACCCCCTCCGTTCCTTCCTAGCTTCTTTGGTGAACCTGCCATCCATGATTATGTATGTGTGTCTTCATCTATGAATGCACCCATTGTTGATCACTCGCAAGACTCACCAGATGCTAGTCCATCATTCGAAAATGGAGAGGATAAGTTATTCATTAAAGATCCACTTGATCCTTCATATGTCTTTTCCGGAAACACAGAGGATGAGTTCTTCCACTTTTCATCTGCCCCTTCGTTTGATTCATCTGATAATGAGGATGTCAAAGAATTCATTGATTCTTCTGATCGTGGTGGTCGTGATCCATTTGCTTCCATTTTTTATCACGATCATGAATCTATCGCAATTGATCTTTCGAAGCCGCTAGTTTATGATGATCTACCTGATGATGAAGTTGAGAAACCCAAGACTGTCGAGGCACTTCAGCCCGAGCTGATGGTTATGTCAGGCCCTCACTCCCTTGGGGTCAGTCTCACTTCCGATCATGAAATTGTTCAAACACTTGAGGCTCCTCATCACTCATCTGTATGCACTCAGGATCAATCTAACACTCATATCACACTTCCTCCACTCGAATTGCACGATCCCATTGCTCATGCATTGGAGGAGTCTTATATTGCAATAACTCGTGTGCAACACAAGTTATCTTTGTTTCTTTCGTTTGCTTGCATGTCACATTCAAGAGTGTGCTTGTGCTTCAAAGTTTCACGTAGTGTCACACAGCACAATAATAAGTCCATGGACTATCCATCATGCACATGCACTCACTTATGCCCCATGGGCACTTTGAAACACGAAGTGTGGCTATCTTCACTGTCATATCTTTCTTGTATGCTAGTCCGCACAACTGGGTTACTCGCAAATATGTCTGTGAGCCAGCAGTCTTTCCTAGCTGGAATCACGCATTCCACAATCCCAGCAGCCTGGACTGTGCCTTATGCAGTCTTGGCAGTCGATCTCTCGACCTCCCGGCCGAAATTGCACAACCTTCACGATCATTCACCCATGTATGTTGCAGGTCAGTTCTCATGTTCATTTTGGTTTTCGACTAACAGATTGCTTGCTATGAGTGTTTCCATGTCTCCAGGTATCACAGGTGTTCATATGCCTCTCAGCAGTACAAGTACAATGGTTTCAAAGAGAGCATAGACAAATACATTGTTCATAGCATGCTTAGGGATGTAGTCGATCAAGTGTCCATGGGCTTACCTACTGTTGTGGTCACCAACAACCCCCCTCTTTGTTTGATATTAGCAATAACACCAAGCAAAGGGGGACCCTTAACAAAAAATCCAAAAAATATTTTTATCAAAATTTTTGTATTTTAAACTCCCTAAAGCTAGATCGCATTGCGAAGAGAGAGTGAAGCGTTTCCTATGCGCATAAATAAGCTGCGAAGAAGCGACGCGAAATTCATCGCATCGCATATATTGAAAGCGCTCTTAAATGAAAAATCTTAAGGAATCGCCGACGGCCGATATGCGACGTCGCATATCGCAACATCGCATAAGCAGCACACAGTGATTGAATGAAAAACGCGATCTGCGATGAATGAGACTATCAATTCCTGCGATGACACTTCTTGACATCGCAATCCTCGATACTGCAATGCGAATCGCAGAAACCACTCATCGCAAGATTTCCTCGACATAGTCTGTAAACCCAAAATTGAGCGCGCACCTTAAGGGAAATTAATGATTGTACGCCTGAGTATCAAAGAATGATTGTGTCGCGTTTTTCGAAGAGTCAAGTCATTATGAGTGTCATGATTATGCATTCATTAGAACTTAAAGCTTTCATGTCAATCTTTTCGTCATTTCTCTTTTCCTTTGCGTAAACTGTAAGGTAGCAACTAATATATATCAATATGCAGGAAACATCTAAGGAAAAGGGGAAAGCGCCAATACTAGGAGAACAGAGAGGAGATGCCTTCGCAAATGGTTGTCGCATGCAGCAGGACCGCGGATTCCAGAGTATCACTCAACAGATACTGATGGAAATAGACTATCCAAGACTCAGAGTCAAAGGCGCACAAAAGCAGCATGTTTACAAAAGATCCTGAAGCTCAGACTGGGTAAAGCAAAAAGAAAAACGCTAAAGAGGGAGGACGCTCCAGAAAAGCCTGGAACAAAGAACAGAAGCAATTTTCAATACAGAAGATTGTTCAGGCAACGAAATCCCTAACTCATTGAGTCATTCGCACGGCCAGAAACCGAAATAGCAACAGCACAATCAGTTTGAAAGAAATCTGGGTTATACTAAGTATACACACAGCGAATACACCCAGCCAGAGGAAGATTTTCGAAAATATCTTCTAGTTTGTCAGAAAGAGGTGCCAGCTCTTGTTATTTCTACTTTTATCGCTCGAACGAAATGAAAAGACAACCAGCCGACTCTTTCCAGGCGAACGTTGCATTGCTTACAGCACTAAGGAGCAGATATAGAAACGGTTAGAAATTAGATCCAATTTTTAGAAATAAATTTGTTTTAGTAAAAGGGCGGTCATTTGAAGCCGTTTCCTAAATTTGTGTAATTAAGATTAATTAGTTAGTAGTATTTAACCCTTCTCATGGCATTTGGAGAAGGGTCCGGAAATTTGTCAAAAAACTTGTCCTCAGAACATGCACTTTTGCACCCTCGGAGGGGGTTTTTGATGAATGGATGGATCGAGATTTATTTATGTTTGCATTTTAATGTCTGCTACTGATGTTGCACTTTTGTACTCTTAGTAGATATTAGAACAAGTAGAGATAAATCGTTATTGCTTGAAGTTTGTGAGTGAAATCAGTCATAAATGGTACTTTTATCTCTTGACCAATTTCTGCTTATATTCTTAGAGTGATATGCAGCTGAGTTGTTTATATGTTAATGTATGAATGTGTGGGTTACCATTTGGCACTTCTGTACGGTGGAGTCATTTATTTGTGCTTGACATATGAATAACTTATTATGCGATATGTTGTTCACAACTGTTTTGCCTAACTTTTTATGCAGAATGGTTTATCTTAATTGATTTCTATTCTTATGATAGCTGAATGATCTTTATTACCAGTTATTGTTCGAAATCTTTTTAGATTGCATAATAGAAGAAATCTACCCCGGGTTAGCGTAGATTAGATGTGTTGTTTTTGTTAGATTACAATAGCATAGAGTCAGTTTAGAAGTTAGAATTAAATTAGCTTAAAATACTTCTAGATCAGCATCATCAAACTCTACACACACACACACCCCTTACATTGGGAAGCTGGTCCCATTATCCCCAGTCGGACCCGCTATACCAAATGGACAAGGAGCTACCAACCAAGTTCCAGACCGAGTGGGTATCCCCCTTGTTGTTGACCCGATTTTAGGGCCCTCAACATATTTGGCGCTAGAAGGAGGGCACGAACTATGAATGGCACCTAAATCAAAATCTAAATACCATTCTGAGAGTAAATCACCCTCATCAACTCCCCCGACTTCTCCAGTACGGTTAAACCCGGAGTTAGAAGTCGCTCGAGTATCCACCGCTGCTACATACCCTAATATATCAGACTAACTTATCGTTGAACCCCCTGAAATTCAAACTTTGATTCGTAAACTCCAGGGATTCTCTATTTTCACTCAGAGGTCTGATAAATCTAAAAGCAGCGTGACTTCGCAGTACAACCCTGCTCATCCCCTGACCAGATTGAAGAGTGAAAAATTTGGCATCCAACCAAGTGAAATCCCTCTCCCCACTAGGAAAAGAGCAAGGAAAACACCACCAGAGTCTGACAGTGAGACTCTTTCATCTACTTCGTCCATTTCAACTCCCTCACCGCGAAGTCAGCCACCCACATCTTCATCCCAAATCACTCATCCATCTTCCATAACCCTTCCTCTTCAATCATCAAATATCATAATATCTTCATCTTCTCAGCATCAGGGATCATCCTCTGCACTTTCATTCACTAGCAACTCAACGATGGCCCAGTCTCCATGGAACAATCCTGGGGCGGTTTTAATGCCTCCACCCCTGAGCCCAATACCGGCCCATCCTGAGAAATGGCTACCTAAATTCAATCAAGAAACAGGCATGCTAGCTGAAGAGCATATCAATAATTTCATGCTTTCTGTTAATCTCAATGGAGTTACCAACGAAGATGCTGTCGTCCGGCTTTTTCCATATACAATGCAAGGAACAGTCGGGTCATGGTACTTTTCGTTACCTTTCGGGTCTATTACAAGTTGGGACATTTTTCAAAGTCAATTCCTCACCAAGTTCGATGATGACAGATCAACAGCGACATTGATCAATGACCTATCCAATCTTAAAGCTGAGGCTAGAGAACCCATTAAAGATTTCAATTTACGGTTCAATAAGATCCTCAACAAAATTCCTCGCTGCTTCTCAACCCAACGAGGAAGTAAGATGTGAATGGTACATCACGGCCTTACCATCAAACTTGGCTATCTTTGTAGATAGGGCAAACAAGACGACCTTAGTTGAAAACTTGACAGAGGCGTTAGCAGTAGAAAAGCGCGTAGTAGCCCTAGATAAGAGATCTGCAATAGAGGAACGCAAATCTAAGAAAATCTCTTTCAAAGAAGACACCAAGAAGAAACAAACAAAAGATCCTTTCTATTTGGAAGGATTACAAAAAGTGTTAAAGGCCATGTCCAATGAGATGATTGACATAAGAAAACAAGTAGCAGAAACTTCTTCAAAAAAGCCCTACAGAGCTTTTAAAAGAAATCCTCCCATGGATGTGAAACCACCCAATGCTGTCTCAAACGTCGAATCTGAAGAAGAAGAGAATACCACTGAAGGGCAGACCGATGATGAAGAAGTTGTGGAACTACAAGGAATGTGGGATTTCATCCTCCCACAAGAAGAAGATCAAGAAGCATTTCCGGTTAGCACACGAAGCAAAAATCAACTTGATCCTCCCCAAACTACCCCTAAACAGAAGGGCGCAAGCCCTGCAACAAAAGATAAGGTCGCAACAAAGAAAACAACCGCTAGAGCGACCCAATTTAGCCCAGTCCAATTAGATCAAGCACCTCCATCAAGAACACTGATAGTGTCAGATGAAATGGAGTATAACATTATCGATGACATGAAAAAGACTAGGGCTAATATCACTCTTTACGAGTTGAGAAAATTGAAACATCAACAGAAAATAATGATGAAAGAATTACATGCCATGCCTACTACATCTTTACCTACAGCTGTAGCTTCCCACAACATGGGAAGACCTCCAACCAACACGATCAATAAGATTGATCCAAATGACATTGCCTTGATTGGAGGAAGATCAAGATCTCATACTCCTCCTTTTCATCTCACTTATGAAATTTTCAATAAAAACGTGCACAATTGCTTGGTTGATTCTAGTGCTTCAACGAATATTTTACCCAGATCAATATGTGCCAAATTGAATGTTCAACCACAAAAATCCGCAGTGCGCATAGTTCAACTTGATCGATCTCAAGTCGAAGTGATTGGTGAACTTAATCAAGTGACCATAAGATTGTCGTCTATCCCGAAGGTATGCCAGGTTATCGACATTCTAGTAGCTGATATCCCTAAATTCTATGGTTTGATTCTTAGCAGGGATTGGTCCGAAAAACTCCACGGATATTTCTCAACCGACTGGTCGCACATGTGGTTACCCTACAACGGTAAACCGAATCAAATAAAGGTTGAACGAGAGTTGCACCAAAAGTACATAGTGACGGAATTGGAAGGAGAGAATGAAGCAATAGCATACAACAGCAGTATCATAGGCAATTACTCGGTAGATTCCTTCCTCGGCAATTTCAATGCTCATACCTCACCTTACTTAGAAAATTCAGTTTTGTCCCAAGTTGAAAATTTTTCCCAAACTGATAATTCAAAGTGTGTTAATTTTTTAGATAACCCTGTAAATACATCTTTGTTTTGGAAATTATATTTTGATGGCTCTAAATCTAACGAGGGAGCAGGAGCAGGATGCGTTCTGATTAGCCCAGACGGAAATAAGGCCATGCTTACGTGCAGACTTGAGTTCGATTGCATAAACAATACAGCGGAATACGAGGCCTTGGTGCAAGGCCTATACAAAGCAATCGGGTTGAACGTTAAGTATCTTCAAGTTTTTGGAGATTCTGAGATTGTCGTCAAACAAGTACGTAACACCATACATTGCCTATCAGGTCATTTGAAGCACTATCAATCTTTAGTACAATATCTGACTACACATTTCATAGCATTCAATATTTCGTCAATTCCAAGACTCCAAAATGCGAGAGCAGACCTGTTAGCTAACGTAGCCTCTAGACTTATTCCCTCCGAAGATTTTAGTCCAGATAGATTCTCAATAGAATTAATCTTTAGACCATCCATCCCTGACAACATCACCAACTGGAGAGTATTCAACGACGATCCTGACATTGTAAATTTCCTCACTTCTGAAGGATCCTACTCAAACCAAATAATTGACGAAGACCATCTTGATCACCAAATACAACAAAATAGCATTGATAATGCTATACCTAAATTAGTGGTTAAGTTAGAAGACTTATATGATTTAAAAAGTCGGTTTAAAAGGTCTGCCAATTCTAAACTCTACAGTTCGACTCTGAACTATGAATTAGTGAACCTAGGAACCGATGAGAAGCCACAAAACGTTAATCTAGGCCACGGCCTAGCCCCTGAAGAAAAATCAGCGTATATCTGTCTTCTGAGACAATACAAAAACGTTTTTGCCTGGAATTACGATGAGCTGAAGACATACGACACTTCTATCATTCAACACACTATCCCTATGATTGACAATGAAAAACTTGTCCAGCAGAAACTCAGAAAAATCCACCCCAACTTAGAAAATCAGATAAAGACTGAGCTAAATAAGTTGTTGAGAGCCAGAATAATTTTCCCTGTCAGACATTCCAAATGGGTATCCAATATGGTGCCCGTTAGAAAGAAAAATGGAGATATTAGGATCTGTATCGATTTCCGGAATCTCAACAAAGCCTGTCAAAAAGACAATTTTCCCCTCCCACCTATGGAGCAAATATTACAGGCAGTAGCAGGCTAAGAATTAATGTCTTTTCTGGATGGATTTTCAGGATACAATCAAGTGCTGGTACATCCCGATGATCAGTTAAAAACCACATTCCGAACTAAATGGGGCACATACGCATATCGGAAGATGCCATTTGGTCTGATCAATGCCGGCGCTAACTTTCAGAGAGCCATGGACATCGCGTCTACCTTTCAGAGAGCCATGGACATCACGTTTAAAGGTTTAGTCAATAAATCTGTAGTGATTTACCTGGATGATATAACAGTGTACTCCAAGAAGCGAAGCGACCATCTCAAAGACTTGAAACAAATCTTTCAAAGATGTTTAAGGTATGGGATTTCACTTAACCCAAAGAAATCTTTTTTCGCATTAAGTGAAGGGAAATTGCTAGGATTCATAGTGTCAAAATCTGGTATTCACATTGAACCTGACAGAATCAAAGAAATTTCCGAAATATCCATGCCCCATAACGAAAAGGCCATGCAATCTTTCCTTGGTCAAATCAATTTTGTAAAAAGGTTTGTCCTGGATTTTTCACGTATTATTTCTCCTTTACAAAATATGATAAAAGAGAATTCAAATTTTAAATGGGGTCAAGATGAGTATGAAGCATTCAACTTGATCAAACAAGCTATCATCAACGCTCCATCTTTAGCGACCCCAAATTTTTCAGAATCTTTTATCTTATACACATTTGCCTCAGAGAAATCTTATGCCGTGATTTTAACTCAAGCAAATCAAGAGAAGGCGGAAGCTCCAATCGCATTTTTTAGCTCGAACTTACAAGGTGCTGAACTCAATTATTCAGACATGGAGAAACAGGCATATGCTATTTTCAAAGCAATCAAATATTTCAGACCTTTCTTACTTAAAGCCCATACCAAAGTCATAGTACCGTTTCCAGCGGTAAGAAACCTTCTGATACAGAAGGATGTGGGCGAAAAGAGAGCAAATTGGATTACCGCCTTACAAGAATACGATCTTGAGATCAAGCCAGCAAACATCGTAAGAGGTCAAGGCTTCTGCAAGATGTTAGCTGGAGCATCGCAAATTCCTGAGAACTCATCTGAAGAGGTACATACATATGAGGTAAGCCTAAACGACGCAGAATCATTATATGCTGACACCATTTATTATCTTAAGAACGGGTATGCTCCATCACACCTAGACCACACCAAGAAAAGAGCTCTGAGATTGAAAGCTAAACAATACCAGCTCATAAATGATGTTCTGTTTAAAAGGAATTACGATTCTGTACTTCTTAGGTGTCTTGAGAAAACTGAAGCCGAAAAGGTTTTGCAAGAACTCCATGATGGACCAGCAGGTGGACACTATGCTGGAGAAGCTACTGCACATAAAATCTTACGTGCAGGATATTATTGGCCCACGATGTTCAAAGACTCATACAATTACGTAAGGAAATGCCAAGTCTGCCAGACTGCTGCAGGGAAACAAAAGAAATCGTCCATGCCACTACAGCCGGTTAACATCGAGCAACCATTCAGCCAATGGGGCTTGGACATAATAGGTGAGATCGTTCCTCACTCTTCTAAGCAGCATAGGTATATCCTCACGGCAACAGATTATTTTACTAAATGGGTAGAAGCAGTTCCTCTCAAGACAGCTAATTCTGAAAACATTATTGAATTCATAGATCAAATTATCATCACTAGGTTTGGATTGCCAACGGCCTTAATGTTTGATAATGCCTCATACTTTTCTGGAAATACAATGACTGAGTTTGCACTTAAAAGAGGGTTCAAACTGAAGTATTCTGCCAACTACTATCCGCAAGGTAATGGGTTGGTTGAATCAACAAACAAAAACCTAATCAGGATTATTAAAAGAACAGTCGACCAAAACCAAAAGAATTGGCACAAAGCGCTGGTAAATGCTTTATGGGCAGATAGAATTACGAAGAAAGCTTCAATCGGCACTTCTCCCTTTAATTTAGTTTATGGGAAAGAAGTGGTTCTTCCAACTCACTTAGTCATTCCCTCTTTGTCTTTAGTACAATACATCGATGAAGTATCTACTTCCTCCTTACAATTGAGACAAATGGAAATAATCAATACATCGATGAAGTATCTACTTCCTCCTCACCACCAAGCGCTAATAAAATCCTCTTTTGACTCAAGCATAATGACCAGAAAAAACTTTCAGATGGGAGATTTAGTTTTGAAATGGGATAAGGCTCATGAAGAAAAGGGCAAACATACGAAATTTCAGAAGCTGTGGCTTGGTCCTTTTCAGATTGTAGAAGTCATAGGCCCATCGACGTTTGTGTTGCAGGATTTGGCAGGTAGAAGAGATTCTTTGCCTGTGAATGGACAGATTCTTAAAATGTATTTTCCATAGAAGATCATTCTTCTATTTTTGTAGGATAGTTTTAGTTTTTATTTTGTTTTTCTCTTTCTTATAAATAAAACCGGTTGTAAATGATCATCAAAAAGGATTCATGAAAGAGCACACCAATTCTCTATCAGATTTTGATTTCGCTTGTACAAGTAGCAAAACTTTTCGAAAAATCTGATTTTTATTATTGACAAATAGAGTTAACTTTAGCCTGAATATGATGTTAGTTTCAACCTCAAAAAAAAAAAAAAAAAAAAAAACTTTGATGAAAGCAACCTTTGGTAAAAAATTGTTTTATGTCAGCACAATGAAAGGTATCATCAATAATAAAATAAATATTCTCTGTAAAGCTGCTGTTTTCAAACTCTATTATTGTCGTCCAGAGCTTTCTTAAGGAAAAACAATGACTTCCTCCCTGCTAAAGGAAATCGCAGCATTCAAAGAAACAATCCGAGAAAAAACTATATCTCAAAGAATAAGAGGTCTCATCACGAGTCGGCTTATCATGATCACAGATATTATAACTTGCTGACTTTGCCAATACTGTCTATCAAAACAGGGCAACGACTCAAGATTGTTGCAATCAAAAGACAAGGGGTCTCATCACGAGCCAGCTTGTTCAGCAAAAGTGTAAATCAAGTGAATGACTGTGTCATAATTTGGCCACCAAACCAAGACATTGTTCTTTAGAGAATAAAAAAGGAAAAAGTGTCAAAAAGGATTTTTCTCTGAAATGTTGTAAATAACCTCAAGCAGGAAAAAGGATCATTGCTGGATAACATGGTAACCCTGTCGAGGCTATGGATGCTTGCGGGCAGCAGAGGCTCTACCTACGACAAATGAGCATATTTTAAAAAGCCAGTACGCAGAGAAGACCTTATTTTATCTTTAAAAAGACCGAGTAATGTCTGGTATGAATGCAAGAACTAAGCCTGAGGAAGCAGACAATTGGAATATGAAAAGGTTGTGACAAAGTATCATTAACAGGATAAGGAGCAATGTACTCTATCTGTCCATAACAAAATTTAGACATATGAAAATTTTTCTGTTTTGGAAGTGGAAATTCAATAGAAAAGCAGAGATAACTGGTTCTTCACAGTGAATCGCCATTGTTGTGGTCACCAACAACCCCCCTCTTTTTTTGATATTAGCAATAACACCAAGCAAAGGGGGACCCTTAACAAAAAATCCAAAAAATATTTTTATCAAAATTTTTGTATTTTAAACTCCCTAAAGCTAGATCGCATTGCGGAGAGAGTGAAGCATTTCCTATGCGCATAAATAAGCTGTGAAGAAGCGACGCGAAATTCATCGCATCGCATATATTGAAAGCGCTCTTAAATGAAAAATCTTAAGGAATCGCCGACGGCCGATATGCGACGTCGCATATCGCAACATCGCATAAGCAGCACACAGTGATTGAATGAAAAACGCGATTTGTGATCTTGCGATCTGCGATCTGCGATCTTACAATCTGTGATCTTGTGATCTGCGATCTGCGATGAATGAGACTATCAATTCCTGCGATGACACTTCTTGACATCGCAATCCTCGATACTGCGATGCGAATCGCAGAAACCACTCATCGCAAGATTTCCTCGACATAGTCTGTAAACCCAAAATTGAGCGCGCACCTTAAGGGAAATTAATGATTGTACACCTGAGTATCCAAGAATGATTGTGTCGCGTTTTTCGAAGAGTCAAGTCATTATGAGTGTCATGATTATGCATTCATTAGAACTTAAAGCTTTCATGTCAATCTTTTCGTCATTTCTCTTTTCCTTTGTGTAAACTGTAAGGCAGCAACTAATATATATCAATATGCAGGAAACATCTAAGGAAAAGGGGAAAGCGCCAATACTAGGAGAACAGAGAGGAGATGCCTTCGCAAATGGTTGCCGCATGGAGCAGGACCGTGGATTCCAGAGTATCACTCAATAGATACTGATGGAAATAGACTATCCAAGACTCAGAGTCAAAGGCGCACAAAAGCAGCATGTTTACAAAAGATCCTGAAGCTCAGACTGGGTAAAGCAAAAAGAAAAACGCTAAAGAGGGAGGACGCTCCAGAAAAGCCTAGAACAAATAACGGAAGCAATTTTCAATACAGAAGATTGTTCAAGCAACGAAATCCCTAACTCATTGAGTCATTCGCACAGCCAGAAACCGAAATAGCAATAGCACAACCAGTTTGAAAGAAATCTGGGTTATACTAAGTATACACACAGCGAATACACCCAGCCAGAGGAAAATTTTCGAAAATATCTTCTAGTTTGTCAGAAAGAGGTGCAAGCTCTTGTTATTTCTACTTTTATCGCTCGAACGAAAGGAAAAGACAACCAGCCGACTCTTTCCAGGCGAACGTTGCATTGCTTACAGCACTAAGGAGCAGATACAGAAACGGTTAGAAATTAGATCCAATTTTTAGAAATAAATTTATTTTAGTAAAAGGGCGGTCATTTGAAGCCGTTTCCTAAATTTGTGTAATTAATATTAATTAGTTAGTAGTATTTAACCCTTCTCATGGCATTTGGAGAAGGGTCCGGAAATTTGTCAAAAAACTTGTCCTCAGAACATCCACTTTTGCACCCTCGGAGGGGGTTTTTGATGAATGGATGGATCGAGATTTATTTATGTTTGCATTTTAATGTCTGCTACTGATGTTACACTTTTGTACTCTTAGTAGATATTAGAACAAGTAGAGATAAATCGTTATTGCTTGAAGTTTGTGAGTGAAATCAGTCATAAATGGTACTTTTATCTCTTGACCAGTTTCTGCTTATATTCTTAGAGTGATATGCAGCTGAGTTGTTTATATGTTAATGTATGAATGTGTGGGTTACCATTTGGCACTTCTGTACGGTGGAGTCATTTATTTGTGCTTGACATATGAATAACTTATTATGCGATATGTTGTTCACAACTGTTTTGCCTAACTCTTTATGCAGAATGGTTTATCTTAATTGATTTCTATTCTTATGATAGCTGAATGATCTTTATTACCAGTTATTGTTCGAAATCTTTTTAGATCGCATAATAGAAGAAATCTACCCCGGGTTAGCGTAGATTAGATGTGTTGTTTTTGTTAGATTACAATAGCATAGAGTCAGTTTAGAAGTTAGAATTAAATTAGCTTAAAATACTTCTAGATCAGCATCATCAAACTCTACACACACACACACCCCTTACATTGGGAAACTGGTCCCATTATCCCCAGTCGGACCCGCTATACCAAACGGACAAGGAGCTGCCAACCAAGTTCCGGACCGGGTGGGTATCCCCCTTGTTGTTGACCCGATTTTAGGGCCCTCAACACCTACTCACAAAAACATCAAGTTGTTAATGGACAAGGACATCAAGTAGCAGGATCACAACGAGCAGCATCATGAATAGCAGTTGAAGGCAGCATACCGAATGAAGCGAACGCAGCGAATGCAAGAGGAAGGATGTTAACAACATAGAGGTGGAGCAAATTTGCAAGGTCATGCAGATCCACTGATAATGAAAGCAACTTTGGAGACTCAGGCTATGAAGTGACAATGCAACATGAATATTGCGCGAAGGCAGAAGATGGAACAAAGAAGGAGTTGCATGTGCTGAAGTAGCAACTCAGGAAGAACATGAAGCTGCACAGACAAACCAATGAGTTGCAGCAAGAACATGAGCAGCAGTGGGCGGAACATGCACTCACAGATGAAACTGTGCAAGTGCAAGTTAAGGATCCATCCCAGCAGCTGACACAGAGCAAACATGGTGAGAAATGTTGTTGATCTCATGCAAAGGATCTAGCAGCATGCATGTTGTTGAGCACATGTATGCAATCCAACCCATTCTACACACTCACCAAGGCGAAGAGAAGAAGCAAGTCCAACTGGGGTTGAACATGTACTTCGGCAAGTTGATGCGTATGACCACCAGCACACACTTGAAGATCAGCATGGAACACTATGCATCAGTGTGTTGTAGGTTCAACCATACCCAAGAAGACCATGTGCATGTTAGCAGACGAGTTGGATGAAGGGGCCGAACCAATGCACTGGTTGCAATGGAGGCAAGAGTTCGCTTCAACAAGATGTCACGATGAGGTGCATGCACACCATCACAGACCACCAGGCTTTGCATCAGCTCACCAGCTTCACCATCACAAGCATGTCAAAGAGTTGGTCTCACGACAGCGGACCGAGTGTCAGTGATGTCTTGTAAGGCTTGCTCAAGCCATGTTGTCTCACATGAGCACATGTGCATTGTAATGTTAAGTCATGTCAAGTGTAAGTCGAGTGTCAACAGTCAAATGTAACAGTCATAGAGTAGGTGAAGAGTCATGAGGGTAGTTGAACTGTCACAAAGGGGAATGTCAAGGGTCACCCCACTCTTTGCTATAAATAGTCCCTCATAACTCATTGTAGAGGCTTTTAGTCAGCCAAGCCTCTACTAAGACTATCTTGAAGAAGGCTTAGACAGTATTGTAACACACCTTGGCTTCTCCACTGCACAAAGATAGTACATCTCTTTGGAGGAGCAGGCGGATGTGGTTGTAACGTTCAATTGATAGGGCTAGTAGGTTTACATGGTGTATTGTATGATTGTGACTTACAATCCTTTATATAATAAAAGCCATCACATTTTCATGCATATGTTGTTATTATAATTGGACTGCTCCGGTTGCCTTAATGATATATGTTGTTTAACTTACGTACTTGTATATGAAATGATTTGTATGCAATTATATGAATGTTGTTGTTAATGTGTTGCATATGTTGTTAATGTTGTCATCGTCTGTGTCGACTGCTCTGCCAGACATCAGATAGACCTTTCTCTGAACCTTGTTATATCAACTGTTACACTCATCTTGGACTGATCTTGAGAGTTGTTCGTGTTATCTTACCTTATATGTTGGGACTGTCACATCTATGTCGACTGCTCTACCAAAAGTTGTGCATGTCCTTTGTGTGGTGTGTTCCTAGCTGAGTTGGGACTGATCCATTTCAACCTAGAACTCACCTTCACCTTCCTCTCCCTTTGAAGTGTTGGAACCTATCATACTCATTCCTTGACTCACTACATCAGTCACACCCTTTATATTGACAGAGTTATCTTACTTGCCTCTGTACGACATCGCGATCAAGGCATACCTTATGACCTACTGTTGGGACTCCTACACCAAATGGTCTGAGGTCTAATTGGGACTTCTTACCGGGGAGATCCCCTTGACATGTTGGCAGCTCCAGCACCGTCAACAGACACACAAAACACGGAAATGGTGGAGGGAGATCAACAATATATCTTTATCTCAATGCAGGGAGGTAAATTTATTATGTTAAGTCTTGGCTTGGCAGTGTAAACCAAGCTCCCTTCGCTTAAGGTGTGCTTTTGTGTGCCAGTGTATTAATTGATTAAGCCTTGATTGTATTTGTAAAAAAGAAAAAATCTTGCTGAAAATAAACTGAAATTAATAATAGAAAATGAACAGCAAAATAATTAACTAAACCCCACCCAAACTGGGTTGCAAACACTGTACTGCTTGGTGGCTATATCGATGGAAAATACACTAAAAAAGTCAATAGATCTAGATGTCAGTGTCACTGGGATCAAATGACTCTAAGCTGTTGCAAAGTGGTGCAACAATTGCAAAAACCAGAGGGGAAGATTGCTGCAAAAAGATAGGGAGATGGGTGAAACACCTAGGGAAACAACTGGGACCCTAAGGAAAATGACCAAACAACTGGAAATGTCACACTATGGATGGTAACAACCTATATTAACAGATCTGAAACAGAAAGGTACAAATTTGGAAAATGTGGCTGAAAGCCCTACAGAAACTCAGACTACTCACTCAGCTAAACTCCTCCTAGAAAGGTGGAAGTCTACTAGAAGCCCTAGGGGAGGCTAAATTTGACTTCGACGAGTATAGATTGGATCAAGGCCTAAGTGGGTTGAGACAGAGGTCAAACACTCAACAAAAATTTCTTTGCAAAACTTAGAAACAGATTTGAGAAAAAAACCCTAAAACCCAGAAATCGCAGGTATTGAACTGTTTCTCTGTAGGGATCGCAGTTTTTGGGCTGAAAGGTGCATTCTGAAGCCCATGTCACATTTTTTTGGCTTAAAACTGTGACTTATGTTCTGTGGATCCCAGTCAGAAAATCTCGGAAAAAAAGTGTAGCCTTTGTCACGGCTGGTTCCTATGACCTACGGAAACAACCAGAAAGCTTGCGGAAGTCAAAAATTTATCATATCTAGGGTTAAAAAACTATGAAACATTAAGAGAATTGAAAAAAGAAGAAACCCTAAGCTGAAAACCAATGGTCATGCAAGTTTCTGGATCTGAAATATAAAACCCAGTGGAGTCGCCAATTTTGTATTGGAGACCCAGGTTTCTGAATTGGAATTATTCCCCAGCGAAGTCGCCAATTTTGTTGTAGTGTTTTCTTCACAAAGATGTATGAAAAGAACCCACTTAATATTGTGGATGAAAAACAATCTCAACAGTATAAATGGCTGCTAAACATTATAGATCTGTAGCAACTGATAGAAACAAAACCTGTCAAAGTCTGGATCTATGCCACAATCAGAGTTAAACAGCAAAAAGAAAGAGTAATAACTCCAATCATCCAATGGAAACCAAATATGTAAAGAATAATTTTATTATAACAAAGGTAACAAATAGATGCTACCAGTCCCCCTCTATGGGATGGGTTCTTGGCTATCCTCAAACGTCTTCAGCTTGTGTAGAGTCTGTCTCCTCTATAATGCATAAACCCAACAAAAATATGGTGTGCGACAATGAAAATAATCAGAGTTACAATAGTGAGTCCAATAATGAAAATAATCAAAAGTTACTAATGAATGGAAAACCCTTCTATTTATAAAAAAATATTGAGATATCCTCGAATAATGAGCAATAATAAAATATTATTGATCCCATTCTTGGAATAACCACTTGGAATATTTTATTATATTTGTTTAGGAGGGAAAAGGTGTTTAAACTTTTATTTAGAAATAATAAATAAATAAATGATTTATTTATCATCTCAAGGAATTAGTTCAGGAATAATAAACAAATAAGGATTTATTTAATTATTCCTAAGGGATTTAGTCAAATTTAACAAAGAATATTAATTAATTATTCTTAGAGAAAAATAAGATAAATAATGATTTATCTGTTTATTTTTCATGATTGGGTCAAATTTGACTAGGAATAATAATAAAACAATGGTTTAATTGGTTATTCCTAGAAGAAAATCAAATAAATAGTTATTTATTTAATTATTCTTCGTGGGTTTAACTATAAATTACTTAACAAAGGTGGTTTATTAGGTAATTTCTCACAGTGAAAGCAATTTTACTATGGTAAAGTTGGCTTTACATGGTGTACTTCGATCCATCTAGTAAATTAGGCTAGATGATCAATTTTTTGGGGATAACAATCATAATGATATATGGTCCAACTCTAACATGTAAACCTCTACAGCAGTTTGATCCACAAGTAGGCTCAAGTATGGCAACCCTAACCTCCTCCCTCTGCATAAAAATGACAAAAATGTGTTTTAGGCGAGAAAACATGTTTTAATAGGCTGGAGGTGGCTAGTGAACTTGGCCACCATCGAATAGTAAACTCAAGTGTGAGTTAAGTCACCCATGCAATGTGGAAATGACGACTCAAAACAAAGTGGTGTCCTTGAAGAGGGGTGATAATCACGAGTAGCGAGAAATGATTACAATTAGTGGGGATAGCAGTCCAAAAGAGGAAACTCGTGTTAATGCCAAGTCACTAGAGTGCTCCAAGATTTTAACCAAAAGAGGATATTATGTGTTGGCTTGACTCCATTTTCACCATCACTCATTTGTTAGAAAATTATGTATTACAGAGCAATGGAACACATAAAATATTGCAGAAATATAAACACAGAAAATGCATAAAACAAGAGAGACACAGATATACGTGGTTCACCCAGTTTGGGCTACGTCCACGGAGAAACAGCCAGTCCTTCTTTTACTATATTATCCAGCAAACTGAGGAGATACAACTTATAGAAGATCCGCTGTAACACCCTCTTCGCTCTCAATCTCCTCTCTTTTCCTCACTCAGAATATAGATATACATAGACGCAATACAATTCCCTCATATATAGTGAGGGGTTGCCTTCTAGGGCAAAAAACCCTAAACTAAACATAACTTCTATCGTCAGGTCATCCGCCTAATGAACGGCCCAGATTGATTATAAATTACTAGACTTTTACAAGGCAATTTTACATCTATTTTTAGCTTTGGGGGCGCTGCCCCCCGGACCCCCCAACCAGGGGGGATTTACCCCCTCGGGGGGGACAAGTCCCCCCCGCGTGGAGCGGTGTACAGTCTTCCTGGGGTATACATCCGGCTGAAACCTTTGAATACAGAAGATAATCAGGCTCCACACGCAACATCATTCCAAAAATAGGTAGAGGAAGGATGAGCGAGTGCACCGAGCAACCTAGAGTGCCACCGAGGAGCTTTAAACCTTGCCTGGAAAGTGCTACAGGAGAAAGCTACAAGTATGCCTGTAATTGCTATAGGAGGGTCGAGAGGAGCTACAAAAGGAGTTGGGAGGAGAAAAAGGAGCCACAGTGGCAAGATATTGTCTCAAATCCTTCATGCACACCCAGAATTGGTCCAATAAGAAGTAAGTGATACCCTCCTTCTTTGTTTCTACACCCAATTTCATGAGAAATCTGCTTGAAATTAAGAGCCTATAGTAGTTAATTAATCTGTAGGGGGTCCTTTTTGGAAGTTTTTTTTGGTTAAGAGAAGAGAAACAATTTTGGTTGATATCAGTTCGAGCACCCTTCTTCCTCACTATTACCAAGCATTGTGCCACTGTTTCACCACTTTTTGTGCCACTATTTCACCATTAAGGTTGTTTGAATTCTTTTGAATTCCACATCTACATAACATCAAGGAGTAATAGAGAAGAGATAGCGGGAGGATTTAAAAGAAGGGAACCCTCAGACACCATGAGAATTCACCAACACCCTCCTGTAGTTGACATCTTTAGAAACCACCAATGGTTGGGTTTCTTTGAGCTACTAAAGGGGTATGATAATGATCTTGCCCATGAATTTGTGATGATTTTACACTCTCAAGAGGAAGACAATGCCACAATTGTTGCCAGAAGGTTGGCCATCTCTCTCAGTCCTGAAACCATCAACTGAGTGACCACCTTACCTCTATGAATTAGATGGAGCAAAGAAGACAAACAAGTAAGTGCCACAACTATGAAAAACTTCTTCCTTTCAAAAGAGAAGACTGTAGAAGACAAGAATGGAGTGAGAAGAGAAAATATTCCTTACCCTTGGGATGAGGTAGCTTACCATATCCTTAAATATATATCTTGTGAAGGGAGATTAAGTGTGGTTTAAGCCTACCACTTCAGGCTGCTCCAGGAGTTGATATTCAAGCCATAATTATCCCTTTCTCAAAGACTTAGTGTCCCTCATCTCCTTCTGCAATCAATCATGGAGATGAATCAAAAGGTAAGGGAAGGAAAAAACCAACATTTAGCTCACCATGGCCTCATCAAGTCGATAGTGGTGGATGCTCCAAACCACTTGAAAATCCTTGTCATATGGAACAAATTTGTGGACATGGATAGGAAGACTTTCATAGAAACACAAGCCCTCACACCAGGAGAGACTCCAACCTCTAGTATTGGAGGAAGAGAAGGAAAAGTAGAGGAATAAGAAGGATCAAAGATAGAGGAGGAAGAGGCAGCAAGAACATAAGAAGAAGAAATAAAAATAGAGGAAAAAGAGGTAACAGAGACAGAGGAAGGAGAAGCAGAGATGAAAGGAGGAGAGGAGGAGAAGAAAGAATAAGCCCTAAGGAGGCTTCTCCACCCCAAGGAGTAGAAGACATTGAATAGGAAGTAGTTGCAACCTTTGTTACATTGGGCACTCCTATCAAGTCCAAGAGAAAGTAATCAAGACCAAGTCAAATGTATTGTAGAAACACAAAGAGCACTAGAATTAGACAAGGGAAACCACAAACTCCTACAAGGGTTCTATAATTATTGATGAGTCACCCAACAAAAAGGAAGAAATAAGACCGAGTGAAGGAAAAATTAAGGATATCACTCTTAAAACCAAAACCAAGTCACCCATAGCACCTGTGAGTATTCCTACCACTTGTTTTGTCACCTTCAAGAAGCCAAGGACACAATCTACCTTTGAGGAAGAAGAAAAAGAGAAGCTATAGGAGGATCAGGGTTTGCTACAGAAGAGACAGGGTTTGCTACAGGAGGGGCAGAATATGATACAGGCAGGACAGGGGAAGCTACAAGAGCACAAGAAAGATTCACAAGAGGAAGCCACCACCTCAAAGACTATTGGAAAAGACCTACAAGAGCTCCAAGAACCTAGCCCACAACTTAGCTTGAGCTCCTAATACAAATTCAATGAAGGAGTAAGAATTATCCTTCAAATTTTTGAAATCCCACTCCTTTATGAGCTGGATATAAAGAGAGGTAGAACCCAAAGGTGGATGAAAATTGATAAGGTAGAGGACGTAGACCTCATGGAAGAAAAGGTCATTGAAATGGGAAAAGAGTTAAGTGATTTGAGAATGAGAGAGTCTATGATGAAGGAGCAACTGCAAGTATAAAACATGAGGTTGAGAAAGAGGTTGCAGGAGAAATAAACACAACTTGCCACCATTGTAAGTCTCTCCATGGAAGCACTACAATGTAGGCAACCATCAAAGTCTTATTCCCTCTTTCTTAAAGAACAGTGGTTGCACTTCCCAAGCAAAACTTTGGCACAATATGGATCTCTGCCTTTTCAGGACTATGGGTAGTTCACTGTATTTTGTAGCAAAACTAACATGGAAGACAAAGAAAAATTGGTTGAATTTTACGTGCACAACCTCACTTTAACAAATATGAATTTTTGGGATCCCAAATCAAGGTTGGGAGATATGCAGCTGATGGATTTAGCATCCTGGATGACCCATGAGGAGACAAGAATTGAGGAGGTGAAAAGGGTAATGGAAAAGGAGGAAAATGAACCATTGTATATTAGGGCAGAGCTAGTGAGCCCAAAGGTTGTCATTAGAAATCATGGCCTCATCTCCAATGATGTTGCTTTAGCACCCAAATACATTTCTACCTAGGAGCAAGCCATTCTACACTTTGAAGACACATTTAGGATGTTGGGAACAAAAATTCTACAAGATTTCTAGAGGAGATGGCATGCCTTATGTTAGGGTACTATGAATACAATGATTAAGGTATGATTATCTAGCTATTTATCCCAATGGGATGTAAATTATTTTGTCATTTTAAGTTGTTTTAGATTTTGAAAAGAAAAGAAAAGAAAAAATAAGAAAAATAGAAAAAGAAAAAGAAAAGTAGAAAGAAAAATAAATTATGAAAATACAGAAAGAAAAAAATATAGAAAAAATAAAGGGGAATAAAAGAAAATATATAAAAAATGAATAAAAATAAAATCCCCAAAGGGGTGCGCTAATAAAAATTCCACCTTAATTTTTTTTATTATGTTTAAGATTGATTAATTATCAATGGATTATGTTTAAATTTATAAATAAGACAAGGTGTGATGTTTTGTCGCTTTCAATAAAGCATTGGCACCTTTAGAAGGCTGAGATCATCCCCTCCTGGATCAACGACGGACAGCAATGTTTGCCCCCCCCCCCCCCCGGGAGCTTTCAAGACTTAACGAGGGGGGGGGGGGGGTTCTAAAACATGGTTTTTATAAAACTGTTGAAAGATACGTGGCAGCTTCGCAGCGATTTCAGGGGCCTCCCCCCATTTACCACTTACCACCTCCACTCACCCCCCCCCCCCCACCTCCTGAAAACCACCGCCCATTACCTCTCGCCCCATCCACAACATGCCACCCACCATCCACCCAACCATCCATGTCACCCTACCGTTGGCTATTAAATTCTCACGCTAACTGTTTGTTGAGGCTTCAAAAATTGCTGCAACAACATTGGGAAAAACCACCTGGTCTAGACCTTAAAGCAGTTCCTTTTCCATTTGCAACAGTGGCTCTGACTGGTTCAACTAGGTCCAGTTACCTTCTCCCAACCGCTATCAGCTTTAAATATGTCTTCAATTGCTAATATATAGGACCATCTGATCAATTCTTTGAAATGATCCGGCAAGAAGAATGATCCTTAAGTTGTTTTTGTGGAACAACCAAACTAATCTAAAGTTTTGCCTCAAAAGAGGACTTCTAGAAATGTAGAATTAATCTAAATGCAAACTAATTCTAAAATGTAAGATCTATGATAACACATGCAATACTAAGTCTACAATGTAATTAATCTAACCTATCCCGATTGAAGGAAAGGGTGACCCTTCTCTCAATCGAGAGCCAACTTAACTTAATGGGAAAAGAAACTTTAAAGAATTACAATTAAGATGGAGGAATTAGATTGAGGAGATATCTCACAAGATCTGATTCCTCATTAGCATAAATACTAACAATTAAACACTTAGTAAATAGTTACATAAGTGCCTATTGAAAATATATCTAATTCCTTATTTATCATATGCATAAGAACTACAAAGATTCATGATGAATTACTGAATTAGTTCAAATAAGACATCATGTATGCAAGCAAAAAATTATTATCCTAAATTAGAAGATAGCTTGTCAATCTAAGATTATAACTATCTATTCCTATGCAAATTTCAGCTCTCATATTATATCTAAAATTAAGCCTATAGAATAGTCTGAGCAGACTTTTAAATGAATTAACACTCAAGATTCAACAATAGTGCATGAATCCAATTATTAACTCATACATTCAAAATATAAATTGAAAGACTGAACTAAGAATTTATTTCAGTTAAATCCTGTAAACAATAGTGTTAAACATCATTAACTGAAATGATCCTTTATTAATAAATGAAATCAAATTACATATTCTCACAGAACAATAGTAGTGCATAATCCTTTGGAGTCTGTAATCGATCTCTGTTTGCAGAAAATGTCTCCTCCTTTCAGCAGTAGTGCATGATAAACAAGAGATTCTCCACCAACAGATATAATCCACAGTTACAGTATTACAAGCTTCTCTCCCTTGATTCGGGACCTATCATTCTATTAAAAAGACTAAGAGGTACAATAGTGCAAGCCTCCAAGGCTTTCCTTTCAAATTCTAGACCACTCGTATAATTCCAATAGCTTGTTTAAATAGCCGCTACTGAAAATAGCTTTTGTTGCTTCAAATTTTAAGGGAGTTGAACAATATCTTTTAATCATGTATCTGAAAAACAGAATTTTCATCAAAATCTCTTGATCTTGTTGTTATGTCAAATCAGCCTTATTACTTGATCGGATTCTCTGGGTGTTTGTTGGTTTATCTAAACTGAATTTCCATTTATCAACATAGTTGTCCTCCTCTGACATGAATCTGAACATGGAAAACAAGAGTTGATAAGCTAAAAATAAATGAGACTGATAAGCAAGTTTCATTTGAAACAAATGACATTTGCAGAAAATCAGGCTTAAAACTTGGAGCATAACAATCGCAATCGCAAAAAACCATGAAAAAGAATCATCCCCGAAGCCAAAACCCAACCTCCGCAATCGGAAGTTAAAGTTTAAGGTCAAAACACAGAAAATAAAAAAGAAATGATTTGTAGTCCTAAATACTTTTAACAAAGGAATGATGTGCAAAACAAATAAATCCAAGGTTGTTGAGACCCACAAGGTCACATTACTATATCGCATCGCAAATCGCAAAGTTCTATAAGACTTCCTCCATTAACTCTGAATTGTGAAATGCGATTAGGCATGGACCCGATCACAGATTTAACTCCATCCATAAAATCCCCGCATCCATAGGATATCACAAAATCCAAAAGGCTAAACCCTCTACACCACGGATTACGATATGCAATAAAACCCGGACCTGATGGGAAAATCCATTACAACTCATAAAACCCCTTGTCTGTGACTAACGCGGGTTCTAAAAAAGATTAAGTCCATACCCCACTGCCGATTGCCGTATGCGATTAAGCTTGGACCCGCGGGGATTATAAACTTCACTTCATTAAAATCTCACGTCCACGCAATCACAAGAACCATTGCCTTATGCCGATTGCGATAAGGCCCGGACGCGACGGGATTATTCACTGTGATTTATATTAATATCGCGTCTGGGGCCTATATCGCAATCGCAAAGTTCTAAAAATGCATGCCTCATCCCAATGTTGATTGTGATATGATGTCAGCAGTGACATCAGATCCATGTCATCTTCCACATCAGTTGCCACATCGTCACCATGTCTCTCACCATGTCAGATCCACATCATCTGCCATGTCACCATTCCACATCATCCACCATGTCATAGTGACGTCACCCCGAGATCCCGCACTCGCAAGTTTTAAAGGGATACGGCTTATAATAAACCCTTCACCCATGTTTATTTGCGATATGCGATATAAACCAAACCCGACAAGATTATACATTCCAGTCCATAAATTCCCCACATCCGTGCAATCACAAGTTCCAAGGATCATGCCTCCTGCCTCGTACTGATTGCAATTGCGATTTGTGATGTAACCCGAACCCGATGGGATTATTAACTCCATTACATAATCCTTCCCACATCTATCGCATTGCATGTTTCATAACATCTACCACACCATAACCCTTTGCTAAAAGTTATTTGCGATTTGTGATAGGAGACACCTCTGCCATGTCATCCATGACGTCATACTCCACATCACCCCACATATCGCAATCACAAAAAATCAAAAGGCCCATTTCATACTACTACATAGAAAATTGAGATTTGTGATTGCAATTTCCTGCATCACGTCACCACTCAGGATTTATGATTGTGATTTTTATGCTTCTATATATTGATACGATTATGATTTAATTAAACAGCCACAAGCCTTACACCGCTTTCCACTTCACGCCCATTCCTTTGTCTCCGCTCCAATAGCCTATTGCGATATAACTCCACCATATCCCTCTTTCATCTGCGCTGCCACAGTTACAATATTTCAAATAAAATTAAAGGCTTAGTCCTGTTTATCCTCCCTAGTGTTTATGATTGCGATTGTTATGCTCCAAGTTTTAAGCCTGATTTTCTGCAAATGTCATTTGTTTCAAATGAAACTCGCTTATCAGTCTCATTTATTTTTAACTTATCAATTCTTGTTTTCCGTGTTCAAATTCATGACAAAGGAGGACAACTATGCTGATAAGTGGCAGTTCAGTTTAGATAAACCGACAAACACCCAAAGAATCTGATCAAGCAATAAGGCCGATTTGACAGAACAACAAGATCAAGAGATTATGATGAAAATTATGTTTTTCAGATACGTGATTAAAAGGAATTGTTCAACTCCCTTAACATTTGAAGCAAAAGAAGTTGTTTTCAGTAGCAGTTATTTAAACAAGTTGTTGGCATTATACGAGAGGTCCAAAATTCGAAAGGAAAGCATTGGAGGTTTGCACTATTGTACCTCTTAGTCTTTTTAATAGAATGATAGGTCTCGAATCAAGGGAGAGAAGCTTGTAATACTTTAACTTTAGATTATATCTATTGGTGGAGAAACTCTTGTTTATCATGCACTACCGCTGAAAGGAGGAGACATTTTCTGCAAACAAAGATCTATTACAGACTCCAAAGGATTGTGAACTATTGTCGTTCTGTGAGAATCTGTAATTTGATTTCATTTATTAATAAAGGATCATTTCAGTTAATAATGTTTAACACTATTGTTTACAGCATTTAATTGAAATAAATTCTTAGTTCAGTCTTTCAATTTATATTTTAAATGTATGAGTTAATAATTAGATTCATGCATTATTGTTGAATCTTCAGTGTTAATTCATTTAAAAGTCTACTTAGACTATTCAATAGGCTTAATTTTAGATATAATATGAGAATTGAAATTTTCATAGGAATAGATAGTTATAATCTTAGATCGGAAAGCTATCTTCTGATTTAGGATAATAATTGTTTGCTTCCATACATGATGTCTTATTTGAACTAATTCAGTAATTCATCATGAATCTTTGTAGTTCTTATGCATATGATAAATAAGGAATTAGATATATTTTCAATAGGCACTTATGTAACTATTTACTAAGTGTTTAATTGTTAGTATTTATGCTAATGAGGAATCAGATCTTGTGAGCTATCTCCTCAATCTAATTCCTCCATCTTAATTCTAATTCTTTAAAGCTTCTTTTCCCATTAAGTTAAGTTGGCTCTCGATTGAGAGAAGGGTTACCCTTTCCTTCAATCAGGATAGGTTAGATTAATTACATTGTAGACTTAGTATTGTGTGTATTATCATAGATCTTACATTTTAGAATTAGTTTGCATTTAGATTAATTCTACATTTCTAGAAGTCCCCTTTTGAGGCAAAACATTAGATTGGTTTGGTTGTTCCATAAAAGCAACTTAAGGATCATTCTTCTTGCCAGATCAGCTCAAAGAATTTATCTGATTGCACTAACTATTAGCAATTGAAGACATATTTAAAGCTGATAGCGGTTGGGAGAAGGTAATTAGACCTAGTTAAACCAGTCGGAGCCACTATTGTAAATGGAAAAGGAACTGCTCTAAGGTCCGGACCGGGTGGTTTTCCCCAATGTTGTTGCAATGATTTTTGAAGCCTCAACATTTTTGGCACTAGAAGGAGGGCCTTGAATTAGTTATTTGTTTAAATTTTGTTATAGAATTTTTTAGCTAATCATGGCTCCCATATACATTCCTACACTTGGTCATGCATTCAGTTCACCTAAGCCTACACGAGGCATGCCCAAGGAGCATATCGAGTCCTTGTCACAGTTAAAGTTCGATGGTGAGAGTAATATTTCCGCATTAAATCATATTGATGGTTTTGTTAATAGATGTAAATATTTTAATATTAACGTTGATAATGAGATTTACAGGCTTTTCACTCTCACATTCAAAGGATGGATCCGCAAATGGTTCAAGGTGCTTCCCGAGAAGTTGATTCATTCATGGAAACATTTTTGCCAGGAATTTCTCAAAGCACATCAAAATTACAATTACAATATTTTGTGTTTAGAATTAGATAATATTTACATGTATGATAGTGAATCTTTAGATGATTTTTATAAAAGATTTTGGTCAATTTGCTGTAGATTTCATTTACATGATTTTCCTTCAACTGAAGATTTAATTGAACATTTCACTTCTCTTGTTTCTTCCCACACTGAAAATAATGAATCAATTAATGAAGAACAAGGTACATCTAATTCATTAACTAGTCTTGAATCAGTAAACGGTTTTATGGAACCCGAATCTAAAAATGTAATTGAATCACAATGTTCTTCTTTAGAAAATTTCAATTCTCATTTTCTCTTTGAAGATGAAATTAAAAAAAAAAAAAAATTAATCACGCATGTGATGAGTCGGTAAATCCAATAAAATCTAATCTACAACAAGACTTGGATAATGAACATATCAATTTATCTTCTTTCAAGGAAAATTCAGAACATGTTTCTCTAATTGAAAGAAATTCCTTAGACCTAGATTATAATACGGCAAGTTCTATAAACGATTCATTTCAGCCGTCATTATATTTTGGAATGCATTATTTTCTTTATCCTTATGTGTTTTTAAATCATAATATAGTCAATGATGATCACTTTAATCTTTCAAGTGATAATCTTCCTAGTTCTTGTTCTAAAAATTCTGCGTCTAGCAATCATTTGAATGATAATCATTTAACTACAAAACCTCTTCTTTTGTATTTTCAAATTCTATTACTTCAAATCAGCCATTTAATTTTCATAAGAAGAAGGTAATTTATGACGATTGTCATGACAATGAAGATAAAGAATCAAATATTGTACAAAGTGCACCAATTTTGAAAATTGATCTATCTTGTAAAGATTCACACACTTTAATTTTATCCCCTCTTACTGAACACAAACTTAATTTTGAGAATTTTGATGAGTTAATGTTGCGATTTCCTAACATATTTCATTCTGGTTTTCTTTTAGAAACTTGCAATTATAAGTTTTTCAGGGAATGTCCTTTTAGTGGCAATTCATTCACTGAAATCCAAGATTTGTTCCAAAATTACCTTGTAAAATTATTTTGTAATTTTATTTTTCATAATGATTTATTTGTTTTTACATTCTTTCCTTTTGCTTTCTTTTCTTTTTGCAAGCATGTTAAATCTCTCAATATTGAATACCATCAAGATTTATTAAGTGAAAATGATGAATTGGTTTCTCATAATCTTTAATATCAAAAATTATTTCGTTTCCAATTTAATTCGACATTCAGAAATTCATTCCAAACATTTTATCATCAGTGAAATTTAAATCTTGAGAGTGTTCTTCCTTCACAACATGCTTTGCCATCATCTCCTTTGGAAAGTTTTCATTCTCTAACAAATATTCATCCATTCTTTTATGATCCCATTAATATTTGTTTAGAGCATGCTTTCCAAAAAATATGGTTTACTAACAAGTTAATCGTAAATAAACTTATTTTTGTACATAATTTTACATTAGATGTAAAAAATAGATTTTGTTTCATTTTGATTGTTTGCGTTATCTGCTTACTAATGTTTGATTTGTACATACAAGTAGGTAATAAAACGAGAGAATGGTTATATTGGAAGTATGATTATACATAGTCATGTTTCCTTCATTAAGTTAGGATTAGGAGTAGATTAGTTTAGATTAGATTTAATAAATAATGATTTTGAGTTAATTGCCTTGCATTGGAGAAAGTCATATCTTTCCAGTAATATTAAATGAAATTCTTCAATGGTAAGTCTCTTATACTCAGTTTCATTCACTTCTTTACTTTTTAGATTTAGTTTTATTTTCTTGTTTTCTAATGATATGTAACTCTCTTTTGCATCCCTTCACAAACATTTTCACACCTTCACCAGATCAAATTGCGAGCTCAAAGAAGCAATAATGATTTTCATCAAATCGGCCAAAATAGGGAAGTTCTAAACCTTATTCTATTTCTTTAAAAAGCATTACTTTAATTTGAAGATGGTTAAAAGCTTTTTTTTTCAAGTTTTGCTTTTGAAAAGGATAAATAAATAGCAAATTTCCTTATTCAAACTGAATTATTACTAAATGCTTTTAACTTTGCAAATTTGATTTATCTAGATTTCAACATAAGAAGGAATGTTTTCTTCATTATCTTTTTCCTCTTTTGTTAAGAAATTTGTATAAATAATTTTATAAAGTATTCCTTTTAGATTTGGTTTTGGTGATTTTACCAGCATACTTGTGAATGGTCATATCTTGAGAATTCAGTTATCATATCACATTTACTTTTTCTTTTAGATAATAATGTTAAATGACATACTCTTGGCCTTTCATCAATATCTCTTAAAATCAGTTTGTGATTTTTCAATTTGAAAGTAGGTATTTTTCAGGAAGTAGTTATGAAAATTGAAAATTAGATAAAAATTATAGAACTCTGAAATTTTTCCATTAAGTTGTAAAATCTTTAAAAACCTAAAAAAATATATCCTTTTACTCTAGTTTTAGTCAAAAAAAGTTATCCTTAAAAAGTAAAGATCGTCTTACAACTAAAATACCTTCAACTCGGATTTGTCATCCAAAACTCTTGAGTTAACAATCCTCCCCATCCATTAAAAAGGAAATTTTTAGAGTGTAATTCTAAAATATAATAAATCTAAAAAAGATAAGAGGTCTCATCACGAGCATGCTTACCATGTTCATCGGGAACCAGTTGAACTGACATTACCACACTAATCACCAAATCAAGGTAATGGCTTATGATTTTTAATTGTAAGACAAGGGGTCTCATCATGAACTAGCATGTTCAGTTTGATTGTTACCGGTGAATGGAATTGTCATTATCTGGCCACCAAACCAGGACAATGGTTTTTTAGCATCATTAAAAAAACAAAAATTTAAAAATTTACCTCTAATTATTGCACTATTGAATGGATGGGATATTGGATTGTTGGTGGTTAAAAGGTAACCCTGTCGAGGCTATGAACGCATGCTGGCAGCAGTGGCTCTACCTGTGATGAACGAGTACATTATAAGCTAAGTCGTAAAAGGCCCCCTACTTTATTTTTACAACTGATTAATGACTGATACAAGTAAATAGGAGTTTTTCATTCTCAAAAGGTTTTTAAAAGAAATTGCAATTTAATGAGTTTTATAGCCAGAGTAATTTTTTTTATCTAAAATATTTCGAAAATTAGTTTCCCCTTCCTGAATTATTTTTACTTAATTTTTGAAATTTCACTTTCATTCATCAGAGATAACTGGTTCTTCCAGTGAATCACCAATTGTTGTGCTATTCAACAACCCCCATTTTTCTATTTTATAAATTTCTTATGAAATTTATTTTATTTAAATGGGGACCCTTAATAAATTTTAAAAAAACATAATAAAAAAATAAAAATATTTTCTTTGTTTTGTGTTATAGCCCCTTTTATACCAAGAATCACCCATGAAAAAAAATCATGAAACCATGAAAAAGAATCATCCCCGAAGCCAAAACCCAACCTCCACAATCGGAAGTTAAAGTTTAAGGTCAAAGCGCAGAAATACAAAGGAAATGGGTCGTAGTCCTAAATATTTTTAACAAAGGAATGATGTGCAAAACAAATAAATCCAAGGTTGTCGGGACCCACAAGGTCACGTTACTATATCGCATCGCAAATCGCAAAGTTCTATAAGACTTCCCCCGCTAACTCCGAATTGCGAAATGTGATTAGGCCCAAACCCGATCACAGATTTAACTCCATCCATAAAATCTGCATATGCAAGATATCGCAAACTCCAAAAGGCTAAACCCTCTACACCACGAATTACGATATGCGATAAAACCCAAACCCAACAGGAAAATCCATTACAATTCATAAAACCTTGCGTCTGTGACTACCACAGGTTCTAAAAAAGCTTAAGTCCATACCCCACCGCCGATTGCGATATGCGATTAAGCCCGGACCCGCGAGGATTATCAACTTCACTTCATTAAAATCCCGTGTTTGTGCAATCGCAACAACCATTGCATTATGCCAATTGCGATATGCGATAAGGCCCGAACCCGACGAGATTATTCACTACGATTTATATTAATATCGCGTCTGGGGCCTATATCGCAATCGCAAAGTTCTAAAAAGTCATGCCTCATCCCAACGTCAATTGTGATATGACATCAGCAATGATGTCAGATCCACATCAGTTGCCACATCATCGCCATGTCTCCTGCCATGTCAAATCCACATCATCTTCCATGTCATCTGCCATGTCATAGTGACATCACCCCAGGATCCCGCAATCGCAAGTTTTAAAGGGACACGGCTTATAATAAACCCTTCACCCATGTTGATTTGTGATATGCGATATAAGTCGAACCGACGGGATTATACATTCCAGTCCATAAATTCCCCGCGTCCGTGCAATCACAAGTTCCAAGGGTCATGCCTCCTACCTCATACCGATTGCGATTGTGATTTGCGATGTAACCCGGACCCGACAGGATTATTAACTCCATTACATAATCCATCCCACGTCCATCGCATCGCAAGTTTCATAACATCTTCCATACCATAACCCTTTGCTAAAAGCGATTTGTGATTTGCGATAAGAGCCACCTCTGCCACATCATCCATGATGTCATACTCCACGTCACCCCACATATCGCAATCGCAAAAAATCAAAAGGCTCATTTCATAGCGCTACATAGAAAATTGCGATTTGCGATTGTGATTTCCCGCATCATGTCATCATCACGTCACCACTCAGGATTTATGATTGTGATTTGATTGTGATTGCGATTATTATGCTTCTATATATTGCTACGATTGCGATTTAATTAAATAGCCACAGGCCTTATGTCGCTTTCCACTTCACGCCCATTCCTTTGTCTCTGCTCTGATAGCCAATTGCGATATAACTCCACCATATCCCTCTTCCATCTGCTCTACCACAATTATGATATTTCAAATAAAATTAAAGGCTTACTCCTGTTTCTCCTCCCCAGTGTTTATGATTGCGATTGTTATGCTCCAAGTTTTAAGCTTGATTTTCTGCAAATGTCATTTGTTTCAAATGAAACTCGCTTATCAGTCTCATTTATTTTTAGCTTATCAATTCCTGTTTTCCATGTTCAGATTCATGACAGAGGAGGACAACTATGCTGATAAGTGGAAGTTCAGTTTAGATAAACCAACAAACACCTAGAGAATCTGATCAAGCAATAAGGTCGATTTGACAGAACAGCAAGATCAAGAGATTATGATGAAAATTTTGTTTTTCAAATACGTGATTAAAAGGAATTGTTCAACTCCCTTAACGTTTAAAGAAAAATAAGTTGTTTTCAATAAAGGCTATTTAAACAAGTTGTTGACATTATACGAGAGGTCCAAAATTCGAAAGGAAAGCCTTGGAGGCTTGCATTATTGTATCTTTTAGTCTTTTTAATAGAATGATAGGTCCCGAATCAAGGGAGAGAAGCTTGTAATACTATAGTTGTATATTATATCTATTGGTGGAGAAGCTCTTGTTTATCATGCACTACTATTGAAAGGAGGAGACATTTTCTGCAAATAGAGATCGATTACAAACTCCAAAGGATTGTGCACTACTGTCATTCTGTGAGAATCTGTAATTTGATTTCATTTATTAATAAAGGATCATTTCAGTTAATATTGTCTAACACTATTGTTTACAGGATTTAACTGAAATAAATTCTTAGTTCAGCCTTTCAATTTATATTTTGAATGTATGAGTTAATAATTGGATTCATGCACTATTGTTGAATCTTGAGTGTTAATTCATTTAAAAGTCTTCTCAGACTATTCTACAGGCTTAATTTTAGATATAATATGAGAGTTGAAATTTGCATAGGAATAGATAGTTATAATCTTAGATCAGAAAGTTATCTTCCGATTTAGGATAATAATTATTTGCTTGCATACATGATGTCTTATTTGAACTAATTTAGTAATTCATCATGAATATTTGTAGTTCTTATGCATATGATAAATAAGGAATTAGATATATTTTCAGTAGGCACTTATGTAACTATTTACTAAGTGTTTAATTGTTAGTATATATGCTAATGAGGAATCAGATCTTATGAGCTATCTCCTCAATCTAATTCCTCCATCTTAATTCTAATTCTTTAAACCTCTTTTCCCATTAAGTTAAGTTGGCTCTCGATTGAGAGAAGGGTTGCCCTTTCCTTCAATCGGGATAGGTTAGATTAATTAGATTGTAGACTTAGTATTGCGTGTGTTATCATAGATCTTACATTTTAGAATTAGTTTGCATTTAGATTAATTCTACATTTCTAGAAGTCCTCTTTTGAGGCAAAACTTTAGATTGGTTTGGTTGTTTCACAAAAACAACTTAAGGGTCATTCTTCTTATCAGATCATCTCGAAGAATTGATCTGATGGCCCTAGCTATTAGCAACTGAAGACATATTTAAAGATGATAGCGGTTGGGAGAAGGTAACCGAACCTAGTTAAACCAGTCGGAGCCACTATTCCAAACGGAAAAGAAATTGCTTTAAGGTCCGGACCGGGTGGTTTTCCCCAATGTGTTGCAACAATTTTTGAAGCCTCAACATAGTCATATGGACATTGACCATTAAATTATCCCGCCAATAGTCATATGGACGTTGGCCATTAAATTCTCCCACCAACATATAATTACTTTAATGCCACACTCCAAAATGGTAATATTCCTATTAATCACCCCCCTTTCTCACTTTAAAAATCATGTATCACCCTGCATTATTTCCTTTCGCCATTGGTTTGATCCATGCATGTTAAGGCCTGAAGGTTTCCAAGTCCACCAACGCTCTCTGCAGTAGCAGTCCTCTCCTATAATCAGTCAATTGTAGCCTGGTAATATTGTTTTCCTAAGACTCCATTATAGTTGAAGATGTCTTCTCATAAAGGAAAGGGAAAAATGGTTTTCGAGAGTCCTGTTTTGCCTCTTGTTCATAATTTATATGAATTCCCTTTTGGTCGACACGCAGTACAAAATAGCATAAATCCATTGTGAGTTCAACTTGTATGAGCTTCATAACTAGGAAAATCAAAAAATATTTAGACAATAGTGATGAATTGAGTATTTGGGAGTCATCCTTGCATCAATTTATTTTTCCCCATACTCATGTTTTCCATGAATTCCTTACATGGTGTCATCTTAGGTATGTCCCTAGCCAACAGGCTATAATAGCCCAGAATAATGAAATCTTATTTTCAATTGCACCAGAAGCCATCTACCAAGCTCTTCAGAATAATCCCCAATCTCCCTTACATCCTTTTTCCACTAATTCACTCATGGAAATATACCAAAAACTTACCTTCTCTCAACAAGCCCATATCTTTGAGTCTTTTCTACCTGAGAATTATGAATTGCCCAGACATAATCCCCCATATTCTGCTTCTATTTTCCCTTAAATGTCAAGGTAGGTTATTTCTATGGTTACTTGCCTATTAGGTTCTCCCACAGATTAATGGGTAGATGAAGTAGTGTTAGGATTTTTGTCAGTGTTTTCAATTGGTCAAAAACCATCAATCATTTTTAACTATAGTCAATACCTATCAAGTGTTATTCATGATCAATTTCTGAAATTTAAAGCTGAAGGTGCATTCAAACACCAGACAGTCTTCATGTATTTGATGTTTTTCTATCAAGAAAAAAAGTTTAAAATTTAGTAGCAAAAGATGGATGAATAGGGAAGACCATTATCAGTTATTCACTAGACTTCCTTAGTCAGAAAGAATTCAGAAGAATATTCATTTAGCAATTTTGTGGATTAGTTTTTGCATATATCCTTGTGTCTTCTTAGCAGCGATATTATACCAAGTATTTCACCAAAAATCAAAAGAGTTTTGCATATCACAAAACAAGCTAAGGTTGGAGACTGGTAGCTTTAATATAATTATACAGAAATTCGAATTTATGGATATGAACTCCCTCCCTATAGATTGCCAGTTTTTGTACCAGTCAAAAAATTTTCCTTGGAGTATATCAAACAAATGTTAAATATGGATGACTTGCATTTTGTGTGAAGAAAGCAAAAAGCATAGTTTAAACTTAAGGGACATATTGGTCGTTACATTGTCAACACCAGAGCAGCAGCAAAGGAAGCAAATGAATTACTAAAGAAGATGAATTTCAAGCTGAGTTTTACATGGTCTTATGATCGATTAGGGATAATTTCAAAACTGAGAGTTGAGTAGAAGACCACACCATATGCACATACACCTAGACCAGAAATAGAGCAATATGCCAATCAAGAGGAGTGGACAAAGAATACACTGCAAGAGGCTAAAGAGAAAATTTTCAGTCAAACATCTCTACAAACTCCTATTTCAAAGGACAAAGAAGTCAAGAGATCAAGGGAAAGTATGTCTCCTACAGATTCAGGGTCTCAAGCTGCAGACTTTCGTGTTTTCAAGAGGAGAAAGAAAGATCCAAAGACAAATACTAAGACTGATACTAAAAGTGATACTCAGATAATAAATATTCAAGAGGAATCTTTAGAAGAAAAGGGCTCACAGGAGCAAGCCACAGTTGTTTTAACAAGTATTCCCACCACTTCATTCCCATATGTTGAGGAGACAACATAGTCACTTGTGTCTTCTACATCTCAAATTGCAACACAGCAGAACATTTTTTCCAAGTACAGGGAAATTAAGAAGAAGAATGAAGCATTGAAGGCTACTACATATACATAATTTTGGAAGCAGACTTATACTACTTAACACAGGTTGTTGTCTGCACTTGACACAGAGAAGGGATAGTTCCAATTAGCATTCTTGGAACCTACAGTTCCAATCCCTAAAGGTGTAGAAGACTACAAAGCCTCAGTCTTTTCTTTTGATACCAAGAAAATTCATGCAATCAACTAGATTGATTTGCACAAACAGGCCGGTGAAATGATATACTCAACTTTAACAAGTTCAACCATGGCAGCCTCCAAGTTGCAAACCTCTTTAAACAACATGCATTCACAGCTAAAGATAGAGTGAATGTCATCCTTGGCCAAAGACACCAGAACCAAAGCTCTTGAGGATTTGGTAATTAAACTAGGATATGATCCTAGTGACATCAAAGCAACTAAGGAGATGATCAAAAATAAAAATGTTGATATTCAAGCTCTAAGAAAGCAGCTCAAGCTTCCAACCACAGAGCATCCACAGACCAAAGAAATCACTCAGTTGGAGACAGAGAAGGAAAATTTGTTTGGGTTGATAATTGAACAGAACGTTCAAATTTAGAAAATGGAGACAAACATGGAGGCACTTCTGAAAGAAAAGGAAATGTTAGTTGCTACAGGTACATCAGCACAACAAACGGTAGCAACAACTTCAACAGAAAGGGCAGAAACATCCACTGCAGATTCTTCTGAAAAGTTAGTAAAGTTTTGGGAGATTTATCATTAACTAACCAAGAAAATGAGAGATTGTTAGCATCAATGAGCAGGATGGAGGAAAATAAAATCAAGGCTGGTCATGCATATTTGGCAGAAGTGCAAAAAAAATTCAAGTTAACTCAACAGATTGTAAAGTATGAGAATCAATCTTTGACAACTTAGATGTTGGCAGAGGCCAAGAAAAGTATATGGCACAACATTAATGCCAATATTACATAGTTATGGCCATCATTTTAGATTATATTTGAGAAGGAGGAACTAGTACAAAATATTAAAGCAACAATTGAACAAGCAAAAGCTAAAATTGAACACAGACTGGCAGAAGCACACATAATTATCAAGATGTTGAACTCCAAGGCTAAGGATGAGCTCGAAGAACTCCATATTCAAGACATAACAGGAATAGTCATGGAAGTGAAGAGTGTTCTAACCAAAAAGAACCTCATGATACAGTTATAAAACAAATGCAGTGAGTTAGAACTATAGTTGAAAAGATTTAACAGAAATTTTAATTTATTGTAGGAAAGAGGGCTTCCAGCTTTAAAAGCCTCTAATGGCAAATTAATTCCATTAGAGAACTATCAAGACCAGTTGTGCAACATAGCTGCAGATACTTCCAAATTCACCAAAGTTAGAGGAACAATAACTGGAGAAGCTTTCTTGGAAGGCCTACAATATGACCTCTACATTCAACATGAAGTCCACCATCTGTTTCTCAATAAGCCAACTTTTCAAACATACACAGAAGTAGATGAAAGATTTCGAAGCATGGTGAATTTCTCTATTCCTAGTGAAGAATGATGGGATAAACTTTTGGAGCTTGTTGAGTGAAATCAAACAGAAATCCTACAGATTGGGAGCGGTCAAACAGAAGAAGCAGAAATATAGCTACAGTCAACAACAACACTTCTCAAAGTGTGAACAGAACATCTGAATTAGCCTAGCATTGCTATTATTTTGTTCTAATTTGAAATATCTACATCTTCTGATAGATATTATTTTGTAAATAATTTTATTTTGAAGTTTTTATTTAGTTCAGGACAGACTCTATAAATATTTTGTAAAAAGATTAAGAAAGGGTTGGATTATGTAAAAAGAGAAGATATTTCTTTGATTGTAAGTTGTGCACTTTAATTTGAAGTAATCAATTCGGAAATACAGAGGCAGTATTGTTTCAGGATTCTTGTGTCAAATAAATGGTGACATTTTCCTCTCTGTTAATGTGTTTTTCCTTCTAAGTTTTCATATGGATGTTATTTCTTGGTTGTTGCAAGAAGATTAAGAGTTGAATTTACTTACAGTACTCTGCTTTAGCTTGTTAAACAATCTTAATGTTTTCCTTCTAAGATTAAATATAAAATTCATTTAAGTATGCTTTATATTTAATTGAATCTTACCTCATATTCATCTTATTCATACCACACATAATTCATGAGATATAGGAGTTTTCCTACCTTGCCCTTTTTCAGCTATTATGTGTATTATGATTGATTAGTGGAGATTTTTTATGACTCCATGCACAATGGACTTTTCTTTCATTCTACAACCAAAACTTTAAAAAAACCTATCTTGACCTTTCATACCTAACCTAAGATCTAAACAGTAAAATTAAAATCATACAGAGAGATCCCTCTCTAAAGCTGGAAGGGCTAGATCCCAACTTTAAAAGTGGTTTGTGGTTACCTCTGCAGTTTTCTTTTCAGCCTAGGAAAAATATGAAGTGCTAACATTCTGGCGACCATACTGGGGAATATTCCCTGGTAAACTTTGATTTCAAAAGCTCAAACCTATTTCCTGTGGGTGACAGTGAGTTAGGAAATATTTAGGCTGAATTCTTCACCCAAAAGTTGTGTTTTTACCCAGTTGTGATAAGTTCCCTTGGAAATCTGGCTCTTAGAAATATTTATACAAGATCGCATCCAGATCCTGATCCTCCTAAAGTTGTGAATGATCCTGAGAGATTGATTAGGAAAATGAAATTCAAGTAAGCAATAACCCTCTGCTCAGGTCTCACTCACTCCTTGAAATCTTTCCAACACTTGAGGATATTGATTATGATCTGTATTTTGAATATAGTCTTTTTAGAACTAAATCAAAAAGTTTTGTCCCATAAACAGTCTTTGATGAATCCATTTTGAAACCATACATCTCATCAAAAAACCCTATTATTTCAGGTTCTGATAAAGACATTATACAACAGTTTGAAAAACTTGAAGATCTGGTAACTTAGTTGAATCAGCCTACCCAAAAACCATTCATATTTCAGCAGACTGTCATTTCTTCTTCTAATCCATCATTAACCTCTCCTTTAATTTCTCCTTTTTCTACTAAAACTATTACATCTCTCATTCATACTCCTTTTATAGAAACTCAACAGATCACAGTCTCGCCAACTTTTCCACCTCTAACATCAAGCACAACTACAATTTCATCTTCCTCTCATATTCTAATCATGGCTTCCCGTTATGCCCCTTTGGTTCTACAACAACCACTAAATGTTATGTCACTTAATTATTCACAATGTATACCCCATTTCGATGGCACTGGACCTACTACAGCTCAGCAACACATCGATAAGATGAATGATTTTGTAGGCCTAAAAGAGGTTGATGATGATGATGTTCGAATAAGGTCGTTTGACTGGTGAAGTGAGAAAATGGAATAGGGGATTGGTAGCAGGAAGTATTGCCAATTTATAGTAATTTCATCAAGTTTTTATTTTTCGTTGGGAGGTTAAAAATAATCCACTTCATATTCTTGCAGAATATGAAAGTTTAAGAAGAGTTCCAAAAGAGTCAGTACAAGATTATTCAGATAGATTAAAAAACCTTTATAATTCTATTCCAACATAAATAAAGCCCCCACCAGGATTGGATTTACTTCGATATCCAAATGGTTTTGACGCTGACATGGCCTATCAGTTGAGAGAAAGAAATCCAACTACTTTAGAAGAGATGCAAAATAATTTTGTTAGTGTAGAGGCCAATTTGTTGGCCAAGAAAGCTAAGTTGAGGGCTGAGAAGAGAGTGACCATTAAAGAAGAACCTTCCTCGTCATCAGATGTAAAATTGGACACTTTGGTTCAAAATATGGAGAGAATGATGGAAAGAATGACTTTGACAGATAGAGTTGCACCAAAAGAACCACAAGGGGGTCCTTATATCAGGAATCCAAATTTCAGAAGACAACGGCCCCAAATTAAGCAAAGAGATCCAAGAAACCCAATAGATCAACAACAAATTAGACCTCCTTTTCAGGAAAATTATGCTGAGGAAGAAAATGAGACAACAGATGAGCTAGAAGAGAATCAAATCAATCTCTTTGGTGAAGGAGAAATAGATAATTTTTTCTTGACCAAAGAGGAACAAGATTTGTTCTTATTAGCACAACAAGATGTGATGCCTACAGAATCAGAGGATTACAAAAAGGGTTATCAAAATGTTATTATGGAAGTGCATAAACAATATAATCTGAGAAATAAAAAAGTTGTAGAAAATCCTCCTAAAAAGATCCAAATTGATACACCTTCTACAAGTCAAACAAAGGTTGATCCTCCAAAGGAAGCCCCTCAAAAACAAGATACAAATGTGAAAGAGGTAGAAAAGCCTCAACCTTCTTTTAACATTGAAAATGAGTTGTCAAAGGTTAAAATTTTTGTTCCTCTAACTGAATTAATGAAAAAGGATGTATATAGAAGTCAAGTTATAAAAACATTAAAGATAGAGGAAGGAACAAATACTATAAATATAAGTGATGACCAGCCTAAATTGTTGTTTGGACCAAAAATTGAGAGAAAATCACAAGATGGTAATGTGCCACCATTTTATGTTAGTCTTAACATTCATGATTTCATTTTACAAATGCCAAGCTAGATTCAGGTGCATCACATAATCTCATGCCAAAAGTGATTATGGAGAAACTCATATTAGATATAACCAGACCATATAAAGACCTTTTCTCTTTTGATTCAAGCAGAGTAAGATGTTTAGGTTTGATCAAGGATTTGTGTGTAACCCTTACCCAAATCCTAACAAAAAGTGTAGTGATGGATATTGTTGTGGCTGATATCCCTCCAAAATATGGAATGATCTTATTAAGGTCTTGGGGAGCAAAGTTGCAGGGCACATTGCAGATGGATATGACATATGTAAATATTCGTGTTTCCGGGCAAAAAAGGAGGTTGTACAGGGAGACTCTTATGAAATATATGGTAAGTAGTCGAGAAAAACCTAATAATTACCCACTTTTTTGTACATTCAGACATGGATTCCTTCATTTTATATAATGACATATGTTTAGAAGAAGAAATTCAAGGCATGGAAAGTCAATCAAATAAAACAGAGGATGTGAAGTTAAGTACCAAAACAGAAGATAATGATTGTTGGACACCTAATCCTCTATGGGTTAGTGTGGAAGCCGAATAGACAAACGAAATCCAAGATACCTTGGGATGTGGAACCCAACGGTCAAACCATGTACTATAAATGTATATCATTTGTTAATAAAAATGGATTCTCATGTTTTATATTTCAGATTATGTTGCTACCCATGTGTGTTTAACATGGTATCAGAGCAGGCATATTCCTACCCTGCATAATTACTTTGAGCCATTTGTTTTATGGCCTTTATGTGCAGATCATTTCTGCCATCAATTCTGCATTTCATGAATATTTTCTCAGCTAAATTTTAGCTGCAACCTATCATTTCTCCAGCGCCATTTTTGGCCTCCATCTGCCATATTCTTCTCATTCTTCTCTGCGTGATAATATGGGTAACGCTTGGTATTCCCATTGAATACCTGCTCCTATAGTGTTGTCAGCATTCCATTTCCAGCGTCCCTACAGTGCTGCCAGCATTTCGGTGCAGCGTGAGGTTTGACAACGGAAGTCTGTTTTCCATTATTTCATAAATAAGCATTACTCTCCCTACACTCAAGCTACGTTGCTCAACTCTGCCATATGTTGTCATTATCCTCTATCCCTCTGCAAAATTTGGAGCATTGAGTTCTGCATGCGTTGGCTCATACTGATCCCTATGTGATGAACCTTCTCCCGTGCATCAATTTCTGAATGATGGTCGATCTTTTGCGTTGAAATAGTGAGATGAAATTGTTTGTTGCTCTTGTATGTATAGTGGACACCATGGGTTGTAAGTTGAATCAACTCTATATCCTGCATTTGGAATGTTGTGCGATTGTTCCTTTGGCATTGGTTGTATATGTGAGATGGTGATGGCACATATATTTTGAAGATCGATTATATGCTGGTGTATATGTGCGTTGGACTAATAACTTATGGTGCAGTGACAACATGTGCGTTGATCCTCTGCGACGAGTTCCATGTTGTATGCATTTTTTGTGTTGAATGTGTTTTAAAGACCGTAAACTATGCTTTGTTAGTGTTGTGTTGAAGACTTTGTATGGTGAGTTTGAACTGTTTAAATATGTAAGGTTTGGTATGGTGCGTTGAATTATTTTGAAGGTCGTAAATGCATTGTGAATTCCATGAAAAAAATGTGCATTCTTGAATTTGAACGTTCTCTATGTCCCTGGAATCTATTCGTTTCCTTTGTCAAAATACGTCAAGTCTGCAACCATTGTTCGAGCCTTTGAAGTTTGGAATTCAAGATTACTACGAAATGCATGAAAGTTGTGCGTTGAAGTCGACTTTGTGGAGGAAGGTCGCAGTAATTTCAAAGGAAATTGAATAACATTGTTGAGTTACTGTGTAACTCTAACTGCGATGTAGGTTGAGCGGGCGACTCAGAAATTCAAGATTGAAGCAATGTTTCAGATTTACGAGGTTGTAATCAAAGCTGGGGTCGAATCAGTCATTAAAGTAAGTACTGTAGGGTGCACAGTGAACCCTTAATTACCAAGTGAAGTTGGTGTTTAACTAAGGAAGAGGGCATGATGTTTTCCCTTCATGTTTCAATGTATGGATTTCTTGCATAAAACTCATGTTGTATGAGTTGCTGATTTCGACAGAACGAATGTTTAATCGAATAGTTGTGTGAAGCCTGCATCGCAATTCAGAGGAGTACACTATTTCTGTTTTCAAAGATAAAGTGGATTTCTTAATTTCATAAATCCAATTCATGTGAGCTTCTATTTCAATGGCAAGTGTTGAGTTTGAACCAGCGGTGGCCTAAATTCAAGAGGCAGAATGATGATGAAAGGAGTGGAATAGTTGATGGTTTCAAGGGATGTATTGAACACTGTGAAGGTCAGTCCCTCTGCGTTGAAAGCATTCTCTATGCATTATATTTGCCTTATGGTGGTCATTCCAATCATACGTATGTGGGTTGAATGTGAGTTGAATGCCATGCATGGTCATATACAAGCTTCCTTGGTGCCTTCCTAACGGTGTGCGAGCCACTCAAATTGTGGCACAGGCCATGTGGTGCCACCTAAATTTGATGACCTTGCTTACTTTGCAAAATTCTCTCTTAGAATTTGGTAGAAGGTAACTTGACTCTAGAGCTTGGAATCGTTGTTAGTTAAATGGCTGCTAGCATCTACAACATCATTGTGTAAATTCTGAACATGTATTTCAGTGAAGAGTGAAGAAGTTTGTGGTTGATACACTTGTTATTAGTATTATTTATGCTTGCTAGGTCTAAAGTTGATATTAAATTAATATTTTGAAGTTCTTCCACAAGTATTTGTCCCAACATATTATGTATTTACATGAGCCAACAACAAGGAATGCACCTACAACATTTGATACACAAACTGTTTGTTAAAATACTACAGTGGACCAAACCATACAAACTCAGGACTCTTTGTGGTTTTCTCTTAGTTATTCTGATTGGGTTTCTTATAGTGGACTATTGTTTTCTTTGAAGAAAGTGGCAAGATCAGAGAATATTGATTCGTACCCTAGTCAAAGTATTTATATATGAGCATTCAAGTCCTGTCCATGACATGGTGCTATAGTTGTTGAAGTTTTGATAGCCATCATTTCTGCTTTGAAAGTGAAGGAGTATCCAAGCAAGTTTGCAATTACTACTGCCCCAGTGTGGCATTGTATTTAAAACTCATTATAGTTTTTCAATTCCTTGATTTGATTGCTGCATAAGAGTTTGGTGGGCTGTATAAAGGCAATGATTGTTTTGACAAATAAAAGTAATCTTTTGTGGAGAAAAGTTTAGTCGATTGTATTGTTAGAACATAGTGCTGGTCATGAGTAAACTCTTATTTTTTATATGGATTGTAATTGGTGCTTGTTAGTCACACACTAATCATTTGTTGCACATTTATAAATAATATTACTGTGTATTGTGAGTGGGTATTACTTTTCTGCATTGAGTAGTAGTTGTGATCAATTTTTAAGGTGTAATTCTGACATTGAAGAAAAAATGGCCAGAATCAATGAAGTATTAGAGTTCCTCAAAACTCGCATATTGTCTACCACTCATGATACATTAAAAATCAGCAAAGTTTCTCTAACAGACATTCAGGTCTGTCTACAAAATGCACAAGAGAAAATTGATTTTTTGCAACTCGAATCTCAGCTACAGCAAGAAGAATTAAAACAGAGGAGTCATTCTGAACATGTTTCTGTTCAGAACATTGAGACTGCAACCCATCAGAAGCAAGTCAATAATGTTACAGCTGGTTCAGATTTAGTACCCAATAAAACATCAGTTGTATATACAGATGCAGAAACTCAGTCTGCACTTCCCAAGCCCATCATCAGACCTTGGGAAGGACTTGTCCATAACAAGCATAGAACCGGTCTTGGATATGACAAGGACTTGTCCTTTCATATTCCAGACTACTCCAAACCAATCCAATTTCAAATTGTTGGATTCATTCATGACAGTTCACCTGCTCCTCATGACAGTTCACCGCCAGTTGTTCCAGATTCTACTCCTCTTCCACAGCAACAACAACAGATTGTGAAATGCCAACACTGTGACTGAGTTGGCCATTTGAAAGATCACTGTTTTGATCTTCATCCATGTAAGCACTGTCATAAAACCACCCATTCTTCACACAGATGCTTTAGAAACAAACGTCCTGCAAGAACAAAGATTCATCTTGGATGGATCGCTTCTTGGCAATGGGCATCAAAAACCAAGAAGATATTTCAGTCACATGTCAGAACTTGTTCCAGAGTATTGAACAATCTTGTAGTTGAGTTTTCTCCATCATCTCACCTTGTATCTGACAGGGGGGGAAATGATGGCCATCTACAAGCTTCAAAGCCACATCAAGCGAGCCTGAGCCACAACCTGCCACACCAGTTTCAGAGTTGTAGCCAGAATCAAAGATGCCACTGAACATGCCTTCAGTTGGTAATCTAGGACACTTCCTCTAGCAGAAGACTTCAGCTTCTTGCCAGTTTCGGAAGAATTCCAGGAACAAAATTGAGAACACTTCCTCTAGCAGAAGACTTCATCTTCTCGCTAGTTTTGGAAGAGTTCCAGGAATTACATTAAGCATTCCAGAGTTGTTGGTCATCCTTAAACCATCACAGGTTGAGACTTCCCTTTTCAGGTTGAAGTTCTCCCCTTTATGCGGGGTGAGACCTCCCTTTATTGGTTGAAGGTTTCCCTCTTCAAAACAATAGGAGCACTTCCTCTAGCAGAAGACTTCAGCTTCTTGCCAGTTTTGGAAGAGTTTCGGGAATTGCACTAAGCGTTCCAGTGTTGGTGGTCATCCTTAAACCACCGCCCTTTATACCAACATTTCAGAGAGCACATTCAACCTAGTGTTGCCATGCATTTTTGCACATTTTGTATTACAGCTCTCTTCTTGGACTCATACATAACCCTTCGGATTAAGGGGGGAAATGTTGGACACCTAATCCTCTATGGGTTAGTGTGGAAGCCGAATAAACAAATGAAATCCAAGAGACCTTGGGATGTGGAACCCAACAGTCAAACCATGTACTATAAATGTATATCATTTGTTAATAAAAATGGATTCTCATGTTTTATCTTTCAGATTATGTGCCCATGTGAGTTTAACAATGATGAAGGCCTTTGGAATATGGATTTTGATGGGGCAGTCAGCAAGGAAGGAGAAGAGGCTGGTGTATGGATCTAAGACATGAAATCAGGAAAATCAAAGAAGTATTCTTACAAGCTTGCCTTCCAATGTACCAACAATGTGGTCGAATATGAGGCACTTATTTTGGGCTTACAACTATTGAAGAGATCAAGAGCCAAAATAATTTCAATCCATGGAGATTCATAACTCATCATAAATCAAATCAAAGGTGAGTATTCAACCAAACACCCCAAGTTGAGGGCATACATAAATGTTGTTTTATATTTTTTACAGTGCTTTCCAGAGTATCAGTTGTCTTTGATTCCTAGAAATCAAAATGTGTTTGTTGATGCATTGGCTACCTCAGAAAGTACATGTAAGATTCCTTTCCACCCAAATAAGAAATATGAGATTGAGGTAAAACATAGGACTGTTGTCCTAGATAACATAAGGTACTAGCAAGTGTTCGACAATGACAAACAATTAGACATTTTTTTGCAATTAAAGGGGGAGTTTGAAAATTTGCATATTGATGTAGAAAATAGTGTTGATGATGATAGAAAAGAAATTGTTTTGAATCAGATAAGTAAGAACTTTTATGAACATGAAGCAAAGCTTGAAATCCTACAGTTAAAGGATAATGTGATACCAAGAGGTTTGGTACCACTTGAAGAATTATTTGATTTCAATGATGTGGCTCAAAAGCCCAAAACACAACCTATTGGAACCGAAGTGGAGGACTATAACATTGGGACTAAGGACAATCCAAAGATTGTGAATCTTTCTAAGTCCTTACCTACATAAGAGAAGCAGAAATACATTGATTTATTGAGAGAATACTCTGATGTTTTTGCATGGGGATATGAAGACTTGAAGGCCTATGACACAAGCATTATTCAGCATACTATTCCTATCAAAGAAGATCAGAAACCTTTCAAGCAGAAGCTAAGGAGAGTGAACCCTATTATGTTTCCCTTAATTGAGAAAGAGGTAAGGAAGCTTTTTTATGCCAAGATTATTGTACCTTTTAGATTTTCTAAATGGTTATCAAATCTAGTACTAGTGAGGAAAAATACTGGAGAAATAAGGTTATGTGTAGATTTTTGGAACCTTAATAAAGTTTCTCTCAAAGACAATTACCCCTTGCCGAAGATGGATCATATACTGCAGAGGGTAGTTGGTTCTAGAAAAATTTCATTACTTGATGGTTTTTCTGGTTACAAGCAGATTTTAGTTCATTCATATGATCAAGAAAAAACAACCTTTAGAACACCATGGGGAACTTTCATGTATGTGAAGATGCCTTTTGGGCTTATGAATGCAAGGGAAACTTTTCAAAGAGCAATGGATATTGCTTTGGCAGATGAAAAAGACATATTTATAGTGATTTATCTCGATAACATCACTATGTTTTCTAAAACTGATGAATATCATTTGTTTCATTTGAAAATTGTCTTTGAGAAATGTAAAAAATTTGATATTTCCTTGAATCCTAAAAAGTCTCTTTTTGGTCTGGAAGAAGGTAAACTGCTAGGTCATATAATTTCAAAAAATGGCATCAGAATTGACCCAAGCGAAATTGAGGCCATCATGAAAATTGATCCCACAAGAAACAAAAAGGAAGTACAGCCTTTTATTGGCAGGATAAATTTTTTGAGGAGTTTTATTCCGAATTTGGTTGAAATTTTAAGAGCTATCACTCATATGTTGAGAAATAACAGTGAAATAAAATGGAATTCTGAAGCAAAAAAGTCATTCAGTGAGGTAAATTCAAGCTTGACTCATGCTCTTGTTCTAGCTAGTCTTGACTACACTAAGGATTTCATTATTTTTTCCTTTTCTTCAAAAGACACTATTGAAACAGTACTGATGCAAAAAAACAAGGAGGGATATGAGCATCCCATAACCTTTTCCAATAGGGGGTTAAGAGATGCTTCTTTGAAATATAATATTATGGAAAAGCAAGATTTTTCCTTGGTAAAAACCTTGAAAGATTTCAAAGTATATATTATGCATTCTCATATAGTTTCTTTTGTTCCCAATGCAGTAGTAAAAGATATCCTTACTCAAAATGATATAGAAGGAAAGAGAGATAAGTGGATAGTTGTTATTTTGTAATATGATATTTAGATTAAGCCAAAAAAACTTATTAAGGGTCAGGGATTGGCCAAATTGATGGAGGAATCAAATCTGCATGCATTGGATATCAATTTTATTATTGCTCTAGATGGGGAAGAATAGTTTGTCCAACAGGTATTAGAAAAATTTACTACTACCCCCTGGTATACAGATATTGTTTACGTTTTGCAAGATTTTCAAGCTCCACTGGGTCTGATAAAGACTAAAACAATATTTCTAAAATTAAAGGTTGTCAAATTCTTCATTCTAGATCGAGATTTATATTGGAAGTATGCTAGATGAATTTTATTGAATTGTTTGTTAGAGGATGAATCAAATAAGATAATGGAAGAGTTTCATAAAGGTGACTATGGAGGGAATATCTTTTGGAAGATGACAACAAATAAAATCTTGAGAGTTGGTTTCTATTGGCCTACTTTGTTTGTTGATGTGCACAAAATGGTTTCTAGTTGTCATCAGTGTCAGATTTTTGAAGGAAAGAAGAAACTCTTACCTTTTCCTTTGAAGCCTATTTCAATAGAAATACCTTTTCAATAGTGGGGTTTAGATTTCATTAGGGAGATTCAACCAAGTTCTTCGGCCCAACACAAGTGGATTCTGAAAGCCACAGATTACTTCACCAAATGGATAGAAGAAATTCCAATTTGGCATGCTGATGAGGCTCATCAATAGGTAAATTATATGGACCTTATTGCCACTCTCCAGCTTATTAAAATCAACTTTTCTCACATTTCTTTACATATTTTATTATATTTTGTTTAGTGAGAAGGTTAAAGATGAGATGTTATGTCATGTGGCCTAATGTGCATTAATTGCGGGATTTGGAGAAATTTTAGCTAATTTAAGTGCAGGAACTCGAAGTAGACAAGAAAGAGGGATTTTAGGAGATTGAATCTCCCTCCTTAACTCCTCAATCACTCGAAGATTCATCCAGCAGATCTCATCAGGTCGGAGTTACAAGCAACCAAGCCCACCGAGGTCATTGGCAGTCAAGCCAATGATAGTTGAAGACAAGCTAATCTCGAGTTGGGAGCCAAGCCTTCCTAATTTTAAGGAAGTTGTTGGTAGCTTTAGGTTGTATAAAAAATAAGGCCTAGGGCCTCATTATGATTCAACATGTTTTTTTGTAGCCAAGAGGAATTTTCGAGCTAAGACATTGTGACTGATTACTCTTATGTATTTTTGATATTTTGATGAGAATGAGAAGCATTCCCTTGATCCAGCACTAGGGCCAAACCCTAGCAACATAGGTTCCTCTTTTTGTATATGTATGCTTAAATTACATTCATAGTTAGTTGTTGAAGTGACTTATGTTTTGTTTAATCTACAAGTATTTGGATTATTACTTAGTTTGCTTCCATTTGTGGACAGATAGATCAGTGGTACAATAGTGAAAGTAAATACTTCAGAAAATCTTATGGTAGTGGCCTTTGCCTCATCTCCATTATGGGATCATGGTTTGAGGGTTCCATTCTCACATCCCAAAAATAGATTTATTGTTTGATCACTACATAACTTATGATTTCTTGTTGCATAGATCATTGTTTCTCAATTCTTTAGAAGTACCGGTAATTTCCATTTTGGGTTCTTGAGTTTGCTATGGTTTAGAAGCACTTCCATTCATAAACTTAGCCAATAGCTATTAATAACTATTAATAACTATGTTTTTCCTAAAATCAACTCATATTTTCCATATATCAATGATGTTATGCATAAATGAAGAGAAGAATGTATGTTGTTGCAGGAGTTTCTGATCTACAGGGAGACCGCATCTCACCAGCCTCATCCAAGTCTTCTCCACCTACGCTACCAAAATCTACCAAATCCTAATCTGAATTTATGATTTGTAGCAAAGTGGACATTTTCCTTGAGCAAGTCCAACCATATTGAAGACTTGGACTGAGCCTTAGGTAGTGTGCACCTCCTTTGTGCCTTATTTCCCCATCAGACACCTTTCCCACACTTCATTCTACCTTTCTTATCTCCCTATAGATTTCGGCATGTTTCCTGTAGTAAAACAGGGCATCCTGTAGTAGAACTAAGACATCATGTAGTACTACAAGAAACCTTGTAGCAGCCTATCTTAAGCCCGAATTGAGAAAAAAATGGTCATCTGAGCTTAGGTTAGGCCTCCACTTGGCTTCCATACCCTCAACACCATTCCAGACTTGTTTCCCCATACCTATCTCCCCTGCCAAAGATCAAATTAGTTAAATTAGCATTTACAATCATCAAATTGAAAAACAAAAAGGCTTTTGTGCAATTTCTAGTTAGTACATGCATGAAATAGTCACAGTAGTTTTAGGATAATTTTCATGCTTATTTAGTCCAGATAACTAGATTTTAGATGAAAGTTTAAGTTAGGTCTCCTTTGCAAGCAATATGTGTAGATACTTAGCTAGACAATTTCATGTCACTTTCTAGCATTTTCCAATTCAGCACTTTCATTTCCTAGAGTATGCAGCATTTCCTTTCTATGTTGAGAATATTTTTCCCTTTTCTATTTGGTAGTCAAACTCCTTCTAGTCAATAGAAGATTGGTTTGAAAAACCCCAGTGTTCTATCGCCCCAATTGAAAAGTGACAAGAGTATACCATTGCATCTACTGTTACTGTGTATACAGCACTGTCACCTCCAATTTTGTATGAACCTCGGGTTGATGAAGTAAAGTTGTTCACCCTAGGAGTTGCAGCATCCTTGCTACAATACTGGAGCTTGTCACTTTTTGGTGTCGTTGTCAGGGAGGTGTCTAAGTAGATGTGATTTATGTTGAGATTGCAACAATATGATGGAGCTTAGTGAAAAGAGTCGCCTTCACTAAGTGGGCCCGCAGGAAAATTATGGCGCAAGTTCTATTTTTTATCGCAGCAGGGGTGATCACAGCAGGAGTGACCACAGCAGGGATGATCACAGCAGGAGTGATCACAGCAGGAGTGATCAAATTCTATTTTTAGACTGGCTGTCAAAAATAGAAAAGTCAAATATTATTGTCTCATAATAATATTTGGACTATAAACTTTATCTTATTCTCTTGGAGCACTTCAGTTTGAGCTACAGATGTGGCACATGCAGCTGTCAAAAGGAAATACGCTTTCTTTGTGGGTTAGTTGAGTTGTTGCATGCATGACTTCAGTTAGAACTCAATCAGTTGAGTTTGGTGGAGTTGATTGTGGAGTTGATGGAGTTGTGTTCAGTTTGACTTGGTTAAACTAGTTGTAATTAGTCTAACTGCAAATAGACTAATGATGAGTTGTTAAACTAATTATTAACTCATAATGCAACTATAGAATACATCAATTAACTCAGTTGCATGTCAGTGCATGTTCAGTTTAGCAGGGACAGGTGTTAGAGGATCAGATTGCTATCAGTTGTGACTATAGTTGTGCATGAGGATTTGCACAATCAAGGGATTGAGTATGCCAATGAGTATTGCCCAGCATATGCCCAGTAATCTAGCCTCTGCTCACGTCTTTCCCAGTGTGAGTGATTCTTTGGAGGTAAATACGAGTTTGGTTAAACCATTCTCATTCATTCTTGAGCAGGTATTGAGCAATGGAGGCAGGCAAGCAGTGGAATAGATTTGGAGATCAGATCTGAGTTGTTTTGTGTGTAACAGGTGGAGCTGGTACTGGATTTATTGTGATAAGCATTGTACTTTGTAATGTTACATGTTCTCAATCATTAATATATAGATAGTGTGGGGTTTTCAGCTGTAAGCTTTCCCCGGGTTACATACTGTGTTAATGTGTGAATGCTCTTGATGTTTTATTGTTATTGATGTTGCTAAATTGATGATCAACATAGAGGAGCTTATGTATTGTGTATGTATTCCGCAATAGTACATGATCAGGATAATATCCATTGAATATGTGTTAAATTATTCAAAATTTCTACATGGTATCAGAGGTGTTGATCATCAGATCTACTACTCAGGAAGTGTTTACATTCTATTTCTTCAGGCAGAGTCTGTAATCAAGCCAGGTAGCCTCTGGATTCATCCTTCCTTTGGAAGGTGAGATATCCGGTTAATTCCCATACAGTAAATCTCTGTACGAGAAATATTTTATTCTCATGAATCTTAGATCTGAGGCGGTTGAGTTTGGAGCTGGTGGAATTCGAATTTGCAACAGTGTTTTCTTGGTGTCAACGAGGCAGTGTCTTTCAACGGATTGTGATTGGAGTATGCTCTTGAGGGCAGCTCAAACTATATTGCATGGAAGGACAGGATGGAGGCAGTATTGGATGATAACGGGATGAAGGAGTTCATAGAGACGGATGTCCCAAAGCCTACTGATGCTACCCAAGCTGATGCTTGGCAAAGGAAGACCGCAAAATGTCGAAGGATTCTATTGGAGGGCGTGAAGGATCACATTGTGTCCAGCCTGCAGGGAAAGACTTCTCCATATATGATGTGGAAGGCTTTAACAGATCTATTCCAAAGCAAGAGCGATCAGAGGAAGCTGGCGCTCAAAGATAAACTCAGAAACATCAAATGCGAGAAGGGTGACAGTATGCCCAAGTATCTCACGAAGTTCACTCAGTGTCAAGATGAGCTGGGAAGTGTGGGGGTTACTGTCGATGATGAGGACTTGGTGAGCTTGGCTCTCCTTGGTCTTCCGAAGAGTTGGCATTCCTATCAGGACTCTGTCAATGGTCGGGAGAAATTGCCAGGATGGGAAAGACTGTGGTCAGATCTTGTGCAGGAGGAGATCAGGCGGAGTACCAGGGATGGATCTTCATCAAAGGGAGCTGATGAAGAAAATTGTGCTTTGGCTGCCAAAGCAAAGAAAGGGAAGAGCAAGAAAGCTTCTCAGTCTGGTGCGAAAGGCAAGAAGCAGGACATGTCCAAGGTGAAGTGTTTTCACTGTCACCAGCACGGACATTATGCCACTAATTGTCCACAGAAGAAGAAGAACAAGTAGGCTGCTGGATCTGCGGTAGGAGAGGCTCTAGCCTCGCAGTTTGAGCTTGATTTTTCATTGATCGGATGCTTGGTTTCAAGTTTGATGGGATCGGTGTGGTTCTTGGACAGTGGTGCGTCTTTTCACATGACGAGAGATAGAGATTTGTTTTCTGATCTGGAGGACAAAGATCTTGGAGTGCACATCGAGATGGGCGATGATGGTAGATACAATGTGATCGGTATCGGTACCATTTCCTTTGAGAGGGAGTCTGGTAAACCCTTCGTATTGAAGGAAGTCATGCATGTTCCAGGATTGAAGAAGAATCTTATCTCTGTGGCGATGTTAGAAGACAAGGGGTATGATGTTGTTTTCAACAAGGGAAAAGCTTTCCTGCGCAGCAAGACAACTGGTGAGACCCAGAAGATAGGGGTTCGAGTAAGGAACCTTTATCAGTTGCATGTAGATGGATCCGCAGCAATGGCAGGCAAGGCAGAAGGATTGGTGAGCCAGGATGATGGCGAGTTGTGGCACAGGAGATTGGGTCACCTTCACCATGGAGCCTTGAAGATACTGTAGCAGATCACTACAGGGCTTCCTAAAGGCACTCTTGCGTAGTCAGATCAGTGCAAGGGGTGTACTTTGGGGAAGTTTGTGAAAGCCACCTTTCACGAGAAGGATAGTCATGCCACGACGATCCTTGAGAGAATTCACACAGACGTGTGTGGACCTTTCTCAGTTGCTTCGGCAGCAAAACACAGGTATTATGTGATTTTTGTTGATGATTTCTCTCGTAAGTGTTGGATCTTCTTCATGCAGAAGAAGAGCGAGACATATTCAAAGTTCTGTGAATTCAAAGCACTAGTCGAGAAGGAGTCGGGGAAGAAGGTGAAGGCTCTTAGGAGCGATAATGGTGGTGAATACATCTCAAACGAGTTCAAGGATTTCTGCAAGGCAGAAGGGATTCGAAGAGAGCTCATAGCTCCCCATAACCCACAGCAGAACGGGGTAGCTGAGCGGAAGAACAAAATGATTGTGGGTGCTGCACGGGAAATGTTGCATGATCAAGGCCTACCCCTTCACTTGTGGGCGGAAGCATGCAATACAGCAGTTTATGTGCAGAACCGTTGTCCTCATAGGATACTTGGCATGAATACACCTGAGGAGGCTTATTCTGGTAAGAAGCCTGATCTTTCTCATTTGAGGATTTTTGGTGCTAACGTTTACATGCATGTGATGAAGGATGCCAGGAAGAAGTTGGAGTCGACCGCAGAGGTTGGGATATTTTTGGGCTACACTGATACGCCCCACAACTATCGTGTGTATTTGCCAGACAGTGGTAAAACTGTTGTGCGACGGGATATAAAATTTCAAGAGGAGAAAGCCATGAAGTGTTCGCTTGAGAGGGAGCTACACTTGCATGCAGATGAGGAGCTATTAGTTCCTAAGGATGAGCTTCAGGACGTGGATCAGCCATAGGACGAGGTTCATGGAGTGGAAGAGACCACTCATGCAGCGCCAACCATCAGAGGGCAAAAGCGCTTGACAGAAGCTGAGCGACTGGCTCAAGATGCAGAGAAAGTTGTAGGAACACCTACAGCCCAACGCAAGCAGAGACAGTCACCTGATCGGTACATTGGATACATGGCTCTTATGAGCAAGTGTGTTGTGACTGAGCCATCCTCTTTCGAGGAAGCTGTGGAGGATCCCGCATGGGTAGACGCCATGGTGGAAGAGTATGATTCTATTATCAAAAACAGTGCATGGGAGATTGTTCCTAAACCGGAAGGGTAATCAGTGGTGGGTTCAAGATGGATCTACAAAGTTAAGCAGGCAGCTGACAGGAGTGTGGAGAAGTACAAGGCAAGATTTGTTGCCCGAGGCTTTTCACAAATAGAGGGGATCGATTATGATGAGACCTTTGCACCTGTCGCAAGGTATTCTTCCATACGGACGATTCTTGCTCTCTCAGCGCAGATGGGATGGCACATTCATCAGATCGATGTGAAGACTGCGTTCCTCAATGGAGTCATTAAGGAGGAGGTGTACATTGAGCAGCCCGAAGGCTTTGAGGTCTTCAACAGCGAGTCGCATGTGTGCAGGCTCAAGAGAGCGTTGTATGGGTTATAGCAAGCACCACGTGCTTGGTACACACGGATAGACAGCTATTTCACAGGACTTGGATTCTCCAAGATCGAGGCGGATCCTAACCTATACCAGATTGTGGTGGAGGGTAAGTTGCTTATCATTGTACTGTATGTTGATGATTTGATTCTAACGAGTGATGATTTGTTGATACTTTCATGCAAGGATGATCTTGCTAAGGAGTTTGAGATGAAGGACTTGGGCCTCCTTCACTATTTCCTAGGATTGGAAATATGGCAGCGCAGTGGTGGACTGTTTGTTTCTCAGGGCAAGTATGCTCGGGAGATACTGGAGAAGTTCAACATGCATGGCTGCAAGCCTGTTGATACTCCTCTTCCTATAGGTTGGAGGAAGGAGGATGCCACTTCGGGAGAAGAAGTGGATGCCACTGTTTATCGACAGTTGGTGGGGTCGTTGATGTATTTGGTTAATACACAACCCGATATATGCTATGCAGTTAACCAGCTTTCACAAGCTATGGTTAAGCCTACCAAGCTCTTCTGGAAGGCGGGCAAGCATGTATTGCGTTATTTGAGAGGCACATTGGGATATGGATTGTGGTACAGACAGGAGGATGAGGTGAAGCTATGTGGCTTCACGGATGCAGATTGGGCAGGGAGCCCAACGGACAGAAAGAGCACATCAGGAGGGGTCTTCAGTATTGGATCGACAGCAGTTTCTTGGTACAGCAGGAAGCAGAGATCCGTGGCACTCAGTTCAGCAGAGGCCGAGTATATGGCAGCAAGTTTGGCTACATGCGAGGCTATATGGATGAGGAAGATCCTGGTTGGTTTGTTTAGTTCTCATTTGGATCCTACTGTGATTTACTGTGATAACCAGAGTTGCATTAAACTCTCGGCTAATCCTGTATTTCATGATAGATCTAAGCATATTGACATCAGGTACCATCATATCAAAGATTGTGTGCAGCAGAGGATCAGGTTGCTTTCATACATTCCAACGGAGGATCAGGATGCTGATATTCTGACGAAGGCTCTCACCAGGAGAAAATTCAAATACCACCGAGGCAGGATAGGGGTTGCTGATAATCCATATCTTGTCGAGAGGGAGTGTTGAGATTGCAACAAGATGATGGAGCTTAGTGAAAAGAGTCACCTTCACTAAGTGGGCCCGCAAGCAAATTATGGCACAAGTTCTATTTTTTATCACAGCAGGGATGATCACAGCAGGAGTGATCACAGCAGGAGTGATCAAAGTCTATTTTTAGACTCGCTGTCAAAAATAGAAAAGTCAAATATTATTGTCTCATAATAATATTTGGACTATAAACTTTATCTTATTCTCTTGGAGCACTTCAGTTTGAGCTACAGATGTGGCACATGCAGCTGTCAGAAGGAAATACGCTTTCTTTGTGGGTCAGTTGAGTTGTTGCATGCATGACTTCAATTAGAACTCAATCAGTTGAGTTTGGTGGAGTTGATTGTGGAGTTGATGGAGTTGTGTTCATTTTGACTTGGTTAAACTAGTTGTAATTAGTCTAACTGCAAATAGACTAATGATGAGTTGTTAAACTAATTACTAACTCATAATGCAACTATAGAATACATCAGGTAACTCAGTTGCATGTCAGTGCATGTTCAGTTCAGCAGGGACAGGTGTTAGAGGATCAGATTGCTATTAGTTGTGACTATAGTTGTGCATGAGGATTTGCACAATCAAGGGATTGAGTATGCCAATGAGTATTGCCCAGCATATGCCCAGTAATATAGCCTTTTCTCAAGTCTTTCCCAGTGTGAGTGATTCTTTGGAGGTAAATACGAGTTTGGTTAAACCATTCTCATTCATTCTTGAGCAGGTATTGAGCAGTGGAGGCAGGCAAGAAGTGGAATAGATTTGGAGATCAGATTTGAGCTGTTTTGTGTGTAACAGGTGGAGCTGGTACTGGATTGCTTGTGATAAGCATTGTACTTTGTAATGTTACATGTTCTCAATCAATGATATACAGATAGTGTGGGGTTTTCAGCTGTAAGCTTTCCCCAGGTTACATACTGTGTTAATGTGTGAATGCTCTTGATGTTTTATTGTTATTGATGCTGCTAAATTGATGATCAACATAGAGGAGCTTATGTATTGTGTATGTATTCCGCAATAGTACATGATCAGGATAATCTCCATTGAATATGTGTTAAATTATTCAAAATTTCTACAATTTATGCTTTCCTTTTTATTTTGCATTCAACAAATAGTTGCAATATTTTCTCTCTTTCCAATTCTTCAAGTAGTTCCATTCAGCAAATAGTTGCAAATCTTTGCTTTCTTTCCATTCTACAAGTAATTCTAAAAAAAACCTTAAAAAAGAAAAAAAAACAAATTCCTTTCATGCCTCGTAGGAGTAGAGACAACTTAGGAAAAATTTTGCCAAATACCCCCACCGCATCTAACAGCCAACCTTCCCTCTTCTTCGATGGTTGTGAGCTAGAGGACCCATTAGGCGAACAACCAGAGATATTTGAAGAGCCTATTGGGGAAGAAGAAGAAGAGACCATTCCACCAACCTACACCATGGCTGAAAATAGAAATGGGATTGAAAACAGAGAAGGAACTGAAAATAGAGCTGAGGGTGTTTTTCCCATCAGAGAAACTAATGGAGATGCTAGGATGAAAAACATAAGCCCCTCTTCCCTTCCTCACTTCCATGGCTTAACCTCAAAGGACCCTAGATACCTTTTTGTTTGAGTTTGTTGTCATATGAAGAACTTATGATTATACCTCTGACGACCAGAAGTTGAAATTTTTTCCCATCCACCCTCAAAGATGCAACCTTGCGCTAGTTCATGGGTTTACCTAGGGACAACATCACCACCTAGGCTCAAATGAAACAATCCTTAAACAATAAGTACAACGATTATTGCAGGTCCAAAGATACCAAAGAGGAAATTTTTAGAATGACCTTGGGACATGATGAGTCTTTGGAAGATTATGAGGAAATGTTCCAACTTAGCTACAAAAGGGCCAGATGCACCCTCGATCCTGAATCACTTAAGCTAGTCTTTCTTAGAGGGATCAGGGAAGATATCCTAGAAACCCTAAACATGCTGGCAGGAGGGGACATCTATCAGTTACCCTATGATGACATCAAGACAGTTTTCAAAAATCATTCTAGGGAAGCCAAAAATAAGGGTAGGGCTTGTCACACTAAAAAATGTCACCATGACTATTTGCAGTTAGTATGGCTCCATCCACTGTCATACTATCCTCCTTGGCAAGTCTCATGCCTCTGCTCTCCATGTCAAACTTCAAGAAAGAGAGAAATTCATTAAAAGTCAATTATCTCTGGTACGCAGTTTCTCTCAGCCTTACCTGCGTGTACGCAACCCAAGTTCACAGTACCTGCGTACTTGTACGCTCTGTATGTAAAGGGGTGGGTGCGTACTCCTGTAAAGGTCAAAAGGCGCAAGTTTCACTCCAAAAAAGTTACTTGTGGTCATTTCTAGAGTCTTCTAGAAGCTTGTTTGACGTGTATGAAGCGCCTCCAGATGGTTCATGTATCCCTACCTAAGAGGAACTTATCCCATCAAGAGGGGAGCTATCCCATCCAAAGAGGGGCTTATCCCATTGATGGTGGACCTGAATAACTTCCTCTAGAGCACTATAAATACAGGCATTGGGCCAGAGGGAGGGGAGGTTGAAAGTTGAACATTCCTAAGGGTAGATGCTGCTGGAATTAGGACTTCCTTGTAGAAGCTTGTGAGGAGAGATTACCATCTTTACTTGTTTCCATTGGGAGGTGGGTGAGCAGATCAGAGTAAGGGAGAACTCTTGTGGACCCTGGGAGGAGCTTGCACAACACCAAGGCTCAGGTTGTAATGGTTCCTTTTGTTACCTTTTAATACAAATTAGTCCATTCTTCTCAACAATTTGTTATTTATGAGTTGTTTCATATACTCCTTGGTCTATATGTTAAATATGTTTTATTTTATGTGATATTCAGGTGCTATTTAATCGTTTGATTGTTAGTGAATGCAGGTTTCGAAGGGAAGGAGGAGCTCATCCGGATCAACGAAGCTGGACTACTACAACAGCGTTGGATTACAGGTAGGATCTAAACACTTGATTTCTCATATTGTAAAAGCATATTTAGGGAAGGATTGCTCTTATTTGTCTTGTTTGTCATTAGAAAGTCTTAGGCTTCTAGGAAGGTCGGTTGTGTCCGCACTAACGACTCTTTCCGCGTGACAAAATGGCGACTCCGCTGGGGAATCCATGAATGTGTTTGAGTTCTTTTTGATTTGATATTTTGGTCTGAGAAAAATCGCTTGTTTTCTGATTTTTGACTGTCTAACTGTGTATTTGGGTGGGTTAGCTTAGAGTCAATTTAGATTTTTATTTTTCTTAGTTTTGTCAGCAGTACGCAGTCTCTGAGTTTGACACAGTGCATACTTGTACGCACTGCGTCTTTGTGCATAGGGCGTACCCGTGCCTGTGTCAACAGATCACCTGCGTACCCCTGTCAAATTTGAGAAAATTCCATTTTTCCTCTTTTGCTCTTTAGATTTTGTTTTTACTTTGTTTTTACTGCCCAGATCCATTAGTTTACTGTCAGAGATCTTCACCTGAACTTGTCCCGTTAGTGTCGAGGGTTTTGGTGGAATTCATAGGGATTTTGCCTTAGGGTTTGACTTTTAACTGGTCCTGTAGTGACTTTGGCGTTAGAGGTTGTCAAACTTTGGATCTCCTTGGTTTTGATCAGTCCTCTTAGGAGTCGGGCCTGTCCTAGAAGTCACCTTTGTGAGAGACCTACCTTTGTGTCTTCTCTTTGCGAATCTCGAAAAGTTTGTTGGTTAAAGCCTTGAATTCCATTCTCGAGAAAAAAGAACAAAAAGATTTCGATTTTGTTTTTTGGTTAGTTTATGATTCTGCATGAACTGATCCTTAGTTGCATTATTGACTGAGTAAAACATCCGGGAATCATCCTTGTAGGCTTTTGTCCTCATTATTTTTTGCTTTTAGGTAAATTTACTTTTAATTTGCTTTTGAGTGAATTTGATTTGATTGTATTAGATTCGTTAAATTCGATTTGACAAAATAGTTTTACATGCTTTATTAATCTAGGAAAAACACAAAAAATTCTTTTGAAAAAAAAGTTTGCTTTGGTAGCATTTGTAGACTTTTGGGAGAAAAAGGAAATTTCGTAGAGTAATTAGTGGTCATGTGTTGTGTGTTTTGAAAAGATAAAGAGAATTGTTTCTTTGATTGTCTTTACTAAGAAAGTTGTTTTCTATAAAATTTGCATTTTCCAACTCTCTTAGTTAGGAGATTCATTGAAAAAGAAAAGTAGTGTAAATCATCTTAGGTGCATCTTTGTAGTGGTTGCAAGTCGAGTCTACACACCACCAGTTTCATCTCCACTACCTTTTTGTCTTTAAGAAAAACCATAAAATTAACGCTTAAAGTAAAATCAACTTAGTAGCTTTTATTTACTAGGGCTCTGAAACACCAATTTAGATCAGGCTAGCGTCTTGGAGTAGGAGAGTAATTAACTCTCCAAGACAACAAAACCAAACAAGTAGCTTATCTTGTGATAGAATAAATCCAATTGTTTCATTTGTACTCTGGGAAAGCTCCTCTTAAAGGAGAAGCACGAGCTCGTGTCCGAACCAGTGAGGGGATCAATCCTCCCTCGTTGGGAACGACGCCAGACACGCACGTATTACAAACGGTAAACCTCGGATTAACCATTGTCGAGGAGCCAGGGGTCACTTGTCGGTAAACCTTGGATTATTTTCAAGGAGCCGGCAAGGGGATTGAGCTTGATACTCTACCCTTGCGTGCTGTCGGAGTGTAGACTGTTCCCCCAGGTGCATTTGTTGCGGTTGGTAACCTTAGTGACCATTATCTTTAGGATTCTACAGAGGTGACGTTGGAGGGAAGATCCCACTGTACCTGGAGCAGACGTCGGCTAGACTCACTTGGATTTTCTGGGGGGTTCACTTCACTCGAGACGGTTAAAGTGGAGGAACTTGTGCCGGTCTATTCATTAAGCAGGTTGCCGGGGTAACTGTTCCACCCGCCACTTCTGTACTGAATCCGGTGATGTTGGGTTTCATCTCCAACTAGCGTTTTTCGGTCTGGAAGGCTACTGTTTGTGCTTGGTTTGCCGCCCTAGATTCTTTAGGCGTATGCTTCAAATTTGTTTGGTTCTTTAGAGACTTTAGGTGGTTTGCTTTGAGATTTCACTTTGTTTGCGTGTGCAGTAGTTAAAAGTTTTTAACTGTGGCGGAATTACCGAGACAGTCCCGTAGACTTCGGGGCAAGTCTCCTGAGGTTGTTTCTGTGGCCGAATTGTTGAGGAAATCCCGTAGACTTCGGGGTGAACCTCCTCAAGACGTCCCAAGTCATTACGAAGGTTTAAAGGTCCTTGTAACTCCTCCTAGTGGCAGTAGAGTAGGTTCACCAGAAGAAGGAGAGTCTTCGTTGGTAGTCCATCAAGATTACCAAAGTCTAGAAACAGGTTATAATCCTGAAGCAGTTGAAGTTTCTGAGCTTGCTGGTAGTTTTTCATCTACTAGTGATATAGGCGAAGAACCTGAAATATCTGAACCTGTTACTCCAACTTCTAGTGTACCGGATTCACCTAGGGTAGAAAGAGTCATCACCAAAAATCTTCCTACTGGTTTGATAGCTATTGAAGAACTTGCTCCAGAGGAAGAATTAGGCGTATCTATCCTTGAAGATCAACCCACTATTGATCTAAGGGAGCGTGAATCTATCTTTTACAGTCCTCCTAGAAGTACTACTTGGTACCTTTCGTTAACCAATTATTTAGACAACTCAGGGGTAGGTTTTTCTCCACCTCGTACTCCTTTTCCACCTGGAGGTATTTATAATCCTGTAAATATGTCTGTTCAGTCGTCCGTGTTCACTCAATCTCCTGAATCTTTCTTACACGGCGGTCCTTCTGTTCCCACCGGGTATCAGTCACTTTCTGGTACCTTTGCGGGGGCATCTCCTCAACCCATTGATCATGGGTTATTAGCTGGAAACAATGGTAATAAACCGTTGGGTGTAAGGAACATTTACATGATGTCAGGTTCAGTTCCCGTTTCTCAACCTCAAGGTGGTCAATTACCGCCTGGGCGGCAGCCTCAATTAACGCCTGGGGGGCAACCTCAAGGTACACAAATTGTGTCTGGGGGGCAACCTCAAGGCCAGTATGTACCCATAGTACAATACATGCCTCAAGGTCAACCCCAGCCTCAATATGTACCCCAGTGTCAACCTCAGTATCAATATTTACCTCAAGGGTATCAACCTCAAGGGTATCAACCTCAAGGTCAAGGTCAACCCCAGTATCAGTATTTACCCCAAAGTTATCAACCTCAAGGTCAATACTCGAGTCAAGGTTATCAACCATCTCAAGGTCAGTCATATGTTCAAGGTATGGGAACTGTGCCTTTCAGTTATCAATCCTATCCTCAATCCGGTTATGGATCTCAGTATCCTCAACCTGTTACGGGTCAATACCCCGGAATGATAGTGTGGGATCCATCACAAGGTCAACAGGTGTTGCAGCCAAGTATACAGTTGTTACCTCAAACTGGACAACCCGTAGTTTCTGGTTCACCCCAGCAACCATAACCTGTCCAATCAAATGTTCAAACTTCTGTAACTTCGGTAGTTACTCAGCCGCCAATTGCACCTAGTACTCCATCTCAAACGACTGCTGCAACTACCGCAACATCTACCGCACTTACTTCTGGAGTATCGACAGCTCCGGTTTCTACTGTCTCTGCAACCACTCCTCAGACATCTTTACCGTTGTCCGGATCTATGATTCAAACCACGGTCCAGATGCCTGTAGGGCAGCCTGGTTTAAGTACTGTTGTAACAAGTCAACCTCAATTTACCTACCAACAGTACCAGGGACAGTACCAATTCGGTCCTGCTGTCCAACAACCAGTTTACCAGTATCAACCGTATCCTGGGTACACTTATCAACAACCTCAACAACCCCAGTACGGTCCGGTTAATCCTGGTTTTCCAGGAGGATATAATATCCCGAATGCGATTCCTGTTCCTAGTTATCCTGGATATCCTCCTCCTGGAACTGGTATTGTGACCCAGAGTTTTAGAGATCCTAACCGGCAATTACCGTTTATCGCAACTTTGGATTTACCCTACTTGACGCGCCTAACGAACGATCCAATTCAATATCTTCCGTTCTGGCCGCCAATGCCAAATAAGTTGCCCAGTGATATACCCAAGTTCGAAGGTAAGTCTGGAGAGGATCCGTCCAATCACGTGATGACTTACCACCTCTGGTGTGCTTCAAATTCTATCTCGGATGATTCGATCCGCTTACGTCTTTTCCAGCGTACGCTCATTGGTCTCGCGGCCAAGTGGTACATTGAGTTACCACGGGCCTCTTTTTACAATTTTAGCCAGTTAGCTACCTCGTTCCTAACTCATTTTCAGTTGCCGGTCAGATACGATAACGGCACGGAGCTATTAACTTCATTAAAACAGTCGACCTCCACTTATATTTCCGGTCATATTCACGAATGGAGACGTCGAAGACGTTTAGTGAAAGTTTTTATTCCGGACCAAATCTTAGCTGAATGGTTTGTAAAATCATTATTACCGAAGATTACTGAAGATGTAGCTAAGGCCGGAGTAGTTACTGAGGAGCAAGTCATTGCTCAAGCCCGGTACCTTGACTTAGTTTACACTCAGTCGGGTACGTTGCACGAGAAGATCCCAGATCTTCCTAAGTCGAATCAAATCGCTGCTGCTCCTTCGGGGTCTCATGCTGCTGATGGCATGATTGGTACGGTGAATACTAAAAGTAAGAAGAAATCCTCAAAGAATTCTTCTCCAATAATAACCTTACCCGACTCCCCGACAGGAGAGTCTTCTCCTGAAATTACCGCTGACATTCACGCCGTAGAGTCATCTACGGCTAAATCAAAAAACGGTGGTAAGAAGAAAGGCAAGAAGAAGGATAAAGCAGACAAGGCTCCAAAGGAGAAAAAAGAGAAGTCGGAATCTAACGACGAAAAGCACAAACCTCGCTATCCTTGTTTAATTTGTGAAGAAGATCATTTCACAAGAGATTGCCCTCATCGGGCAGAGGTTGTGAAAATCGTTAAAGGTTCCCCAACTCCTGTTGTTTTGAAAGATCCATTTCCGAAGCAGGAGAGTAAAATGATAGGTTCTTCCTTGAGTGCCAGTGAAGAACCCATATTGATGATGTCTCATGTACGGATTGCGACTCGATCGCAAGATTATGGTAGTAAGAATCCTGTTGATGGCAAAGAAGCAGAATCTTCTCATTCTAATCCATCAACCTCAGCTCCCGGTTCCGATCCACTACAGATCGAGAAACCTAACCCGGACTTGGTAATTAAACCGCCCGCCAAGGGTATACTTCGAAAGTCTGCTTTCAATCCACATGCGAGAGCAGCTCAGAATTATAACATTGTTGAGGATTTAGCTGTTTCACCCTCAGCAATGTCGGCTTTGGAAGTGCTGCAATCATGCCCAGCACAACGAAAATTACTCTTGTCAGCTATAGGAGCTGTTGATATTAAGGACCCGAACCTGATAATCTTTGATTTAGAAAATAGTACACCGCGTCTCCCTCATCAGATGGCTTTCCAGATTCCAGTGATAGTCAAAAACAGGCCTATTCATCGGACTGTAATTGATGAAGGAGCTTCTACGTGTATTATGTCGATTCAGTGTTGGAGATCGCTTGGTTCTCCTTCACTGAATCAATCCCCGACGATTCTTAAGGCCTTTGATGGCCGTGGGTTCCATCCGTTTGGCATTCTACAGGATTTTCCTATAGGGGTTGAAGGAAAAACCGTTAGTCTGGATGTGGAGGTGGTTGATGCCCCTCTAGACTACAACCTTCTTTTGGGTCGCAGTTGGTCTTACGCTATGACAGCGGTCGTGTCATCGGTCTTTAGAGTTATAAAGTTTCCACATAACGGTAAGATCGTGACGATAGACCAGCTGGCTTACTTTTCATCCGACCCAGCCTCTTCAGAGAGTATCCAGCATGTCGGTAAAACGACTATCCCTTACAAGGATGTTGGTGTAGGATTAGTTAAAGATTCCGGTTTACTGGGAACTTTTCCTTTTCCTTCGATCAATGCAGACCCTTCATTCGCATCCATTCATATGATTACTTCAGACACTATTATTTACGATGATCCTTGGATTGTCCCATCTGAATCTTAGATAGACTCATTCGGTAATGCAATGCCTTTGAGTCCATATGAAATTGCTTATGAGGCCGTGCAGTCTTTTTCCGACTCCAGTTCAACCCAATTCGACCAAATGAATGTGGTCCGTGAGGAATCACTTTTCACATCAACCTCAGAACGGATAACGTTTCCTGAAGTCGTGTCATCTGACGAACAACTTCGCGAAATCCTAAGTGTAGACGATCTACCATGGGAAGATCTTCATCATAGATCTTCGTTTTTACCTGAGGGCGATGACTTTGAAAATGATTTTTACAGCTGAATATGTCAAGGACGCTCAGAATCCCACGAAACATCCTGATTCAGAGTTGAATTTGGGAAACATTTCCCAAACTATTGCCATTGACATTTCAGTCAAAACCGGAATTATTGAAAACATTCATATAGGTGCCTCGTGTACAGATAACGAAATTCAAACATACAAGGTCCTATTTCAAGAATTCCGCGACGTGTTTGCCTGGTCCTATGAGGAAATGCCAGGAATTGATCCCTCCATTGTTGTTCATGAAATCAAGACTTACCCGAACGCTAAACCCGTTCGGCAACGTCTCCGTCAGATACATCCTAGGAAAGCGGCCGCGATTAAAGCAGAAGTCGAGAAGCTGTTGAAAGCAGGTTTCATTTATCCGATCCCGTTAACGGATTGGGTATCGAATATTGTTCCGGTTAACAAGAAACAAGGAACAATAAGAATATGTATCGACTATAGGGATATAAATCGTGCTTTTCCAAAAGACAACTATCCTACACCCTATATCGATCAAATAATTGATGATTGTACCGGCAGTGAAATATTTTCCTTTATGGACGGTTTTTCCGGTTACAACCAAATCAATATTCTACCTGTCGATCAACCAAAAATGGCTTTCATTTGTCCTTGGGGGACATTTGCTTACTGCAAATTACCTTTTGGACTTAAGAATGCCGGAGCCACTTTCCAACGGGCAATGTCTTACGCGTTTCACGACATCAAGCACATTGTGCAACCGTATCTCGATGATTTGCCTGCTCATTCTTTACATCGAGCTGATCACCTTGTCCACTTACGCGCTATTTTTATGAGGTGTCGGCATTATCGAATTCGGTTGAACCCACACAAATGTGTCTTCTGCATAGAAGTGGGACGATTGCTAGGATTTGTCGTTTCAAAAGCCGGTATCCGCGTCGATCCCTCGAAGGTCGAAGCCATCGTCAAATTGCCTCCTCCTTCGAGTCTGCGCCAACTCCAAAGTTTGCAAGGGAAAGCAAACTTTTTACGTCGATTCATTCCTAGCTACGCCGAAGTTACAAAGGGTTTCACCCGGTTGTTGAAACAAAACGCTCAATTTTCTTGGGATGAGATAGCTCAGAAATCTTTTGATGCACTTAAGCACGCGTTGACCCATGCACCGTTGCTGCATCCTCCCAACTACAACCAAGACTACTTTTTGTATCTCGCCACCTCCCACTCCACCATTGGAATGGTCTTAGTTCAGGAAGACGAATTTGGAACGGAACATGTGATATATTATCTTAGTAGGACGTTAAATCCCACTGAGCTAAAATATTCGCATGTGGAGAAATTGGCCCTGGCAGCTGTTCAGGCTGTCCAGCGATTTCGCCATTACATTCTTCTCCGTAAAACTACAGTGATTTCGGATTGCAACCCTATGATCTATATTTTGACAAAACAATTGCTAGGGGGCAAGTACTCCAAATGGATTGTTATCCTGCAAGAGTTCGATTTGGAGTTCGAGAAGTCCAAGTCTAAGAAATCCTTAGTTTTTGCGGAATTGATGTGTGACTTCCCGCGTGCTGACACGGAAACTGTGGCAGAGGAACCCATTGCGGATGAATCTTTGTTTCTTATCAGCACTTTAGATCCGTGGTATGGGGATATAATCATCTATCTCCAAACCCAATCCTTTCGGCCCGAAGCTTCAAAGTCGGAACGCCGGAAAATTCGATTCCAGTCCCAACAGTACAGAATTATTGGAGACACTCTTTATCGTCGTGGGGCGGACTTGGTTTTTTGTCGTTTCTTAACTCACGAAGAGGCAGAAAGGGTTCTGAATGACTGTCATTCTGGAGCATGTGGCGGTCATATGTCTGGGTATGCCACAGCTCAGAAGGTGTTGCGTGCTGGCTATTTCTGGCCATCCATGTTTAAAGATTGTATCATTGCATTCCGGAAATGCCACAACTGTCAAGTGTTTGATCGCAAGATGCGCGCACCACCTGCTCCTCTCCACCCTATAATTGTCATTGGTCCTTTTGCTAAATGGGGTATTGATTTTATTACATGTAACCCTCACTCGGCCGGGGGGCATGCGTATATCATCCTTGCAGTTGATTATTTTACTAAGTGGGCCGAGGCGATGCCTACATTCGAGGCAAGCGGCAAGACAGCAGCGATTTTCGTATTCAATCATATTATTACTAGGTTTGGTGTCCCACAAGCGATAATCACTGACCATGGGCGCCATTTTCGAAACATTATGATGACAGAACTTACAAGCCAGCTTGGCTTACGTCATGATAGTTCTACTCCTTATTATCCTCAAGAAAACAGTTTGGTTGAATCCATAAACAAAGTTCTAGTTATCATGATCCGACGAATCATTGGTATTCATCGGTCGAATTGGCATAACATGTTATTTTCAGCGCTTTGGGCGTACCGAACCTCAGTAAAAACATCAACAGGGTTCACTCCTTTCCAGCTAGTTTATGGTTTGGAAGCAGTGTTGCCCATTGAATGCGAAATCCCATCACTTCAAATGGCTATCGAATTACTTCCAGCTACTTCCGAAGAGGAGAAGCGTCTGTTATACTTAGCTATATTAGATGAGACTCGACGTGACGCTGCTTTGGCAATCGAGACTCACACAAAAAGGATGAAAGCTCAGTATGATCGTAACGTGACCCCTCGTAATTTTTCGGAAGGAGACCTAGTGCTATTATATGATCAAGCTAACGATAAATTAGGTGCTGGAAAATTCATTCCCATGTGGCATGGGCCCTACATTATCAAGCGAAAGCTAGCAAAAGGGGCCTATGAGCTGGTAGATTTTGATGGGGACTCTTTGGGTAAGCCCAGAAATGGACTTTACCTAAAGAGGTATTATGCTTAAATGGTGGGTATGGAGATTTAGTTAGTTCTAGTTAGGTTAATTTTTCTTTCTAGCTGGTATGTTTGCTTAGTTTAGACTGTGTGCTTAGTTTAGAGAGTGTGTTTTTGTCGTTATTCTGGCTTATCTTGGTTTTACTCTTGATATTGCAGATGTCGACGCCTCTCCAAACGTACATTGGATTTGCTGATGGTGCTTGTCGTAATACACGGAATATCTCTTCCGCATCTTGGGTTATCTATTCGCCCTCTGACGAGTTAGTTTCTATGCATGGGGTGAACCTCGGTCAAACAACAAACAACATTGCAGAATACAGTGTAGTGATTGAACTATTATCTGAATCTATTTCATTTGGGATTCAGAGTTTGATAGTGAGGTTAGATTCTGAACTCGTTGTATTACAGCTTAATAGAGTCTATGCCATTAGAAATCCAGTGTTATTAAGATTGTTTTTGAGGGTGCGTCTCTTGGAACGTGAATTTGATTACATTGAATATCAGCATATTCCAAGGTCTTTAAATACATTATCAGATGCAATGGCGTCTCGAATGTTAAATAGACATTTGTAACAATCATAAATGTAAATTTATAAACATTTCATCACACATGTTTAACAAAATAAGCCGGTAATAATGATATATATAGATAGGAGTGTGTCAAAAATATACATCGTCTTCGATCATAGGTTGAAAAACACCTTATGATCGGCAAAATGATAAGTACAAAAAACCAAAAATGTCGCATGTGTCTACAAAAGTGACTAGCCAATCACTGGTGGTGCTCTCTATACGAGACCACTGCCCGCGCTACCCTACACAGGAACCTCCTGAAAGGTCCTGGGACTGCGACCACGTAGCGCTGAAGTCGGATAGGAATGTCATCTATAGTGGTCTCTGGTATACCCGCCGTCAGACGCTCTAGATCCTGTTCCAGCTCGGCTAAGGTCTCTGCGGCCGCATCCTGTGGGGTCGGTGCTGGTACAGCTGGTACTCTTCTCTCAAAAGCCCGGAGATTGGCCGGACGCCGTGGACCTACATCTGCATTTTGAAAATTTGTGCTGTCAGTTTTGAGACGATATATAAAAAACAAAAAAATAGATAATTTAAAAAACTTGTGAAAAATGAAATACCTATGTCGTCCCATTTTTCTCCCTGTGGAAGAACCATGTCCGGATCATTGCGAAAATCCATTCTGGCATAAGGAAAATCCTGAATCGCAAAGACCTGGCCCTCCAGCCAGTGAAAGTAACCATCAGGAAATCGAACAACTACTGCTCCCTCATCAGGATGCCGGGCCATTACCGCAACCCATCTCGTCAACTTAGGCTCCCGAGGAGCCCCAACTGGAATTGTAAGATGCTGGGGGATCAGCATTGGAACTCTCTCTAGGGCAAAGCTCACAACTAAAGGCCCATATCCAAAGGTCTTCAGTTGTCCGTTCTTTGCCCTGGTCAGTTGGCCCTTCATATTGGCCAACACAGCATCGCACCAGTTGAAAATGGTGCCTTGGAAGCAATCTATAGCCATCCGCATTTGGGAACCAGTGGCTATGTGCAAAGCGGCAGCACCGCAAAGTCTGGTAACTGTAAAGGCAATTACCATAAGTTCAGGTCGGGATATGTATTTGATTTCTATCCCCTTATCCTGGTTTTGATTGTTGCACCACTCTAGCCGGAGACTAGCAAGGGATTGGCCACCCGGCCTAGTCCCGAATAGAGAGAGTTGCTCGCCCCTGTTAGGCAAGCCAGTGAGAAAGTATATGTCGGAGGACTCTATCTCGAGCTGGTGTTCTCCGATGTAAAAATATTGATCCTGAATGTTCCACCTTTCAACCAGCCACTCTAAGAATGGCACCTGGGCCCTCATGCCAGGTATGGCCCAGTACTTGTAGAGACCGCATGCCTTTAAAGCATCAATGGAAGGTTGATGACCTATTGCGGCCAAATCGACATCTTCGTGCTCTCTTTCACGCCAATCTAGCATGGTGGGCAATCTACACACCAAAAAACATTAATTAGAATTCATAAAATAAAATTTTGATGGTTGATTTTTGTGTTTGGGGTTTGAAAATCCAATTTGCGCGGAGTACGCACCCCGCGTTCAGAAAACAGAGCGGCGGTACGCAGCTGTTCTGAAGGTGGGCTGCGTACTCCGACCTTTTTCCCATATACGAAAAATTCGAGGTACGCAGGTCGCCCATGGGGCACCTGCGTCCCCCGAAAGGCGGACTTTAAAACCCTAAACACTCCAAAAAATCAAACTAAGACTTGAAATGAAATTCTAAACGGATGAAATTGAAGAGGAGGATGTTGTGAAATACCTAAAAGAGACGGCGCGCGATTCTGACGGTCGGATTCTCCGCAAATTCCACGGGAAGTTTCTTGTCAAAAGCCCTTTTCTCAACCTCAACAGTAAAATGGTAAAAATGACATGGTAAAAAGTCTTTTTATAGGATTTTTGGATGAATGAATGCTAAGTTTGTTTATTTTTCACCATGAAAGGATATTTTTCAATGTATTTTTTCCCATCTTAAACAGGTATGAGTAATGTGTTGTTTTTGTGCAAGACAAAAGGACTTTAGGGTAAAATCATCATTTTTCATGAACCAAGACATCAGAGTCATCTTTTAAGCCCTTTTCTGACTCCTAAAACATGAAAAGATTTCCGAGCGTTTCTTTTACACTTGTTAAAATGGAATTAAAAGACGGTCTTCTTACAGCCCTTTTCTGACCGAAAAAACACGAAAAGATTGCCGGATTTTTGTCGTTTCAAATTCGATACTGGAAATAAAACGACATGCCTCTGATCGCTTTTTACTTTTCAGGTCAAAGGCATTAATCATGAAAGTACTCCTTGGTCGCAAGATCAAGCGGTTCTCTCAGGTATTATTTTATACTTTTTCGGGCTTGGGAGACACAAATTTACGAAAAAGTTCACCTTGGAGTCTTCTTTAGTTTTTTCAGACTCTCTAAAAATGAAAAACACCGAGTTTCTCCTATACTGGACTCGTTAAAACTTCACAGTAAAGGACCTGTTCGATTACAGACAGGAACGGACCACTCCTTCTTAGGGTCCAAATCTAAACTAAGTTGGACTCATCCGAAGGATGAGCTTATAATCAAGCATATGTTATCCTCCTCAAGCTTGTAAAAAATAAAGAGGTACTTGCCAGAAATGGTGGGGGAAAAGAGAGAAGAATGAACCTGTTATCACTGACAAAATTTCAATGCCAAATGTCTTACATTTGTTTTATGGTAAAACACATAAATAATTTTTAGCAGTTTCGCAGCGCAACATCTTTTAGGTGATTTCGCAGCGCGCTGCGAAACCCCTGTAGCAGCCTGTTTCAGCTGAAGAAACTCTGTTTTCTGCTTTTACTAGTCAATTTCTAAAAGCTTTCCTGAGCAGCTGAGAACTTAATTTTTCAAACTGAAAGAGGCTTTTCTTTCTAACATGCTGCACTACAAAAACCTCTTTCATTTTCTTCAAATTCGTTCTGAGGTGGGAGTAATTTATGGTTAAACTTGCGCTACGAAACTGCTGAAAGTCAAGCTTTGTCTACTAGTTTTAGTAGTGTTTTTCAAAATCAGTTTTTGGTCACATGAAAGGCTATCTTGGAATTCTGAAGGAGATTTCTCTTCATAACATGTCCAGATACAATAACCTATCTCACTTTATTCATATGTGTTTTCAGTTGGGAGATAAGAAGCTTTCATTGAGACCCTACTTTCAGAAAACGGATTTTTTTTCCTGTTTGCCACGTGTTTTTCAAGGACAGTTTCTGGACAGCTGGAGAAATGTTTTCAATAACCAGGAGAGGTTTTTGTTCTGGACAACATGGGCTACAAAAACCTCCTTCAGTTTCGTAAAATGTGTCATGGATGAAGAGATAAAGGCTCTGCAATTTTCAAGGATCTAACCCTAAAAACAGGGAAACATGTTCCCTAATTTCTAGGGTTTCTCATCAGCAGTTGGGTGACCACGTGGGAGGCTTCATCAATTTGACCTCGTGGAGTGTTAGGTGTCAAAGAATGCTTTAAATGTTTAGATAAGTTTGTTGTAATCATAATAAGGAGTTACACTCCTAGTTGTATTAGGTCTCTAGGACTCCTAGTTAGCTGTCCTTTGCATTTAATAGTTAGTTTTGAGTGTCATTAGGTGTCAGGTCAGGTAGAATTCGAATTTTCCTCATCCTAGAAGAGGAATCTAAGTTGTGTAAAGAGCTCTATATATAGCAAAAGAGCTGATGTACAAAGGGTTGGAAAATGTTAGAGAAAAAGACTACTTTTGTAAATGCTATGCAGGGATTGATATATACAAAAGCAGTTGGACTTTTCTGAAGCTGAGATTCTTAGTGTACTTCAGTGAGCTTCATCTTTCATCTTTTATATGCTTTACTTCCATAGTCTTAATGCTTATTACTCAGAATTCATGGAGGAACATGCTCTGACTTCCTTTAAGTGTTAAACTATGGTGAATTGAGTTTTTGAGTCCTATCTTTGGATGTTTTTCTTCAATGTTTTAATACTTATTACTCATAATTCATGGTTACTCATGCTCTGACTTCCTTTAGGTATTAAAATCTGATATATCACTTTAAATTCTCTCCTTTTAAATACCTTGATGTATCATTATTCAAAATTCATGCCCACATGCTCTGACTCCTATGAACTTCAAGTTATTTGAGACTTTCTTGAATGTGTCACTCTTTCATTGAAGTATATACAAGCCTCAGTTTTATAAGAAGAGCCATTTGTTATCCTTATCTCTGTCACTGACTCCATAGCCCAATGGTAGCAAGTCTCCATCTTCCAATCTACAAACATATAAAATCACAAATCATAGAGTTAGCCATCTATCCATATCTTTAATCAATATCATTAACCCTTTGAGAGAGCCCTCTCAGGCTAAGGAGGCTAAGCCTTAGCTAAAACATTGGTTTGAAATAGTTACACTAAGATTGTCTGATCAACAGCCTATCAGGGTCCTATTTTGGTGATAACATTTTGGTGCGTCTGCCGGGAGCCTGAAGTCTATTCATTCCCGAAATCAATGGTTGAACTTCTGAAGGTAGCAGGAGCTCAGACATCTTTGAGGCTGCAAAACTACCTTGGCGACTCCACACATTGAATAAGAAATTGTAAGGTGACTCCACTGCTAGAAGATCAGTAGCTTGATGAAGTTTCAAAATGAGTTCCACTGCAAGAATGAATGCCAGGTATGCTCCTATGAATCGGTCTCATATCCCTGGTTTTCCAAATCCTATGCCAAAGGTTGATTGGTTAGAGGATCTTCCGATATTCAAAGATGAAAAGAAAGACAATGCTGCTCTTCATTTGGTTAGGTTTCATATGCATGTACGCAGTCTTAAGGTTCACTTTCCTGAGGATTGTCTCATGAGGATGTTTATGGCCACTTTAGAAGGAAAAGCATGGTCTTGGTATAAAAGTTTGGAAAATGGTTCATTATCTTCTCTTGCTGATTTCCATGATGTCTTCTATGACATGTATAAAGAATGTCATCCTTCCTTATTGTTGCTCAAAGATTGCTGTAGACATTCTTTAAGTCTTATTCAGTACTTGGAGGATTGTTATGATGATGATGAGTTTATGGATGAAGAAATTTTAGAGGCTCTTCATAACAATGCATTTCAGCACCAAGAAGAAAGTACAACATCTCATGAAATGCAGCATGAAGATCAGCAGGGGTTTACTTATGAAAACCATGTTCAATCCTCTGATATTGATGTAGAGATGTAGCAGACTTCTCAGTCTTCGAATCATAATGAAGATGAAAATGATTACGCACAGCAAGAAGAAATGTTGGAAGAAATTTTTTATGACCCTCAGGCAGAGGAAAAGGTTGTTCATTTTTGTGATTCCTTGCAGCAGCTTGCATCAAAGAATGATCTTTATAATGAGGAAAATTCCATTGTTTGTGGGCATCATGCAGAAAGGCAGTTGGATAGCACATCAAAGGAATTTTGTGTGGTTGAGGATAAGTTGTTAGAAGATATAAAATGTTATGAGAATCATCAAACTAACCATGTGTTTTTTGACCCTATAGCTGAATAGATGGAAAAGATTTACTGTTCAGGCTTCCAATTATATGTTCACCTTGAAGAATAGTTGCACCTCATGCTTCCTTGGTTATTTCAGTATCTGGTTTATTTATGCTTCAAGCACAGTAAGGAGATCCAAGTTTCAGATCAGATTGATGATTGGCTTCATTGGAAGTTTCATGTTCCTTGAGCTACAATTGGAGAATGCAGCTGATAGGGTAGGTAGGTAGGAAAGTGCAAATAAGCTCAAGGTTGTCTGAGCATTTTTTCAGTAGTGGTAGATTTCTTTTTCCCACAGTCATCATCAAGCTTAAGCCCGAGGTGAAGGCTCAAGAAGCTGAAAGAAGATGTTTGTCAAATAAATTTTACAAGGCACTGGAACTGCAGGTTCTTAGTGTACCACAAGGGCACACTATCCCAAGTGGAGCCACTGTTATCACTGACAAAATTTCAATGCCAAATGTCTTACATTTGTTTTATGGTAAAAAACATAAATAATTTTTAGCAGTTTCGCAGCGCAACATCTTTTAGGTGATTTCGCAGCGCGCTGCGAAACCCCTGTAGCAGCCTGTTTCAGCTGAAGAAACTCTGTTTTCTGCTTTTACTAGTCAATTTCTAAAAGCTTTCCTGAGCAGCTGAGAACTTAATTTTTCAAACTGAAAGAGGCTTTTCTTCCTAACATGCTGAACTACAAAAACGTCTTTCAGTTTCTTCAAATTCGTTCTGAGGTGGGAGTAATTTATGGTTAAACTTGCGCTACGAAACTGCTGAAAGTCAAGCTTTGTCTACTAGTTTTAGTAGTGTTTTTCAAAATCAGTTTCTGGTCACATTAAAGGCTATCTTGGAATTATGAAGGAGGTTTCTCTTCATAACATGTCCCGATACAATAACCTATCTCACTTTATTCATATGTGTTTTCAGTTGGGAGATAAGAAGATTTCATTGAGACCCTACTTTCAGAAAACGGATTTTTTTTCCTGTTTGCCACGTGTTTTTCAAGGACAGTTTCTGGACAGCTGGAGAAATGTTTTCAAAAACCAGGAGCGTTTTTTGTTCTGGACAACATGGGCTACAAAAACCTCCTTCAGTTTCATAAAATGTGTCATGGATGAAGAGATAAAGGCTCTGCAATTTTCAAGGATCTAACCCTAAAAACAGGGAAACATGTTCTCTAATTTCTAGGGTTTCTCATCAGCAGTTGGGTGACCACCTGGGAGGCTTCATCAATTCGACCTCATGGAGTGTTAGGTGTCAAAGAACGCTTTAAATGTTTAGATAAGTTTGTTGTAATCATAATAAGGAGTTACACTCCTAGTTGTATTAGGTCTCTAGGACTCCTAGTTAGCTGTCCTTTGCATTTAATAGTTAGTTTTGAGTGTCATTAGGTGTTAGGTCAGGTAGAATTCGAATTTTCCTCATCCTAGAAGAGGAATCTAAGTTGTGTAAAGAGCTCTATATATAGCAAAAGAGCTGATGTACAAAGGGTTGGAAAATGTTAGAGAAAAAGACTACTTTTGTAAATGCTATGCAGGGATTGATATATACAAAAGCAGTTGGACTTTTCTGAAGCTGAGATTCTTAGTGTACTTCAGTGAGCTTCATCTTTCATCTTTTATATGCTTTACTTCCATAGTCTTAATGCTTATTACTCAGAATTCATGGAGGAACATGCTCTGACTTCCTTTAAGTGTTAAACTATGGTGAATTGAGTTTTTGAGTCCTATCTTTGGATGTTTTTCTTCAATGTTTTAATACTTATTACTCATAATTCATGGTTACTCATGCTCTGACTTCCTTTAGGTATTAAAATCTGATATATCACTTTAAATTCTCTCCTTTTAAATACCTTGATGTATCATTATTCAGAATTCATGCCCACATGCTCTGACTCCTGTGAACTTCAAGTTATTTGAGACTTTCTTGAATGTGTCACTCTTTCATTGAAGTATATACAAGCCTCAGTTTTATAAGAAGAGCCATTTGTTATCCTTATCTCTGTCACTGACTCCATAGCCCAATGGTAGCAAGTCTCCATCTTCCAATCTACAAACATATAAAATCACAAATCATAGAGTTAGCCATCTATCCATATCTTTAATCAATATCATTAACCCTTTGAGAGAGCCCTCTCAGGCTAAGGAGGCTAAGCCTTAGCTAAAAGATTGGTTTGAAATAGTTACACTAATATTATCTGATCAGCAGCCTATCAGGGTCCTATTTTGGTGATAACAGAACCGATTTGTTATCCTTTGTTACAGAAGAACCTTATCACCGCTCTTGAACACGACACTTTTCATTCACCTGGGTTGGGAAATCCTTTGCCTTAAAGTTGATCAAACCACTTTGAAAGTCTTCAACCGTTTCCGGGTATTAACTTTGGGTCAATCGTCACCAAGCCATCTGTTGTGTCGTTATGTGTTCAAGAGGTCTCTGCAAATAAACCATTCACATGCAAAATACTTGTCATCCATTTGACCATCCCTGAGTCAGTCCTTACAGCAACATTTCTTCAACTTGAACAATGATTTCGTGTTGTGGGCTTGCCTGCAATGGGTCGCTTTCTATCGACATCAGCACATTATCTAGAAAGATGACTTAGAAATCGTCGGTACCTTGAAGTCTGCATGCATCAATGGCAGGTTTCCCGCCTTTGACGACAGTTTACATCATTGACTTTCGATCGAAGGATTCCGTGACGTGTTCGACATCAACCCATTCATTCACATTTCATGGATTGTACTGGGTACTTTGAGAACCATTGACATCACTGGTGGTCTCTCTCACACTTGTTAACGGTTTACATCATTGACTAGTAATCAAGTGGTTTCTACCATGCTCGACATCAACTCATTTATTCGCATGGATAGAATCGTACCAATTCGGGAAGTAGAAATGAAGACCCTGGATCTAGTTTCCACCATCCAGGCTGCGAGGAGTTTTGTATTCATTATATAGTAGACTAACCATAAACAGATGGCTGCGTCCATACTGTGTCTACAAAAGTCTACGATTGTGATGCACTGCAAAATCATTCTTGTATCAGAGCAGTAGTTAGATTGTTAGTTAAAGTTTTCAATCTGAGTATGGGAATGCCTACCTCAGCGATGATATCATCTTATATATGTATTTTGTGTTGAATATTTGTAGGTTCTGACCGGGCTCTCCGCAAGATACTCCTTGAAATGATAAATTACTTCACCCTTCCTAGACCATATAAAAAACCCTAATCTACTACAGGCTTCGCACTTTAGGGGGAAATCTGTTACACTAAAAAATGTCACCATGACTATTTGCAGTTAGTATGGCTCCATCCACTGTCATACTATCCTCCTTGGCAAGTCTCATGCCTCTGCTCTCCATGTCAAACTTCAAGAAAGAGAGAAAGTCATTAAAAGTCAATTATCTCTGGTACGCAGTTTCTCTCAGCCTTACCTGCGTGTACGCAACCCAAGTTCACAGTACCTGCGTACTTGTACGCTCTGTATGTAAAGGGGTGGGTGCGTACACCTGTAAAGGTCAAAAGGCGCAAGTTTCACTCAAAAAAAGTTACTTGTGGTCATTTCTAGAGTCTTCTAGAAGCTTGTTTGACGTGTATGAAGCGCCTCCAGATGGTTCATGTATCCCTACCTAAGAGGAACTTATCCCATCAAGAGGGGAGCTATCCCATCCAAAGAGGGGCTTATCCCATTGATGGTGGACCTGAATAAATTCCTCTATAGCACTATAAATACAGGCATTGGGCCAGAGGGAGGGGAGGTTGAAAGTTGAACATTCCTAAGGGTAGATGTTGTTGGAATTAGGACTTCCTTGTAGAAGCTTGTGAGGAGAGATTACCATCTTTACTTGTTTCCATTGGGAGGTGGGTGAGCAGATCAGAGTAAGGGAGAACTCTTGTGGACCCTGGGAGGAGCTTGCACAACACCAAGGCTCAGGTTGTAATGGTTCCTTTTGTTACCTTTTAATACAAATTAGTCCATTCTTCTCAACAATTTGTTATTTATGAGTTGTTTCATATACTCCTTGGTCTATATGTTAAATATGTTTTATTTTATGTGATATTCAGGTGCTATTTAATCGTTTGATTGTTAGTGAATGCAGGTTTCGAAGGGAAGGAGGAGCTCATCCGGATCAACGAAGCTGGACTACTACAACAGCGTTGGATTACAGGTAGGATCTAAACACTTGATTTCCCATATTGTAAAAGCATATTTAGGGAAGGATTGCTCTTATTTGTCTTGTTTGTCATTAGAAAGTCTTAGGCTTCTAGGAAGGTCGGTTGTGTTCGCACTAACGACTCTTTCCGCGTGACAGGGCTAGTCAAGCTTTGGCCAATTCATCCTCCTCCAACACATCCATCAAAAGTGAAATAGGGAACATGTTGGAAAACTTCAAGAGTGAAATGTTGCATACCCTTTCTCTGCAAATGGACACCATGTAGATCAAGAGGAAGCAAGAGGAAGTAGAAAGAGCCTTAGCTATCTTTTTCCCTAGATGCACCAGAAGGCACCCTAGAAATGAATGTCCATTGAATCTTATAGAGATATGCTCGGTCTATGAGGAGAACCACTCCACAGACAAGTTCCCTTCTTTGCCTGGATTGAAAGTTGTGTATCAAGGAACTGAAGGGGTGACTGAACAACTCTGTTATATCAACCAAAGAAGGCCTCAAGGACCTTGACCATACTAGCAAGGCATGCAAGGGGCATCCTATTCATATTACAACCCTAACCAGAATGCATCCATTCCCCCTTGGTGCCCTCCTACTCATCCTTCATGGTCCACACCTTCTCCTTGGTATTTTGCACCTCAATACCATTCCCAACCTGCCAATCAATCATTTCAGCCATATGCTCCTCCACAACCTCAATGGAATACACCATCCCAGGGGTGGAGGCCCCCATACAACCAATCTCCAGCCTTACTACCTCCACCTACATCTCAACCACAGCTCTTTCACCCTGCTCCACCTAAGCAACCTCAGATGCCTGTTCAACCAAATTTGAACCCAAACAACAGACATGCACAATAGGTCTACAGTGGGGAAACATATTAACCCGCCTATGTTGTGGAAATTCAAGAAATCAACCTCAGGTCTGGAAGAGTGCTTCCAGATAATCAACCTCCATCTCCACCTGAGGATCTTGAAGAGGAAAAGGAGGAGAGTGTTCCTCAAGCCAATCAACCTCCTTTTCCTAAGAGATTAATCCATCCTATCTAGCACACCCCAGAAGAGATTGAACTTCTTGGTGAATTGAAAAACTTGTGTTAAAATCGCGCTCCTCCAAGCTATCAAGGATGTCCCCATATAAAACAAGTTAGTCAAGGAGAAATGCTTCAAACATCCTGGGAGGTGAAAGAAAGACACCCCTACCATTAATATCATTGGACAGTTGTCCGACTTAATGTCGGGGCGAGTGATTTGCCTGAAGTATCTAGATCCTGGAAGACCTGTGGTAGATGTGCACATCGATGGTATCATTGTCCCCCATACCTTGATCGATATTGCGGTTGTCATCAATGTGATGACTAAGGAGACTATGCTTAAACTAAATCTCCAAGGATCATTAAGGAATACCACAACAGTCTTGCAGCTTACAGATAAGTCCATAGTAGCTCCTAAGGGAGTTGTTGAGGATGTGATTGTCTCCATTGATTCATGGGAATACCCTGTTGAATTCTTAGTTCTCCAACCCAAGACCAAGTTCAATGGTTATCCTCTTATCCTTGGAAGGCCATGGTTAGCCACTGCTAATGCTTACATAAGTTGTAGGGCTGGGAATATGACCATTAAAAATGGGCATTTGTCCAAACAATTGGTCTTCTACCCTCCTGCTCAACCATCTCTAGAGCATGACTTACCTTTATGGTTAGAAGAGGAGGAGGAATATGAAGTCTATTCTTCCCCAATCTGTACCCTCAATGCTACTATAGGAGAGGGGAAAACTGATGAAGATGACCTGATTGAGAAAATCCTCCAGAATCAACCCCCAACACCATGTCTCTTGAGGAGTTAGTAAAGAAAGCTAAAGATAACCCTTGGACTAATTTGTGCCTAGCTTACTCAAGTCCTACTCATGTCAAGATGATAGAATTTGGTACATAAAGAACATTGAAAATCAACCCCTCTCTTTCTGCACATCAGGAAGAGGGGTTATGTGACATGCTAAGAAAGCTTCTGCATGCCTTTGCCCAAAGTTATAAGGAAATGTAGGGAGTGCACCCTTGTGTGTGTACTCACCACATTTACATCAAGGAAGGTTGCAAGAAAGTGCACCAACTTGAGAGGAGAATGAACCCAGCCCTTAAGGATATAGTCAAAGAAGAACTGTGGAAGTTGTTGGATGTAGGGTTCATTTACCCCATATCAGATAATGAGTGGGTGTCTCTCCTAGTTTTGGTTCCAAAGAAAAATGGGAAGTGGAGGATCTGTGTAGACTACAGAGAGCTAAACAAAGCCACAAAAAAGTACCATTTCCCTCTACCTTTCATTGACCAAGTATTAGATGGTCTGGCAGGAAAGAAGTTATTCTCTTTCCTAGATGGATTCAGTGGTTACAATCAGATCCAGATTAGCCCAGAGGACCAAGATAAAACCACCTTCACTTGTCCTTGGGGTACCTTTTCTTATAGGGTCCTTCCTTTTGGATTATGCAATGCCCCTGCCACTTTTCAGAGGGCATTCATGAGCATCTTTACAGAGCTATTCCATGACTTGGTAGAAATTTATATGGATGATTTCACCCCCTATATGTGTGATTTCCTGGAGGCTCTCTCTAACTTGGGAAAAGTATTAAACAAATGAATTGAAATTAACTTATCCCTTAGTCCTGAGAAGTGTGAGTTCTTGATTACTGCAGGGATTTTTCTAGGTCACTCAATATCCCAAGAAGGACTACAAGTGGAACCAAAACAAATTGCTATCATAAAGAGGGTCCCTGCTCCTTAGAAGAAGAGGGATGTCAGAAGTTTCTTGGGCTTAGTTGGATACTATAGGAGATTCATAAAGGACTTCAGCAAAGTAGCCTCACCTTTGTTTGGACTATTGGCCAAGGACTCTGAATTTTTATGGTCAGAAAGCTGCCAAGAGGCCCTAGAAACCCTAAAGGACAAGTTGACTATTGCACCTATACTCCAAGGCCCAAATTGGGCTCTTCCTTTCCACATCCATGTTGATGCCTCTGACAAAGCTATAGGAGCAGCTCTAGGCTAGATAGATGACAAGTTACCTTATGCCATTTACTTCATCAACAAAAATTTGTCCAAAGCTGAATTGAACTATACTGTGACTGAAAAAGAGCTCCTAGTTGTTGTCCATTCCTTGAATAAATTTAGGCATTACATCACTGGTTACCAGACCTTCGTACATATTGACCATGCTACTATTCAATATTTTATGAACAAGCCTAATGTGAATGCCTGAATTATTAGATGGTTGCTTTTGTTATAGCAGTTTGATCTAACTATCATTGATAAGCCCGGTAGAGAAAATGTAGTTGCGGATTTTTTGTCTAGACTAGTTTTGTCTGCATGTGAGGAAGGAATGGTTGATGATCAGCGACCATATGAGAATTTATTCGCAATTTTAGTTCTCTCTTTGTGGTTCGATGACATAGCCGACTACTTAGTGGCTGCACAATTCCCTCCAAATCTATCCTCCAAGGAAAAGAGCATAATTATAAGAAAAAGTGCACCATTCACTTGGATTAGGGGCAATCTCTTCAAGATAGGTCCAGATCAAATTCTGAGAAGATGTGTCAGGGAGGAGGAAGTTTTTGAATTCCTTCTAGCCTGTCATGATGGGCCTTGTGGAGGTCACTTTGCAGCCAAGAGGACAATCTTCAAGGTACTACAAGTTGGCTACTACTAGCCCACTCTCCACCAAGATGCAAGAAGATATACCAATCGATGTGATCGGTGCCAAAGAATGGGGAAACCTACTCCCAGGGATGAAATTCATTTTCAACCTCAAGTGACTCTTGAGCCATTTGACAAGTGGGGCATGGATTTCAATGGGCCCATTGATCCACCATTAGGGTAAAAACAATACATAATTGTGTGCACGAATTACTTGAAAAAGTGGGCTGAAACCAAGGCTGTCAAGGTAGCAACAGAAGAGAAAGTGGTTGAGTTCTTAAGGGAGAATGTGTTTTACAAGTTTGGGTACCCTAGAGAGATAGTCACTAATCAGGGCACTCAATTCACCTCACACCTAATTGAGAATATGTTGAGCCAGCATAAGATCAAGCATAGGAAGTCAACTTCTTACATCATCAGTTCAATGGACAAGTAGAGGTTACCAATAGAGCATTAAAAAGCATTCTCACAAAGGTGGTGAGCAGCAGTAGGAAAGATTGGGCACACAAACTAGTGGAGGCCACTTGGGCCTATAATACAACTTGGAAGACAACCACTGGCTTCACCCCTTATGATTTGGTCTATGGGAAAAAAGCTTTGCTCTCCATTGAGTTTGAGTACATCACTTTGAGAATGGCAGCACAGTTGGATTTGGATGTTACAAGGGCACAACAAGATAGGCTTCTCCAGCTCAATGGGTTATATGAATTCAAGATGTATGCCCTCTTACACACAGAGGTGACTCAAGTACAAATAAAAGTTTTGCATGACAAAAACATTAAAGACAAAGTTTTTCAAGAGGGTGATTGGGCTCTGCTATATGACTCTAGGTTCAAGGATTTCAAAGGAAAATTGATGACCAGATGGTTGGACCCATATGTGATAGAAAATTTCCATGACAATGGGGTTGTTTAGATAAGAACCACTGATGAAGAAGGTATCCCCTTGCTTGTAAATGGGTACAAATTGAAAGCCTACAAAAGACCTTTGTCAAAGGAAGAGTTTGTCAGTACTATGAGTAAGGAAGTGAATGTGATTGGAAGTGCCTTGGCTTCCAACTCACTGAATTCTTGAAGATTGTTTTATTTAAAAATTAAAAACAAAAACAAAAAACAATAAGGGACCTAGGTGAAAACCTCCATCTGAGGCCAACTTTTGGGTTGAAAACCTCCTTGAGGCAGCCCAAGAGTGAAAAAAAGAAAATAAAAGATATCTAGGTGAAAACCTCCCTTGAGGCACTTAGGGCAAGAAAACAGGTTGAAAACCTCCTTTGAGGTGACCTGTGTGTCTTTCAAAAAAAAAAATTAATGCTATGGCAGGGACCTCAAACCTACCCACTAATAAAATTTTGTGATTTTTGCAGGTTTTCAAGGCAACAAAGAGCACCAAGTTCAGAGGTTAGCAATCCAAGCAACACCCCATTCTTCCTTCATTCACTTCATACCTTCCATGACCACCATGTCTCCAGCATCCATTCTCATTTCCAAGCATCAAAAACCAATTTGTAGGCAATTTTTTGACTTCTACAAGGTTTCCTGCAGTAACTACAGGATGTCCTGAAACTCTACAGGAATGGAATTCTGATTGAGAAATGATGATGTAGCCCTTTTCTAGGCTGAAAGAGGAGACCATTGACCTCACCACATCTCACCCAACACCAACTCATGACCATGCCACCCTCTGTGTCCATAAAAAAAAAAAAAAAAAAAAAAAAAAAAAAAAAACCACTGAAAAAGAAAGATATATAAAAAAAGGAAAACACAAAAAAGCCTGAGGGTCATACCATCAGTGGCCTACCTCACCCACCACTGCATATCCCCCATTGACACCCCTTCCACTCCTACCTCACCACCTATTCCTCATCAAAAAAAAAATTAAGAAAGAGGCAGCTACAGGTTTCTTGTAGTACTACTGGAAACCCTGTAGCAGCCTGTGTTAGGACAGCAGAAGTCTCCATGCTCCTCCTTCAGCATCCATGCAGAGAAATAGTATCATCACCCCTGCAGGCACTATGGCACCTATCTAGAGCTTAGCAGCAGCAAAAGAGTTCAGCACCTGAACACCACAACAAAGAAGACAAACATATCAGCTGGGTGAAATCAACAAAACAAGAGCAAAGGAAAACATGTACCTAAACAAGAAGAAGCACAACAGAGCCACCCTCCAACATGCATCGACCAAGTGAAGGAAGCCACAGGTATGGCACCTCATCCACACTCTTTCCTAAGTACAAATATGATAAAAGTGTAGGAATATGAAAAAGTTGATTTTATAAGCTGAAGGTGGCCAGTTAACTTGGCCACCCTCAGCCCGAAAACAAAAAGTGAATTCCTAGTCAACAGGCCACATGGCAAGGTCACATCAAAGCAAATAAGTTGAAAAGGTGGTCGAGTTAAGTTGTACAGGAGTGGGTGATGATTACGAGAAAAGGCTGCATGATAACTAATGGTGGGCCAACGATCCAAAAGGGAAAATCACGCACACTAGAAGCCAGCACAACACTCCAAGGAATCAATCATAAATAGCAAAAAATCATAACATTCATGCACACATCGTTCATTTTGAGATTTAGAGAACTGGGACCACCTGGAGGAGCCATTGAAGAAGAAAACTAGTTTCGTCCATTGTTACACAGCATTTTGTCACTATCCCTATACTCCCCATTCCTTGATCGTGGAGGACCTCTACAGTGAACCCCGCATGCTTTGCCTTCATGAAGAAACTCCCATTGTGTCCCTCTTCATGAGCAGATCAATTCCCTTTTGCACCATTTTCCCTAAAACTTCTGTTTTGCCCAGTTTACAAGACCGGTGCTAATGACCTTTGTCTCCCCCACGCCGATGTGCAGAGATTAGCACTACTCCTCGCACCAATTGGAGTGACTGAGATGTGTTTCAGTCATGCCAGTCCTGTTATGGAAATTTTTTTAAATTAGGAGTCGAAGCTTCCAGCTCTAGAAGCTCGTAATGGAAGTCTAGTAAATGGTTTGGCCAGATGGGGTCGAGGATGTCAGTTTGGGCTCCTTTCCCCTATAATGATGGAACTACCTCAAGGGATAAGCCCTTCTCCCATGAGAAGAGGATCCATTTCCCATCCATTTTTCCTATATAAACCTCCCTTCTTCCCAAGCACAAGCTAGTGTTGAAGTGTTGATATTGGTGTGCTTATGCTATTTTGGTTTGGAGTAGACAACAAGCTATTACTAGTTGTAGCTATCTAGTTGTGTGAGGGAGAAGTGTGATTTGGTTTGGAGTGAAGCCTAAAGGGAAGAGCCTTAAAACTATTGTTGATTGAGGCCATCATGGAATGCTAGCAAAAGTGTGTGGGAACCTGGTCTTGTTAGAGGAGGACTGCAACGTAAAGACAAATGGTTGTAATCTCTCTTTGATATTAATATATGCAACTATTGATTGATTTCCTACATGATTTGTCATCTTACATATTCATGGCTTAATGTTTCTTGACTTGTTAAGTAGGTTGAATTACAATTTGTCTATTATCACATTTGTTGTTTGTTGTTGTTTACTTGTTTCAGGTGCTTGAAGAAGGAAGCAAGAGATAGTTGGAGCGAGCAAGCAAGGACATCATCAAACAGGATAAGCGGACTAAGAGGTAGGCCCTCTTAATGGGTTTTAACCTAAGGAAACCTTCCATAGAATGTATCTATTGTGGCTAGACCCATCATCGGGCTAGAGGAATTCGTTCGTGTCCGCACTTATAATTTTACTTCACCACAAATTGGTGACTCCACTGGGGATCCCAATCCTTTTGTTTGTCTTGGATTTCATGATTTTGTGAGAACTTTTCTAGTTCCACTTTTTCCCTTTGCTTCTATTTATTTTCTCATGCTTACTGGTCTGAGTCTAAAATTCATAGTAGCAGATCTGGTCCCTTTTTCAAAAAAAAAAAAAAAATTCCTTAGCTCCCTCGATCAGTGCGCTTAGTTTGATGATAGTCGCACCGATCAACGTGATTTTTTGAGAAACAGTCGCGCCGACCAGCCTCTGGTGCTTGTTGTCAATTAGGCATAGTGTCGATGCTTGTAAGTGAAGATTAGGGCCTAACCCCAATCTTGGCCAGTGTGTTCTTCTCTTGTGGTTTTGACACCGTAAGCCTTTTGGACTGTTTTCTCCCTAATTAAAAAGTTACTTTTCACTTGGTTTTGTTTGCTTGTTGGCTTGTCATCTTTCTGCTTGATTGATTGAGTCATTGAGTGGCCAGCGACACTAGGGCATCTAGTTGATCATCCATTCAACAGTTTGCAAACTCAGTAAGTCAGATTGTATGTGTATTTACTCTATGCATTTTGTTTTTTGGTCCTTTTACGACTTTGACCTCTTTTACACAAGTTTGAAAAGTTTTTGTTTGCTTGCCTAAACATTTCTTTTCTAGCATGGATTACATTGTTTGTCTTGTGATTGGTAAAGTCGATGTTTCATTAGTTTGAATGAGTCTCTCTTTTCATGTGTTCATTTGCTTGAAGAGCTTATTGTCTCGAGAACTTTTTCACCGAAAGATTAATATGCGAAAAGTTTGTTTCGTGGTTTCATGAAAGAGTATGGAATTCTAGCTTATTGCATCATTAGCTATGATAACTTGCATCATTAAAAGAATAGGATTGCATCGGCATTTGAAAAAGGAAGAGAACTTATTTGCTTCTGAAAGAACTAATAGATAAGCTCTTGTCAGGGAATTATGAATTGGAATGCATTTTTCATTAGTTTATTTTTTGAAAAAGTAAGGTAGTAAAAGATCATTTCGTTTTCAGTTGCTTGATTATTTGCTTTTGATTGAGTAGTTTCTACCCTATCTAGTGTTTGCATTTCATCGAATTGAAAGGGTCTTGTCTCATTTAGTTGCATTTAAGGTTTTTTGAGTCGCATCGCTAAGACCTGAAAACTGAAACATAACTCAAGATCAACTTTAAAATGAATTCAATTAACCTAAGGCACATTTGACATTAATGATCATATCTAGAAGGTCTAGGCTAGAGACGTGTTCTGGCATCTTTAAACCTAGCAGTTGTCGTTAGCTTCGGCATTAGACAACGCTAGTACAGATTTGTGCTCCCCGTACCGTCGAGTATATAATGGGAGACCCCACTAGGCTGCAATCCTTTTATCCTTAGGAAGCCGAGTCGACCACCTTGCAAACATGATACACTGAACACAACATTTGGGGAGATTGCCTGCTCGTACTTCTTGGTTCATTGGGAGGTATTCTGCAGTTCACAGTTGCCTGGTAATCATGTTTACCTAGATCATCCAGAGAAGTCATTTGATCTTTCTGACTCATTAAATTTAAAAGATCATTTGAGTACTTGTCCTTTCGAGCTCATTTCCAATCGAAAGTTATAGAGTCATCTTTGTTTCTTTCTCGATTCTTAAAAAATGAAAGAGCACCAGTCTTTTATGCAACTTAATAATTGATTCCCCACGATCCAAAAACACCTTGTTAGTCTTTTTTTGAGACCAAATCGTAAGTTTCCCTTAAAAGAACATTTTAAATCCTTGAATTTAATTGTTCTGTCGACTAAGACAAGGTCATCATGGCTGAACCATCTGGTTCACCCAATTGCTCTTCCTCTCCTCCGTCTAAAAGATTATCTGAGGAGCCGTTTCCTAAGTTACCAAAGTCACTCAAGGACCAAGATGTTGAAATCACAATTGTTCTGAGCATTCAACCTTTGTCATCTCGTCCTCCGCCTACTTTCGATACTGGGTCATCTGATAATCTTGGCTTGGAATCTCCATACAATCCCGTTCAAACTCCAAAGAAATCGTCGACCACTAACGGTTAGCTTGGACTATGTTTTTGGGAAAAGTATCCAATACGGAATGACCCTATCCCACTCTAAGGGTGATAGTACCTCAGCAACAACCGAATGCAAAGCTATTCGAGATTACTTCTTTATGAGATGTAAGAGAGGGGAGAAAGAGATCCACTAACCGTTGTCTTCCGCTAATGATTGATCCAATCTTCTCTCTTTGTTGCTTGCTCCCAGCTCCTTGCTCTTTCACTGGCCCAGCTACACAAAGATCCTGCAAAAGGGCAAGAGAGGGAAACTACAAGAAGCATACATTCATAATTGATTCAAGGATTAGAATAAATCAAATCCACAAGTATAACAATTCACCATTGAGACACATGCATATAGAAGAACCTCAAATGCTTTATTAATGGAAGAAGTAAAGTTCTGAGAGTGTTACAACCATAAGAGGCCCAATCTAGCAACACCTCCCAGCAGAAAGAAATCTCCTCTTCACCTCCTTCAAGCAAATCACCCAATAGTTCTATACTCAAACCAACAGCACTTCCTTACATTCACAAGATTCCAGCCTCCCTAGACCTCATGAGAGAGCTCTATATATAGGAGTTTTGGAGAAAGGATGAGTCAGCTTGAGGCTGGCATGAAGCTGACTAGTGTCCTCTCCCACTTCAGTTATTCTTCAGTTCTTGAGTCCACTTGGAGGTTCTTGCTTCCACTTGGAGATCTAGATCCTCTTACTCATCACTAGGCGAATTCCCTGATCCAAGTGTCATTTTGGAAGCTTCCTGGGCATTGACACCTTGAGGAATGACTGTGCCACTTGGCCAATCTCGCCCAGCGCAGGTAGCCTTCATTACAGTTGACATTCAGCGCAGGTACAGAGTGGAGCAGTTGACATTCAGCGCAGATGCTCAGTGGAGCAGTTGACATGATCCAGAATTTGCTTGTTTTTGAGTGTTTTCAGGTGGAGAACTAATATTTAGTGCTGTGGTTTGCTGACCTTGTTCCTCTAGGGGTAGGAACAACATGTTTAGGGACTTTGGATCCCTTAGATTATTGACATTTCATGCTTCATGTTGTAAGGCACAAAAATGTCTATAACAGTTGCCCCCTAAAGTATGAGGTCGTTTATTGGGTGAAATGCTTTATCAGGAGGATCCGAAGTTCATTCAATCGCAGAGAGGTGACCTGTAATAAAATACAATACAATACATTATTTTTTCATTCTGCTTTCATGATCTAGCTGAGGCGGGCATTCCCATGCTCAGCTTTATAAATTCATTTTGGTACATAGAACAGACGATCGTCTGATGGTAGACTGATAATTCTCTACTGAAATTATCATCCTTTGAGTAGGATGATCATCTGCTGCAATGATGTAAATGTCAAATGTCTTTATGTTTCCTGAATATATATCGCAGCCCGGATGGATGAAACTAGATCCGGGGTCTTCAAACTCGTTCGATCTTCACTCTAAGTAAAAGTCGATCCATGTGAGAATTACGCTGAAGTCGAACATGGAAAGGCATCGCTTGATTACCGGTCAATAATGTAAACCGTTAACAAGCGCGAGAGGAATCACCGATAATGATAATGACCCTCAAGGTACTGCAGTACAATTCACATGGTGTGAATATAGGACTTGGCGTCGAACACCACGCAAAATCTTCTGGTCGAAGGTCATTGATGTATACCTGTCGCCGGAAGTGAGAAACTTTCCATTGAGGCATGCAAGCTTCAAAGTACTGAGGGGGTTGTTCCTAGATCAACTTCTTGGATAATGAGCTGAAGTCGACAAGAAGCGATCCGTCAAAGGAGGGCCTTAATGAATCCCACATCAGTGACACGGAACGGAGCTAATGATTTTAGTGGAGGTGAAAACAATCTGTGAAATATGATTCAGGGTGGCGATCATGGGTGGATGAAGGATAATGTATGGTAGCGGATGGGACATGGTTGACTCTTTCTGAACAACATCTCTTGAACATATAACGACACTGATGTGATGGATTGGTATCATTACCCCAAATGTGGATGGTTTGGCGAAGGCCATGGTGATGAGACCGGTGAATGAAACAACCCAACCCGATGTGATACGGAGGAAAAGTGTCATGTTCAAGAGCGACTTGCTACCATTAAAGCTTTGAGGTTCTCCCAATTTTTCCCCAGTCATTTCTGACCAGTACCTCTTTACTTTTGTCAAGCTTGAGGAGGATAACATATGCTTGTTCTATAACCTACCCTTCGGGCAAGCCCATCGCTATGTTTTAACGAGCCTAGCGATAGGGAAACTCGTTCTCGTCTAAAGACAAGTTTGTCGCTATTTAATCATTTTAACGAGTCTAACAACAAGGAAAACTCGGTCCTTTTCATTTTTAGAGAGTCTGAAAAGGTACAGAAAGTTAACTCCAAAATTCCTTTTTCGTCATCTAATCCCTTAAGTCCGAAAAAGTATAAAACAATACAGAAGGGATAAGTTTTCGATAACTTTAACGAGCCGAATAAAACAAGCGCTCGACCTTTTTGTGTAATAATCCCTCAGGTCCAAAAAGATTAAAATCTAGAGGAGGGATAGCTCTTCCGGTCACTTTAACAAGCTGGAAGGCCAAAACTCGGCAAACTTTTCATATTTTACGAGTCAGGAGAAAAGAGCTCAAAGAAGACTCGTCTTTTGAGGAACGAGTGATAAACAGGGATAGCAGCAGATTCCAGGTACAGGTTGGAATTTTCCAATCACGGCAGTGTCACAAGGATGGCTAAGTGAAATCACTCTTCGCAACTGTTCCTCAAAATAGGTAAACAATCATATGGAGGTGAACGATTGGCCAAATGGAATGGAGGTGGCGGGTGCAAACACGACCAAGGCTTTTTATGGCTAATAAATTTACGATCACAATGGTTATTTACCGGAATAGGTTCATTTTTTAATGAGCTTAAACTCTGGAGGAAACTCTTGCTCAATCTTATGTTTATTTTTTAACGAGCATGAACTATGTGCTAAAACTGCTCGGATCTCGCTTTTCTATTTTTTAACGAGCATAAATTCCGCGGTAAAACTGCTCGATATACCAGTCATAGGATAAGAATGTCTCCTGCAAGATTCCATTTTTTATAGAGCTCGCACCTCACATAAGCTATGCTCCTTCTCATCCTTTCTTTATGCAAGTTCGGAAACGGCTAATCCTACGAGTTTAAAGGGTTAGACCTACAGGTTTAAAGGGAGGACCTAAAAATTTTAAAAATAAATAGTCGTCCCTCGCTTGCATTCCAAAAGGTTGCATGCCCCCAGGTATAAGACAGAGTTTCAAGGTTACCCCTACTTCTTTCCGCCAAAACTTTCGTTTCACCGAGAGAGGCATACCTCTTTCTGGTTACCCAAAGATTGTTTTGTTAACACCATCAAACGAAAACATTTCCTCGGCACTGTCTACCGAAGTAGACAATGGTGAATGACCTTTTTCAAACAAGTAACCTTGACAAAGGAATCCTGTTCTAGAACAACCCCTCTTCCATCCACGGACGGGGTACGGACTAGCTTCTTTCGCGGAAATTCTACCTTATACCCAAGGTTTCCTCTGCCCGAAGCAAACCAGGATGCATGCCCCCTGGGTTCCAGTCCCATCTTTCTGAATCACTCGCACTCATCGGGAAGGAGGACTGGGGGTGGAGACATTTCTTGGGTGAATAGACCATTGAGGGTTGGTATGTGACTATTTGCGATGCGTGATCCCGGAAATGAAAGTTGGTCTACGAGCTTGACCATTCTTCCTTCGTGTGGAAAACACATTACTCTAAAGAGTGAGGAGACTATAGCTCCCATGCAATATATATAGTCTCGTCCAAGGAGTAGGTTATAATCCAAGGGTCCTTGAACAACCATCACGTTCATTTGAACGGTCTTCCCTTTCAATGTAACAGGTACATTGGGGAGGATCCCTAATGGTCGACTGGTTCCTTTATCAAAACCCGAGAGATTTCTTATCTCAGGCAAAAGCTCCGGGGAACCCAGTGCTTTCCAAGCAATAGAGGAAAGGATACTCACAGATGCCCCTTCATCAATGATAGTTCCAGCCATTACCATTCTATAAATTTGGACTATGATTCTGAATGGTACACTGGCTGGCAACCGGGGTCTGCCTAGTTGGTTCCAATCAAAGGATACAACCAGGTTGCTTGGTGGTGGGACCGAATACACGGCCGGATATGACCCTGACGATGTTCCTTCCTGCGATAAAGGAATGGGCGCATTGCCCTGATGCTCATCAGAGTCTGTGTTGATGAAAAGAATCTGGATGGTGTCATCCTTATTCTCTTCAGTGAGGGTGTCATTTGAAGATGAAACCTCTGAAGGAAGAACCGGGTCAACTGTCGTATTGACCTTTAGACTTTCGTCTGGTCTGGATTCAGTAGGTTCGTTTTCAATGACTGACGCTTCAGCTGACCACTTGAGTGGGCCAGCTGTATTTGCAACCAACGAAGGACTTGGCATGAGTTTTTTGTATCCAGGAGGAAGTCTCAACGGTGAAACCGGACGATCTTCCAAAACTCTCTTCGCTTCGTCTAAGAAGGGACAACGATGGATGGCGTGATCGCCTTTACACAGTTTGCAGGGGGATCTTGCTCCCCCTCTTTGTCTTGAACCTTCACTTTCGCTGGTTGACGGTAAGCATTCAACATGGCTATCAGAGGTTGATGCTCCCGAATTGTGCAAACGAGGTGACTAGTCCCTTAGTATCCGGGGAATACAGGGACAATCTCTATGGAAGTGGTCTCCTCTACATATGACACATGGCGATTTAGGCCCAGTCTGTGCTGTGTGTGGATTTTTGTCAGATGTCTTTTGCTTGCCCCCAGTCGCCTTAGGCTCCTTCTTCTTCTTCTCTCTCTCCTTCTTCTCCTTCTTCTTCATGGGAGCTTGGCTTTTGCCAGCTCTACCTTGCGAAGATGAAGGATCGGAGGAAGAGTTATAGGAAGTAGAAGGCTGGTGGGCAGCTCTAGACTCATCTAACTGTTGACTCGACTGTTCAGGAACCATGGTGTTCTGAACTACATTGGTTGAGAATAGCCAAATTGGCAGGCCAATTGTCAGTCCTGGAAGCGACAATGTGGCCATGTGGGGCGCACCAACTTCTCCCCAAGAGGAGAAAGGACTAGGATTTCCATCACGTTGAATTCCTTGGTTGGGGCGTTCCATGTTCTCAACCTACAGATCAACGCAGGAATAGGAGGTGATTATGTTCCGTTTAAAATAAATTTTATAACGACGCTTTAGACACAACTTGCTTTTTCACTTTTTAAGAGTCGAGAAAAAGCTAAAGATGACTCTAGTCTCCTTCGATGTTTTAACGAGCCCGAAGTGACAAATGCTCGGATGGACTTTTTCAGTTATAGAGTTTGAAAAAGGCCAAAAGAAACTGCTCTGGAGTTCTAGGCAGAGGGTGTGCCAAACTTTTCGCAAAACCACAGAATACGTTTTACGGTACGGGTGGTCGATCTTCGTGAATGCTGTGTTCACTGCATCGCGATCAGTAGGGCGGCCGACACGGTTTCCTATGGATAAAGGCTTTGTTCCTATAGGGGTCTCCCAATATATACACTTCGATAAGTGGGAGCACAAGTCCGTATTGATACTTATCGCTTCACCATGGAGGAATCACCCAACCACTCAACGCTAAGATATCACGTTTAACGACGCCGGAACACGTCTCTAGCTTAGACCTTTATGTGTTTGCGTTATGTTTCAATGCGTTGTTATGTAAATTCAATTTATTTTAAGGTTGATCTTGTTTAGCAGTTTGCCTTTATGGATCACCACGAGATGTATAGTAACACTCCTAAATGCAGTCTAAGATGATAAGCAAGCTTTTCAATCTTTCAACTTTGAAAATCTTATCTACTGAGGGAAAAGAAAGACAACATCTTTTCACACAGATCATAGAGCACACACTAATGCACTTTTTCCTAAATCAACATGCAAGCTGTCATAATGCACATGCACAATGCAGGTATTTCTTTTCTCTTTCTTAATGTTGGTGCGATACAAAAAGAAAGCTGTTGTATAACTTTGAATTCAATTTCAAGTGAAAGCAAACAAGCTTGTCCAAAATCAAAAGACACCTTAAGATTTACTTGTTTCGACACTAGAAATATACAAATTCAAACCATATGACGAAAGCAAAAGCTCAATCAGCTATGAACAGCAAATAAACTAACTCTTAAGATCAGAACGACACTTATCACAGGTCTAGATCTAAGAGGCCACAGCAAGACTAGTTCACTTTCGTTATGGGAAACTGTAAATGATACAAGAAATACACAAAGAACAAACACAGTTTATTTATACAACCGAGGCGGAATAGTGGCAAGGAAAGTTGGTTTCAGATAGGTACATTGACTGGTAACAGGCTGCAAAAACAAGGGTGAAAACAGGACAAGAAACAGCAGGGAACCCCAGTAGCACAAGGCAAGACTGGTTCAGCGCAGGTGGTACACTGTCAGTTTGACATTCAGTGCAGGTAGCCCCTTCGAGAACTACGCTGAAATGCAGACAGCCTTCACACAACCTGCACTGAAGGACGAAACTTTCGTTTCTCTTGGTTTCTGGGTCACAGATTGCTCAAAAATTCACAGTTTTTGGCCAAATCAGAAGCTATCAGTCAAGTACACATTAAGGGATGAAAAGGAGGATGAAAAGCTATCACTAAGAGCTATTTAGAGTCCTTGTGGATCAGCTCTTCAAATCATAAACTTGCCCAGTAACTGAGCTAGAGTAGCTGCCCTCTACTTTGCATTTGAAAGATCCAAATGCAATTCAATTCGGTACTCCCTGTGTTTATGAAATGAATAGCAAAAACACAAACAACCAACAAGATACGCTCCCCAGCGGAGTCGCCAATTTGTTGTTGGGAAAAGTATCCAATACGGAATGACCCTATCCCACTCTAAGGGTGATAGTACCTCAACAACAACTGAATGCAAAGCTATTCGAGATTACTTCTTTATGAGATGTAAGAGAGGGGAGAAAGAGATCCACTAACCGTTGTCTTCCGCTAATGATTGATCCAATCTTCTCTCTTTGCTGCTTGCTCCCAGCTCCTTGCTCTTTCACTGGCCCAGCTACACAAAGATCTTGCAAAAGGGCAAGAGAGGGAAACTACAAGAAGCATACATTCATAATTGATTCAAGGATTAGAATAAATCAAATACACAAGTATAACAATTCACCATTGAGACACATGCATATAGAAGAACCTCAAATGCTTTATTAATGGAAGAAGTAAAGTTCTGAGAGTGTTACAACCATAAAAGGCCCAATCCAGCAACACCTCCCAGCAGAAAGAAATCTCCTCTTCACCTCCTTCAAGCAAATCACCCAATAGTTCTATACTCAAACCAACAGCACTTCCTTACATTCACAAGATTCCAGCCTCCCTAGACCTCATGAGAGAGCTCTATATATAGGAGTTTTGGAGAAAGGATGAGTCAGCTTGAGGCTGGCATGAAGCTGACTAGTGTCCTCTCCCACTTCAGTTATTCTTCAGTTCTTGAGTCCACTTGGAGGTTCTTGCTTCCACTTGGAGATCTAGATCCTCTTACTCATCACTAGGCGAATTCCCTGATCCAAGTGTCATTTTGGAAGCTTCCTGGGCATTGACACCTTGAGGAATGACTGTGCCACTTGGCCAATCTCGCCCAGCGTAGGTAGCCTTCATTACAATTGACATTCAGCGCAGATGCTCAGTGGAGCAGTTGACATGATCTAGAATTTGCTTGTTTTTGAGTGTTTTCAGGTGGAGAACTGATATTTAGTGCTGTGGTTTGCTGACCTTGTTCCTCTAGGGGTAGGAACAACATGTTTAGGGACTTTGGATCCCTTAGATTATTGACATTTCATGCTTCATGTTGTAAGGCACAAAAATGTCTATAACAGACTAGTTATCTACCCTTCGAACCCTCTGTTTGACCCTGTTGTGATATCACCGCAGTGTCCTTACAGTCTGTACGACCAGTCGAGTGTTCCTTTGGAACTATCCCCTCGTACTCGTTCGACCATTTGTCGTCGTTTGTTTTCGGAAATGGAACTGGAAGGCGATGCTTCAGTCACATCTCCGGATAAGTCCAAAGTTTCTACTCCACACACTATTGAGGGGGAAGAATTGAAGCTTCCCCCCGAGGGTTTCCCCTTTTCACGGGGTATTCCCACCAGTTTGCCACCCAACTATGTGTCTTTGGCGCAGTTGGTTTCAGGTACACCTAGTGCCTCATCACTTTACCATAACCATGTTTGGGCGTCAGGCGCCATGCCTACTTCAGGTCTGTTCATTACGAACACGACTTCCCAACAGGCTGTTACTTCAGTCCCGGTGCAACCCACCATTCTGAATACCCTTGTATCGTCAATCCCAGTTACCCATCAGGCACAACCGACAATTTCAAAGAATGTCTCTATCAGTTCCTCCATCCCTCTAGTCAGTGGCCAGGTTGTGCCACCACCTAGGGGGCAGAACCTGAATGTTTCTATGGTGTCAAGTGCCACTAATGTGAGTGGCTCACAAGCTCACATGCTTGGTATAAACCAGCCTTCTTATGGTATTATTTATAACCCTGTTGATCCTACTGGATCAAGCAATGTCCAGTACCAATAGGTTCAGAATCCCGTTGGTCTGTCTGGATCGAGTAATGTTCAGTATCAGCAGCCCTATAGAGCTCAGGTCCAATACCAAAATCCTTACATTCCATATGGTTCTCAAGGAATGGTTAATCAACCTTAACCCTCTAATCTGAGCAGTACATCCAGCCTGGCTATGGCCAGATTCAGTTCGGCAATTTCCCGAGCACTGTTCAAGTACCCTTGCAGCAACAAGGACAGCCTCTACAACAAAAAGGGCAGCCTTTGTTACCGCAAGGGCAGCCTTTGTTGTAGTAAGGGCTCTCCGCGCAATAGCAAGGGCAAATGATCCCACAGAAAGGTCAACTGCAACAACCGCAAGGTCAGCCCTTGCAACACTTGCAGAAAACCACGCAGCAGCAAATGCAATATGCTCTGCACACCTCTCAACCCATGTCCTCGCAGGGCCAACCTCTGCAACCCTAGGGACAAATTTTGCAACCGCAAGGTCAACCCTTGCAACAGCAAAACCAACTAGGGTAGCAACAACCCTTGTATACATATCAACAAGGTCAACCCTTGCAGGGGCAGGGTCAAGGTCAAGTCCTGTAGCAGCAGGCTCAAAATCCTCATGTCCTAGGTCAACAGGTTCAGAATCCTGTCGGCCAAGGGCATCAAGTACAGAATCCCTATGTCCAAGGGCAACAAGTGTATCAACCTTATGCCCAAGGACTGTAGGTCCAAAACCCTCTTGTTCAGGGACAACAGGTTCATCAGTCGTATGTTCAAGGACAATAGGTCCCATATCCATATGTCCAAGGTCAACAGGCTCAACAGCCTTTTAACCCATATGTTGCTTATCAACAACCTATGGCTGGACATTTCCAAGGTATTCAAGGTCAGAATCCCTATGGTCAAGGTAATCCGCAATGGGGGCAGCTTCAGATGCCATATGGCCAAAATCCCCCACTATGGAGCCAATATCCTTGCCAGCAGGGATGGGCTCCTCCCTATGGGCCCGCTTATCGACCTCCCATGCCTTTTAACACCCAATTTCCATTCTTGGCTACACTCGAGTTGCCAAATGTATCTCACCTTATGAATGATCCAATCCTTCATTCGTCGTACTGGCCTCTGGTGCCGTCCAAGATACCAAGTGATTGCCCCAAGTTTGATGGGAAAGCTAAAGAAGATCCTCAGGACCATGTGATGACATATCACCTTTGGTGCTCGTCGAAATCATACATGAACGATTCCATTCGTCTCCGTCTTTTCTAATGAACCCTCACGAGTACTGCAGCAAAGTGGTACATCGAGCTACCTCGAAGTACTTACCATGACTTTAACTCTTTAGCCATGGCTTTCCTCACGCATTTTCAGCTGCCGGTTCGTTATGAAACTAGCACCTGTTTTCTCACATCGCTCAAGAAAGATACTGTGACACACATCTCTGATCACATCCATGAATGGAAACGTAGGCGTCGCCTGATCAAATTCGAGATTGTTGATCAATTTCTCACTGAATGGTTTACCAAATCATTCATGGCCCCAATTGCTCGTGATATAGCTATGGGTGGATGCGTCACTGAAGAGAAGGACATCGCTCATGCCTAGTACTTGGATCTAGCTTACTCTCAGTCTGTTACTTTGTACAAGTCATTACCCAATGCTCCACGGCCATCATACAATCTCGCAGCATCAAAGTCACCAGCTATTCCTCCCATTGATGGAGTTATTGGTTCAATATCCCAGACCCCTGCTAAAACTTCTTCCAAACAGAAGTCGGTCTCAAATGTTGTCCCTAATGGTTCATCTCAGAATCCACCTGGCCCTGGTAAAACCTCAGAGGTCCACGTTGTCCAGTCTACCGCAGCAGACAAATCCTTGAAAGGAAAGAAGAAATGCAAAGGCAAAGCTAAAGTCGATGCCCCGAAATAGGGTCCTCCCATATCGTCTGCTGGCGAATATTTGCAACGGAAACCTAAGTATCCCTGCCTCATTTGCGAGGAAGATCACTATACTAAGGATTGTCCCCGACTATCCGAAGTTAACCCCTGTTGTCCTCAAAGAGTCGTTTCCGTCTCAGCATACCCAAATGGTAGACCAACCCCAATCTGGTTCCTACGGATCTCAAGTGTTCATGATGAGTATGCCTATTAATGTGGCTACTAGATCGAAAGACTATCAAACTCCTGCTTCGACAGTTGGGAAAGAGAAAGAAGCTGCACCTTCTTCTTCTACCCCGAGTTCTGGCCCTTTGCATATTGATCACCCTAACCCTGATTCCGCTATCCAACTGCCCTCTCGAGGTGTAATGCAGAAATCCTCGTACAATCCCAATGCCCAAGCTATTAAGCACTAAAATATTGTTGAGGATTTGGCTCAGGCGTCGTCAGCCATGTCGGCTCTCGAGGTACTCCAAAGCTTCCCATCGCAGCGGAAATCTTTGCTGTCAGCTATTGGGGGCATCGATCCCACCGATTCCAATTTGATATGTTTTGATCTAGAGAACCATGTTCCACGGCTCCCTCATCAGATTGCCTTTCTTATTCAGGTAATCATCAATGAGAAGACCATCCACCGAACTGTCATCGATGAAGGTGCTTCCACCTGCATCATGTCGACCGCATGTTGGAAGGCTATTGGTTCTCCTGCACTGAACCAATCTCTGAACACTTTGGAAGCTTTCGATGGGCGCGATTCGCGACCCTTCGATGTCTTACCTAACCTTGCCATCACCCTGGAAGGCAAGACAATGCAAGTCGAAGTAGAAATTGTTGACGCCAATCTCAATTATAATCTTCTACTTGGCCAAAGTTGGACTCATGCCATGCATGTTGTGGCCTCCTCTTTATTTCGCGTGATTCGTTTTCCCCATCAAGGGAAGATTGTCACTGTCGACCAGTTGTCTTTCTTTGCCTCTTCCTCCTCAGATGGCAATGTTTCGTACGTCAAGCACACTGGTGCTCCCTATGAGAGTGTGGGGGCAGGTCTCTTCAAAGATTCTACCTTAATGGGAATTTTTCCACTTCCACCTCCTCATGTTGCCTCTGTCAACATGATCTCGGTCAAGTCTAATCCTTGGGTCATACCTACACCGAATCTTGTTGATACCTGGGGTGCGGTTATGTCGCTTAGTCCCGCCGAATTCAATTACGTGGAAATTGTTTCGGCTTCAAACTCTCCATCCTCTAATTCTCATATGTCAAAGACCTCTTTCGATACGTACTCCCAATCCCCATGGCTTGGCACTTTGGAATCATCTGATCCCTTAGCCGAGACCTTCCTTGTTGATGAAGGTATCATGGAATTCATGTCTCTCAAGGAACCGCCTTGGATCGATACTCATCATCGCTCCTCATTCCTGCCTTGCTCAGTGGTGACGCCTACCGTTTCAAAAATTCCTCTTCTCTTTTTCCGCCACTATTTTTTACTCATGAAGTATGGTCGGAAGGAAATCTGGGTAATATTACCCAAACGATGTCGATTGACATCTCTTTCAGACCCGGTATCGTTGAACATGTTCATATTGGGGTATCTTGTTCTCTGGATGAGATCAATACATATAGTTGTCTATTTCAGGAATTCCATGATGTGTTTGCATGGTCCTACGAAGAAATGCTTGGCATTGATCCTAGCATTGCGGTGCATGAAATACCAATGTATCCGCACGTAACGCCCGTTCGCCAACGGCTTCATCTAGTGCACCCTAGGAAGGCCACCGCTATTAAGGGTGAAGTGGAAAAGCTTCTCAAAGCTGGGTTCATCTATCCCATCCCTCTTACAGACTAGGTGTCCAATATTGTCCCGGTGACTTAAAAAATAGGGCACAATCCGCATTTGTGTGGATTATCGAGATATCAATCGTGCATGTCCTAAAGACAACTATCCTACTCCCTTCATTGATCAAATCATTGATGAATGTGTTGGGAGTGAGATCTTTTCCTTTATGGACAGTTTTTCTGGTTATAACCAGATCAACATCGCACTGGTCGATCAAGAAAAGACAGCGTTTATTTGTCCATGGGGTATGTTCGTGTACAAGAAGCTCCCTTTCGGCCTCAAAAATGTTGGAGCCACATTTCAACGGGCAATGTCCTATGCATTTCATGACATTCGCAACATTGTCCAGCCTTACTTGGATGACCTTCCCACTCATTCTCGTAAGCGCCAAGAGCACCCAGACCATCTTCAACAGATTTTTCTGTGCTATAGGCACTATAACGTTCAGTTAAAGCCGCACAAATGTGTTTTCTACGTAAAATCAGAATGACTCCTCAGCTTCATCGTTTCCAAGGATGGTATTCGCCTGGATCCGCTAAAAGTCGAGGTCATTGTAAATTTACCCCGTCCATCCTCACTGCACCAACTCCAAATCCTACAAGGAAAGGCCAACTTTCTCTGTCGTTTTATACCCAACTATGTCAGGCTAGCCATAGGATTTACCCGATTTCTCAAACAAGGAACGCCCTTTGTATGGGACGAGGTGGCCCAAAAATCTTTTGACGATCTCAAGGCCATCCTCGTAAATGCTCCTTTGTTGCATCTGCCGAACTATTATCGAGATTACTTCCTTTACCTAGTCGTGGCCCCTAGCACCATTGTTATGGTCTTGGTCCAAGATGACGACGAAGGAAACGAACATGTAATGTACTATTTTAGTTGAAATCTCCTCGACATTGAAACACATTATGCACATGTCGAGAAGTTGGCTTTGGCTACCGTTCAGGTTGTTCAACGCTTTCAGCATTATATCCTTTTGCGCACGACTATAGTGATTTCTGAATGCAACCCTAGGAACTAATCCTGACTCAACCGTTTCTGGGGGACAAGTATTCTAAATGGATCGTGATCCTGCAAGAATTCGACTTGGTATTCACTACAGCCAAATCGAAGAAGTCACTTGTTTTCACCGAATTGATTTGTTCCCTTCCCTCCAAGGCTCTCCCTGTTGGTGCAAATGAACAGCTTCCAGATGAGACCCTTTTCCTGATTAGCACCCTTGATCTGTGGTATGGTGATATCATTGTGTATCTCCAGACATCCATGTTTTGGTCTGTGTTGACCAAGGATGATCGCCGAAGGATTCGGCATCACTCCCAACCCTATCGTATTATTGGCGATACTTTATACCGTGTCGGTGTCGATTTAGTTCTTCACCGATGCCTTACAATCGAGGAAGCTAAAAGAGTTCTCAATGATTGCCACTCCGGGGCATGTGGTGGTCATATGTCTGGTTACGCTACAGCTCAAAAAATCCTTCATGTTGGTTATTTCTGGCCGTCTATCTTCAAAGACTGCATTCTTGTTGTTTGCAAGTGCCACGAATGCCAAATTTACCAACGCAAGATGCATGCCCCACCCGCTCACCTACACCCCATCATTACCATTGGTCCCTTTGCCAAATGGGGCATCAATTATATGACATGTAACCCTCATTCGGTCGGGGGGCATGGCTATATTATCATCGCTGTGGATTATTTCACCAAATGGGCTAAAGTGATGCCTACATACTCTGTAGATGGTAAGACGGTGGCTCAATTCCTTTTCAACCATGTTATTTCTAGGTTTGGCGTACCCCAAGCCATTGTCACAGACCATGGCTCCCATTTCAGAGATTACATGATGGCTGAGCTGACATCTGCATTGGGCTTGCACCACGATGGCTCGACCCCATATTACCCTCAGGCCAACGACCAAGTTGAAGCTGTGAACAAGGTCTTGGTCACAATGCTTCAACATACTATTGGGATGCACAAGTCAAATTGGCATCTCATGCTCTTTTCAGCTTTGTGGGCCTACCGAACCTCAACCAAAGACGCAACTGGTTTCACACCATTCCAGCTGGTCTATGGTCTGGAAGCAACATTGTCGATCGAATGCGAGATTCCTTCACTCAAGTTAGTTGTTGAACTCCTCCCCGAAATGTCACCTCAAGAGGAACGCCTCTTATACTTAGAACGACTGGACGAGACTTGTTGTCTCGCTGCCTTGGTCATCGAAGCACAAAAGAAACGGGTCAAATCCCATTTCGATCAGTTGATCTCCCCTCACGCATTCTCTGAGGGTGATTTGGTCTTACTATACGACCAAGCTAACGATAAGCTGGGGGCAGGCAAGTTCGAACCTATGTGGCATGGGCCCTACATCATGAAATGTGTTTTGCATAAAGGAGCCTATGAACTTATTGATTATGAAGGAAATCCTCTTGATAAGCCCCAAAACGGGCTTTACCTCAAGAAGTACTATGCTTAGGTCATCTTGCATGGTTACTTGTGTACATTAGTGTGTCATTCATTTTTGTGCAGCATGGTTTTGTGTGATAGTTTTCAAACAGCTTTCATGTTTACTATCTTTTTATTTCTTTGCAGATGTCTGCGACTCCCCACATTGGTTTCGTTGATGGTGCTTGTCGTAGTACCCAGAACCTATCATCCGTGGCATGGGCTATATATGACCCTAATGGTGAGTTGATTGACCTTCAAGGTATCTGTCTAGGTCGCATAACCAACAACATTGTTGAATACAGTGCGGTCATCAAACTATTGTCAGAAGCCATCGCTCTGGGCATCAGAGAATTGGTTGTCAACCTAGATTCACAGCTTGTCGTCCTTCAACTCAACAGGCAATATTCCATCAGGAACCCTCAAATATTGAGAATTTATCTCTGTATTCATCTATTGGAAAGGAATTTTGATTACATTACATATCATCATATTCCTAGACGCATGAATACATTGACAAATGCATTAGCTAATCATGTGTTGGATAGACATTTACAAAACATGTAAAAGATAAAACAAACCATTTGTACCATAGTAGACAGGAAAATACAACATATATATATATGGTGATAATGTTTGATACATCAGAACCCCAAAAAATAATATGTGTGTCTAAAATAACATCAGCGGCTCGCAGGCCTCATATATCTGTGGCACGCAGGCCTCAAAAAATATGTAAGTGCTGGACCTAGGAACTAATCAGCATGGTGATCATGGTAGCATGATACAGCTCGTGCAACACGAGTCAGCAATCGGTGGATCCGCTCCGACACTCCCACCATGTGTCTCTAGTACTGACGAGGAATGTCTCCTACCCGAGCATACTCCGGGATACCACGAGTCAACCCCTCAAGGTTCCTCACGATCTCCTCCTCATTGTCACTCCCTTCTTGATAAGGGGCAACAGCATCAATAGGGCGGGGGATACACCTAGCTATTGGGGACATCCCAGCAGGCCACTCTGGGCCAACATCTGCATTAACAAGAGAAATTTTATAAGCACATATATACCAAAAACAATTAAAAAAATTCAAAATTCAAAATTTTGGTTTTTTACCTTCGTCATCGAAGTCCTCTCCATCTGGTAAGGGCATGTTTGGATCTCCATATAAATCAATGTCGTTGTATGGCCAGTCCTCCACGACAATCTTTTGTCGTCATAGCCATGAAAAGAATGCAAGTCGGTATGACATGTGCTGACCCCTAGTGATCCTCGACATCAAACGGCTCCAGCGGGCCATCCGCGGATCACGTGGCATAGGAGGATCTACCTCAGTCAGTTGATACTAGAATAGCAGTATTCGTTCCTGGAAGAAGGTCACAAGCACCAATCCAAAGCCAAATTGCTTCAGATTCCCCGCCTTAGCTTTAGACAACTAGCACTTGATGTTCATCTTCATGGCCTCTGCCCAGTTGAAGATCATAGGAGTTGTGTAGTCAATAGCATAAAGGAACTTCGACTTGTTAGTCTCATGTTATGCTTAGGACCCTGCCACTCTATTGATAGTCAACGGAAGCACCCTTAGTGTCAGATCCCGCACACTGGAAATCTCTATCTTCCCAGTCTTGGATTTCAGGGCCTCAAGGCGGTGTTCGGCAAGCAAGGAAGGTATGCTTGCCCCAATCGATCATGACCCATACAAGTTCATTGGTTCACCTCTGCAGGACAGCCCAGTGATGAAGTATATATCTGAAGTTTCCAACTCCAGCTCTTGGTCCCCAATGATAAAAATCTCTCGATTAATGTCCCAACGACTAATTAGGTACCGAAGCAACTCGGGCTGGGCCCGCATCCCTGGCGTAAGAAAGAATTTGAGGAGCCCGCAAGCCCTTAAAGCCTCCAGGAAATTTGGGTCATTCATTGCCTGGGTGTCAACATCTTCATGTTCTCGTTCTTTCCAGTCCACCATTTTCAGCGATTCTCTCCTGCAAAAGCCATTAATTTGAGTCAATAATCATCCTTGGCACATACAATTTAATTTCAAATGGTCAAATTTTGAGAAAATAGGGTTTTTCCCTATCCATGGCACTCGCACGCCTGTTTTAAGAAATAGTTGCGCCGATCAGCGCGGATGGCTTTGTTAATCACCCTTGGCCGGCGCAATTCCAGGCAAAAAAGTTTTTCAAAAATCTCCTCAAAAATCTAAAAAAATGGTTAAAAGCATAAATAAAGAACATGGAAATGGAGCTCAGGGCTTCAGTTGTTACCTGGAACTGGAGGCTCGTCGATTGACCTCCCAGATATCCCGCAATCTGCTCCGGAACAATTAGGGAAAAAGTGGGTAAAAAGTCTTCACAACAAAGGTAAAATGGTAAATGTTAAAAATATATTTACTTTTCCCCTTTTTATTCATTTTTTCACGAAAATATATGTTTTTGAAAATATTTTGACCTATTTTGCCTCAACGACTCGATAATACACTTTACCTTACTTGTGCAGCAACAAGTGATGGATGTTCGACGATGATGATGAGTCATGTTTCAGCTCTTTTCTCGACTCGTTAAAATCATATGAAAAGATTGTCGAGTATTTTTCCCTTTTCAACTCGTAAAAGAAAATAAAATGGGGGGTCCGCTTTCAGCTCTTTTCCGACCCTTTAAAAGCGAAAATATGGTCGAGCCCTTGTTGATTCGAACTTGTTAACAGATGTGAAATGTCGTGCGCCCAGTATAAGTTTACCCCTTTTTCGGGCTAGGAGGCACTATTTACGAAAAAGGTACTCCTTGACTTAAATGGTCAAGCAGTTCTCTCAAGTATCGTTTTCTACCTTTCGGGCTCGAGAGACACAAACGTATGAAAAGGGACCATGTGGAGTTTTCTTTTACGTGTCTTTTTCAAACTCTCTAAACATGAAAAAGATACCAAGTTACACCTTTGTAGGACTCGTTAAACTATTAAACGACATTGGATTCGTCGCCATGACGAACGTGAGCTTCTCCTTCCTAGGGCTCGTTAAACTTACTAGATCTGATTCGTCCAAAGGATGGACTTACAATGCAAGCATATGTTAACCCCTTCAAGCTTGCGATTAAAAAATAATTGGGGTACCTACCAGAAATGGTGGGGGGAAATTTGGAAATCTATCAGTTGTGTCAGTAGCTCACTCTTGAACATTACACTTTCTGCTTCATGTCAGGTAGGGACATCCTCCTTTATATCGTTGACCATCCTGGGTTGGGCCGTTCATTTTTTCCTTCCATTTGATCTCTGCCACATCATCATGACCACCGATCCTATGGATCCAAAAGCTGTCAAACATCCAGTTGTGTCACCGATATGTTCAAGTGTTGTCCTTCTATAGTTACACTTACCTTTGATTCTCTGTATCATCCAAAATCATTTTGCATCCTCTCGTCTCGCGTCAATGATGTGGGATTCATTATGGCCCTCCTTTGACATGGTCACTTTTTTTCGACTTCAACGCACTATCCAGGAAGTTGACCGAGAGACTCCCTTCCAGTACCTTAGAGCTTGCATGCCCTAATGGCAAGTTCTTCGCACTCGATGACAAGTTCACATCATTGGCTTTCGATCGAGTGATTTCACAATGTTCAACTTCAGTTCCTCTATTCAAATTCTATGGATTGTGTTGATAATACCTTGAGGACCATTGTCATTATTGGTGGTTTCTCTCACGCTTGTTAATAGTTTACATCATTGACTGGTAATCAAGCGACTTTCTAACATGTTCGACGTCAACACCTCTATTCACATGTTAGAATCTGTACTTTGATCGGGTCGTGTTGGAGCGCAAGACCCTGGACTCAAATCACACAAGTCTAGGTTGCAAAGTGGTGTGACATGGTTATGATGATATGCATGTCTCTATCAAATGGCTAGTTGTGCCCAGACCATGAGTTATCATATGTGATCCTTCTCATTATTGGATGGTGGCGACCATACCATGGTTTCATTATGATCCTCTTTGACGAATGGTTGTGCCCATACCTGGATCCATTTACATGATCATTCTCTGGATGGTTGTGTCCATGCCCCGCTTCATGTATCATTTGACAGAGATCTCAGTTTATGTGTATGTATTTGTACTTGCTTGCAGGTTTTCCGACGGCATACCGGTTCCCCGCACTAATTTATAAATCATTTCATCCCTCACTCCAACCCGGCCTTCATGCTTTGGGGGAATTTGTTACATAGCATTTTGTCACTGTCCCTGTACTCCACGTTCCTTGATCCTGGAGGACCTCTAGAGTGAACCCCGCATGCTTTTCCTTCATGAAGAAACTCCCATTGTGTCCCTCTTCATGAGAAGATCAATTCCCTTTTGCACCATTTCCCCTAAAACTTCTGTTTTGCCCAGTTTACAAGGTCAGTGGTAATGACCTGTGTCTCCCCCACGCCGATGTGCAGAGATTAGCACTACTCCTCTCACCAACTGAAGCCACTGAGCTCTGTTTCAATCGCGCCGATTCTGTTTTGGAAAAAAAATTAAATTCGGAGCTAAAGCTTCCAGCTCTAGAAGCTTCGTAATGGAATTTTGGTAAATGGTTTGGCCGGATGGGTACTCCTTTCCCCTATAATGATGGAACTACCTCAAGGGATAAGCTCTTCTCCCATGAGAAGAGGATCCATTTCCCATCCATTTTTCCTATATAAACCTCTCTTCTTCCCAAGCACAAGCTAGTGTTGAAGTGTTGATATTGGTGTTCTTATGTTATTTTGGTTTAGAGTAGACAACAAGCTATTACTAGTTGTAGCTATTAAGATGTGTGAGGGAGAAGTGTGATTTTGTTTGGAGTGAAGCCTAAAGGGAAGAGCCTATTGGGCAATTTATTGGACTTAAATTGCTGCATAAATTATCTACCAGGGAAACTCGTAAACTTGTGATGATGCTAGCACAATATATGCAGGAGTAGGCAATTAACTCTATGTCTAACTAAATTATTTAAGATTCAATACAATATGCAAGGGAAGAGGCTCCTAACTAAGGAGGTCCTGGTTGTCCTTCCCTACAGTATCATATGAAACTAAAAACTTAAAATGAAAACAAGAGAATGAACTTAGTTATTGTTTAGATTCAAGTAGAGAGAGAGACTAACTTAGTCTCTTGATTGTCCTCTCATGTACTAATCCAAACTAAACTAAGAGTCATTCATGAGCATAAGAAATGAAATGACTTGAAACATAAAAAACAAAAGAATGAATTTCAATTACCATATAAATCATTGGAGAGAGAGCCTAACTTAGACTCTTGGTATCTCCTCATATGATACTTGAAACATAAAAGCAAAAGAATGAATTTTAATTATCATGCAAATCAAATGGAGAGAGAGTCTAACTTAGACCCTTGGTTGTTCTCTCACATGTTGATAAGATTTTAATTCAAAACTCATTCATCAATCAAATCCTTAAACATCTAAACAATGAAATGAAACAAGATCTAATATGAAATAACATGTTTCTCTCATCCTTTTAGAGTGAGCTCAATTCTCTTAAGAACAAGACAAATTATTCCATGTACTACATTAAGAAAACTTATATCTAAAACTACATAAATTCATATCCTACATTCACACAATTTATATCTAAAACTACATAATGGAAATATATGCAAAATGAAGCTTTATTCTATTCCATCATCAATTGGATACAATTCTCTAAGAGTCCTCCCCTTTGGAATGGAGGAGGTGCTCCTATTTATACAAAAACTAAGATAACAACCTCATAAATGTAGACCCACTATTCTCTCCTTTAACCCACATATTTCTCAACCAATGATGACACATAACCCTATCCTCCATGATCTCCTCCATGAAGCTTATCTTTTCAAATTCGAATTTGATCATTCATGGCCACATAAAGATGCCCTGGAAGCTTCCTTTGTGCCTACACATGTCAACAAACTCATGCTAATTGTTAGGTATAAGTTTAAGCATATTATTTTCTAAGTTTTAGCCATAAATTCACTTAGAAATGTTAAGAATTAATAAACTTTGGAAAAGTATTGTTAGAACCCAATAATGAGGTAAATGTAATAATATGGAGGTGGAATGGAGGTGACATGAAGGTAAAATGTGAAAATATTGGTGAATAATGGAGTGAAAATAGGGACTATTTTGAGGCCCAACAGAGCCTTAAAACTATTGTTGATTGAGGCCATCATGGAATGCTAGCAGAAGTGTGTGGGAACCTGGTCTTGTTAGAGGAGGACTGCAACGTCAAGACAAATGGTTGTAATCTCTCTTTGATATTAATATATGCAACTATCGATTGATTTCCTACATGATTTGTCATCTTACATATTCATGGCTTAATGTTTCTTGACTTGTTAAGTAGTTTGAATTACAATTTGTCTATATGTTTTTTGTTTGTTGTTATTTACTTGTTTCAGTTGCTTAAAGAAGGAAGCGAGAGATAGTTGGAGCGAGCAAGCAAGGACATCATCAAACAGGATAAGGGGATAAAGAGGTAGGCCCTCTTAATTGGTTCTAACCTAAGGAAATCTACCATAGAATGTATCTGTTGTGGCTAGACCCACCATCAGGCTAGAGGAATTCGTTCGTGTCTGCACTTATAATTTTACTTCACCACATCCATCCTATAGGAAACGTAGAGAAACTACAAGAAACAGTGGGAATTGTCAAAAAATTATGCATGGGGGTGCCTAGCGCCCAGCTATTCAGAAATTCTCCTCACCCAAGGCATCACACTGAAAGGTAGGTGGCTCATATCCTCTGTGTTTTGACTTAATAGCTAGGAAAGAGGAAAAGGAAAATAAATCTTCATTTTTTTCTAGTAATTACAGTGTGCGTGGGATAGACAGAATTGTGTGGAAAAATTGTGTGGGGATAAAGAAAGAATTGTAGTCATCACCCTCCTAAACTCTAAACCCTGAGTTGTCTTGGAAATCTCTAGAGATAAGCCACCAAACTACCTACAGTCATCTTAACAGAGAAGAGAAAATAACAGGAGGTTTAAACAAAAGGGAGCCCACAGGGGCATCCAAAATACACCTCCATCCCCCTGTGGTAGAGATATTTAGAAGGCATCAATGGTTGGGATTCTTCGAGTTGCTTAGAAGATATGATGATGTAGTAGCTTGAGAATTTTCCATGTCACTCACACCTTAGGATAGAGTCAGTTCTACTTCTGTGGTGAGAGGATTGTTAGTAATAATTACCCTTGAAATCATTAGCAGAATCACTACACTTCCTCTAGGCATGCAATGGAGAAAGGAGGATAAAGCTAGCAACACTTATGCTAAGAAGAACTTTTTCTTGAGAGATGAAGAGCCAATTGAGGACAAAAATGGGATTAGAAGGGAGATCCTTCCCTATCCTTGGGATGAAGTAAGCTATCACATTCTCAAGTATATTTCTTATGAGGGAAGGCTTAGTATAGTCTATGGTTACCAATTTAGACTCCTCCATGAGCTGAGATTTGGAGAAGAGTTACCCTTTAACAGAAGACTTAGTGTGCCCTACTTCTTGTTGCAATCAACAATAGGTATGAGCATAAAGGTACGGGAAGTAAAACATCAGCAGCTGACACATCATGGACTAATCAAGCTCATACTAGAAGATGCCTTAAGCCAATTAAGAGTCCCTATTCTATGGTCCACATTTAGGGACATGGACAGGGAGGCTGTAATTGAAGAAATTGAATATGAAAGGGACCCAACCTCTAGTGGTGAGGAGGAAGAAGAAGAACCCGAAGAATAAGAGGAGGAACCTGAAGAAGAAGAGGAGGAACCTGAAGAAGAAGAGGAGGAACTTGAAGAAGAAGAGGAAGAACCAGAGGAAGAAGAGGAGGAAGAGACAAATAAAACATAGGAAGAAGAGGAAGGAGAAGAGAACAGTGGAGAAGAAGCACAGAAGGATGAGACAAGCCCTGAAAAACATACCAAGGAAGGGGAGGAATCTCCAAGAGTGTCTCCTGAACCCATAGAGAAGGAGGCAGTTGCTACCTTGACTGCCCTAAGCACACCCATAAAGTCAATAGGAAAAAGGCAGAGGCAGACTCCCCTATATTTCAAAACAAGGAGGAGCACTAGGATCAAATAGGGGAGACCACAAACACCTACCAAGATTCCTATCATCATTGAAGACTCACCAAAAGGACAAGGAAAACTAGTCTCCCCAGAAATGAAAGGTGAAGAGGGCACATCAAAATAGGCTTCCCCAAAGTTTCCAATCACCTATGTTAGGAGGCTTGTCACCAGGTCAACCTCAGCAAAGAAAACCAAATAACCTTTGACCCCATTTCAGAAAGGGAAAATCCTCCTATAGGAAACACAGACAGTCCTATAGGAAACTCTATCAGCACTACAGGAAACACAAAAAAAGTAGCAGGAAGGACAACAAGGACAAAGGAAAGGCAAGGAAGCAACAACACAAGTACAAGAGGAGGAAAATGCTCCAAAGACATTAAAGGGAGAATCCTAAGAGCTGCAGGAACCTAGCCCATAGCCCAATCTCAACTCCTATTACAGATTCATTGAGGGAGGCAGAGTAATACCATAGAAATTTTCCATCCCTCTCTTCTTTGAGCTTGAGAAGGAGAGAGAAAGGACACATCGCTGGATGCAAATTGATAAATCAAAGAATGTAGAGGATGTGGGCCATATGGAAGAGAAGCTACTAGAGATGGGCAGAGAGTTGAGTAGGATAAGAGACAGGGAAAGAGTTATGAAATCTCAACTAGAGGTTGAAAACACATGGCTGAGGAGGCAGGTATAGGAAAAAGAGAGCCAATTGGCCACTATGGCAAGCCTCTCTATGGAGGAACTCTAGTGCAGGATGCCACCAAAGTCATATGCCTTGTACCTAAAAGATCAATGGCTGCAATTTCAGATAAATACCCTAGCACAACGAGGGACTATGCCTTTCCAAGACTATAGGCAATTCATTGAGCTCTGTGACCATAGCACCCTGGAGGATAAGTCCAATATCTCTGAATTCTACTTACAAAAGTTGGCCTTAACAAAGTTGAATGTGTGGGACCCTAATCCAAAGCTGGGGGACTTACAACTAATGGCCTTTGCATCATGGATGAGTCATGAGGAGGCCAGGGCTAAGGAAGTAAAGAGGGTGTTGGAAAGAGAATAAAAATATCCCCTTTACATCATAGCATAACAAATCAATTCCATGGTTGTCATTAGCACCCACAACATCATCACCAATGATCCCCAGCTTGCACCAAGATACCTAGCTACACAAGAGCAAGAAGTCACTCATTTTGAGGACACCTTGAGATTGCTAGGGGATGAAAGCCAGCAAGCATGCCAAAGGAGATGGGGCACCCTACCATACAACCTAAGGATCAGGGAGTATCATTCCCTTGAAAGAATGAGGGATGCACTAGAAAGGACCCCATTGTATAAGAAGGCACTACAGAGACTCAAAATCAATTGGATTGGTTTGAAACTCAGTCCACCATTGCTCTTGGGTATGTTAGAAGGAAGAAAGGAGGAAGAGGAAAGAAAGCAGTGGGAGGAAATAGAGAAGCATGCAGGATTTTATCCACAAGAGGAGAATACATCAACAGAAGCTTGGGATGTCAGAGAGGCCACAAGAGAAATGAAAGACATGGACATAGATTAAGTTGCTCAGAGGATGAGCAACACTTTCAGTAAGGGGGTGATGATGAGGCTCATCAATAGGTAAATTATATGGACCTTAATGCCACTCTCCAGTTTATTAAAATCATATTTTCTCACATTTCTTTACATATTTTATTATATTTTTCTTAGTGAGAAGGGTAAAGACGATATGTTATGTCATGTGGCCTAATGTGCATTAATTGTAGGATTTGGAGCAATTTTGACTAATTTAAGTGCAGGAACTCGAAGTAGACAAGAAAGAGGTATTTTAGGAGATTGGATCTCCCTCCTTAACTCCTCAATCACTCGAAGATTCCTCCACCAGATCTCATTAACTCGGAGTTACAAGCAGCCAAGCCCACCGAGGTCATTAGCAGCCAAGCCAGTGATAGTTGAAGACAAGTTAATCTCAATTTGGGAGCAAAGCCTCCCTCATTTTAAGGAATTTGTTGGTAGCTCAAGTTGTATAAATAAGAAGGCCCGCGGTCTCATTAGGATTTGAGGCAAAGAGGAATTTTCAAGCTAAGAATTGTGATTGATTAATCTTATGTATTTTTTACATTTTGATGAGAATGAGAAGCATTCCCTTGATCCAGCACTGAGTTGACTCAGAGGGTTGAAGCTCTTGGGTTAGGGCCCAACCCTAGCAGTAGAGGTTCCTCTTTTTATATATGTATGCTTATATTACATTCATAGTTAGCTGCTGAAGTGACTTTTGTTTTGTTTAATCTGCAAGTATTTGGATGATTACTTAGTTTGCTTCCATTTGTGAACAGATAGATCAATGGTACAATAGTGAAAGTAAATACTTCAGAAAATCTTGTGGTAGTGGCCTCTGCCTCATCTCCCTTATGGGATCATGGTTTGAGGGTTCCATTCTCACAGCCCAAAAACAGATTTATTATTTGATCACTTCATAACTCATGATTTCTTGTTGCATAAATCATTGTTTCTCAATTTTTTAGAAGTACCTACAATTGCCATTTTGGGTTCTTGAATTTTTTATGGTTTAGAAGCACTTCCATTCATAGACTTAGCCATTAACTATTAATAACTCTGTTTTTCCTAAATTCAACTCATCTTTTCCATATATCAATGAAGTTGTGCATAAATGAAGAAAAGAATGTATGTTGTTGCAGGAGTTTCTGATCTGCAGGGAGACCTCATCTCACCAGCCTCATCCAAGTCTTATCCACCTATGTTGGCAAAGTCTACCAAACCCTAATCCGAATTTCTGTTTTGTAGCAAAGTGGACATTTTCCTTGAGCAAGTCCAAGCATCTTGAAGGCTTGGACTGAAGCTTGGGTAGTGTGCATGTTATGTTATTAACCTGCAAAATGATACCCAAATACAGAATATGTGAAGAAAAGATACCCGGAACACAGAATAGCAATGATTTTATTATTCAGAGAGTAATGTTCACTTGCCTCTTCGAGGGGGAAACCTCCAATAGAGCAGAGCTCGATTACAAAATAAGACACGACGCTCCTCGCAGGGAGTCTCTATCCTTTATATATGACTCATACATGCAATACCACGGGCCAATACCGTGGGTTTTATTAATACCATCTATCTAATACTACAACCTATTTGCAACTAACTGTGGTCCCGTCATTAATTGCGGATTAACCACTTACAATTATTAATATGGGCTTTATTGACTCTTGACTATGACGTGATCCCATTACATAAATAAGGGGGTTAGGGTGGGACCCTAACATGCCCTCCCCCTTAAGACTAGCCTTGTCCTCAAGGCTGAAGCTGTGGAAACTGCTGAAGAATAATGGCTGGTTCCCAAGTTGCATCTTCCAGAGAGGTGTCTTTCCATTTGACGAGGACTTTCTTAATCATGCGGCCGCGCAGTTGCTTGTCTCGTGTGTCTAGGACCTATTCGGGTTGAAGCCAGATGGATCCTTCTTTGTCTAATTCAGGTAGACTGGTCTGAATTCTGCAATTGTTCCCAATCACTTTCTTGAGGCATGAGACATGGAAAACTGGATGGATTTTTGCAGTAGGTGGCAAGGCCAACTTGTAAGCCACTTCTCCAATACGCTGAAGTACTTGATATGGTCCGTAGAATTTGGGAGATAGTTTCTGACACCCCTTCTCTTTGAGTGATGTTTGCTTATATGGTTGTAGCCGTAAAAAGACCTGATCCCCTTCTTGAAATTGGCGCTCTGAGCGATGCTGATCTACCTGTTGCTTCATGCGGTTCTGAGCTTGATGAAGATTCTCTCGAAGATGGGCGAGCATGGTTGCGCGGTGTTGTAGGAGTTGATCCACTGCTTGGACTTTTGAGCACCCCTTGAGATACGAAGTAGGTGAAGGCGGGAGTTGACCATAAACTGCTTCATAGGGAGTCATTTTGGTGGTGGCATGATAGTTGGTGTTATAACACCATTCAGCCAGAGGTAACCACTGTACCCAAAGGTGTTGCTTTTTTGAAGTGAAACACCTAAGGTAGGTTTCTAGACATTTTTTAACGGCTTCGGTTTGACCATCTGTTTGCGAATGATAGGAAGTACTGAGTTTTAGTTGAGTGCCTTGTATCCTGAAGAGTTCCTGCCAAAAATCACTGGTGAAGATCGAGTCGCGGTCGGACACAATAGAAGTGGGCATGCCATGCAATTTGAAGATCTGATCCATGAAAGATTGAGCGACCAAAGTTGGTGTAAATGGGTGTGGTAGGGCGCAGAAATGAGCATACTTCGACAGTCGGTCCACAACCACCATGATGACTGACTTGTTCCCTGACTTTGGAAGACCTGTAATGAAATCCATAGAAACCTCCGTCCAAATTGATGCCGGAATGGGCAATGGTTGTAATGTGCCTGGTGTGTTGACGGTTTCCCATTTGTGGTGTTGACAGACATCGCATTCTGCTACGAAAGTAAGGATGTCCTTTTTCATGCTTGTCCAAAATAATGATCTTCTAGTGCGAGCATACGTCTTCTGAAAGCCCGAATGTCCTGCAATCGGAGATGAGTGCAATTCTACCAAAATGCGACTTTTGAGGGTGGATGTTGGTGATATTACGACTCTATCCTTGTAGCGAAGAATATCATCCTGCCACGAGTAGCCCTTGGTGGGATTTGGATCTACCTGCAATTGAGAAATGAGTTGGGAGAGCCCTGGGTGTGAAAACCATTCCTTGCGAGCCTCTTCAATCCATTCTGGAATGGGGAGGGAAATTGCTAGCAGAGTACTTTCCTCCTCAAATTGGCGAGATAATGCATCTGCTACACTATTGTCTTTCCCTTTCTTATAAATGATCTCATAATCATATCCCAGCATTTTGGCGAGACATTTATTTTGTTGTGGGGAGGATAGGCGTTGCTCCAAAAAATATTTAAGACTGTGATGATCTGTGCAGATTTGAAAACGTCGCCCCAATAAGTAAGGTCGCCAGGTCTCGACTGCATGTAAGATGGCCATCATTTCCTTCTCGTAGGTAGATTGGCCCAGATTCCTCCCACTTAGTTGTTGGCTTGTGAAGGCCAAAGGTCGCCCTTCCTGCATTAAGACCGCCCCAATACCTTTACCCAAAGCATCACATTCAATGGAAAAAGATTTGGTGAAGTCAGGTAGTGCTAAGAATGGAGTGGAACACATGGCATTTTTTAGAGCTGTAAAGGCCTGTTGTGCTTCCTCATTCCAGAAGAATGAATTTTTCTTTAGGAGTTGGGTGAGGGGCTTCGCTATGCGACCATAGTTGTGGACAAATTTACGATAATAGCCTGTGAGACCCAAAAATCCTATCAAGCTCTTCAAGGTCTTAGGTTGAGGCCATTCCTGCATTTCCTGGATCTTTTTGGGGTCCACCTTGACACCTTCACGCCCCACAATGTGGCCCAAATATTCTACTTCTGCCATGCCAAACGAACACTTGGACATCTTGACAAATAATTTATGCTTGCGGAGCAGTTGCAAGAGTAGATCTACATGCTGAAGATGTGCGGCCCAAGTGCAACTATAGATGAGGATGTCATCGAAGAAGACAAGGACAAATTTCCTGAGATATGGTTTGAGAATGTGGTTCATAAGGCTCTGAAAAGTAGAGGGGGCATTACAAAGACCAAATGGCATGACCAAGAATTCATAATGGCCTTCATGAGTTCTGAAAGCAATCTTGGGAATGTCGACTTCCTTCATGCGAATTTGGTGGTAGCCTGAGCGAAGATCCAGCTTAGTGAAGAATTGAGCCCCATTGAGTTCATCCAGCAAATCATCAACCACCGGGATGGGAAATTTATCTTTGACTGTCAACTTATTGAGGGCCCTAAAGTCGGGACACATCCGCCATTCCCCGTCTTTCTTGAGCACCATGACCACTGGGGATGAATAAGGACTAATGCTGGGACGAATGACACCTGCTTCCAAAAGTTCCTTGATTATTTTTTCTATTTCATTCTTTTGGGTGAACGGATATCTGTATGGGCGCACATTTGGGGGTTGAGCCCCTGGAACCAATGTGATGCTATGATCGTGTTCCCCTCGCGAGGGTGGAAGCTCATGAGGCTTGTCAAAGACCGGCAGATGGTTATTTAAAATCTGTTGCATCTCAGGATGAATTGGCAGAGGCTTGGTTTCGACTGCCTGGATGGCATTAAATTGCGCTACAACTCCATGATTGCCCTTTTTTAACAATTTTTCCATCCTATGCGAGCTGATGATAGAGGGGGCTCCCGCCTGGAGTCCACGGAGGGTATGTGTGTAGTTGTTCTGCTTAAAACTCATATATAACTCTTGGAAATCCATTGTGATTGGCCCAAGAGTGCGGAGCCATTCAGCGTCGAGGACAATGTCGCAACCCCCCATGTGTATGGCAAACATGTGGGTTTTCAACTGATAATCCCCCATTTGAAGTTTGACATTTTCACAGCGGCATTCACATTTCATTGTGCCTCCATCCACAATTTGAACTTGGAAGTTAGAAACTGCTCGTACAAAACAATGCACTGCTTCTGCGACTTTTTGATGGATGAAATTATGTGTACTTCCACTATCAATCAAGACTACTACTGGGCGATGTTTAAGAAAACCTTGGATTTTGAGAGTTTGAGGGGAAGAAATCCCTGCCAAAGCATGCAACGAAATAACTGGTTCGTCAGAGACATTGTCCTTTTGGTTGTCTTCTTCTAGCGGCTCATGTTCCTCAAGTGGTGTATCTTCCTCTGGTGAGCTATAGTCAGTGGCATCAATTTGAAAAAATTTGGGCTCCTTGCATTTATGGCCTAGGGAGTATTTTTCATCACAGTAGTAACATAGGCCTTGCTTTCTTCTTTCGGCCATTTCCGCAGGTGACACCTTTTGGACCTTAAGTGTTTGAGTCGTGTTGTGAGCCTGTGGGGGGCGACCTTTAGCTGAGAAATTTGGGCGACTGTATTGGGCTGCTAATGCACGTTCCACGTTACGAGCTACCTTGCAAGCCTCCGTCCATGTGGGAGGGTGGTGCAGTAGGACTTGGGCTTTGATAGCTTCTTTAAGACCGCTAATAAAACATTCCGTGTAAAACACATCTGATAGACCCCAAGTGCGGAAGGCTAAGGCTTCAAAAGCTGTAATATATTCATCCACTGTACCAGTCTGTCGGAGCTTAGTAAGACGACCCAAAAAAGATGATTCCTGGTCAAAGCAGTCCTGAAGAGCTTTGGTGAATTTGGTCCAAGTCTTAAAAGGTCCAGTGCAACGTTGATGCCATTCCCACCATTGCCACCTTTCATTGTCCAAGTACATGCTCTCCAACATAAGCTGAGTCACATCATCGAAGATGTGATTCAGTTTGAAATACTGCTCCGTTTGTGCTATCCATGCCGATGGGTGAGAACCGTCAAATTTATGCATATCCAACTTGGGAGGTCGCTGACTGGGTGGTGGGTGGGTGTGCTAGACATGAGGAGAGTGGCTAGACTCACCCTCATTGTGTTCATTGCCATTATACTCCTCCTCGTGGGCTTGCTCCTTGCCCTTCGGGACTATTTTCTCGACCATGCTACATAGTCCGGTAAGCTGAAGGTGGAGGTTTTGCATTGATTCTTCAAGTTTGTCCATCCTTTCATTGGCCATTGCTTGAGCTCTAGTTTCTACCATACACCAACCTGATTTTTGTTTTTGAAAATTGGGACCGCCTAAAAAAAAATTCACTAAGAAGTGAATGGTACCACCGTGCTCAGCTCGTCGTCCTGATTCTGATGGGCTAGATCACCAATTATTATTATTATTATTATTATTATTATTATTATTATTATTTTAATTTTATTTTTCTGAAAACTCCTAACGGAGTTTTGCTCCTTCCTTATCAATACTGCAGTCGCCAAATTCTCAAAATGTCAATGCGGCCAAAAGTCCTGCGAAAATTATACCCCAGTATAGGAACGACTCCGATCTGGTGGAGCTGAGAGATCTGAATGGCGGATCTGATAGCTCTGGGCGGCGGAACAGACTGCTTTTGCGGATCTGATAGATCGGAATAGCTAATCTGCGAACTCGAGACTGCGGGACTGATGTCTGCTGCTGCTGCACCCCTTTGCACAAGCGGATCTGGAAGAGATGATGTGTGATCCCCCGATAGAAAAGGGAACTATGGTCTTGAAGAGTATCAGGTGCTACAGATCGCAATATACATAAGGGTCTGGCAGTAGTACTCGGCCCAATGTTTCAGGGCTCTAACTAAGGAGGATCGACCGTACCCTTAGCCGTACAACCCGACTACCCTATCGTACGGGCGAGTAATCTCTCCGAGTGCTGTTCTCAGTGTACTGTAGCCGCAAGACGGCCAACAGTTTATCTATGGCAAGGTTTCAAGGGAGCCTAGGGGCTTCCGATATACCCAAAGGGTACATGGAAGACAGTCCGTGCGCGGTTCTGTCTAATGCGCTACTACTCGAAGGGGTACCCACAGGGGTTACAAGGGAGTCCAACAGACGTGACCACCTCTTGTATTTCCTGCGTGCATGCCTCCCCAAATCCACAGGTTTATGCGCTCAACGACAGATCCCATGGTTTAAAGACGCCGAAACACGTCTCTAGCCAAAAAAAAAAATTGTTAAGAAATGGAGATCCCACCGGCCCTGGAAAGTGCTCTGATACCACTTGTTATGCTCTTAACCTGCAAAATGATACCCAAATACAGAATTTGCGAAGAAAAGATACCCAGAACACAGAATCGCAATGATTTTATTATTCAGAGAGTAATGTTCACTTGCCTCTTCGAGGGGGCAACCTCCAATAGAGCAGAGCTCGATTACAAAATAAGACACGACGCTCCTTGCAGGGACTCTCTATCCTTTATATATGACTCATACATGCAATACCACGGGCCAATACCATGGGTTTTATTAATACCATCTATCTAATACTATGGCCCATTTGCAACTAATTGTGGTCCCGTCATTAATTGCGGATTAACCACTTATAATTATTAATATGGGCTTTATTGACTCTTGACTATGACGTGATCCCATTACATAAATAAGGGGGTTAGGGTGGGACCCTAACAGTGCACCTCCGGTGTGCCTTATTTCCCTATCAGACACCTTTCCCATACTTAATTCTACCTTTCCTACCTCCCTATATCTTTCTACTCGTTTCTTGTAGTAAAATAGGGCATCCTATAGTAGAACTAGGACATCCTTTAGTACTACAGGAAACCCTGTAGCAACCTGTTTTAAGCCTAAATTGAGCAAAATGGTCATATGAGCTTAGGTTAGGCCTCCACTTGGCTTCCATACCCTCAACACCATTCCAAACCTATTTCCCCATACCTGTATCCCCTACCAAAGATCAAATTGGTTAAATTAGCATTTACATTCATCAAATTGAAAATCAAAAAGGCTTTTCTATAATTTCTAGTTAGTACATGCATGCAGTAGTCACAGTAGTTTTAGGATAATTTCCATGCTTATTTAGTTTAGATAACTAGATGTTAGATGCAAGTTTAAGTTAGGTCTCCTTTGTAAGCAATATGTGTAGATACTTAACTAGACGATTTCATGTCACTTTCTAGCATTTTCGAATTCAACACTTTCATTTCCTAGAGTAGGCAGCATTTCCTTTCTGAATTGAGAATATTTTTCCCTTTGCTATTTGGTAGTCAGACTCCTTCTAGTCAATAGAATACTGATTTGAAAAACCCTAGTGGTCTATCACCCCAATTGAAAAGTGACAAGAGTAGACCATTGCATCTACTATGTATACAACACTGTCACCTCCAAGTTTGTACGAACCCCGGGTTGATGAAGTAAAGTTGGTCGCCCTAGGAGTTGCATCATGCTTGTTTCAATATTGGAGCTCATCACATGCCACAGACTCAATAATTACCCAATTCATGGAAGGTAATATTCTTTCTAGGTTTGATTTTCTTCACAAAATCATCATTGATAATGTTGTTGCATTTAAATCTAAAAAGATGGTTGATTTATGCAATAAATATCATATGGTGCTAGGACATTCTAATGCTTATTATCCACAAGGAAATGGGTTATCAGAGTCTTCTAACAAGAGCTTGGTCAATATAATAAAGAAGTTGTTACATGAGAATAAAAAGTCTTGGCATAAAAAGTTGATAAATGGTCTATGGGCTAATAGGGTAAGCACTAAGAAATCAATTGGAATGTCACCTTTCCAATTGGTTTATGGAGTTGATGCAGTTTTCCCTACCTCCCTAGGAATTCCAGTATTGAAATTATTGCAGGAATGATAAGTTGAAACAAATGATGTGCAGAGAAGGATAATTCAAATCATATAATTATAGCAGACAAGAGAAGAAGTCTACAACAATACTCAGATAATTCAGGACAAGATCAAAAGGATTCGGTGAAAGCTGATGATTTTCAGCTTGATGACCTTGTGTTAAAATGGTATGTCAGAAACGAGGAAAAGGGAAAGAATGGAAATTTTGATAGTTTATGGAAGGGGTCTTACAAGATTGAAAATTTTCGTGGGACCAATGCATTTCTACTAAAGGATCTAACAGGAGAATCACTTGCTAGAGGGCATGTCAATGGCAACTTACTCAAACATTACTTTACCTAAATTCAGTTGGTTTAAAACAACATCATTGTATATACCATTTTATTGTTCCAAGTACTGCAGGTGTGGGTGGTTGTCATCAGAAATTGAAGCCCGTAGTGAAGGCCCTAAGCTTCAAATGATTTGCTACCATATGTAATGAATTTTTCGTTAATCAGGTCAGTTTCAGTTGATTAAAGGTCAATTAAATGCCTAATGGAGAAGGCTACTACTCTACGGTGTTCTTGGAACCTCATAGGGAGGATGCCATCCCCGTTGGAGCCACTGTTAGGGTCCTATAAATATAGTGATCAAGGTATGATTATCTAGATATTTATCCCAATGTGATGTAAATTATTTTTTCTTTCTAAGTTGTTTTAGCTTTTGAAAATAAAAGAAAAGAAAAAAAATAAGAAAAATAGAAAAAGAAAAAGAAAAGTAGAAAGAAAAAGAAATTATGAAAATAAAAAGAATAAAAAAATATAGAAAAAATAAAGGGGAATAAAAGGAAATACATAAAAAATGAATAAAACTAAAATTCCCAAAAGGGCGCGCCAAATAAAATGTTGCCTTAATTTTTTTTATTATGTTTAAGATTGATTAACTATCAATGGACTATGTTTAAAGTTATAAATAAGGCAAGACCTCTTTCGATACAGCGTTGGCACCTTTGGAAGGATGAGATCGTCCCCGCCCAGATCAATGGTGGAGGATGATGTTCCCCCCCCTGGGAGCTTTTAAGACTTAACGAGAGGAGGGGGTGCGGGGGGAGGGGTTCTGAAACATGGTTTTTATAAAACTACCGAAATACACATGGAAACTCTACAATGATTTCGAGGGCCTCCCCCCTTTACCACTTACCGCCTCTACCCCCCGCCCCTGGAAAACCACTTCCCGCTCCATCCACGGCATGCCACCTGTCATCCACCCAACCATCTAAGTCACCTTACCGTTGGCTATTAAATTCTCCCGCCAATAGTTATATGGACGTTGGCCATTAAATTCTCCCACCAACGTATAATTCCTTTAATGCCACACTCTAAAAATGTAATCTACTCGTTAATCACCCCCCTTTCTCACTTTAAAAATCTCGTATCACCCTGCATTATTTCCTTTCGCCATTGGTTTGATCCATGCAGGTTAAGACCTAAAGGTTTCTGAGTCCACAAGCACTCTTTGCAATATCTTTCCTCTCTTGTAACTAGTCAATTGCAGCCTGGTAATATTGTTTTCTCGAGCCTCCATTATAGTTGAATATGTCTTCTCATAAAGGAAAGGGAAAAATGGTTGTCGAGAGTCTTGTTTTGCCTCCTATTCATAATTTAGATGAATTCCCTTTGGTCAACACGCAATACAAAATAGCAGAAACCCAGTGTGAGTTCGACTTGTATGAGCTTCATAACTGGGCAAATCAAAAAATATTTAGACAATAGTGATGAATTGAGTATCTGGGATTCATTCTTGCCTCAGTTTATTTTTCCCCAGACTCATGTTTTCCAGGAATTCATTACATGGTGTCATCTTAGGTATCTCCCTAGCCAGTAACTTGTAATAGCCCAGAATAATGAAATCTTATTTTCAATTGCACTAGAAGCCATCTGCCGAGCTCTTCAGATTAATCCCCAATCTCCCCTACATCCTTGTTGGGTTGTGTTATATTCTTTCCACAACTAGCCCACGTAGTTAACCAGGGGGTTAGAAGGAGGGTGAATCCCCCCCTTCGTTCCACCAATTGCATAGCGAGGGGGGTCATAGGGGGTTTGAGGGGTGCAGGTAACCCCACTCTATAGGGTTTGGGGCAGCACCCCGGAAAATTTTGGTTTTGGACCCTATATTAGGTTGGGCGGACTTACCTATGGTTTTGTGCATGTTTTTCGCACATGGTTTTGGATGCGATGGTTTTCGGTCCATGGTTTTGGATGCAATGGTTTTCGGTCCATGGTTTTGGATGCTTCGGCATGTATAAATATGTATTGTAACATTGAAAGGAACATAATGAAAAATCAAGCTGGTAGTCCTGGTTTTGGGATCCAGGGGAAAATTTCTGTGTATATGTGTTATGCTCTCGCATTTTTTATTTTCTGTGTTTTAGAATTCGTATGCAGGTAATTTCTGTACGAGGTTGAAACCTACATTTGGTATCAGAGCAATTTTGGCTTCAAGGGGATGCCTTTGTTGCTGAGGGGTTTCGCTCGAGCCTGTAGTAGACCCTGTTTAGTGGGAGATTTGCGAGATCGATTATAGTGGTAAAAGAAGATGGCGAGCAGTGGAAAGATAGAGATCAAGAAATTTAATTGTCAGAGTTTTGAGATGTGGAAACTCAAGATGGAGGATCTGTTGGTGGATAAAGATTAGTGGATCGTGGGAGATCCGAGTACTAAACCAACGGGAGTGTCCGATGAAGAATGGAAGAATTTAGATCGAAAGGCAAAGAGCACAATACAATTGTGTGTCTCAGATTCAGTATTGTTGAATGTATCAGGGGAAGCTACGGCGAAGGCTTTGTGGGACAAGTTAGGGACTTTGTACCAATCTAAGTCTCTGGTGAATAAACTGTTCCTACGAAAAAAGTTGTATAACCTAAGGATGAAAGATAGAGACTCAGTGACAAAGCATCTGAATGCTTTTAATATTGTGGTAAGTCAGTTATCATTTGTTGAGATCAAAATTTCAGATGAAGATAAGTGCATTAGTTTGTTTTGTTCTCTACCAGATTCATGGGATAGTCTGGTTATTGTAATAGGTAGCAATGCAACTGTCTTGCAGTTTGATGAAATAGTCTCATCCTTACTGACGGAGGAGATGAGACGGAAAAATATGGAGAGTCAGAATGGTGATGCCTTGTCTGTACGAGGACAATCCCATAATAGAAACAAAAATAAGTCATCGAGTGGGAGATCTAAATCTAGAGGGAGATCTAAATCTCCAGGAAAACCTATAAAGGTGGTGTGCTGGAAATGCGGAAAGGAAGGGCACTACAAAAGGAACTGTAAATCTAAAGCTCCTGACAAAGGAAAGGGATCTGATGATGCTCCTTCTGTAGAGGAAAACACCACCTCAGATGAAGGTGGGGATGTGTACTTGGCTTCTTCAAGTACACATGTAGATCATGAGGCGTGGTTGATTGACTCAAGTACATCTTTTCACTTCACTCCCCATAGAGAGTGGTTCTGCGAGTATGAGAAATACGATGGTTGTGATGTCTTCTTAAGGGATGATAGGAAGGCTAGAATCATTGGTCGTGGAAAATTAAAGTTGAAGTTGCAAGGTGGAAGGGTTAAAACACTTACAGGTGTTCTACATATTCCTGCATTGGCCAGAAATCTAATTTCTGTAAGCAAGTTGGATGATGCAGGTGTAAAAATAGTGTTCGAGAAGGATACCTACAAGATGGTTCGGGGAGCACTGGTATTGATGCAGGGAGTTCGGATTGGAACTTTGTACAAGCTGCAAGGTAGCACTGTTGTTGATGGGTGCAACAGTTCTGTGGTTCCTGAAAGTGGAGCAAAAAATCTAGTGGTCTTTGCAGAGAAGACCATGTTGTGGCATCAAAGGTTTGGACATATTGGAGAGAAGGGCCTTCGAATACTTCATGGTAAAGGTATGAGTAATAGCTCTCTGGATTTTAAGTCATTCTTTACGAAGATGGACTGCGACGCTGCGATGGAGCCCTGATCGATCGAACCCCGTGCCTCTGCCCTCGCCCCCAGGCTCTGCCTGGTCGGGCCTCTGCTGCTCCCTTGTTCTCGTCGTTTAGCGCGGACCCCTCCTACGGGGAACCGGCCGCTTGACGGTTTGTCCCTCCTGCTGTTCTCAGCGGGCCTGCAATGGCAGGATCCGCTTCCCCTCCTCCAGCTTCAGAGAACCCAGAGGAAATCTTTGCCTCTCTTCTGTCAGAGCCATCAGATGCCAGACCTCGCCCCTCATTAACAAAGTTCATAAAAAAGCTGGATGAGATCCCTGAGGTGAATCTACCTCCTTCCCTCCCAAGGAAATCGGCAATAGCTTTATCAGAAAGAGGTCTTGTTGGACAGTTCACTGGACTCTGGCCATCTCCAAGAACTGTCCAAAAATGGGTGGAGTGCAACTGGAGCTCAATGATCCAAGGAAAGATCGCCATCAGATTCTGCGGGCGAGGATACTACACCTTCCTGTTCGAGACTAAAGAAGACAAGCACCTCATCTTCCGCAATGGACCTTACTTCATGGACACAAGAGGTCTCTATCTGAACAGATGGACCCCGGACTTCGATCCGGAAATGGACATTCCCAACGCGGTCCCTGTTTGGGTGCGCCTCCCCCATTTGCCCCTGCACTGCTGGGGGGATGAATCGGTCAAAGCGATCGGCAATGCAGTTGGAAAATATATAGACAGATCGGAACCAAGGGAGAATATGCATGCATGCGCAAGGATCTGCGTTGAAGTTGATCTTGGGAAAGGACTGCCAGAAGCCATTAAGTTAAAGGTGGATCAATGGATGCACATTCAGCAGCTGGATTACGAACAACTGCCCTTCAAATGCAAGGTATGTCACGAGTACGGTCACTTTGCCAATAGATGTAGCAAGTTAAAAGTAAATGAAGTAGAACATAATGAGGAAAATGTTGAAGTACCATGGGAACAAGTTAAAAGGAAAAAGTCCTCCTCTAACCCGGGCAATAGCTCCACAGCCCCTCCGGCAACAAGTCATCCTCCCCCTCCTCCCCCTCCCTCCTCAGCTTTCCCCTCCTCCTCCAACCCCTTCGAATCCCTGACAGCTGAAGTTCCGCCCTCCCCTCCTCAATCCCCTCGCCCAGCCTCTCCGTGCTCCAACCCTCCTCCCTCCCCTCCTCCTACCATCGAAAGAATCCTCACTAGAAACAAAGCAAAAGAAGCCAACCAGCCATCCGATCCCCCGAGAAAAGTTGGTCGAAAAACGAATAAAGAGCTAAGGGATGAAACAGCAGCAAAGGAGATGGCAACCGGTACTCAACAACCCATGGATTCATTCCTAGGCAAGCTAAAAGGAAGTGGCGAAAAGGCCAAGGAGAAATCAGGATCCCACCCCACAACTGGTAAATAATGAACTTGGTCTCTTGGAACTGTAGGGGGATCGGCTCTTCCTTAAAGCTGAAAGCAATCAAGGACCTTATAAATCAGGAACAGCCAGATATTCTCCTAATCCAGGAGACCAAAACCACCGAGCAGGACTTTCTGCTTCAAACCCAAAGATTCAAAAACTACACAGGCATATCAAAAGGTTCAGATGGGGCTTCAGGAGGTATAGGAACATTATGGAACAAAAATAAGTGGGAAATCATCAACTCACAGCTATGCAACTGGTGGATCAGAACAGATCTAAAGAACAAAAGCACCCAAGAAGTTTATTACATTTATAATATATATGCACCTAACCATTACAGAGACAAAGCCAGCTGTTGGAACTCTATAGAAGCGGATCTCACCACTATCCACAGCAGCTGGATAATTCTTGGGGGAGATTTGAATCTAATTAGGCAGGTGGAAGAAAAATATGGTGGGAACTACCATGCAGATCCATCGAGAGACAAGTTAGAAGCCATCATTCAGCTCTTCAATCTGATCGACACTCCTCTGTCGAATGGCAAATACACATGGACCAATAAGAGAACAGGATCACACAATATAAAAGAGAGGCTGGACAGGTTCCTAATTCAGGAAGGTGTAGCAGGTAATTTCCAAGCAATCAGGAGTCATATAATTCACGGCACAGCATCGGACCATAAGGCCGTGGTCCTCACCTTGGACAAAGGAATAAACTTAGGTCCTCTTCCTTTCAAATATAACAAAGCCTGGGACTCCCATGAAGATTTTCGCACCCTTGTACGAAAACAGTGGGCAAATGAAGTATTAGGCTCGCCACATTTCGTATGGGAAACAAAGCTAAAACAACTTAGGACAGTTATAAAGCAATGGGCGAGGGATAAGGCAACCTCGGAAAGGAAAAAGAAAACAGAGCTGATAACAGAGATGGAAAGCTGGCACAAAGAAAAAGAACAGATGCAATACACAGCAGAGGACTTAGAGAAGGAAAAAAATATGTACAAAGAGCTATATCGGCAAAACCGAGTGGAGGAAGAGGAGCAAAGAATGAAATCCCGCTGCTTATGGTTGAAAGCTGGGGACAAAAACACTTCTTTCTTTCACAATAATGTCAAAATCAGAAGAGCCAGCAATCAGATAGACAAAATCGAAGTGGAAGGGAGAGAGTTGAAGGAACAAGAAGACATAAAAAACGCAGCATTTAATCACTTCAAGGCACTTCTTTCGGCAGATCCCCAACAATATGACAGCGATGCATTTCTAAGTGTAATAGAGAGAAAAATAACAGAGGATCACAATAACAAATTGGAGCAAGATCCTACAGCAGAAGAAATCAAAGAAGCCACCTTCAGCATGCAGCAAGACAAGGCTCCGGGGCCGGACGGATTTACAGTTGCATTCTACAGGCAGCATTGGGAAACTATAAAGAAGGATTTTGTGAGAATGGTTAAAAATGCATTTAAAAATCACAAGTTGGGGGACAACACAAAGTCTTCACACATAGCTTTGATTCCCAAGGAAACAAACCCCAAATCTTTTGATAGGTTCCGGCCCATTTCGCTCTGCAATGTCTCATACAAGATCATAACAAAAATAATTGCCAACAGGTTAAAGAAATTCCTCCCTCTTCTAATTTCAGAGAATCAGGGCGGCTTTGTCCCAAAGAGGCAGATCACAGACAATGTTATTTTAATCCAGGAAGCCATCCATAGCAGTCACAACAGAGGAGATCGTGGAATGATCATCAAACTAGACATGGCCAACGCTTTTGACCGAGTGGACCACTCCTTCTTAAGTGCAGTCCTAAAAAAATTTGGTTTCGCCTCCAACTTTGTTAACATCATCAGCGGGTGTATCTCCAATCCATGGACTGCCCCGCTGATCAATGGTCGGCCCAGCAAATCCTTCAGAAGTTCTAGGGGGCTAAGACAAGGCTGCCCCCTCTCCCCTTTCCTTTACATTATCATGGCGGAGACTCTCAGTGTTCATCTAGAAAATCTTCGCAACAAAAAAAAAATCATAGGCATACGCATTGAAAGAGGAATAAAGGAGATAAATCACTCGTTATTCGTGGATGACACTTTATTAATTGGGGGAGCCTCCAGTTTGATGGCTAGGAGGTTCAAAAGAGTTTTGGACGCATTCCTCCAAGCTTCCGGAGGCAAACTGAACAACAGGAAATGTAAACTGTACACTTGGAATGTGCCCTATCAGACACAGCAAAGAATAGCCCAAATTCTGGACATTCCACTACAAAAAAATTGGAGCTCATTTTCTTACTTGGGTCTGCCTCTGGCAAAGGAACACATCAAAGCAGAGGTCTGGACAAATCATATTGAAAAGATGAGAGGCCTTCTCCAGAGCTGGGGCGCCTCCTGGCTAAACCTAGCTGGCAGAACCATCCTTATAAAGGTTGTCCTATCAGGCCTCCCAATTTACCAATATGCGGTAATTATGGCTCCTGCTAGTATCCACAAACACATGGAACTCATGATGAGAAGTTTTCTCTGGCAGGGAGGTAAACAGGATACAAAGAAATTCAGCCTCATCAACTGGGACCAAGTCAGTCTTCCTTATGAAAAAGGAGGTCTCTCCATAAAAATTCCAAGCCTTTCTAACCAGGCGCTGGGGCTCAAACTGACCTAGAGGATTCTCACAGAAAATGGCTCGTGGTGGGTGGAGACAATAAAAAGAAAATATCTCAGAGGTCCAAATTCCAACATCCTCAATGAACCAATAGCAGACAGGCCTTGCACACCGATGTGGCGTCTCATCAAGAAAGTTTTGGCACACTTCAGAGAAAATGTTTCCAAGCTCCCATGCAACGGAAAGAACACCAAGGTATGGTCTGACAGAATAATGAACTCCAACCCAAGAAACCTTCTTCAAGAGCTCAGGCCCCTGCAAGATTGGATGGAGGAACGAAAGATAATCACCCTGTACGATATATCTCTGTGGAACCAAAACAGATGGCTGGCTTGGAAAGATATGCATCTCCCTCTGGACCTCAAAGAGCTATGGCTCACACTGAAGCTTTCACTATCTGGATCAGCACCAACCAACAAGGAGAACGAGGACAGATACATCTGGGACACTGGTGGAGGGTCCTTCTCAGTAAAAGAAGGATATAAATCTTTACAAAATACAACTCCTGCAGCAAATTGGAACCTTCACACAGCTGCCTGGAAGTCAGAATGCCTTCCAAAGGTAAAACACTTCAATTGGACCCTCTTAAAAGGGAAAATTCTTACAGCTGAGAATCTGAGAAAGAGAGGAATTCAAGGCCCATCGATCTGCTGTTTCTGCCGAGCAGAGGAGGAGTCTATTCAGCACTCCTTCCTACTTTGCCCCTTCGCTAAAAGTTGTTGGAAACAGTTAACAAGCCCCTTGGAGATTCGAGGAACCCACGAACAGATGCACAATCTACAGAAGAACTGGAAGAAAGATTTCCCTCATTCTAGAAAAGGCAAGAATAATCTAATTAGGGTGTGGAAGTGCATCCCTGCTTCCCTTTGCTGGAACCTCTGGCTAGCCAGGAACAATCACGTTTTTAACAACAAAATGCCTAAACTAGACAATGTCATAGCAAAAACAATTGCTAACATTTCTGAAGCGATCAGTGCAAACTTCATAGCTTCCCCAGATCAGACGAGCTGGGCACAAGAAGAAAGGGATTGGTACAGTAACTTCAACATCAGCCACTCTCAGAGTCCTCCCCCCCAGAGCAAAGCACATCAGAAGCATTCCAACTGGAAACTCAGGGGAACTAAAGAAGAGATAAGTCAATGGATTTCCAATCAAAATCGCCCCCTGCTCTTCTTTGATGGCGCATCAAAGAACAATCCCGGAGAAGCGGGAGCAGGAGGCATAATTAAAGATCATAAGGGGAATCCCATCTGCAGCTATGAATGGGGACTTGGAAAGGCCTCGAATAACGCAGCCGAAGCCTACAGCTTACTTCTAGGCACAGCAATTCTATCCAGATTGGGATTAAGGAACACCATCATTATTGGGGACTCGGCCATCATCATCTCAGCTATGAGCACAGACAAAGAATTCAGAAAAGCAGGCCTCAACAACATAAGGATAAGGATTACTGATAACATCAGAAGTATGGGTGAAGTAACCTTTAGGCACGTGCTAAGAGAAAATAACACAGAGGTAGACTCCTTAGCAAGTAAGGCAGTCAACAAGCAGCATGGACAGGTCCGTGAGAACGAAAGAATATATGAAAGGGCGATACCATAAGAAATCAAACTGTCAGAAAGCACATCAGAACAGCCTCTTCGGATTCTGTCATATCAGCAATCACTACATCGGTCTCTCATCCCTCGATTCTCCTTTCTCCTCCTCACCGTCGTCTTTCCCCTCTCCCTTCGATCCCAGAGCAATGCATTCTCAATCCTCTCGTGATCTCCCCTCTGACTTTTCAGGTAAACATCACTTCCGCCCATCTGGAGAGTGCACTTCGAATCTGAAGCAGGATCCGCTCCCAGTTCCCGCAGGAAAAAATATCTCGCTCTCTCATCATGAATGGTCCCCCCCTTCCCTTTATATCCCCTCTCCCCTCCTCGATTTCCTCAGAATCTCATTGCCTCTTCAGCTTCAGATAGGTAGAGTTGGGCGTCCTGAGCGTGGCAACACAGCTCACCACAGCGAAAGTAAACAGTGCGTTCACAGAACACTGTGGTTCCTTCCCTTTGATCTCCTCTTCAGCAACAAGCAAGGCAAAAAGCAGAGCTACTTCGATCAGCAGGCCATCCACGCAGTTCTCAGGTATAATCCAAGTCATTATTCAACTCTTTGTTCACTAACCCGCTTCTTCTCAGTCATGGCAGAGAACAGACAGCAGCCAGCGGCACAGGAGGGAGCAGAGCCTCAGGGGAACCCACTGGATAGGGTGCTAGGAAATGACACCTGCACCCTTTGCAAGGAACACTATTTCTTGATTGCCCGGTTTGTAAAGCACCATAACGACCTCAAAGATGATTTTCATGCCGACAATCGTTCCAAGCGAAAAAAGCTTGTAAAACAAAAGAAGGAAATCGAGGATCTTAAGGAAAAGTGCCAGCATTTGGAGGAGGCCATCAATCATATTAAGAACCTCACGGAGAGCATGCAGGCAGAGGCCTCTACAAAGGCAAGCCAAAAGGACCAGCAGAGGGATGATCAGATGGAAGACACAGTAAACCAATTCTGGTGTTAATCTTATGAATAGCAAAGTAAGTCTTATAGATGGCTTGTTCGTCAGACAGTACAGTAGATATCTATTTCAACATATTCTCCTCAAGTTAAACTCCCAGAAGTCAAGGGCTGCATCCCGGTTTTGGACTTCATCTCTTCTTTCTCTTCTTGAATCTGATGTAATAGCTTTTGCATAGCGCAGTTTTATAATATATGAGTAGACGATCTTGTAAAAAAAAAAATAGCTCTCTGGATTTTGATTTCTATGAAAATTGTGTATATGGGAAGCAGAATCGGGTGAGTTTCCCCTCTGGTGATAAGAGGGAAAAACAGATATTAGAGCTTGTGCATAGTGATGTGTTTGGACTTGTGAAGGTTCCATCACTGGGTAAGTCTGTGTACTATGTATCATTTATAGATGACTTCTCAAGGAATACATGGATATATTTCCTTAAAAAGAAATCTAAAGCCTTTGACAAGTTTAAAGAATTTAAGGCTCTGGTGGAAAACCAGACAGAGAAGAAGATAAAGGTGCTGAGGACAGATAACAGTGGAGAGTTTTGCAGTAAGAAATTTGAAGAATTTTGTAAGAAGTGTGGTATATCATGGCAGAAGACTACTCCATATACACCTCAGCAAAATGGAGTTACAGAAAGAATGAACAAGACGTTGATGGAAAGGGCAAGAAGCATGCTCAGTGGTGCCGAGTTAGGACAGGAATTCTGGGCAGAGGCGGTGGAGATAGCATGTTACCTGGTCAATAGATCACCTTCATCAGCGTTGGAGGATAAGACTCCACAAGAGGTATGGGCTCGTAAGCATGGAAAATTTTAGGGGCGAATGTTCGCCCTTTGGCGAAATTAAGAGGTTTTAAATTTTTAGTGGGCAAATATTTTGTATCATAGTACATTTTTACAAATCACCTCAAATAGCCCACCTTATTTTAAGGGAGAGGGTAAAAAAGGTAAATTTAGCCCTTGAAATTAGGAGTTACAACCTTCCATTCGCCCTAATTTTCAAGAATAGGTTTTATTTAAGTGAATCCTATGGGCCAAATACCATATTTATAAAAGCGGTATGGTAAATTAATAAAAATATAAATAAATGAGAGGTATGGTAAATAAATAAAACATTTTTTTATATTTACTCCATAATTCACCTTATATATATGCAAGGGTGTAAACAAATAAAAATATAAGTAAAGTGGAGGTATGGTAAATAAATAAAACATCTTTTTATACTTACTCAAAAGGTATGGTAAATAAATAAAAATATAAATAAACTAGACGTATGGTAAATAAATAAAACCTCTTTTTATATTTAGTCCATAACCCTCGTTCTATTTATGAAGGCTCAAAAAAGAGGTTTTATTTAAGTGAATCTTATAGGCCAAATACCATATTTAAATAAAACCTCTTTTTATATTTAGTCCATAACCCTCGTTCTATTTATGAAGGCTCAAAAAAGAGGTTTTATTTAAGTGAATCTTATAGGCCAAATACCATATTTGTAAAAGAGGTATGGTAAATTAATAAAAATATAAATAAACGAGAGGTATGGTAAACAAAAAAAACATTTTTTTATATTTACTCCATAAGTCACCTTATATTTACAAACACTCAAAAAATGTGTTATATTTAGGTGAAACCTATGGGCAAAATACTATGGGACAAATACCATGGGCTAGATTATTATTAATACCATGCAAAAAGACATTATTAACCCTAATATTAGTATTAATAAAAATAAAAATGGCACATGGTATTCACCAAAATGGCACATGGTATTGACCCATGGTATTCACCTGGAATGTAGCCTTTTTAAATGGGGGAATTAAACCAGCATAGATCCATCTTTACTCTGGATCTACTAAGCCCCGAGAGGTATCAAATATCGTGATATGCAAACTAGCATAGAGTGAAAAATATTTGATCACTTTTGGGGCTTGATGGATCAAGAGTAAAAATGGATGTTGTAATTTAATGTATGTTAAACATTTTAGCTTGGTTAAAATAAAAAATAAAATAAAAATCAACTATTAATTTTATTAATTTTTATAAATTACTAATAGTAATTTTTAAGCTCCAGGTTTATGATAACGGAATAGTATTTTCCTACAGTACATTCTGTTAATGAAAATTTGTCTTGATGGAAAGGCCCAATTTCAAATTCTAATGCTTTCAAAAAACATTGTATAATTGTAATGTTTCTAAAAGGAAAGCATATTTTTTCAATTTAAGTATCATGATCCCATATTCCAACTTATTTTTCAGTAACCCATTAGGCTTTGTAGCTTTGAATAAATCCATGTCTTTTGATAAGATCCTCTTCCAAATTAGAACACAGTTTCCTTTTGGCAATAACCACATACAATGTCTTGATTTTGTTATTGAGAAAATAGAGGTTGTGAAACAAGTCCATGCCATACAAGGACTTGATTCATTGATTATGTATCAATTATGGCTCTTGATGTAACAATGTCTTGATTTTGTTGCTTGAAAATAGAGGTTATGCTTTATTATTTCACAGAATTTCTTACAATCTTTCCATAAGTATTGATTTGTAATCACAGTCACTGAGGGATGATAGTAATGACAAAGGTAATATTCCATGGTTTGAAGTTGCCCTCTTACTAAATATTTAAATATATCACCACAATTTCACTGTTAGTTAAAGGAATTGTATTTGATTTGTAAACAATTCATTGCTCTATTTATAGATTTTGATTTTCTCCCTTTTTTATTTTTTTCTCAGATTTGTTATGAGATATCTTCCAAGATTTGGGTTCCCTAGTTTCCCCACCATAGCTACAAGGTTCAGATGCTATCATTAAATATTCTCGGAACGTTACAAATTTTCCAGTAAGTGTGCTTTGAAACATTGTTGTTGCTTTTCCATGGTGTTAATGCAAATAAGCACTGCAACTAGTGCCATTATTTAGATTAAGTGCCGAAATCTAGGTGGTCTTGTAACGATGGAGTGATTGTTTTCTAGCTACTAAGGCCATATGCATTTTTATCTCTTATGTTGTCCTGAGATATTCAAATTCAGAACAAGAATTGAGGTCTCGTTTCCACTGTAGATTGCAGTCAGTTTCTTGAACATAATATATAGTAGATTATCTTTTACTAATCAATTGTGGATGTGATCCCTCGCAGGAAAGGAAATTCAAAGTGACTTTGATTTCACATTGATTTGTCAAAACATCCACACAGGAAAGGAGATTCAAAGTGACATTGATTTCACGCTGATTTGTCAAAATGGAGGCAAGAGAAAAGGAAACTTTGTATTCATCAATGCTCTTAATTTCATTGTACATGCACAGACATTATAGTAGAAAATATTGAAGGGTTGCCTAAGTAATATTTTCCATTCCACTACATTCTATACAGCTTGTAAATAAATAACTTGGAACAATTCATTACACTACTTGTTATTCTTTATTAATTAGTGGTTAAGATTTTGATATTGAACTGGCTAAGATTTTTCTTCCTTCTATGAAATTGTGTGTTCTATAATGCTTCTTTTCCATTCACTATGTATAACATATAAAGTGTGTTTAATGGAGTAGGAAGATTGGAAAGTCTTGTGATCCTTGAACTATGTTACAGGGCATAAACCCAACGGGGCAGGGTAGGTGCATCCCCATAAAGGGGTCACAAATACCAAAGTTGGTATTGGCTAGTGCCTTGAGCTAGAAAATTTCCTTTACCCTTGTATTAACAGTGAATTTGGAGAGGATTATAATATTATCTTTATAAGAATTATATCAGTTAAGATTGATGAATAAAATTCATGAGACATGAGCTAGGATGTCCTTGCAAGGTGGTTGTTGATTATTGGAAGCTATGATGGCCATTATGTCAGGCCAAGCGGTTGCACTCCCTTGATCGTGAGCACGATTGTGATCAAGATGGAAGACTTCATAGTCTAGATTGATTGTTTAGCAGTGATAGTTAGTGGGCTCATTCACAAAAGCATCTATTTCACTAATCCTTTTTATAGAGTTGTCAGATTCAAATTCCAAAGGTTTTAATTACACTATAGAGTTGAGTTCTGAGAGAGTTGTGATTCACAGTGTTAAGTATAGCAGCTATGGCACTTGAATGAAGACAAGCATAGTAGAGGTATCAGACTCTGTTATAAGCTTACTTGCATATTATAAGGGACTTGGTTGGCTTTTTTATAATTTTATAAACAA